>CM075488.1:21288750-22612500 GCA_037950665.1 Hypophthalmichthys nobilis
TTTAACACAACAAGAGTCCAATCGAGCCACAAATTCATCCGTCAAATCTTTATTAACCGACAGCAGCGTTTATATCTGGCTGGAGAGCAGAGCATTTGAGTTATGTGTAGAACACAAAACTGACAGGAGCAGTTCCAGGTGAAGAACAGTGACTGGATCTAAAACCCTTTTATCTCTATCGCAGCCAATGACCGAAACCACACATGAAAACCTGCAACACATGATAGACACGCATTTTTGCAGTGCAGAGCAACTATCTTGCACTGTATGACGTGACAGACAACTAGTTGTCCAGTCCGGTTCCGTTCACACAGCGCATGTTTTCCGTTAATGCAGTTGTGAATTTACAGTTCAGGAATAAAATGCGGTTGTCACTCCTGTAAATAACTGAACTGTGTGTGACTGTGAACTTAACCATATTAAAGGGTTAGTTCTTCCAAAAATGAAAATTATCCCATGATTTACTCACCCTCAAGCCATGCTAGGTGTATATGACTATCTTCTTTCAGACGAATACAATCGGAGATATATTTAAAAATATCCTTGCTCTTCCAAGCTTTATAGTGGTTGTGAATGAGGGGCCACATTTTGAAGCCAAAAACAAATGCATCCATCCATAATAAAAGTAATCCATATGGCTCCAGTGGGTTAATAAAGGCCTTCTGAAGTGAAGCGATGGGTTTTTGTAAGAAAAATATCCATATTTAAAACTTTATTACCTATAATAACTCTGACCCGACGCATGACGCAATGATGAACGCGGAAGCTCAGAGGATAGAGCAAAACAAAACACCGGTCACGATTTAGAAGTCTAAATGAGAAATTTTAAAGGGGAAATGACAGGGGATTTCGACATAAGGGAAGAGGAGCTTGAGTTTGTTGCACAGCCCTATTTCTTTAAACCACAAGAGGCGTCTAAGTTTACGCTACTCCTACATCATACATCGCATCAGGGGGTTACCGCAGTATGCGTACGGTCGTCCGCCGGAAGCTATTTATTTGAATTTATAACGTTTTAAATATGGATTCACCTGAGTTCATAAGTCACCTGAATTACTGTATTTGCTGTCTCCTAGTCTTCATTTTGTGTTTTTGTTATATCAGCAGGCAACGTTTCTGGCCCATCTCAGCCCAATACTGTTCTTGAAGCTCTGGAACAGAGGATGGCCAAGTACAAAGAGGCCTTCACACAAGCTAAAGCCAGTGGAGATGAGCGCAAAGCCCGCATGCATGACCGCATTGCTAAAGTTAGTAAACCTATCAATATGACACCTAAACCTCACATTGTCACCACTGAATGTCCTTGATCTTTCAGTTTCTCTTGCAGTGTTTCCTTTTTAGAATTTCTCTGATTGTGGAAATCCATTCAAGTTCATGTTAACAAACCACACAGCATTTTAAGCATAGCAAGGTGTTTGCGCAGACATGTTGATTTAAGATTTTTCTTGTTTCTGTGGCCCACAGCAATACCAGGCTGCCATACGTGCCCATAAAGCAGGTCGACCTGTCAATTATGACGAACTTCCAGCCCCTCCAGGTCAGTTCTTTTGTAGTCAAAAAGACCTTAGACCTTAGATATATTAGACATTATGCATACATAGTTTTGTACAGAGCCCCTAAAGGCACGTGGTGGTGGAAAAAATTTGGGATGGGAGGAATTTTTTTTTTTTTTTTTCAAAACTTTTGCGTTTCCTTGCAAAGATATTTGCATTCCCACGCAAAACTTTTGCGTTCCCATGCAAAGATATTTGTGTTTCCTCGCAAAGATATTATCGTTCCCTTGCTGTGAGCTCGGACAAACACTTCCTCTTTAATGTCCCACTGGCTGGCAGTAGTGTTTCAGTTAGTTCCATACATTAATAATGCACGGCTCATAGAGTGTGAACTTGTTGAACTTGTTGACTAAAGAAATGCAGTCAGTGGTTAAGTCATGGAGTTCAGTAAAGTTGGCAATATATTCACAGATTCGAGCTTCCCGGATCAATAACTTGTGAGCTAAACATTGTTAAAACACAAATGCAGCTATTTCCGATCATAGTAACCGAGACAACAAGCTACAACAACTCAATTTTCCTCAAATGTGCTTTATAATAAATTGGCCTCTATGAGCAGGCAGCGGAGAGACAAGTCTGAAGGGACCGTCTGAAAAGTGCAAAATCCAAAACCCTTTTGCTCATTTTATATTATGAAAAATACTCAATAACTTCACTGTAACACACTGTACTGTCACCAAATTCAGTTCATACGTCACTGTTCTCCTGCTGGTTGTACTATAAAAATATTAAAATATATTTAAAAAATATGTTTTTGAAAATATTAAAATATTAAAATATTGTAATGCAATCAAATTCAGTAAGCAATTATCATCCAAAAGCTGTTGTATGTAAGCTGTGTACCAACATCATTTGTGTAAAGAAGGCCTTTATGTGCTACTTGCCAAACTATGTGTTGTAGTACCTAACCAGCAGGAAAGCAGTGATGTATGAACTGAATTTGGTGACAGTACAGTCAATTTATATATTATAAAGCACATTTGTGAAAATTGGGTTATTGTAGCTCGTTGTCTAGGGTACTATGATTGGAAATAGCTGCATTTGTGTTTTAACAACGTTTAGCTCACGAGTTAATGATCCGGGAAGTTCGAATCTGTGAATATATTGCCAACTTTACTGAACTCATTGAGTTAAGCACTGACTGCATTTCTTTATATTTGAGTCCCAACAAGTTCAAACTCTATGAGCCGCGCATTATTTGTGTGCATTATTAATGTATGGAACTAACTGAAACTACTGCCAGCCAGCGTGACATTAAAAAGGAAGTGTTTGTCCGAGCTCACAGCAAGGGAACGATATCTTTGCGAGGGAACGCAAATATCTTTGCATGGGAACGCAAAAGATTTGAAAAAAAAAAAAAAAAATTTTTTCCACCACCATGTCCCTTTAGGGGCTCCGTAGTTTTGAGTATATGTGCACTACCTTTCAAAAATTTGGGGTCAGTAGGAATGTTTAATATTTTTGAAAGTCAATTTAAAATAAATGTTTTTTTTACTTTAACATATGTGACCCTAGACTACAAAACCAGTCATAAGTCGCACAGGTATAATTGTAGCAATAGCCAACAATACATTGTATGGGTCAAAATTATGGATTTTTTTTTTTTTTTTTTTTTTTTTAATGCCAAAAATCATTAGGATATTAAGATCATGTTCCACGAAGATATTTTGTAAATTTCCTACCAAAAATGTATTTTTGTGAGTGGATATGCATTGTTAAGGACAACTTTAAAGGTGATTTTCTCAATATTTAGATTTTTTTTGCACCCTCAGATTCCAGATTTTCAAATAATTGTATCTCAGCCAAATATTGTCCTATCCTAAATAACCATACATTAATGGAAAGCTTATTTATTCAGCTTTCAGCTTATAAGTATTTGTTTCTTATAAAAACAAAATAAGAATCTTACTGACCCAAAATCTTTCCCCAATATTATTTTTTCTTGAATGATATGCATGCTTAGAAAACAAGGAAATATATTAAATTTAAGTGTTTCCTATAGGCTTTCCTCCAATCCCAGGCCAGAAGGCCGCTTCTCCAGAGCAGGGATTGGCTGCTGTCCTGGAAACTGCCAATAAGCTGACGTCTAATGAAGCTGATGATGGTGAAGAGGAAGATGAAGAGGAGAAGGTGCTTTCTTTAATTCTGTAGCATTTCTTACATTTATGTAAGTTCCTTTTTTCCCCATTTTTTTTTTTTTTTTTTTTTTTTTAAGAAGTCACCATAATGTTATTTGATTTTTAGGTTAAGGCTCCAAAAGTAGTAGACCAAAAGAAGCCCATTCTTGCAGTACAGCCTACAGTACAGGAGCCCAAGAGGACTCCTTCACCTTCCCCAGACAGAACATCCAAAAGAGGAAGTCTACCTGACACTGGTAGAGTTATGATTTAAGATAGCCTCTTAATTGTGATGCTATTCATAACTGATTTATGTGAGAAGTGCAAACAAAATCCCTGTCAAATTGGTAGAGGTGTCAATCTTCACTTGCCTCACGATTCAATTTGATTATGATTCAGAGGGAAATTATTCAATTATAAAACAATTCTTGATGTATTTTTTCCTACTTTTCTTTTATAAATAATAATAATCTTTATTAATAATCACAGTAAAGTTATTTTTGTTATTTTATCTTTGTTATTAAAATAAGAACAAATGCAAATAAAAACAGTAGAACAAATCCAATGTAAGAAACAAATAAAATTAAGTGCTTTACTTTTTTTTCATTTTACATCTGTTTAACAGAAGCATTAAGGTAAGAAATAAATAATACAGAAATTGAATAATCAAATGTAAAAAATAATCACTGCATAGTCTTTAGTGTATTAAATACAAATAAATAATTTGCAGAATCGATGCAGAATTTTTCACATCAGCATCGCTATACATCATAAAACAATTATATATTTCACAGCTCTACAAATGAGTTTAAATCTGGTAATTGTCTCCTCAGCTCAGCAGCAGCTGGAGTTTCTGGAGGACCGTAAAAAGCAGTACATGAAAGCAGCGCTTCAGGCAAAGCAGAAGAATGACCTAGAGCAGGCCAAGACCTTCCTGCGCACAGCAAAGGGTTTGGACCCCATGATAGAAGCCGCCCGCAGTGGCAAGACAGTGGACGTAAGCAAGGTAATCACAGCGTGTCCCTGTTTTTATAATAAATTGTTTAAAGTGCCCCTATTATGCTATTTTAAAAGTTCCTAATTTTGTTTTGTTTTGTTTTGTGAGACTTGAATTACTGACGACTCGTTTCAGGCAGTTCAGTATTGGTTCTTTATTCTGAGAGACAGTATCATGTACTTTGATCTAGTGTTGTCAAAAGTACCAACTTTGATACCAAGTTGGTACTGAAGTTTTAAAAATGTGATGCTTTGAGAGCACTGTTAAGCGGATTCGTAAACATCTCTGATAGGCCATTGTGTTCACTCTCTCAACATATATGTGAAAAGCACACAGAAGTGTTTAAAAGCGTTTTGAAAGTGTGACCGGTTCTCTGATAGATTCCTGCTTTCAAACGTTCCTGTGTGTATCTGTGCAAGCGCTCAGTGAAGAGCGTCATTGATGTCTATTTACAACATGTTTTTGAAGCCTTGATTATTGTAGCCAATCATAGACATATCTGATGAGTGTGTGGACACAACGGCCAATCAGAGATGTTTAGGAATCCGCTCAACAACGCTCAAAGCATCACATTTTTACAATTTCAGTAGCATCTTGGTATCAAAGTTGGTACTTTTG
Source organism: Hypophthalmichthys nobilis (assembly GCA_037950665.1). Taxonomy (NCBI): domain Eukaryota; kingdom Metazoa; phylum Chordata; class Actinopteri; order Cypriniformes; family Xenocyprididae; genus Hypophthalmichthys; species Hypophthalmichthys nobilis. Next base: position 21,294,036 of record CM075488.1, read on the forward strand.
ACAACACTACTTTGAACTTTGAAACTTTGTAGACCTATTAAATTTGCAAACAGCTATATAACACACTACATGAAAGGTAATATTTGAGAAAGCATAAAAGGGGCACTTTAACAAATCCATAATGAAGTAATGAGTAATCACTTTGCCTTTATGCTTTAGCTGCCTTCACCACCTGGAGATGAGGACGAGGACTTCATTCTAGTCCATCACTGTGATGTTCAGATCTCAGAGAAAGCTGAGGAGGTCTACACTCAACTCACCAAACTACTCAAAGAGCAACACGAGGTAACAGGAAGGTGTTGAAATTATGAAGTAACAAAGAAAATGGATTTAAATGGATAGAGTTTGGAATGGATAGAGTTTGATATTAGCATTATGCTAAGTTTACAGCGATAGTCTAGTAAGCATTAAAATACGCATTGGGTAAAATAGTCAATATATATTCAGTCAGTGTAAGTATGTTTATAGTCAGTTTTGCACAAATTGTGCTCATGCTTAAAGCACATGCTACTCTGTTGATTTTAGTAGAATTTGACCTTAGCATGTTGCTAAGCTAACAACAATACTCTAATAAGCTTACAAATACATATTGGGTGAAATAGTCAATTTTTTATTCAGTATAAATAAGCATGTTTATAATCAGTATCTCGCTTTGTCTGCCATCTTTGAATTTTTCCACTGAGTGAGTCCCTTAAAATGCTGGTAGCTCACATGGTGTTTGATTTTGAACATAAATGTATGTTGGCAGTGTGTGTACACAAACACCCTATAATGGTAAAAATCACCCACTCCTCTTTTTTGTTAATCCCCATAAATCATAAGCAGTGTCTCAGAACAAGGCGTTTGCAGATTCTACTTTTTGTGATGTCAAAAAAGGCCTAGGCCCCACCCACGACTGCTGACGGACTCTGCCCTATTAGCATAGACCCCACCCTGAGTGAGCTGTACAAAGTCCATTTTCTATGCGCTGGAGCAGCTGTAGCGATAAGAAAAATGTCTCGGTTTCATACTAAGAAAGCCAGGTGTGTTGTAGTTGGATGTACATAAGTGAGCATAAGACTCGGGAACTGAGCCACTGAAGACGCAGTGGATTCATTTTGTTTATGATGGGAATGTGCCCCTCAATCTTTCATGTCTGTGCTAATCATTTTACACCAGACAAGCTATAATAAATTGTCTGTGTGGTACTTTGAGCTGAAATTTCACAGATACATTTTGGGGACATCAGAGACTTGCACTACATCTTGTGAAAAGGGCCATAATAGGTCCCCTTTAAAAGGATGTGGAATATGTGATTAGGACCTGTTTCTTTTCTTTTTCAGAAATGTGTGACATACTCCAAGCAGTTCACACACATGGGGAATGTTGCAGAAACAACCAAGTATGTATTGCATCAATGCACCATTTCAGTAAATCAAATTCAAGCAATTTCACCAGGCATTTCATTTATTCCCATTTTCCCTCTTTTAGATTTGAGAAGATGGCTGAACAATGTAAAAAGAGCCTGGAGATTCTTAAACTGGCACAGAACAGGGGGCTTCAGCCTCCTAAACATCACTTTGAGGAGAGAACATATCGCACTGTCAGGTCTGACACTCTTTCTGCAAATCACACTTCAATAAAAAAAAAGCCCAATGCAGTTTCCGGATCTGAGGATTTTCTACAGGAAGCACCTTCCTCACTACTGTTCAACACCACTGTCAGGAGAAATGTATGAAGTTTCATCAAATAACATTTCTTTTCTTATTTCTTCTTCTTGACTTCTGTTCTTCTAGGATCTTTCCAGAACTCAGTAGCACAGACATGGTTGTTGTCATTGTTAGAGGGATGAACCTTCCTGCTCCCTCTGGTAAGCTTCAAACATTTGTTCTTGAAACAAAGATAATTTTAAAGTAAAAAATTTAAACAAATGTACTGTATATTTATGCACTTTGCAGTCACTTTGGATAAAAAGTGCATTCAAGGCATACATTTTTTAGTACAAGTGTTGCCTAGGAACTTTGGGGTTGAGTAATTGAATAAAATTTAAATAAAATAATGCAATTTTTTAATAGCCTCATACTAGTAAGGAAGTATCTTGCTTTCAAAGTCTTCCCCTCTGCTTCTTTTGAAAGGTGTGGCAACAAATGACTTGGATGCTTATGTTAAGTTTGATTTCCCATACCCCAGTACAGTGAGTACTTGTTCTTGAGTTGTCTAGGCTTCATTTTACTCAGTCATCCATTTAATTTTAATCTCTGTTCACATTAGGATCAACCTCAGAAATATAAAACATCAGTCATCAAAAATACCAACAACCCAGGTAAAAATGTTTAGCTATTCATTTCTGTATCATTATTAAATAACTGGTATTACACAGTACTGTTCAAAGGTTTAGGGTAATTTTTTTTTTTTTTTTTATATATATATAATTCTCTTAAAGGGTTAGTTCACCCAAAACTGAAAATTCTGTCATTAATTACTCACCCTCATGCCTTTCCACACCCGTAAGACCTTCGTTCATCTTCGGAACACAAATTAAGATATTTTTGATGAAATCCAAGAGGTATATGACTCTTCCATAGACAGCAATATATAGTCGATGGCTACCGTCAGCTGTCTGGTTACCAACATTCTTCAAAATATCTTCTTTTGTGTTCAGCAGAAGAAAGAAATTTATACAGGTTTGGAACAACACAAGGGTGAGTAAATGATGAAAGAATTTTCATTTTTGGGTGAACTATCCCTTTAATGTTAATGATCATGTAATGTGTAAGGGATCATGTGTACAAAATAAACCCCGACTGAGTGACTTGGAGGATTATTATGCAATAATGACAATCTGACTGTATTATCCTGCTTTATACACAGATACTTAACAAATGAATAAATAAATAAATAAATAGGCACAAATAAGATTTTATTATGCGAGAAGGAGAACACAGAGTGATAGGAGAGACATGAAACTAACACAACTATGCAGGAAATCGGTTGGCTGGGACAAATGTTGTGATCATCATACAAAAATATTTGACTGCAGGACACTATGATTAATATTTGCTGCTGAAGGTTTTATTACCCCCATGTTGAATTATTTGGTGTCTTGTCAGAGTATAACCAGAGCTTCAAACTGAACATCAACCGTAACCACCGTGGCTTCAGGAGAGTTGTACAGACTAAAGGCCTGAAGCTGGAAGTGCTGCACAAAGGGTGAGAGTGTTCCTCAGAAAATGATCATCTCCAAATAATCCTACTTTTAGGATATTTACTAAAATTATAGTACTTAGTCCCTTATTTGTATTAGAGAGACCCACAGGTCAAGATAAACACCTGAGCAGTGCTGCCATAATTGAACTCTGTGACTGCTGTGGTGAATGCTGGGTCAGTGTGTGTAGGTGGATCTGAGCTTCACACTGACTTCTTTGTGTTGTGACAGTGGCTTTCTGAGGAGCGACAAGCCGGTAGGAACAGCCCACCTTAAACTGGAGAAACTGGAAGCTGAAAGTGAAGTGAGAGAGATAGTGGAGGTGAGCGGGGCTGTTTTTGAATAGTATGTGCGTAGGAGCTGGAGACGAAAGTGCAAACACCAGCTGTGAAAGCAAACATACCTGTGTGTGTTTAACAGATGAACTTGAGCTAAAATGATACATTCACACCCATGAAACGAACATCACTATGTTTACATTTGTGAAGGAAATGAATGTTTATAGCATTGGCTTCATTTTTTTCTATGCAGCTTATGGATGGGCGAAAGGCCACAGGCGGTCGTCTGGAGGTGAAGGTGCGTCTCAGAGAGCCACTGGGTGGGCAGGACCTCCAGACTGTCACAGAACGATGGGTGGTGTTAGAGGAGCCACAGGTTAGTGCTACTGTGGTTGTCACGTGATGAACAATCTGTTCAATGACTCATTTGTTCCTGTTCTCTTGCTATCAAAAGTGATTAGCGCCACACTTGCCAAACACTTCACCCTGTGGTGAAAATCAAGTTTTTAATGTTGTTTATATGTCTATGTGGTATTTTTAATGTTTTAAGACAAACCATTTGCTGAGTATTTTCGTCTTAAAACTTCAGTTTACAATAGGCAGTCTCAAAAACGCGGTTTGAAACCGCTTCTGTTCTCTCTACGTCACAAACATGTTGTAACCAATCCTATCAAAGTGCGGATGGGCTTTGGCATATCATTAACTGTGCTGTAAAACGGGGGGTCTCAAGAGAAGCCAGGTTATATGAGGTATATTAGTTATGATGAACTATATGCCTTTCTCCACTGACATTCTAAGTTGTTCAAAGCATTTCTAAGGATACTGATTGTTAGAAGGCAGCTGTCTGACTGAGATGGCGAACAGGAACATGGTTTGTGTAACATTAGCAACACATTATTAGCTGTGATTACATAGTCAAGCCAAAGGCTAATCATATCAATTGACCATTCACAAAGACCCACCCCCTTTTAGTTACTGTTGCTATGTCCGACAAGCCATGCCATTCTCTCGCCGCACATCATGTTCATAATGGCGGATTCTGCGTTATGATTGGTTAGGTCGCCTGTCAATCAAACTCCCTGCGAAGGGTCAATTACTGTTATGTGTCTGACATTGTAGAGAGCAATACATAAAACACATTACTGTTCTGATACATGAGCTTGTAGACGACCCTGTATAATTCGCTCTTCCACTTCTTCTGAATCAGTTTCTGGTTCAAACATATATGGCTGAAGTGCGCCAGTATTTCTACTTGCTATCATCAGGTATTCTGAGCTCTTGTGATTGAGTGGAGGAGGGGCTAATATGCAAATTAATGGATTCACATATACTGAATGAAGCAAGGGTGTAGAGTTACATTCAAGCTATTTTCAGAGGAAAACATGATAAATATGCCATTTTGTTGATCAAAGATGAGTTTTAAGGGATAAAATTATGGACTAAAGAGGGACTTTAAGATATTGGAGGTCATTCAAGGTGCATCATACAAAGTTAATGATACAGAAAATAGAAAATAGGACAGAAATATATTGCTATTGAATGTTAAAGGGTTAGTTCACCCAAAAATGAAAATAATGTCATTTATTACTCACCCTCATGCCGTTCCACACCCGTAACACCTTCATTAATTTTCGGAACGTAAATTAAGATATTTTTGATGAAATCCGATGGCTCAGTGTGGCCTGCATAGCCTGCAATGACACTTCCTCTCTCAAGATCCATAAATGTACTAAAAACATATTTAAATCAGTTCATGTGAGTACAGTGGTTCAATATTAATATTATAAGGCAACAAGAATATTTTTTTGTCCACCAAAAATAACAAAATAACGACTTATATAGTGATAGCCGATTTCAAAACACTGCTTCATGAAGCTTCGGAGCGTTATGAATCTTTTGTGTCGAATCAGCGGTTCGGAGCGCCAAAGTCACGTGATTTCAGCAGTTTGGCAGTTTGACACGCGATCCGAATTATGATTCGACACAAGATTCATAACGCTCCAAAGCTTACTGAAGCAGAGTTTTGAAATCGGCTGTAGGAACCATGGACGAACCAGACAAATGAATCGTTCAGAGGATTCTTTTAAAACATAATTCCAGAAACCAAAACTCAGAGAATCTAGTTTTCGTCTCCAGTCCGTCTACAGAACAACCTTTGATAGGTACTTTTTATGGCACCTGTGCTTCCTGACTGCAGGAGAGGTGATAACCTTTAACCCAAAATGTAGCAACCAAATGGTCACCAAAAAGATAAAGACTCTTTGATCACCAGATCAAAAGAGAGACAAAGAGACAATGCAGGCCTCTTTTGTTTCTCTGAGGGACCTAACTTTACAGAAAACCCAACGAAGACTGTTCTACAACTAAAACTGCATCAAAATTGTTCCAAACAATTTTAAATGGACTTATCAAACATCTTTTAACTGCATACATTTTACATCATGTCCACAAATACTACCTGTAACCAGTTATGCTTTAGAACACCCACAATTCATGTAAATGTGATAACTCTTGAATGACTGATTGAAAGTATGCCTTATTTGGAATGAATTTAATTCTCTTTCTCTCTTCTTAATCATGGCTTGAATGAAATCTGTGTAAAAGTGTATCATATTCCATTTAATAGAAATTATGTCTAAAACGGTACTCTGCCAAAGCAGAGACCGGAGGTAACACCCCTAGGTATGACTGGGGCAGAGAAAAGCCACCTTTTGAAACAGGACGGTATCTGATTGGCCAAAACTCCTCTCAGAGGTGGGACAAACACCTAAGTTTAAATAGTCACATCGCAAGACGGAGGAAGAAAAAAAAAAAAACGAACGAGCAAACTAGAAGAAAGAACCGGTCAGCAGTGACCAGAGTAAACAGAACAAAGAATAACTATGGAGTAACAAGAAGAACAGACAAGCAGCTCATTCAAGCCATCCAACTTTCACTCACTTTTCTTTTCTCTAAGTTTTGCCGCAAAGTTCAACCAACGACTTTTGCCGCTTCAACTTCAACTCCAGCGACAAAGAGACTTCCTTTCATTTTTCCAGCAAGCTAAAACATGATTGGTTTTTACCTAACCACCATCTGGACCTGAAAAGACAAATCATCGACTTGGAAAACGCTTCGCTGCACTCCGATGAGATGATGCACATTTAAAGTCGACTCAAGCAAGTAGATACCTCCAGATTCTATTAACTGAACTGGTGCATTTAAATTAATGATTCATGGTTCGTTCAGGTCAGATCTTCTGAAGTGCATATTTTTGCTAGAAAACCTGTTCATCATATCACTCTCTCTCTCTTAAAACTCTTTCTCTCTCATTTTCCTTTCGTTTACTGCAACGCGTATGAATGTGTGTGTATGTGTGTGTTTGTGTTAGATTAGTTTGTGTTAGAATAAATAAAGTCTCTTGTAGATTTTTAAAGAAAAAATTTATAATTCCCTATAAATTAATTTTCATTTGAGCTAATTTTACTTCTGTAGTTCCCTACACGGCCATCACTAAATAAGTCGTTATTTTATTTTTTTGGCGCACCAAAAATGTTCTCGTCGCTTTATAATATTAATATTGAACCACTGTACTCACATGAACTGATTTAAATATGTTTTTAGTACATTAATGGATCTTTAGAGAGGAAATGTCATTGCTGGCTATGCAGGCCTCACTGAGCCATCGGATTTCAACAAAAATATCTTAATTTGTGTTCCGAAGATGAACGAAGGTGTTACGGGTGTGGAACGACATGAGGGTGAGTAATAAATTACATTATTTTCATTTTAACATTATTACTAATATTATTGCTACTACTAATAGTAATTTGTTATTATTATTATTATCAACAACAATAATATAATAATTGTGTAGGGGAATTTACAGTTAAAGATCATCTCAGATATTGGTTTGGTCATTCTAAAATACCATCAAAATGGTTGGGCATAATTAGCTCCCAGAAGTGTCTCACACAATTACATTCCCAAACACGAGGCTTGCCTTTCGTTTGCACGCTTTGAGGCCTTTAAAGTCATTTATGATGTATTAAAAAAGAGTCACAGTGGCTTTCCTAATTACCTCAGTTTCTCAGGAAGTGATGATTTTGTTTTCTTGAACTCATAAGATGGAAACTGCTTTATTTGCAACTTTTGGATGGAAGCATAGCTACTATAAGTTACATAAAATAATTAATCGTCTGAGAGTACTTTATGATTATGATTTATGAGTTATTTGGTTTTGACTGTCATCTATTGTCTGTGTTAGGTACTGCTGTAACTGACACTGTGATTTCATCTTCACAAAGTAAGAAAGTTTGGCCTATTTCTAATGACAGATACAGTATCACATTCATGTTACACTTTACCTTACAGTGGATTTGTCTTTCAGGTGTTGAAGTCTCAGCAGTTTTATCAGAACGGATGAAGTTATGGACGGTGAAAGCTCAATGGTGCTGCTATCCTTGGGTAAAACCAAGTGAAGGAGATTGCAAGGAACTTTCTCAATGTGCTCTCTGTGCTTTGAACCGTTCACAGAGAGACACTGTCACTGACAGAGGCCGTTAGCTTTGTTTTTATCAGGGTAAAAGAGGTTGGACCAGGATGTAACAGTTGGGGTGGTTATTAAAAATACAGGAGGCATTAATAAAAGGAGCGGGAAAATGTGCACAAACTTACGTGAGATTGATATGCCTTTTAAATGGACTTTTTGAGATAGATTGCCTCTTGATTGTATAATAAAGCTCACCCCAACTGTTAGATTAATCCATTGGAGCTGAAGCCAATGAGACCTAGACCTTTTTTTTTACTGCTCTGGGATGCACTTATGCACTAATGCCAAAGTAATCACTGCTGCTGCAGTAAGATGAATGACTTAATCTGTTCTCCCTTAAAATAGAACCTGTTTCTGTCATATCTCCAATACTAATGTATGACTGCTATGCAAATGAGTTATACACGATCAGCTATGCAAAAAGGTTTGTGTTTGAATCCCAAACATTCTTTCAGACATTTCAAAACTTGTTTACACCCTATTTATACAGATAGGCTGTGCTAAAGTACTGCTGTTAAATATGATATTCCTTATGAATGCCATTAAAGCCATAAACCAGCTTTTACTAATTGAACCAGATGTGAATTATTCATCAAATGCTCTGAATAGTCTATTTCTTAATGTCTGCTTCAGTAGGTAATTAAGCAAGTGGTACCATGTTTGTAAATTTAAGCTTTATTATTATTATTTTTTTTTCCAGCACTTTGCTGACAGTCACTCAGACTAGAACAGGTGCAGTAATAGTCAAGTACACACTCTATGATCAGAAGAAGAAGCAGTTTAGTTGACACAAGTTAGCAAAGGTAGATTTTAGAGCGATTCTGCATTGTTTTGTATGTATTATACAACCCTAACATAATTTATGAGAGAATTAGATTAGTTACTGCTTGTCTTGCACTTGACGGTCTTGTTCTGTACTAGGGTCGCTCCTAGTAGGCACTTTAGCCATGTTTATATTACGGTCTAGTGCGCACTTAAAGGGATCACCCAAAAATGAAAATTCTGTCATCATTTACTCACCCTCAAGTTGTTCCAAACTTTTATGAATTTCTTTCTTCTGCTGAACACAAAAGAAGATATTTTGAAGAATGTTGGTAAAATTGAGGGGACACCATTGACTTCCATAGTATTTTTATTTTTTTTTCTTCCATACTACAGAAGTCAGTGGGTCCCATCAACAGTTTGGTTGCCCATATTCTTCAAAATATCTTCTTTTGAAACAAATTCATACAGATTTGGAGCAACTTGAGGGTGAGTAAATGCTGACAGAATTTTCAATTTTGGGCGAACTATCCGTTTAAGTCACTATTCAGACACGATACCTTTTGATTTCCATAGCGATGACCTCAGAAACAGCTTAGCTTTACTCTACAAGTTCAAAAATACCTCATTTTTTGCCCCATTTATATTTTGTGGTTTGTTGGGTAACAATTTGCAAAGAGCCATCAGACTAATGATCCATTCATTTCAGTTACAGATACTCTCATCTCATGTGAATTGTGTGGTTTAGCACATTTTCCAGTCTCAGATCGAGCTTTATCTTAGTTTAAATTGTACTGTCAGTGTCGATTCTTCATTAAATGTTTTTCATCCATTGCAAGGTTTATCCTTAAAAAAAAAAATGACTCAATTGTCTAGTCTTTACACATACCACAATGTTTCAGTTTAGTCATGCTGTTCTTAATGCATCTTTCTACTCTTTCCTTGTACAATCTGCCATATAATTTATTTATTTCACACCAAGATTTTGAATCTGTTTTATTAAACGAGTGAAACAAAGATCTGTAGCTCCTGATTTTTTTTTTTGATTGAAATGGATAGTTTTATTTTACCTTTAATGGAAACTATTAATATAAAAACATTTGTTATATGTACAACCATGACATGTTTTTGTATATTCAACAGGTTTGATAAAGACTGCTTTTATTGACATTTGTAGTGTACAATAAAGAAAGGTTGTATTCTTTTCCTTTTCTTTTTGGCTTTTCATACATTGCAAATTTATTTCCATTTCACCCATGTCAGGTTTTAGCAGTAAATCATCACAGATCAAACTAATAGTACGTAAAACTGTTCTTCAAAGCAGATCGTCCTCTGAAATGCCGTCAAAATGCAAAGATTTTCTGAGAATTACAAGTTCTCATTTGTTTCAGCATGCATGCTGCAATACGCTTTGGGCCGACCCCAAAAAAAAAAAAAAAAAAAAGGCTATGGTTAACAAAATATGTCATGATATACAATACAGCACATCTAGAAAAACAATGGCAAAGGTGGATACAGGGAGTAACAAAAGGCTGTTTTGAGCTCTGTTAATGGGAAGACAATACAGCCTTCATGAAATGCCATTTATTTTTCATGAACAGTCTGCTTCCAAAGCTGTCGGCGCTCTTCACCAAAAGCCAGAAACACATGACTATTGTCTCAGCGGTTGACCTGCTAATAAAAGAGGTTCACTTGCTGTGGACCTTCGTATCAGCTGCTGTCCTCATTCATCTGATGAAACCAACCATATCTGAGAGTCATTATGCAAAACAGGAGAATATGTTACCATCCCACCTTTACTTTGTTATCTGACTAAAAGATTAACTACAATTTGATTGTCGTGTCAAGGTACTACTTCAGTTGACGCCATTTTAATAATAGTTAGCTAAAGACGGCTTGTTAAAAACACTCTGAGGTTACAATGTCTTTCTATCAGTTTAGACGTGATTGACAATCTAGTTGACCTTTGGAATGTCTTGATGATGGACGTATCAGTTTATGAAATTTTAAATGTAATTTTCTTTTAAAATGTGATCCACAGTGATGTCCCAAATTCCAAGAGCTCCTCATATTGGTAGTTTTCCATTTTGGGAGAGTTTCATAATTACCTGGCTAACTGTTGTAGTAATTAATTTTTTCCATATGAGTGAAAAATCAACAACACAAACACAAAAAGTTCCTTAAAATAATAAGTCCTGCTTAAGAAGTGAATGTTCTCAAGGATTATTCTATCTGATACCACATTACATCAATCAAAAACAAAACAAGCTGAATTAGGGAATCTCCTGCTTATCTAAGGCAGGACTCCAGACTAATAATATGACTGGGAAGCTATTGGCTCTTAAAATGAAATTACTAAACCAATAAACTAAAACCGCTCGATAAAGACGCTTGTTTAGAAGCGCTTCAAGTTCATAATTGAGAACTGACTTGCAGTTTAGTAAAACATTTGCTAACTCTGTAAAACCTTGATTCACTGACTGAGTCTGATTAAACATGCTAACTCACAAATCCGTTTAAAAATTCACAAGAATCATTTGTCAGTGAATCACGGATCACGCTGAGCAGACAACAGTGTGCCCTCTAAAGTTGTAATTAACTAACAGCACCTCGCGAAATGATATATAACGAAACAACGGAGTCGCTAATAGGACGTGGTGATGGAAAAAAATGAGATGGGGAAAAAAATGTTTATTTCGATGCTTTTTGCGTTCTCTCGCAAAAGTATTGCGTTTACCCGAAAAACTTTGCATTCACTCGCATCACAAAAGCATTGAAATATAGTTTATAGCATACAAAGTTTTGAATGCATTATCGGGGAACAAAAAACGATTTGCAAGAGATTAAAGAATGCATAAACATTTAAATATAATTTTTTCCTCCAACACCATGAATGTTTAGGGGCTCCGTACGAAACTATGATACACAAAAACACTCTCATAAATGTTGCAAATTTGTATTTTGTCACATTTGCGACTATTCTTGTATCAGTCTGGAGCCCTGCTAAAGCATATTGATAATTGTCTTGGCATCTCTATAGAAGGACATAAAACATGATTGAAAAGCACAGTCACATTTACATTTGCAAACAAAATCCAGTCATTTCAATAGGAATCCACGCATGGAATCAGAGATTCACCATGCTGACCAACAGAATGTTACTTGGTTTAAAAGTGACTTCTGCGTAAGCTGTGCTTCAATAGACCTTATTTGCTTGTGAAATCCCTCTAATGTGACTACACCTTAACACTGTGAGAAAATAACGGAGTTAATGACCCCAACCCAACAAACAGCTGAATTAAGGACTTAAAAACCACATACCAAAATTCAAACTTTCCTTATCAATGAATACAGCATTCATCTTTGAATAATACTTAAATATCAGTAATTCCATTCTTCTTTATTCTCTCTGTTTCCTAATGATGGCTTAATATCCCGTGCACTGCATTTCTATTCCTTACACAATCCTTTAAATGATAACATGTCAAAAACATTGGCGGAACATTATATGAACATGGGCTACTAAAAAGGGTGAGAGATGGGATGGGACAGAGATGGGACAGGATGCTTAATGCAGCAGCCCAGAAAAATGGTAACATTTCATCCTCCATCACGGTCCAAACCAATCCATTATAAAAGCTTTATTGGACTGAGACCTTCAGTCATGTCAAAACCTACCATTATGTCGAACTTAAAGTTGTAGTTGAATTCCTGAAGGCCGCTTGAAATTATTGTTCGATCGTATTGTCTTATAATAATAATAAAGTCTGTGACAAAGGTCAGTTCTTGACCTTTGTAACAGTAACTCAGTCGTCAACATTCCTAATACTGTTCCACAATCTTTCTGCTACCATGCCAAACAGTCCATCTCTGAAGAAGCTACATCGTTTTAGCTTTGGAGCAGTTTTACCTTACCAAAAAAAACAAAAACAAGGTCCATATTCATGAAATAAAGCATCTGGTGATTCATAAAGCTTAGAGGCGAAACCGAAGCTCATTCTTCGTTTCTTATTGAGGCCCAGGCACTGTGTACCAGAAACCATTTCATAGAACAAACCTTCCCTCTACAGTTCTTCTCTCGGCCAACGTCAACATCTGGACAGTCTCCATTAGGGCTGAGTGTGTAGAGCGCCCTCTTGTGTTCCAGGAGCTTAGAGTTGCTACAACGGTTCTGAAGAGATCGTATTCAGGGTCACCACCCCTTTTGACTCAACAGGGCCAATGGTTTCCACAGTGGCGTTGAAAGGTGAGAAGAAAGGAAAGAGAGCACCACATTCAGCGGGGCTGGGCAGAGGGCGTCCCAGTGGAGATGGTGCATAGGTGGTATGGAGGACTTGTTCCTGCACAGCTTTCAGGCTCTTTGAAGTGCAAATGAGAGAGAGAGAGAGAGAGAGAGCGAAGAGGGACTCAAGCTGGTGGGTGGCATGAGTCTGAGACTGGACGGAATCCTTCCTTTTAAGAGATGATCTCCAGGATGTAGAAGATGAGCTCCATCACCACAGGCCCCTCACTTAGCTGGCAGGCCCCACTGTGGATCACTGGGATGAGGGCGCTGTCTAGATCGCTCAGGTACTGGGGGAGCAGCGGCTGACCGTTACTGCCTGCTAGGTAGCCCACCTGTAAGACATTTCAGAGTAAGTCTGGAGTCGTCATCTTTCCTTTACCGAGGCAACATTTACATTAATCTGGATACGTTTTTGCATTTTTGTTTCAAAACACTCTTCGTCCACCTAGCATTTTCCAAAATGTTCTCTTCCACACTAAAAAGTCAGAAAATGCTTAAATCATTATAAAACCTTTTACTGACATGATAGTCTTCAAAAATCCTCTTTTTTCCACAGGACAAAAACGCTGTCTCAGTGTCGACAGAAGGCCAAAACGGAGAGAAAAAGATTCAAATGTATCCGGACTAATGTAGACGTAGCCAGAAAGCAACAATTCAATGCAATTCAATGAGCTATCATTGTCACCTGATCAGAGTCCAAAGTAACCCGCAGGCCCAGTTTGGCCATGCCGTCCTCTTTGAGAAGTTTGAGGTGAGGGCACAGGGCCATGCAGAAAGCCCTTGCCACATTCTCGGCGAGTCGGCTGTGGTCTGCTGGATCACTCAGGCCATTGGTCTGGTCCTCGCTCCGTAGGAAGAACACCTAAGCAAACAACACGTTTAATATACAGAGCAAAATGAACAGTTGTATCATTTGACGAAAGAAGATTTGTTTTTGTCCATACTATGAGTCACTGGAGTCCAAAACAACATTGGAGCCCACTGACTTTTATTGTATGGACAATTTTTTTTTTTTCACATTAGAACGTCATACAGTTTGGATGTGTCATTACAATAGAATTCATAACATTAAATGAAGATGAATAATGACAAATGATGAATAAATACCTCTGTCCAACGGATGACTTTCCCATTGGCTTTATACTCTGAGCCATGGAAGATCTTAACGCTGGTGACTGACTCCATGGATTTCCCATCAATGGGGCTGATCACTCTTAATACAAGAAAAGTACATAGGTGAGATGAGAATGATTTTTGTTAATGACAGGTCAACAGTATTTACCCAGCTTCAGAACCTGGGATTGAATATTTTCCTTTGTAAACAGGTTTTTTGATGCGATATCCACAAAAGCAGCTAAAGCTATACACACACATACATGCACACACACATACACTGATGAGCCAAAACATTATGACCAGTCACAGGGGAAGTGAATATCATTGATCATCTCCTAACAAGGCCACATATTAAGGTCTGGGTAGATTAGATGGTAAGCAAACAATCAGTTCTTGTAATCAACGTGTTGGATCAGGAATAAAAATCTGAGCGACTTTGACAAGGACCAAACTGTTATAGCAAGGCAACTGGGTAAGTTGCTCCCAGTCAGCAGCGGTGAGAATTTACCAACAGTGGTCCGAAGAGGGACAAACCACAAACAGGTATTGGGACACCTGTTTCTGTGGAAATTTTTGCCCATTCATCCAGTAGAGCATTTGTGAGGTCAGGCACTGATGTTGGCCAAGAAGGCCTGGCTTGCAATCTCCATTCCAGTTCCTCCCAAAGGTGTTTAATGGGGTTGAGGTCAGGGCTCTGTGTGGGCCAGTCAAGTTTTTCCACACTAAACTCATCCAACCATGTCTTTATGGACCTTGCTTTGTGCACTGGGGCACACTCATGCTGGAACAGAAACAGGCCTTCCCCAAACTGTTCCCACAAAGTTGGAAGCATTGTCCAAAATGTCTTGGTATGCTGAAGCATTAAGATTAAGGCCTAGCCTAACCACTGAAAAACAGCCCCATACCATTATCCGTCCTCCACCAAACTTTACAGTTGGCACTGACTGCAGTCAGGCAGGTAATGTTCTCCTGGCATCGGCCAAATCCAGACTCACCCATCAGTCTGCCAAACAGAGAAGCGTAATTCGTCACTCCACAGAACATGTTTCCACTGCTCCAGAGTCCAGTAACTGTGTGCTGTACACCACTCCATCCAACGCTTGCCATTGTACTTGGTGATTTGAGGCTTGCACGCAGCTGCTTGGCCACGGACACCCATTCCATGAAGCTCCCGCCACACAGTTTTTGTGTTGATATTAATGCCAGTGGAAGTTTGGAAATCTTCAGCTATGGAATTAGCAGAGCGCTGGTGACTTATGCACCATGCACCTCAGCACTCGGTGACCCAACAGTACTCTGTGACTATAAATGGTCTTCTGCTTTGTGGCTGATACCACTTATAGTTGACCGTGGAATATCTAGCAGGCATGAAATTTAACAAACTTACTTATTGCAAAGGTGGCATCCAATCACTGTATGCTTGAATTCACTGGGCTCTTCAAAACAACCCATTTTTTCCACAAACGTTTGTAAATGCAGACTGCATGGCTAGTAATTTATGTGAGCAAAAAAATACCATTTTTAAAATCTTTGGGAGTTTGCAGCCTGCATTTATTGCTAAACGCTGTACACAATGCGAAATTAAGATATCAGCAGCACACTCCATTAAACAAGCATGTATCATTATTTGATGCGAATGCTCTTTTTAAATTAGGTTTTAGGGAATGGTGTCAGTAAACTTGTCAAGTGAAAGAGTCAGTTTTAGTTGTCTGCTCACCCCTTGTTGACGTTGTGGTCATCATCAACCCACTGGATATGGACGTGTTCCTGGTTCTCATCCTGATCAGCTTTCCCACAGGCAATACTGAAATCTTTCATCTCTCTCAGGGCTTGCCGTAAGGCCTCCATCGTTTCAGCTGTAATCTGCACCATAACGCCATCTGAGGCACAAGCATTCAGCGTTACTACAGTAAGCACAAATATCAGTACAGCATTTTACACTGCTAAGTAGAAAGCACTTTAAATTAGAATCAGGTGGTACAAAAAGTACAATTCAGCCTGACTGGGACTCTCCGTCGACTGTCACTGTTAACCCGTTATACCCTGAAGGCATTTTTAATGATTTCATGTGGCATAGTTAGAACTAATGGCTTATAAATCTCCACAACAAAGGTATCATCAAGTACATGGTCTCATTTGATAGAAATCCTTTGAAATTTTGAAGAAAATAGATTTTGATCTTATTTGGAGGTTCTTATGTTCCAACACTTCTGAGAAAACCCCAGACAAAGTGATGTAATTAAGTGATTTATTTTGTTATTATTTGTACTTGACATGCTGACTATTAGAAAGTATATATGAAAGGTCATAAAATCAAGTTTGGGCTTGTTCACAATCATGTCAACTGCATCTGGGCCAAATTTTGTGTTGATATCTCAAAGCAATTAAAAGTTATGGCACTGGTTCCAACATGGTAGACTTTTTATCAAACTCCAAAAACCTCTCCAAACTATGTTTTACTGCTAAGTAGAAAGCACTTTAAATTAGAATCAGCTGGAACAAAAAGTACAATTCAGTCAGACTTTGGTCAATGTTAAAAGGGAGATTATGTCCAGTTTAGACATTGTTCCAGGGGGATCAGATGCCCTACATTTAGAGAAAGTGGTTGCAAATGTCTCCTGTTATACCTTCCACAATGCTGGTCTTAGCCAAGTAGCCCGATGAAGCCTTCAAAGCCCCGCTGAACACAAAGAAGGAGGCACCAGTCACTAAAAGAGGGATAAAAGGAAATAAATACATCAAAACATACTTTATTCATGCAATATTACTCATTTACTTTTGAATGAAATAGAACTCAGTGGCCAAAGATTTTATTCAGTGTACTTTAATTTCATTAATTAATCAACATATCATAACTCATTCGATGACAGCTTTTAATCGACTGACAGCACTGATTTTCATACATGACATTGCCGTACACTTCCGTTGAAAAGTATTTTAGTAGTATGTTTTTGAAAGTCTCTTATGCTCACAAAGGCTGCATTTATTTTTTATTAAAACTGCAGTAAAACAGTACTATTGTGAAATATTATTACAATTTTAAACTTTTCTATTTGAATATATTTAAAAAAGTAATTTATTCCTGTGATGCAAAGCCATTACTCTAGTCTTCAGTGTCACATGATCCTTCAGAAATCATTCTAATACGCTGATTTGGGTCTCAAGAAACATTTCTGATTAGTATCAATGTTTTATGAAAACTGTGCATTTTTTATGATTCTTTAATGAATAGAAAGTTCAAAAGAAAACTATTTATTTGAAATTTAAATCTTTTGTAACATTATTAATGTCTATTCTGTCACATTTGATCAATATAATGCAATATAAGTTGACCCCAAACTGTTAAATGGTGGTGTGAATATTCTGAGTGAAATCTTTGGGTGCGGCTTCAAAGTTTAATTTGCAAATGCAAGTAATCGTGCCGCACCTTTGCGAGGCTGGTGATGAATACTGATGGCCTGCGTCTGGTAGTTACCATCATCGTTCTGAACACAGACGAGATGGGAATCCGCCCGCTCATTGAAGCATGCGCCCATTGCCAGCACATGCTCGTTGGACTTATTCATTGCCTTCATGAGCTGATAAAAGAGAAAGCCAAAAGAAAACTTGTTATGACTTTCCAAAGTTTTGCATAATCCTAAAACTTAATTATGTTTTTAAGAGTTTATAAATCCTAGATGAGTGAAAGACAGCTTTTTAAAGGCAGCAGAGAGTAAGTCACAAGGCAGCCAAGGCTTTAAATAATCCCTGCCATGTCAAAGGTCTGCCACTAGAAGTTCTGTTCCATCAAACGCTTTTCAAACACAAGCTAAATACCAAAAGTCTTGAAAAAAGGACACTGAGACAAGCTGTTGTCAATGCTTCACTTGTTTCATGGGACATTTGTCACAAATCTGTTACGCTCGCTGTTACTCACGCTGTTCCACATAAATCTCAAATACATTTTCCATGCATTCTATTGGAAATTAGTTGCCATTCAACAACTAAAAAGAAGTTTTGCTATAGAAATTCAAATAGCGTCTCTGTGGCATGTTCTTCAAGTGCTAGTCTTCATTCACCTCATTGTAACGGTTACTCGGTATCTTGATGCACGTTTTCCGCACTTCCATGTCCACCACCAGCCCCTTCACCACCGGCAACGTGTACTGGTAATTTCTGAAGTCCTTTAGACATGTGGGAAAAGTCAAATGCCATCAGATGACTTGGTATGGGTTCATATTGACAGTAAACCATGTGCAAAATGCAGAAGTGAAATAAGATTACTTACTGCCAGCAAGTTCATGATGGTATGACCGGTTTCTCCAAAAAGGGGTTTTCTGAAGCGAACACTAAACAGTGGACAGGGGTAGACTGCAACAGAAGTCATGCTATTCAAATCAGCAGCTCACAATAAGCTCCTTCACACTCCAAAGGCTCCTTTTATCTAATACAGCAATTACTTTAGTGTAAAAATCGGGGGCCTGCGTGCTTACACAATCCTCACACACCCCGGTTAAAAATAAGACTAGAACCGTACACGATGCTTCTAAGTAAGAATGCTTGCATGTCATGGCTGAGGATTCATGAGTTGAGAAGCTCAGCGGGAAACACGTTGTTAATATATTCCATCTCCACAGGAGGCAGTGCTTACGAATTAGTGCAGAGAAATTCTCTGCGTGAGAAGAGAGCACAGAAAAAGACATTTTCTGCATTGTTGTCTCCTAAACAGCTCTTCTACAGGCAACCGAAAGCATTCTCAATATCCTGTAAGTGTACACCTCACTGTGTCAAGAGGTTAAAGATACAATATAAACTACAGGAACAATCCAGATCTTCCAACATCCAACACCGCTAAACCATTAAACAAGCTTCAGATTTAACATCAAACCACAAACTCACATCGGTATTCCGCCCCTAGGCGGAGCATGAGTCGGATGGGAAAGACCTTGGCCCAGGGGGTCTCCCACTTCTGCACCAGGATGCCAAAGAGGTAGGGCGGATTAGGCAACGGCAGGTCCTGCAGGGTCTGGAAGGTGGGGCTGATGTAAAGGAAGCCGCCGTGCTCCTTGCTGCCCAGGAAGCTCTGAGTGAAGAAGGAGTGGCCCAGGTGACTTAACACATTTCCTGCACAGAAGAAGTGTGGGATTAGATCAAGTTCAACCACTGTATTTTCATGCTTAAGCTATTTTTACTTAGATAAAAGGTAAAAATAAACTTAGATCAATGAAAATGGGATTAAAAAAAAAAAAAAAATCCAAGATGGTGGACAGACTATAATGAAATGTCAATTATGAATATATTTTATTCAACAGAAGAATAGTTGCACCTAATTACAAATAGGCTGTCAATATTTTTATGCTTATTAGAGTATCATGAATCATATCATTAGCTTAGCAACGTGCTAATCTAGTACAACTATTTGTGTGGCATACAAAGAAGCTGCCTATGTAGTGTGTTAAGGTCTAGTCACATTAGCAAAATTTCTGATGAATTTCGCAGGCATTGTCAATAGTGCAGTGATGTATGAAGCACAGCTCACACAAGCATATTTCTATCAATCAACGCTGCGAATTCACGAGTCCAATTTGAATCTGATGCAGAATCAGCATGGGAAACGAAATTCCTGATTGCATGGATTCCTGTTGAAAATTAAACCATGCAATTTCAACCATGAAAATTTGCAGAACAATGGTAAATGTGACTGCACATTTATGAAGCTTACTAGGTTTTAGAATAATACTAATGACTATAGCTCATTATGTTTCACTTCAAAAGAACAAAAAACTCATGAGAGTTTCTCAGCATTAGCCACTATGTAAGCTGATGGCCAGCGAATCTGGCCAGACAGATAACATTCTTTTACTGAACACGCTGAATTGGCCTCCACACGTCCTACATTAGGCTCACAGGGAATGCTTTCAGAGTAAGAAGACTTGGGGACTGTTTTGTGGTTGAATCCATTGAACTGAAGTATGACTGGGTGACTGGGTGAGGATTGTGTCTGGAAAACAATTTCTGCTGAAGTGGATCCTGAATGCCACCGGGGCCAGCAGCCTCATTTTACATTTAAGAGACTCTTGACAGAACGGTCTAATTTTATCTATGTAGGGCTCGCTCTCATTTTGTCAGGATCAGTTTACCAGAACAGGCCCCCTGGTGGAGGCGTATCAGTTTACCTGTGAGAGCCTCCCGGTACAGCTGGACGAAGTGGCTGAAGACGTCCTTGGGAATGGTTTTCTCATCAGGGAGGCACTGCAGAAGCACTACAACCTCGGCCTGGCCCACGGCATGCATACCCTTTGTTGTCATATACCAGCACTTCCTATTTACATCTTTACACAAAGATGGCATAAAAGACTGTCATGGCTCATGGGAATTATGAGAAATCCCTTGGCAATTTTCTGTAATTCCACAAGAGTGACAATATCTACAAAACGTACAGCTAACAGTTACGTTCAACTACACATCTAGCCAATGAAAATTAAAGATTAGTAAATGCTACAATTTAACTAATAAAGGGGTGTTTCTTTAACTTCAAGCATATTTACATAACCATTTAAATATGTATTGTGTGTAAATGTTGTATATACATTACCGTTCAAAAGTTTGGGGCCAGTAAGAAAGATTTGTTTTTGAAAAAATGTATACTTTTATTCAACAAGGATGCATTTAACGAATCAAAAACACATTTATAATGTTACAAAAAATTTCTATTTCACATACTTGCTGTTCTTTTGAACATTCCTGAAAAATGACACAAAAATGTATCACGGTTTCCACAAACATTTTATGCAGCAGAAGTGTTTTCAATTTGATAATAATAAGAAATGTCTACTGGGCCTAACATGCTCATAGATAAAGAAACACCCATGAATTCGCATTTCTCAAAAAATGTACTCCATTAGCATTATGTTAAATCTAAACTGAAGAGAACATCTAGAAAGGAGTGGCTCACTCACAATTGACCAGTTTGACCATGGCCAGCAGGTTGGCATTGAGGACAAACACGAGGGGATCAGGGCCGCCCTCCTCAAGCTGCTGCATCAGCACAATCTCAGAAGGTCTTTCCTCCACAGCATAGTCTGCAGACAAGACAAACAATATCATTAATGTAATTAGCAACAAACTGATCCATGACAGTTTCTGTTCACTTTCCTCTCATGGTTCAACCCAGATGAGGAACCAACCCCATGAAAGCCCTCCCTTAGCATGAGTGGCGGAGACATAAGCAGAAACATAGATACATGCACACAGACAAGCACAAATACTCATATTTAGAAGAGTGGAGGCAGCTGAATGGTGAGGATGGGCAAGCACCTGTGATGTGGCCTCCCGTACCTCCTTTGACGCCTGTGGAGATGAGGATGGGAGGAAGTCCGTCCTCTGGGATCAGACTGAGAGAGCTGCCCACAGGGCTGGCGGTAGAGGCTCCAGTGGCACGGGCCGTCTACAGCAGTGGAAAAGACACAAATTCATGACTGTAACATAACATGACTGTCTCAGGATAAGCACCATGATCGAAATGAGCCTATGCCTGAAAAAACTCCATATTAGAGATTAATTGAAATGGAGCAAAGTAAATTGTCACCTCAGAAGCATTGGCTCCTGAGGATTTGTTTGAGCTTTGGGACGTTGCCACAGGCTGTGAGGGGTTGGGGTTTGCCGGCGGCCCTTTAGAAGACTCTGTAGCTTCCCCGTTGGGTAGAATACCGTCAGCAAACCAAACCCTTCTTTGCTCTCGAGGAAGAGTACCTGGAAGTATACGTACACGGTGAGGCTTGAGAACAGCTAACTCTGAACTTTAAATGATAAACAGCCTAAAAAGCAGTGTTTAAATCCAGAGTAGAGTTAAGGGACCTGTCACATATAAGAACAAACAAAAAAATGGTTAAATTACTGCTCTGACATAATGTGATTTTTTTTATCCAATTTTTCATCAGTGATCTGAAATTGATTTGCTTTGACAGAAAGTTCTAAGCACCTGTAAAGCGCTTAAGATACTATATTATCTCCGTGTTAATAGGAGAGTTCACACAAAAATGAAAATTGTGTCATTTACTCACGCTCATGTTGTTTCAAATCTGTATGACTTTCTTCTGTGAAACACAAAAGAAGATATTGTAAAGAATATTGGTAACTAGGGGTGTCACATTATACTGGTATTGATGATAACCATGATATTTAAAAACTGAAATATTGCTAGGTGGCAGCAGCGCATAAATAAAAAGAAAAAAAGAAAAGAAATCTATATATCTATATATATATATATATATATATATATATATATATATATATATATATATAGAAGACAACAACACAATGTGAAGCTACTACTGTCAAACAAAGTCATGTCGGAAGAGATGATTGTTATTGCCACTATAATCATGTAGTAAAAATCTGACATCGTGACAGCCCTAAAGAGTTTTGTTGACTATTGTCTTACAAAAAATGCTGAGAGAGACATTTCTTAAAATATTTTCTTTTAAGTTCCACAAAAGAATGAAATTCATACAGGTTTGGAATGACATGAAGGTGAGTCAATGATGACAGAATGTTAGGAAATGACGATTAGTGCACGATTAGGTTTGGGCAGTGGTTCCTAATCTTGGCCCTGGAGTACCCCAGTACTGAACTTTTTAGATGTCTCCGTAATCAAACACACCTGATTCAACTCATCAAGACCTCAAATATGCGTGATAGACAAGAGACACATCAAAATGTGCAGAGTTGGGGGTACTCCAGGACCAGGGTTGGGAACCACTGGGTTAGGGTAAGTGAAGCTCCCACCAAACAGACCTAGAATGAAGTCTAGGGGTTGAGGACCCCCAAAGAGCCCTGACACAATTTGAACACTGCTGAAAAGCTCAAAAAAATCCACAATCTACAAATTAACAACATTTATCTTGGCAATATCTAACAGACTATACCTTCAGACCCTGGTTGTTTAAGGACACCAACAGGCACCATGACTGTTGGTGGTGGGGTGCTGAGTGCTCCTGATGCCTGGGCTTGCTGCAGAGGGGGAATTGTGGAGCAGTACTCAGCTGGGTTGTTGGGATTTGGGCTCTGGTTGCAACCACCTCCCATGTTCTCCCATGCTTGAGCTAATGAGTGAGTTCAAAGGATCTGGTTATACACAGTAAAACCCTAATTTCAAGTGTTACTTCTGTACAGAAGTGATTACTTCTGTATAAAGCTACTTAGAAACAAAGTTATTCTGTTCTTTATAATCCTTAAAATCTTGGAAAAATGTCCTGCAGAGAAGCTTCAAATTAACTTACAAAAACTCCCCATAAAGATTATGTATTAATGAAAACTACAGTACATTAGCACCATTTTAAAAAGGGTGAAATGTAACCATGTTAACCTTCTGTTAAGTGATTCAATTTGGGAAACTGAGGTACAAAAACTCCCAGGCTATAGAGGGAAATTTATAACTATTCCTATGAGTTTCATATCACTCACCATTCAAGAGTGCACGGTGGCAGGTAACACAAACCCTTGCTTCTTTCCTGTCCATGTACATCAGCCTGATTTTCAGACTACAACAAGCAGCACAGAACACCTGGCCAGACACACATCACAAACACATTTGCTTTGATAAAAACAATCCATACCAAAAAATAAGACATAATAAATGAGACATAATAAAACAATGGAAAGAAACTACATGAATCAGTCATGACTCGTGAACCAGTTCCCAGAACAAGGACATGGTCTAGAACGATCAGTTCTGTCAGATTAAACCATTTTACACCACAGCTACATTTCATTTTCACTCAGTTCTTTCCAATTGTTCTTTCCAGCCCATGTCTGTGAAAATGTCATCACCGATGCAGCAGTTTATCACCAAGGGAAATTAAGGCATTATTCCAGCAGTCTTGCAGTTATTTTTGAGTGCTGCATCGCCAACCATTTCTCCCTGAAGGAATCTGACAGCTTCACAGGTCTAGAGCTGCCCGACAATTACCCATACTTCCTTGAAATTCTGCTCTCTCATTGTAATGCAGCATCCCACTAGCTGACTCAGAACAGCTTGATTCTGGTCGAGGATGTCATAAGCAACTACATTTCCTGAAATCTCACCCTCTTCTGTTGAGGGTCTGTCGCATTTACGGATTAAGAATAGAAGAGGGATATGACAGATAAAACGAATGAAGCTTATGACTAAAAATTGCCTGAAACTCTAGTGGATGCCAGCCTTAAAGTGTTATGGCTATCAAAACGTTATATTAAATAGTTACAACATCATGAGATAAAGTATAAACGAATTGGTCTGCAGGAGGCGAGACAAACGTATATTCCGCTTGAGCTTCCAACTTGCTGGAAGCCAACATTAAATTGATCTTTAATTTCTGAGGAGTGCTGCTTGCCCATGCAAAACTCACTCCCACAATGCAAGGATGTTGTGGCCTGTTGCCAGTGCTGTGCTATGCATCTGTTAAGGTGTAATGAGAGGTTTTTAAACATGTTGCTATGTGGTTGCTAGGGTATTTTTAGTAGTTACCAAAAATTGCCTGAAATCTAGAAAGAGAACCAAGTTAAAAGAGCCAAAGTTTAACATAAGTCTGATTGCTTAAAAAGTAACATCA
The DNA here is from genome assembly GCA_037950665.1 of Hypophthalmichthys nobilis. Classification (NCBI taxonomy): domain Eukaryota; kingdom Metazoa; phylum Chordata; class Actinopteri; order Cypriniformes; family Xenocyprididae; genus Hypophthalmichthys; species Hypophthalmichthys nobilis. The sequence continues at coordinate 21,318,763 of CM075488.1, forward strand.
CACCACTTCTCAAAAAGCTGCACGATTTAATATACCACAAACGAGTTACTGCTTGTAAGTTAAAAAAAAAAAAAAAAACCACTCAATAATAAACAAAAAGCTTTACCTTGCCACAAGCCCGACAGTGATGTCTTCTTTTAGTGAAGGTGAACTTGACCTCGCACTTCATGCAAATGGGTGCTTGAGAGTCAGGAACCCAAACAGGAGCCACTTCCCCCAAGGAGCTGAAGGGTTTCTTAGAGAAGGCTCCCTGCTGGCCTGCCTGGAGATCATTGTCTGGACTCTCAGATGGGATGATTAAGCCTGAAGAGCCATCTCCCTGCTCTCCATTTATTCGAACAACCCCAGACTCAGTTATTCCACAAGATGCCTCAAGGACTCCTGTCATACTCTGTGGCTCCAGGTTCTTGTTCTTTCCAGTAGAGCCAAATTCATTCTTAACTTGGCTCGAGAGAGGCTGGGGAATCTGCAGCTTCAGACTGACAGGCTGTTTAGGGCGGGCACCACCGTAGGGAACGCTGACAGGCTGCAGCCGGCTGTTGTTGAGTTTGCCTGTTCTGCCAGATTCCAGTCCTCGAACTGGATCACAACACTCTTGTTTGCTCTCCTCCATTTCTTTTTCTTCCGTCACAGAGTCCTCCTTTGAAGGGACCGCTGGCTGGCTGTGTGCATCTCCATCAAGGTCCACAATCAGACCATTGGACAGGGACTTCTCCGCCCCTGATGATTCAGAGTCTCCATGAATCCCTTTGTGGTCATTCTCTAGTGTTTTCTCTTTCTCTTCCTGATCTGACGCCCAGGTATTTTTCCCAGTACTTTCATTCTCAACCAGTCCGCCATTCTGAAAGACACCCTCATGATTCTCCCTCTCAAAATCCAGTTCTCCGTCACCATTCACTGATTTGTGCAATACTGCTTCCCCTTTCTGGGGATTACTTCCTTCTGGAAATACCAGATTACAGTCCCTCATTCTGACCTCATGGACAGGTGAACCACATTCAGGCTTGACTGCCTCTATCTTAACACCATTCTTTAAAACAGGTGACCTATTCCCAGGTTCATCATGACCAGCACCACTTCCCTCATCGGTACCATTCCGCTCCATCTTAAGCTCACAAGTATCCTTAACACTTTGCTGATCTGTAACAGCTTGACTTGTCTCATCATCATTGGCTAGAAGGATGTCAGACTGGCCGCTATGTCCAGGACTAGCTAGATAGCCGTTTTCCAATACCACACTGTTGGAGGCCGGCAAGTCTGCCAACTGCCCATCAGTGCTCACCAGCTTGCCAATGTTGGGCTGGGGCAGAGGGGGACTATGAACATCTGCCGGCCGTTCTTCACTCCTGCCCTCTGGCTGTTGCCCCAGCCCCTGTTTCTCCTCTAACCTGGTGACCTCAGCCAAAGAGGGGCCATCTGACATCTGGGCATCCAGAAGAGGCTTGAAGCTGATAGGGCTGTCCCTTGGGCTGAGGTCAGAGTGGGTCAGTGCCGGATTCAGGGAAAGGAGGTGTGACGGCGGGGCCAGAATCTGAGTCCACTTGGCATCCGAGAGAGTTGGCGTGTCCGTTTCATCTAAAAGGATGAAAAAAAAAAAAGAGCTCATTAGCTTCCTTTTTGAGAAGATCGAAACAAACAGAAGATAAATTGAGAAATGAGGTCAGACTAGATTGGAAAATGTTGAGGAAGTGGGCCAATCTGGTCATTGCCTTGGGATCCATCTGTCAAACTGACACATCAATGCTTTGGAATGTGGGCAGGCATTCCCTTTCTCTTACATGCATCCAAGCGTGATTAAGCAGACACATACTCACACTGCTCTCCCTCTCTATTCAGCTTTTTTTCTGGGGCCGTTTAATAGTTTCAAGTCTCCTTTCACCCCCATTAATCTGTCAAGATTAGTGTCTGAGAGGGGATGTACATTCGTTCCACAGTTCAATGGCGTCACTATGAGGGTGGCTGTGTGTGAGGCAAGTCTGTGTGGCTTTTAATGTTCTTTGTGACAAACAGGACAAAGCAATCAATAAATTCCAAAGTCAATTTTATTTGGCTGTGCACCAGGATCTGTTGTCCACATATCCCAGAATCGTGATCAAAATAATACTAATTACAATTTCCTGCTATAACTCAAAATGCACATACAACCTTAACCTTGTAAATTACATGCGCTTGACTGTGTGACACCAATTAAACAGTGTTCAGGAAAATCAGGGAGAGGCAGAAGTCCTGAGGGGAAATGCTAATTCAATTGACCCCATTTACACAACAGACTGTTGCCACCAGCACAGCTACCTGCTTGTGCTAGCCATGCTGTGGGCAGCTCGACTCAAGAGACAGTGCCAAACATTTGTTCTATTTATATCAGCACCTGTGTTACTCTGCGTTCAGTTCATTGTACTCTAATTCACCTGACCAAGTGGGTTATCTGAAGACATGTAAACGTGCTGAGACTGAGAATATCTTTTGTTCTGTTTTACGGCCTCAGAATATCTCTGACTGTCAGAGCTAGTGCTTTATTCTTTCAAAGTTTTGCAAGTTAGCAGTTCTCTTACCTTCATTCTGTTCAAACTCATCCAGCACCTTGTCCAGGTTAAAGGCCTCAGCCTGGAAGTAATTCTCCATGGGTCAAGAAACTCCACCCTGCCAAGTGATGTGTGAACCTGAAAGGGAAGTTGCCTTTTTCATAAGCACATAAATACAATACTTTCCACATGCACAGGAACACAGAGTGCTGACAAATTAAAACCTTATAAAAGTACAGTGAACTGTGAAAATCTTCCAGAGTCTGGTTGTAGTTCTGATTCAATAAAAAGTAATATATTGTGATGCTTAGGACTGTGTTTGATACGTCGATACGACGATGCATCATCACATACTACTACATCCTGATAGCAATCACTAAGTTAAGTGGTCTAAACGTATTTATGTATCTTTGTAGGGGTGGGCGAAATGACCAAAATATTATCACAATAAGAGTAATTTTATTTCACGATAAATATCATGATATAGTTATTTTTGCTTTAAATAAGGTTTTTATATCATTAAAATTTTTATTGTAGAATTACAATAGAATTTTGTAGAATTTAAATTGTAGAAATAGACCTACCTGAAAAACTCCAAGCAGTAGAAATAAGAAATACTAGCCTACATAAATTGTATAAAGTATCAATGTATCCACGGATTTCCAGAAATGCGATCTGAATAGGATTTCAAACCACATATGAATGTAGCTTGAAACAGATTTGTAAAAATCACATTTCATGTAATTTTTTGCCATTCATACTTGCTAAATCTGATCGGATTTCAATCGGTTATGTATAAAAATCAGATTTGGACTGACACTCCGAACGTAGCCTATGAGCAGCGACTTTAAGGGTTAGTTCACCCAAAAATGAAAATAATGTCATTTATTACTCACCCTCATGCCGTTCCACACCCGTAAGACCTTCGTTCATCTTCGGAACACAAATTAAGATATTTTTGTTGAAATCCGATGGCTCAGTGAGGCCTGCATAGCCAGCAATGACATTTTCTCTCTCAAGATTTATTAATGTACTAAAAACATATTTAAATCAGTTCATGTGAGTATAGTGGTTCAATATTAATATTATAAAGCGACGAGAAACGAAGGTCTTACGGGTGTGGAACGGCATGAGGGTGAGTAAAAAATCATTTTCATTTTTGGGTGAACTAACCCTTTTAATGTGCAGTGCACGCATCTCTCAGACAGCGCTCAGAAAGTGTCTCTCTGACAGCGCGCGCAAACAGCGAAATGAGTTGTCTTTCGCTGCTTATTGCATTTCAACAGTTTAAAATAACTTGTTTCTAAACCGCAATGCTTAAAAACACATGCATTCAGTCTGAATGCAATGATTCAACGTCCTACCTGCCCGCGCACACTGTTCACGCAGACATCACATGCTATGCACACGTTTCATGCTATGCAGAGACAGACGTCAGTCACCGAGCACCGCAACCAAAACAGCAGCCACATTTTACAGTTCCTCCTGAACCAAAACAATGAGCTTATGCTGCGTTCGCAGTATAACTACTGTAACTTTGAAGAGATGGAACCAGTCACATTATATACTCTAAGCGGTTTGTGACTTGAATTTATGCATTTCAATGGCAACACTATCAAAGCCAAAATTAATCTGCAGCAGTCAGGTAGCACAAGTCAGTTGTCTTTAAGTTGTTTATGTTCATTGTTATTGTAATGTTATGTGCTTTGAGAAATTAGGTAATTTAATGCTGTCTCTAGTGAAGCTATTTTTTGCTCCCTGCTGTACGCATTCATGTGCTTTGAAGGATGGGTGCCTTTGGAGGGTGCTCTGAAGGGATGGTGGGATCTTATGCTTTCAAAGCTAGCTCGCTATTGCTAGCCTCTCTGAAAATTGCCTACCCTACCTTTAAGATTTGGATTACCTTTGCCATCACCTTGTATTAACTTAAAGGGATAGCAACAGATTATGGTAAATATTTACCCCTTAAAGATCACTCTCTTTTAGACATTTGCATTTTACATTTATTAATTTAGAATACATTTTTATCCAAAGCTAATTACAAATAAGGAATACAACAAGTGATTCATCACAGATCACAAGTCCGAGTTAGTTGCTGTGCACATGAAATGACAGCAGAGTGGAGTGGGTGTATAAAAATAAGTTTCTTGAAAAAAATAAATCTTTATTAAACGTTAATTCGAACCAATCAGTAAACTCAGATCACATACAAGAAATATACAAGATTAATCATTTTCACCTGCCTAGAGGTCCTCTTCAGTACTTGCAGGTCAATCTGCACAAAGGCTCCTGATAGAGCCCTTGTCTCATCCAGTCTCACACATATTGGACAGCCAAACCTGAAACAGAACAGGATGATAAGATTTCACTAAAGACATACAAACTCTACTGGTTTGAATTATCCCTGTCATGTCTGATTCAGCCTTATGCTAAATGGATGCCTCATGTTAATACCCTTAAGGTCTATCAACTGTCAATCAGGAAATAACAAACAAAAGGATGCTCCTTGTAGCCTTGGCCATCGCCAAGAAAACTATTTTCTTGAACTGGAAATCACGAAACACTATTCACATAACGCATTGGAAAAATTTGCTCACAGACTACATCTCCCTAGAATATTTTTCACCTCATTACAACTGCATATCGGAACCACAACACTCCAGATCAGACCTCATTCAACTATTACAAATCTGACACACTCATCCTAATTAATTATGTATTCACTTATTATTATACATATTTATACAAGGTTTTAGTAATATTATTGACATTATTGTTATTAATAATATTATCAATATCATAGAAACATTGAGCAGTAATAAGATGATGTTGATGGGATGATATTTTGCTTTGTATAAGGACGGTAACGATTTAATGAATATCTTTAATAATTTAAATAATTTAATATATATATATATTTAAAATATATAAATATAACTAAATCAAATCTACACCCAACATACACAACACATGATTTTAATGCACCGAATGCTGATTTTAACGCACCACACCCTTCTTTTAATGCACCACCTCAGCTTAGGCATACATATATATACAAATAATAATCGTACTGTGAATGAGAAAAAAAAAATAAATAAATAAATAAATAAATAAACAAACATGCACACGGACACAGAAGCTAGGATAGGTGTGGTATGTGTTGGGACACATATATCATATATATTATTATTACTATTGTTATTTTATCATCATCATCCTTATTATTATTATTATTGATATTACTGTTGCCGTCATCACAAAATATTATCATCATCACCATCTTTAGTATTACTATTGTTATTGTTATCATTATTGATATAAATGTTATTATTATTATTATTGATATTATTATTGCTGTCAACACAAAATATTATCATCATCACCATTTTTAGTATTACTATTGTTATTATTATTATTACTGATATTACTGTTGCCGTCATCACAAAATATTATCATCACCATCTTTAGTATTAGTATCACTATTATTATTATTGTTATTAATGTTATTATTATTATTGATATTACTATTGCCGTCAACACAAATTATTATCATCACCATCTTTAGTATTACTATTGTTATTATTATTACTGTTATCATTATTATTGATATTACTGTTGCCGTCATCACAAAATGTTATTATCATTATTATTATACATGCTATTACTACTTAAATACTTCTACTATTACCCGTTTGTCATTTCTGCTTATTTTTCATGCTGTTACTATCATTGCTGTTTTATTGTTGTTTTTGTGTTTTGTGTTCACCGTATGTTGTATGTTTTGCACTCCTAATAAAAAAAAAAATTAAAAAAAAAAAATACCCTTAAGGTCCAAATAAAACCAAAATCTTCCAGTTAACCTGCTATCATTAAAATTAGAGCAATTCCACTTCCAGTAACTTGCTGAGCTTTGAAGATGGACAAAGTTGTGGCTGCCTCCGTTACATTGGAGGACAGGCTGTCACTGCCAAAGTGGGTAACGGTGAAGGCAGGTCTCACATAAGAATGAGAGTGCTGCAGAGGGTTCTGAAAGTAGCAGACTAGACACATTTTATGCTTAGTTAAAAATGCATGCTTTGCCACACTGTCAGCACAAAGCTAAGACGACAGGGAAGAGGGGAATAAGAAACACAGTCATGTAAACCGCTTAAGTGAGGTTGGGGAACAGGACCCCTGATTATGCATTTGCTCTCTTTTCCGCTGTGTGTTAGAATTAACACATTAATTAATCTGATATCGCTTTAGACCAAAAAACATTATTAAAGAAAATGGTAATAAAGAGGCAAGTAACTATAAAAGAAAGAAAAAAACTACACTATACAACAATTCTTTTGGCTACAAGCATTAGTTAAGGTCCTTGAATATGACTGACTGAATGTGCAGATGCACTCTCCTACAAAATCATCCCAATCATTCTAGAATTAGTTCTTTCCAATTAGAGGTATTCAAATCATCTGCTGAAAATGTTTTTAATAAATATATATATATAGATAGATAGATAGATATACACACACACACACACACACACACACACACACTACCAGTCAAAAGTTTGGAAATAAAAGATTTCTATTTTAAATAAATGCTGATATTTTTTAACTTTTTATTCATCAAAGAATCCTGAAAAAGTATCACAGGTTATAAAATAATATTAAGCAGCACAACTGTTTCCAACATTGATAATAAATCAGCATATTACAATGTTTCCAGACTTTTGACTGGTAGTGTATATCATACACACGTACTAGGGCTAAACTCTTTTGCTCACCAGCTACTGTGGCTAGTGGTTTTACAAAGTTACGAGCCACTCAGCATTTTCATTGGCCACAATTGCATTGATACCATAGGGATAAACTGCCATACAGATATTTTTAATATTACCTCATAATCTGGCAGCAGGTATATTAGGCTGCTGTCACTAAGACCTGAAGCACAGATCCTTTATACTGTTACATGTGCATTTTCTTTCTCAACTGTTGTTTACATTCACTTAAACATAACTGACTGTGTTTACGTGAATACTCACCAAGACCGGCATTTTGACATTATTTTGTGTGTGTTTGCTGTTTAAGCGCAGTAAGAAGCGAAAAAGAACTAATTTTAGTACTGAGGCAGCTTTATGTGCGTGTACTTCGAGTGTAAGCACAAAATCTGAGTGAATGAATAAAATTATGCGCAATACACACAATCCAAAGTGAAACACAAACAACCGGAGCAAAACCAGTGAGTGAGGGGAGGCGGGTTTGTATGTCAACTCACTGTCGGAGAGATGGAAGAGCGAAAGTGCAGCTGATATTGTGTATCTATTCAGCGGAAAATAAGTATTGGAAGCATTTAGGATATTTCAGGATTGATTTCTATTGAAAAATCGATATTTTTGACAACACTACATTGCACTTAGTTTATTAATTCAGATGCCTTTTTAAAAAACTACAATTGAAAAATGTGCATGTAAAATTCAACCCGCTGAAAGTGGCTAGTAAGAGTGACTGCATTACACGCCACTGCTGAAATCTACACGCATATGGCGGGTTGGCGGGTGTTAAGCCCTGTATATAGCAGAAAAAACAAAATATCGCAATGTCAGTTTTTTCCAATATCATGCAACCCTAATTCTTGCTCATATGATATTGCTTAATTATGGCCAAAAAAAGGTCAGAAGAATGGCTCATAGGTCGTTCTGATCATAAAGATTACATCTATCCTACATCTGACATCACTATCACACAAGTAGAATGAAGGACCACAACTAAATCTCATGGCTGAAAAATAGCAATCATCACTCTGAAAATATACCAACTGTCCAGCTATGGGCTGATGGAAGCAGCTGTTGCACAAAGGCTCCTGATCTAACAAAGTAAGTTTGAGCGAGGACGTGAAGGGTTACTGAGTTTACAATCACATTCTGTATACTGTACCAAAAAAGTTCACTGCCAACATGAATGTCTTGTTGGACTGTCCCTGTAATTAGAGTGCTGGAAGGTGCTTTGCCATTTAGTAGCTACATGATCACAAGGTACAAGAAAATATTTGTTTTCTTAGTATAAGAAAAAAAACATGAGAAGAACCTTTCAATTTTATATATTTTGGGACATGTACAAACTTGCACTATATCACAATATTTTAAAGCCAGCTAACCAAACTCTTCGCATCAGGAGTAAAATCCCCAAAGCCTCTACAACCAACTGAATGGGTTGCGATTACAAACGCAAGTCTTTAATTACAATCCACAATTGTTGCTATAGATGACTGGCAGCGCAACAACAAACCCATAAAGTTTCCATTAAACTGCACTGTGACTCCACCCATTCTGAAATACAAAAAGCTTTGTTTTCACACAGCTAACTGTCAAAGTACAAGGAGCACTGCATAATCGACTATAGACTGAATGTATAGTGCATAGTTAAACTTTGCTTGTTTTAATTGCTTTTTAAAGCAACTATAAACACAAAATGTTTTGGAGACAAGCTGGTTGCGACCAGTGAAACCAGGGACCATGCCTGATTAAGATTTAATTACTTTGTAGATTCTCTGAATAATACATGCAACTAAGGTGCTGTATTTTTACACCTGTAAACCTACGAGTAATACGGTTTTACATCCAGACATTTGAAAGCAATTTGCAATCCTTTTGGGATTGCCAAGAAGTGGAAAATTTGAGGAATATGTGGCTCCACTGAACTAACATATTCATTTATACCAGAGGTAAACATTGTGTTTTTGTAAACAGGTAGAGGTTCACATCAGAAATAAGGAGTGACAGGCAAACAGAATACAGTGACTGTGCGTAATCACATAATCACCTCATTTTATTTCAGGCAATGTGTTGTTGCATAACAAACCTGTTGAGAAAGAGACACAACATTTGCCACACCTTCTTACAGTTTTGTAGATCTGCTATAAAAAAAAAAAAGTTGCTCTTCATGTCTTATGGCTTGTTCACATAAGACATGAAAAAGACAAAACATATGCCACACCTTCTTACACAGTTTTGTAGATCTGCTATAAAAAAAACAAAACAAAATTGCTCTTCATGTCTTATGGCTTGTTCTTAATGTTCCTGACTTAATCCTATAAAGCCTGACATATGAAATAATAGTAAGAAAAATTATTGAAGAATTATTGAGAAAAGTTATTTAACCTTTAGACAAATTCTTTTTTTAAAATCCATTTAAAAATTGCGTACGAGTTTTTTTTACAATTTTTTGTATCCTTTTTTATACTTCAGGCATTTGTGTCTCATATAGTAGAGATGCACAATTCTAGATAAATTGAGAATCACAATTTTTTTTTTTTTTTTTTACAGAGATCACGATTCTCCCACGATTCTGAATAAACAACTAAACAAAATAACAATTTACTTAAAGTTCTGACAGAATGTTATTTGCTGCGGTCTAAAAAAACAATAATTCATTTGAATTACTTAAAACATAAAGACTTCAATATGTTACATAAAGACTTCACTTGTTTCATTACTGAATGAATCAAGGTTTTTGAAGGATCTCTTGGCTGAACAATTCAATGACAAATACTTTTTTAACAGTTGCTTGTCACCACCTACTGGTGAAATGATGTAATTGATGCCATCGTTATAAGCATCAAGTTACTTTCAAAACGTTACTCTATTTTGATCACTACTGTAGACATCAGTGTTTATTTCCAAACTATAAACTTTTATTCCAGTACTTCTGTGATGTTTCATACCAATACATGACAACTGCTCTCTCTGTGTCAGAGGCAGCGCGAAAGCAGATTTGAATGTTCGCTGTGATTGTACTTGTCAAAGACTTAATAGACATAGCCAAATTGCTGTCATTTAGGAATAAGGTCGTATAGGTGTTTGAATTGAGATAATCTTTTTAAAGATTAGCTAAATATGCAGCTCTATCATATAGTATGATATAGTAGGAACATGGAGTTCTCACTTGAAGAGGACCACGTGTACCATGACCTGAAGAGGAAGGTTTCTTTAGAATTATACTAATGCCCTGTGCCAAAATGGCAGACTTCATAATGCACTTACGCTCTTGTGGGCTTAAAATGGCTGCCGTGTGTGCATGATTATTAAGACCACGAGACCGTAGAGTGTCCCATTTGTCATTTTAAGTTTCAGGAGGGTGCTCGTGTTTAGGGTTGGAAATCGAAAATCATTTCCAATTCTGGAATCTGACACTTAAGGTCAGGAATCGGATACTTGTTATAAAATTAAATAAAAAAGTATAAATAAAAAATAAAAATGTAAATTCCTATGTGTGCATTTTAATGTGGTTTTAAACCATTCAAGTGCAAGAAGACGCAAAAGAGAACTCAATTCGGCACTTGCACGCTGTTTTCTGTGCAGGGCACATCCAGAGCGTGTGCACAAAAAGACACCTCTCATATAGTGCACGAATACTGTTTTGAGTTCTCTTTCACATCTTCTTCAGTAATGTCAAAATATCCTCATAAACACAGTCGGTTATGTCTTAAGTGAACGTAAACAGTTGAGAAAGAAAACGCATGTGTAACAGTATTTTGGATCCGTGCACAGGTCTAAGTGACAGCCAGCTAATAAACCTGCCGCTGTCTGTGTCATTAATGTTAATAAAAGAATAAAAGAAAGAAAATCACTCACTGATCTTGACTGAATAACGGATATGGCTGGGCGATAAAACTATAATAATTATCGCGATATCATTTTCCTCGATACAACTATAACAAAAGTATAATAAATGTTCGATATAAAGTTTATGCGGCAAAAGCGGAATGAAACAACACTACTCGTTTGAACCGTGCCACACGGACCATTTATCTACTCGGTTCAAACGGCAGCACAGCACGAGCTTATTAGAGCAGATGCATTTACTCGCTGATCAGTCTAGATCACGCGACCACTAAACAGCGCTGCGAGATCCAGTAAGAAGCACTTGAATTCAACTAAGAATACGAATGTCTCAGTGATTTAAACTAGTTTAAACCAGATGAAACACTGACATTCTCAACAGCACTGACAAACACAAGAAACATTGTGCCATGAATGACCCAGTTAGACTTTTCAATCTACAAATCACCATCATTTATGGATTTACTGCAAGAACACTAACATTGTACAACCGCCCACCGGGAAAACTCCTAATGCTTCAGACGGCCAGTCCACCCCTGAACTGCACCATGGTTTTGTGGCAGAAATGTGGCATATTATTATTATTATATCTTTAATAATGTTTGAAAGTTATATTAGTCTGGTTTATTAGTTATTGTTCTTTAGGTTGCTGGTTTTTGTTCATGGTATTCAGCTGCAACAGAATGTTTTGCAAAAAGACAGAACAAATATGTTTGACATCAAAATGTTTGATTAATTAATATGTTTTTTTTAACATATTGGAATCAGAATCGATAAAATTAAAACAATACCCAAACCTCGATATGTGCCCTTGATGTGCACTTATGTCGACCGAGCCTAAAAGGTAGTATTTTACTTGCTACAAAAGTATGAACAATCAGAGGGCAAAAGACTTGTTTTCAACAGGTTTTTCAGCAATGATTGGATTTATGTTAAGGACTTTATAGGCCTTAGGAATTCACATCTCAAATATGATACTGTAGGCTTCATAGGGTTAAACATGTAATATGCTTCATATGATCATTATCGGCACTCCCTGTATTCCCAAGAAAAACTATTCTCATATGCAAACGCCTAAATTTTAATAATGTCATGTGACTACTTCAGTTTGGACTTAACTTTTGCAAGACTCTGGAATGTTGAGATATTTCACTGTAGATTTTATTTTAATAGTCTTTCTTCCTGTTATTGTTCATTTTGCAAAGCATCTTTCTGCAGCACACTGTGCTGCTAAGACTGTTGACGGGAAGCTCAGTTTGATTGCTTCCGCACTCCAGGAATGCTTTCGCTGTCACTTTCTTGCTACTGCCTGGATAAACTTTAAGGCCTGCTGTGGCATTTCACCCGTGCTTTGCTCATCCTGAACATAAATTTGCATAAAGTAAAGAAAAAAAAACAGTGAAGCTCCAAAAGCTAGGGAGAACTTGAGCTCACAGCTGCCATAATGTCTCTCACAATTTGAACATCACAGTAAACATTTCTATTACAAGACTTTACTTTCATCTGCTCTCATAGAAGAATGAAAAAAGCACAAGGAACTAGCCTTTGTTCCAGCATCAGTGTCATATTTAAAAGAAAAAGCATTAGAAGCAGCTCAGATGTCTTGGACAGCAGGGCCAACCTCAGAGAAATCTGTTGCTTAAGGAAGCAAGAATCTGTCAACCTGTCACTGGGTTCACTGGATTAAAAAAAGCTTCCACTGCATCATTTCCTCTCTTCCCAAATGAATCTCAAAAAAGTGCATTAAGTCACAGATTAGAAAGCTGAATGAGTAACTTTAACTTCTGCATTGCAAGTGTTGATTCACTCTGACAACAAGTACCAAACCCTTGATGACTATATACTCCCGCCCTACCACGAAAAAACTAGTCAAATCTCCATATAAACATTTTTTAATATATTGTTTGTAATGTGACTGGCATTTAAATAATAATAATAATAAAATGAATATAATGGATTCTTGACAGTTGGTCATGCTACACTATATTCCCAACTCCATCCCAAGCTTTCAATTAACCCTGTGGTTGATTACTACAAAAAGTTAACACTTCATAAAAATGTTTTAATATTTTAACTGCTCATCAGTTTAGTGTTATATAATCAGTATTAGCGAGGACTTGTATTAGGAGCCTATATTTAAAAGTTACATGTATAACAGTTTATCGAAGTTCATTCTGCAGTCTCTAAAGACGCTATTACCGTTAGCTAACTAACATTAGCCTATCAAATAACCCGCTCTACTGCATGTTTACTAACCTGATTAACGTTACCAGCTATTTTTACACGCCTCACAAGCAGCCAGAGGCTAATCTTAGTGATTTAAATGTGAACACACAAGATATAAATGTGCGAGCCTAAATTAATCTTTGGCAACAAAAAAAAAGGTCAGTTTACAGCTCGTAAATGATCCGTCTTCAATCTCTTAAGTAGCATTAAATGCTGCATTTGTTGTGTTTCTATAGTAAACACATCACAGATGTCATAAGCGAATAACAGTTTGTGGGTTAATCGTTTACTCACCGGTGGAATCCCCATCATCATCATCATCATTACCATCATCTTCACGCACGATTCAGCCATGTAACTCCCCAGGTAAAATCCAACACACTTCGCGTCATATAAGCTAGCGATAATGTCTTTGACATCTGCAGGATATCTCCAGGAACAGCTAGGCCATTTTCCAGAGCTCCACAGAAGTGTAGGAAGAAGTACTTTGCGCGATAGCTCTCGTATATCCCTCCCCCAAACGTTTAATGGAGAAGGTTACTACGAACTGCAGCAAGGGTTGGACATTTTGGCTCAAGCTACGCTGAAGTGGCGTGAGATTCCCACGCTAGTGACATACAGTTGAGCCAAGATGGCGTCTGTTTCGTAACCTTCTGTGGTAAGCGTTTCACAGCGGGTGACACCACCGTGCCTCTGGATCCAGAGGAAACATTACCGCGGGGCGGCACCCGAGTCCGCGTGACGTCATTACAATGCAACACTATCATCTTTAGGGATCAAATTCTTCTTTTGTAGTAGGCTACTGTATGCATAATGGTATAAATGTTTAATACTTGCATTTGTACGAAAGTCTGTCTAGGATCAGATTCACATTGGCATTTGGCAATAAACCCATAAATCAATAAAACCCATAAAAAAAAAAAAAAAGGAATAAACATCTTGTTACAGAGCTTGTGAAACTGTTCGATTGACTCTATTCAGTTTCATACATTTTAATCATACATTTCTGAATCAGTATACGCTGAAAACATGTCTTAGTTAAAATTCCTGAATTTTTGGCAATCCTGAACTTTTCATCGCCTTTTGCAATTGTAGTTTATTTTATTTAATTGTCCCGGTGTGTTTTTATATTGTATTAAACAGAGCTGTTTGAATTAGTTATTTACATTTCTGAATGCTTTTGGTAAATTGTAAAGAAATTGCACTTGCAGTTATTTTATTACTGCAGTGCCACCATTTGTTTATTCAAAAGCATTCCAGTTTATTAATATTCGAACATGTGGGCTCAAGCATTTAGTTCTCAAAGGGATGTTTATATGAAACTAGATATAGTCTCTTAAACATAGGCCTACTGTAGCACAAAGTGGCCTGAAAGGCAGGGATTATTATCAACAATTTGCTTTATACAAAAGTGAATCTAATAAATAAATAAAAATATTAAACGTGACAGTGATGTCAACAGAAAATCATCTCTACCCTAAGAAAATCCTTCTGTGATGTGGAAGGCTTGGCTCATGGATATTATAATAGGCTATTATAATAATTATAATTAGATTAAGTGATTGGACGCTCCAGGAAGGTTACCAAGCAACGTCAACATGAAACGATTAATATTCATGAGCTATTAACATTTGTTTCACTCTCGACAAGTGCGACACCTAGTGTTCATTGTGATAAGCTGCATACTGCATAAGATTTTTCAGTCAAATGTATAAGTATTTATGCACAGTATTCAAGCCTTTCTTACTATTTCTTACTACCATGGTGGGCTTTCCCTGCTTCAATAACATTATGTACGATGATGTGTGATGATGACTGATGAGGTGCACATGACCACACAGAGCCTAACTGAACTTATGGACCTCCTGCAACTTGTTCAGCAACCTCTAAAATCAGTAAAGTAAATGATGTATGCGACATACAGTGACACTTACGGTGTCCATAAAGTTTAAAGATGAAAGAAATACATCCTCATCATAGAAGTCCAGAATCTGAAAAGCCAGTAAACAATCTTGTGGAAATTCAATGCAGTAAACTAAACAGCAGAGGTGGGTTATATTACTAATAGCCTCCCAGACATAAATGTCAGGAGTCAACTGATTCACAAGAGCTTCAATATTAAAATAAGAACTTGGTCTCATAGACCCAAAATGAAAACAGCAATTAAAACTAGAATGTACATTTCCTGAAGAAAATGTGAATGGTGCTTGCAGTGGCAAAATTCGGCACTCGGTTGCTAGGGTGCTGTAATTGGTTGCTAGGGCGTGGCTATGAAGTCAGTATTTATTGGCTGCTTGATAGGCCGAGTCAAAAGAGCCCAGCCCCAAGTCTCTATGACCTTCTGATCCAAATATATGATCTTACAGATTTTTTCCCAATGTTAAGTCTATGGGACTTTTTGAGCGATTTTTCGTCCGCTGGGCGAACATAGTACATCCGATTGCTTAGAAAAGTCATAGCACACCTCTCCTCAATGAGCCGGTCGATTTGACACCTCACTCGTGGGTCTACGACAAACAGTGCGGGACAAGTAGCGTGCAGTTTTGTCCAGGTGAATAGTAATTACAATACTCGGTTGCTAGGGTGCTGTAATTGGTTGCTACGGCGTGGCTATGAAGTCACCACTTATTGGCTGCTTGGTAGGCCGAGTCAAAAGAGCCCAGCCCCAAGTCTCTATGACCTTCTGATTCAAAGATATGATCTCATAGATTTTGTCCCAATGTTAAATCTATGGGACTTTTTTGAGCCGATTTTTCGTCCGCTGGGCGAACATAGTACATCCGATTGCTTAGAAAAGTCATAGCACACCTCTCCTCAATGAGCCGGTCGATTTGACACCTCACTCATGGGTCTACGACAAACGGTGCGGGACAAGTAGCGTGCCAAAGTTTTGTCCAGGTGAATAGTAATTACAATACTAGAATGTACATTTCCTGAAGAAAATGTGAATGGTGCTTGCAGTGGTAAAACTCGGCACTCGGTTGCTAGGGTGTTTCTAGGCAATTGCTAAGGTGTTCTGGGTGGTTGCTAGGCGGTTGCTAGGGTGTTCTGGGTGGTTGCTAGGCGGTTGCTAGGCAGTTGGTAAGGTAGTTGGGGCAGTTGCTAAGGTGTTAGTAGACGGTTGCTAGGGTGTTCTGGGTGGTTGCTAGGCGGTTGCTATGGTAACCTGGGTGGTTGCTAGGTGGTTGCTAGGCAGTTGCTAAGGTACTTGGGGTGGTTGCCAAGGTGTTGCTAGGCGGTTGCTAGGGTGTTCTGGGTGGTTGCTATGCGGTTGCTATGGTAACCTGGGTGGTTGCTAGGGTGTTGCTAGGCAGTTGGTAAGGTACTTGGGGCAGTTGCTAACGTGTTGCTAGGCGGTTGCTAGGGTGTTCTGGGTGGTTGCTAGGCAGTTGGGATGGTAACCTGGGTGGTTGCTATGATGTTATTAGGTGGTTGGTAGTTGTCACAGATGGTTACTATAGTGTTTTATAGAGTTCTTAGCATGTTCTTAGCCCAATTTAACACTTAGCTAATCACTATTAGCATGTAGCTATTCACTGCTAGCATGTGTAGCATGTTGGAAGTCCAGTTTGCTAGCATGAGTCAAAAGAGCCAACCGCCATGTCTCTACGATGCTCTGATACAGAGATATAGGTCTTGCTAAACGGTTGCTAGGGTACTCTGTTTGGTTGCTAGGAAGTGGCTTAGCAGCTGCCAATGATGATACACCAAAGGCTGCTTGGCAATATAAGCCAACCCCATGTCTCTCATACGATGTTCTGATGCAGAGATATAGGTCTTGCATAACGGTTGCTAGGGTACTCTGTTTGGTTGCTAGGGAGTGGCTTGGCAGCTGCCAATGATGATACTCCAAAGGCTGCTTGCCAGTATGAATGTTATAAACCAAACCCCCATGCCTCTATGATATTCAGATTTGAAGATATCCTCTATGCTTTGGGTTGCTAGGGTGCTCTAAATGGTTGCTAGGGTGTGGTTAAGAAGTGTTGAAGGTGATTTGTGATTGGCCCTTTGCTGGCCCGGAGTCAAACGAGCCCACCTTCATGTTTCTAAGACACTTATATCCAAAGATATCCCTTTGACCTTTTTCAATTGGAAGTCTATGGAACTTGTTGCTATGGTGCTCTAAATAGTTGCTAGGGCGTGGCTTGATAGCTTCACATTGATCCTGAGAGACTGATTGGTTGCCTGAGTGAAATGAGCCCGCCCCTTGTCTCTATGACATTGTGATCCAGAGTTATGTTCAATACAAAATCCCTATGTAATTTACCATAGTAGGAAAAACACAGTCACTTCCTGGTTCATGGGCACGGCTTCACCATAGTAGAGAAAGCAAAAGTGACAGTTGAGATTCAAATTTCTGAACATTCCGCCATTGAAAGTCAATGGGACTTTTTGGCAGCTTTTATCGCTGTGCGAACATCGTTAATGATCGCTTATAAAAGTCATAGCACACCTCTCCTCAATGAGCCGGTCGATTTGACACCTCATTCATGGGTCTAGGACAAAAACTGCGGGACAAGTTACGCGCCGAAGTTTTTGTCCAGAAGAAGAAGAAGAATAATAATAATAAGTATGCAGGAGAATAAGAATGATGCTTTGCCTTTGGCAAGCACCATTAACTAGAATGTACATTTCCTGAAGAAAATGTGAATGGTGCTTGCAGTGGTAAAATTCGCACTTTCGGTTGCTAGGGTGCTGTAATTGGTTGCTAGGGCGTGGCTATGAAGTCACCACTTATTGGCTGCTTGATAGGCCGAGTCAAAAGAGCCCAGCCCCAAGTCTCTTTGACCTTCTGATCCAAAGATATGATCTTACAGATTTTGTCCCAATGTTAAGTCTATGGGACTTTTTGAGTCGATTTTTCGTCCGCTGGGCGAACATAGTACATCCGATTGCT
The DNA here is from genome assembly GCA_037950665.1 of Hypophthalmichthys nobilis. Lineage (NCBI taxonomy): Eukaryota > Metazoa > Chordata > Actinopteri > Cypriniformes > Xenocyprididae > Hypophthalmichthys > Hypophthalmichthys nobilis. The sequence continues at coordinate 21,337,010 of CM075488.1, forward strand.
TAGAAAAGTCATAGCACACCTCTCCTCAATGAGCCGGTCGATTTGACACCTCACTGGTGGGTCTACGACAAACGATACGGGACAAGTAGCGTGCCAAAGTTTTGTCCAGGTGAATAGTAATTACAATACTAGAATGTACATTTCCTGAAGAAAATGTGAATGGTGCTTGCAGTGGCAAAACTCGGCACTTTCGGTCGCTAGGGTGTTCTGCACGTTTGCAAGAGAGTCAACCACCATGTCTGTAGAATGTTCTGGTGCTGAGATATGGCTTCTTTATATTGCAATATGGTTGCTAAGGTGCTCTAAATGGTTGCTAGGTGTGGCTACACAGTTACTATGGTGATATTTGCAGACTGGTTTCTCACCTGCAAGAAAAGAGCACACCTGAAAATCCATTTATCCTTTCCTGAAACTTAAGTGTCATCATGATCTTGAACTAAAGCATCAATCACTGATTTTACTGGGAAAAAAACTATCATCACTTTACAATAAGGATCATTAGTTCAACTTTAATGTATTAACTAACATTTACTAACCATGAACAATACATTACTGTATTTAGTAATCTTTGTTAACGTTACTTCATGAAAATACAGTCGTTCACTGTTCATGTTAGTTCACAGTGCATTAACTAATGTTAACACGGTTCTAATAATGTATTAGTAAATGTTGAAATTAACATGAACAAATATTAATAAATTCTGTAGAAGTGCAGTTCATTATTAGTTCATGTTAACTAATGTAGTAACTAATGTCAACTAATGAAACTTATTGTAAAGTGTTAGAAAAAATGCTATACAACGGTGGTTTCGAACCCTGAACCTCTTACATGCCAAACAAAATTACTTACCCCTAGCCCACTTGGGAGCACGCAATATATTGGCGGATTTATGTATTAATTCACTCATGTCGCGAATCAACAATCGCGAACCTAACAGTACATAAACTTTATTATATTAAAGTCATACGATTTCTTATCATTGTTTGTGATATAAATGTGTCATATGTTTAAAAAAAAAAAACATTGTGTAACGTGAGGAGACTTGAAGAAAAATGCGCTTAATTTGAATTAATGGGTGGCTCTTAAAAGAGCCGTTGCTGCCCTTAAAAGGACATTTGATGGCTTCATCTTCGGAGTTCTACTTGCAGAGCTTCTCTTAGGTTACTCAGCAAAAGCTCATTCCCCTCTGGGCTCAGGTGGACTCCGTCCCCGATCAGATGCGGCAGGTCGAGGTTCGAGTGACGAACGCTGCGCATCTGTCTCTCTGCCAAGAAGCCTGCAATCGAACTGTTGAGCCACCGCCGGCTCCGTTCGACGCCGTATGCAGACCTAGCAGTCTGCCCTCGCCAGTTCAGTCGGGGCAGAATGAACGAAAAGAGAAGCCTGGTTCTGGGAAGCATCCTGAAGACTCTCGCCAGGTCCGTCTTCATTTCCCGAAGGAAATCCAGGCGGTTGCGGCCCTCCCGACATAAGCTGTTTCCACCGAGGTGAATAATCAAGATGTCGGGAGCTGGAGCTTTGGCCTTGAGAGACCGCAACACTGGAAGCAACTGCTCCCAGAGTCTGCCTCCTCTGCCCTCCCAAGTAATCCTGCAGCGAAGGCCAAGGCTCCTGTCGAGCCCCTGCTCACAGGTGTGAGCATACAGCCTTCGAATAATTGAACTCCCAACAATCCATACACGAGGTACTCTGTCATCCGCCATTTCGAAGAAGAGTGAGGGTGCTGTGATTTGGCGCCAGTATTTAGGATGAGCGCTGCGTTTCATTGTCAAAAGGTGGTGCTGTTGCGCATTCTACAGGCAGCGACCGGTTTAGAGCAGTTCAAAATCAATGAATATCCCACATTTATGCCAAGCGATTGCTGTTTATAATTTATGAAAATGTTTATGTTGCAGTGTATACATGGTAATATATTTTAGACTGTTGTATTTTATCTCCCTAATCTGAAATCGAATGAGCAGCCTCTAATAGTAAGACATACATTTCAAAATAAGAGTCCCGGTGTATATCGGTCTAGTTTATAATTAAAAGCTACGCATATGTATAATTTCTCCCCTGGTCATTACTGATATTTTGTTACACAATAAACCCTGCAAAACAGATGCATTAGAGCAGTGGTTCCCAAACTTTTTAGAGTGGAGTACCCCCTGAGGCATTAACCATCCTTCTGCATACCTTTCCACTGCACCTTTTCCATTAAAGGATAATATTTGCCCCCTAAATAGACTTTGGCCATATTTTATCTTTATAAATACATTTACAAAAATAATATTTTAAATAAAAAAATTCAATAGAAAAAATACAATGATGATAAAAACGAAAAATTGTTTCGCTTTTAAAAGAGAGCAATTACTGACAATACTGTGAAGAACATCACTTGATACTACCCCAGCCCATTTGAGAATGCTGGTTTATGTGGCAAATGTATGTATTTATTCACTCCGTAAAGAATCACGAGCTTAATAGTACTACTATAGTAGATCTGATGCTAAGCATTAAACACCAGTTCTTTGTCAATAAATTAAACTCAATGATTTCTGGACACCAATAAGGTTATTTAATTTTTTGCAATCTTTAGTCCTGACATTAAATATTTTAATTAAAAATGAAAAATATGTAAAATATGCAAAGACATATTGTGGCCTTGATTAAAAGTATAAAAATCGTTTTTGGAACCAGCATACCTCGAGTAAGCAAGGTTTGGGTTAATCAACTGACCACAAGTTAACCTTGCTTTCTGGAATACCCCCTGGACCTTCTGTGAAGTTCACAAGAACACATTTTTAATGTGTCATTGAAGAAGATTCAATAAAGACAAAAACACTTGATGTGCCAATTCAACCAAAATGTTTATTAAAAGATTTAGAAAACGCCTGTTGTGCCAAATCCCACCCTATAATGTCGCACTAGCTCACATTTAAATATTATTTTAACTTCATATTAAAATGATCTAATATCTGCATTAACTCCAAGATTATAAAAATAAAAACATAAATACTTACTGTTGCAATAATAAAATTTTACTAGGAGAAAATTATACATTTGATTTGTTAACTTGTTTTACACAATACTAATTTTTGTTTTAAATTCTTCACTTTCACATACTTTACTGTTGCAATAATAAAATTTTACTAGGGGAATATATAATTTATTTATTTATAGTAACTAACTTATTTGTTAAATTGTTTTACACAATACTAATTTTTGTTTCAAATCCTTCACTTTCAAATTTTAAAACCTTTTTCACTTCCATCATTTCTAACACATAAGTTTCTATTTTGGCAGAATACTGGTGAAAGTGTTTGAATTATTGTATAAATAAAGTGAACCTTGTGCATGTTATGCTCAAAGCCATTGTAAAATACTCAATTACTGTCCATGATTCTGTGAATTACTGTGCAAGTATTTATAGAAGGAATAAGCCCATAAGCCCTGTGATTTCAGAAAACCAGAGGGCTTTTAACAACGCCCTTAGCAGTTCTGAAAGCACTGTAAACCATGGCGTCACAGGGCTTACTGCTTTATCGTAAGTGACTAAGTCATAACATGATTGTTTTTATTTCAAATTGTGGAGCCTTGTTTATTTAAATTTGTATGATTTCATTAATAAAAAAATAATCATCGACTCGCAAACTGTGGTTTTGGAAACCCTGGTCGGCAGGGACCCGAGAGGGACACAGGATTTGACACAACACCCCCAGTGAGCAAGCCAGTGGCGACGGTGGCAAGAAAAAAACTCTTAAGGAGATAAAAAAACCTTGAGAGGAACCAGACTCATCAGGGGGAACCCATCCTCCTCTGGCATGGCGCACACATTATAATGACATTCTTATTTAAGCTAATATATGAAATATTAAATTGAAACCAAGTATTTAATATGATAATAAGATAATTTATAAATATTATAAATTAAAATGAATTAATTGATCATCCAAGATGCGATCAGTGGTGTAGTGAAGCATCTCCCGCCATCTAGCCGCTGGATCTGACATGGCATACAGGCTGGACACCCTGAGGTAGAGAAGGTAAAACAGATATGATCATGTTAGTGAATTTAATTGAATTGTTTTGATTCTGCAAGACTTATAGAGCCTAAAGTTTCAGGTCCGATGTATGTCTTGCAAGAGACATTTCTGCTCTCTCACTTCTGAGAACCATCATACACTTTAAAATCTAAGCTTTCACATCAAAGCACATGCCTCTGAACAAACACAATGTATGATAAAATGCACTGAAACACTAGACCTTACCAGTAGTATTGACAAACTTTACCTCAGTGCTTTAATGTGCTTCTTCCTTTGCTTCTTTAGTCTTCAGCATTGTCCTCAACTCCAAACACATCTGGTCCCGTCCTCTGGCAATGAAATTAATAAATGAATAACGGATCCCTACATACACATTTACTAATAAACTAAAAAAAATAATAATAAAAAAGTAAACCCAGAACTAAAACTTACTGAAAGAAATTAGCACATAAGCTGGTATCCAGCTCATCATCATCATCAGTGTTGTAGCACACTTGATCTCAGATATTCTGACTTGCCGGTTCCTGAAAAACATCAAAATCAAAATTAGATTAAAATATTCCTTTAAATGTGGTTATCGTGTGCAGTAGTACAGTGAATGAAGTGAGATCTTTTAACACTTAGCTTTAGATGGTATATTGCACACTCATATCCAGTGTTGGAGAGAACTGTTATTGTCTCCAAATTCTTCCTGCAACTTTACAGAAGAGCACATATCAATATTAGAATAGCAGAGGACTGCCAATAATACATCCAGTACACATTGTACCGACTGAACACAAAATCATTTAAAACAAATGTTATGTTAAGGTCAAAATCAAATACATCACAATAGTGTCTTACTACTTCTCACTTTACCTTACTGTCTTTTATGACTTACTACTGCTGTTGCTCTCACTGTCTGTGTCCTCCTGGGGTTGCCACACTAATCCTCACTGCATCCTGTATGCTGCTGCTGCTGCCTTTACTTCCTAGTGTCCTCCCTAGAGCTGCCACACTACTCCTTCATCCTTCCTGCTGCTGTACTCTCTAGGTAGCTCAGTGGCATAACACCTTTATATGACCATAGACACCACAATCTAACCGCAACACGGCCATACGCGCCAACCCGTTGGCTAAGGCTCAGCGCCCCACTGTCGCCGTTAATGCAGGTTCAGTGGCCCCGGTTCCGTATGGCATAACGCAATGCAACACAACAACACAAAACACGACACAACACGCCATACGCACCAACCCGCTGGCTAAGGCTCTCAGCGCCCCACTGTCGCCGCACGCAGGTTCAGTGGCCCCGGTTCCGTATGGCATAACACAACACAACCATACGCGCCAACCCGCTGGCTAAGGCTGTCAGCGCCCCACTGTAAATGCCGTTAATGCAGGTTCAGTGGCCCCGGTTCCGTATGGCATAACGCAACACAACACAACAACACAAAACACGACACAACACGGCCATACGCGCCAACCCGCTGGCTAAGGCTGTCAGCGAGCCCCCACTGTCGTCGTTAATGCAGGTTCAGTGGCCCCCGGTTCCGTATGGCATAACACAACACAACCATACGCACCAACCCGTTGGCTAAGGCTTTCAGCGCCCCCACTGTCGTCGTTAATGCAGGTTCAGTGGCCCCCGGTTTCGTATGGCAACAACGCAACACCCAACAATTGCCGCAACACACAATAATACCCATCCACCATAAAAAGTACAGTACAGAACGCGACTAATCATTTACGCAAAATACAGTACACAGGATTGTGATAACTATGATAACTATGTAACACACCCGATTGAAGACACAAATCCGGATGAGAGATGTAAATGTGATCCAGTAGAGTGTGCTTTTTAGTCGTTGCTGTGGTGATCAGTTGCGTGTATCGTTTCGATCGAAATAATTCCAGAACAGTTTTTTCCCCTGCACTTAAGAGATCCTCATTGAAGTCGCCACAGACGATGACCTGTTCATCCACGATGTCCAAATAATCCAGCAGACTCTTCAAGTTCTTCATGAAATCCTCGAAACCGTAGTGTGGCGGCCTATACACAGCAGCGACGGTTGCTTTGATTGGACGATCTATTTTGATGACGACAAACTCCAGATCGGTTACGCTCTGTATAAACTGCCTAGCCTGAGCTGAAATATGCTCTTTACAATATATCGCGACTCCACCTCCACCTTTATTTGCGATCTCTTGATGAGTCGAGTAGGAGACATGTCTGTTGCGCATAAACAAGTTGTATCCATCCAATTGGAGATGGGGTGTAATGGATGATCCGGTCAGGTGAGTTTCCGTTACGCAAAAAAAATGTCTGCTAGTAGCAGCTCATGATGGCATCTAATGTCTTCAATGTGGGCTGCCAGTCCTTCTGTGTTATGATGAATTATTTTAAATGTTTGATCTATGTCAGTTTCCCTAATGTGCTGCAAAAGTGGCATGATTCCTGTCAGTGTTGCTCTTGTCATGTTTTGTAACGAGGCGGTGACTGCAGGATCAGCATAAATCTTGTTTTCACTGAAGTCAGTAACGTGTAACCCACGAAGCGATGTCGTTCTGCTAAGTGCAACGTAGGCCATTCCTGGCTCGAAAATCTTCTTCAGTGACACTACGGCATTCTGCATTGTCATGCCTTGCACTTTGTGAGCTGTGCAGGCATAAGCTAACTTAATAGGAAATTGACGACGAACTGCTCCTTTCCTTAGACTTTCTTCGGATCTCTCGATATAAACCAAGTCGTCTTCTTCACCTTGCACTCTTCTGCGGTGTTTCTTACCGGCGTTGGGATTGTCGAGCTGAAGCCCTAGCATTTTAACGGTGTCTATTCCATCTACGGTTTTAGTGACGATATGTGCAATTTTCCCAAAACATCCATTAACGACTCCATCCTCAACGCCCAGATTCCTAGTTATCACTACACGAACTCCCACTGCAATTTCTATGGAGTCAAGCAAGTCGCCCTTTTTCCGATGACAGGCTTCTTTTGTTTCTTCATCCCTCCTGTTCTTGGGTCTTTCCTGTAGTCTTCGCATCAATGGTTATGATGTCAGTGTGAAGAGCGTGGATTGTCTCGGTGTTGTGTCCGTGAACTTCCTTGTTGGTGGCAAATATGTGCAGTGCATTGCACGGGCAGTCTTTGGGATCCTTCACAGCCTGGAGTAACAAAGCTCTATCGTCTTCGCCAAGATCTTCGGTCTTCTTCTTCACTCGTAGTCTGTTCAAAAGCTGGGCAAAAGCAAGGTCTTCTTTCTGACGCATGACCTCTGAGAGGGTAATCATTTGGAAATGTTCTTTCCAGAAGTCCAAAACATCTTCTTCAGAGACACAGAGTGGTTTTGCTTTACCGGTAGGTGGCAGTTGGTAAAAGTCACCAACGGCGAGGACAGAGATGCCCCGAAAGGTTTCTTGCTGCCTTTGATTTGCTGAAACCTCCAGTTGATGTAAGCAAAAGATCCTTCAAATCATAGACACTTCATCAATGATAAGAATTTCCACGTCGCGTAATCTTGCTCGCAGTTCATCCAGGGCGTTTCCAAGTCCCTGATATGGTGGCTTCAGATTCCTTGGAAGTTTTAAAATGGAGTGCAGAGTTTTACCGAAATATTGAAAGCTGCGGTTCCAGTAAACGCACTCAAGAGCACTGTAGGCACGGAGAGATCCTCCTCCCGCAGTCGAGGCAGCTGTCGCAGAATCTTGGTCGCCTGTATATGCACTTGATGACGTGTGATTTGCCACAACCAGCTCCACCTGATAGGAAGTAAAAACTGTTCTGGATTTTGACCCCACACACGTTTCTGACACCAATGGCAGACAGTGTAGAATATGGCTGCCTGTGTCTCATTTAGACTTCTAAACAACTTCCGAACAAATTCAACACTGAGCTGCGGTGCCTCTACTTGTGGAACGACTCCATCTCCATGTTCAACAATCTGATATTCTGGGACATCATCTTGTACATCCTCATCATCTGGATTGACGCCTTCTCGCTCGCAATGCACTCCAAACGATCCGCTTCAATTTCAGGTGCAAATGCCGTCCAAGCGTTTTCAGGTGGTCCTTGCTGTTGCAGCTGATCTAATGCCTTATCCACTTCTTCACTGTGTTTTTCGAACTTCTCCTTGTGTGCTTGCACTACAGCACGAACAGGTATCAGGAGACCAGGGTGTGCAGGAAGTTCCACAGATGCACATTTGTAAAACTGCTCATACGTTGGAAATCTAGGAGGTTTTAGCTGTGCATTGAAGCGATGTGGCATGTAAAGCTTAAGTAATCTACAGTAAAACTTCTCAGGTTGTTTTTCTTCCGAATACCGTGCATATCTAATAACTGCAGCCTTACCAACAGTTCTTTTCTGAAAAAATCCCATACCGTTGAGCAGCTGGTGAACATTTTTACCTTTTGTTTGCTGACCATACACAATACGGTATTCCGAAGCAAAATCTGCCAGACATATCTTTTCAAACTCGGGTGTTTGTGGCCTTGCTCTATATTTATCTATTATCCCTGACATCCAGACATCCTCTGAATCGGGATCTTTGTTTTGGAGCGCACTAAGGGGAAGACTCATCTTCAGCGCATCGTCATCCGTCGGTATAAACACAACGCTTCGTGAACATTTCTTCAATGGTAAGCTGCATGTTCGTGCCACCGACTCCTGAGCACTTACTTGCCTGTGTTTGGAGTAGGCCTGCATTATGTGCTTCATTTCGTCTTCCTCGTTAACGTTAGTTTCGCGCACACCCTTGATTACGTTCTTCAGTACCTCATTCATTTCATGCTCCGGCTTAGAAATATACGATAACATATACATGACGCAGCTAAAAGGGTCAAGAACGAACTGAATGTCCATGTTAGCGTTCCATGCCCTCAACAAATCAGGATTGTATCCATTCACCCAAGACTCCTTTGGATCACGCTTCAGCAAAACCACGTTGGCAGTAGACAATGCCTCAACGTTGTCTTCGCACTCTGTCATGGTCATGTTACATTTTGTCAGAAGCTCTGACAAGCTGTCAAAGGAGGCTTGGGGATCATTCAACAAATCCCACACCGTTTAAGTTTTAGCCTGGCTTCGCTCATTGCTTTTTGAGCAGCCTCCTGTCTCGCCTTCTTTCTGTCTTTCTGTCTATCCTCTTCTTCAGGACGCTGCGGTTGTGGACGAGCGATCGCGTTTTTAGATGCGAACATGCAGCTTCCTGATGAAGAAGCGTCCGGGTCATCCTCTTCTTCAGGACGCTGTGGTCGCGGACGAGTGATCGTGGTGCTACACATCGGTAGTTTAGGGAACCCGAATCTACATAATAAATTCCCTTTCTTACATGATTTGGAGTGGTTCCTGCTGTGAAGCTGAACCTCTGTGACAATTTGGTAAAGCTCAGGATCGGCCACGGAATCAGGCAGTCGGCACGATATGCAGCGGTCAATGAAGTCGCGACACGACCTTATCGCCATCGCTTTCAAACTCGGTGCATCCTTTATCCAAACAAGTAGATGGATATGTGGGCTTCCTCTAGCTTGAAACTCAACTCTGTAAAAGTAGTCCTCTACTTTACCAATGGGTTGGGCAGGCGACAAAAGCAGATGGGTCATTAGCGCATCCACGCGCTTTCTCAAACATGCGCATGACAGTGACTGGGTTGCTTCGAGGATTTCACATTTCGTCATCCAGTCAAGCTTTGAAAAGTCAATCTGTTCACCTTGCTGGGCCTTGATTGCGTTATTATTTCAGGCCATCTCATTTCGGCTGCACTGAACGTGCAAAAAAACGTAGGGGTTCCTAACTGTCTAATCATAGCCTGTAGATCTCTCAACGTTTTCTCCCAGTAAAACGGAGAGCCTCTCAGTGGTTGCATAAAACGTGTGGCGTCCCTGTTGTGTACCAATCGTTCGATCTCACGGTTATCCTGAAGCAGCTTGTTGGATATTCTTCTGCCATCTCTTGTAATAGGCTTGCCCTTGCGCAACTGGATACTCATGCTGTTTCTAGCGAGTTGAGTCTCTGTCACAAACTGGGCAAAGAAAAGGTAACTCTGATCACTTGCAAAACGTGTGTCCACACAAAACAATCTTGCGTTGAAATACATACTAGGCGATATTGCTATTCGCCTTGCCTCACAATTGTATTCTGTCCGGTGGGGAATTGAACAGGGAACGCCATGGCTTCCAGCTTTGGGATTTTGAAAAACCCAACAGGCTTTTGTCCTTGAGCAGGTGCGATGCTAAATATTCCCTCGCCGTACGACAAGATCTCCTGTCCGATGTCAGGTGGCTGCATACATGTGTCTAATGTGAGACCAGGTCTAAGTTCATCCTTCTCCTCAACGCTAACCTCTTGTTTATCCTGCTCAGCAACATTGATGACTCGCTGCTCTTCTGTGTCGTCATCTTCCTCATCTACGCGACTTTCAAATATCGCAGTTTCTCTTATGGAGATATCCCTGTACTCGGAATGCACTGCTTTCAACTTTGATAAGGCTGCAAGCACGTTATGCATGTTCACGGTATGGAAGTGCTGGTATCCTTTAAACTTTACGTGTCTCTTTAGTTTCACCTGCAGCAGCTGGGACTCACTGATTGGTCTTGGCAGACTGTTGACCGTCGACTCCACCTCAGAGGGAACACACACGACAGCACCGTGCACTGCTCTTTGCTGTCCTTTCGGCAACGCCACTATTTTTGCAAATGGTATGATTTTTGAAATAAGCTGACGTTCAAGAACATTCAATTCAACCAGTTCCGCAGGGATGGGTGGCAATTCGAGTTTGTTAGCTGCTGCAATTGAAGACATGTTTCCTCTCTTAAGATGATTGTCACACGTGTGGCAAATCCACTCCTGTCTTCTCTCTTCCGGAACCACACAAGAACCTGAGCAGGCACTATCACAAGCATGAACATATTTCCCGGTTAAGCAAGATGCTGAAACATTAGCGTTTTTGTCGTAACTCGTTCTATTACAGACCTTGACTTGATCAGGAAACAGGGCTCTGTGACAGACCGTGCAGACATGTGTAGGGCCTCGCCGAATTTTACAACGGAACGCATGTATGGCGGTTTCCATCGCTTTGCTAACCAAAGGCTGGGGTGTCTCCTGGTTATAACGGATGTACGCCTTATATTTATTTTTGATCCTGAGTGCGCATTGCAACCGATGAAGAACATGATATGTTGCATCACCGACACATTTCTGTGTCTTGCGCAGGGTACATCTCAGGATGTGATGTGCTCTAAACTCTGGGTCATCTGCGTATCTCCTCACCATGTACTCTTTCATCTTCTTCTGGAAGAGAGTATCTGTGCTGTATCTCCTCACCATGTACTCTTTCATCTTCCTCTGGAATAGAGTATCTGTGCTGTACCGCCTAACCATGTAATCTTTCTTCTTTGACTGGAGAAGAGCATCTGTGTTGTACCTCCTAACCATGTACTCTTTCTTCTTTGACTGCACAAGGGCATCTGTGTTGTACCTCCTAACCATGTACTCTTTCTTCTTTGACTGCACAAGGGCATCTGTGTTGTACCTCCTAACCATGTACTCTTTCTTCTTTGACTGCACAAGGGCATCTGTGTTGTACCTCCTAACCATGTACTCTTTCTTCTTTGACTGCACAAGGACATCTGTGTTGTACCTCCTCATCATGTTTTCTTTCTTTTCTGAACAACCTCATCTATTTTGTACCGTCTGGCCATATAGTCTTTCTTTTGTTTCTGAAGTGACAATCCCGATTGTATTTTTCCTTAATGACTTCTTTTTATTTGTCCGGTATTGTAAACATCTGACATACCTCTTTCTCTCAAGTTCCCTTTTTATGTTTTCTCATGACAGCTGCAGATGTGTCCTTAGGTCCTCCGCATTGTTTTAAAATGTCTGTAGTTTCACGTGATTTCTTTTCTTCTCCTGTGCTTATTTCTTTTATCTATCTTATCCTGGTTTTTAGCTCCTGAGCTAACAAGATTTACTTTGGCTCCAGCATTTGTTCCTGGTTCTGGTTGAGTTGAAATAACTTGTGATACCTGTTCACAAACCGATGGTGAAGGCAGTTGGCCAGACTGTTGATCTGTTTCAAAAGACACAGGCATGAATTCATAGCGGGCCTCAGGAGAATAATTCCGGAAAAGCTTGAGAATTCTTTCTGTCATGTCACTGAGGTGGGTGAAAGTTAACATTACAGCAGTTCCACCAGGAGTAGGCAAGCCTTCGGCAGTCCTCGAGTGAGAATCAAAGAATCCATATCTTCCAGATCCGTCTCTGAAAACAGCAATACACTCTGGAGCAACAGTGAGCAGTGCATGGCTTACATCCGTTGAGAGACACTGTAGTCTTTCAGTAAGAGGAATCCACCACCCTTCCATGTCAGGGGTCCCTCTGGCTCTTAGGTATCCATTCCTCACGTCAGACTTCCGCACATTGAGTGTTTGGTTAAACGTCGAAACACTCAGTGGTACTTCCTCCATAGTGAGATGGTTCCGATGAAATCTTTCCTCAGCAATAAGCTGCATTTTAATCCCGACATACAAAGCATCACCCTCCTCTAAAACTCTATCCAGGTCAGGCATTTTGAACTCAATCCCTTCACTCTGGTTGGCCAAAAATGTCAATGCTATACATGTGCATTGATGATTTCTCGAGAATTTATCATACCTTACATCATTCTGACAATGAGATGCCTGCACAGACAAAACCCTGGGTGCACTATCACCACCTTCTGCATACATCCTAACTGAACCCTGAGCTACATCAGCACTGGTGCTTGCCTGTTCGACCTGTAAATAATCATTCATGCTGGTCAAAATTAACGTTATATTTCTTTGCAGTCAGAATATTAATTTGGTACTATACTTAAAATTGGAATTATATAAGCCAAATAACATTTTGCTTTTAATGTTATTAAAACATTAACACAGTATACGGTTATGCTTTGGTAAATTATGTTTTATTAAGACTATGATATGATATTTGAACACTATTTTAAGAAATCTTCAATGACGAAATATATGACTGAAAAATGGTCTTTATTTAAATGAAAGTCACAAAATGAAAAACAGGTGCAGGTGGATTTTGGCGCTATTTCTGGTGTCATGCATTTTTAAGTTTTTTTTTAAAATAATCAAGCACTCAAATTTAATTGAGGAATTATGACAGCCCTAGTCCCAAACATTCAAGTGTAATCCAAGACACAGATATCAATAGTACCTTGTTAATCCCAGAGAGTCTGGTCTGTTCATCTTCCAGGTCTTCCCAGGTCAACTTTCTCCAGCGGATTTTTTGAGCCTGAGATCTCTTTCCTTTCCGCGGCATCCTTTACGATATCAAGAGATAAAAAGCTATGAGACACAAAAAAAAATCTTGACAAATATATCTGACTAACTCACTAATTGCAGTGAGAGATTTGATTTGTTGATACTTGTTTTTTGCTGCTTAATTTTGCTTCAACGGATTAAAATCACCTGTTTTTAAACCGCAGTGATTAAAAACGCATGCAAACTATGAGCTTTTGTTAACGTGCAGCACAGCAACGTAATGTGATGTAACAGTGATAGAAAGCGATAATCAAAAATCTCTACCGGTTGACACATTTCTACCGGTTAATCGTGTATATCACCAGTATATCGCCCCACCTAAAAAGTAACCCAATGGGTTTCTTTTAATCATCAAAAGTAGTGCAACTAATAGACATACTGAAATACACTTATTTGTTAGTCAAATTCATTTTAACAGGATGTTCTCACTTTAATAGGCACATACTTTGAAAGTCCTCCTTGCGTAACAGCTCTTGAACCTGAAAAGATAAAACCTGTAGTAGTCTCAAGAAGAAAAAAAAACGGTTAAACAACAATGAAAGAGACACTGTGTAAACTTGTAAAATGCAATAAACAACTTTTTTTTTTTTTTTTTGGAGTTTTTTTTTTTTTTTTTTTCAAGAAAAGAACAATACAAGTAAAATGAACTTATTAATGTATGAGAATGTAGAACAAAAAGAACCAGAAAAAGAACTAGTTAATATTTATAAATTAAATCTACAAATCTAATTCTAAAAAAATAAATAAATAAAAAATCTAAAAATAATAATAATAAAAAAACAACTGTCTATTAAAATAAACCTCTGTATTTAAAAAAATTGCAACCACCCAGAACACCCTAGCAACCGCCTAGCAACACCTTAGCAACCACCCCAAGTACCTTAGCAACTGCCTAGCAACCACCTAGCAACCACCCAGGTTACCATAGCAACCGCCTAGCAACCACCCAGAACACCCTAGCAACCGCCTACTAACACCTTAGCAACTGCCCCAACTACCTTACCAACTGCCTAGCAACCGCCTAGCAACCACCCAGAACACCCTAGCAACCGCCTAGCAACCACCCAGAACACCTTAGCAATTGCCTAGAAACAGCCTAGCAACCGAGTGCCGAGTTTTACCACTGCAAGCACCATTCACATTTTCTTCAGGAAATGTACATTCTAGTATTGTAATTACTATTCACCTGTGCGTTCTTCAGACTGCTTCAGAGCAGTTCGCAATCAGTGAAAAGCACACATTTTTTGCCAAGCAATTGCATATGAACTAAATGCTGATCAATTGTGATAATGTTTACTTTACATTGTTTATATTTTAATATGTTGTATGGGTTGTAAGAATGCATATTTTATCTCCCTCATTGAATTTGAATGAGCGGCCTGCAACAATAAAGCATAGACATTTCAAAATAAGAGTCCCGTTGCATTTCGTGTATGAGTAAAAGTCACGCAATGTGTCCAATTTCCACTCCGGTTATTATTTGGTTACACAAACTTATTTAATCTAATTTAAATTTAATTTATATTTAATTTAAAGTAAACTATTGTAGCTTCTGTCTGGGATGCCCCATCACAGGAAGGAAAGACTAAGGACATTATTGACACATGTTATTAAAAATAAAAGATTTTACTGGTATCAATATTATTATATTTAACAAACACGAAAACACAATATAAATAAATATATAGGCAATGTTCACACAGCAGCAGAATACGATTGTCAGTCCTGTATTTGAGTCCTTAATACAGTCACATTCACACACAGTACGGTTATTTACAGGACTGACAACCGCATTCTATAACCGAAATCACACCAGTAAATTTTCAGTCCAGTTTGTTAGCAAGAGACAAAAGAGCCAACCCCCATGTCTCTACAGTGTTCTGATGCAGAGATAAACGGTTGATAGGGTACTCTGTTTGGTTGCTAGAGAGTGGCTTGGCAGCTGCCAATGATGATACTCCAAAGGCTGCTTGTCAGTATGAATGATATAAACCAACCCTATGATGTTCAGATTTGAAGATATCCTTCTTTGGGTTTGGGTTGCTAGGGTATTCTAAATGGTTGCTAGGGCATAGCTAGACAGTTAGCAGGCCTAAACTAATAGACTGCATGTCTGCCCAAATCAAAAGAGCCAAACCCACATGTCTCTATGATTCATTTTATGTCTCTTATCTATTTTCAATGTTAAGTCTACAGGGCGTGTTGCTATGGTAACCTGGGTGGTTGCTAGGGTGTTGCTAGGCAGTTGGTAAGGTACTTGGGGCAGTTGCTAACGTGTTGCTAGGCGGTTGCTAGGGTGTTCTGGGTGGTTGCTAGGCAGTTGCGATGGTAACCTGGGTGGTTGCTATGATGTTACTAGGTGGTTGGTAGTTGTCACAGATGGTTACTATAGTGTTTTTATAGAGTTCTTAGCATGTTCTTAGCCCAATTTAACACTTAGCTAATCACTATTAGCATGTAGCTATTCACTGCTAGCATGTGTAGCATGTTGGAAGTCCAGTTTGCTAGCATGAGTCAAAAGAGCCAACCGCCATGTCTCTACGATGCTCTGATGCAGAGATATTGGTCTTGCTAAACGATTGCTAGGGTACTCTGTTTGGTTGCTAGGAAGTGGCTTAGCAGCTGCCAATGATGATACACCAAAGGCTGCTTGGCAATATAAGCCAACCCCCATGTCTCTACGATGTTCTGATGCAGAGATATAGGTCTTGCAAAACGGTTGCTAGGGTACTCTGTTTGGTTGCTAGGGAGTGGCTTGGCAGCTGCCAATAATGATACTCCAAAGGCTGCTTGCCAGTATGTTTGATATAAACCAACCCCATGCCTCTATGATATTAAGATTTGAAGATATCCCTCTCAGCTTTGGGTTGCTAGGGTGCTCTAAATTGTTGCTAGGCATGGCTATGAAGTCTTGAAGGTGATTCGTGATTGGCCCTTTGCTGTCCTGGAGTCAAACGAGCCCACACTCATGTTTCTATGACACTTCTATCCAAAGATATCCCTTTGACCTTTTCAATTGAAGTCTATGGAACCTGTTGCTATGGTGCTCTATATGGTTGCTAGGGCGTGGCTTGATAGCTTCACATTGATCCTGAGAAACTGATTGGTTGCCTGAGTGAAATGAGCCCGCCCCTTGTCTCTATGACCTTGTGATCCAGAGTTATGTTCAATACAAAATCCTATGTAATTTACCATAGTAGGAAAAACACAGTCACTTCCTGGTTCATGGGCACGGCTTCACCATAGTAGAGAAAGCAAAAGTGACAGTTGAGAGTGACGGAATGTTCATGAATTTGAATTTTTCAATGCAAGTCTATGGGACTTTTTTGGCCGCTTTTTCGTCCGCTGTGCGAACATCGTTGGTCCGATCGCTTATAAAAGTCATAGCACACCTCTCCTCAATGAGCCGGTCGATTTGACACCTCATTCATGGGTCTAGGACAAAAGCTGCGGGACAAGTTACGCGCCGAAGTTTTGTCCAGAAGAAGAAGAAGAAGAAGCAGAATAATAACTAGAATGTACATTTCCTGAAGAAAATGTGAATGGTGCTTGCAGTGGTAAAACTCGGCACTCGGTTGCTAGGCTGTTTCTAGGCAATTGCTAAGGTGTTCTGGGTGGTTGCTAGGCGGTTGCTAGGGTGTTCTGGGTGGTTGCTAGGCGGTTGCTAGGCAGTTGGTAAGGTAGTTGGGGCAGTTGCTAAGGTGTTAGTAGGCGGTTGCTAGGGTGTTCTGGGTGGTTGCTAGGCGGTTGCTATGGTAACCTGGGTGGTTGCTAGGTGGTTGCTAGGCAGTTGCTAAGGTACTTGGGGTGGTTGCTAAGGTGTTGCTAGGCGGTTGCTAGGGTGTTCTGGGTGGTTGCTATGCGCGTTGCTATGGTAACCTGGGTGGTTGCTAGGGTGTTGCTAGGCAGTTGGTAAGGTACTTGGGGCAGTTGCTAACGTGTTGCTAGGCGGTTGCTAGGGTGTTCTGGGTGGTTGCTAGGCAGTTGCGATGGTAACCTGGGTGGTTGCTATGATGTTACTAGGTGGTTGGTAGTTGTCACAGATGGTTACTATAGTGTTTTTATAGTGTTCTTAGCATGTTCTTAGCCCAATTTAACACTTAGCTAATCACTATTAGCATGTAGCTATTCACTGCTAGCATGTGTAGCATGTTGGAAGTCCAGTTTGCTAGCATGAGTCAAAAGAGCCAACCGCCATGTCTCTACGATGCTCTGATGCAGAGATATAGGTCTTGCTAAACGGTTGCTAGGGTACTCTGTTTGGTTGCTAGGAAGTGGCTTAGCAGCTGCCAATGATGATACACCAAAGGCTGCTTGGCAATATAAGCCAACCCCCATGTCTCTACGATGTTCTGATGCAGAGATATAGGTCTTGCAAAACGGTTGCTAGGGTACTCTGTTTGGTTGCTAGGGAGTGGCTTGGCAGCTGCCAATAATGATACTCCAAAGGCTGCTTGCCAGTATGTTTGATATAAACCAACCCCCATGCCTCTATGATATTAAGATTTGAAGATATTCCTCTCAGCTTTGGGTTGCTAGGGTGCTCTAAATTGTTGCTAGGGCATGGCTATGAAGTCTTGAAGGTGATTCGTGATTGGCCCTTTGCTGTCCTGAGTCAAACGAGCCCACACTCATGTTTCTATGACACTTCTATCCAAAGATATCCCTTTGACCTTTTTCAATTGAAGTCTATGGAACCTGTTACTATGGTGCTCTATATGGTTGCTAGGGCGTGGCTTGATAGCTTCACATTGATCCTGAGAAACGGATTGGTTGCCTGAGTGAAATGAGCCCGCCCCCTTGTCTCTATGACCTTGTGAT
The DNA here is from genome assembly GCA_037950665.1 of Hypophthalmichthys nobilis. Classification (NCBI taxonomy): domain Eukaryota; kingdom Metazoa; phylum Chordata; class Actinopteri; order Cypriniformes; family Xenocyprididae; genus Hypophthalmichthys; species Hypophthalmichthys nobilis. The sequence continues at coordinate 21,355,142 of CM075488.1, forward strand.
CCAGAGTTATGTTCAATACAAAATCCCTATGTAATTTACCATAGTAGGAAAAACACAGTCACTTCCTGGTTCATGGGCACGGCTTCACCATAGTAGAGAAAGCAAAAGTGACAGTTGAGAGTGACGGAATGTTCATGAATTTGAATTTTTCAATGCAAGTCTATGGGACTTTTTTGGCCGCTTTTTCGTCCGCTGTGCGAACATCGTTGGTCCGATCGCTTATAAAAGTCATAGCACACCTCTCCTCAATGAGCCGGTCGATTTGACACCTCATTCATGGGTCTAGGACAAAAGCTGCGGGACAAGTTACGCGCCGAAGTTTTGTCCAGAAGAAGAAGAAGAAGAAGCAGAATAATAATAAGTATGCAGGAGAATAAGAATGATGCTTTGCCTTTGGCAAGCACCATTAATAAGTATGCAGGAGAATAAGAATGATGCTTTGCCTTTGGCAAGCACCATTAACTAGAATGTACATTTCCTGAAGAAAATGTGAATGGTGCTTGCAGTGGTAAAATTCGCACTGCGGTTGCTAGGGTGCTGTAATTGGTTGCTAGGGCGTGGCTATGAAGTCACCACTTATTGGCTGCTTGATAGGCCGAGTCAAAAGAGCCCAGCCCCAAGTCTCTATGACCTTCTGATCCAAATATATGATCTCACAGATTTTGTCCCAATGTTAAGTCTATGGGACTTTTTGAGCCGATTTTTCGTCCGCTGGGCGAACATAGTACATCCGATTGCTTAGAAAAGTCATAGCACACCTCTCCTCAATGAGCCGGTCGATTTGACACCTCACTGGTGGGTCTACGACAAACGGTACGGGACAAGTAGCGTACAAAGTTTTGTCCAGGTGAATAGTAATTACAATACTAGAATGTACATTTCCTGAAGAAAATGTGAATGGTGCTTGCAGTGGCAAAACTCGGCACTCGGTTGCTAGGGTGGTTGCTAGGCGGTTGCTATAATAACCTGGGTGTTTGCTAGGCAGTTGCTAAGGTACTTGGGGCGGTTGCTAAGGTGTTGCTAGGCGGTTGCTAGGGTGTTATGGGTGGTTGCTAGGCAGTTGCTATGGTAAGCTGGGTGGTTGCTATGATGTTACTAGGTGGTTGGTAGTTGTCACAGATGGTTACTATGGTGTTTTTATAGAGTTCTTAGCATGTTCTTAGCCCACTTTAGCACTTAGCTAATCACTATTAGCATGTAGCTATTCACTGCTAGCATGTGTAGCATGTTGGAAGTCCAGTTTGCTAGCATGAGTCAAAAGAGCCAACTGCCATGTCTCTACGATGCTCTGATGCAGAGATATAGGACTTGCTAAACGGTTGCTAGGGTACTTTGCTTGGTTGCTAGGGAGTGGCTTGGCATCTGCCAGTGATGATACTCCAAAGACTGCTAGCCAATATAAACCAACCCCCATGCCTCTATGATGTTCTGATGCAGAGATATAGGTCTTGCAAAGCGGTTGCTAGGGTACTCTGTTTGGTTGCTAAGGTGTTCTGGGTGGTTGCTAGGCGGTTGCTATGGTAACCTGGGTGGTTGCTAAGGTCCTTGGGGTGGTTGCTAAGGTTTTGCTAGGCGGTTGCTAGGGTGTTCTGAGTGGTTGCTAGGTGGTTGCTATGGTAACCTGGGTGGTTGCTATGTGGTTGCTAGGCAGTTGCTAAGGTACTTGGGGTGGTTGCTAAGGTGTTGCTAGGTGGTTGCTAGGGTGTTCTGGGTGGTTGCTATGGTAACCTGGGTGGTTGCTAGGCAGTTGCTAAGGTACTTGGGGTGGTTGCTAAGGTGTTGCTAGGCGGTTGCTAGGGTGTTCTGGGTGGTTGCTATGCGGTTGCTATGGTAACCTGGGTGGTTGCTAGGGTGTTGCTAGGCAGTTGGTAAGGTACTTGGGGCAGTTGCTAAGGTGTTGCTAGGCGGTTGCTAGGGTGTTATGGGTGGTTGCTAGGCAGTTGCTATGGTAATCTGGGTGGTTGCTATGATGTTACTAGGTGGTTGGTAGTTGACACAGATGGTTACTATGGTGTTTTTATAGAGTTCTTAGCATGTTCTTAGCCCACTTTAGCACTTAGCTAATCACTATTAGCATGTAGCTATTCACTGCTAGCATGTGTAGCATGTTGCAAGTCCAGTTTGATAGCATGAGTCAAAATAGCCAACCGCCATGTCTCTACGATGCTCTGATGCAGAGATATAGGTCTTGCTAAACGGTTGCTAGGGTACTCTGTTTGGTTGCTAGGAGTGGCTTAGCAGCTGCCAATGATGATACACCAAAGGCTGCTTGCCAATATAAGCCAACCCCCATGTTTCTACGATGTTCTGAGACAGAGATACAGGTCTTGCAAAATGGTTGCTAAGGTACTCTGTTTGGTTGCTAGGTAGAGGCTTGGCAGCTGCCAATGATGATACACCAAAGACTGCTTGCCAATCTAAGCCAAGCGCCATGTCTCTACGATGTTCTGATGCAGAGATAAAGGTCTTGCAAAACGGTTGCTAAGGTACTCTGTTTGGTTGCTAGGCAGCTGCCAATGATGATACTCCAAAGGCTGCTTGCCAGTATGAATGATATAAACCAACCCCATGCCTCTATGATATTCAGATTTGAAGATATCCCTCTATGCTTTGGGTTGCTAGGGTGCTCTAAATCGTTGCTAGGGCATGGCTATGAAGTGTTGAAGGAGATTCGTGATTGGCCGTTTGCTGCCCCGAGTCAAACAAACCCTCATGTTTCTATGACACTTCTATCCAAAGATATCCCTTTGACCTTTTCAATGGAAGTCTATGGAACTTGTTGCTATGGTGCTCTAAATGGTTGCTAGGGCGTGGCTTGATAGCTTCACAATGATCCTGAGAGACTGATTGGTTGCATGAGTGAAATGAGCCCGCCCCCTTGTCTCTATGACATTGTGATCCAGAGTTACATTCAATACAAAATCCCTATGTAATTTACCATAGTAGGAAAAACACTTCACTTCCTGGTTCATGGGCACGGCTTCACCATAGTATGTCTATGGGGCAACTTTGGGCAGCTCTTGCGCCCCAGGGGTACAACTTACACCCCATTTTGAGATATGGTCTGACAGAGACTGTCAGCCTCTTCAAACGTGGTAACCCACATGTTTCTCTGAAATTCTCGTTAGGAGCTATGACACGCCAAAGTTTGTCGCAATGTTAAGTCTATGGGAATTTTCGCTACTTTTTACCGCTGGGCGAACATCGTTCTCCGATCGCTTATAAAAGTCATAGCACACCTTTCCTCAATGAGCCGGTCGATTTGACACCTCATTCATGGGTCTAGGACAAAAGCTGCGGGACAAGTTACGCGCCGAAGTTTTGTCCAGAAGAAGAAGAAGAAGAAGCAGAATAATAATAAGTATGCAGGAGAATAAGAATGATGCTTTGCCTTTGGCAAGCACCATTAATGATATTAATCTACATAATTATTCAGTTCCCTTTCAACTAATAAAAATGAACGCAGGCAAACAAAGTTTGCCTTCAGATAAGCAGGCTTTCAAGAGCCATTTTCAACACTCTGATTAAGTGTTGGAGGTAAATGCCTATATACTTGATGAAAAAGCCTTAGAGATGTAGCTCCAGCTGCTAGTGGGACAGAAGAAGAGGATGAGCAGAAGGAAAAGCAGCATGAATACAACACTGACAGATGCAGAGATGGCATTTATCAAATACATGTTCAGCACATAGATTTATAAGGTTATATTACCTTATTATGTTACTACATTTGAAAGTAATATATATATATATTTATATATGAATTTCTTTCAAATGTTATATTGTCCATATATTGTATATATGTCCAATTACGTTACTACGTTACTACGTTAACTACATTTCTACATTTGGAAGTTTATATATATATATATATATATATATATATATATATATATATATGTTTCATTGCATTATTACAAATATAACAATTGACTCCAAGCACAACTACGCAATATGCTTACAAAATCTTAACAAAATTGTAATAATCTGTGAATTAAGGGCGAAGCTAGCAATTTTCCTAGGCTAGACATCACTTTTGGCCACTACTGTAGATCATGAAATGCATTAAACATTACAGGGTTTCCCAAACTGGAGTTTGTGAAAGTGCTGCAGATTCATGAGTTGATGAAAAGCTAATAATTAATGAAATCATAAAAATGAATAAATAATTTTAAAATAAAAACAGTCCAAATAAAACACAGTAAAACAGAGATACATTATTTGTTTACCTACTTGTCAATGTGACCATTAACTGGCATCAGAGAACCGTGAACATGCAAATGCGTTATTAAATTATTGAAATATAAGCTTAAAATATCAGGGGGAATTCAAGTAAAAAATTTTAGGTCAAAGGGGTTTGGCTGACAAAAAAGGACCTGCACTGCATGAACAAACATTAATAAACATGAAAACAGCAATGACATTACATGGCCAAAGTCTTCCAGGATTGAAATATGATGTCCAGACTTCCAGAATCAATAATTAGTGAAGGTCACATGGTTATGATGAAGGCATAGTATTTCACAGCTTCACATCAGCAGTGATTAGTAATTATCTTATACATGGTGTAAGGCAAGGCAAGTTTATTTATATAGCACATTGCGGTAATTCAAAGTGCTTTACATAGAAAAGGAATTAAAATAATCATAAAATAATCACAACATATGTATAAGAAATAAAAATATAATGCAAGAGTCAGAGAGCTTCAGTTCATGAGACACATGCAACTCCCAGCTTAGTTACCTCCTATACCCTTCAATAGGGATGTATTGTATGGCACAATCAATCACAAGCTTTCCCTGATGTTCTACAGCTCATTTTATGTCTGAGACTGGAATTTGTTACTTATTAGGGCCCCCACTTTAAACTTCTCTTGTACATCATTTGAGTTCTCAATATAAAGACCTAAATTACAATCATTGTCATCAGATGCATCTGAACCTGACCAGGGCTGCTAAGTGCATATTCATTTATGCATTTATTCAGCAAAATTAGATCCCAGTGCTATAACAAACAAAGGTAAAAATTCAAACAATGCTGAGATTTGTTTTTCCTCTCTTTAGATGTGTGCTGCTACTGTCCAGATGGTGAGACTTTCTCAAAACAATACAGTAAAAACAGTAATATTTTGAAATGGTTACAATTCAACTGATTACTATAGTTTTAATATTATATATTATATTATAATTTAAAATATAATTTATTTCTGTGATGCAAAGCTTCATTTTTAGCATCATTATTCCAATCTTCAGTGTCACATCGATCCTTCAGAAAGTAGAGTTGTCAAAAGTACCGACTTCGGTACCAAGTCGGTACTGAAATGTTAAAAATGTGACGCTTTGTGTGCTGTTGAGTGGATTCGTAAACACCTCTGATTGGCCATTGTGTTCACGCACTCATCAGATATGTCTGTGATTAGCTTCAATGATTGACGCGTGAACAAAATGGCCTATCAGGGGTGTTTGCAAATCCACTCAACAGCGCTGAAAGCGTAACATTTTTAAAATCTCAGTACTGACTTGGTACTGAAGTCTGTACTTTTGACAACTCTATCATAAAGCATTATAATATGCTGATTTGCTGCCCAAGAAACATTTCTTATTATCATCAGTGTTGAAAACAGATGTGCTCCTCAATTTTATTTATAAACTGTGATACATTTTACATCAGGATTCTTTGATGAATAGTTCAATTTCAAAACAACAGCATTTATTTGTAATAGAAATCATTTGTAACATCATAATATAATGTCTTTACTGTCAATTTTGATCAATTTAATGTGTCCTTGCTGGATAAAAGTAATAAATTCTTTAAAAAATCTTACTGACCCCAAACTTTAGAATGGCAGTGTATACGTCTTCCACAATTAAATCCACTTGAGTTAAAACTGCCTGCATAGTGCATACGTTAAAGACGTAGCTTTACATAAAAAGTAGATTTAAAGCTGATGTTCGAGGTCAGTGTTTAGATGAAACACTATAATCCACACAACAAATTAAATGAAAATATATTTAAATATTTAGATATGTATATTTAACAGCTCTTATAATTTTACATTTTACAAAAATGGGGTAACATTACAAGAGAAGACATCATATATCAAAAAGAGAATATATTTAGTGATTTAAATATTACATATTTTCACATTATGCACTGTTTATTTATACTGTTTTGTTTTAATGCATCAGTGTTTCAATTTAATAAAAATATTGAATAAATCATGTTTTTTTAAATAAAATTTTGTAAATACTATTTTTATGCAAAATATATTATATGCAAAAATATCCCAAATTATAACTTGGAGTGTATAGATAAAGTCATACGTTCTGCCCTTTTTATTGTCTTCAGGTTGTCTTCCATGCGCTTTCACACCATGTATAAATGTATAAATAAATATAATCTGTGGTATTAAAAAACATTTAGGACTCACCAGTTTTCAGTTCAGAACAGTTTGTATGTTTTAAAATTTCTAGTGGGTGCATGTCAACAGGTGAGTCAGTTCAGCTATGATCCAGTAGATGGCAGAGTCTTGTCGTTTACGTATCATGTCCTTTCTCTTCTGTAAGTGTACTTTCTCTTCTGTGGTCTCCAGCAAAGTGCATGGCCCTTCCTTGTCTTGAAGGTGGACCATCGTTAAAATGGATTGGGCCTGTCTGGTCCCATTACACAAGGTTGAAGAAAGGCCGAAATTAGAAGTCAGTTTTTCAGTCTAGCACCCTTTTGCCATCTCAGCAATGAGCCACTCCAACTTGCCTGTGAGAAGTCTCCCAAAGTTCTTCAACACCAAACCCAAATCCTTAGAGGGCTGACTCAGACATCTCTCTGCCTGGGGCACTACTTGCTCCCCCTGGTGGATGAGACAAAGATAAATAAAATGATGTTCAAGCTAAAAATAGTCGTAGTATATGTTGAAGAGGGAAGAACAGAAAGGACTTGGAAGATGGTGGGTCACCACTGAGATCAATGAAAACACCAGCTTTGATTCTCATAATTATGAATAATTATGTTTTGCAAATACATCAGATATCAGCAAAACTACAGTCCAGCAAACACCCCAGGATGTGCTTTAATCTAGGAGTGGTGGTATGTATATTTTATCAGTAGGGCATGGCTGTAATGCACTTCAGAGAGCACCATGTTCCCATCCTTCTCACGGGTCAAGTATGTGTCGCTATCTCCCCTTCTTTCCTGGGGAAGGAAGGCAGAGGTCACCCGGAGTCAAAGTGACCAAGATGACGTGACGAATCAACAAAGATTCCGGGAAGGCAGGATATTTTCCTTGAGAACTACGTGTTTTCACAGCCACATTCAAATATTGACATCTTTTTTTCCATTCAATCACTTTTACTTTTTTTAAAGGTAAAGTTTTTATTATTTTTAGATTGTAATAATTTCACAGTTACTCTCTAAAGTAGAAACAACTTAAAGACAGTATATTTTAAATAATCTTCTTATGAATGAAGGCCAGCATCACTGATACTAATACTGATGTTTCTATTAAATTGATTTTTTTAAAACATTAATTATAAACATTCAAAATTACAGTATAAGTAAAAGCTATCAATTTCAACATTTATTAGGCTTTAGAAAATAAAAATCTTCACATAAACCCATTATAATTAATGTCATATTTACTGTGGCCTATCTGGCAGGTAGGAAATATAGCCTTCAGTAATTAAATAAAGTTATCAAACACTTTACAGTCTTTACTGCATAAATTATAAATTAAATATAGATTAATCCTCATTAAATCTACAATTTTCTCTGTTAAATTTATTCTTTGATTAACATTAATGACAGACATCACAGCAACTGGCAGGAACACACCAAGCCGACGCCGACGACCTATTGCGACGAAAGCAGACTGCGGGGTTGGCTCACGTCGGCAGAGTCTGGGTCCAAAGTTGGCCTGACACACCAAACCAACGCTCGACAGACGACAGCCAAGTAGCACGTCCGTTCTGCGCCTGCGTAAGATGAAATGCCTTTCCGTACCAGCAGGTGGCAGTAGCTGAACAGCCAATCAGAATGATCAGATGGCCCGACGGACTGACGAGCTCCGACGCCGATTCAACATGTCAAATCTGCCAACAAAAAAAAGCCGACGGTGCGGAACACACTGAGAAAACTTAGTTGGCCGACGAACAAAAACTGCCCGACGGCCGACCGTTGGCTTGGTGTGTTCCTGCCTTTAGGCTGCTGTCACTTTAAGAGCTGCCACTGGCGAACATGACGCAGATCTGACGCGCATCTCATTTTCTCACTGTAAGTTCATTCAAGAGCTTATTTAACTAATTTAAGACTGACAATTCTGGCATAATTCTGTGTTATTGTTTGTTCAAGTGTGAAAGAAAACAACATACTGGCGCACGTCTTTCTGTGCGCAGGAGTCGTGTGTGTGTCACACAGACACAACATTCACAGACAGCGCGTTCTCGTTTGTATTGAGGCACGTGAATGGTTTAAAAGCATTTGCGTTAATAAGAGCGTGATCATATAATGTAACGCTAGCAAATTATGATGGAAAAACAGATGCTGCGTTAATTGCGCTAAATATTTTTAACGCGTTAAACTGGATAAAATTTATCACATGCGTATATATATATATATTGCTTGCATGCTGAACTTTTGTAATATTCACTAAATATTATAAAATGATGGGTACAGTAGACTATATTTTTATATTTATTTTAGTAGTAAATCCTGTGCTTTCATTGTTCATTCTGCAAGTTGATTTCCTATGTGAGTGAATTCCTCAAGAGGCTTGCAATCTGTCTGCATGCTATTTGTCTCTGTGCCAATATCTATCTGAGCTTCAGCACAAGGTTGAATTGGTCATCCTCACCTCAATGTGGAATAGTCTGACAACATGCAGGTAGTTGTTGATACTGCGTTCCAAGCGCTCTAGTAGATTGAGTCTACAGCCAGGTTGGCTGAGTGTCCTGGCAGACCGCACATCCTGCGCTAGAGTCCCCAAAGACAGCAGGATCTCAGCCCTCCACTCATGCACCTGGAACACACATATGCAGGTGTCTCAAAGAGCGTGTGCCCGAGAGCAGCGTGAGTGGGTTGATGCTGTAATGGAGGGAGTGTGTGGGAGTGGGCTGCATTGAACGACTCACTGATTTTCTCTCCCAGGTTGGTTTGTGAATGCCGACGCATGGTAATTGAATAGAAGAGGGTAGAGCATCTACAGCACTGCAGACTTTCTGTAAAAGGGGTGAAAAGCACATCCTATCAAATGTCTCACCAGTGGATAGACAAGCAGAGAAGTAGATGCTGAAGAGTCAGACTGGCAAACTGTCAAACAAACACAGAGTCAAGTCAATAAGATAACAGATGATGTCAAGACAGAGGATGACAGCAGAGAATCAAGCGAGACAGTTAACATGCAAGTAGGTAAACTGACAGATATCTGTCAAGTGAAGTGTAGCATGCAAGCATCCTAATGCGGCTGAGCTATTAATGAAGAAGTATTAAAATGATTTTATATAACCTAATTCAATTGAATGTTAATGGATTTTAGCACACAACATAGGCTCATTTTGGAGTGGAAAGTCAGTCCAAGTCCATTGTTTGGACAAAAAATTTGAATAGCTCCACTGTCCTTGTAATGTTATCTCTTATGGTGTAAGAGCCACAGAACATTTTTATGGTCTAAGGTGTAGACCTGGAGTAGATGCCACAGTCTTACCATTTCCTCTTGTAAGTCCTTCACTTTGTTCATCACTCTTCTGGCCTCGCTGTCACACACAAAGTCAATTGGTCTAGTTTGAACGCTAGACAGTTCAGAGGCAACCATGCTGAAGACTACTACCAGAACTCCTATAAGACAACCAATCTAATGAGAAAATGTTTGTCTGTGTTATGTAACTCTAGGAACTACAGTAATGATTTACATTAGTAGATCCATTAAGTCACAAATTTGCAATGTTCAATATCACTTTACATTAATAAATATTATTATTTTATAAGTTTCTTAAATCAGAAGGTATGAAACAACTCTTTGCAAAAATCAACAATTCTGATTAGTCACAGCACTAAACTGTCAAATATTTTTCTGTAAAGTGCATCAGTGCACGACAACTTTTTCAGCTGCCTTAGTTACGTAAGTATTTTTCTCTTTCATTTTTTCCCTGTCTTTAAAGGTTTATAAGATATTAAAAATAAATTTTCTCATGGAGAAAATTAAAGCGTTTTTTACTTCTAGAACTCGACTGTTGCACTCTCACGTTATTTTTAATGTAAGAGCGGTGGCGGCCATTTTTAATTTGAATGTGCAAGGCTTCCGGTGTCATCCGCTTTCAGTTATTATTAGTTGTACAAACTAGCAGTGTTGAGTGAACCTATGAAAGGGAACAGCTCGTTATTCTTTTTGACAAACTTATACCATCCCGCCAATTTGATTGGCCGGTAGCGTTTAGCACCGCCCTGAGAATACACGTATGCTTCATATCAGCGTGCTAGGCGCTATTATCAGATTTCATTCCTTCAGGAAGCGAATGACCCTGGAAATCAGACACATTACAAATGGCCGCACCCGCTCTTACCTGAAAAATAAGGTGGACTGCGAATAATGAATCAGAAGCTGACTTCCGTATTGCAAAAAAGGTGGATAACACCAAAGTCTCTTTCAACCAAGTCATTTCTTTAGCCATCTTTAAAACACCTCTCAAGCAGCTATTTTTAGTCATGCAAGTGCAGCTCCTATCTTTAATGGGGAGACATCAAATTCTTCAAAGCTGTTTACCAAGTTTACGATTAAATTTCATATTTGACATCACCAGTGAAATTTGACAACAATGGTCTCATAAATTATGTTTCTAAATGCTCAAATCATGACACAAAACAAAAACTGCATTTTTCAGGCTAAACCAGCCAACTCGCATGTGCCATCCTATGTGTCTCAGAACACTGTAGCTGCAGTGATGCAATGACTTACCAATTGGCAATTGGTTCTTTAACTTAGAAGGCTGGAATTAGCCCGCCATTTTGCGCATTGACAAGTGTAATAAAAAACTCAATATTTATTGTCGAAAACATCGGAACAGGTGCAAAAGTCGTGTTACACTGTAGCTAAATATGCTAGCTAACAATAAATAAATCAACATAGTAGAAGTGTTCATCTTGTTGCAACATTTTCTGTTATAATCGACTATTTTTAGTGCAGCTTTTATCTAATCTAAATTAGATAAATCAAATATTTCATGTCCATGTATTGATTTGCCAAGTAGCTGTGCAAGATAATTCAATCAGCTGGTCATTTATGTAAAATAACCCCCATTTGTCTGCACATTGTCCTTTACATTTTTTTTTTTTTTTTTTTTTGTAGCCTACTGTACTGCTAATCTGTTATATAATGACTTTACAAAAAAACTCAAATTTAACAGCTTTTTCAAAATAACTGCGCAAAGGTAAAGTTTTACAGGCTACACAGAGTGAGAGAGAGAGAGTTTCAGAAGCATTAACTCTGCATTGATAAGTTTGTTACAATGAAGACACCATTCATGCATAGCCTACTTACTACTTAAATCCATGCCCTGTGACAACATAAGATCTTCGGTCGTGTTGCTTTCCATTGGAGAGCGTCTTTTCTGAAGAAATAACACAAAAACACCCACCGAGATGTGCGCTTCTCCACTACATTTACTTTCATGTGCATCGCCCCCACACTTTCTGACTTCTTCTAAATATTCCTTTCCCGGCTGGGACGTTTTTTTTTTTTATCTCATCTCTGAACATGCCCTGACGTCCCTTCAATGAGTCATACACTGAAGCCAAGATAAAAGTGAGGTTGTAGTGGATATTGATGCAATTCTAAATAGTTAAACAAGTAACAAGATTTTTGGAGAGAAAAAGGTAGGCTGAACAAACACAAAGTGCCCACATATTTTAGTTCAGGTTAATATTTTATTACTTGATCAACCCCCTTGCTTTCAGGATTGCCACATTCAATAGGACATACTTTTGTATGTATTCCTCCACTATACGTATTTATACATTCATACATATCCACACATATTTTATTCTCTATATTTTTTATTTATACTTAATTTATTGTTCTATTAAATATTTATTGTTTTATTGAATGTATAGCCCAAAAATTCCACTGTAGTCTATAGGCCTACTTCCTAGCCTATACACCATACATTAAAAAATTTAACCCACAAAACTGAAAATGTAAGTTTAATTGTGCATTTTTGCAAGTAAAATCAAAGAAAGTCACAACCTGTGTTGATATTGAATCTACCATATTGAATGTACTTACTGATATCCTCTGTAAAATTATATATAAAATATATATATAATCAAGTGTATTTTATGTAGCCTAATCAATAAAATAGTGTGACAAGATGGATGGTAACAAAATATATTGTCAGTCTACCTATTTAGATGGTAACAGCCTATAATGATACAAGCATATAGGGATCTCTGTATTTTTAATTGTTCAGGGCTAAAAGAAAGCAGGTGTGTGTATGAATCAGCAGAGCTGAATGAGTGTGCTCAGACGGCCTACTTTCATGACCAGCCTGCTGGTGTCTCTGTCCCTTTGCGAGTTATCATAAATATTTGTTTTATTCAGCTCCAAGCCTACATATCTCTTTGCCAGATTAAACACACACACCACTTAAGACAAGCTTCAGCTGTAATTTCAATTCACATTTTCAGTCTTAGTACATCACCTGTCACGTGTTTGCCTATAATGTAAAATGCTTGCACAGATGTGTGTGCAGAAGCCTATATCTTCCTAGCAACACACCTGTTGTCTTTGGATTTGGCAAATTGTTGTAAACATAAGAAGATCATAGTGCATTCACTGTTGACAAATGCGCAAATGACAACACTGAGCTATAATGGTGATAGTTATGTTTAAATATATGGGAGAGTGTTTGCTCTGATCATTAGAGCACACTGAAATTAGATCTCACCACCCTCTCTCTTTCTCAGTGCCGAAACAATCTTGCGCTCAGTCACCCTGCAGCAGCCCACAAGTCACAGCTGTGAAAAATCAGGATAGGGCAAAGCCTTGGAGTCGCTGTGATCACGACAAGCTTTGAATGGCATTGATAATGATTACAGCACGACACATAGGCCTATATGCGGAAAAGATAGATAGATACATACATACATACATACATACGGTTACACTTTATTTTAAGGTGTCAGTATTACAGTGTAATTATACATTTAAGTACTGAGTAATGACAATTAACTACATGTAGGGTTAGGGTTAGGATGAGGGTTTGGTTTAGGGTTAATTGCACGTAATTATGCATAATTTCTAGTTATTACTACAGTAAATACATGTAACACATGTAACAATGACACTGTAAAATAAAGTGTTACCATACATACATAGATACATACATAGAGCCTTGTCTCCAAGCCTTGGAGTCGCTGTGATCACAACAAGCTTTTGAATGGCATTGATAATGATTACAACACCACACCTATATGCGGAAAAGATAGATAGATAAAAACATACATAGATACAATACATACCATACATACACTTTGTGAATGTATAAGCATTTACTTGTCTTTAAAACTTAACATTCTGTCAAAATACCATCAGCACAACGCACTGGTGAAGACAAATGCGCAATTCCATTCCATTAATGACGGGTTATATAGGAACAGATGTGGAGTCAACCCGCTATAACCAGTGACGGAACCCGCAGAGATACATACATAGATACATACACTTAGTGAATGAACAAGCATTTACTTGTCTTTAAAACTTAACATTCTGTCAAAATACCATCAGCACAACGCACTGGTGAAGACAAATGCGCAATTCCATTCCATTAATGACGGGTTATATAGGAACAGAAGTGGAGTCAACCCGCTATAACCAGTGACGGAACCCGCATTGCATCACAGAATCAATTCCTGGCCAGTGCACGCGCCCCAGGCTCTGCCGGCTTAATTACTCCTTTACCTTTCAGCGCGTGCAGTGCACACTAATCTGAACCGTTTAGGTGATGCATTAACACCGTCAAGTAGCCTATGTGTTGAGGGAAGCGCTAGGCTTTTTTCTTTTTCTTTTTTTTTTCTTTTTTTGAAGTTTAGCTTCCAGTCTGAAGGCGAAGACGAGCGAGAGGCATAAGCAACAGGGCACTGCCAATTCACTGGCGAGGACAATTATACAGAAAGTATCTCGATCGTCTAGACGAACAATTGAGACCTAACAGCACTGACGTCATTACTCGATTTTGATTGCGTTGCTCTAATTGTGTGGGGATTTCTTACATTTTGCGTCATTAAATGGAGCGGCGAAGGTGACGTTTGGACTGTTGCGTTCGAGAGGAGCTCTTTCCAAGACTAAAGCCGGCGCGGAAAAATGTAAGTAGCCGCCAAAGATGTAATAGCAACCTGTTAAGGGTTCCAATATTGCTGCCGATAAACTGCGCTGTTAAAGCGCGTCAGAAGTCACACAACTGCCATCAGAACAACCCGTTCGCCCTTTTATAGCTTTTGCGTGTCATTCTTATTCCGAAGGGCATTTAATATCTTGTGGGGCTCAAGGGCACTGTGTTATTCGTGCAGGGAGTTGAACATACGCCTGATTTTCTTGTCTAGATCCTCTAACGAGGACAAATAGGCACAATTTTGTCAGACCGGCTCAATAAGATGATGTCCTATCTCTTTCAAGAAACCCTGTGGACTCAGTCGTTTTTGTATCTAGATCCAATGTCCCTTCAAGGTCCTTTCTTATGTTGGAGGAATCTGAAGAGCAAAGAAGAAAAATGTAATTGATATTGCATTCACATAATTCAAAACAGAAATCGATATTTCCACCTTTGCATCCATCTTAAGGGATAAATTCACTTCACAGTTCAGAAGTGGGCAAAATCACATAACTTGGAGAGAAACTTTATCTTCATAGGCTAACTTGTTTGATTTGGTATCATTGGGATTTGATAAATTGCTATCAAGTCAAATGTTGCAAGCTATACTCTGTAAATTTATGGTAAAAAATGGCAGCTGTGTTTACTATACTAAAAGAACTTTACCAAATACACTGATGATATTACAAGCATTGCAGGATGGCATTTTGGTGATAATATTTTTCAGTTCCTAAATGTGTATGTCATTAAATGATGTAATGTTACTATACCAGCCTATTTGAGCTATTCAAATCGATTTGTTACAGTAAACTGTGCTGATAGATACAGATGGTACACTGGAAGGCCACATGATGACTTAAAGTTCGGCAACATTGGACTTTCCAGCAGCAGTGATAATAACTTAAAGACAGAGAACAGTGTTGCTCAAACAAACACAAAACACCCTCAGGGAACCATGACACTAATGTAATATAGTAAACTTTATAACTAAATAACAAAAACTTAGAAAAACAAATTTGGTTGTTCATGCAGGGAATTCTGGGAATGCCCCCTTTCATCACAAAATATAAGAAAAATAACCACATTAAAACACAATATTTTGCTGTAAAGATTGACATATTACATGTAATATAATTTTCTCTACAAATTATACTGTAATCCATACTTTTTACTGGAATTTATTTTTACAACATTTTTATAATATTACATGTATTGTTTTTTTATTTAAAGTCCCCCGTAGTCAATAATTTTATCCCTTTAAACTTCAACGTTTTATCCTTGAAAAAAATGTCTTCATGCCTTAAAATAGCTTGAATGTAAGGACACCCTTGCCTCATTTAGTATACGCGATTCTATGAACATGCAAATTAGCCCCACCTCCACTCATTTACACCAGTTCAGAGATCCACTAGTTGACGATCACACTTTGACATGATTGGTTACAAGGTAGTTTGTGACGTCAGAAACACCAGTGATTTCAAACCCCGTTTTTGAGACTGTCTTTGGTTCACTGCAGTTTTAAGGAGAAAATACTCAGCGATAGTCTTGACTTATGAATTTGCACATGGTTTGTCTTAAAGCATATTAAAAGCACCACATAGACATATAAACAACATTAAAAGCTTGATTTTCACCTCAGGGAGACTTTAACGTTGTATTGTATATGCAAATAAAATCAAGTTAATTAGTTATATGTACAATCAGTTTATAGCATTTCTCCATTTTTTCTTTTCAAATGACAAAAAACAAATACAGTGAAGTTTAGTTTATTTTCATGCTGAATGTATTCACACTCATAGAACTTCGAATGAGCTAAAACCACATAGTTGCAGGCCAGTATTGAGCAGAAGACAGACACATGCTATTGACTTCAATGCACACTGGGTCTTTTTCCTTGTCTGGGATGGTAATGTACTAGCATGTAATCTAATATCGACCCTTGTTTCACACCCCTACCAACTCTCATTTTCTCACCCAGACCCATATTTAAATAGTCAATGAGCAAGATGTTCTTTTGAAATCTTCTGAGCTTCCACAATTCATTAAAAGAACATATAGAAAGTTTTGTGGAAGATGCATCGAATTGGGTCAGTGTGTTAACGCTGAGGGCATTGGAACACCCAATTCAAAGAAATATGCAAGCAATGGATGATGCTCACCTGTCCAAACATTTTCGTATGACTATGATGTGCGTTGCCAAGAAAGAAAGAAATAAGGTCTCATGTTTATTTACTACTTATTAAACTTAAAAAGATGTTATGGTCATCCAAAAAATGAAATTTCTTTCTTCTGTAAAACACACACATAAAAAGATATTTTGAAGAACGTTGTGGTTCAAACCACATTGGACCACACTGACTTTCATTCATTGATATGAATGAAAAAATTTTTTTTTTCTTCAATGATCTTCTTTTGTGTTTCACAGAAGAAATAACGTTGTACAGGTTTAAAACTGCGATAAGGGATGAGTAAATGATGACAGAATTTTTAATTTTGGGTGAACTGTCCCTTTAATAAGAAATAGCTTATGTCTGTGAAGAAATGTTAATGTGACACAAGTAATAGAGGTAGATTTCCAGATATGACAGTGTACTTTGCAATCATATTTCTGAGAACTGCTGCACAAATGAAGACATGTTGTTTCTATCAGTTTTGAGTAATGTCTGTATGAGCATGCATGGATGGGAGAGAGAGAGAGCTTGAACACATACACAAAAACACTGCAGTGTTGCAAGAAAACTGTCAGAATTCACAGTGATACATTCATATTTCATCCCAGCCTGTGCCCCTGCTGTTCCCTGAGCTGGCAGTGGACCTGTTACTGAGCCCAAAAGCAGCCTACCAGTTTCTATCTCTGTAGGGAAATCTGTTTAACAACCTATTGGTTTCTTTCTCTCTCTCCAAGGAATTCTGTCTTTCATCCCTTGAAGCCTTTGAGCTGTTGGTGCTTGTAGGCTGAGCTTGAAATGCAGCCTATCTATATTTAGTATTTACTGTAAGCACAAGTAATATTAATGAGTGGTGTAATGAACTGCCCACTGGCTTTCCACAGGTTTTTAAAGTGAGGATGTTCTGTCATTACAGATCAATTAATTTCTTAGTCAATGAAGGGTAGGTGTATCCCAGTTTTAACTGAAAACATTTAGTATTTTCTTAAGTTGAAATAAATTTGAGTATGAACTTTGAATGAACTAAAAACATAGGCTACCTATTCTTGCCTTGGTACAGAATTGCACTGTATTCGTTAGTCATAAAGTCATACAAAAGCGTAGTAGCCTACGCGTTAAGTGCTTGAGTTCACGGTAGTGCAAAATAGGGATTAGTCACAGAGGTAGAAAAATACATCTATTGATTTTTGACAATCGAGTCAACAGGTATGGAGTGTAGTAACCCCTGTCTTCCCACACAAAACGGGTTTTCAGCGTGTTATGGAATATATTGCAGTGCGCGCGCGGGCAGAGGAAGAGTTCATTCGACAGCTGGATGTGCTGCTTGGCTGTTTTCTGCGGAGAAAGACCTGTTACTCAGTTCGTGCTGCTTGTTGAATTGCGTCCCAGTGATGCGGAGGTGATCTTGTGGCGTTTGGGAATACCGTATCGCATTTAAATACTTAACTCCCGCTATATTCAACGTAATGGCGCGAGACCGAGCCCAGCAACGCGTGCTTCAGTACCAGCAAACTCTGGTGAGTATTGCTGGTCAACGTGATTCGAAACGAGATGTTTTATCCGCAGAGGTGCGTACAAGTATGATTGAGTGAGTGTAAAACTGTGGATTTATTTATGAATGAAATTACCCTTTGAATTGCTTAAGTAGAGGATAATAGGCTACATAAGTTGAACGGCGAGAATGTAACAGCCTAATTGTTGTAGGCCAGGAGTATAAAAGACGGTTGATATTTAATGTGTGTTGCTCGACATTTGTAACAATAGCATATGCCGTTTCCAGCTAATTAAGTCAACTGTATATTGATAGGTGGTGGCTCTGTCGAGTCCACAATAACATTTGAAGCATAACTAATGGCATCATTTGCATTGAGTTCAATCATATTTCAAGTTTAAGGGCATCATCAAAGTCCCCCCTTCATTCTGCTTCATCCCCTCAGTACCCCTCCTACTCCTGCACTTGTGGACTAAATGTAGATCCACTCTGAATATTAATTGACTCATGCACCAGTTTCCCCCCATTTCTGTCACATTGTGATTGACAGCTGTACCCTGGAGCACTTGACAGGGATATCTCTATATTCATGCAGATGTGAAGAGGAGGAGAACTGGAGAAGGACATGTTCAAACGGACGGTATGGGGTACAGTCTTCTCATTCTGCACCAAAATCCCCTGCTTCACCCCACCCACTAACATCCATCTATCTGAGCAAGTTTTTTTGCACTGTTATGACAAACGTGTTTGCATAATGAAGGTAGGTGTGAAGTGGCCGCACTCAGATCCATGTGTTGCATTCGTATCTTGTCTTTTTGAGTTCAGGCTATTTCTGAGCAGCCTTTCTCCCTGCAGGGCCAGACGATGTGTTCCACAGCGTCTATGTGTGTGATGCATGAAACTGGGACATTTTTTTCTGGCCCTGCTTTCCTTATCGGCGAGAGGATCAATACAGCGCTATACAAAATGGTGGCTGGAGACTCATGGTTTCATTGCCTCTCTCAACACCTTTCCCTTTGACCAGGGGTTGGGCCTCATTCTGATTGATGTCTTTATCATTTACTGTCCTCACGATGTGCTTCGCTGCACTGCCAGACACGAGTCTGGACACATATGGCCAAAGGAGGATTATGTGTGATGTGTGCTTTTCCATGCCATGTTTGTTTTTCTTTCAGTATATGCACAAGCTCACTCTGTATTTTATTGTCTCTTTATTGTATTTCTCCAGGGATATTGCAATGCTTATGCTTGCGTGACTCACATTTTCCAAGTCTAAATTCTCAAATATGGCTTTCAGTACTGTCAGTTTCAAGAAATCTGGCCTTGCTCAGTGATTCATGTTTGCACTGAAACTCGTGATTGCACTGGCGATATTATCTTTTCAAAGGGCCTTTTAAATGGTCTTGCAGGTAAGGGCATCACAAGTGCAGTGAGTCTGCTCTTTAGTGGCCTTTTGTATCTTGCAGCTTTTGATTGCACATACCCACACTATTTGCAATTTATTTCCCCTCAGCGCAAAGAATCTATTTCTTTCGGAACTTTCTTATCTTAAGATTTTGCTGTATTGTTTAGAAGAAGGGAAAGAACCATGAAGCTTACTTTTTTGCTTCCTCAAGAGAGCCAGATGTGCTTCCACAAAGCTCTCCGCAAAAATAGCACGCCTGGGGATACTTTCCTCCTAGCTTTAGCACACATCACTCCTCTGTGTCACTGTGCCCCAACTGCATGGACCGGTGGAGAGTCGCTGCTATCACCCTGTCTGATCATTGGCAGCATTCAATCCATCAAAAATCCGTCCAGCATCTTCAGTTGAAATGCTGCAGCCCTAGCAGGGGTTTACATATGAGAACTGGATAAGAGCTGAGTAGAGATTACAGATAGGTGTCAGTCTGGAGGCAAGCAGTGGCAGAAACCAGGTGCACATTATTTCCATTGAAAATCGTAAGAGTGACTATTTACTTGTCTGAGAGGATGGAAAATTGATGATACTGCTGAAAGATGGGTTGAGTAAAATAGGGATTGAGTTTGCTGATGAAACTGGTCAGAGGCCCTGTTTACACTAGTGTGTTGTTGTTTTAAAACAGCGTTTTAAAATGAAAGCGATCCTCATCTACACTGGCGTTTCCACGTCTACACTGCATGACCGAAACGTATATCACATGACTGTTCATGCACACTGGGCATGCCGTACAAGTCTAAATAGTTGCCTCTTGCGCATGTAGCAGCTGCAGAAAGTTATAAGTGAAAGTGAACTCGCTCTCCCGTTCCTTCAAAAATACAGTGTGCATGACGTTAACAGAAGATGGATGGAAAGAGGCTAGTTGGGTGAGAGTGAAAACGTAAAGTAGTAATGCAGAGGTGAAAAGGTTGAAAAATTATGTTATAAATTGGGTATTTAACAAATAGAATTAATAAAATATTTGTGATTATTATTCCTGTAACAGACAGTGAAAGAATATTGATGGAGACGGTGTCAGTAAGGATGCTACCTTTTTTTTTTCCCTTTTTCTTTTTTGCCCACCCGACCATGTAAAGAATGAGGTTTGTCTAGACAGTGTCTATAAGATTGGTTAAAATTGCAGCTCTGCAATGATAAAGTTATTCTGTTATAGAGGCTTGTTGGTATTCAGCTGCTTTGATGTGTTTGCTGTTTCTTTATTTTCACTGCCTTATGGAATGTAATGTCTTCTAAAATAGGAAGGATAATTGTTTTTAAAGGGTTAGTTCAACCAAAAATGAAAATAATGTAATTTATTACTCACCCTCATGTCGTTCCACACCCGTAAGACCTTCGTTCATCTTCGAAACACAAATTAAGACATTTTTGATGAAATCCAATGGCTCAGTGAGGCCTCTATTGCCAGCAATGTCACTGAACATCTCAACATCCAAAAAAGGTACTAAAGATATATTTAAAACAGTTCATGTGAGTACAGTGGTTCTACCTTAATATTATAAAGTGGCGAGAATACTTTTTGTGTGCCAAAAAAAACAAAATAACAACTTTTCAACAATATCTAGTGATGGCCGATTTCTAAACACTGCTTCATGAAGCTTCGAAGCTTTACAAATCTTTTGCTTTGAATCAGCGGTTTGGAGTGCCAAAGTCACGTGGTTTCAGTAAACGAGGCTTTGTTGCAGTTTGATATGCGATCCGAACCACTGATTCAAAACAAAAGATTCATAAAGCTTCGAAGCAGTGTTTTGAAATCGGCCATCAATAGATATTGTGGAAAAGTCGTTATTTATTTATTTTTATTTTTTTGGCGCACAAAAAGTATTCTCGACGCTTTATAATATTAAGGTAGAACCACTGTACTCACATGAACAGCTTTAAATATATCTTTAGTACCTTTTTTGGATCATGAGAGGTTCAGTGACATTGCTGGCAATAGAGGCCTCACTGAGCCATCGGATTTCATCAAAAATAATATCTTAATTTGTGTTCCGAAGATGAACGAAGGTCTTACGGGTATGGAACGACATGAAGGTGAGTAATAAATGACATTGTTTTCATTTTTGGGTGAACTAACCCTTTAAGTATGAAATTTTAGTAATAGAGAGAGATTTTACTCTTGAATAAAAGTTTTTGAATGATGTTGTTGTGTTACGCTATGCTGTTTGCATTAATGCAATATCAGTAGACATTGAGGGGGACACACGTCACCAATATTAGATATTCTTGATGCTGCTCTGTTGCACTCTGCTGCTCTGCGTATTGTTAGGAACTCAAAAATTTAAAAAATGTTTAAAAATTTAATATGCTATTATTTGCAAATCATTACAATTAATTCTAGTTCTTTTACTATTTTATTCTCTGAAATCCCTTTAAATCCTGAGCCACGGTCCTTTGTCAAATTTGATACCCATGTCAAATTTCGCGAGGCCCTGTGCAGTCGCCCACCTCGCGCAGCCCTTGCGACGGCTCTGTGTATAACGCAAAAGCCACATGGATTATTTCATTTTAAAGCTTGAAAATTCTGCCTAACATCTCCTTTTGTGTTCCATGGAATGAGATGGGTTGGTATGATAAGGATACAAGTAAATGATGATTTTAATTTTTGTGTGAACTGTCTCTTAAAACTCCCCTTCATATTGAGCACTGAAGGTATGTGACCCCTGGTTTTGACCTTTCAGGGTGTGTTTCAAGATTGAGGATATGCAATAGCAGATGCTTTTAGATTGCTTGCCAGTTTCTGCCATCAAGCGGAGGAGGATTTCGGCCACCGATGAGATCAAAGAGTGTAGATGTGCTCAGGATATGGGTCCTACAGTGTGACATCAGCCTCCCCACACATCACCAGCATGGTGCTCGCAGTCACAGACATGTGATTATGCTTTTAGCACCGCTAGAGGATATTTACAGTGCACTTACTAAAGCAGGAAGATGGTAATGACCTCACGCTTTACCAACAAACATGGCAAGAGAGAGATGTAGGGGTGGGAAGTCTTTAACAGCCAATGGTACTGCCTGCGGTTTGGTTTGGTCATGCATGGATGTAAATTGATCAGCAGTGTTCATACGCTCTTAGATGAATGATAAGTTGAAGAGTTATGCAATTCATCACTCACCACGATGATTTGACTACCTCATTTATGATTTTTTTTCCCACAAATTAAGCAATGAATAACCTTAAGCAGGCAAGGCTACAGTTCTAATGACAGCCATACCTACTTGATTGCAAAATGGATTAAAGAAGGCAGTTTAATCCCACATCAGCTTTTAGTCGCATGATGTCCATTCAAGCATCTGAAACACCATTTGGCTCTGAACCACTATAATTTAATAGAACACCTCAGGTAAAGATATTACACATTTCTTTAATATTCTTCATTCTGGCTCAATGTCAAATCGGCCCACACCAGGTGTGGTGGATTGCAGAAGAGTCATTAGTGTAATGGGATCAATGCCTTCTTTTTTTCTTTTTTCTTTTTTCTTTCAAGGGATGTTTTGGGGAAACAGGAGGAGTTCTGGTTGCTGACAGAGGTTGTTTTCATGAATCTTCTGGCTCTGTTAAATGCTAATCCAATACATCCTTTGCTTTACTTTTTCCATTATATATATTAAAGAAGGTCTGACATGGAGGATCTAAAACTTGTTTTGCTCGTAGAGATGCCCTGACAAGGGGTAGGAATTTCCACAAAAAGGCTTGATAACATCCTATCAAGAATATCTGCAAAATTATATTTCAAAGCCAAGAGCTGAGGTAGGTTTTAGTTTATGATCTTGAGAGAAGTTTCTACCTTGTTATGACTACAGAATAAAACTAGAGCTGTGTATCTTTCAAAACTTTGGGATCTGTAAGATTTTTTTATTTTTTGAAAGAAACTGATACTTTTATTCAGCAAGGACACCTTAAACGGATTAATGACAGTAAAATCATTTGTAATTTTGCTGAAGATGTTGTTTCAGGTATGGCTGTTTCTTTTCATAAAAGAATCCTGAAATATATTAAGCAGCACAACTGTTTTCAGCATTGATAATAATAAGAAATGTTCCTTGAGCACCAAATTTGAACATTAGAATGATTTCTGAAGGATCATGTGACACTCAAGAGACTCAAGACTGGACATTCAGCTTTGCCATCATAGAAATACATTACATTTTAAAATATATTAAAATAGAAAACAGTTAATTTAAATTGTAATACTTGACTATATTACTGTTATTTTACTGTATTTGTAATCAAATAAATGCAACTTAAGCATAGAAGAAAACTTTTTAACTGCAGTATACACTGGCATCACTGGCAAGTGTTTTTCATGTACACTGCAAATCCTTTTATTATTTTAAATGTCATGGCATCAACATTTGTTTTTGATCTTAAGTTTTTTGAGCTCTGTTCTGGTTCTAACAACTCCAAGGTCATGGGTTCAATTCCCAAGGAACACACATACTAGCAACATGTGTTGTATGTACCTTGAATGCACTGTAAGTTACTTTGGATACCTGTACCTATGAAATACCTAAACATCATTAAACAAGATATATTTACTTATTAGTTTTACTTTTTACTTAGTTTCCCATAGGAAAAAATGTTCAAACATAGATGTGACCGAGTTTAGTGAGGCACTTGAAAGATATCTGAAATCAATTATTTTACACAATTTTGCCTCCCGAGGAAATGCATCCTGTTTAAAGGATGTTTAGATGTATGTTTTAATGAAAAACAAGACGAATACTTAAGGAAAATTATTTTTACAGTGTATGCATGCTTTTAATTCTTTGTTTATGTGCTTATGTACCATGTTCACTGTACAGTAAGCTAAGCTGAAGACACTTTCTAGGATTTTGCCATGTTTTTTTTTCTTTTTTTCTGTCTAAAACATTTTTTGCAGATCGTAAAAACAAATAAGTTGTAATGCAGAATCTGCAGTCTTAATGTGACATGCTCAGTGATGGCTGACTAATTGCCATTGCGATGTATCTTCGCTGAATGAGTTCTAATGTCAGAATATGTGGGCCACATTTCTCTGGTGTGACTTCTCTAATGAAGAATGAAGCACAGCAACTGATGACGTTATCTCTCACTCTCTCTCTCTCTCTCTCTCTCTCTCTCTCTCTCTCTCTCTTTGCGCTCTCTGTGTGTGTGTGTGTGTGTGTGGATATAAACCGAAAGAGACAGAGAGATAGAGACGTTTGGTTGAAAATACTTATCTTCTAACTTATCTTCTTATATTCTAAAATACAAGTTATCTTCTTTCAAAATTATATCGAGTTTGCTTTGAAGAAAGCCTTCTTTAGCCTAGCCACAGACTCCAGACACTTGAAAGAAAAAAAAGATCTTGCTTTGGTTTTAGCAGCCCATTTCAATTTTGCATGTCAATAAGGATGTCAGAATGTGATGGGGACTGTAAAACGCCCAGTCATGCATGCCTGTCAGTCTTAGCTAAGATGCTCATTGTACAGTTGACATAAAAGATGTCACACAGTCTGCTGTGGACATCATGCAAGATTTCTTTGGGGTCATATTGAACATTCTGACAAGCAACAATCAAAAAGGACAGCAAAAATTTTGCAGTACAACCATATTTAATTGCAGTGGCTATTACATCCTATTCAACCTGCAGTGGAGCGCCGCACCTGCCTTAGCGATGCAGGACAGGGCACTTGATGCTCTCAGACGGCTGGCTAAAGGCTCTGAGGCAGAAGTGGTAAAAGGTTCCATTTACACTCCAAACCCTTCAGAGAGATCTTTGCCACAGGCCACTCATAACCACCTGAAATATTCCTTGAGCTTGTGTGCCTGTGGGTCTATTTAATTAGCATACTTGCTAGCTGTGTACTAATAAATGTACAGGTCAATGACATATAAGTGTCCTTGATAAAGAGGAAAAACACATTACAAGTTATTAGAAACCCACTCTTTGTATTCATGTAGGTTTTATATGGTTTTAAAAAAACATATCATTTTAAAGAAAGGAAATTTAAAGGGGACCTATTATGCCCTTTTTCAAAGTCTTGATTTTGTTTTTAGGGTCTACTAGAATAGGTTTTCATGCTTGAATGTTCAAAAAACACCTTATTATTCACATATTTTACATTGTTGCTGTACCTCTCTTCCCATTCTGTCAGTAACACTAAAACTGCCTCTCATTTTAGAGGGTGCATCCTCCGGAGATCGCATTTGAAGCTTTCTTAAATGAGACCGCCTCAATGACATAATGCAGCCTTCAAATGCGACTTCCAGATGACGCAGCATTCGAAATGAGATTCAGCATATGTTTAGTTCGTGTCTTGATGGAGCCCCGACTTCCGAAAAGTGCATTGTGCTCTGATTGGTCGGCTGGACTAGTGTGATGTGATTAGTCAACCACTTCTGAGCGCGGAGCCTTATAACCATGAGTTTCAGCACACTAACTCAACCAGTCCCTTTGGACTGGACTTTGTGCTTTGTAACATTGTAAAACTATTTTGCTGCTCAAACAGCAAAATTACACACTTATTAAAGTAGAAAATGTTTCAAATATTATTGATTATTAAGCTAAAAGTTTACTTCACATATACAAGTTCATACAACAGACCCCGTGATGTAATTTTTGTCATCAACACAGTGCACATATTTTTTGCACTTGAAAAGAAAGAGTCACTAGATATTCTGCATACGCCCAACACACTCTGTTCATGCTCACGATTAATAGAGTTCATTTTTAATAGATTATGCACTAAACTGTGCGTGAGAGGGAGCGGAACTGGGAAAATGGAGTATTAATTCATATTTTTTAATTTTTTTGAGAGCCTGAATTAACCTTGACATAGTAATATTTCTTAATGCAGACCTCTAGTTGTGCTCTGATTGGTCAGCTGGACTAGTGCCATATGACTTTCACCACGTGAGAATTTTAGAATGTATCACCTTGTTAATGCATACGTTCACCCACTTCTCCTGGAAGACATGAAAAATAAGTGGCCAGTGAACTGGGAGAAGAATAGAGTACACTTAATAATTATGTACACAATGCGTGTTTGATGTGAATAAAACGTTGTCAAATTGCGTTTGAATTGAAAGGATTATTGCCACTTCCATCGACATTAGTGTGTACTGCACATTTGAGATATATGAAAAACGCTAAGTGAGTCTGTCTCTGGCTCAGCGCCAGTCAAAGCAGGAAAACAGATTTGAATTTAGCAGATCATCATGTGATGCACTGAATGTTCTAATCACACCGGTGTGATCATACACGTCAAAGGGTTAATAGATAGGACAAAAAGCAAGAGCTTCATGTCTTTAACCCTTACAACAGTAACTGAACTGGGATTTTGCATGTGAAAGCAGTACTGCCAGACATGTCTTCTAGTACAAACTGTGTGAAAGAACAGAAAAATGTGCCCCGTTTGCCCAGTAACTGCTCAGTGACAGGGATGCAGGCATGTGGTGTCTGCAGCGCCCTTCCTGGTCAATATGCCGCAGATCTGTTTGACCGCTAGGATACTGAAGGGGAACACTTTGGAGGCTTATTGTATTGACTGAGTGTGCTCTGAAGTGTTGGCGGGGTTGAGCTTGATGTGATGAGGCAGCATCTGTTGGGTAAACCTTGTTTTTCACTGCTTGTCACCTAAACCCTTTTCCTAATTTTAAGGAGAGGCCAGGAGCTCACCTGTGATAGGAGCATCACATTTCGGACGTGCGATTTGATTGGTCGCAGCAGCTCACTGAATGTGACAGTTTGTGTTGCTAAGGTTAAATGTCATTCTGTTAGTAAATTGTGGGTGAGTTTAATTGGGCCAGACTAATATATCAAGCTGTCCAGGATGGACGGGTGCCAAGCTGATGAAGACGATGACTTAGTGCGATTAGGCGTTGCGTGTCGGGCAACTGCTTCAGGTGGGTAGATGTTTAGGATGAGTGACAAAGGGGTGCAAAGGTTGTGTGAAACGAGGCAGATGGAACAGAGGAGGAAGAGGATGGTGTGGATCAATCTGCGCTGGGCTGCTTTGCTTTCTCTGTATGAGCTGCACCTGCTCATGCGAGCGAAGAGAGAGTCTGCTGGAATCGTGATGCTCATCTCAATGTGCTGCTGGCGGCAGAGCTCCTCAGATCAGAGTGCCGTGTGTTTATAGAACAGAGAGAGAGGGAGAAACAGGAGGAGGGAGTGGGAGAGCGGGATTGTGGCACTACACAACGGACCTGCCAATATTCCTGTCTCTCCATCTTTAGCACCGTGGGCATGTGCCTGTGTGGGAGCAGCTGACTGTAAGCACGAGGGATGGGAGAAGAAAGGAATAGGGAAAGGCAGAGGACAATGGGTGGGAAGGGCTCAAAATACCCCCTTACGTCACCCACACATGATTTTTTTTTAATATCGGAGGACAAAATCATGTCAGGATGATACAATTGAACATAATTGAACATGAAGGATACAAAAGTGTTGAAAGCATTATTGTAAGTTTGCAGTTGATTGGCTGAAAGGACACTGCTCAATTTCTGGTGTAAAAGAAAATTGTTAAATTGATTGATCAGATCTCCAGTCAGGGTCCAAAATGGACCCAAATGCAGACTAAAATTGGGTTTGGCGAGTAAATAAAACCTTTAATAAAAAATCGAATTGTAAGAAGAGCCTGAACATCACTGATGTGATATGCTCAATAGTGATTTAAATAATACCACAAACAATTCTAACAATTTTAAAAGTAGAAGTAGTTTATTTTGGCTCTTATTTTTTTCCTCCAGAACTACATATGTCAATTACTCCCCATGTTAAGCCACAAAAATGAACAGTATCAGAGGCTGGCTCATCTTGTGCATAATGCTGCAAGTGACACAATGACCTACATTGTCACAAATATGCAGCGAAAAACAGCTAAATAATATTATTGTCATAGTGATTGTAATATTTTAGCAAAAATAATACAAAATAGAGTTTTAATGAGTGTTAAGAAATATTTACAGATGTAAAAATTAACTTGTCAATGGCAGTTTTAGTTTCAGATTGTTGATTTTTGGAGAAACAACACAAACCAACAACAAACAGCATCTTTATCAAATAACAAGCAATAATTTGTGTGTTTCAAGGAGAAGAACAGTTTCACTGCTCATTTAAATAACAGAGATCGCCTCAGAAAACTTGTGCTGGGCAGTCTGAGGATAAAAAATGCAGATTTCAGTTTGCTTTATGGTCTCATGGGTCTGTGTGAAATAATCTGTAACTGCTTTATTGACTAATGAAATATTCATTGGCAACAGGGTGCTTGGAAAATGCTGATGTTTCAGTTTCAAAAATATTTTTGTAACTGAACTTGTATTGAAAATCATTTACCGTACAAACCATACTGTTTTAAACTATTTGATTTACTCAAATTGTCACAATTCGACATTATCACAAATCACAGCTCAATGCAGCAAAATGTGAAAGTAGTTTAAATTCTGATGGTGTGTTATGTTCCTATATCTCTGTGAAACAGCCAACCAGCACTGTTTTTGACACTGTTAGCTTTAATGTGTAGAGCCCCAGGAGAATAGAAATACACATCCTATTCAGCTGCTTAGAAACAGCGTACAATTAATCTCTTCTTCTTCTTTTTCTACTTAAATATGACAGTCAGTATTGCACTTAATTTATAGTTTCAAGAAGTATTTACCTGCCTTGAACTTTTTTCACATTTACTTTTATTACAAAATTTTTATTATTTGAATCTTTTTTGTAAGCACAAATATATATTTTTAGATTATACTTAAATTAACATAGAAAATCATGTAACTCACAAATAATGAGAGTGAGATGCTGAAATCTGTCAAAATGATTAAAATTGTGATCAAATTTTGTCGACTGTCAAAAAGATCAAATAGAATAGCTGTGACAATAATAGGAATTTCATTACCTTGAAAAAATGAGTGGTTTTAACTTAAAATGTTAACCTATGAACTCAATCTTATAAGTTTACTAAAGTCTTTCAAAATAAAAAAATCTTTTGTATTAAAATAATAAAAAGAAAGACAACGAACACACAAAAACATTGCAAATAAAAGCACCAAACACTAAACGCACAATTTTCCAGCTGCTTTGGTTCACTGAGATGAATTACAACATTATAACATTTGATTGAAACTTTCCAAGGTATTTGAAAATCAAAAAAGACAAAAACAGAAGACAGTGTACTTCACGTCTTACATGGGGGAATTAATTACTCATCCCTGAAACACTGCAAATGACATTATTGACTATTAGTATGTCTATAATTAGGAATGTCACAGAAGCTGAATTAACCGTTGAGCATATCCGAGCAACACACAGTAGTGGTGTTTCATTCCTAAACAAATCCGTGTTTTTGAACAAATTGGTTAAGTAAACAATTCAATGATTCACTAACATATCTTGCTTGTTCTTTAATGTATCCAGTACCACATGTGATGATTGTTTTCTCACGCAGTACTCGCGCTTTCAATGCAGGCATTTGTTGGATCTCTACACAGACAAGCCGCGCATGCACAGACTCTCCCGCTATTAATGCACTATACATATAAGAATGTACCACAATGTACCAGATGATCAATGCAATCAATCACAGTTCTAAATCGCAAGAAAGCATGTCAAAATGACTATTCCCAAACTGTAAATGGTTAGTTCATCCAAAAATTGAAATTCTGCATTTAGTTACTCTCATGTTGTTTTCAGACGTCCGTGTTTTTATGCGTCGTTGTAAATCTCATCATTATATAAAGCCATTTTGTCTCTTCAGAAGGCTTGGATTTGGATTAGACCATTCAATTGATTATTTTTATGACGCCTTTATGACATTTTTTGGTTTCAAGTTTTTTCTTTTAAGTTTTATAGGAATGGACCTTAAATGGAGGGACAGAAATCTCTCAGGTTTCATAAAAAATATCTTAATTTGTGTTTGGAAATTGATTGAAAATCTTATAGGTTTGAAACGATATGAGGGTGAGCACATGATGACAGAATTTACATTTTTGGCTGAATTATACCTTTATAAATACAGTAAGTTGAGTCTCTCTTTATCATGAATCATATTGTTTACATCAACGATACATATCGTCGCATTTTTATATTGCAATATCTCGATATACAAATGTATTGTTACACCCCTAAAATTAACCATTACTTTGGAATGTAATGGTTACTTTTCTGAAATGATGCAGCCACAATTATGTATATGGCTGACAAAGGCAACCTCTGGAGCCTTCAAAATGAGACACAGTGTCTTTGAAAAAATGCTACTGGCATAGCATAATGTAAAATGCAGAAAAGGTTACAACAGTGTCTGGAATGTGCATAGATTCCACTTTCTAATCTGATCTTTATACTGTATAATATATCTGATGTTTGAAATTCTGGTTTTTGAATGAATAATTATTTAGTACCTTACTTTACAGGTAAATTATCATTAGTCTCCAATGAAACGAAACTGAAATAGCACATTGACTTCACTGGAATCTGTATATCTGCATCTGAGGTATGAGGTACATGAATTCAAAATAAAGCACACCTGGATGTATGTGGGAGCATCTCTGTGCAGCTCTAAAGAAAACATTGCACCATCAGGGCCAAGGCACTTTCAAAGCACAGAACTGCATCAGGGTTCATATAAAATAGTAGTCAGGGCAAGTATGTAGGAATTTCTTTTTTTTTTTTATCGCATTTAAAAAAAAAAATGTGATCAAATGTTGAACAGCTGTGAATCTGTTAGCAAAGGAGACCACTAAAATGTTCACAGTAACTATAGAAGAGTTACAGCCCTC
The DNA here is from genome assembly GCA_037950665.1 of Hypophthalmichthys nobilis. Classification (NCBI taxonomy): domain Eukaryota; kingdom Metazoa; phylum Chordata; class Actinopteri; order Cypriniformes; family Xenocyprididae; genus Hypophthalmichthys; species Hypophthalmichthys nobilis. Next base: position 21,386,349 of record CM075488.1, read on the forward strand.
CATGAAAGATTGAAGAACGTGCATGAGACAACAACACCATGAACAATTCATAACTCTTGTAGTCTTGTAAGTTAGGTGGACTTTTTTCCAAAGGAATAAGAGTGAATCAACAATCACAAGGCCCGGTAAAGCCAAATGTGGATGCTTAAGTGTAAATCTCACAAATAGTACCATTGCAGTGAAGCAAGGTGGCTATAGCTTCATGTTTCAGGGATGGTGCTCAGGGACAGGAAACTCTGACAGACTACCTCCATTTATTTAAAGGGTTTTTGAACGGCCTGTTAAGTTGCACATTATTTCAATGAAGCACTTCTCGGCTTGGTTTCCCTTCATTTCCTTCCTAGGTAAAATCTTCATTCACTCCTGTCTCAATTTCAGATGTATGGACGCTATACACAGGAGTTGGGGGCCTATGCCAAAGAAGAGGCAGCTCGTCTGCGTGAGGATGGAGCGCTGCGAAGGACCACCAGTGTGCGCGGCCAGGCTCCAGAACTGCTGGAGTATGAGAAGAATCCGTGTGCCAAGTGTCAAGGTGGGTGTGTTGTGTACATATGTGCATGCCAACAGCTTGCTGGCTGTTCTGCTAACACTATAGCTTGCTATTTGTAGTGGTGGCTACAGAGTAAAGCAAGAAAAGCAGAGCCAGCAAAAATCTACAGTGATGAAGGGCAGCAGGGATTGAAAGAAGAAAAGGGTCACAAAGGGCAGCAGGTAAAAGAGTTAGTGAGAATGTGCTGGAATTGGGGATTAGGTGAGGCCATTGCTGGAGATAAGTGGGAGGGATTTGAGCGAAGATGAGAGCTTTACTCTGGCTGTGTGATGCATCTAGACTCTTGGTCAGGCCAGCGGCAGAAGAGCTTTGCATGAAGATTCACTTTTTTCCTGCAGAATTGGAACAGTCATACTTTCCTCTCCTTCTAACACAGTCGTTCTTAACCTTCTTGACTCTAAGGCCCACTGTTGTCCAGAACAGTATTCAGAGGGCCTCCTATCTAAGCTGATATGTACCTCTAGTACTTCTGTAACCCAAAAGTATGATGTCAATTTAATGTTTTACATCTTTACTTTTAGTGTTTTTAGTATTTTAATTATGATTCTGGTAATGTAACTAAGGCCATGTTCACACAGCTGAAGAATACTGTTGTCAGGCCTGTATTTGAGTCCTTTATACAGTTGATCACACACATTTTAGTTATTTACGGGAATGACAACTGCATTCTATAACTGAACTTACACCCGTAATTATTACAAATTCTCCATTTTACAAAATCCAGTCACTGTTCTCCACCGAAGCTGTTTCTGTTAGTTTTGTGTTCTACGAGCGACTCAAATGCTTTGCTTTCCAGCCAGATATAAACGCTGCTGTTGGTTGATGAAGATTTGACGGATTAACTTGCAGCTCAATTGGACTCTTGTTGTGTCAAAAGTGATAAGACTTTTCAGTTTTATGGATGCCACCATCTTTGATATTACTTTCGTCACTGTCACTATAGTTACGGCTTGACTCCCGTCCCGTCATTCATAAAGTATTCGAGGCGCTACTGTAAGTTATTGTGTGAACGGGACATTTCGAGACTTACACCTGTAAGTAAATGTGGTTGTCAATCCCAAAAACTGACAGTGTGAACGTAGCCTAAATTTGAATCATTTTAAGACTTATTGGGACTCCTGGAAGTTTTCTGAGGCGCCCTACTTGACCCAAGCCTCCTGTTTGAGAACCACTGATCTAACTTATCCCGACATCATTGGTCATTTGTTGCAGCATTATGTTGTGTTTTGAAGGCTGGTGTCAGCGAGAATTATTCAGTGATTTTTAATGGGTCGGCATTTTTGTCATTAAATTTCTGGATTTCAGGCTTTGTTGAAGTTTGTAGTGCTAAACCAGATTTTAGCACTTGCAGTTGCTAAACGGTAACTTAAACACATTTTAAAGTCAGCATTAAAACCGAAGTTACGATCACCTTTTGTTTATTGTGACGTATGTCCAAATGAAATGGCTTTTTGAACAAGAAACTATGTTAGACCCCTCAGACGAACATGAACTTTTGTGGTAAATGAAACACTATTTAAAATTTTTCTCTATATGTAAAAGGAATACATACTTTTGAGACCCCCCAACCTTTTGTTTCATTTTAGGGGAGGCAGAACCCACGATCGACTTCATAATTCAAACACTGGCTGCTGTTCCAACAAGCAGCCAGTGTTTGAATTATGACTAGCTTAAAGGGTTAATTCACCCAAAAATGAAATGTCTGTCATTAATTACTCACCCGCATGTCATTCCACACCTGTAAGACCTTCGTTCATATTCAGAACACAAATTAAGATATTTTTGATGAAGTCAGAGAGATTTTTATCTCCCATAGAAAGCAACGAATTGACCACATGCAAGGTCCAGAAAAGTAGTAAAGACATCATTAAAATAGTCAGTGTGACTACAGTGGTTCATCCTTAATGTTATGAAGTGACGAGAATACTTTTTGTGCACAAAAACAAAACAAAAATAACAACTTTATTCAACAATTTCTTCTCTACCCTGTCATTCTCCTAAGCAGTTTACGATGAAGACACATTGCAGAGCTTCCGGGTTCTATGTCAGAACGCCAGCTCATTATTGGCCGACGCTGTTCACGTGAGCATCATGATGCATGTGTGGATTGCTGACTCAGGAGCCGGCCAATAATGAGTCTGCGTTCTGATGTAGAACACGGAAGGTCTGTAATATAGCTTCAAAGTAAACTGTGTAGGTTAAAATCTTCAAAAACCATTAGCACAGTGTTATATATTTTGTATATTGTGTACTTGCATTATCTCAAATGTTTCCAACAATGTTTATATCCAGAGAAATTTTCAATTTTAACCAGTGCAACGGCTCGTGTCATTGCATCGCCTGTCAATGACGTCATATCCGCGTTACCCTCGATTTCTAGCCCTACTTCCGTAAAAACCATATAAACACCAAAGATGCTTTAATATACCATGCGTTTTATTAGACAGGTGAGCAACTATTTGGATACCTTTATCAACAGAAAACTAATCATTGTTATATAGCTGAACACAGTTAGTCTTACTGTTTGAATCTTGTTTTCTTGATTTACTGTGAGTATAACATGTTTGTACAACACTATTCTGTCAAGTGGCTAACATGGCAAAACCAGAAAGAGCTGGTTATAGTAACACACCATTTTCTCCACCATACAATATATTTTAAAATTAGCTGCATGCCATTTAACAATACAAATCATCCAGCTTTTATTCATATAATATTCTAATATCGATCTAGCATAGTCTCATACCAGCCACAGAGTGAACGCAAAGAGTAACGTTAACATAACTTTCAACACACTCAAACGTATTTTTAGTATGATTGTTTTGACCAAGTAAAACAGCGATGTGTTACCCCACAATTTCAAGTGACCTGTATGTGTAGTAATTCAGTACTCGCGGCTATTTCATTAGAATGAGATAAAATTATGTGAATTTAAGTGATCAAATGTAACTGTAACAAAGTTCAAGTTCAGGGAAGAAGGAGGCAGGAACCGGCAAATATTAAACGTAACTTTAATCGTAATAGACATAAACAACATAACGAAAGAAGCGGCAGTGGCCAACTACACAATATAAGCATAATAAAAACAGCAATGTAAAATGTCCCAGGTCCTCTCTCACCCTTCACCGCTGTCATTCCTTCTTATATCCTTCCGAAGCTCCTCAATGGGACTCACAGGTGTCTCTCATTAGCATTTGCTCCACTGGCCTCGTTCTGCTCTCAGCCCCGTCCTGCTTCATACCACAGTAATGTTAATAAAACTTTAATACATTAGCTCATCCATGAACATGATTTCTGCCTGAGTTCTGTTGGATTGCTTTCCATCGGCTGTGGAGGTGAAGACTACAACTCCCATGATTCCACGCTCATTCACGGCATCATAAAGCTATACCTTTGTTATTGTTTTGAATTAGCGACCTCTAGCTGTGAAACTTACATACTGTGCCTTTAACCAGCAAGACTTTCATGGTCAACCAGAATTACTTCCCAGGTAACATGCTGGGCAACCAGCTTTGTTAGCTTTTGCTGGAGAACAACATAGCTAGATCAGCACCAAACCAGCATGTTCAGATCCATGTTTAAATCGATTCCACAGTTTCCCCAACAATATGAAAAAATAATATGAACCATCCATCTGGCTCTGCTCATGTATTTAAAGCAGTTCAGTGAGACAGGATATGGTCATGTCTGACACCTGCAGATGTGGTGGTTTACCTCCTGCTTTCTAGATTGCCCTCTACTGGTGATTAATTGTCACTGGTTTGTGTAGCTGCCGTTGTTGTTTATCAATCTGTCACGCACATTCCACAAGTGTGGCCGTCACCTGAATCTTAAGAGATTCTTGATGGTCTTTACATTTATGGCGGAGATATTTTTTCCCAATAATTTTTCAAGCATTGACACTGAACGTTTGCTGTTGTCTAGCCTGTAAACTACAACTTGCAGCATTTATCAGCCTGTTCAATTCCCTCTGCACCTCAGTGCAGTGCTCGCCATTCACCAGCAGGGAGCATAATCAGTCTGCGCTGTTTAGGGGTGATAGATGAGACACACAGACGTGCAGCATATCTATAATGAGCCGCTGTGTCTTTGTGTGTGCTTGTGCATCTGTATCTAGAAATACGTCACTTTTCACCAAAGGATGTATTAAATGCACCGTTACATTTGAGTTTAGGGAAAAAATATATTCGGCCAGTAACAATTTATTTTTTCATTTAATGGTACATTAAGATGATTGGCTGAATAAAAAGTGAGCTTTGAACAAAAGCAGGACGTCTGTGATAAATTCCCTTAACTATTAAAAAAAGTCCTCATTAAATAGGCAACAGTGTCTCGCAGTCCACTGTTTTTAGTGCTAATGAGGGATCTCATTGGTTTCTTGTAATATAAATAGACTGCTCTTTTGGCCTTGTGTAATCTCCAAAGACACACAGCATCTGTCTCTATATCATCCTCCCGCCTCCCTGTTGAGTGTGAAAAGCATGAGAAATCTATCAGCACAGTGTGCAGCGGAGGTCTTCTGATCCTCCTTGACTGAGTTTGAGGGGTTTGGAGGCTTGTCAGCTCACTACCTACATACTGGCATCATATGTGTCTCTTTCTCTCTCTCCGTGTGTCTCTGTCTCATTTCTGTTTTATTCCTCCATCTAATACTGTTCCAAAACCTAGTGAGCTGCCGCATTGCATACTGCCTACATAGGAGGCAGTCTTCTAATGCAGCATCCCAACCCTCATGAAACCTCATAAGTGACTGATTTGAATCGCTTTGCATTGAACTAGACTTCCAGCTCCAAAAGAGTTTGCTGTTAGCTTGTTGCTAAGCTAACCGCATGATACTCTAAGCCTTAAAGGGTTAATTCACCCAAAAATGTCATTAATTACTCACCCTCATGTCAAATTAAGATATTTTTTGATGAAATCCGAGAGTTTTTTTTTTTTTTTATCTCCCATAGAAAGCCAGAGAAGTAGTAAAGACATCGTTAAAATAGTCAACGCGACTACAGTGGTACAACTTAAATGTTATGAAGCGATGAGAATACTTTTTGTGTGCAAAAACATAACAAAAATAACGACTTTGTTTAACAGTTTGAAATGTTGTCATACACAGATGACGTAGTAAACGCAGTGCAGGCTTCCGTGTTTATGTCCAAACGCTGTGACATGAGGGTAATTATTGACAGAAATTTCATTTTTGGGTGAACTAACCCTTTAAAATACATAGCATACTGAAATATTGAGTAAGATAATACATTTTTATTCACACTAAACTATTTTATCAATACTTTAAAGTACTGAGCAAAGTAGATCTATTTATAACCAACATTTTTTGAGTTTGCTATTAGCTTGTTGCTAAGCTATTGATAAAACAATACTCTATTAAGCATTAAAATACATAGCACACAGAAAAATTGGGTAAGATAATACATTTTTATTCACACTACACCTTTACTTGAAGATGAAGATGAAGTCAATGTTGTTATGCCCGCTTATTATAATTTTTTTTTTTTTTTTAGTACATTTACTTATAAATATAAGCAGTAGTGGTTTGTGCTTGTGCTGGGCCTATTTCCAGAATACAATCACATATTTGGGTTTGCTAGTGCTTGACCTGCATAGCAATAGTGTATGATGGATTGCTAATAGCAGTTGTCAAATTTCTCCACCTACAGTCTATAAAATTCCCACTTTTCTCCAATGTTTCTACCTGTCCCAGCTCTTTCTTTACCCCAATGATGTGTAAATGCAAAAGAGAGAAATGTATTGATTGATATTGATTGGTGGTCAGTTTTTTTTTTTTTTTTTTTTTTTAATAAAAGCAGGGCATAGTGAGGATATTTTTCAGTTAGATTTTTAATTACGCTGACAACATTTTCACTGGCCTCAGCACAAAAAAAGACAGTTGTTTTTAGCAATGCATATACAGTATGTGCCAGAAATAATATTTATATTTTTCATTGAATGTACTAGGTTCTCTTTACAAAAAAAAATTAAAAAACATTTGATCTATGTTATGACAGCTCAATAAAACAACACTTTATAAACACACTTTTGCTTGAAAATTATGGCAAATAGTTTGTCATTTTTAAGCCTTTATGCTACAATAAATCACATTAATGAATTCAAACAATTCTCGATCAGCTTATTTCGAGGAAGTGTATTTTTAGGCTTGTTTTGTCAGAACATAAATGCCCACCGAATAGAGTATATAAACACATATCCTGCTCTTCATGGTGTAATTAGACTTTATTTGTGAATTTTAAGATGATTTGCTTCAAGCTGTCAGCATCCTGCTCTTTGTTCTCTATGCAACTTTAGAGTGAAGTCCTACCACCATAGCGGACATAATCTGTCTATTTCAGTGCTAATTGTTTTGGATCTGTGGATGAAAACAGAGAACTGGCAGCAGTCCACCAGCTCGCCCTCGTGGGAAATTGTGACTACTGCTCAGAGGCTTAGTGTAGAAAATGCCGCATAAGTTGTCATATCAGGCAGAGTGAGGGCAGATACTATTGCCTCTCACCAATCCTCCTACACCTTTCTACTCGCTCTGGGGATATAAATAGATCTTGGATATATAATACATTGTTATATTATGCATGCATGCCACATAAGGATGTCACTTCCAGTGCTGGCCTGTGACTCACTTGTCAAAGACACTAAAATCTGTGTGGGGAAGCATGGGCTCTGCATATTTATACGGTTATTCCTCAAACTCCAATTAAGTGTCAAAATATGCTACATCTCAGCACTTCTGACTGGCGCGGTTTGGAGATAAGCACTTCAGGTTTGCGTGTCTAAAATGCATCTTGAATTGCGGTAAATTTGGTTCGGCTTATTGCTTTCTCGGTTGAGGATTGTTACAGGGTTTATTTTGAGAGCAAAGACATCTGTTGTGCCACTTCAGTGGACAAACCGGGCCCACGTGCCAACTCTCGCACAGAGGAGCTGGGCAAAGAGCCACTCAGCAGGTGCTGAGGCTGGCGGGGCAGCGTCTCTGTCACCTACACAGAGGTGTCCCATCACCTGCCGTGACCCTTCCCTTTCCGCTGTCTTTCAGATGCGTCTTATCTTCAAACACACAAGCCATTTCCTGTCTGGGTCTCCACAACCCTGTCCACCTATGCAACAGCGCAATTGTTCACACTCTCATGAGTCTGGAAATGTGGGAATCCAGGGGAAAACAAGCTCTTTTATGAGCAATTGTTCACTTCATTAAAGCATACTGTGCACCTACTGCTGGGTTCGGGTAATTTCTCTGGGTTGTTCATTTCCTGTTCATACAGCCTATCTCTATGTTGTGAACACAGACTGACCTAAAAAAGAAAAGGAAAACTGTGGATGTTGTTGGTGCTTAATGGATTAGATCACTCAAAAATTAAAATTATGTCTACATTTACTCAATCTCAGGTAGTTCAATACCAATGAAACCAAAAAAGTGGAAAATGAAGACATTTTAAACAATGTTCTTGCTTGTTCTTGCAATTACCATAAATGTAGCCCATATATAGGCTGATGAGTGCAAAGCACGAAACCCACAGGACACTCGCATGTTTCAAGCTTTTGTTTACTGTATTTTTGTCAAATAAATGCAGCCTTGGTGAGCATAGGAGACTTTTTTTTTAAAAACTTCTGAGTGATAGTGTATACAGTATGGCATATAAACTGATTTTTTTTAATGTTGCCTTTATATCTTTTTTTAAGCTTCAGTGTCTTGGTACTTATTCCTTGGACAAGAGCAAACAGCGACACAAAAGTGAGTAAATGATGACAGAATTTAAATTTTTTGGTGAACTATCCCTTTAATGTCTGTCTGCAGTCTGTACGTCACGGTGTCAGAAGTTCCTAATTTCCCGTGTGGGTGAAGACTGGATCTTCCTCATCCTCCTGGGGCTTCTCATGGCATTGGTCAGCTGGGCCATGGACTATACTATTGCCTTCTGCCAGCAAGGTGAGAGAGAGAAAAGAATGAAAAGAAAGAAAAGGACAATTTTCTGCTTGACAGGGTTCCATGAAAGTACAGATGGTGTCATTTAATCAGTCAAGTATTGTTTTTTTTTCCACTGGAGTATCGTCATCATGTGTATTCTGGGATGGAAGGTGCATTAATGCCTGAACGAATTGGTGCCAACTCACTGACCTCTTTTTGCAAAAGAATGAGTTTATTTACAAGGGCTGGGGTTGTGTCAGTTCAGTCGATTGACAAAAAGGCACATATCAAGGGCAACTTTTTTAATGTTGCAGCATTAGCTAATCAAAAATATACAAATAAGACATCTAGTACTTTTGACAGATATGTTTAAAGTTATTTACACTCACATAAAATGAAGGCCCCAGTGATATCAATGGCCTGTTTTATTTTACATAGAGCCTGTTTCTCCTCCGAGTCCATACTTTGGTGTTGTGGGGTCTGCATCAGGAAAGGAACATTGAGGGCGCATAACAAGCATACATCTGACTTATAAATTGACAAATGGCAAACAACGGCCATTGCAAATCTGCAAGAGCACTAGTACACATCAAGTGTGCCATACAGGACAGGGCTATATAGTAGGTCGCCCCCTCGTGGTGTTTGCCATGTTTTAATCATAGGGGGAAAACACTAGAGCAGTGGTTCCCAAACTCGGGTATGCGTACCATTGGGGGTTTGTGAGGTAAATGCTGAGTCTTGCCGTTCATTTAATTCTACCCCATCTTGAAATAACACTAAAAACTGAGCATGTAATTCTAACAGGCAAGATGCCGTAAATACATGACATCCAATCAAATTACCTCATTTTTGTGGTCAAAACTGACTGCATGTACACAAGCAACATGCATAGGTTGCATGCAGAGTATGCTGCCTTAGCAAATCACGCTATATTACTGCCGTTCTCGACAATGTACCTTTGTAAAAGTAGGGATTTAGCACTTACTAGCATGAAGAACAAATATAGACATAGTTAAATCGATCTCTATGCACACTCTCTCTTCGATACAAAAACATATCCTGTTTGAGTTCTTGTTTTTAAAGTTGATAATATATTATTCAAGCAAGAATGTAATTTTTCCCAAATATCCAACTTTGACAGTTCAACAAACAAAATGGTAATATTAAGTGATGTACATTTTAAACACGGTATTGCCAGTATTGTTTACTCTATTTTGCAACAAAATAATAGCTCCAATGAAAGCTACAGCAGAACTGCAACACACAGCGGTGTTTTGTGAATGAATCTGCGGCTTTGAACAAATCGTGAGAGTCAATGATTCAATGACCCATTCATAAATACAGCCACTTGCTTTGTTATTGAATGAATGAATGACTCCCGCCACCTATTGGCAGTTTTAGTATAATATTTAAAAGTATTTAAAAGTGTTACAGGCAAGCTATGAAAGAAGTAAAAACAGATTTGGAAAGGGCTTGAATCCTGTGATAGGTAAAATTTCACCATGTGATGGGTTTTTGCAGATCACATCACATATTGATATAGTCTATGTATAATCTATAGTCTATAATCAAAGTTGCAGACTTTGGATCAACATATAAAACTCTAAAATGCTATCCTTATATTGTAATCATTATGAGCACAAGCTTTTAAGCACAAGAATTCAGTGCAAAATGAGCTGTTTAGCATTACTAGCATTACCATGTGTTTGAAAGAAGGACTATATTGTCCAGTGTTTTTTACTGCAGTGCATTTAACGCATAGTTCCCAGCCTGCCAAATAAAAATGACAATGAATAAGTGAACGAACAGCGCAACACTGAAACTCACCTGTGATTGACTTAATGTTAGTTCACTCAAACCTAAGTAGCCAACACCAGAAAACATGGGTGGGAATGGTGGCATGTGTTGAAAAAGTGCAGTGGACAGAATCACCTTTAAATAGTAAGGGGGGGACCTATACCCTTCAAGCTCTCTAGTAAAGTGTAGATGTAATGTGTAATCAACGGCTCAACCATTACAAGAATGGCAATGTACATTGAGACATTTAAGATTAATGATTAAGATTATTTAAGTCATTACTTTTACAAATAATAAATAATTTAAATATTACATTTGACTTTGTGATGATTTTTACCCATGTTTTAATTTTTTTCAAAAAATGTATGTGTCATCAAACATTAATTGGCGGACCCCCTGCAATACTGCTGTGGACCCCCTAGGGGTCGCAGACCCCCGTTTGAAGAGCCTTGGTCTACAGAGATGTAATTATGTGGTTGTGTGTCGGTGTCTGCAGCACAGAAGTGGATGTATGGTGGTCTGCACAATAACATGCTGCTGCAATACCTGGCCTGGGTCACCTATCCAGTAGTTCTCATCACCTTCTCTGCCGGCTTCACACAGATACTGGCGCCACAGGCAGTGGGTGAGATATGCACACACTGATCCATGCTCACGTAATCAATTTAAGCCAAGTGGCCTTTACGTGTTCTCAAATCCCTTCATCTTTTCTTCCTTTAGGCTCTGGGATCCCAGAGATGAAGACCATCCTCCGAGGTGTGGTGCTAAAAGAGTACCTCACTTTCAAAACCTTCGTTGCCAAAGTGATTGGCTTGACTTGTGCCCTTGGAAGTGGCATGCCTCTGGGCAAAGAGGTGCATGAGAGGGGATATCTGATCATAGATAAGCATTCTAATGCTAAAATACTGTGATCACATCTGTTATTTCTGTCTCCTCTTGCATCCTCTAGGGACCGTTTGTTCATGTTGCCAGTCTGTGTGCTGCTCTGTTGAGCAAATTCATGGCCTTGTTTGGAGGAATCTATATGGTGAGAGATGTTTTTTAGTGATGCTGTCTTTTGTAACTTTAACTTTCTGACATTTCATATTTTGGTAACACTTTATAATTACTTGCATTAAGAACATTTACAAACATTATTAAAACATATTATGGTTTACAGAACATTATTTATAATTAAATAATTGAAGAGTTCAGATGCAAAAGCCGCTAAGTGCCACCTCTGCCAAAAATGAGATAATGATAAATTGAGTGAACGCTCTCCACACATAGTATACATTCATCATACTTTCGCTTCAAAACCGCTAAATCCCAATGTCAGCCCATTCAGAAATACCGGTTTGTTGGCAGAAACCACTAAACGCCGCTTCTCTTTGTCAACAAAAGCCTCTAAGTCCACAGAAGAACCAATCGGAAAACGCAAATCGAATTATATGATTTCAAGTTGAAGGACGGTGTGCATATGAGCCGGCTTTCAGTTGCCGAACTGCAAGTTTTTATCATGTTTTGTCCATCTTTACAGTGGCAACGACAGGATTTTGTGAGTGGCAAGTAAACACAACAGTTTTGCTGCTGTAAAACTGACAGAAGTGGATGTTTTACTATGTCTTGTTGTCCAAAGAGACCTTTTTTTTTTTTTTTTGCAAAAAAAAGCGCACATGGACTTTTGCAGCAAAAGACAGTCAAATTTGTTAAATACCAATGAATTGACTAAAGTGACATTTTTGAAAATAACCTTTTCATTGCCATTAAAGTGAAATTACTGAACCTGAACATAGGAGCCTGGTAAAAAATGTTAATTTAAAAGAAAACATGTCAGACTGACTTAGGTCCTGTTTACACCTGGTAATAAGATGCATTTTGGTCGATTGGATCACAAGTGGACGACGCTAAAAACAGGTGTAAACGGGGTGTAAAACGTTTTGAGCTTGAGAGGTAGTCGAAAACGCATTCGACCGGATTGCTTTCATAGTGTAGACGCTCATGTAGTCAAATGTGTTCGAACAGCGCAAAAGACCGCCTTCTTTCTGCCTACTGACCACTGTGTCAGCTGAAAACCCATGTTTGGTTTGTGATTTGGTCTTAGTGACTTAGGAGTCCTCTTGACTACTCCTAATGTTTCACAGATTTAGGAGCTAGTTTTAGTGCTAAAATGCTTTGTGAAATACTTTAGGAGTCCTAAAATTAGGACTGACATGGCCATTATTTTTAAGAGTTTCTCCTAAATCGGCAAGTTAGGCGCTACTTTTAGCCTTAAGATGTTTTGTGAATACAAACTGTTTTGTGAATTGTTTCATATGTAAATTGCACAAGCTTATTTTGTCTATTAGATCGAAAGAGCTGAAAAAACAAAACAAAAAAAACATACATTTACCCACTCATAGAAGAAATCAGGACAGAAGTGGTTGAAAGTGGACAAAAGAGATGGATTAACACCAGGTGTAATCGGGTATGTGTCTCCCTCGTCCACTTGTGATCTTAATACCAGGTGTAAACAGGGCCTTAGAGGTTTTTGCATCTGAACTCTTCAATTATATACAGTATACAGTCATATACAGTGGCCTCATTAAGTATTTGAACACTTTTGGACAGTGATGTTACACTCAGAGATAAATTTTATTGCATAGATAATACATTTGCACATGCTTCAACATTTTGTGTTTTTGTGCACACGGCCCAAGTTTGAATCTATCTGATATTATTTTCAGACTTCCCCTCTTCTCAGTGATAAAAAAGGAAAGAAGCCCAAAAATAAAATAATAGTTAGGGTTTAAAATATTATCTGCTAATAATATTTGATGGTACTTTAACTATTAATCTATTAAACATCATATAATAATGGTTAAATACCTCTTAATGAAATGTCCTATTAATAATGACCCATTAATGACAGATGTTATAAAGCGTTACCAATGACTTGTGTTTGTATTATCACTTTACATGTCACTGCACCTGGAACATCATGGCCTTGTTCTTCTAGTCTCATCTGCGTGTATCATACAAACAAGCAGCTGAGTGTTCTCTAGGGTTTTTTTGTTAGGCTGTGATTAGTCAGAGTACATAAGGTATCAGTTCTCTAGGGAATTGCAAGCACAGTGAATGGAACCGTTTGTAAATCATGCTAAAAATGAGTCAAACGGCCTTTGTGTGATTCCATATCAACCTTCTGGACTTTGCCCACAGAGTAACCTGAGAAATCACAGCATGCTGGGGAATGGATCAATAACATGTTGTTAGCGCAGAGTGAATCTGACAGAAAATCGGAGGCCATAAACATGCCGACACATTTTAACTGTTCCACTGTAATTGAATGCGCTTTAATTAGGCAAATGTCAATGGCATGTTTACACAGTCAATCAGGCAGTTGGGTCCGGGGTAACGGGCTGTGTTGATAATTATTTGTCTGACACCTTGTACCTGTGGGTGTTACTTTTGATAGTGGGATATGAATGATGAGCTCCAATTAGGGCCTGAAAAAAGAAATACTCTAGTACCAATATAAAGGGGATAATGTTGCCATATTGAGGATAGAGTTACAGATTATATCAGCATAGTTTGTAGGTACTTTATAGGGGTGATTACAGATAAGAAAGATAGATTGATTGATTGATCGATTGATTCACAATTTCCACCAAAATATTTAGCAGCACAACTGTTTTCAACATTGATAGTAATAATAAATGTTTCTTGAGCACCAATCGATCATACGACCCCAAACGGTAATGTAAATAGTTAGACAGATCAAACGTAATCAACACAGTATTGCTTACATTACAATAAATAAAAAAACATGAAAGTAATTAAATTATTTAATTAAATTATTTTTTATAGATACAGACTTGAAACAAGTCAACAACAGTGTAAGTACTTAAAATATTGATAGGCTTTGAAAGAGTGCAGATACTCACATGTATATGTGTTATTTTGATTTACTGCTGAAGGAAGAGCCCTTTGAGGGAAACAAGGTAAGATGCAGGTATTATTATGTTTGGGTGTGTCCATGTGATCAGATTGATTGAAAGTGTTAAAATAAATGAAAAAAGCTAGTTTTATTTTCTGCTCCATTTGTGAATTTTTATTTCTCAAGTTTACCATTTTTCCATTGTAATTTAGAGTCTACTGGACTTCATCCTCCCTGGCCGTAGCAAACCCGTTCACAAAGATAGCGTATAGTGAATGAAAGAGCAGTGTTTGTCCATTTTTTAATTGTGTTCATAGCAGTACCTTGTTCAGCATGTCGTTGCCATGTATCCGTCAGTGTAATTACCCTGTTTCACTCTTGGCTGCCTGTAAAATGCCACCGTGATGGTCGTTTGAAACAGGATTTGCATGTATTCGGTTTTCTCGTTAATCTGACAGAATGAGCTGAGGAACACAGAGATGCTGTCAGCCGCCTGTGCAGTGGGGGTGGGCTGTTGCTTTGCGGCCCCTATTGGAGGTAAGACCAGACATTGTGAACATAGCTGGCCACTGGAGATAACGCCATATCACATTTGCGACAGTAACGTTTCCCTGTATACTTCCAGCTTTGAGAAAAGTTGTTTGTTGTATGATCTGCTGTGTTGTTGCAGGAGTGCTGTTTAGTATTGAGGTCACATCTACGTTCTTTGCTGTGAGGAACTACTGGAGAGGATTCTTCGCTGCAACCTTCAGTGCCTTTATCTTCAGGGTGCTGGCAGTGTGGAATAAGGATGAGGGTGAGGGAGGAATCCGTTATGATTGCCAACACTGTCAGATGATTCATTCGTCATACATTTCTGACTGTCATTCTCTCTTTGCCATATTGCAGAGACGATCACAGCTCTCTTTAAAACACGCTTTCGTCTGGACTTTCCCTTTGACCTTCAAGAGCTTCCAGCTTTTGCTGTGCTCGGGTTTGTGTCTCATTATTCTCCCAAAAACAAATTTGATTTACATCATTTGAGTTATATGGAAGTCAGATTTTATGCAAACTAATATCCTTGTCTTGGAACATTTGTGTTACAAATGTCTAAGCTGATTAGCACTGTTTATTTGCCTTCTTTCAAACACTAAGAGTTGTGTGCGGTTCACATGTCTAGTCTTTAAATCCAACTAGTTTGTGATTCCTAATTCTTAGCTGTAAAATAGAAATGTGCGATGGTCATAGTTTTGCTTAATGTTTCAGTTGTTCTTAATGTTTTTCTCAGAATTGCCAGTGGTTTTGGAGGGGCGTTGTTTGTGTACCTGAACAGGATCATAGTGGAGTCTATGAGAAAACAGAAAACCATCAACAAGTTTTTGCTAAAAAAGTTAGTTTTTAGTGCTTCTTTTACAATGTTAACAGCAATTCTTATTGTACAATGTATTTTATTTAGGAACTAGCTCAGAATTTTTTTTATTTCATTGTTAAAGGGTTAGTTCACCCAAAAATGAAAATTCTGTCATTAAGTGCTCACCCTCCTGTCGTTCCAAACCCGTAAGACCTTAAGATATTTTTGATTAAATCTGAGGGTTTCTGAACCACACATAGCAGCAACATCATTGCACCTTTTGAGGTCCAGAAAGGTTCTAAAGACATTGTAAAATAGTCAACGTGACTATAGTGGTTCAATCTTAATGTTATGAAGCGAAGAGAATACTTTTTGTGTGCAAAAACAAAACAAAAATAACGACTTTATTTAACAATTTGAACTGTTGTCATATGCAGTTGACATGGGTGATATCGAAACACTGCTTCATGAAGCTTCAAAACCTTTATGAACCTTTTGTTGCAAATCACTGGTTCAGAGCGTGTCTCAAAGTCACATGATTTCAGTAAACAAGGCTTCGTTATGTCATAACTGTTTTGAAACATTTTGAAATTTCAGTGGTTCACCACTGGGGGCGATGATCTCTATGAACCCATGAATCATGCGGATTCACTGAGATCGCCCCCCAGCGGTGAACCATTACATAAAATCTCTATGGGTTTTACCTGATCTCTGATCAATTTTATACATTTGTAGATGTTTTAATGAGTATAATTAAAAGGAATAATAGTAGTTAATAGTCTCTTATTGGCCTGTTTAGCTGAGCCGTCCATTGAACAAACAAAACAAGCCCTGAGAAATGATAAAAGAACACATATTACATAGATACTTGATATTTAATCTTATTAGATGATTAGTTAATTGCATTTGATAGATTTTACTTTCAATAAAACATTTGCAATAGGTTTGTAAATGAGTGTTTGTTGCATTTACACTGTTCTGACCAGCAGGGGTCACCAGTGTGTGGTGTTCCGAACGCTTCAAAACAATTAATCATTTTGCGAAGCAATTGGTTCAATTGTTTCAAAGTTTTAAAAAGTTTCACTACTGAACACCGACTTATTATTGGCCGGCTTCTGTGTCAGCATCACACGCATGCGTCGTGCTGCTCACGTGTACAGCGTCGGCCAATAATGAGCCGCCGTTCAGACAAAAACACGGAAGCATTCACTTGTCAACTGCATATGACAACAGTTCATATTGTTACATAAAGTCATTATTTTGGTTTTGTTTTTGCGCACAAAAAGTATTCTCATCGCTTCATAACATTAAGGTTGAACCACTATAGTCACATTGACTATTTTAACAATGTCTTTCTGGACCTCAAAAGGTGCAATGACGTTGCTGTGTATGTGTGGTTCAGATACCCTCGGATTTCATCAAAAATATGTTTGTGTTCCGAAGATGAACGAAGGTCTTGCGGGTTTGGGACGACATGAGGGTGAGTACTTAATGACAAAAATTTAATTTTCAGGTGAACTAACCCTTCAAAGAATGTTACAAATTAAAATATATTTTCTGTTTTCGGTGCTGGATTAATAATGAAATGAAAATGAATAATATTAAATTATTAATTTTACATTAAATAGTAAAATGTTTATTTATTATATTAAAATAATATTTTTTTTCTCTCTCATGTTTGGCTTCCCATAGAAGACTAGTGTATCCGGCAGTGGTCACTCTTCTTATCTCTACACTCACCTTTCCACCAGGGTTTGGACAGTTCATGGCAGGCCAGGTCTGATGTTTCAGATGTATTATGTGTCTCATCAAAATGGTTCCCTTCTCTATACCTTTCTTCTTTCTATACAACCAAACTTTTTCAGTCTTTCAAGTGTGATTCATGCTGATAGATTTATTTGTTCCAGATCAGTAACTGTGCATTCAATAACAAACTGCATTGCTTCCTCTTTTAGCTTACTCAACATGAGTCACTAGTGGCACTGTTTGACAACCTGACCTGGTACAAGCAAGGTGTTGCTGAGGAGTTTGAGTACTCAAGTCACGTACCTCAGGCCTGGAAGCACCCGCAAGTCAGTGTGTTCATCACACTCCTCCTCTTCATTGTCATGAAGGTGGGTCTCGCCATGTTATGTAAATTATAAAGGCCATGACTGTTAACATCAATGAGCAATATGTGAATGTAACATATTTTATTATACAGCTGTTATTTGATTGGCTTCATTTAGAATAATTCTCATTGCAAAAATAAATAAAATATCTGGTTATATTGATATGTCAGTTACTCAATATTAACTTCTTGTTATTGAATTGCAATCATGCTGTTGCACTGAAAATCAGCACAGTTTCGCCTGCAGGTAAATCACAGCCGTTCTGATTTTCAGTACAGCATCACAATTGCGAGTGTGATAGTGCTTAATTATTAAAGGGTGTCTTTGTTCATGTGTGTGACCTTGTGGCTCTTGAATGTTTCTCCTTAGTTCTGGATGTCAGCTGTGGCCACAACAATGCCTGTCCCTTGTGGGGCCTTCATGCCGGTTTTCCTCATTGGTATGTGATTGGTAGTGTGTTTTTGAAAGTCAACACTGTGGGAAATGTTTTTTTTTGTTTGTTTGTTTGTTTTTTGGGTTTTCATTTCAAATCATTATTGTACTCTGCCAGTCAAAAGTTTGGAATAATTACGATTTTTTTTTTTTTTTTTAATGTTTTTGAAATAAGACCATTTTATGCTCACCAAGCTTGTATTTATTTAATCAAAAATACAGATAAAACTTGTAATATTTGAAAAATGATTACAATTTAAAATAACTTTATTTATATATATTTAAAATGCAATTTTAAAAAATGTTCAGCATCACTAAATCCTTCAAAAATCATTCTAATATGCTATCATTCAAATTTTTTTAGAAAACATTGGACCGGCAGTTTATGAGCGAGCACGTTTGAATATTATTTTGCTCTTGTGTTCATACCAGCCATCATATTTTAGTTTGTTCTTAATGATTGTTTTCCTTTTCCTGCAATCATGTTCTCCATTTCCATCACCCATCACTGTCTGACTCACTAAAGCCTGTGTGTAAACTCGTGAAATCACTGCAGCTTTATTGTGGAGTCATGTGTGTGACCTCATGTAAGTATTACTTCAACCACATGTTACAATTTTTTTTTTTTTTTTTTTGTCACACCCGAAATGTCATCAAATCTGAATTGTGAATTCTGTGTGTCGTACAGGGGCTGCATTCGGTCGACTGGTCGGCGAGAGTATGGCCGCTGTCTTCCCTGAAGGAATACACGCCGACGGCACTGTATATCCCATAGTTCCCGGCGGATATGCAGTTGTCGGTGAGAGCGTCCATTGTGCATGCCTTCTTGCGGATGTCCATTTGTTTTCTTTCAAAAGCCATCAGTTTCAACCCGTCGTGGCTATATCTTATTCACACACGTAATTGAACCTGCAGGGTGTTGTATGCAAGAGTCATACATTTTTCATTAACCCACACAAACCAACAGCCAAATTAGATCTTGCCTTTGGAAATAGCTTCAGCGGTAGCGCTGCATTGTGCAGTGGAGCAGAAAGCTTGTCAGTAGCACAATAGGAAATCAGATGGCTTGAGGCGGGTGACTGCTACTGTAATTTGATGCGGGACGAAATGGTGATTTCCACAGGGGCGGCGGCTCTTTCTGGCGCAGTCACTCACACCGTGTCCACTGCCGTCATTGTGTTCGAGCTGACCGGTCAAATCTCACACATCCTGCCCGTGATGATTGCTGTGATATTGGCCAATGCCGTAGCTCAGAGTCTACAGCCTTCCCTCTATGATTCCATCATCCGGATCCAGAAACTTCCCTACCTGCCAGAGCTGGGCTGGGGACAAGAGTGAGGGCTGTTACGTTCCTTCCCCAAATTATCACTCTCATATGATTCCCCTTGCTTTTTGAATGCTCACTCCCATCTTGTTTTTTTGCCTGTAGAAAATATAATATCCGCGTGGAGGATATAATGGTGAGAGATGTGCGGTATATCACTCTCTCCTCCTCTTACCGGGACCTGCAGGAAGCTCTCGTAACAGGCCAGCTTAAAACCCTGGCCCTGGTGGAGTCCAAAGGTGAGACATGCAAAAAATATCTGAATATTTTGCACAAAAAAGTTGTTGTCGTCCTGTTAGTCCACCTTCTGCACGTCCTTCATACCACTATCACTGTCACATCGGGAATTTTTAGACAGATTTTTGGGTCTTCTACCCAAAGTGTCTTTATTCCCCATTTTTCACAATATGGAAGAGCAATTCTGCTGAAATGACTCTGCAGTATCAGTCTTTGATTGCTGAACCATTTTTGGCAATAAATGAGGTTTTCATCAAAATGGGTTTTCAATGGCTGATGCCAATCTCTAGAGAGCGAAGTGTGTGTGTGTGTGTGTATATATATATATATATATATATATATATGTTATAAACATTTAATGTATTTCAAATAAATGCAGTTCTTTCTATTCATCGAAGAATGCTGAGAAAAAATAATTAGTTTCAACAAAAATATTAAGCTGCATAACTGTTTTTAACTTTGATAAGACTGGAGTATGATTTGAGCCACAATGGAAGACAAAGGGTCACATGATCATTTGATTGTTTGATTAGTGACTCAGAAATAGTGCAAAATCTGAAATATTTCTTATTCATTTTATGAATAAGATTTATATGTTTTACGTTTTTTCAAAATCATAAAAATTTCTGTATATTGCAAGGTTTACATTTATATTTTCAATGTGTAAAATATGCTGATAGCGATTCTGGGTTAATATTATGGTCTTCCACTAGACGTGTACAGTTGTAGATGCCTGGGAAGTAAACGAGCTTCTGGATGAATATGAAGAAACAGTTTATTATAGGTGTTTGGATGATGCTTAAAAACTGCTCAAAAGAAAAATATAAGTAAATAAGTTTGTAAAAATGAGGCTGTAAATACCTTTTGATGTTTGATTTTAGTACAATTTTTTCCAGCCATTTGCTTGAAGTTCCCAAATGAAAGCTCAGTTGGAAATGTTATCCCACAGTTCCACCTCATACCCTGTGACAGACACATACTTTACCTTCTCCATCTCCTTTCCCGCCCTCCCACCATTTCCCTTTGCTATCCCCCGTTCTTCCAGCTATCCCACTGTGTCTCTCTCACTTCTCTCTTTCTCTCTTTCCATCTCTGTCTGGTCTCTCTGCTGTCTCCCTTGCCTGTGTCCCCACCTGGCTCCAGAGTCCATGATCCTGCTGGGTTCTATAGAGCGCTCCCAGCTGCAGTCACTGCTCTCGCAGCAGCTCGGCCGAGCTCGCAGGCTGGACTACTTGAGAGAACGTGCTCAGGACAATGGCACCCATGTACCCACCTTCCCCCAAGACTCTCCCTCCAAGACTGGCCGTGGTGTACGTTTCCTGGTATGAACCTCAGAGAGAAAATGCTAGTGTTAATTACGAGTCAGGTATCTGAAGCAGCAACTGACATTAGATGACATTTTTTCCCCAGTAGGTTTTTACATGATCATATTAGAGATGCAGGATAACTTCAAACAAAAATTAAAAATATGTTATTATTATAAGCCCGAATGCTATTTTTCTGTGGAACTTAAATCTCATTGATTTGCAGTAATTTTCAGATTGCACCAGGTTTGAAGTTATTGTTGGCAAAAACACATTAAGGGTGCACCGATATTAACATTATGGCCACTAATGATAAGCTGATAATTATTTTAAATTCACCATGAAGTCGCCATCACTTGTTCACACATGTACTATTTTTACATGGTGAATGATGCATAGTGCACTATATAGGGTATAGGGAATGATTCAGACAGTCTCAATATGCTTTCCATTGAGGCAAATGAAGTCTGTTTTCACGCAAACCGCTGCGAGTTGGCACAGACCACAAAACATAATTTGAATTATGCACAGAATTCTGTATTTTAAAGCGATTGGAGGAAATTAGGAGGAGAAATGGTTAGAGATTAGAAAGAAAATGAGGCTTTACCAAGTTCAACGGCTCTGGCCGAGCTGTGATATAAATGAAACGCTACTGGCTATTATAAAAAAGGGGAGGAGCTGTTCGATTTGTGCTGCCCTTTCTTCCTGTTTCAATTGAAATTACATCAACACATTAAATAATGCTGCACGTTCCAAGGCACTTCAGTGGGTCTTTAATATGATGAATGGTAACCAATAAATTCTTATTAAGATCTGTGCTATTTATTTTTATCTATCTATACTATATTAATCTAAATAAATAAGAAGCAAAACAGTAACATTAATTTCACTTAATTATAAAATTAAAATGAATCATTTTAAATGCTACAAGTGAAAATGAAGCATTATAAAATAGTTTGAAAAATTCATGATTATTTTGAGATTTGCTAAAGATTGCATTTAACAGTGTAATTAAATTAGTTTTTTTAAAAAGATTAATTTTAAGTGAGCGTTAGATTTCAGGAAAGTTGATTTAAATTTTAAAATAAGGGAAATGAGCATCACAATTAAATATACAATTTCAACCCATATTATAAAATAAAAAAATCTAACTGATTGATCCTGCACTTCTAACACCCATTGTTTCCCACATGGTAAGTGAATGCTGTTCTTGAGCATGTGGGATGAGGAATGAGATTTGCGGAGGATGAGATTATCTACTTTCAATCTGTTTAGTATGGCTTCAGAAGACTCAAATTAGTCTCATGGTCTCCATTAATGGTTCTTTTATATTGTATTTTAGTGTTTAGTGGTCACTATAAAGATTTCTCCTTTCATGTATAAGTGAAAACAGCATATAGGCTTGGAACAACACAGGGAACGTAATAAATAATTTTCAAATTCTGTGTGAAGTATTTCTTTAATTATGTTCAATGTTAGTCTGACATTGTTTTTGGGGTCTGTATTTCTCAAGAAGAACAAAAATTGTCAGATCACGTCAGGTTTTTTTTAATGTTTTCTGTTTCATTCCAAAGAATTCCTTCCTGACAGGCTGTCATCTCTGAGCTCAGTAATACATCTGGGAGTGCATAGAGTGTGTTTTAGTAATCAACCTTACTGATAAATCTATCTAATAGACTGTTTTTTCCAGATCTCCACTGAAGAGTCCTCCTACAGCCCCACGCTGACTAACTCCCAGATCCCCCTCAAGTCTGCTCTGAAGACGGTGTCTGCAATCAGCAACACAGAGTCACTGAACAGTGTGTATATAACACTTACTCACACATTTCAACTCCTACTCATGTATGTCGTGTTGCGAACTGTCTGCGACCCCCTGGTACGCACCCATCTTGTGCTAATCTAATCACTCCTCTTCTGCAGGCTCTCCAAATCTCTCCTCTGGGGAACCTGTGAAGGAGCAAGTAGAGGTACGATGGCTCTCTAGGGATCATGCATGAAACGCAGCACTTATGTAGCTGTAGATTTTACAGGTGCCCAGAGGCTGAATATGGGACGAGAGACACAAGAGAAACCATCTGCCAAACCAGCCCCACAATTAGCCTAAACGTCTGGTTTGACGTAGTTTTTTTTAATGTTTCAATGCTTGTCTTAGGCTTTGTTCGGACAGGCAGTATTCGACTAAATTCTGTTCTGTTGAGAGAGCCTTGCGTTAGAGTTGCATTAACGCTTTATGCTCCTCCCTTTTCTATATGTTCTGTCTGGAAGAGCAAAGCTGGCCCCAAGGCTCCTAAGAGGAGCAGGAGGCCCAAGCGTGTGAAGATACCCATGGCGGTAAGAACGCTGCCGCAGGGATTCGTTCCACTCGCCCACAAACACGCATCATCGGGGGTGGCAGTGGCACAGCCAATAGGGCCTTTACATCTCAGAGGCCTTATTGCGTTCTGCCTGTGTGCTGCATTGATACTCTCGTCTCCTCCAGCTTAGTACTTCCCCTCTGGGGAACAGGGAACGAGCTGACTCACGAGATGAATCATGCCATGTTATGAAGTGTATACTTATCTCTCACGGGATGAGTGCGTTTGTGTGACGCATGGTTTGGTTTTGAGGTTGTCAAGATTCAGAACGGGCTCAGAAGCCCCGTATATTCGTAAACCTATGAACGGACGTCAGGGGATGTTGTAATTGGACCCATTTCTTTTGAACAAAGCTTCACAAAGTTGATTCAAGTCCAATTTTCAACTGGAGCATTAAACTCTCCAATCAAATTAAGAACCTTTCGAAAAGCTATTCCCTGTCTTAGTTCTTTATTGCCTTCGTAATGGCATCCAGTCTACCTCACCCTCCCCTGGGCTGCGTTTAATGTATTGCTTAAGCTTGCTAATGTTTAGTAAAGCTTGAGCCGCTTTGGTAGATTACATTAGTATGTGTAGCTTGTCTTGTGAACTGAATGAATTGCATGAACGTTTGTGAGGACAACAACGAATGAAAGGGACATTTGTGCATTTCTGTGTCTAATTCTGAACTTGTGTTTTCAGGATACACCTGATGTAGAAGATGACATGTCAACAGCAGAGGTATAAATACTGTACTTACTCCTAATTATGTTGTAATTGTATCGTGATTCTTGTAGTGAATCACACATTTCATTATAACTAAGGTGTGTTCTAGAATATACAGTGGGGTCCAACAGTCTAAATTCTGGCATTCAAAATCTTATTTAAACTTGGAAATTAGCCATTTTAGAATTTTGAAATATGCAAAGCAAAGAAGGTTCTGCTCCATTTCTAGGTCTATAATCAAATAATTCAATTTGTGACACTGATCATGTGACATTTTGTACAGAAAGTCAGATATATTTGTTTCCATGTTGTTTTTGCTTCTCTCTTATGCTTCCATGGTGACATGCAACAAGTAGTCAGTTGAAAGGAATCTTTCAACAACAACATCGACAACATAAAACAGTCAATCAGAAAATAAATATTTTCTGATTGCAGGATTCCTGTCCAATGAGATTTCACTGTGAACAGGGCCAAGGAAATGACTGCCAAAATGTGATGTTGCTTATGCTAGTACATGGAATAAATATTTATTATGGCTTGTCACTTAACCGTGTTGTTCCTGGTTAGGACACTGTGTAATAAAGCTAATTTTGTAGCTTCTTAAAGGCAGGTTCTGTAGAGAAAAAAAAACATTCTGTCATTCTGTCATTCAAATGTTCACGCTGTTCTTTTCCATAAATTTGTAGTTTTTATGAGGAACAGACTGACATTTTCACTAAAAAGCTGACCTTGAAAATCACCCTTGAAAGCTGTGGTTACTACTCACTGTAATTGTATGAAAAATAGCATAAAAGCACATATTCTTTTGTGTTCCACTAAAGAAAGAAAGCCATTCTGGTGATGACTTTGCATTTTTTGGGTTAACTATTTCTTTAATATTTAATGGACTGGATTATCTTATAATCATATTATAATATAAAACCTAGGATAATTTCCCCTTTGAGTTTAAATTATATTTGTTCTCTGAACTTTTGTACTTTTTTAGTTTTACCGTTTTAAAAAATGTTTTTGTTCTTTTTCAGATAGCAGAGTGGGAGGAGCAACAGTTGGATGAGGCTGTTAATTTCAACAACTGTAAAATAGACCCCGCCCCCTTTCAGCTGGTGGAACGGACATCTTTGCATAAGGTAAAATCTGTATCTGCCAAGAATAGAGAGTAGTGATGTATTTTTGTTGGCCAACCTAGAAGTTACAACCACCCTTGTTCCCTCAACAAAATGCCAATAGGATTTTTCCTTTTGGATTTTGTATAATTGAAGAAAACAAGCTCTGAGACCAGCTAAAGTTTGATTCTGTTTATCAGGATAATCTTGAATCATGAATTTTGAAGCCTAAATACAATAGCCAGAAGTAAAAAAGCTAAACGTAGGCTATAAATGAACTACACAACGGTCGCATAACTTTCAACATCACCACCATAAATGCCTGACATTTTGCATTAGAAGTTTGTAAGTGCATAATCATGAATACAAGAAGGCTGTAAAAGTGGACTAGTGAGTAGATGAGTCTTGCTCTGAATGATGACCCAGACAACTGTAGTCTCATTTAGACACAAATAAAAGCTTTTACAAAAATCACAAGGGAGCATTACTGGTCATAGAATAAAACTTGAAAATATCTTGAGCTTGTGTTAACCACAGACTTTGTTTCAGGCATTTAACCAAAAACACCTAAAAAAACAAACAAACATTGACTTTAGGATGGTGGAATTGAAAGTGCTGAAATGCCAACTTGTTTCAGGGTTTTGACCTACAAAAATATGTCCTCCCTGCAGCACTCTCTTATTTCACCTTTAACACGTTTATCCTAAAAAATGACTCTCACTCTCTCTCTCTCTATATATATACACACACACATACATATACAGGGCCTAAAATTAACACTCGCCAAATGCAAGTAAAAATCAGAGTTGGCGAGTGAATGAAACTGTGTCAGTCATGCCTTCCTGTGCTTCAGTGGACAAATTCACTCAAAATTATGACCAAAAATGCCTGTCTCAGCAAGTATCATAGTAAACATAGACAGTTATGTCTTAAGTGAATGCAAACACAAAACGCATGATCCGTGTGTGCATTCGGTCTTAAAGTAACAGCATCCTAATAATCCTGCTACTGTCTGTGTTTTTAATGTTAACCAAACAACAAAGGACAATCTAAAATTTTGGCGTCATAACTGCCTGTTTTTGTGTCATGGCTGTTAAAAAATATTTTTGTCTGGTAAATGTTCTTAAGTCACCAGCCATTGGTAGGTGTGGCAAAAAAAATAGTTTTAGGCCCTTTACATATATATATATATATATATATATATATATATATATATATTATAAAAAAAAATAATTTGCACTTTTTAATTTTTTTTTTTTTTAGTACAATATATTCCAAATGTTCTGAAGCCACACAACAGATTTTTTATGAGGAACAGACTATAATTTAATTCATATAAGGAATATAACACGCAAGTCCTATGGAAAACAAACAGGCCATTTTTTGTTATCACAGTTGTCCTTTAATGAAACATGAACATCAGTCCTTTTCTCTGTCCCTTTGTGCATTACAGACACACACCATTTTCTCACTACTTGGCCTGGATCATGCCTATGTCACCAGTACCGGACGTCTAGTAGGAGTCGTCTCTTTGAAGGAGGTGTGTAATTGTAAATCTCTTCTTTACTCCTGAAAAATGCTTGCATTTCAAAAATTGGTTGTGTCTGTCTGCAGCTGCGTAAGGCCATCGAGGGCTCCGTAACTGTGACCGGAGTAAAAGTCCGTCCCCCGCTGGCCAGCTTTCGCGACAGCGGCAACAGCAGCAGCGTCTCGGAGGTCACAGAGCTTCACAAGTTCTGGAGTCGTCACAAGAGCCTGTCATTGCCACGGGAACCCAACCTCCCCGACCTGGATGACCAAACGGAGCAGCCGTCCGAAGGCAGCCTGGTGAATGAGACAGAGTGCACAGAGCTGTCCAGTCAGAACAGCCCTTTACACACAGACGACCAATCGGAGCTGCCTTACACTGATGTCACGCCCCAAGAGGAGCACATATCACAGCTCCCCTGTGACTGTATCAACCCGATGGAGGACGGCGGCTCGGAGGCAGTCAGCGAGCAGTGCCCAGCTCCGAATGAGGAAGCGGTGAACAAGGGAGGCCCCTCGCCATCAGCCGGTCAGCTGGAATGACAGCTGCTTGCAGTCGGTAACGCACACTTCATTTACACCATAAGCAGGATTGTGCTGTCAGGTTAAGGAAAACCTGGAGGGAGTCTTTAAGCAGTAAAGCACACTTTCTGCTTCGTACTAATCAAACCAACCCCAATTGCTGGTCCTGCCTTCACACGAAACATGCCGTGTGTGTTTGTACGTGTGGGATGTCATAGATGCGTGCTACAGTGTGAGTGCCGTGTAGCTTTGGATATGTTCAATGATTTCAGGTGGGCTCATGAGTGATCGTCTGTTTGTATGTGTGGATTCGTCATAAATTTGTTTGATTTGTGGCTTCGTAGTACATTCGTTTGTGTGTGTGTGAGAGATTCATTTAAATAAGATTATGTTCGATGATGTCACAAAGTTTTTTGTGTGTATGCGGGTTTTCATCAACATTTTTGTTTGTCGATTTGTTGCTTCACGGCGCATTTGTCTGTGTGTTTCTCCGTCTTTGCGCAAGCGACAGAGTGTGCGTAAGAAAAGCTGAGTGTGTGTGCGAGAGTGACTCAGCTGCACCTAGCCAACGCACCCATCTGGTGCCGACACTTTAAATCCACATAAAATTGTCTCTGAGAGCCAAACTACAATTTTGCTCTAAATATAGCCCTTAATAACCCACACTGCAAGGAAACATGGAGGGACAGAGCAGGGGAAATAAAGGGAGCGGGTGGGCAAGAGAGGACACAGAAGACACGGGGAAAACAAGAACATGATGCAGAATGAGAGAAAAACAGAAAGGACACAGGAAAGAGAGTCATGGAAAGGCAGGAGAACGAATGGGAGAGTGGGGTAAACTCTGTCGCTTTTTACTTAGGTGATCAACTAGGCAAGAAGAAACAAGTAATCAGGCAAATGATTATACTTCAGAATATGTAGGGGCACAGAAATATGACTTCTCAAGAAAAATGGTGTAGTGACACAACTTACCCCACATTAGGGGTAAGATGTGTCATGATAAGGGGTAAGTTGAACCATTGGGAAACGTTTGAACTATTTCTGGAAAAATGTGAACATTTAATGAATATAATCTCATTTAAAGTTTTATTTTGCTGCACAAGATTCACATTTTCATAAATAACTAGAAAAATGTTGTGAATTTTTTTTTTTTAGCATTTTATCATGCTATTTGTTTTTTCCTGCATTTGGATGCAAAGCTAATCTTCACTATTAGCCACTGGCACCTTTTACAAAATGTAGGGGGAAACAAAATCTTCATAGCTAAGTTTTTTTTTAATATTCATGACATGATTTAATTCATACCATGTTTTATACACTGGCAATTCAACAAAATGTGTGATTATATACAGTACTGTGCAAAAGTCTTAGGCCTCCATCAGCTTTGTTGTTTTTGGTCTTTATTATGATATAAACAGAAAACACAGGAAATATGTACACAAAATGTAAAAAAAATTATCAGTATTTTGTATGATCTCCTGGACTTCTTCCATTTTCTCAAAGGAAAAATCTGAGAAATTTCTCATCATATTTTGAAAGTTTTCTTGGCCTTCCAGTCCTTTTTCATTCCATTTAGGTTCAAGAGAGCCAGGTTCCTGGTATTGCTCAAGTGTAAGGGGAGGCCACTAAATACTTTAGCCTATAGAAGTTGTTTTTTCTGTTTTTTAAAGGGTTAGTTCTCCCAAAAATGAAAATTGTCATTAATTACTCACCCTCATGTTGGCGCACAAAAAGTATTCTTGCCGCTTCATAACATTAAGGTTGAACCACTGTAGTCACGAACTGTTTTAAATACGTCTTTAGTAGCTTTCTGTGCATTGAATGTGTTAATTATCTTGCTGGCAATGGAGGCCTCACTGAGCCATCAGATTTTATCAAAAATATCTTAATTTGTGTTCCGAAGATGAACAAAGGTCTTACGGGTATGGAACGACATGAGGGTGAGTAATTAATGACAGAATTTCCATTTTTGGTGAACTAACCCTTTAATACTGCATACAAAATTTTTCTGTATTTTATGGTTATATTCTAATAAAGAGGCTGAGAAATAATTATATATGGTCATTATACCATTGCTAAAACATCTAATGGTGGCCTAAGACATCAACATTTTACCTGCCATG
Source organism: Hypophthalmichthys nobilis (assembly GCA_037950665.1). NCBI lineage: Eukaryota > Metazoa > Chordata > Actinopteri > Cypriniformes > Xenocyprididae > Hypophthalmichthys > Hypophthalmichthys nobilis. The sequence continues at coordinate 21,415,593 of CM075488.1, forward strand.
TATAAAATTTACTTTAAGAGGCAAAATGCTAGTGTGCTTTGAACTATTTCAAAATATATGGTCATGTGATGAAGAATGTTCACAGTTTGCTAGATTATGGGGGCGGCACATCTTACCCCACCCTCCCATACAAAACCAAAACCAGTGGAGTTTCCAACCAGGGTAGTTTTGAAGCACATTGTAATTATCATCCAAACAAAACACGGCAATACACAAGCGTTTTACATACCGACAGCATCAGAAAAAACTCCTTTAACGAAGCATCGTTGAGTACACGGTTTGGATAGTGCTGCCTGTAATTACGAGTAATGATATACCACGATATGTAGGCACGTTAAGCATGCACAAATCTGTATCAGGCCCACTGTTGCAGCATAGCTGCCTGGCCATTTAAAATGTATTAAAGCATCTTCCCTAGAAACTCAAAATACCCAGAGAGACTCCAAGTGGACAAAACGGAACCTCTTAAATTCTTAATTATATGCATGCACCCCGATGCAATCATTTGCATGCTCACACACTCGCATAAACAATATGCATCGTATTGCTTTTTTCTAGCCAGCTTAAATACAGCTATTTAAAAAGCCTGTTTTATGTATTACTTCATCAGATTTACTTACATGGCCTTTTGCTTTTTCAAAACCAGAGCTCTATATTTTTTTGCACGTGCTCACAAGGTGTACAACATGTCACAGGCTACAACGCCAGTGTAGATCGACTGATAAAGTTTTCAACTGTGTTAGAACTGCAAGAACCAGCCTTTGTATAAATACCATTGCAGGGAGTTTGTAGTCACTGTGCAGATCTCATCCAGTAATGTTCAAATTTGAATGATCAAAGTATTAAAATGTAATTCATTACAATGATGGATATTCTGTGTACCTGCAATCGTGTCATATCTGAATTGTTTTACAATATATGTGAAGCTTTTAACATTTGATTTTGAGCTGTCGACTGTGCAATATTAGAATTAATGCTTGCCGAATAGGGTTATTTTACTGAACACTGGCTCTGTTTCTTCAGTGCATATTATTTTGAAACTGTTTGCAATAATGTACATTTAATGTACTGAAACAAACTTTTAATGCCTTTAAATTTCGCTTTCACAACCTGCAAAGTGTTTACTGGACCTCAGCGGTGGAGTTTTCACTAGTTTCAACCTGAGAATGATGTTTCAATGTTCTGTTTGCATCAAAACTGTCTGAACGACGCTATGCAGTATGGTCAAGAACAGCACAACTACCCCAGACACAGCCTAAGCAGAGCTAAATGGAGAACGAGTTGTTGTTTTTTTTCTTGTGCACTGCAGAAATGGGAGGCTACGGGTTTGATTTAAACGGATCAAGGCAAGGGGACCAAAACCATAACCATGACACTGACTTCCTGACACAGCCTTTTCTCATTCTCTCAGAAACGCCTGCTACGGGTTCTGTGAGCCACAAGAGCAGAATGTTTCATCGCCATTTATCCGGCTGCACTAATCAGCTGTTTTATTAACGTTTCTTATAAAACCGAATCCTGGTGTGGAACAGGAATAACTTAAGCTACTAATGATCTTTAGATATGTTGTGTCACGTTTTGTCTCTGTTAGCCGCTTGTGCAGTTTAAGTCAAGCTCATGATGTGTAAAGTGTCTGCTAATATGCCGCACATTCAGTGTAGAGTTAAGCAATAAGTCTGCTCCCATATACGTAAATGGTTTTTATAAATCATTTGCTTGTACAGAATACAGGGTAAAGCGGTATGTATATGAACTCTATTCACATACCCTGTACATATAGAGGTAAGCATACTGAATCAGCTGTTACCATTATTTTTCAGGAAACATGAAATTGTTTTGTACATCAGTAAATATTAAATTTCAACTTTAAAGCTTTGTTTTATGCAACTCATTTGTGTGGGAAATACTGTGTTGTAAAGTTGGAATAAGCTGGAATTTTTTTTAAAAATAAGTATTTTTGTCTTGTTTTGGGTAAAATATTGAAACACCCAAAGCAAAATTAGGTATGAGAATGAATTTTCTAAACAGCATATATGTCTTAATATGTCACTTTTGCTGCTTTTTTGTTAGGGATATGTCCTAGAAAACAAACTGCAAGAAAATTTAGTATTTTTGTCTTAAAGTTTGCAGCAGATAAAACCACTGCAATATGTATTGATTCAGCAGTGAAACGTATGAATATACACATAACTTTAATGCAATCATAATTCTCACATTTGACCTCAGACATTTTCTGTACAAACAATAAAAAAAAAAAAAAAAACTTTTTGCAGGGATTCACACATTCACATCAATGAACATCATGACATTACCGGTCCATATTGGGGATAAAGATGACAAAACATGGTTGGTTATGAATTTACACTGCCTTTCCCCATGCTTCTGCAATGAATGAATGCAGTTTGGAAAGGCAACATATTCTTTCTGTCTACTGTTTTACTGTAGCTGCATGTCAAGGTTAAACTAGTATCTTCCAAAAACCTGTTCATTTAGCAGCCAATCACAAATCAAACATCTAATGAAGTGCAGATAGGGAGGAAAAATATGGCAGAAAGGAAAGTAAGAAACATGATTGATAGAGGATTCTCACTCAGTTTGATATGGAAGCCCATTTCCGCCACATAAGAAAAAAAATGCTTTGGCAAATCAATTGTTAGAAAAAAATTTAAATTATGAGATACTAAGGCAATATTATGAGATCGAAATTATGAAAAAAAGAAAAAAAAAAAAAAAAAGCGAAAAATTATGAAAAAATTATGAAGTCGAATTTATGAAAAGTCAAAACTATAAGTGACAAAATTTCAAATTGTCAAAAATATGACAAAAAATTGATAGTCATTATTATGACTTTTTATCTCATAAATGATGTCATGATTCCGATAAAGAATCAATTTCAACTTAGTATGTCAATTTTGATGTCATAATTGACCTTTTATCATAATTTGAAAGTTTTGTCTCAAATGATTTTTTATCGAATAATTAGGATATTTGTCATAATTTCAAATTCATCTCATAAATGACATTTTACGTCATAATTATTATGGAGCCCCGAACATGACACGCAGGAAAAAAATAGTAGGCTAAATCGTGCACACGATTTAATTTGTTCCCTCAATTTACTAAATCGTGGGAACGAAATAGTAAATTGTGTGCACGATTGATTTTTTTTTCTTGCATATCATGTGCTCCGTATGACTTTATCTCATAAGTATGACTGTAATAATTTTGACTTTTCATGTTATAACTTAAGATGTCAATTTCGACATGTCATGACTTTTTATTTCAACTTCATTTCATAAATGACTTATATCATAATTCTGACTTATCCAACGCTATCTCACGACCAATTCGTACATATTTTACGAGGTGGCTAATTCGTACGATTTGTCTAAACCCCAGTGACGGGTAGGTTTAGGGGTGGGGTTTGGGGTAGGTCATTCGTATGAATTCGTAAAATAAGTACGATTTAGCAAAAAAAACGTATGAATTTGTATGAATTAGCCACCTCGTAAAATACCTACGAATTGCCGTGAGCTCGGGTTGACTTATCTTACATGTCAATGTCAGAATTTAAATCATAAATATGACTTAGTCTGTCATAAAGTCATAATTTCAACTTCTAATGTCATGATTTACCAAAGCAAGTTTTTTTTGTTTAGTTTTGTTTGTTTTGTTTTTTTTTTGTGGCAGAAATGGCTTTCCATAGTTTGGTAATATACATCACACAGTGATCATAATAAACAGGCACATTCTATTCATAGTTACAACGCAGAAACCTTCCTGCACCTCAACCCTTCTGGAGCAATAAGCCGAGACACACGAGCACTTGCAGCGTGACATCTAAACCCAAACAACATAAAGAAGTGGGCTTTGTCTGTCCCTTAGGAAACCTGCAGTCCTGAAGTATTAACGACATCTTACTATAGCATTATGTCACTTTTGAATGGTCACAGCAGAAAAACGTTTGAAACCATGTTCCTCACAGAGATATTCCAGTCTCTTGATGTGTCGTCACATATGCGACAAACGGAGAAGCTGCTGAATACACCAAGAGCACAGGTAATGAGCGTCACGTCCGCGTTTCACTGGAAACTGTTATCATAATGTCACTATCATCCTACTCGCCGCTTGAATGAGGAAACAGTACTGTAGATTTCTTGAACGCTCATTTCAAATGAAGAACGTGTAGATCAAGAGGAAGCAGGGAAAGAGAGGAAGAGATTAAAAGGGTAGTTATCTCTAAAATTGAAATTCTGTCCTCAGCTACTTGCCCTTTTTATCCTCTGTGGAACACAAAAGAAGACGATTTGATAAATGTTCATGCTGCTCTTTTATATACAGTGAAGGCAAATGGTGACTTTCAAATAAGCACCATAAAAGTATCATAAGTGGTCCAATGACTTATCCGTTATATTTTTAGTCTTCTGAAGACATACTATAACTTTGTGTAAAATTTAAGTCATTGTTCGCTGAAATTCTTACTCAACAGCCATAGTCATCATTCACTTTAAAGGGTTTGTTCACACAAAAATGAAAATTCTGTCATTTGTTACTCTCCCTCATGTTGTTCCACACCTGTAATCATCTTCAGAACACAAATTAAGATATTTTTGATAAAATCTGATGGTTCAGTGAGGCCTCCATTGCCAGCAAGATAATTAACACTTTCAAATGCCCAGAAAGCTACTAAAGACATATTCAAAACAGTTTATGTGACTACAGTGGTTCAACCTTAATGTTATGAAGTGACGAGAATACTTTGCAAAGCTTTATGAATCTTTTGTTTCGAATCAGTGGTTCGGAGCGTGAATGCCAAAGTCACGCCCCCCAGTGGTGAACCATTGAAATTTCAAAACACTTATGACGTAATGAAGCCTCGTTTACTGAAATCACGTGACTTTGGCAGTTTGATAAACTCTCCGAACCACTGATTCGAAACAAAGGATTTGTAAAGCTTCGAAGCTTCATGAAGCAGTGTTTTGAAATCGATATTGTTGAAAAAGTCGTTATATAGTTTTTTTGGCGCACAAAAAGTATTCCCGTCGCTTCATAACATTAAGGTTGAACCACTGTATTCACATGAACTGTTTTAAATATGTCTTTAGTAACTTTCTGGGCATCTGAAAGTGTTAATTATCTTGCTGTCAATGCAGGCCTCACTGAGCCATCGGATTTTATCAAAAATATCTTAATTTGTGCTCCGAAGATGAAAGGAGGTCTTACGGGTGTGGAACAACATGAGAGTGAGTTATTAATGACAGAAATTTTCATTTTTGAGTGAACTATCCCTTTAATTGTATTGAAAAGAACAGCTTGAACCAGGGTTATTATCATTACAAATAAAACCAAAAAACATTTCAATCTTTAATGTTTCACAGAAGAAAGTCAAACAGATTTCGATGGACATGCGGGAGAGTAAATGGTGACTGAATTTTCATTTTTTTAGATAAACAATCCCTTTTAAAGTATGGAGAAGAAAAACAAGCCATCGTGTCTGAATGCATAACAGACTGGACAAACACTTCACAGAAGGGTTACTACAAAGAGACCGAGACAAAAGGGCGAGTGAGAGCACAGCGTCACTGCTTGGAACCTTCTTCCTGCTCTTCCTCCTCCTCTTCTTCATCAAAAGACACGGCTCCAGAGGTATCGGAGATGCTTCGGCAGTGTCTGTACCAGCGGATGACTTCCTGAAAGACGTTGTCCTCCCCTTCCTCTACATCTCTTCCATCCTCCTCTTCTTCCTCGGGTGAAAGGCCTGACTCGGAGTAGGAGGTGGAATAGTAGCAGGAGTCTCCCTTGCTCCACAAAGGCCTGCGGTCTGGTTTGTAAACCGCACACATTGCCCTGTCGCCCTCCCCTTCTGAAAGCTGGAGTTCTTGGGCATATGGTGGCACTTCTTCTGAGATGAGCAGGTCGTCATGGTCTGTCTGGGTGGAGCAGGGTTCCTGCACACTCTGGTCGGTGTCTGACTGACTGAGTGGGAGTTCAGCGACGTCTGTCTCAGCCTGACTTGGCACTGGGCAGCTTTGATTGGATAATACCGTGTCTGAGGGAGGAGCAAAGTGTAAGAATACCTATAGATACAGGTTGGAGAGGATAGAAGTGGAAAATAAGATGGAGAGAGACAGAAAGAAGACATGAAGGACAAATGGTACCAAAAAGGAAGAAAGTAGGCAGAAAACACAAAAAACAGATGAGAAAGAGCAGAAGAGATGAATGAAATGACAAGACTTATGTTCCACAAAAATGAATTCAAGATCAACAAAAAAGACATGTACTGTGACATCTATGGAAAATGCAAATATACAGTCTGCAAAATGTATCTGGACACTTTTTGACACGTCACTGCATTACAAAATACCAAACCAAGTGGTATCTGAAAACACAATACTAGAGAGTTCCTCTTAACTAACTTCACTTTTCAGAGACACGTCTTTAATTATTTTAACTGATTTGGAAGTCATTCTTTGTGGAATTATGAAGCGAACTATGTGTAGTTCATTATTTTTCATGTTACACAAAGTTTGACAACCAGAAAGTGAAACTTTGTCTTGATTTTGAACAATATATTTATGGCTTTTGAAACCTAACAAACTTCCTTTTGTTTAATGTTTTAATTGAAAAGTGTGCTTGTGCTTTATATCTTTCAAATATACGCTACTATTCAAAATTTGGGGTTGTTAAGATATTTTATCTTTTATAAGTAGTCTCTCATGCTCACCAAGGCTACATTTATTTGATCATATATAGTAAATAGCATTGCAAAATATATATACTGCAATATATATATATATACACACTACCAGTCAAAAGTTTGGACACGGTAAGATTTTTAATGTTTTTAAAAGAAGTTTTGTCTGCTCACCAAGGCTGCATTTATTTAATTAAAAATACAGTAAAAACAGTAATATTGTGAAATATTATTACAATTTAAAATAACTGTTTTCTGTTTGAATATATTTTATAAAGTAATTTATTCCTGTGATCAAAGCTGAATTTTCAGCATCATTACTCCAGTCTTCAGTGTCACATGATCCTTCAGAAATCATTCTAATATGCTGATCTGCTGCTCAAGAAACATTTATTGTGTACAATTGTACAAAATATTTGTGTACAATATTTTTTTCAGGATTCTTTGATGGATAGAAAGTTCAAAAGAACAGCATTTATTTGAAATATAATCTTTTGTAACATTATAAATGTCTTTACTGTCACTTTTGATCGATTTAATGCATCCTTGCTGAATAAAAGTATTAATTTCTTTAATTTCTTTTCAAAAAAATAAAAATAAAAATTCTTACTGACCCCAAACTTTTGAACGGTAGTGTATAATGTTACAAAAGCTTTGTATTTCAGATAAATGCTGTTCTTTTGAACTTTCTATTCATCAAGGACTCCTGAAAAAAAAAAGTACACAACTGTTTTCAACATCGATAATAATCATAAATGTTTCTTGAGCAGCAAATCAGCATATTAAAATGATTTCTGAAGGATCATGTGACACTGAAGACTGGAGTAATGATGCTGAAAATTCAGCTTTGATCACAGGAATAAATTACTTTATATATTCAAACAGAAAACAGTTATTTTAAATTGTAATAATATTTCACAATATTACTCTTTTTACTGTATTTTTAATTAAATAAATGCAGTCTTGGTGAGCAGACGAAACTTCTTTTAAAAACATTAAAAATCGTACCGATTCCAAACTTTGGTAGTGTGTGTGTGTGTATATATATATATATATATATATTTTTTTTTTTATGTAAATGATTCCTGTGATCAAAGCTGAATTTTCAGCATCATTACTCCAGTCTTCAATGTCACATGATCCTTCGGAAATCATTCTAATATGCTGATTTGCTGCTCAAAATACATTTCTCAATGTTGAAGTTAGTTGTGCTGCTTAATATTTTTGTGGAAACAAGGATATATTTTTCAGGATTCTTTGATGAATAGAAACTTCAAAAGAACAGCATTTATTTGAAACAAATCTTTTGTAACATTACAAATGTCTTAACTCTCACCTTTGATTTAATACATGCTTGCTGAATAAAAGTATTAATTTCTTTAAAGCTGCAGTCCATAAGTTTTGTCTCTTTGTCTCCATCTCTGTTTGAAACCTGCAATTGCAGTTATATGCGGAATTATCATCTTTACATGGGTTGTGCATCGGCACGGCTCCTCACACTGTGTCCTAACCAGACGTGATGCGACGCCACGACAAGCGATAAAAGGTATCTTTTCCATGTTAATCTGAGTTTTTGTCCTAACCAGCCGCGACGGCGACACTCGAATATTCTATTTTAGAAACGGTTTCTATTTCTCCGCGACGTCACTACTGGAACAATACACAAAGTATGGCAATGATAATATCAGGTATACTGTTTATGTGCTTTATTTAATGTTAAAAGCATCTAACGTGACTTTGAATATCATTCTGTGTTCCCAGCTTTTTAGCTGTAATGAAAACAACACTGGCTAATTCACCTCAGATCTTGAAAATAAATAAATGGGCACAAGAACGTTCAAACTGTCAACTCAGTGCGAACAAACAAGTGTATTCTATGACAAAAATTGGTTCAGTCACTCCGTATGTACTTTAAATAATGTTTAAATTGTGTAATATTTATGAATTTTACTAAGTACTTGCCCATTTCATTGTGTCCGCTGTGCTCTTGCCGAGAGAGCCCGCCCACACTCTCTTCTGATTGGCTGTGGTTTTTGATTGATTTTATCGCTTCTCATTTTCGCGTCGCGTCTAGTGTGGACAGTCAAATTGCTCGTCGCTGGAATCTTATCGCATCACGTCTGGTTAGGACACGGTGTCAGCGCGAATGAATCTAATGTTTGCTGTCAGTCACTGCACTGGTGTGGATACTGTACTTCAGAATCACAGATTCTCTGTCTTGAAGTATGACCAAAATAAGAATTTTCACCAGAAAGTGTCATCTGAACAAGTAACCTGTCTGCCACTTTTGTTCTGACCAACTGAGCAAAAAAACATTATAATAATTTTTATTAATAAATATTATTATTGTTATACTTTGTTCTCAAATTGTCAGCATTGCGTGACTACGTGTATTTAGTGTATTAGCGTCCGAAGTGTTTTGATTTTGACTGTTTTTTTTACGGGTGAATCTCCAGTTGTCACTGATGATTGTCATTTCTGAATTACAATCCGCCATCAAAATGACAAGTTTAATTATTCCAGCTGCTGTGAGAAATGGCTATGCCAAATGATCCGCCACCTACAGACGTGACATAATGATGCAAAGGCATTTTTTTCCTGCGGAAACCTACCAGTACCACTCAAATTATAAAACATTATTACAAGCTTACTGTTGTGCTCGGGCTAAGGTAAGGAGATAGTTTTGAACACTGGCTGGTTATGTACTTGCTCAATAATTGATTTTGGATCATTTTTAACCAAAAAAAGTTACGGACTGCAGCTTTAACAACAAAAAAAAGTTTTTGAATGGCAATGTATGCAACTCACTTTGATATTTTGTTCGAAAATGAACAAATTCGCTTTCATATATTTTTATTTGTGGCTCAAGTGCGTAAATACATTCTAGGGCCACTTTGAAGGCTACGCTCACCTGAGCTCAGAGTTGTTGTGATTGGCTCGTCATATAGAGGAGGATCCTCTTCATATGACTCTTCGTCCATCTCCTCCTCATCTACAGAGGTCCAGGCACGGAGCTTCGCCTCTGCAATGGCAAACTGCTCAGCCACACCTAAAAAAAGAAGAATCGTATCGAATGACACTGGACTTTACACAAAGACGCTAATTAAACAGGCGGCAGTGCAACAAAATCTCTTTTGACACAGCAATGACGTACAAGTTTTCTGGTGAGGCTTTTGTTCTTATTGAACAAACTTTGCTGCTGAGAGACGAGGGTTTTCTGTGCTAAATGCAAGTTAAATGACAGCCTTTCTCAGCAGCCTAATTCACTGCAGTCAGGAAACTGATGACAGCTAAACATATAGCAGAGTATAAAAGCTGCCAGGTAAAGTAAAGTAAAAAGAGGAGTGCTAGAAGAAAGGAATGAAGTAAACTGACATGCAGGATCAGCAGGTGTAACTGTGTGACTGTGTAATCTAATTTAACACCATCTGCTGAGTCTAAAAGCCTTCAGCTGGCACATGATGGAGGGGAGAAAGTTGACTGACAACTGATCAAATTCCTGTTGCATTATATACTGTATTGATGTTATAATAATAATAATGACACTTTAATAAAATAAAAAAGTACTATAATAAAATAAAACAATTTTCTATTTTTTATGCTTACTATAAAATAATTCATATTATATTTGTAATTTATTATGAATATATATAATAAATGTAATAACTGCATTAATAATATCGATAATAGATACACACACATAGAGTATATATACTGTTCACACACACTTTTATTATAATATTAATAAAAAAAAAAATGATTTACCAAACTATTAAAATTATGGATGAGAATATAGAATATTATATTGTAGTCATTATTACATTAATTAATAATAATAATTACATTAACTGTTTGTCATTAATAATGCAGACTATATATATATATATATATATATATAGTGTGTGTGTGCGTGTGTGTGTGTGTGTGTGTGTGTATATATATTATGTGTGTGTGTGTGTGTGTGTAGTTTAAGTACAATATAATATTCTACATTCTCTTCCATAATTTTAAAATTTTGGTAAATAAAAATTGTATTATAATATAACTATTTTCTAAATCTTTCTAAATAATTATGTAAAAGAATGTATAATATTATAATAATAGTAATTGCTATCATTATGAGTGCTGTATTTGACCTCACATTAGCTGATTATTATTATTATTAATTATTAATAACAATAACACTAATGTCAAACCCTTAAAAGAAATGGTTTAAAAAACTACCTTATACATTCAAGATTATACAAGATTTTAACACAAATGTTAAAATCTTGATGTTGAGTAATAAAGTTCATGTCCAAAATTCAGCTTTGCCATCACAGGAATAAATTACATTTTAAAATATATTATATTATTATTATATTATTAAATATATTGAATAGAAAGTAATTTAAAATTGTAATAACATTTCACAATATTAATGTTGATAAATATTACAGTTAATAAATGATTAATACATTTCTAATCATTTATGATAGTAATTTTGACCTCACATTAGCTGATTATTATTGTTATTATTAATAATAATAAAACCGTGAAAACATTCATGCAAATGGTAAAATCTTTATGTTGAGTAATAAAGTTCACGTCCACATTAGTTGGCAACACCCAGGCGACAATATCTTTGAACATCTAGGGTTATCTCCTCAACACTTCATCAGCAGTGAGAGATCCGCAGGTGTGAAACACCCACCTGCTGCAAACCGGGCCTCCTGCTCTCCCTCGCTGAGATGGGAGTAGGAGTTAAAGTGGGACTGCAGTGTAGCAGATGGAGGGTCTAAAGGCTTAGACCAGCCCTTCCACTCAATCAGATGAGCCACCCGCCCCTGAGCCATGGCCGTGGGTTTGGTCACGTGATCCTTCACCACCTGTGAGATGCCTGTTAGGGAAAGCACAGCAGATTGGTAGTAAATACTGATTAACTTAGTGTGTTACTAACATGCATAAATGCTTCTGATGAATGAAGCTACAGGTGTTTAAATCCTCACCATTAAATGATGATCTGGCCAGAGCTGCAATTTCCTGGATACTAAGAGCTTTTCTTGACTTGGGGAGCATATCAATAGGGTCATCAACCTGAGGAAGCAAGTTCAAAGACAAAATGGTCTCCTTTTGCACTGTGTAGATATTATAATATACATTTCCTAGAAAGAAGCAGTTATAATGGTTTGGTCTTGTTTGGGCTTTTTTAAAGAATTTTATTCAGCACAGATGTATTAAATGCATTTGTATTACAAAAGATTTCTATTTCAAATATTATATTTCTTTTGAACTTTCAATTCATAAACTGTTTTCAACATTGACATAACAACAGATGTTTTTAAGCAGCAAATCATCATATTAAAATGATTTCTGAAGGATCATGTGACACTGATTTATGTAGATTACATAGCCTATATGTGGGTCAATAACGTGACGGGTAATTTTTTTGTCCAAAGGCCTTAATAATAATAAAAAACAAAGATATGATATCCAAAGTATGTAAAGTAGTACAACTTGATGTCTTTTGTTGAATTCAAAAGGTTTAAATTATACTTTGCTACATATAAAGGTATTTTGAAGTGTCAAAAGATCATTCGTTTTAACCGTCCAAAGGCCAATACAGCAATTTCATTTGTGATTAAAATATCTTATAATGTAATAAATGTATATATTTTTTATTCTGGCATGATTTTATAACATCATATATCAACATAGTGCAAAATGGTATTAAAAATATGTGTAGAAGTTGTTGCTTTGTTATGAGAAAGAATGTCTGGAAAAATTAATTTCATTGATGTCATTCGGAGTAACCAATAAAAAAGGAACATTTTAGATCAAGTCATGAGGTCAATATCATGTGACAGGATGTGGCATCATTCATACACCTGCAAAGGACCACATGGTCGTGAAACAAAGTAACTAACTCTCTTTTAACTATTTGAAAAATGTATGCTTTCACTTGCTCATACACATGTCCCAAAATATCAGGTCATTCGGTACAACCAATTCGGTAATATTTTAAAAACTTATACTAAATATAAAATGTTTGATTGTCATTTTGCTAGCTAGCTTACTAGCTAGCTATCTAGATGTCAGCCTTTTAGCATTGTTTGAAAATATTGTCATTCGGTATAACCAAAAGTGCCATTCAGTAAAACCGAAATTTTGGTTAAACCAAATGATTTTTTTTGGTGAAAAATTTTGTCCAGCTTGTAAAAAATGACAAAAGCAGTGTTAATTGATTATAAAAACAACAATCTCATTGTTAACACTTAATAAAACTTCAAAATGAATTATATCTCCATTATATTTTTTGACACTTTAAAAAACCTTATTTGTCAATGACCCATATAAATATATATATATATGTATATATCATACAAAATCCCTCTTACTTTGTTAAAATAATTAACATTTTGCAGATTCTGCAAGGTGTATGTAAACTTTTAACCACGACTGTTTATTTAAAAATAATCAATACTGTGGGTGAAAAAACAAACTCACTACATCACATATATATCCTGCTATGAATGTCAAACACACAATTACTTTCCAATGGTCCCCTGTAACCTGCTAAAATAGCCACTGGGGTACAGTATGTGTGCCCCTCTTTGGGAATAACTGACAACACAGCAAAGATCACCATCAAGGAATTAAGGGGCAAACACCAATTCGTTCCCTTACCTTATTACATCTCCTGACATGTCTCTCTCGCTGTATGAATGGACGCATCTCAAAAGGCTGAGTTTTCCAGTCAAGACACGAATACCAAACTACAAGAGCTCCACATGAAAGTAAAGGCTCTAAAGTCACTGCCGTCTCAAGCTCCACCTCAGAAACAGATGCCAAATCCACAATTAACCCTTTGACAATTTACTTGCACTCATCCAAGTTGAAGCATATGTTAGTTGCATAGGCTGTTAAAATGTTCTTTGAGAGATCAGCCACACTGTGGCATTAATAATCAAAGCAGCTGATGGCTTAGACATATTTGGCCAATCAAGCCCCTTCCTGTGGCTTGTTAATTTGCAAACAGCATTCGCTGCCATGTCAGATAATATTAGCCTGCAGCCCTCAAGATGATAAAAAAAAATCTGGCCACAGCTGGGGGCTAATGACCTCTGGCATTTGACTTTAATGGATTACATGATGGAAATCTGAATTGACAAGTGACATCCATCGGTTTAAAAAGAGAACTGATGTGTCTGATGAGTGATGAGGCGACTATTTGTAGCCCTTGTACTACAAATCTTTTAGAAACAAAGATCCAGTTTCTATTTTCAAATAATCAGGTGAGGTGAAGGATTTGTAAACCACCAAAACAAAAGTAGGCCACTGTGTCAGACATAAAATGATGCATTTAAGCTATATCTACCCTCCCAAAATCAAATCACACAGGTGGTTCTGACATGCACATGCCTGACGTCAAAGTCTCGGACGCAGGTACATATGCTTAAGACAGATTGCCCTTTAAAGCCCATAAGAAAAGCTGCTACTGAAGAAGATTGCAGAGGCACCAGCTGCCTGCCATGTTTCAGTGCTGTATGTGGGTCAAATATTTCTGCGTGATTTGGGGTTAGCCGTCACAGCAGAGAGAGACAGACATGGGCCACGGTGATCATAATGAGGTCAATTAAGCTTACACCACAGGATTTGGGCTCATTTTACTTCATTACCCTGGTATCATATGCTAATACCATGGTACTTTGATATGGTAATGATTCAGTACCATGGTACTGAATAACACTCACCCTGCTCATCATGTCATTCAGCCTTCCAAGAAGAGCTGCAGAACAATTAAAACAGAATGCTTGTTTTTTTTCCTCACGCAGGCATCAGTCTACATGTCCAAAACATAAAACATGGTATAACCATGGTACTATGTGCAACAAAAAATAAAAAATATAATATTACTATATTATTACAATGTAAAAAAAAGTTATTACCATAGTACTATGTCCAAAAAACGTGGTATTACCAAGGTCCAAACTACTCACAACTAGGTCCACTATGTCCACAAACATAATATTAGCATGGTACATGCCATATGTCCTAAAAAATAACATGGCATTACCATGGTACTACATCCAAAAAAAGAAAGCATCATACCATGATACAAGTCCAAAACAAACACACACACACACACACACAAAACATGGTATTGGTATTATTAGCACGGTACTTTGTCCAAAAAGTATATTATTACCATGATACATGTACAAAAAACAAAAAAAAACAAACAAACATGGTATTACCATGGCACTGTGTCCAGAAACATAGTATTAGAATAGCAAATGTCTTACAAAAATGGTACTACATCCAAAAAAGCAACATAGAGAACCATGATACATGTTCAAAATAAACAAAAACAAGGTATTACTACTATATCCAAGGTACATGGTTTTTTTTTTCCCCTAAGGTACATGTCCAAGAAAAAACAAACAAACATGGAATTACCATAGCACTGCATCCAGAAACACAGTTTTAGCATGGTACATGCCCAAAAACATTCAGGGCTGCCAACTCTCACGCATTCAGCATGAGACTGTTCTCATGCTCTCAAGCCACACATCCATTCTCCAACTTTCTCACGCAGTGAAAAACATCGCGGAGCAAAGAGGACACAGACAAGGCATTGACAGACAAGATAGTGCAGGGTATTTTTGATATGAAACAAAGTCTCAGCTTTTAATTTTTGTAAGTTTTACTACGAAATTCAAATGATAAATACAGTTTTGGCGCTCTTTAATGTGGACTGACGATTGCTGTAGTGCCTCAGTTCAAGCGGAGCAGGAGCGTGTGTGAACTGATCTTCACTTCCTCTTTATTACTAGTTGTTATAGCACGAAATAAACATGAATGAACATCCGAGAGTATGTTGAAAGAAACAGTACAACTTACTGAAATATATCATGCCTCATGTAATCGCTCAATCAGTGCAGAAAGACGTCAATAAAATGACTTGTAAACAATGTCACGTAACATTACATTTACCTCAGAAAAGCCATTAAGTGTCATCTCTATAGTTAGTGAGAAAAATTTACTCTACAGAGGAGCATTCTGTAAAAAAATAAATAAATAAATGCAGAATATTACATATTAATGATATTATGTAATTAAAAAAAAGCTATTATTAATGTTATTATTATAAAAACAGTCTTGTATGCAATTGTATACAAATCAGTTAACCTTTAATAACAGGGTTCCCTGTATAGGCTAGTTTACAACATTAGTTGAGAAAGATTTTTTTTCCTTGAGAAAGATTAACATGTACTATATATATCAATTTCCGAATTAATCAATATGTAATTGCAATCTTATGAATAATTATTCCCCAGCAGGAATAATTCTCACTCCAAGCTGAGCTCAAAAGTTGGAAGCCCTATGGTAAGAATAGTATATGTCTTAAAAAAAAAAAAAAAAACATGGTACTACTTTCAAAAAAGAAAGCAACATACCATGTACATGTCCAATAATACATGGTATTACTATTACCATGATGTTCTGTCCAAAAAAACGTGGTATTACCAAGGTACATGTCCAATACAAACAAACAAACATGGCTTTACCATGACACGATGTCTAGAAACATACTATTAGCATGGTACATATCCAAAAAACATGACATTTTAGTATATGTCCTAAAAAATAACACGGTACTTCTTTCATAAAAGAAAACAACATACCATTGGTATTATCATGGTACTTTCAAAATTATATATTATTATATATTATACACACACACAGTTAGTCTGAATGGTCTATATGAAAAAAGAAAAAAAAAAAAAAAAATACACAGAAATTTTCACGGAGGTAACGAGGTCATATATTGAGATTTGTTTCATGAACTGCAGCATCTCGAGCAGTGTGTCTGGGTGAAATAAATATATAGCCTAAACGTAATTAGCCTTGTTAGGTCAAATATATTACAGCATTTGCAACAGATATTTAGTTGCAGAGAAGGAAAACGCATCTAAAATAGGCCACCTGAGCTCAATTCATGGAAAGCAACACAATGCAGTTAACGCAATATAAGGGCCGGTCGTTATAGCAACAGGTAACCCGTGAACCATCTGTCCCTGAGCATCATTAATTCCCATTGACCATGCACAACACGCAGGCACAGGTCTATGAAATGTGCCGCTGTATCTGAGCTACTAGGGTTTGGGACTTGGCTAGTTCGATTGGATTTTTTCCCTCAATCTGTTTTCCCCCAAACTGTTACATTCTGTATTATGCATAACTAGCATCATTCCATACAAATTCAGTGATCTGAAATGACCATCTGTTTCTATGAAGCCCGTGTACGACAATAATGGCACAAAAACGGTTATTTTGCGGATAATTGAGCGCGTTAAGGTGATGAATCAGGCCCTGATAAATGAATCCCATCACATAAGTGAGGGTGACACGGCAGGACATAAGACCCGAAGTCCATCAGCGGCCCGAGAACTGACTGATTGATTGATTGATTGATTGGCGAGAAGATCATTTTCATAAACAACAGTGTAGCAACAGCACTCAACGCGTTTGTTTCCTGGCAACAGGCGAGCTGTGATATTATTAACGCATTGTACGTGACGGCCTATTGCGATCTCAGCAATACCAGCGCAACAACACATGCATTGCAGTCACCAAAACCATAAACATTGATGGTGCGAGCGAGAATCGATGAGCGTTTTGTCAGTGACAAGGAATCCACACGTACCTTTAGATTTAGTTGGGGTAAAGCTGTCAAAAGCATTGCACATGGATACAGCATTAGCGTTGGGTCTCAAGAGAAGAATCGCGGAGCCGTCTTCGGCAGTGAATAATAGACACCACCTTTTCTTGAGCATCAGAGACAGGGGCAAAAATGAGTGCTGCTGTTAACCCACGAAACACATCGTCCCCACCACACTGAGTCTTTTAGACAGCGTCATCCCACCTGTAATGCGGCTCTCTTAAAGACACAGCCTCTTTCACACGTACAGAGCCTGAGCGATGAGAGCAACTTACTATGGCAAGCCGTTTTAACATTAATTCCCAGTAGCGGCTCCTGACCGTAAATTTAGGTAGAGCAGATTCTGGTCTTAGTGCTAGTTTATGATAAACATTTTGTAAGCTTTATATTCTAATCGCTGAACACATGCAGAACACTTTTGGTACAGGTTGCATTATTTAGCCTGAGGGTGGTGCTCTAATGTGGATTGACAAGATTTGTACACACAACACATAGACTGCATAGACTGCTATCTTAGAATTGTCTTCATGTAGTTTTTATTGTCTCCAATTGCCCTTCACCGGGAGTTTGATTGACTGGCGATCTAATCAATCATAATGCCGGGTCTGCCATTTTGTCGACAAAGCAGTCAGGGGAGTTAGATTAACGTCGGTAGACTTGAACTTGAAAAATGGTGTGTACTGATATCTTTCCGCGGTTGAAACAACATTCCTTCTGATGTTCATTCATGTTTATTTGATGCTATAAATTAACTAGTAGGAAGGGATGATTGGTTTACAAGCTGCTTGAACTGAGGATCTGTCACATATTAATTAGCCAGAAAACGGTATTTATTGTTTCAAAATTATAAAATTTGAGACTTTGTTTCATATCAAAAGTAACCTGCTCTGTCTTGTCTGTCGACGCATTGTCAGTGTCCTCTTTGCTCTGTGATGTATTTTCCGATGACTTGGACGTAGCAACAGTAACTAAAGGGGGTGGGTCTTTGCGAACGGACAATTGTTGTTTTAGAATAAAGTTGTGGAGGAATTCCAGTAAGGAAAAGAAAGTGTCTATTCTCATAACAAACAAACACAACAGAACTATATAAAGGCTTTTCACATTAGCATGTTTACACAACACCTTTTTCAACTAAAAACAGAAAACTTCTTATGCGTTTTGGCCGTTCATTTACACGACAACAGCATTTTGGGGGCCTGAAAATGCAAACTTTTGAAAACAATACCATTGTTGTCTCTGTATAAACAAACAAAAAAAACGAATTTGTGAAAAAAAGAGACGTTATGTGCATATGTATTACGTGTTCAGTCTATAGGCGCGTAGTTTTTCTTTACAAAGTGACCTTCCCAACTACTGGCCTGGCATGCATAACACAGCGTTTTTAATCGGTTTTGTGGATCCATGTGAACGGGGATAGTTTTGACAACATTGTCATCTGCATGCGAAAAAATGCAAAGGAAAAACTTTTCTGTTTTTAGTATGCAGTCGTGTAAATTTACCCTAACCCTAATACACGAGTTCACACTTACACGACTCACACAACTCCAGAGTGAGGAGTTGGGGTTGAGGAAAAACTGTTGTGGAACAAAGGTAATTCGGCTATATATATATATATATATATATATAAGCCTCCTCTCGCACTGATTGGGTAGATTATCTGAACATAAGCCTCCTCTCAAGTTGATTGGGTAGGTTATCTGAACGTGCATTAACTTAATAAACATCATATAGCCTAGCTGAAGCAGACTGATATTGTCTTGATCTGGAATGAGGTTTTGTAAGGGAACGTGAAAAGCGGGGCAGTCTGAAATCTGCCCCAACGGCTCTAAATTAGAGCATGCTGCAGTTCCATTTTTCACCACATATTTACATAGGAAAATTGTGAGATGCTGTAGAGCTGGGGAAGACATCATCTCTACAGCACTCTATAGCAGTTAGAAATTACCATGTTTACTAAATAGATAAGTGACTAACTTTACAGATACTATAATAATTATTGAGACTTGATAAAACATTAGTCACTATTGGAATACCTACTAGTAGGCTAATAAGATATCTTTTAAAGAATAAATGTTTAAACAGACTGCCATACATGCCGATGTTTCAATACATCTTCATTCTCTGGGTTAAGAACTTATCATCTGCTCCCTTATAATGCAGTGAGCAGCACCTGAGATGATATAAATTTAAAACATGGTATTCACCCCATGGACACTGGCACTTAATAATAAGCTTATAAGGCTTCCTAAGCCTATAAGTTTAGGAAAGCACATTCAGAATAAATGGTTGCCTTTATATCTAGCATATTATTGTTACATGGATTTGTTGTCTCAGAAAATGATGCATCAATTTACCCTGTGCTGTAAGGACATTAAAACTCAACATTTCAAGGTCGAGAAGCTATGATCACAGCGTGTTGCTCCTTTTAGCACATTTAGAGGAAAAGAAAATCTTTAATTCAGCAGCAGTCAGAAGCCAAAACTGCAGCTGTGCATGTGATACATGGAAAAAGTGTAATAAGCTAGTCTTGTCTCAAGGGTGGGCTGTGGTTTAAAATAACTTGTTAGAGGATCTGTACCTACCGTGACCAGGTTGTCTTTACTGACAATTTGTCGTTAAGCACAAGTTGAAATATTACTGATATATATGTAACGTATATACACACACACACACACGTAAATATATTTATATATATATATATATATATATCAGGTGACAATTTGGTAAATTTTAGACAGTTTACAACTTATTTTGTGCAATAAATAGCTGATAAAAAGATTAACGTTGGAAATGCTAATATGGAAATATTAGCATCAAATTCTCTAATAAAAGCTTAGTGTCATGACCTTGAATAAAAGGATAGTAATGAACTAACTGCCAGGCAAGTAATAAACCAGTCCTACTTTTAAGCTGTAGTCAGTAAGTTTTGCCTCTTTGTCGCCATTTCTGTTTGAAACCTGCAATGGACTCTATGCACGGCGCGTTCTTTAGAACTTCCGCTTTAATATAAGCCGGCACGAACACTTCCGGTGAGATGTCATTTGCTTGTGTGTTGAGCATCAGTAGTGTAATACTTAGTTTATAATAAGAATATAGTCACTTAAATAGTCAGGCATAGCATTAATTTAGTTATTCAAACGTAAGACGGCATAAAAAATAAATAAATAAAGACGTACCTCATTGTTCCTCCTCGGCTAAATTCAATTCGACCATCAGTTTTCACACTTTTATGTGAAAAAAGCTTCAAAACAATGTGTCATATATGTATGTGTGTGTGTGTGTGTAACCTACAGGTTTTCTTTTCTTACTGGCTAAATGTTTTGTGCCCAAGACTACAATTATAGCCAATTATACAATTATACAAAATATAGTCAAACCAAAAATTATTCAGACATTTTTGATATATATATGTACACACAGGTGCTGGTCATATAATTAGAATATCATCAAAAAGTTGATTTATTTCACTAATTCCATTCAAAAAGTGAAACTTGTATATTATATTCATTCATTACACACAGACTGATATATTTCAAATGTTTATTTCTTTTAATTTTGATGATTATAACTGACAACTAAGGAAAAATCCCAAATTCAGTATCTCAGAAAATTAGAATATTACTTAAGACCAATACAAAGAAAGGATTTTTAGAAATCTTGGCCAACTGAAAAGTATGAACATGAAAAGTATGAGCATGTACAGCACTCAATACTTAGTTGGGGCTCCTTTTGCCTGAATTACTGCAGCAATGCGGCGTGGCATGGAGTCGATCAGTCTGTGGCACTGCTCAGGTGTTATAAGATGATAGTGGCATTCAGCTCTTCTGCATTGTTGGGTCTGGCATATCGCATCTTCCTCTTCACAATACCCCATAGATTTTCTATGGGGTTAAGGTCAGGCGAGTTTGCTGGCCAATTAAGAACAGGGATACCATGGTCCTTAAACCAGGTACTGGTAGCTTTGGCACTGTGTGCAGGTGCCAAGTCCTGTTGGAAAATGAAATCTGCATCTCCATAAAGTTGGTCAGCAGCAGGAAGCATGAAGTGCTCTAAAACTTCCTGGTATACGGCTGCGTTGACCTTGAACCTCAGGAAACACAGTGGACCAACACCAGCAGATGACATGGCACCCCAAACCATCACTGACTGTGGAAACTTTACACTGGACCTCAAGCAACGTGGATTGTGTGCCTCTCCTCTCTTCCTCCAGACTCTGGGACCCTGATTTCCAAAGGAAATGCAAAATTTACTTTCATCAGAGAACTTAACTTTGGACCACTCAGCAGCAGTCCAGTCCTTTTTGTCTTTAGCCCAGGCGAGACGCTTCTGACGCTGTCTGTTGTTCAAGAGTGGCTTGACACAAGGAATGCGACAGCTGAAACCCATGTCTTGCATACGTCTGTGCGTAGTGGTTCTTGAAGCACTGACTCCAGCTGCAGTCCACTCTTTGTGAATCTCCCCCACATTTTTGAATGGGTTTTGTTTCACAATCCTCTCCAGGGTGCGGTTATCCCTATTGCTTGTACACTTTTTTCTACCACATCTTTTCCTTCCCTTCACCTCTCTATTAATGTGCTTGGACACAGAGCTCTGTGAACAGCCAGCCCCTTTGCAATGACCTTTTGTGTCTTGCCCTCCTTGTGCAAGGTGTCAATGGTCGTCTTTTGGACAACTGTCAAGTCAGCAGTCTTCCCCATGATTGTGTAGCCTACAGAACTAGACTGAGAGACCATTTAAAGGCCTTTGCAGGTGTTTTGAGTTAATTAGCTGATTAGAGTGTGGCACCAGGTGTCTTCAATATTGAACCTTTTCACAATATTCTAATTTTCTGAGATACTGAATTTGGGATTTTCCTTAGTTGTCAGTTATAATCATCAAAATTAAAAGAAATAAACATTTGAAATATATCAGTCTGTGTGTAATGAATGAATATAATATACAAGTCTCACTTTTGAATGGAATTAGTGAAATAAATCAACTTTTTGATGATATTCTAATTATATGACCAGCACCTGTATGTATATATGAGACCAGAGTATAGATTCCTAGAGGTCTACAGGTGCTGGTCATATAATTAGAATATCATCAAAAAGTTGATTTATTTCACTAATTCCATTCAAAAAGTGAAACTTGTATATTATATACATTCATTACACACAGACTGATATATTTCAAATGTTTATTTCTTTTAATTTTGATGATTATAACTGACAACTAAGGAAAATCCCAAATTCAGTATCTCAGAAAATTAGAATATTACTTAAGACCAATACAAAGAAAGGATTTTTAGAAATCTTGGCCAACTGAAAAGTATGAACATGAAAAGTATGAGCATGTACAGCACTCAATACTTAGTTGGGGCTCCTTTTGCCTGAATTACTGCAGCAATGCGGCGTGGCATGGAGTCGATCAGTCTGTGGCACTGCTCAGGTGTTATAAAGCCCAGGTTGCTCTGATAGTGGCCTTCAGCTCTTCTGCATTGTTGGGTCTGGCATATCGCATCTTCCTCTTCACAATACCCCATAGATTTTCTATGGGGTTAAGGTCAGGCGAGTTTGCTGGCCAATTAAGATCAGGGATACCATGGTCCTTAAACCAGGTACTGGTAGCTTTGGCACTGTGTGCAGGTGCCAAGTCCTGTTGGAAAATGAAATCTTCATCTCCATAAAGTTGGTCAGCAGCAGGAAGCATGAAGTGCTCTAAAACTTCCTGGTATACGGCTGCGTTGACCTTGGACCTCAGAAAACACAGTGGACCAACAACAGCAGATGACATGGCACCCCAAACCATCACTGACTGTGGAAACTTTACACTGGACCTCAAGCAACGTGGATTGTGTGCCTCTCCTCTCTTCCTCCAGACTCTGGGACCCTGATTTCCAAAGGAAATGCAAAATCTACTTTCATCAGAGAACATAACTTTGGACCACTCAGCAGCAGTCCAGTCCTTTTTTATCTTTAACGCTTCTGACGCTGTCTGTTGTTCAAGAGTGGCTTGACACAAGGAATGCGACAGCTGAAACCTATTTCTTGCATACGTCTGTGCGTGGTGGTTCTTGAAGCACTGACTCCAGCTGCAGTCCACTCTTTGTGAATCTCCCCCACATTTTTGAATGGGTTTTGTTTCACAATCCTCTCCAGGTGCGGTTATCCCTATTGCTTGTACACTTTTTCTACCACATCTTTTCCTTCCCTTCGCCTCTCTATTAATGTGCTTGGACACAGAGCTCTGTGAACAGCCAGCCTCTTTTGCAATGACCTTTTGTGTCTTGCCCTCCTTGTGCAAGGTGTCAATGGCCGTCTTTTGGACAACTGTCAAGTCAGCAGTCTTCCCCATGATTGTGTAGCCTACAGAACTAGACTGAGAGACCATTTAAAGGCCTTTGCAGGTGTTTTGAGTTAATTAGCTGATTAGAGTGTGGCACCAGGTGTCTTCAATATTGAACCTTTTCACAATATTCTAATTTTCTGAGATACTGAATTTGGGATTTTCCTTAGTTGTCAGTTATAATCACTGAAATTAAAATAAATAAACATTTGAAATATATCAGTCTGTGTGTAATGAATGAATATAATATACAAGTCTCACTTTTTGAATGGAATTAGTGAAATAAATCAACTTTTTGATGATATTCTAATTATATGACCAGCACCTGTATATTTTAGTAAATATGGGCCATGAAAAAAAGGCTAGCTGACTTTATTGTGCTTTGACTACAGTGGGTAGTTCACAACTATGCATGTCACTTCTGCAGGCTGCATATTACTCTGTCACTCCTTTCATAGCTTTTGCTGGCTCTGAAACACTTGCTTGGTATTTCTCCTGCTCTTTGTCTAGCAAAAAAAAAAAAAAAAAAACACTCATCACTTAATGAAAGCTTAAAAATGAAGGCCTGATTGTTTTAGGGGCCTTGTCACAGGTCTATTGATTTTGAAATTGTTACTTTTGCTATATTTTCACACTTAAAACAACGATTTAGTCATCCTCTTGTACGCTAAGAAATAACTCTCCTGACAGTTCTCTCCCGAGTGGTTCCATTTTTGTCAGTATAAGTCTGAGAATGATTCAGTAGGCTATATAACACTTAATTTTTAAGAAATTACTTCTCTTTAAATGTTTTGGTTCATCATACTTGCCTTTTAATAAAAAATTGCCTTAAACTTACACCAATTTTTTTTATTTAGCTCTACAGCAAAACAATCCGATGCAAAGATGAACGGCTGCATGCTCGAATTTCCTGCGGAAACCCACCAGTACCACTTGGATTAGAACACATCATTACAAGCTTACCGTGAATCAGGCTAAGGTAAGGAGATAGTTTTGAACACTGGTTGGTTATGTACTTGCTCAAAAATTGATTTTGGATAACTTTTATCAAAGTAAGTTACGGACTGCAGCTTTAAGCATACATTTCCCAATATATTTACCAAAAAAAAAACAAAAAACAAAAAAAAAACCTTTGTCTGATAGAATTCCTGAAACCTTAATTTAAAAGCACCTTTTCAAAAGGCATTCATTTCATGCAATGACCCATAATATTAGCAGCACAGACCTAGTGAGATGTGGAATTAAAACAAGCAGAAATGTGCCACAAATGTTTTAAGGAGGCTACTGTACTTTCTCTACACATACCAAGTTTATCAGAATTGACAGTACCTGTTTTTTTTATATTTCCAGTCCAAATCAAAGCTGATCAACACTGAATTTAAGTTCAGATGAAAGGAACTGCATCAGTCAAGCAAAGATACACAGCTAAAATTAAGCATTTAGTATCCAGCTGCAGAACCATAGCACCAGACCAGCAGCCACAGGATAGAAATGAGGGGCTTATACAGTTATTAGTGAAAACAGCTCATTTAATATGAGAACATTGTGTATGGATAGTCTTAGCAGCATAAGCTCTGCCCCTCACTTCCATCCTGTGGCTGCTGGTCTGAAACTGCTGCAGTTCTGCAGCTGGATATATCTTAGCCCTCTACTCTTCATTTGAACAAAATTTCTTAGGCATGCCCTCTCCTGGCAGAAAGGCTCATTACAGCATGAAAGCACCAAAGTTGCATTTTTCATTGCAAAAACACTCCTTCACCCAGACTCCACTTCCCTCAAACACACTCTACTTAGCAACTTGATAATCTTTTATTATTTGCAATGTTCCACTGTTTCCAGTTTGATGTGAAAGCATTTAATTCCTTAAATAATAAAGAGAGCAAAAAATATTTACACATTTTTTTCAATAAAACTAATCAATGGATCATTGTAAGCACCTCTTACCATCTGGAAGAAAACAAATCTTAAATACAGGGAAAAAGCCATTGTTTTGGAAAAAATAAATGGCATTACATCAGATTTTTTTACTTTTAATTTCTGAAAAAAAAAAAAAAAACATTTCCATATGTATGTACAGAACGCTCCTGAAATGTATTTCCACTTTGCAAGTAGAAAAGGCTTTAGGATCATTACTGTCATTTCATCAAGTTGATTTTTCTATATGCTTCAAGTTTTAATGATTTCTCTTAAAATTCCACTGCAGGCTTGCTTAAGTAGGGCTTCCATGAAAGACCCCATCAGTTCTTCAAGAGAGGTAAGACGCAAGTGTGGGGTAGGAAGCAGGACATGGATGGCTTAATAGGAAGCATGTTGGACCCCCTCCTCATCCAGCAGCACTAAGGTCAAAAAGGTCAAAGTCCATCCAAGACCATCATCCTGAAGTTCAACAGGTCCACCCCTTACTAAAGGATACAGGAAGCAAAAAAAAAAAAAAAAAAAAAAAAAAAAAAAAAGGGGCAAAATACAAACGCTACACAAATTTCATCTGTCACTTAGAGAATTCAAACACTAAGCAAGTATACCTTTGTCTTTGCAGATTTAAAAACGTGACTCCTCTCGCACACACGAAAGAACTTCTGTAAGAGCTCTGCGTTTGATCTCAAAATTACAAACCTAAAGGACATGATCGCCATCAAGCCCTCTATACAATATATGACATCCTGTCTGGTCCGTCATATACCACGTTGCATATAAATCTATATTAACATGTAAGAGCAGCGTTGGTTTGTACTTTTTCCCCAAGAATTTCTCATAAAAAATAAAATGACGATGAATTGTTAACACGTTTAAGCAGTCCTGCAGATTTTTTTTTTTCTTTTAATTTTATTGTTTTGGTGGACATTAGCCACAAGAGATATAGAGAGCAGAAGAAACGACTGAGAAATGATTGTAGTTCGTATCTGTCAAGAGCCACCCTGAACAGATAAGATTGACTTATGAGGACCAAGTTCAACTTTGTCGTCAAGATATCCTCCTCTCAGTCCCTGGCAGCGGTTTCTCTCCAGTGCTACCTGGGCTAGCAAAGTTCAGGATTAGCTGTTGTCAGATTCGGACTCAGCCTCCCGTAACCAAGTGAAGAAGGCAGTGACAGACTTCAGGGCCACACCCTTTCCCAGCTGCTCCGCCGGGTCTTTGCTGGACTCCCATTTGTAGAAGGCTTCCTCTTTGATCACGTCCTCATCGTACAGCGCGTCAAAAAACATGCGCAGTAAATCTGGGTAAAACAGAGACAATGCTAGTCAGCTACACTCTTAACAACAGAGGTTTAAAAAGCCAGCCAGAAGCAAGAAAATGTTAAAGTGATGGTACCTAAACGTCCTACCCATAATACAGCACAATAAAACCAATCAAATCAACTAAATTACTATCATTAAAGCTGAAAAAAAGCTCAAACCACAAGCCTTATGGACATTTAGAAAGCGATGTCATCTGTGGATATGACTGAAGATTATGCGCAAAAAAAAAAACAAAACACCACCACTCACTGGCAGGCTGCTCCATCTGCACCATGAGAGCCTGGAGAGCGTAGAGTGCCTGCAGCTCCTTCATTTCATCAGAGAGGTACTTCTGCAGCAGCTTGGCCCTTTGGTTAATCTGCTCCACATCCACCTTGTAGGGGTTCTCACCTATAACAGTTAATTTATGCATACAATTAACATTAAGTGGAGGTCAGTGAAAGTTCAGGTCTGAAGTCAAACTAAGGTGAGGGAAGTAGATTGCATTTAATGGATTCACTCACATATAACGGCAGACTGACACACAGACGTCATCAGGGCCCGCACAAACTGATTGGAGCTCATCTTCTGCTCATCTAGGTTGGCCTTTAAAGGAGAGAAACACCAGTCAGTAAACGTCCCATTCGCATAATGTTATACCTTAATGTTTGATTAAAGAGCCTTGAACCATAGCCAAAGCGCACACACTCACCTCTACCCAGTCATAGATCCTCTGGTTGTTGGCTTTTTCCTGTAACAACCTGTCCAAATGTTTACTCAGCTCCTCAGCAGTCAGTTCTTTCTTACTGGGCTTCTCAGACTCCTCACCCAGAGTGAACTCCATTTTCTGCAAATATGACATCTTAACCTTCAGGCTCATTTCATTCATTATTACAGTTTATTCACTATAGTTTAAAAAAAAAAAAATAATAGTAATATTTAATAGTAATAAAATATGACAAGATCTCAGAGTTAAACGGTGTCAGAAATAATTAATCTTAATTATGTCAGATAACACTTAAGCAAAACATAGTCAGGTCAAAGTGTCTGAATAATTTTTGGTACTGGTAGTCCACTGTATGAAAAAAAATTTGGGTATAATGTCAGTTCATTTTGCTATCCTTACTTACATAAATGAACTATATATAGTGTCCTGCACCCACTAGTTTAAAAATATATATATATATATGTGTGTGTGTGTGTTGGGGGATGCATATGCAAACAATATATATAAAATACTGCAAAGAAAAACTGAAGAGCTAAAAGGTTAGGAAAAGTATATTTCTATCAAATATGTGCAGTGAAGATGTTTGACCACAACAACAATTACTACTACTACTATTATAATTACTTTTTTATTTTTAGTATGTTTAGCTTTCAGTACCTGCTCTGTAACAAACTTATTGACATCCTCATCTTCAGGCAGAAAGTCTTTCCACCTGAGTCCTGCCTCCAACCACATCGCTCCAGCCTTTTTGTGACTCTGAGAATTTTTCAGAGAAGAAAAATTAAATCTGAAACTGCAGTTTATGCAAGTAATTCATAAAGCATTTGCCATAGTATGATACTCACCAGTCCTTTGCAGAGAAGGTTAAGTATGTCAACAAGCAAGATTGCTGCTTTGCCCATTGGCAGAAGAGGTTTGGACACTTCCCTGTGGACAGGATTATTTAAAAAGTTCAGATGGTGTGTAAACGCATTATTTTCTTTTGCTTTGATGGTTTATAGTCTTGCATACAGGTATCTGATTCAGTGCCTAACCTGAAAAGCTGGCCCATGGGAATGCCACCCTCTTGCAACATGGGTGTGATGATCTCAGCCAAGTAGAGCCAAATGTGAGGAATGTCAATGGCCATATCATCTGCCATCTCCAGAATCTCCTGAAGTCTACAGTGGGTAAAATTAGACATTAAAATCATGAGTGCAGAGACGCATAGAAATATTTTGTGATGATGGTTTAGAGTTGATAGACCTGGAAGCATAAACTGTTATATTATTACTGTCATCATCATGTTTATTTATTGAATTTATTTATAAAAAATAAACAAATGAATAAATAAAAAAAGGAAGATTACATAAAAGGGATAGTTCACCCAAAACTGAAAATTTTAACATCATTTACTCACCCTCAAGTGGTTCTAAATCTGCACAAGTTTCTTTCTTCTGTTAAACACAAGATTATATTTCAAAGAATGTGGGTAACCAGACAGTTGATGGCAATCATTGACTTCCATAGTAGGGGAAAAAATAAATAAATAAATAAATAAATATATATATATATATATATATATATATATATATATATATATATATATATATATATATATATATATATATATATATATACACACACACACACACACACACACACACACACTACTGAAGTCAATGGGTGCCATCAACTGTCTGGTTACCAACATTCTTCGAAATATCTTTTGTGTTCAACAGAAGAAAGAAACTCATACAGATTTGGAACCACTTGAGGGTGAATAGATGACAATTTTCTTTTGAGAGCTATATTTCCTGACTCAAAACTGCATGTAAGAATGCATGAACTTACCCCTTGTAGTACTGCTCATGTAATAGTATTCTAGCACTAACAAGCTTCTGAAACAACAGGCCCACATGCTCTCTAGCAATGGTGCTGCGCTCCAGCGTGGACTCCACACCGTTCCGTACAAACACGAAGAGAAGAGAGGTGCTGTTCAGCTCCTGCACACACTGCACTGCCTCCTACAGACAAGTAATGAGAATAACATCAGTGAAACAGGCCAGGGTAAACATACAGGTTTAAATTGAAAAATTTAACACAAGTTCGATAAAGATGACAATTCAGATTTGTATGCAATGGCTCCTCAGTTCCTCAATCAGTGGCCCAGACACGTGGCACAAAAAAAAGGTCCTCAGCGGAGCACACTTTCACTTTAGGATAAAATTGGATTTACATACCTTCATGTCGTTGATGTGGAGATACTCTTCAATTATGGATTTGGACTTCTTGTCCAGCTCTTCCTCACTCATGGCAGGTTTGGCTGGAGCAGGAGGTGGTGGAGCAGGAGCTGACATAGGCTTCACTGAGAAACCCAAGCAGGTAAAGAGGTGATCAATTTGTGAAACATCAACTCAAACATCTCTATTGCTGGTGAAGCTCAGGACAGTTCTCCTAGTCGGTCGACTCTCACCTGTGTCTTTGCTTCTATCGCGCTCACGACTGCCTCGGTCGCGGTTCTCGGTCATGCTGGACACACGGCGTACAGAATCCGGAGGTCCGCGGCTGTCACCTCCTCTGCGTTCTTCATTTTCACGGCTGAAGCTGCGTTTGGTGATGGTTTGACGGGGTCTGTCTAGGCCTCGGTCCCGATCTTCCCGCCTGCTATCAAAACGGTCAAAGCGATCTCTGTCTCGGTCATTGCGATCTCGGTCTCGGTCATTGCGATCTCGGTCGCCACGGTCCCTACTGGAGCTGTTTCTGCACAGGAGATGGGCATTAAGTCAGAAACTCATTTTTAGATTACCATTGAACACTGAAGTTAGCACTCATTTGCCACACAAAACAAAAAGCACTTCAAAACTGTACCTTTGAGGCACTCTACGATCAGAGTCAAGTGAGGATGAGGATGAAGAAGATTGTCCAGACTGCTGCAATGCAGAGAAGCGGTTGAGTGTGCTAGTGGCAGGTCTCCCCTGGTCTGCATTATTAAAAAAAAAAAAAAAAAAGACCGCATTAGAGTTGCATTTACAATTAAACAAACAGACAAGATTTTTACATTGTTAACACTTTGCCAGTTATATGTTGCTATATGTACTTACTATAGTAATAACAGTAAATTAAACAGAACTAGATTTTTACATTAACACTTTTGACGTAGTTACATGTTACTACATGTACTTACTATAGTAATAACAGTCAATCATGCATAATTACAAGTAACTAACCCTGAACCAAACCATAACTACATGTAGTTAATTCATATTACTAAGTACGTACTTAAGTACAACGTATCTACATCACCCTAAAATAGTGTAAATGAGAAAATGAGTGATGCTTGCCCATGCAGTCTCTTTTGTCTTAAGCCAGTTATCAACCACGCAGAACATTGTAGCAACAACAATTAAGGTGATGAAACATGGGGCAACTTTTTGAGCAATGTTGCCAGGCAATGTTGTCAAGCAATGTTGAGTATCCAGATTCCCATTCCCAAGTCTCTAAGGCTACATTTACACTGTCAGTCCAAATCTGATTATGTATCCGATCCAACTGTTTTCCAGTATATCAGCGTTGGCAATAACGTTGAGTTGATAGGCATATGCCAAAAACAACCGCAGCATGGAGGGATTTGCAATATAGAAGTCTTATTTTCAACTCGACAATGTGTAGGACTACTGTGCTGGACAACTGTCTTCTGAGGCAACGGCAGAAACGTAGGAGGCTGGTATGCATGGCTTTATTAAGTGCTGTCGTCTCCGCTGCTTTTAAAACATGTCTCCGTTATATTGTTATTTTGCTCATCTGGCACTTTGCAACAACACAACTTTTCTGCAGCAACTTTCAGCATGTTTCCTATAACAACGTCTGATATTTATGTTTCACGTGGCGTGAGAAAGTCACAAAAACCAAGCGAAATCCAATCTGGGGTGCGTTTCCCGAAAGCATCATTAGCCAACTATGGTCGTAAGTCCCACTGAACTCTTTTGGTAGCAAAGCGAACTATGGTCACAAGTTCTGTCAAGAAACGCATCCCAGAGCGGTCTCCGACTGAAACGGACTTCCAGAGATGATTTGAATAGGATTTCAAACCACATATGAATTTAGCTCAAAACAGATTTGTAAAAATCACATTTTGTGAGATTTTTGGTAGTTCAGACTTACTAAATCTGATCGGATTTTAATTGGATATGCACAAAAATCGTATTTGGACTGACATTCTGAATTCTAGATAAAACTCATGTCCCTCTGTCATAGCGTATAATAGCGGTTGTCAACCATGGGGTTCTCAAGCTTCCAATGGGGCCTTAAAATGGTTTACAACATGCCAAAACAACCATTTAATAAGCCAACAATCTTTAAAAAAAAAAAAAAAAAAAAAAGCAAAACATTTTATTTTAATGTCACAAGATTTGAAGTGTCCATTGCCGTGGTAAACAGCACCAATTAAAACTAACAGCCCATCTATGACATGAATAAAGAGCTGGTATTCTCTATTCTGTGTGAAGTCCAAGATAAATAAGACTAGGCAAACTCACCTTGATCTCCAGTGGACTTGGCTCCTGTGCCTCCACTGCTCCCTTTGCCCCAGCTACCCCATGAACCCTTTCCTCCTGGGGCCAGCAGCTGGTTGCTGAAATCTCCAGGCTGAAGACAGAAATACAGGATAAATGAGAATCAATGAGCACATCAATCAAACAACTGAAAAAATCTTATGCCATGAAGAAATGTCACTTTCAACAGCTAAATTATAAATGTCTAATGTTATAAAATAGAAAAGAAAGTTAAGATTTACCTTAGTAATTTTACTGAGGCGGCTGGTGTCAATTGGTCTGTTCTTAGTGGAAATAGGCACAATGTTCCAGCCCTCATCTTGGGTCTGGCTACCGCGGCCCCCAGAAGAGTGCGGCCCACCACGGCCCCCTCGACCCTGACTAGAGTCTTTCTTGGAAAGTAGCTGTTGTTGGACTTTGATTTGCTCTCTGTGTTCTTCCATCTCAGCTTCTTTGTGGATCTGATCA
Organism: Hypophthalmichthys nobilis; assembly: GCA_037950665.1. Classification (NCBI taxonomy): domain Eukaryota; kingdom Metazoa; phylum Chordata; class Actinopteri; order Cypriniformes; family Xenocyprididae; genus Hypophthalmichthys; species Hypophthalmichthys nobilis. The sequence continues at coordinate 21,448,261 of CM075488.1, forward strand.
ATGGTCTTGGGACCCAGATCTCCTCTCCTGGGCACCCAGTTGTTCTGCGTGACAGAGACCATATGCACATTGTTAAAAAGAGTGAAGAAATAGAAGCGCAAGAAAAACTGAAACCGTACCATGCGTTTAATTTTGTTTTGTTTTTTAATAAATGTAAATGAAGTTCTTGCCAATTACCTTGTGCAAATGCCACATGAAACAGATTTGCTAAACCAAGTATGATGTTACCTTTCGGAGGTCTAATACATCCTGTAGCATGAAGCGGATTCTAGAAGACGTCTTCCTCTCTTTAATGATCTTCTCCATCTGGTGGAAGTACTGATCCATACGAGGCTGCACACAACAAACCAACATTAAATCTGACTAAAAGTAAACAAGTGAAGACAATCGTACAATATACTACACAACTGAAAGGAATGTAGACTAACAGAATTATAAAGCTCATAACTCATGAATCCACAACTCCTCAGAGCTCTGATGGATATTTGACTCCGATACAAACTGTGCTATACCTTGGCCTTCTCAAAGTCTAGGTCTTTGCCAATGGTGGACAGCAGCCGGCAAAGGCACTCTAAGCTCTCCTCATCATGGTTCTTCAAGAGCTTGACAATGCAGTCATGCATGATGGGCTCTGTCAGCATTTTCAGCTTGAACAACTCTCCGATGAACTTGATATTTCCGAGTGACCGTCTACGTGCCTTGTCCTTGGCTTCAACCAGCTCCTCATTTAGGCGCTGACGTTCCTCTTCCTATGGTTAAAAAAAAAAAAAAAAAAAAAAAAAAAAACAAGTTTTAATTTTAACAGAACTATTTGATGCACCTCTAGTTAAATGTGGCGAGACGTCACCTCAGTGGAAGCATCCAGCTCCTTCTGTTTTTGCTCAAAGATCTCATCATCATCCTTGTCCTTTTCAAACTCTTTTTGACAACGATTGAGCAGTAGTTTACGGAAATTCACAGTGACTCCCGGTTTGTCTGAAGTGGGGACTTTAAGCTGGAAAACAGATAATTCAAAAATGAAGTCACATAGATTAATCATTTCCTTTTCTTGCTCAGAAACAGGTTTCTGAAACATTTCAGAAACTTTTCTTAGAGTAATACATGTTGTTATCAGTTGCACAAGAGACAATGAGTTCTCGCTTTCGTTTTCCATTAGTGGTTAAACGAATCGTTGTTAACCCGTGATCCGTACGGACCAAGCCCCACGGTTCGGCACGCATGTGATTCGCGGATCAATTGCAAGTTTATCCGCAATAGAGTGAAAGGTTATCATTTGCACGTGTTTTGAGAGGATTTAATTCGGTATCGCACGCCACTCTGTTATCGGTGCGCACAGACACACATACAAGCAAGTATTCTCGTAAACACATTCGGTTATGTCTTAACTGAACAAGGTGATAATTCGGATGTGTGCGTGCATGGGGTCTTACTCTTAAAGTGACAGCAACCTATAAATATCTGCTGTCGTCTGTCATGTGAATCAAACAAAACACAGCTTTAACAAAGATTAATCTATATTAAATTTATACAGTGAACAGTGTCATTTCACATTTAATTACTACATTTCTGTGCACAAAAATACCAGTTAGACCTTCTACTTTATTTGTAAATTTATGTTGTATTTATCCATGCTTGTAATTGGTGTACAGTATTTGTTCTTTTTACAGTCTGTTCACTTGCCTTTAATAATGTATTAGTTAGGCTATTAGTTTCTGCTGTGGTATTGGAGTAGTTAAAGTGGGCTAAGTAAAAAATGCAAAGTTACCCCACACCCCCAAATTTTTTTTTGTGCTGATCCGAAAAATGATCCTATCCGTGACTTAATAACCATGATATGATCTGAACCGTGAGTTGTGTGATCCGCTGAACCACTATTTACCATATTTGATTAGCTCCATGTATGCGCATTGATTGATTATATGTGAATAAAAGGCTAAATTAAATTTGTTCTTCATATAAAGCATCTTCAAATGACTTGGATTAAACCACTTGATTTCTTTATGATTTCTTTAAGATGTTTTTATGAACTTCACGAAGCATACAATTTTCCGTAGAATGTACTTTCAAAGGAGAGACAAATTTTACATTTAATTTCATTAAAAACATTGTCCTACAGGTTTGGAACTAGGGCTATAACTAACAATTATTTTAATCTTTATTGATGGTGTTATTTTTTGTTTAACTGTTGTTGTCATTAAAACAGTGATTGTTTGGCAAGGCCTTTTTTTGAAAAATGAAAATGAATAAAATACATATTTTAATTTTTTTTGATAATCGATTAATGCTTAGTCGAATAATCTATTGGTTATTTTTAGGATTAATCAAATTTTTGTCTTATCAATTAATCCTTTAGATACTCTACTAATAAAATAATAACCGTAACTCCTGTCATTAATCTTTCAACATTTTATTCAAACATAAAATAAATTGTCAAGAATTAAAAGGCATCTGTCAGTAATACAAATGTCCATGATGGCTGATGGGTTTGTCGAGAATGCAGTTTTCAGTCCTAAAGAAGTGCGGTTGTCAAGCTTGTAAAAAAACAAAACGCTGTATGAACAACCATATGCCATACTAGCCATTAGCATCTGCTTTAGTGTCTTGTTTTGTGTGTTAAAAAAAAAAAAAAAAAAAAAAAAAAAGGAACAGGGTTTTAGGGATGAACATAAAGTGTGATTTGGAACAAGAAAGTTCACTGAAAAATTTAAAATTATCCATTTAAGTCCATCCACATTTGACACTGCAGAAATTGATGGGATTGAGGAACTGAGGAGCTCTTTACTGTGTTTTTCAGTAATTTAACAGAGTATATCAGTTCCCAGAAACGTGGCACAAAACAGGTCATCAATTGAGCCAACACACCAAAGCGAACAGAATCGTTACTCACCCCCATAAGGCAGCGGCACATGTTGGCATAAGCTACAGAGAAGTTGGGTTCGGAGATGGCTTTCTCAAAGATGAGGTCAATGACACCCTTGAGCCTTTCTTCTGTGTCTATGCTGAGCTCCGTCACCTGCTTCATCAGTTGCTGGAACATCTGTGGCGTGAGCTTGTTAAGGACGCTGCGCACGCGGCGGAACAGCTCTTGTGTTTTTGCAGCCTCGGCGTCATCTTCCTCCTCCTCTACTCCACGGCTTCGGGCTTGCTTCTTGACCGAAGGTGTCCAAGCATTCTCAGCCTGGTTGAGTTCCACATTGTCTTTAATAGACACGCTGGTGATGATCTTGGGGTTGCGATTGATTTGGTCTTTGCCTCGACCCGGCTGAGGGCGCCGTGCAGACTGAGAAGAGTGCTTTTAAAAATAAATGACCAATCTCAAAATACAGCCACATTACTTATAACTGACAACTGACTTTTGAATCGTAAGAGTAAAGAAAGTCAACTGACCGGTCCTCGCCCTCCTCCTCCGGATGACTGTCTACCCAAGTTAGCATATGAAGGTGTGAAATCGGGCCCACAGTTCATCAGACTCCTGGGATCCAACGGCCGCAAGGGGGTTTTATTTGCCTGTTGTGGAAACAGCAAAGAGCAAGAGGGTGATTATAATTTTTAGCAAGAGACAATTCAAGTTAAATTTGTTAGGTTCAGATAGAACCTTCACCTTGTCCAAGACAACATCGCTGATGTGCGGCAAACCCTCTGGCTTGTGCATGCTTGCACTAATGAACTGGAAGCCAAGCAGGAACTCTCGATCATATCGTTTCTTCTCTTCTGGGTTGATGGGCTTCCATTGCTCTGTAAGAGGGACAATGAAAAGAAAAAAATAAAGCTGCAGGACAGCTCCACAAACATTTAACACAAGACATTTAGACAGTTTATCTTGGAAAATCAATATCATGTATAAAGACTTTCTTGATTTTAGTTTGTCTTATACAAAGCAAATTGATGTTTGTTTATTTAATGCCAAACCAGCATCAAAGGCTCTATACATGTCAAACTCAAGAGTAATAAAACGTATAATACTCATAATAATAGTATTTCCATTAATTGTATACAGTTATTTAAACATCTCTACAAATTAAAACAACAATACCAATAATATAAAATTTCAATTCTAATATTTCACAGGAGAAATTAAAAATGTCCATTAATGTACTTTCTGAACAAGAATGTTGCCTAATATTTAAAAGCAGGACATTCCAATAAAATATTATAGTCAAGAAAGACTTGCAAAAATCACAAAGGCAAATCTTCCCCTTTCAATAAATATACATGGGTAAGTCTTGTAACAAATTTGTATATACAGTCTGACCATTTCTATTTTAAAAATGAAAAGAATGTTTAGGTCTTTCATTTATAACTGGATTCACTTCATATATGGACACATTCATCCCATTCACCACTTCTTGGAAATATACAAGCTCAGTATGGGCTTTGTCAGATTAATAAGCATAAGACTTTTCAAAAAAATGTAAAAAAAAAATCTTATCCACAAACTTTTGAACATTAGTGTACATACAGTAAATGTCCTCTAAATTAAAATAACTCTCATATATTGCTGTAACCTGTAAAACAGGATTTTCACTCAATTAACTTCTAACCTTCTTTATATTGATACTTCTGTTCGACAGGTTTAGACGCCTCAGGCTCAATATTTTCTGTGTCCAGCTTGTCCTCCTTCTCCTCCCTCTCCTCCCATGTCTCTTCCAACTCTTCAGCTGGTGGGGTAGGGGTTGGCGCCGGAGAGGGTTCTTTCTGAACAACCTCTGGCTCAGGAGCAGGCTTTTCCTCCTCTGGCTGAAATCGGTAAAGACGATTCATAAATGCACAAGGTACTCTTCACAAGACGCAGCATGTCCCAAAAGGTCTACTGTTGTAAAGCAAAAATGTGTCTCATTTCTACAAACCTCTTTGAAGGCATCTAGGACATCTCCAAAACCTTTGTTATTCAGATCCTTGATCTTCTTTTTCTTCTTTGGCACTGTTGTCGCAACAGCTAGGAAGAGAGAAAATAAAGTCAAACATCATCTTGACAAAAAAAAAAAAAATCCTAAATGTTTCTCAACTTATTTCCCCACCTTGCATAGTCGTTTCCTCAACAGGGCAGACTGCTACAGGGGTGGGCATCTCCTCTACTTTCTCCTTTTCTGCTTCCTCCACAGGTGCTTTCACAGCCGTAAGGCAGCTCTGCTGGACCTGAGGAACTACTTGTTCAGCAACTGGATTAGTGGAGCTCTCTGGCTTCACATCTGGAGCCTCTGCAGAATCCTGAGGCAAACCGTTAGGCAAAGGCTGTTCCTTTGGCTCATCAATGACCGGTTCTGGAACAGGTGTCGCCATGGTTACAGGGATGGGGTCCTCAGAAGCATCATCACCATCATTAGCTACAGCAGGAGAAGTCTCCACGGTAATGGAGGTGATGGCAGCCGGGCTAGAGTCAGATACGGCCTCTGTTTCAGCCACAGGTTCTAACTCTTTCTCCTTGGCTACCTCAGGCTCCTCTTTTGCGACCTCAGTAAAAGTTGGCTCTTCAAGAAGGGAAGTGTCCTCGGGCTCCTTCTGTTGAGCAGGGGCATCAGGGAGCACTGGAGCATCCACATTGTCGCCAGTTTGAGGCTCTGAAGGTTGGGGATTGTTTGTGGGAGGAGGAGAAGGAGAAGGTGGGAGTGCGGGGGATAGCGCAGGTTCCTCTGCTGGAGTAATGGAAATCTTGCTCAAAGGTGAAACAGGTCTGTCCTCCGACACAGGTTTAGAGTCGGCGGCTGAAGGTGCAGCGGGGGCTTGCTCTGGTGTCTTTGATGGAGGAGGGGTGGACACAGCTGCAGGAGGAGCCATGGACCTCCCTTGATCATCTGAGGATCAAGGGCAGTAAAAAGTATAAAATCAGTATAAGCAGGAAGAAACTCCAGCTGCTGTTTCAACATCCCTAGAACACATTCCAAGGGCCAGATTCATAAAATGTTCCTAATAAAACTTCTTAAATGCTATTTTCTTATTTTCTAACTTAAGAATATAGTTAAGAATATTTTGTATTCCCCAAAACATCTAAGAATATTCTTATATTTTTTCTAAACATTGTTCTAAAGACAAAACTTTGGATGCTTTCACACTGGACGTTTAGTTCGAAACAGGGCACAGTTCGCATGAAAAATTGGTAATGTGAAAGCTGTCATGCGCACCGGGGTACCGAACCCGAGACTACCTGAAGGAGGTGGTCTGAGTTCGGTTTCACTCGAACTGTGGCACGATTCATGTGAATGTGAAAGCAGCGCAGACTTGGGTGCACACTTGTTCAGGAAGTAAAGTAACCTGCGCATGCGTTTTAGACGATTACGATGTATTTAGTTCAATAAAACACACATAAGGGATGATTCACCTTAGATACGAGCGAGAGTGAGCCTGCAGTGTATCCGTGAATAGCAAACAATGTTAATTTTGATTGATTTTGATTTGATTTAGTCAGTCTTAATCTTCAGACGAAAATGCTCTTTAGTCTTAGTCACATTTTAGTCATTTTTGTCTTTGATATTTTAGTCTAGTTTTAGTCAACAAAAAGTCATCGCATTTTTGTCAAGTCTTAGTCATTACTTTTAGTCAAACTACAGTTACCAACATTAATTTTGATAGCTATTTTAGATGTAGTCTTTAGACAAAAGTCATAATTTTTCTCTTTAGACCAATTCATTTAAGCTTATGAAAAATGTGAATCAAGGTAACAGGCTGTATTGACATTGCACACTTAGCAGTAGCACTTGTGCAATTCTACATATCCCTTTTCAGTGGTTGTCAGACTTTTTTAGAGTGTCGTACCCCCTGAGGGATTTAACATCCTTCTGCGTCACCTTTCCACTTAAACTGCAGTTACACCTTTTCCATTAAGGGACAATATTTGCCCTCTTAAATTGATTTTTGCACAGCATTTTTTTTTTACCTTTATAAAATAAATAATGCTTTAAATAAAATAAAAAAAAATAAATACAATGATGATAAAAACGAAGTGATACTCTGAGGTGGTGGTAAGTCACTGTTTTTATGAGTGAATCATAGAGTCATTCATTCTTTCAGTATCAAAGCAAGCGGCTGTATTTATGAATGGGTCATTGAATCATTGACAATTCGTTCAAGATTCGTTAACGAAACAGCTTGTGTGCTGCAGTTCTGCTGTGGCTTTAGTTGCAAAAGAGCAAAAATACTGACAATACTGTTTAAAATGTACATCACTAAATATGACCCTTTTGTTTGTTGAACTGTCGTATAAAATCAATATTCGGGGTATTATATATTATATTATAGTAGTCAACATTTGAAGTGGATCAAAAAAGTTCAAAGTTGTCCTAAGACAAGAACAAGTATTGCATTTTGGTTTTACGACAACTTTGAAAGGTTTTGATCCACTTCATATGTTGACTACTGTATATTCAGGCAATATTCTTGATGGTATAATATGATCAACATTAAAAACAACTCACAGAAGGGTATGTTTTTGTATCGAAGAGAGTTTTAATCTTAAATCTCTATGCATTCTGTGTCTATACGCTATTTGCTCTTCAAGCTAGTTAGTGCTAAATCCCCATTTTTACAAAGGTATATTGTCGAGAACAGCACTAATGTGGCGCGATTTGCTGGCGTGGATGCAGCCAGTTTTGACCGTGAAAGATGAGGTAATTTGAATGTCGTGTATTTACGGCATTTTACCTGCTAGAAATACATGCTCAGTTTTAAATGTTATTTTAAGGTGGAGTTGAATTAAATTAATGGTAAAGCGTTTTGTTCACGTACTTCAGTTTGAGAGCCACTGCTGGATATCAGCCTACACTTTGGTCACAGATTTAGTCAGCAAACGAGCAGCGGAATATAGACCGACTGAATGACACTTTAATATAAGTAGAAAATCTCAAATGAAGATTGCTGAACTCCAGCTTACTTGTGTTTTCTCAGATCATCCGCACTTCTTCCTCAGTGTAGAGAGCACATGTACGTGGTTGCCAGATTGCAAAGATTAAGTCAAACGTGTTCTTTTAAAAGAAAAGCTCTGATTGGGTTTACATTCTGGAAATCTGGCAACCATAAGCATGAACGCTCATAAAAACAGTGATATTGTTTTGTCTTCATTTGACAAAAACAAAAAGTGATTTCGGTTAAGTTTTCAGCCTTTTAGCCACATTTCAGTCTTGTCATTTTTCGTCGACAATATTGCACATGTTGATTTAGTCACAGTTATCGTTAAATGACATTGGTGTCGTCTCTCATCGTCTAGTCTTAGTCATGGAAAAAAAGGTCGTCAACGAACATTTTTCGTCATAGTTTTCATTAACAAAATTAACACTGGTGGCAAATAAATGGCAATCCACTGTCTCTTCAAAAGAGCCTGTTTGCAGAATATTCTATTCAATTTATAATTATCTAAAATGTTTTAAATGAGACTACTCAAAATATTTTAAATGAATTCAATATGTAAAAAGTTGCTTAAAATTAAAGATGTTTTATTCAGAGGTTTTAAACAAATCTCCATCAGATACATTTTAACAGTCACTGGTAGCCACCTACTGGCATAATGTAATAGATACAATCTTTATTTGAGTAACAGCGTAACAAGTTTCAAAAGTCATTTACTCATTTTGATTAGGGCTGGGTATTGACCATTTTCATGATTCGATTCCTATTTACATGCTTGCGATTCAATTCGATAGATTATTTTGGATGTAGTATATCAAATACAGTACATGGCAAATTTTCTAGAGAAAAAAAAAAAAATAAAAAATCTCAACTAATGCTATAAACTACACATGGGAGTAAGTTGGTACTACATTACTATAATATTGAAGATTTAAATTAACTTATTTATACACAAATACTTAAATTACACTCAATGATGTTTTTTATAATAAATAAAGTTTAGAATTACATAATCTTACTTCTACTCCAATTCGTTTTTTTGAAAAATAAACATTTAAATTGTGGCTGTCATAACTGATTTATTCAAATGCATCAAATATTGAAGAACATTAAAAATTATAATGAATATGTTATGGTGCATATATTTATCAGAATGCTGCTCTCTAGAGCGAGTTTATGTTCACTGCATAAACCAGCGTGCCTTCATTTGTTGCTCAGTGATTCGCACGTATGAAGCCAGGGGGAGGGCGTTTTTTTTATTTTTATTTTGGGACAACTGAGAAGGCGTGACTACTAGAAAGCTACCTTATGCGACACAGAGTAATCAAGCTAGAACCTCAGTAAATGTACCCAGTTAATTTAGATTTCTGAAAAGAACCCCTCTTAAAGTTATGATAACCTCAAACAGGCTCTTTAAAAATTTAAAATGCACAACGATTAGATGAGAGTCAATGATTTTTAAACTTTTGAAACTCCCTGATATTTTTACATTTTCTGACTTTAAAGACAAAAACCTGATTGGTTGTTTAAGAAAGCCCACTCACCAGCTCTAACAGCAACAGACGGAACACTTTCACCATTGGTCTGGACAGGACCTCCCACCTCTAGACCAACAGTCTAAGAAAGAACAACAAACTGTTGAAAGAATTGTCCTATTTGCCCTGCTCATGTCATTATAAACAGATAAGGCTACTAACAAACCTGCGGAGGAGTGGGTGTGGAGGTCGTTCTCCCTCCAGACATAATCTCCTCTGTGATGTCACGTCCTCCCTGGTTGGGGTCACGTATTCTGATCTGTGAAGAAACAACTGGTAAGTCACAGGCAAGTGGATCAAAACAAAAACACACCAAATGTTGTTCCCACCCACCTGTTTGCGCTCTCTCGGTTTGACTGGTGCCGACTGCTGAGGCGGAGCTTGCTGTGGAGGCGGAGCCGGTTGCTGCTGAGCGGGATTCATCATGACAGGCGTGGCAGGGACTGACGTTGGGTACTGCTGTGTCGCAGGGTAATAGGCAGCCGCTAGACCACAAAAAGAGACATGAATAAACACTAAAATATGAGAGTCAGCTTGAAAGTGAAGGGGACCCACATGCAAAAAGTATTCTCACACCCAAAAACACTTCCCTGAGGAAAACAATGTCAAACAACTCAATACTTCATTCATATATAAGACTCATCATAAACTGCTTAATCACACTTAAATGCCAGAAGGTCTGCGGTTTGTCTAGGACATGAAGTCAAAGGTTGAAGTAGCACTACATCAAAGGGTACATGCTTTCTGGAGTGTTAAAACAAGCCAGGATGAGACATGGACAAGAGGTGTGACACAAACAGCCCTGCGCTTCAGACTCACCAGGATAGCGCTGGGAGGTGAGAGGAGCTCCGTGCAGCGAGAGACGTCCGTTCTCTCTGCCCGCACCTCTCCCCCCACCCCCCCGCCTCTCCCTCCCTGCCAGAGAGGGATCTGAACTCAGCCAAAGGAGAAGGGAAGAGAGGAAAGCGAGAACAAGAGAGAGAAAGAAAGAGAGAGAAAGAGACAAAGGTCGAGAGTGAATAAGAGGAAACAACAAGCAGCAGATATAAGTGCTGAACAGCGTTAGTGAGCCAGTAATCTAAGCAGACATGAAGGGTAGAACTAGGCATTTAGTGGTTAGTTATGACAGGGATATTATCTAATGTAGATGAATTATCTAACGTTGCCTTCCAAACAGATTCATTTTTTCTTGGTCTAACAAGGTGAACATTACTAGGGCTGCCCCCTAATAGTCGACTGTTTGTCGATGAGAAAAGGCTTAGTCAAGCAAAACTTTTAGTCGCAAGAAGAAAAAAAAAAAAAAAAAAAAATAATCCACAGTACATCAGGCAGAATATCTAAAAGCTCATTCATCGACCTCAAATATGGCTTATCATACGAAACATGTTAGTAGTAGCAACTTTACATGGCCGCTCACTTTAACATTACTCACCCTCATGTCTTCCCAAACCCCCAAGACCTTCATTTGTCTTCAGAACACAAATTAAGATATTTTTGATAAAATCCAAGGGTATCTGATCCACACATAGGAAGCAACATCATTGCACCTTTTGAGGTCCAGAAAGGTACTAAAGACATCGAAAAAAGCTCACCGTGACTATAGTGGTTCAACCTTAATATTATGAAGAGATGAGAATACTTTTTGTGGGCAAAAACAAAAAAAATAACTTTATTCAACAAATTTTTCTGTGCCCTGTCATACTGCTATGCTATTTTTATTTTTGCTCAGTAGTGGCCGGCTCCTGCGTCAGCATCACACACTTGTGTCGTGCTGCTCATGTGACCAGATCCGGCCAATACTGAGCCGCCTTTTGGACGTAAACACTGAAGCTCTGCAACAAATAGTGTAGCAGTATGACAGGGGACAGATGAATTTGTTGAATAAAGTCATTATATTTGTGCACAAAAAGTATTCTCGTTGCTTTATAATATTAAGGTTGAACCACTGTAGTCACGTTGACCATTTTATCGATGTCTTAAAATCCCTTTCTGGACCTCAAAAGGTGCAATGACGTTACTGCCTACGTGTGGATCAGATACCCTCGGATTTCATCAAATATCTTAATTTGTGTTCCAAAGACAAACGAAGGTCTTACGGGTTTGGGACAACATGAGGGTGAAATAACCCTTTAACCTAGAAAAATGAGCTGAATAGTAGCACGCTTATTGCATGGCGGCTAACATGGAGGCGTCGGTCCGTAATTTTTGGTCATCATACAGATAAGAGTAATACATCTTTTAACAAATACTGGAAACCAAGAAGTTTAGGTTACCATTGACTTCCAATGTATATTAAAAAAAAAAAAAAAAAACACAGACATTCTTCAAATGATCTTATGTTTTACAGAAAGTCAAACATTTGGAATGACATGCATTTTTGGGTGAACTATCCCTTTAACCATTTGCTTTTAATTTATACTGGTTTAGCTTGTTTGTTTTTGTTTTTTTGTTTTTTATTATGGGATGAAATGTGACCTTAACATGTTTTTGTGAGATTCACCCAACACAAATGTTTGTTTCAGAGAACCTCCACAGGTCTAAATATTTATCCAGGAATCTGATGTATGTGTTCTACAGACTGTGACAAGAGCACTTTTGAGTGAAAGGAACAAGATAAATAAGCAAGAAAGAACAGGTTACTGGCACAAGGCACAGTAAAGAGAGAGTTGGGTGGTTCAAACAAGCAGGGGAGGCCCAGAGCAGAGCCTCTTACCATATGTACCATATTCAGCTGGACTGCTTCCAGTGTAGAAGCCTGCAGTTCCACTGGATACAGAGTATTGCTGGGTCGGGGGCATGTAGGGGGGGCGGTACTACAATAGAAAATGAAAGGTTATTAGACAAATGAACAACCTTACAAAAAAAAAAAAAGTAGCTGTAAAGAGTAAAAGTTACCTGTCCATGTAGAAAAAAATGGCCCTGAGAGTTGGCAAATGGCAACTGTTGCTGGGGAATCATCATAACCTGTGAGGTAGGTTGGTAGACATGAGTGGGTGCAACAGACCGGGGGGTGTTGCTGGGTGGGACCCGAGGGGCACTGCCTTGCATGTTGGGCCGGTTGGCGTAGTACGGCTTTTGAGGAAATGAGAGAGAGTCAGAAAACAAGCTGCACATGACCAAACCTTACATTTTCCCTGTTACTTTAAGCTTTAAGATGCCGTCACACTACATTCACATCTATTCATATACATGCATACGCAGGTCCAAATTTTCATCAGCCAAAAATCACATGCGTCACAAATCACAAGTGTCACATGAACCTTCAAAATCATTCTAATATGCAGATTTGGTGCTCAAGAAACATCTCTTATTATTATGAATGTTAAACTGTTGGGCTGCTTATTTTTTTTGGAAGCAGTGATATTTTTTTCAGGATTCCTTGATGTATAGAAATTTCAGTCTTTCCTAACATTACAAAATGTAAATACTGTCACTTTTGGTCAATGTAATAAAAAACACTCCGATATGCCAAGCCATCAGAACCAAACTGAAAACCTTAAAAAACAGAGGTATGTATTGAACCATGGGCTAACTGTATTGTTGCAACCCTCGTAGTTATCTTGAATGTTTAAAGCCTAGTGAGACCGTACCTTTTCTAAACATGTCACCAGCTCACACCAAGAATTTATGCATTTTACTTTATGGTCCTACTTATCATGAAATCAAAATGACCCCATTTTCTTAACACAAATTTCCAGTCTTAATGTGCACGATTTATCACTGTAACTATGAATTTTACACTTTAAAATGTACATATAAGACAAGAACTCTGGAAAGTCTGATTATAATGGCTGTGAACAGAGGGAGAGAAGAGAGGGCCAGTTACCTGCAGTGACCTGAATCCACCCTTCAGCCACACAAAATATCAGAAGAAAGAGTGGAGAGGAGGCGTGAGAGAGAAACAGACAACAACAAGCAGCAGTAAACATTAGCCATAAGCAGTGAAAGCAAAATTCCCACATGCATGGTTAAGAAAAGCCGGAGAAATATAATGCAAGCACAACAGAGGTCAGTGGCACACAGAGAACAAGGTGTTAAAGGGTTAGTTCACCCAAAAATGAAATTTGTCATTAAGCACTCACCCTCATGTCGTTCAGACCTTCCTTCATCTTCCAAACACAACTTAAGGTATTTTTGATGATATCCAAGAGTTTTTAATCCTCCATTGAAAGCAACGTAATTACGGTCATTCAAGGTCCAGAAAGGTATTAAAGACATTGTTAAAATAGTCCATGTGACTACAGTGGTTCAGCCTTAATGTTATTAAGTGACAAGAATACTTGCAAAAACAAAACAAAACAAACTACTTTATTCAACAATTTCATCTCTCCCCTGTCAGTCTTCTATGCAGTTGACGCATTGCGTCAAATGTGTAGAAGACTGACAGGGAAGAGATGAGTTTGTTGAATAAAGTCTTTATTTTTGCCCACAAAAAGTATTCTCATTGCTTCATAACATTAAGGTTGAACCACTGTAGTAAAAATGGATTTCATCAAAAATATCTTAATTTGTGTTCCAAAGATGAACAAAGTCTTACAGGTTTGAAACATCATGAGGGTGAACTTCATGACAGAAATTTAATTTTTAGGTGAACAAACCCTTTAATGGTGAACAGATGAGACCCAAAAACAGCTATTAAAACGCATGCAGCCTCTGACAATTAGGGTTGGGAATTAAGGGAAAAAAAAAAAAAAAAAAAAAAGTTCTTATTCAGAATTGCATCAACAGTATTCAAAAGTATTTTTGTTTAGTGCTTTTGAGTGAGGCAGGAATGGATGCCTTTTCAAATGTACTAAAAGAAGATAACCAGAACAAGATTCATGAAACGTATGATTCCCAACCCTATTGACAATGGACATGAATATATGGAAAAACCAGCAAGAGGAGCACCTAGTTGCAATAAAACGTAGTGTATTAGACTTTTTTGTTTGTTTGTTTGTACAGACAGAATACTTCTTATAACCAAGCAGGCTCCAGTTTATGAAAATTGGTAGTACCTGTTGGTGTAAAGCACGAGGCCCTGGCGCAAACTGGGAGGAAAGTGAAGAGTAAAAGGTCAAAGTTGAGATGCAAAAAGGAGTCAGACTCTGCCATACATGCACAATTTTTCCTCCAACACGAGCAGGAATTAGGACACCTAGCTAAGCCACAAAACACACTGAAGGCTTTGTCGATCATGAAGAGTTTCAAGGCTTGAAGATGGTGTACCTGTCTGGGTTGCGGTGCAGTGTTCATTTGTGGAGATGGCCCAGGAAAGACAACTGAGGGAGGCTGGCCTGGGGGATAGGCACCCTGTAAAAGAAATGGATACACTGACAATGTTAAATATGACCCAAATCATCCTCCTCATATATGCAAGTTTCTCCAAATTCACTTTCACCTGTGTCAGTCCTGGCGATTGGGCAGGGTGGGGAACGGCAGGGGGTCCTGTTATAGGCTGAGGTGGTTTATTCATTTCCTGTGGTTCTGCATGAGGGGGCCTCACACTTGCCTGCCAAACTGGAGAGTCAGCAAATCACGATTGAGGAATAAAGGGATACAACCAAACAAGTTATATTAAAACAGGCCAACATTTCAAAATGAAATACACAGTGAAATATATAATGTGCATTTCAAATAATTTGTGAAAATCACACCTCTAAATTAGTATTCTGAATCTCTGGGGTATTGACAAGCCCTCAGGAAGAGTCCTTGTGTAGTGTGTCCTTTAGCAATTCACCCTGGAGAGGAACAAGAGACCATTAGTTTGCTATTAAAGTTTTAGACATAAAATTCAAATCAGTATTCTTGTCGCTTCATAACATTAAGGTTGAACCACTGTAGTCACGTTGACTATTTTAATCATGTTTTTAACTACCTTTCTAGATGTCTACCTTTTCTGTTGCTGCCTATGTGTGGATCAGATACCCTCATATTTCATGAAAAATATCTTGGTGTTTTGAAGATGAACGAAGGTCTTACGGGTGTGGAACGACATGAGGGTGAGTACTTAATGACAGAAATTTCATTTTTGGATGAACTAACCTTTTAATTGCTGCAATCTACTTGAAATGTTAAAATCTGAATCATAAAAAAAGTTTGAAAGAATGATTCAATGACAAATACACTGTTTAACAGTCACTTGTCGCCACCTGGATTTGAATGTTCTGGTGTGATCATAGGCTACTTGTCAAAGGTTTAACAGACAGGCAAATCGCTGTCATTCAGAAATGAGATCACATTTCTGAATCGAGATCTTTTAACGACTAATTGTGCATCTCTACAGTCAGATTAAAATAAATTGTCTTTTTAAAATGTCATGTAAATGCTGTAGACTGACAAATCACACCAGTCTGGTTTTCGCAAAGTGGGACTAACAGACCTACACAATGTGCTCCGTAACTGTAAAAGGTAACTTTGTTTTTGGCGTTCAGTTGCTGTCTGTCTACAACTCTGCGCAGCCTTACGTTGATGACGTGTGATGTCAGCATGAGCAGAGTGCGTGGAGGTATCGAAATGCATATGTTGACAGGCAGGTAGGACATTGTATGCAATGGACCGAATGCAATGATAGAACATTTTTTGGTCCAGAGACTTCCACAGAAGATAAATGTACACATTTTAGGATTTAGACCACATCTTTTATTAATTGCTAACAGGATGTGAAGAGTGTTTCAACCAGTATAACAAAAAGTGTTAATAAAACAAATTGCCTACCCTACCTTTAATAAAGCTTCAGCTGCATCAATAACAATGGATCAAGTTCCATTAATGACGGACATGACTCAAGCATTCTAATGTAAAACATGACTGCAGCAAAGAAGGGAACTATAAGACACTAGTTATCCTGCTGTAATGATGTACACTGTGTACCTGATTACACTCAAAGCAAGCCTGAATGAATGAATGATCTCTGTGAGCAAGTAAAGAACGGGTGGGGGTCTACTAGTGTCAATTGAGATAAGACCACACCACACCCTTAAGATCTCAAACACACAGAGACAGAATGTGTATTTAACACAATCTTCCAGCTCAGCTGAGAAAAGAAAGGGAACACACAGGAGAGCAGCTGGAGAGCTCAGGCCAGGGGTTATAGAGATGTAGGCTCTTCATTCTGGGAGTGCCTGTCTGCCCCCTGTGACCCTCACACAAAAGAGCGGGACTTACCATCCGACTCTGTGTTTTTGATCCCGACAGATGGCAACCAATAAACACCCTCAGACCCTCTCAAAAAGACGACTTTCTGGAAGACAGCAGACGGGGGATGAATGATGCTACTAAGGAACTGAAGCACGTGGGGAATGCGCTTCCTTCAGAGGGAACATGAGAGCCTCTGACAGATCACCAAGGCCCAACTACATTTATGAATTACTTTTTCAAAGGAAATAAAAGGAAAAAAAGCAGAAGAACGGGTCAAAGAGGCATTGGTGTCAGCGACAGAGAGAACCTAGAAATAAACGAGCTAAACATGGGATGTTTATAGCACAGGGGGGGAAGGGCAGGCCACACGCGTGTTCAATATAGCCTGATGCCCAGCCATCCATGACATCCAGATGAAGTGTTTGTGGGGTGGTGGGGGAGGGAACGCCAGGCTCATAGTTATGATCAATGGATTTGGGAGACTTTCACAAAAAGCCATTGGCTTGTACGGCATACATCAAAGTTCATCCCTAAATTTAGTGGCAGTTTAAAGGCAAAGTGTTTTTTTTTTTTTTTTTTTTTTTGTTACACGTGTGCAGAGTTGAGCACACAGCCTTTTAAAGTACTTAAACTTTTAAACTTCATTTCACTTCACTATTTTTATGAATATTTCAATTGATTTATTTGAAACTATTTCTTTACGCACACTCGTCTTACTGAGAAAATTTGCATAAATTATACAGGATGGTGTTGGTTATTTTTTTTTATGCCCTTTTCATACGTTTTGTTCACAAATGCATGTAGAATAAAAATGTAAATGCACTAAACGGACATCTCTAAAGGGTTAGTTCACCCAAAATAATAATTTCTGTCATTTACTCACCCTCATGTCTTTCCAAACCCGTAAGGCTTTTGTTCATCTTCAAAACACAAATGAAGATATTTTTAATGAAATCTGAGCGATTTCTGTCCCTCCATTGACAGTCTATGCAACTACCACTTTGACGCTTCAAAAGTTTATAAAGAGCAGTTAAGTCCAAATTTCCTGAAGACAATCACTTAATATGATGATCAGATTGAATTTAGGCTTTTATTAACAGCGAACATAAACAGAAGCTCAACTGTACCTGCTTGACGAGTAAGAACCACCAACATTGGTTCTTGCGGAAGCTCTGCGTAACACAAGAATGAACATCATTGGTTCTTTCAAGTCAAGCAAGCAAGAGCTTCCATTTACCATAAATGATGTGTGCATTGACAAATGTTTGTGAATAAAAGCCTAGATTCAATCTGTTTATCATATAAAGCGATCATGTCTCTTCAGAAAAATTTGGACTAAACCACTGAATTCATATGAATTAGTTTTACGATCTCTTTATGAACTATTTGAAGCATCATATTTGTAGTTGTGTAAATTTTGCATCTCGCGCATGACAGCGTTTCTATGCAGCACTCAAGGTAAAAAGTTCAACCTAAGAAACGCATCTCTAGACCTGCGTCTTGTTTTCAACCGCAAAAACGTGCTCTGTGTGAGTGTTTTGCCACAACAGACCAATTGTGTGTTTGCAAACAGCGATGACTTTTTGTGGGCGGAGCCTATCTGGTGGCAGAAAATTAAGTTCTGCAGTAGCAGTCTATGGAAGCCACAGAATTAAAGAATAAAAAAAAAAGTTAATTTAAAGTTTAGATCTCAGAATTAGATCCTCAGAATTGCAAGTTTATATCCCGCAATTCAGACTTTTTTTCCCCTCAGAATTGATAAACTCACAATTGTGAATTATAAAGTCTGAAATTGTAGATATAAAAATTCAGGATTATGAAATAATGTTATAGGCTGTTTAAAAGTTATATGTAAAATGTTATAGGTTTAAATATTATTTCATGCTGTAACTGCTATGCATGTCCTTTATGAACCAAATATTATGTAGACTGTTTACATCAAATTATCGCTTTAATAGTAGACTAATCATTGCAGGTTTCATCAGTCCAGTCTGTGACTTGCAACAAACGTCTGTGTGTAGCTTCAAAGGGCGTCTTCAATGATGGTATTCTATAAAAATGAAGACATGCACTCCGATTCTGACATCCAAAGACACAAAACATTTTTCTCTTATTCTGTGGATTTTGCACATTTTCCTCCACTTGTTACCTCTATTTTTCTGCCACCACTATGGCTGCGCGCAACTGCAAGTGATGCAACTGTGACGTCTGCTCCAAATGGGTCTATAGTTTGACAGTTCTTGCAAATTCCCTGGAACTATGACATATCTCTCCTGTATGCAAAATATTCCCAAACCACAAATGTTGATTTTTTTTGGCCAAGTCCTTAACCCGTCCTGAATTCACCTTCCCTGTTTCTGTGTATTTAGATTGCACACTGAGGGGCTAGCAGAAAAATCGTGCTTTCTGTGGTTTAGAAATCATGCATGCTCACATTGTAATTTAATTGTGACTTTGATTAATCACACAGCCCTACTATCAACACATGCGCACTTGAAAGTTTCATCCTTGTCCTGTGTCTGCGCTATTTCTCTCTAAAAGTTATGAATGCTGTTTCCAGTAGTTTGTTATTGTTGTTCCAGCTCCATTTCCTTTTTCAACTGAAACTAAGGCCCAGGGAAGAGTGGTTTAACTGATTAGCAAAAAGAAAAAGAAAAAAAGAAACTCAATGTAAATGTGCGTATGGTTGCAAAAATTACTAGCGGTTAACAAATATCAAAGGCCAATACATCAGCCAGTATTTGTTGAAGTGTGCATTTGTAGCCTGCATAAAAACACGTGGTCTCTGTGCGTGATGGTTGTTCCGTGCGAATTGAACGTGGGCAGGAGAGTTGTCACTGAAGACACTTTAAACCCTTGATTTTAAGCTTTGCTGTGCTATATCTAGTTGTCCACTAGGTTATATTCATGTCATTTTCTTGCTGTATGTAAAATTAGTGTTTCCTTGTCTTTATTTATGATTCCCTGTGTGCACAAACCCACCAGATTGCTGACTGTTCTGTTGGTTACAGTGTTTACTTCTTTTTAAATTCATATTTTTTAAACAATTTATTTGTGAAAATATTGTAATACGATTACATGATTAAGAAGTTTCCGTCTAAAGTATAAGTCTTTATTTAACAGACTTAATTATTTCTAATTTATTAAATATTAATTAAAATAGGCTAATTATAAATGTATCGGTTTTATATCAGCTATCCTGCTCTCTTGAATAAACCTTGACTGACTGTGACTTTAGACTTTTTTTTTTTAATCTGTTGCCAACTGCATAAACATAGCTACTATGTTAAGACTGTCTTAAAAACTAGTCTGATCAACTAGCAGTTAGTCAGAATAATAAGTCTTACCTCCGGTTTCACGGACAAGGCTTAAACCTAGTCCCAGACTAAAATGCATGTTTGAGCCGTTTTAAGTGAAAGCAACTTGTACTGACATTTCTCAAGATGCACACCAGTAAATGTTTTTTCTAAGGCACATTTATAAAAGCTATTCAAATACCCTATGGATTAATCCTGGCTTAAAGGGTTAGTTCACCCAAAAATGAAAATGTCATTAATTACTCACCGTCATGTCGTTCTACACCCGTAAGGCCTTCATTCATCTTAAGATATTTCTGATTAAATCTATTTTTGATTGATTCGATTCGCAAAGCTCCGAAGCAGTGTTTTGAAATCGGCCCATCACTATATTGTTGAAAAGTCGTTATTTTTTTTATGGCGCACAAAAAGTATTCTCGATGCTTTATAATATTAAAGGATTAGTTCACTTTCAAATAAAATTGTGATAATTTACTCACCCCCATGTCATCCAAGATGTCCATGTCCTTCTTTCTTCAGTCGAAAAGAAATTAAGGTTTTTGATGAAAACATTCCAGGATTATTCTCCTTATAGTGGACTTCAATGAACTCCACTGTTGAAGGTCAAAATTACAGTTTCAGTGCAGCTTCAAAGGGCTTTAAACGATGCCAGACGAGGAATAATGGTCTTATCTAGCGAAACGATCGGTCATTTTCGAAAAAAATGTAAATGCATATGCTTTATATAAAAAAAATGATCACCTTCCAAGTGGTTCTGCCAAAACCGCACTTTCGTATTCAAAAAGCTTACGCCGTATGTCCTACGCCTTCCCTATTCAAATTACGGAACGAACAGCGCCAGTTCCATTTTTTCCGTAAGTTCCACTATAAGGAGAATAATCCTGGAATGTTTTCATCAAAAACCTTAATTTCTTTTCGACTGAAGAAAGAAGGACATGGACATCTTGGATGACATGGGGGTAAATTATCAGGAAAATTTTATTTGAAAGTGAACTAATCCTTTAAGGTAGAACCACTGAACTCACATAGTCTGTTTTAAATATGTTTTTAGTACCTTTATGGATCTTGAGAGAGGAAGTGTCATTGCTTTGAATGCAGGCCTCACTGAGCCATCGGATTTAATCAAAAATATCTTAATTTGTGTTCCGAAGATGAATGAAGGGCTTACGGGTGTGGAACGACATGAGGGTGAGTAATAAATGACATTATTTTTATTTTTGGGTGAACTAACCCTTTAATCTAAGCTCTGTCTGTGAAACTAGGCCTTTGTTTTTGGAATCAAATTAGACCAATCACCTTTTTCATGTAAATTAATTTATGACCAGTCCTAATGGGGAACAAAAAAAAAAATTAGATGACTACATTGAAAGACTAGTCTAAGCAGTTTATGCTACTGGCCACAAAACACAAACTTCAAGAAACACAAAACCAGATAAACACTTGATTTAAAAGCTCTTTTTCACAACTATTACCCTTAATTGTTGTCGCAGAGAACCATATTTTGCATTCTTCACTTAAAACACTGAAGTTGACAATTTACTCATCTTCATGTTTCAAGCATAAATAACTTTCTTCTACCTAACACAAAAGTACATGTATTATACATTCACTTCCATTGCATATTTTAACACACAATAAATGGTAACAGGCTGTCATTCTGCATAACATGTTTTCCGCAGAAAAAAAAAAAAAAAAGAGGGTGTATGCGCAATTAAAAAAAAAAAAAAGTTCATTTTAGGGTTAACTACCCCTTTAAGCAACTAAACCCACTATGGTGATTCATATGTCAGAGCCACGAGGAAATGGCTCTGTTAACCAAACAGGCTGATTCAAATATGAAATCCTCATGATACTGAAACACCAAGTTAAACTCAAACATATAAAAAAGCTTTAAACCATTTTAAAATAATAAGTTCGGAACAGACAGATAGAGCAAGGCTAACGTTTCCCAAATGTCAAGTTTTCTGCACGCTGTGCTCCCTGAAGCAGCGAGCTGCTCCTACAGACGTGTCACACCGCAGCCATGATGCTCTGCCGGTGTGGCTAACAGCGCTAGCCTCCATATGGCACTGACACGCTCACATCCACTCCACTATCCATACCACAACAACATAGATTCATCCCCAAGCCAAGATTTAACCACCTCCACACACCATCCGCGAAAAACCCACCTCGACAACCATCTGAGAAAACTATAAAATCAACCCGGGCCTTCAGTAAATGTGAGGGGAAGTGCCCATTCCACCGCACTAGCTTATTAGCTACCCCCCTCTAAATCAATGACATGGTTAAAGCCGACAGTCGGTGTGGTTGTCTCCGGTTCGTTTAACTATATCGTATGCAAGACTTCGGTGAAGTTGCGGTCGTTGAAGAAAAACGTTACGTGCTGCACAAACTTATTCTAACGTGCGCGTGGCGACATTCCTTCTATACGTCACACGAGACAACGGTTAAAAATGCTGTTAAAATACCAGAGAGCAAGCCATCCACAGCCGACAGGCCATGTAAACCCAAACGGGACGGCACAAAACTGTCCCAAATTGATATGTTCCCCAAATGTAAGTAGACTGACTCCCAGAAATATAAGCAATAGGAATGTGTAACACTGAAAAAAAGCGTAGACCCTTGGAAGTAAAGCCCAGGGAATACATAACTGGCTTATCATTGAGGTAAAGTGGGAAAATAACTAGCGACAAGTTAAAAGAAAAGCGTTTAACGAAGAAAATGTTTGATACGTGACCACACATCAACATTAAACCCGTCGTCAGAATCAATCTAGGCCCGGTTGGCCCCTACGATTATCGGTTTAGACGCGGCTATCAAAGTTAGCATAAGCAATAGGATTTACTCACCCGGCACTGCAGACAAATGGGAAAACTTGAGGGCAAGACTTCGTCAGCGTGTTTCTTGAAAGTTTGTTTTTTTATTTTTCGTTGCTAACAAAGGGCGTCTTGGTTCCCACAGGTATATTTGGTTTACTCAAGTGATAAGTGTTGGCTAGCGGCTGACACTTTAGGTTTAAATCCCATGTAGCGTGCAAAGCAAGAAAAAGTGACAGTATGGGGGGAAAAGATAATAAATACAGTTTTCAGATGTTACTACTGACAAAGTTGATGCCCCCAGGACAAGCCTCTTGACTGGAGGTCCATGTTTAAGGCGCGGATGGTGACGGATTGCCGGTAAGTTGATCACACTTCTCTTAATAAACGCGATTAGAACAGAGCCATGGTGCTTCAGCGCTTCTCCCCTTGAGCCCGCAGAACCGGACGGAGTGTTCATTGAGCCGCGTGGGTACTTCCGGGTTAATCAACCTGAGCGCTGCGGGGTCATTCGCCAAGGGTAGAAACAAGGCGCTATAATAAAAGTCTCCTGCATACATGAAGATTTAAGATTGTGTTAGTTTATGTATATACAGAAAATAATTAAATACTCACGTGTATATTGAAATGTTGAAAGAAATAGCTATAAAACGAACCGTGAGTGTATAAACCAGTAAGGCACGGATTGTGTTTAAACATGAAATAGAAACAAAACATGAAATACCACAGTCAGTATGCAAATAAATGTGTGAAAGTAATTTCTATAAAAGAGAAAAATAACATGTTGCCATCAATACAATACAATAAAATACAATTAATTGAGTATAAAGCACGAAATGTATTTATTTTCGTAATTTAAAAGCGTCATGAATAAATGACTATACAATGAAATTCACATTTCATTTCAATTCAATTCACATTTATTTGCTTTTTAAATTACATATTGTTTCAAAGCAGCTTTAAAGAAAATGCATGTGTCTACATTAATTTAGAGTGATCTGTTACCAGAGGTGACTAAGTAATGGATTTCAGAAATGTATATATACAAATCATGCAGTTAGCTAACTTATTGATTTAAACAATGTATTAATTTAAGGTAGAAACAGCTCATTGAAGTAATGAATACATGTTGTTAACAAAAATGATAAGGATATATAGAAAATTTAGCATAGATGCATGTTGACTCAGTTTGCTTCATCTGAAGTCCTCACAGGAGTTGGAAGTCGTCTCTTCACAGCTGTTGGGGCATTTGTAGACTTCATTAGAGGCTGGATCCAAACTGGAGCTGACAGATTCTCTAGTTACCTTGGGGTGGCATCCCGAGATAAAACAGAAAAGCAAATGGAAAATAATTAGCGTACCTGCTGTTCATAACATAAAGCAAAGATAATCATGTGCATTTGATCTGATATAACTGGAGTATGGGGTTATGATATGCATTATGTGAATGTTTGGCTAAAGAGATGTGTCTTTAATTTAGATTTAAACTGGCAAGTGAGTCTGAGGCCCAAACATTATCAGGAAGGCTATTCCAGAGTTTAGGAGCCAAATGCTGAAACGCTCTCCCTCCTTTAGTGGATTTAGATATGCTAGGTACTGCCAGAAGGCCAGAGTTTTGTGACCTTAAAGAGCGTGATGGATTGTAAGGCGATAAATTGGTTAAAGGGTTAGTTCACCCAAAAATGAAAATAATGTCATTTATTACTCACCCTCATGTCGTTCCATACCCGTAAGCCCTTCATTCATCTTCGGAACACAAATTAAGATATTTTTGATTAAATCCGATGGCTCAGTGAGGCCTGCATTCAAAGCAATGACATTTCCTCTCTCAAGATCCATAAAGGTACTAAAAACATATTTAAAACAGTTCATGAGAGTTCAATAGTTCTACCTTAATATTATAAAGCGACGAGAATATTTTTGTGCGCCAAAAAAACAAAATAACGACTTTTCAACAATATACCGATTTCAAAACACTGCTTCGGAGCTTTGTGAATCGAATCAGTGACTTGGAACGCTAAAGTCACGTGATTTCAGCAGTTTAGCCGTTTGATAGGAGATCCGAGTCACTGATTCGATTAGTAAAGCTCCGAAGCAGTGTTTTGAAATCGCTTATCACTACATTGTTGAAAAGTTGTTATTTTGTTTTTTTGGCGCACAAAAAGTATTCTCGTCGCTTTATAATATTAAGGTAGAACTACTGAACTCGTATGAACTGTTTTAAATATGTTTTTAGTAACTTTATGGATCTTGAGAGAGGAAGTGTCATTGCTTTGAATGCAGGCCTCACTGAGCCATCGGATTTAATCAAAAATATCTTTTTGTTCCGAAGATGAATGAAGGTCTTACGGGTGTGGAACGACATGAGGGTGAGTAATAAATTACATTATTTTCATTTTTGGGTGAACACTTTAAATTGGTTAAATATTTGTTCTCTAACAGAGCGCACAGCCTCAACTGAATGCGTTGCTCCTCTCCCATAGTACTATATGATTTATATAGGCTTCTTGGTATTTGTCGGGGCCCCCTTATTCCCCAGGGACCTAAGCGGCTGCTTACCTCGCTTATTGGTTAAGTCCACCCCTGAGTTGCATTCTCATGCTAAACATGGCCAAAGTTTTAAAACACGAGTTGGACGTATGACGGATTATTTCTGTGCCAAATGTACAACTTCCGGTTGTGGAAATGTTTCGCCGATATTTTTTTAAATATTTTTTTTCCAGAGTATGGCCTTTATAACGTAATAAAAGGGCGGAATTCCTTGTACAGGCACTTCTCCCTGATAAGCGTGCACACACACACATCAGCAAGAGCACATCCATCAACGCGCTTCGTTCGGGATACGGAAGCTGAGAGATTTTTCGACAATGGCTGCATCCCAATTCAGGGGCTGCACCCTTTGGAGGCTGCATACATCATCGAGGCAGTTTCATTTAAGAAAAATAACCATTAGAATGCAAAGTAAGAAAGAAATTACAGTATTTTACACCTCGCAATGAATATCAGTCAATTTTATTACGGTTACTTTTCTTAAATATGACATCCTTAATGACGTATACAGCCTTCAAATGCGACCTCTGGAGGACGCAGCCTCCAAAATGAGACGCAGCTCCTGTAAACAAAGGAGTGTGTTTTTGGTTGTGAGGGAAAGATGACCTTTTTCAGCCTCCCAATGGACCCAGCATTAAGGGAACAGTGGATGAAGTTTGTTTTTCCGGGGCAGCAACGGAGTTGTGCACGTATGTTTGTTTGTTCCCGGGATTTTGGTGATGAATACTTTGTAAACAAGTCCCAGTTTGGTGCTGGATTTGCAGATCGGGGGCGGTGAGTAAAACTGCATCAAATGTTTGTGTTTTGTTGGCATTCAGTACGCAAGTGCATAAAATGTAAACGCGAACGTTTTTGTTCTCTTTTCATTCATAATGATGTCATAGCTTGCAAACATGTTGCTAGCATGTTTTAGCATGCTTCTAGCATTAATTAGCATGTTGCTAGCATGTTTTAACACATTGCTAACATGAATCAGCATGTTGTTAACATGATTTAACATGTTGTTACAGACTGTCCTCCAAAAAAAACGACCCTATAGGTAGTTTTTCAAGCACCTTATTACAACCTATATTTACATTTTACAGTCATGCACCCTCTAGCTGGCGTAAAAATAATGACAGTGTCGTGTTACGTCTGTCGTCATGAAATGACGTATGACTGTCGTTACCAATCAAAATGCATGTTCATTTAAACGCAAGGTGTGGACTTTTTACACCATTTGTCTTACTTCCATTTAGCAAAACTCATTTTTTTTATTAACGACTACAACCCACCCCACCCCTAAACTTACCCTTAGTGATTTATAGTGCATACTTTATGAGCACATGCGTTCCCTGGGATGTAACCCACGATCGCATGATCACATGATTACATATTGTTATATATTGCAATGCTTTGCCAGTTGAGCTACGCGAAACCCGAAATATGATGCAGATAAAAAGGTACAATGCATTAAAATGAAAGTGTCCTGTTGTTGATAGGGGTGCAACTTTAGCAAACGCTCCTATGGGTCGTATTTCAGGGAAGTGACAAACGACCTATATATGTTGTGTTGTTAACATGATTTAACATGTTGTTAGCATGTTGCTAGCATGTTTTAGCATATTGCTAGCATGTTTTAGAGTGGTGTTCACATGGATTAGAATGTTGCTAGGATGATTTAACATGCAGCTAACATGTTTTAACACTTGTAGCATGAATTAGCATGTTGCTAACATGTTTTAACATGTTGCTAGCATGTGTCACTACTCAGTCCGTCCCGGAAACACGATTTTTATGTACTGCACATATGCAAAATTGCTGCCACTTCCTGTCATCGCCAGGGTTTTTTACAACAGTGACATCACTGTCACGATTTGTACTGTGCAAACTAACTGTGGATTGCAGACACAATTTATGAAGATAAAGCTAGAGGTGCCTTTATAAGGAGTAGACAGAAGTGGCTGGAACAAAATATTTTATTTTAAATTTAGAAAATTAAAAAAAAAATTAATCTAGAAAAGGAATTGTGAAGTATCATCTATACGTAAAGAGTATGTGAAAACAAAGATATTGCTGAATATGTCACTCAGTTTTTAAAAATCTTTACACTTCAGTTCCTTATAATGACAGAAACAGATTTATTTTTGAGTAGAAGTTTTGATACAACAAAGAAAATAGATTTTTATTATTTTGTGACAAAGATATTAAATTGGAAGAGGTTCAAAACTGTATTATGGGATTAAAAGATAATAAGTCTCCAGGGAATGATGGGCTTATTAGTGAATTCTAAGCTGTTCAATGTTCAGTTATCTCCATTTTTAGTAAACATATTCAAAGAATCCATAACATATGAGGAATTACCTGCAACTCTTAACAGGGTCTTATTACAATTATTCCTATACCTAAGCATAAACTTTATATTGACAACTGGAGACCAATTGCCCTGCTGAATAATGATGCAGAGTTGTTTGCTCTGATTTTTGCAAGAAGATTAAAGAAAGGTCTGGAAGAAATTATTGATAAAGAACAACCAGTGTTTATAACTGGTAAACATATCAGTAATAATATTAGGTCAATTTTAGATATGATTGATTACAATTGTTATATATCAAATGATTCATTAATTTTATTTATAGACTTTTACAAAGCCTTGATACCATGAGTCATGAGTGTAGCATCTGGACCAATCAGACACACAAAGTATTCATTATATTTAATGAATAATCCAGCAAAATTACTCTCCCAACAAAGTGAACCACCCCCAATCTGCAATTAACACAGACAGAACCAGGAGAACACATGAGGACTGATAAGTTTTACGACCGTAAGGAACTTGCAGAGAAGTTGTGACTCTCACTTAATTCTTGAGAAGTACAAATAAACCCTTTTAATCCTATATCTAACCACTTGAGAAATGTATAAACATATATATATACATAAACTAGTTATAATGAATTATTCATATTTCGGTAACACTTTCTATGAAGACCATGCTTATAATGATTTATAGGCCCATTTATTTATTTATAAGTATTACTATTCTATAAATATATTTATAAAGACTCATTAAGACCTATACTGCATTTTAAGTACATGTATAGATACATTTATATTATTTTTATAATTACTTTTGCTTTTTCAATGTGCATGCTCATAATCCATTATACACTGATTTATAAATGATCATATATAAAATAGTTCCATACATAGACTCTTGTTTGCTGTACCAATTAGTTATTAATTATGTCTTTAATGGCTAATGTTTGCATTAGACGTCCTGAATTGTATCTCCTCAGCCATATGCATCGTGTTGCTAATAGCAGTTTGGAATTATACTTTAAAAATATTGTTGCTGTGCTTTGCAGGTATGTAACATTAAAAAAGATTTTTTTCCAACTGTTTGTATTAATGATTTCTGTTTTATTATTAATTATTATTATTATTATTATTACAGGAATTATTGTTCATTAGTTACATTTACAAGTAAGCAACTTAAAATGTATAATGAGCACATCTTCATGATTTCTTAACATTTTCTTTAGGAAAATTGCATCCTGTGTTTTCACTTTACTTAAAGCGAACGCCAACAATGATGCATTTATAGAGAGTAGTAACTATTATTACTCACAATAAGTATTGATAAGAACAAAACACGGCTATTAATAACAATATATTATTTGACAGAAATAAAACCTGAAGTACTAAAAAGTCATTGTAACTATAATATAATAACATTATAGCAATGCAGGTTGCATCTTTATAAATACATTCATGGAACCATATGACTGACTAATTAATACTTATAAATCAGTGTATAATGGATTATGAGCATGAGCACTGAAAAAGCAAACGCATGACTTATAATTAATTATATAAATAATATAAATGTAACTATAACTAATCTTTATAAATATGTTTATAAAATAGTAATACTTGCTTATAAATAAGTATAAATGGAGCTATAATTCATTATAAGCATGGTCTTCATAGAAAGTGTTACCCATATTTCTTTTGAGCTAATTTGCTACATGAGTTTATGTTTAGATTTATTGAACATTTTGATTTTGGAGAATACTTCCAAAAAGCTATTAGCTATTGACAATGGATGCAATAGTTCAGTCAAATTAACATCAGGTACAACTAGATTTGAGATTAATCGAGGTATACAGCAGGGTAGCCCATTATCCCCATTCTTGTTTTTATTAGTTACTCAAATTATGGCCCTACACATAAAAAAAACAGAATTTCAAGGTATTAGCGTATTAGGAAGTGTGTTTAACTTGTGCCAATTGGCAAACAATACTACTGCTTTTCTTAAAAATGACTTAGAAGTAATAAAGGCAGTTCATACAATTAAAAATGAATATTAATATGTGCTGCATGTTTCCACTTAAAACATATGATTTAACAGAATTAAATGGTATTCTTATTAAGCATACAGTTACATATTTAGGAGTTATAGATAAAGATTTCATACCTATAAAATTAAAGGGAGATTTAATGTATGGCTTCAGAGAGATTTATCCCTGAATGGAAGGGTCTTACTGTCTAAAGCAGAAGGGATATCAAGATCTGTTTATGTGTGTTTAGCCTTAGATATCTAGTGTATACAAGGAATTAGACAAAATGTTATTTAATTTTCTATGGAGAAACAGACAACATTATTTGAGAAAGGACATTTTATGTAAGCAAAAGAGTAAAGGTGGTTCTTCTTACCAAAAAAGTAAATCTGTGCTTACTTTTGGAACCTTGAATAATACATTTAAGGTTAATTGGTTAATTAAATTCATGAAAGAAAAGGACAGCATGTGTTTGAAATGTTGGGTGGCATAGATCTTTTGTTGAGAGGTGATTATAAAATTGATTAACTACCAGTGAAATTAGTTAGGTTTCACAACCAAGCCTTTTTTTTAGCTTGGATGCTGGTGTTTAAGCACAATTTCTCCCCAAATAAATATATTATTTCGAATAATAGAAGTATCCAATATAAAAATAGATATCTCTTCTATAAAGGTATGAAAATAATATTGTGTTACTTAGACAACTTTTAAATTCAAATGGTAATTTGTTAACTTATAGTGAATTCTTGGATAAATTTGGGTTTGAGTTACGCCAAAAAAGTATGCTGTTGTGATTGACACCATACCTCAGCAATTTATACATTTTGTAAGAGCTTGTGGAAGTGATATTTCTGAGACAAATTATGTTAAAGACAGCATGTTTATAGGAGATATTGATACCCAAAAAGCCTGTGGTGTTGATGGCATCCTAAATGAAATGATAAAATATACAGACCCCAAATTCAAATTAGCCATCCTCAAGCTCTTCAATATCATCCTTAGTTCAGGTATGTTCCCCAACATTTGGAACAAAGGCCTAATTACCCCAATCCATAAAAACGGAGACCATGACTACCATGGTATATGTGTAAACAGCAACCTAGGTAAACTTTTCTGCAACATCCTAAACAGCAGACTATCCCATTTTCTCAGAGACAGAAATGTCCTGAGCAAGTGTCAAATTGGCTTCCAACCAAAATACCACACATCAGACCATATATACACTCTCCATACCTTAATCGATAAGCAAATCAACCTAAACAAAAGCAAAATTTTCTCATGCTTTGTTGACTTCAAAAAAGCTTTTGACTCCATTTGGCATGAAGGTCTTTTTCTTCAATTAATCCAGTGCGGCATTAGAGGAAAAACATATGACATCATCAAATCAATGTACAAAAACAACAAATTTGCTAAAATTTTTGTTGAAATTGGTAACAAACACACAGAATTCCTCCCTCAGTGTCGTGGAGTGAGACAGGGCTGTAGCTTAAGTCCTACACTGTTCAATATATACATAAATGAGTTAGCGAGGGCTCTGGATCAGTCTGCAGCACCCAGTCTTACTCTACTAGATACTGAAGTCAAATGCCTCCTGTTTGCTGATGATCTGATGCTGCTGTCTCCCACTTAAGAGGGTCTACAGCAGCATCTAGACCTCCTGCACAGCTTCTGTCAGTCATGGGCCCTGTCAGTTAACCCCAAAAAGACAAAAATATGATTTTCAGAAAAAGACCCAGCCGCCAAGACCAACATCATAGTCTTAAATTAGACAACATGCTCCTTGAGCACAAGCAGAACAACGCTTACCTTGGCATAAATATTAGCAACACAGGGAATTTTAACAAAGCTGTGAATGACCTGAGAGACAAGGCACGGAGAGCTCTTTACGCTATTAAAAGAAAAATTAAAATTGACATCCCAATCAGAATCTTGATAGAAATAATCAAATCAGTAATAGAACCCATCGCGCTCTACGGGTGTGAAGTCTGGGGCCTACTCACAAACCAAGGGTTCACTAAATTGGACAAACATCCAATAGAGACTCTGCAGACCGAACTATGCAAAGTTTTGCTCCGAGTACAACGCAAAACCCCAAATAATGCCTGCAGAGCAGAATCAGGATTATACCCACTTATAATCACAATTCAAAAAAGGGCTATTAAATTCCATACCCACCTAAAAAATAGTGATAAACAGACCCTCCATCACAAAGCCTTGAACTACCAAGAGCTGACACCAGGAAGAAACGCCCTTGGCCAATTGGTCTTAGAGCCGACTACACAAACCAAAATATGTCTGACTGAAAATAAAAACTTAGCCAGACCAAACCAAATAATTAAAACACAAAAAGAAAAATACCTAAAACATTGGACAGACGCAACAGCCCTACAAAGTAAATTGGAATGCTATTTGGCCCTAAATAGAGAATATAAATTGGCAGGATACCTGAGTACAGTGAGCTACCCTAAACTTAGAAAAGTCCTGAGCATGTACAGACTCAATGAACACAATCTCACCATAGAGACAGGCAGACACAGACAGACCTGGCTACCAAAGGAAGAACGGCTGTCTGCACAGAGAATAAAGTGGAAACAGAACTGCACTTTCTGACATCCTGCCCTAAATATGCACAAATTAGGGACACTTTCTATCCCCATTTCACAACTCACCACAAAGACTTCCATCAGAAACCAAACATGGACAAACTCCCATATCTGCTAGGTGAAAGTCCAGCAAACTCAAACCTGGCTGCCAGGTATATGAGGTCCTTTCACAATGAAAGAGCCTCCAGCGGGACAGAACTACCAGCACACTCACTATATGCCTAGAGACACTTCTATAAATATTATAAGATTGAACTTTTTATTGCAATTTTTTTTTTATTGCTATTTTATTGCTAGATTTTTTTTCTTCATTATTATTATTTTATTTATTTATTTTTATTGTACAGTTTTGTCCACCATTGTTTAAATATTCAGAGGTGTATAGTCTCGAAAAAGCATTTAAAAGTATTGTTTATTTTAGCCGGGTCACTTGTGATATTCCCCTTATTATCTTCAATATAATTTATTGTTCTTTCAGATTTATTTTGTTTAGTTCTCCAAGATAACAATTTCCCAGCTTTCTCACATTGATCATAATAATTTTGCCTTAACATCATAAGACTGACGGCTGATTTTTTGGCAGATAATTCATTGTATTTAGTCCTAAGAGTTAACAATTCTTGATGAAGTTTTTTTTCAAGAAGTTTAATTTTTGTATCGAGTGCAGTCAAATCTTTTTTGTAACCTTTTGATTTACTGCTTGTGACACTTATACACCTCTAATGATAACTTTAAAAGCTTCCCATCTGATATAAGCTGAGGTTTGTGTTGTATTAATATCAAAATACATTTCTATCTGTTGTGTGATATATTCACAGAGCCATTTAGGGTGAAATCTCCATAATGGAGGATTACATAGGGTCATTGTAAGTGAATAATATAGGGGCGTGATCTGAAATTACTATTGTATCATAAAAGCAATCAGTAATATATGACATAATTGTTGCTGAAATCAGGAAATAATTAATTCTGGAATAAAGGTGTGTTCTAGAAAAGCAAGAGTACTGAATATCCACCAAGCGTATTTAATATTTGATACGTTTTTTAATGTATTCATTGTTATTTATTTATTACAGAAACCACATATATAAACATACTGCTTGTGGATTCAATTGGAATAAATTAACGTTTGGGAACAAAAGCTGTCGCAGATCTTTGTCTATAAACCTTCTGATCGAGGCTGAGGACTAGATGTTGACAAACCAGTGCATCTATGCACATACATATGTCTTTAACACTCTATATTGGTTATACTGTTACCTTTTAGTAGTTTGCCTGACTATAATTATAAAACACACAAAAAAATTATTTCAACCCTGTTGTAATAAAAAAGAAACTTAATCACATCCATCTCTGTTCTTTAGTGTGAGATTTACCAGCAGTGCTGCCCTTGTGTTTGATCATATGCATTTGTACTGACACTACTGCAACATATGAGCATCATGTTTCTCTCATACTGGTAATTTATAAGAAGAAACACAGTGATTAAGAGATGTAGAATCTTATTTGGGGGAAACATGTCAGACAAAGCTCATTTGGCATGAATTTGATGTGTATATCTGTTAGGAACTCACTTTCCGCAAATAAACATAGTGCATGCCTTCACCAGATCTGTGAAGAAGAACATTAAAATGAATCATTTCGTAAGTGAAAAGCAACAAGATGCGGCTATAAAATCTTCACATTTTTAACAAAATCATTGCAGGAAATCATAGATACAATCTATACCTGATTCACCCTGGTCAGTCTCATAGGTCCTTTCAATCATGGCTATGTTCTCTTTAGTCAGGAATTCTTCCAGAGATTTAGTATTTTCTTGAAGGCATTTAGTGGAATCAGAGAAAAGGTGGTTTCTTTTACCCTCTGACTTGAACAGGTTTATTACTAAAGAGCTCTGAAACATGGTGGAGAGAATTCAAAGATAAGACAAATTACTTTGAAGACAAAATTACAAACAGATTGAGGTCTAGTAACACAAATAAATAAGTAAATAAAATGTGAACAGGACCATCGAGTTACTGAAATCTCCCACCTGTGCTAGTATCAACATCGCAAAAGATCAAATGCAGAATCTGTGAAAGAAGAAAAATGAAAGCCACAGGAAAATCTACACAGAACTGCAATGAACTCACTTGAGCCTTCTTCAGAAAGGACACCACATCACTGCGTACATCTTCCCGAGTGACCACAGCATGAGCCGGCACTTTGGCAAGATTACATTCAGCAAATTCAGAGTGTTTGAATGTTCTGTCTGGTGATCCTGGGCAGATCAGCTCAAAGTCGTCTGACTTTAGATCCTTAGCCCAGCACGGTCCTTTACCTAAGTAGATATAGAGAAGGAACCAGACCAGAAAAAAAAATCATATTTAAAAATGTGACACTATGAAAAGTGTGAAGCTTTATTAATCGACGTAAACTACACTAACCCTCTGTGTAATCCCCAACAATACTGTGCTTGATAAAAGCAACTTCACCAGCTTTTTCTGCAAGACACCTACAAGAGGAGTGAGATTATGGACTATTTAGATTATGGATTGGAGTCAGTGTACAAATCTAAAAACACATTTCCCTTTCCATTCCAGTTTGGGATACGGTCCAGTACCTGAAAGCCCCATCATAGCCATAATACATCTCCGCAGAAGAGGCTTTGCACTTGATCTCATCTCCCGCCACCTTCCCACGTCCTTTACACAGTTTACACATGTTTGAAGCAGGATCAGCACCAGGAGCACAGCCTTCACTGAAGAAATTGTCTGAGAAATGAAGACAAAAATTAATTTTATGCAATTACAGGAACTAAATCTGACAGAATCAATAGAAAACATGAATTATCCAGCTGTGAGAACACACTCAGTGATACTCACATAGGGTACAGACAGTTTTATTGCCGCATATGGCTGCATTTGGGACTATCCAACCAGCGTTGTGGTTCAGGCCAGTGTGGCAGGACTTTCTCCCTTGCAGTTTATTCCAGGTTAGACCCGAGTCCTTACGCACAACCGCCACAGCATAGAAACTTGAGGCCTCTGTGCACATCACAGACATGAAGTTTACAGTTTTTCTGAATTGCTAAAACACATTTCTCGAAACCATCATCCACTTTCTCAAAACCTTAAACACAAAACCAATCTTCCAAACTACATTCAGAGAACATCAGACATCTGACAAACAATTGCCTAAAAACCATTTTATCCGTGCTCAAAATCATACATACATCCAGTTTCAGATAGCCAGTCAAAATATAAACACTACAGATCTTTCATTAGACACTACATCAAAAAGTGGAAAACACAGAATCCAAAACATGCAGTTACAGAAAAGTATATTGAAACACATTAAATTAATTTTGCAGTTACGTAAAAAAAAAAAAGTAGTAATCGCAACTTACAGTAGCAAGGTGAATAAATTGTGTGCTGTATGCACTGCAAGTATAGTATACTGAATATTGTATAGTACTGAATGTCTGTATTTTCAGCACTTGTAAAATACTGTAAAAATACAGTTGTCCAACTGCAAAAGCCAAAAAGGTAGTAGTAGTAATAATAATAATGTGCACGGATAAACCATTTATAATACAGTTTTTCTCGATTGCTTAAACACATTTCTTGAAATTGTGCCTCCTTTTCTCAAAACTCTAAACACAATTAGCACAACATCTGTCTGTTGTGGCCATACCATTAACAGACTTTAAATAACAAAATGCAGTCAATTAACATGTTTCTAAAATGCTTAAATTTTCTGTAAGCTTACCCAATACCAAAATCATGGATCTTTATAGTTTTTTTTTTTTTTACAAATGCTTAAACACAGCAAGTCAGAAATGAAGACCTAATGTTCCAAACCATAAATACAGTATAAAGACTCTACGTCTGCAACAATATCAACTCAAAAGTATTAAAAAAAATTTCAAAAAATATTCAAACAGCTGATAAGCTTTTACAAAAATTACTGATCACTGAGAAATAGCTTATTCCAATCTCAATCAGAGACATAGCCAGGTGTTGAAGTCTTTCCAATACATGGACATACACAATAAAAAGGCACTCTTTGTGTTGGTTTTGTTCAACACAGAACAACACAGAGGAGCAGAAAAAGAATGAAAATGTCTGGATGAAGGAGAAGACTAGTTGGTCGAGGGAGAGGTCTAGTTGAACAAGGGAGAGGACTAGTTGGTCGAGGGAGAGGACTAGTTGGACCCGAACAAGGGAGAAGGAAAGGTGGGGGAGAGGAGTAAGAATGCGTGGTGCTGTTCAAAGGAGAGTAAGAGCTGTTCTCACTGATGAAATAAGAGCTACCATCATAGACCATGTGATAAACCATGGTCTATTATTGAGAGAGGCTGGTGAAAGAGTCCAGCCTAATCTCAGACATTCAACCGTGGCTTCCATTATCCGGATTTTTCAACAAACCAACAGGTAAGTTATGCATTTCATGAGGGCTATCATTGCAGTTGCTATTTATTACAGTAACTGCTGGCAACCAGCAGTTATAAATACAAATATGTTGTATTTTTGTTCCTTTAAAGGACACAATGATTTCCTCGCTCTGGGGGAAGAAGAAAGCTTCTCAGTGATGACCAGGAGCAGGCCATTGTAGAATGGGTCATTGCTGACAATGCAATAAAACTCAGAAAAATTCTAACCAGAATTTTAGAGGACAACCTGGTATTCAAGAACATGGAAAGCATCAGCCAGTCTACCATGGCTCGGACTCTGACCAAACACAGAATTCGAATGAAACAGTTGTGCACAGTACCCTTTGAAAGAAACAGTGATCGGGTCAAGGAACTCCGGCACCAATACGTCCAAGTATGGTGTCTTCACCCATGTCTGATTCTTCAGTGAGTTTTACATTATTCTTTTACACTTTTTTTCTATTTTCTATTATTAACCTACAAGTAAACATCAACATAGTGAAAAGCATTTAAACATTGTGTGTTTCATTTCTTTCAGAGAATTATGGAGTTGGAGGCTAATTATTTAGACGAGGCAGGGTTTAACCTGGCAAAAACATGTAGACGAGGAAGAAACGTTTGGGAAAATTGGGAAAAGGACCACCGTTGATGTGCTGGGTCAGACAGGAGCAAATATCACAATGTGTGCTGCAATCTCAAGTGCTGGTTTGGTCCTGCAGAAAAGCCAGATCTGACCCTACAACACAGAGCGCCTTCTTTTGTTTTTAGATGACCTCCACCAACAACTGGTGCCAGAAGCAGAACAGGTGGGAGGAAACATGAGGACATTTGTGATTGCAGGGGACAATGTAGCATTCCACCACTCACGTACAATAACAAACTGGTTTGCAGCCCATCCAAGAATGATTTCCCCTTTTCTTCCTCAATACTCTCCTTTACTCAACCCCACTGAGGAATTCTTTTCTGCTTGGAGGTTCTTTCCTGTGCTTTTTTTGTCTGTCAGTTTGTTTTATTTTTGCACATTTTGAACCAAAGGCCATGTATGTTTGTCTTTTTTGTTTTGTTTTGCTGATCACTGACAGCAATTTTATATTGCTAATAAAGCCTTTACTACAGCAATTCTGTCACTTACTGTTTTTTTTTTCTCAGTTGTACATGCTATAAAGTATTCATGACTCCTTCACGTTTAGTTTCTATGCTGTTCTAATGCACCGTGTGAAAACTTTTGAACAAGAAGATAATGTGCAAGTTTTTCAAATTTTGTTTAAAGATCATATTTTTTCATTTAGTACTGCCCTCTGGAAGCTACAAAAGATGCTTACATGTTTCCCAGAAGACAAAAAAAGTACAATTTATTCTGTTTATCCAATTCAAAAAGTTTTCACCCCCGACTCTTACAGTTTTTCTCGATTGCTTAAACACTATAACCAGGCTTTTGAACTAAAATTTCAAAACCATAACGCCATTTATCAAAAAGCACACCCATTTCCCTAAACTATAAACACTATTCCCCTGTTTTGACACATGAATAAGATTTGTTGAACTGTCACTGCAAAACTCTACACACAAATCCCTTCATTTCTCATTGCCTACACCATGTTGTCATTTAGAAAGCACTAGCATTTAATATTGTTCACTCAAGTCAGCATAGCTTGAGCTCAATTAGCACACAGTTACCCATGTGGAAACACTAAGAGTCAAAATTTATCACACACCAATCAGAACCTTCAATAGAGAGATAAAAGAGCCAGAGTCAGTTCATTCAGTTTTGGATCCAGAGAGACGTGATTGAAAAGGTCGAGGACACCAGAGAGGAGAAGGAGGAGGAGGAAGAGGATGAGCAAGAGCAGTAAGGAGTGGAGGAAGAGGTGAAGGAAGAGGAAGAGGAGGAGGAGGAGTATGAGGTGCAAGGAGACAAGGAGTCTCAGATGAAATTCGTGCCACTAGTTGACCATGTCCTTGTCCATGGTATGACTATGAGGGAGGCTGGGCAGTGAGTTCAGCCAAACTTAAAGGATTAGTTTACTTTCAAATAAAATTTTCCTGATAATTTACTCACCCCCATGTCATCCAAGATGTTCACCTCTTTTTTTCTTCAGTCGAAAAGAAATTAAGGTTTTTGATGAAAACATTCCAGGATTATTCTCCTTATAATGGACTTCAATGGCCTCCAAATGGTTGAAGGTCAAAATTATAGTTTCAGTGCAGCTTCAAAGGGCTTTAAACGATATCAGACGAGGAATAAGGGTCTTATCTAGCGAAACGATCGGTCATTTTCGAAAAAAAATGTAAATATATATGCTTTATATAAACAAATGATCGCCTTCCAAGTGGTTTCGCCAAAACCGCACTTTCGTATTCTTCAAAAAGCTTACGCTGAATGTCATACGCTTTCCCTATTCAACTTATGGAAAAAATGGAACTGGCGCTGCGTTCGTTCCGTAATTTGAATAGGGAAGGCGTAGGACATTCAGCGCAAGCTTTTTTAAGAAAATGAAAGTGCGGTTTTGGCGGAAGCACTTGGAAGGCAATAATTTGTTTATATAAAGCATATATATTTACATTTTTTTCGAAAATGACCGACCGTTTCGATAGATAAGACCCTTATTCCTCGTCTGGTATCGTTTAAAGCCCATTGAAGTCCATTATAAGGAGAATAATCCTGGAATCTTTTCATCAAAAAACTTAATTTCTTTTCGACTGAAGAAAGAAGGACATGGACATCTTGGATGACATGGGGGTGAGTAAATTATCAGGAAAATTTTATTTGAAAGTGAACTATTCCTTTAAGTTGCTTTATCGTTGCCTTGATCATAAGAACCTTCAGGGAGGAAAACAGGTAGGTGTACCTCAGTGTACTCTACTGTAACTTCTGAGTGCTGTACCCTGTTACAACACATGCATCAAAGCGTCTGTGTCCAAAGTTGGCCTGACACACCAAACCAACGCTCGACAGCCGACGGCCAAGTAGCACGTTCGATCTGCACCTGCGCAAGATGAAATGCCTTTCCGCACCAGCAGGTGGCAGTAGCTGAACAGCCAATCAGAATGATCAGATGGCCCAACGGACTGACGCCGATTCAACATGTGGAATCGGCCGGAAAAAAGCCAACTAGGACCAACTTCAGCTGATGGTGCGGAACACACTGAGAAAACTCTATAGAAACTCTATAAAAACTGTCAGCTTGGTGTGTTCCTGCCTTTACAGTTACAGTAATCAGTACTTCTATTTTTGTAGGACACAGAGACGATGGAATGGAAGAAGCCTGACTAGACATTTCAGTTGATGTGTGCCAGGGGTGGATCAGGCATGCAAGAGGATTTTCCCCCCGCTGCCTGGATAGGACCAGTACAGCCTGTGATGTTGAAGAGATTCTCTGGCCTGTCTCAGACCAAAGATGTGATGCTGGGGCAGAATATTTTTTGTTGTTGTTTGGTGTATTGTACTGTACAGTACATTAAGGAATAAAAAATGTGCAAATGTATACACATGTTCATCATGTGAAAAGTTCCTTGAGGGGGAGAACCACAAGCAACATAACTTATTACTGGTTTTTGTTTTTGGTTTTTGTAGTATTGTTTTGAATTTATCTCACCAATGTTTAAGACTATGTTGTAGTGTGTGTGTGTTTTTGAGGGCTTGTGTGTGATGTCTGAGGGCAAAGTTTGGTTTTTCAGCAAGAGTGAATGGTTTTGAGTGTAGAGCTTCATTTTGAAAATAGGATGTTTGGGGAATTGGGTGAGACGTTATGGATTTGTGTTTACTGTTTTGAGAATATGAGGCATAGTTTCAAGAAATGTGTTTAAGCAATCGAGAAAAACTGTAATGCATCATGTTTCCTTCTGGAGCAT
This sequence comes from Hypophthalmichthys nobilis, assembly GCA_037950665.1. Lineage (NCBI taxonomy): Eukaryota > Metazoa > Chordata > Actinopteri > Cypriniformes > Xenocyprididae > Hypophthalmichthys > Hypophthalmichthys nobilis. The sequence continues at coordinate 21,488,628 of CM075488.1, forward strand.
CAGTGAATGTTTGCAGCTTTTTTAATAGTTGTGTTTGAGTCCCTCAGTTGTCCTCAGTGTGAAAAGATGGACCTCAAAATCATACAGTCACTGCTGGAAAGGATTCAAATATGCAAAAGATGCTGGAAAACTGAAGAACCTGCAGGACCTGGAGGATTTTTCTGAAGAACAGAGCTCAGTTTAACTGCTCAGAACAAACAAGGGACTCCATCACAACCATCACAAAACAAACAACCAGTCGTGGATCATCCAGGTAACCACACAGTATTAAGAATCAAGGGTATTTTGAACAGGGTTATTTTTATAAATTCAGCTATTTTTTTGTCTTGTGGACTATATATAAACATCTGTTATGTGAAATAGTTTATTCAGGACAGTTCTAAATAAAAAAATAACATGCAATTTTTATGATCCTTCTTATTTTGTTAAAATGATTAACATTTTTGCAGATTCTGCAAGGGGTATGTAAACTTTCGAGCTCGACTGTATATTATGTGTTTGTGTTTTCTGAATGAGAACACAGCTAAACCTGTGCAAAATGAGAGCATTTTTGTGTCGAATTTTGCAGAAAACATTAAGAAAATTGGAACCTGTGTGAAAACAGGTGAAATGTGTTAAATGTTTTGAGAAACATGTCTGTTTCTAGAACTGAATGAATGGTTTGGGAAATTGGGCCAACTGAACCAGTTATAAAAGCCCCTTTCACACATACAGTCTTTCCTGACAAATTACTGGTAAGAGATCATGTGTGAACAGGATCTTTTCAAAAATACCGGTAAATTGGTTCTGCCAATTTATCAGTAGGGAAGTTGTAACATTACCAGTAAATTACTGGTAATGTGCTCTGTGTGAACACAGAATGACGATTCATAAACAATCATAAACAGGGGTGTAGCACCAAATCATGGGCCCTATGCAAAGACAGTGTGGCGGGGCCCCGTTGCCATCGAGCATCTCATGATCCACGTTATTTAGCACACTTTTTTTTTTTAAATAATAGTGTACAACTACAGTGGGTACGGAAAGTATTCAGACCCCCTTAAATTTTTCACTCTTTGTTATATTGCAGCCATTTGCTAAAATCATTTAAGTTCATTTTTTTTCCTCATTAATGTACACCCCATATTGACAGAAAAACACAGAATTGATGACATTTTTGCAGATTTATTAAAAAAGAAAAACTGAAATATCACATGGTCCTAAGTATTCAGACCCTTTGCTCAGTATTTAGTAGAAGCACCCTTTTGATCTAATACAGCCATGAGTCTTTTTGAGAAAGATGCAACAAGTCTTTCACACCTGGATTTGGGGATCCTCTGCCATTCCTCCTTGCAGATCCTCTCCAGTTCTGTCAGGTTAGATGGTAAACGTTGGTGGACAGCCATTTTTAGGTCTCTCCAGAGATGCTCAATTGGGTTTAAGTCAGGACTCTGGCTGGGCCATTCAAGAACAGTCACGGAGTTGTTGTGAAGCCACTCCTTCGTTATTTTAGCTGTGTGCTTAGGGTCATTGTCTTGTTGGAAGGTAAACCTTCGGCCCAGTCTGAGGTCCTGAGCACTCTGGAGAAGGTTTTCGTCCAGGATATCCCTGTACTTGGCCGCATTCATCTTTCCCTCGATTGCAACCAGTCGTCCTGTCCCTGCAGCTGAAAAACACCCCCCAGCATGATGCTGCCACCACCATGCTTCACTGTTGGGACTGTATTGGACAGGTGATGAGCAGTGCCTGGTTTTCTCTACACATACCACTTAGAATTAAGGCCAAAAAGTTCTATCTTGGTCTCATCAGACCAGAGAATCTTATTTCTCAACATCTTGGAGTCTTTCAGGTGTTTTTTCATGTGTCTTGCACTGAGGAGAGGCTTCCGTCGGGCCACTCTGCCATAAAGCCCCGACTGGTGGAGGGCTGCAGTGATGGTTGACTTTCTACAACTTTCTCCCATCTCCCGACTGCATCTCTGGAGCTCAGCCACAGTGATCTTTGGGTTCTTCTTTACCTCTCTCACCAAGGCTCTTCTCCCCCGATAGCTCAGTTTGGCCGGACGGCCAGCTCTAGGAAGGGTTCTGGTCCTCCCAAACGTCTTCCAATTAAGGATTATGGAGGCCACTGTGCTCTTAGGAACCTTAAGTGCAGCAGAAATTGTTTTGTAACCTTGGCCAGATCTGTGCCTTACCACAATTCTGTCTCTGAGCTCTTCAGGGAGTTCCTTTGACCTCATGATTCTCATTTGCTCTGACATGCACTGTGAGCTGTAAGGTCTTATATAGACAGGTGTGTGGCTTTCCTAATCAAGTCCAATCAGTATAATCAAACACAGCTGGACTCAAATGAAGGTGTAGAACCATCTCAAGGATGATCAGAAGAAATGGACAGCACCTGAGTTAAATATATGAGTGTCACAGCAAAGGGTCTGAATACTTACGACCATGTGATATTTCAGTTTTTCTTTTTTGATAAATCTGCAAAAATGTCAACAATTCTGTGTTTTTCTGTCAATATGGGGTGCTGTGTGTACATTAATGAGAAAAAAAAATGAACTTAAATGATTTTAGCAAATGGCTGCAATATAACAAAGAGTGAAAAATTTAAGGGGGTCTGAATACTTTCCGTACCCACTGTATATACATAGCACTCACTGATAGAAAAACGGTTTTACTGCATATCATGTATACAGTATAACACTCATATTAAATAGAGCACCCCAGAATCCCCTTAGACATAAAAATGACAGTTTAACAATATTTAATTGGAATTGTCTTAACAATTAACAGACATTGTGCTTTGTATTCCAACAATACAATCTTTCTAAATTATTTAACAGTGTAGGTACCTCTACACGCATGATGAACACAGGATTGATACCCTGAGTCATAAATTACATGTCTGATATGCTACTATCCTGCGCCATTGTCTTCATCTGCCCGAATGAGGAAAAGCATTTTAGTTTCACTATTTGTTCAAATTGACAGAAATGTTTGACCTCTGAGTGACCAGCATAATGGATGATCAAACAGAGCGCGTTTCTGCTCTTAAAAAACACGAGACGCGCATAATAGTATCCAGCTGCAGAGCTGCAGCACTGATGAAAGGAAAAGAAGGTTGGTTCTCGATCAAGACATGGCACAACGGTCAAAAATGATCAACTAGTGCATATTTACATAGAAAAACAATTAAAAAGCTTACTGTAAACAGCACGGAGTTATCACATCATCTCCATAGTAACTTTTAAAGATCATTTCATGATGACTGACATCACAGAATTTACCCGTATTTTGGTGCTGATGTGTAAATGGTCTGAACAACATATTTGTGTATTTACCGGTAAAATCATTCTGGTAATTTTACGGGAATTTACCGGGATTGCTGTGTAAGAGGGGCGATACTGTGTTAGCAATCAAGAAAAACTGTCAGACAGGATTAGCAGATCAATTTTTATAGAAAACTGTTGTCAGAAAACTCCTGAGAAAATGCAGTCTAGTGTTTCACAAAAGTGGAAGTACGTAATACTTGCCTTCACCATCATGACAGCTTCCTGTAAGGAAGGAGAGAATAACATTTTAAATTAGGTTTCAAACATGTAAATTCTGACTTATAGCTTATGAACTGATTCATGAAATATGGGGTAGTGTTCATTCTTACGTTGATCATACTGCTCAACCATGGCTGGAACTAGACCACACTTTCCAGCAATATATACCAGGCCACTATCAGCTGCAAAGAAATCTGCTTCTCTGCGCTTTGGTGCAAATAAAACAGAATATTAACCTACAGGTCGACAGCATGTAAATATGATTGACATCAACCTCAGCGCTCATCCATGTGACCCAACAATACCATGACTTTCTCAATGCAGCCTTCCACAGATGATGCTTTTCTGCACTCCAGACGATAAATAAGTGAACTTATTCTGTCACACTTTATTTGCTCTGCACAGCCAACAGTACACCATTCAATTTTACGGACTAGAGCCGGCGCTGGCGGGTTCCCATCTGATTAGAGATACAATATACAATCATGTTTTACAAGTAAATGTCAAGAACTACATACTCAAGGCCCCAAACGTGTCTTGACACCTAAGTCAGACTCAAAATGGGGCATCTGCAAACACATGATGCTATAGAGCATTTCTCAGAAGTCACTTTTCAGTGGATGTATGCAGTTAGCACACATAAATTCATACAAACAATCTGTTTACCATATCTGAACCAATGAGGTTAATTCTTGTGTTAAGCAGCACGTTTGAGCTTCAGCAAGAACCAAAGAGATTTGTTCTCGCACGTCATTCAGGTTCGGTTGAGCTTGTTTATGTTCACTGATCAATGTTTATATGCGAATAAAAGACTAAATTAAATCTGTTCAAGCGATCAAGTCTCTTCAGAAAATTTGGACTTAACTGCTCGATTCATATGGATTAGTTTTACCATCTCTTCATAAACTTTTTGAAGGGTCAAAGTGGTAGTTGCGTAAACTGTCAATGGAGGGACAGAAAGCTCTCAGATTTTATTAAAATATCTTTATTTGTGTTTCGAAGATGAACGAAAGTCTTAAGGGTTTTGAACGACATGACCATTTTTTCATTTTTGAGTGAACTAACCCTTTAATGACTGCTAAATATTTCAAATAAATGTTGTTTATTAATAATTGTATAACACGTATTGAATAATAATTGTGTAATTGTGTGTCACCTTTAAGGGCACGCATGGACTTATAATAATCTTTTTTCAGGTAGAGGAAGGAGTCTGTGCCCTTAGGGAGCTCAATCAGGTCTTGGATCAGCGGAGAGTCTGAGAATATCAGGTCTTTTCCCCCAAAAGCAGCAGAAGAGAAAATATCTGAATCCTGTTGAGCACAACAGTTGAAATTTTAACAAGAAGCTTTCATTGTCTCCTGACTGTATTGTATTGTATTGCGGGGTGAAATATCTAAATTTAAATTAATATTACTTCCTTTCTTAAAACAATGACAGGGTCTTTCTTCAGTAATAATGTAGTATGGTGAAATTAAAAGTTACTGATGCAGCATCTATTGCAATGACATACCGGAATCTGTTTAAGGACTTTATAAATGTGCTGTGAATCCGTTCGGCTAAGGACAGCACGGGCCGGCTCTTTGCCGAGGTGGCAGTTCTTGTACTCCTCAACACTTTTCCTACTGCCACCCATGCACAACAGCTGGTAGTCCTGTCTCTCACTCACTTAAGAATTCAGATTAGACAAGAAAATCAGCAACTTTGGAATCATAACCTCCTGCCACAGCTCTAATATCTTTAACAATTTTGTTACAGTCAATAATATTTTAGATTTTGGTAAAAGAAATCTCACCTGGGATTGCATCGTGGCAAACAAAGGCAACTTGTCCTTTACCATTTTTCAAGCACCTGGAGAGGATGCATGAGTTTTATTGTTGTTCATATGTAGAGAAGACAATGGAAATATGAGAGTGTATTAGTGTGGATCGTACTGGAAGGCTCCTTCATCACCGGAGTACTTTTCGCTCTGTGAGCAGCTGCAGTCACCCTGGCAAGACTGGCACAGGTTTGGGTATCCGCCTCTTGATATTCCAGGAATGCAACTGCTTGAGAAGAACTGTGACACAGCTGGAGAACAAAAAAAGCTGTAGCTAAGAAAATAAAATAGTCTATGTACAAAACAATCAGCCTAGCAAGTTGCAACAAGACAAACCCTGCAACAATATTATGAAATGACAGTGTGATGTGAGACATGAATTAGTGCTTTCAGTTACACGAATGAGCGGACTGATATCCACCTTATTTTTCAATGCGGAAGTAAGGTATTTTCCTGTGAATAAATATCTAGAAGGATGACAATGTGCATTAAAAGGTAAAAATATTTGTACTACCGATGTCCTCATGATTACTATAATAAATTAAAATAATATGACAAATACCAGTTTATAACAAACTGTTTTTGTACAGCTAAAATAACTGGATGTGGCTGACACTGGAAGCCTCGCACATTCAAGCTAAAAATGGTCCGTTCTTATCTTAAAAATGAGGTGGATACAAAGTTTCAATTGACAACGGTCATTATTGGGAAATATCAGACCAATAATGCAAATATTCCAGAGAGCCGTTTAATAATAATCTACACAATAATAATCTAGCCACACTAACCCTTCTCAAGAAGCGTATCAGGACCATCCCAGGTAATCTTATTTTCAGCAATCAGTCTTCCAATGGGTATATTCCAGCCTCCAGTACTTTGATAACAACTGTGGCAGGAAGTCTTTCCATGAAGTTCACTGATGTTGAAGTTAACGTCCCTCTTTACCACAGCCACAGCATAACAGCATTCTTGAGGAGAAGTGGAGCAGAGAGGAAGTGAACGGAATCAAAAACACATCTGTCAGAAAAAAAATGACTGCTAAATTGAGATGATTTTACCATGTGCAGAATGATGATAAATCTTCCAATATATTTTTAAGAGAAATTAAAACATTTGCTAATTTAATTGAAAAATCACAAAAAGAGGCCATCTTGCCTCAGTACTGGGGAATATGTCAAATACATGTCAAGTCAAGTCACCTTTATTTATATAGCGCTTTTTACAATGCAGATTGTGTCAAAGCAGCTTTACATTGATAACTGGTATATAATTTTGGCTGCACAGCAGCTCTTAAAGAATAGTGTCAATGTCGGCAGATCAAAGCACTGTTGAATATCAAACGTCAAGTGTCCCCAACTAAGCAAGCCAAAGGCGACAGCGGCAAGGAACCCAAACTCCAACAGGTGACATCAGATGGCAAACAGGTGGCAAATAGACTGCTGTGTTAAAAATGGAGAAAAAAACCTTGGAAGAAGATAGGAGAAGGATCTACCACCTGCGGTTGATTTTGATATTCTAGGTATTATCAGCTGGCCTGAGTTCTGAGATCGCAATAGACGTGAAGGACTATAATGCTTTAAGAGCTCGCTCAGGTACTGGGGAGCTAAACCATTTAGTGCTTTGTAAGTAATTAGCAAGATTTTAAAATCTATACGATGTTTAACAGGAAGCCAATGCAGTGTTGACAGAACTGGGCTAATATGGTCATACTTCCTAGTTCTAGTAAGAACTCTAGCTGCTGCATTTTGTACGAGCTGTAGTTTATTTATCAGGCGAGCGGAACAACCACCCAGTAGAGCATTACAGTAATCTAGCCTTGAGGTCATGAACGCATGAACTAACTGTTCTGCATTTTTCATTGAGAGCATATGTCGTAGTTTAGATATATTTTTAAGATGGAAGAATGCGGTTTTACAGATGCTAGTAACATGGGCTTCAAACGAAAGATTGGTATCAAAGAGCACACCCAGGTTCCTAACTGACGACGAAGACTTAACAGAGCAGCCATCAAGTGTTAGACAGCATTCTAGGTTATTACATGAAGAAGTTTTTGGTCCAAAAATTAGAATCTCTGTTTTTTCTGAATTTAGAAGTAGGAAATTACTGGTCATCCAATTTTTTATATCAGCTATGCATTCTGTTAATTTTGTGAATTGGTAAGTTTCGTCAGGGTGCAAAGAAATATAGAGCTGAGTATCATCAGCGTAACAGTGAAAACTAACACCATGCTTCCTAATGATATCTCCCAAGGGTAGCATGTACAGAGTGAAAAGCAACGGTCCTAGTACTGAGCCTTGCGGTACTCCATATTGAACTTGTGATCGATATGACATCTCTTCGTTTTCTACTACAAACTGATAACGGTCAGATAAGTATGATTTGAACCATGACAATGCAATTCCACTAATGCCAACATAATTTTCGAGTCTATTTAAAAGAATATTGTGATCGATAGTGTCAAATGCAGCACTAAGATCCAGTAACACTAATAGAGAGATACAACCACGATCTGATGATAAGAGCAAATCATTAGTAACTCTAATGAGAGCAGTCTCAGTACTATGGTACGGTCTAAATCCTGACTGGAAATCCTCACAGATACTATTTCTGTCTAAAAAAGGAACATAGCTGTGATGATACTGCCTTTTCTAGTATTTTTGACAGAAAAGTGAGATTTGAGATCGGCCTGTAATTGACTAATTCTCTAGGATCAAGTTGTGGTTTTTTAATAAGAGGATTAATAATGGCCAGCTTAAAACTTTTTGGTACGTATCCTAGTGATAAAGATGAATTGACGATATTAAGAAGAGGATCTATGACCTCTGGAAGCATCTTTTTCAGTAGCTTAGTCGGTATAGGGTCTAACATACATGTTGTTGATTTTGATGATTTAATAAGTTTAGACAATTCTTCCTTTCCTAAAGCAGTAAATGAATTGAATTTTTCCTCAGGGACACTACAATGCACTGTCTGACGCGATACTATAGTAGACGGTTGCATGGTTATAATTTTTTCTCTAATATTATCAATCTTACAAGTAAAGAAGTTCATAAAGTCATTACTGCTGTGCTCTTTGGAAACATCAGAAGTTGAAGAAGTTGTTAATTTAGCCACTGTATCAAATAGATACCTAGGGTTGTGTTTGTTTTCTTCTAAAAGTTTTGAAAAATAGGCAGATCTAGTAGTTTTTAAGGCCTTTCTGTACTCAATCATTCTCTCTCTCCATGAAATGCGAAAAACTTCTAGTTTTGTTTTCTTCCAGCTGCGCTCCATTTTTCTGGCTGCTACCTTTAGGGCCCGAGTGTGCTCATCGTACCACAGCGTTTGATTAATTTCCTTAATCTTTTTTAAACGCAAAGGAGCAACTGAGTCTAATGTGCTGGAAAAGACAGAGGCAATAGTTTCTGTTTCAACATCGAGGTCTTCTAAGCTGTCTGGTATGCTAAGGCGATGAAACTGATCAGGAAGATTATTTAGAAAGCGATCTTTAGTGGTAGAAGTGATGGTTCTACCATATTTATGGCAGGGAGGCAGTTTAGCTGCCTTGACTAAATGTAGTATACACGAGACTAGATAATGATCTGAGATGTCGTTACTCTGCTGCAGAATTTCAACGGCATCAATATCGATTCCATGTGACAATATTAGATCTAAAGTATGATTACGACAATGAGTGGGTCCTGACACGTGTTGTCTAACACCAATAGAGTTTAGAATGTCTGTAAATGCCAATCCCAATGAGTCTTTTTTATTATCTACATGGATATTAAAATCACCAACAACAAGGACTTTATCTGCAGCTAGTACTAAAAACTGATAGAAAATCAGCAAATTCTTTGATAAAGTCTGTATGGTGCCCTGATGGCCTGTATACAGTAGCCAGCACAAATGTCAACTTACATAATGTTACGTAAAGCACCATCACTTCGAAGGAATTATATTTGGAAGACTTTTGACTAATACTGTAAATATTACTATAAATTACAGCAACACCTCCCCCTTTGCCTTTCTGACGAGGATTGTGTCGATAATCATAACCTTGAGGGCTAGACTCATTTAAAGTAATGTAATCGTCTGGTTTTAGCCAAGTTTCTGTCAAACACAGCAAATCTAGATTATTGTCTGTGATAATATCATTTACAATAAGTGCTTTTGAAGAAAGGCATCTAATATTTAACAACCCAAGCTTTATCATTTGTTTATCATTTTTATCTCTATTTTTTATTTGTTGAACATCAATTAAATTTTTACCATTAAATGGGTTTGGAAGTTTTTTGTTTTTACTAATTCGGGGTACAGACACAGTCTCTATGTGATAATATCTAGGTGTAAGAGTTTCTATGTGTTGGTAATTATCTGACTTCTGTAACGTGAGGCAGCTAGCAGACGGTCGGTTTAGCCAGTCTGTCTGCTTCCTGACCTGGACCCCAGTTTGTCATGTTTTAGTTCTAAGACTATGTGCCATATTACTAGAGAGAAGAGCAGCACCATCCCGGGAGGGATGAATACCATCTCTTTTCAACAGGTCAGGTCTGCCCCAAAAACTTTTCCAATTGTCTATGAAACCTATATTATTCTGCAGACACCACTTAGACAGCCAGCCATTGAGTGATGATAATCTGCTAACTATCTCATCACTCCGACGAACAGGAAGAGGGCCAGAGCAAATTACTTCTTCTGACATTGTACTTGCGAGTTCACACACCTCTTTAATGTTAATTTTAGTGATCTACGACTGCCGAAGTCGAACATCATTAGTGCCGACGTGAATAATAATTTTAGAGTATTTACGATTAGCATTAGCCAGCACTTTTAAATTTGCTTTGATGTCAGGTGCTCTGGCTCCCGGCAAACATGTGACTATGGTGGCTGGTGTCTCTATTTTCACGTTCCGTGTAATAGAATCGCCAATAACTAGGGTACTTTCAACGGGATTCTCAGTGGGTGCATCACTGAGTGGGGAGAACCTGTTTGATGTTCTTATTGGAACGGAAGAGTGGTGTTTTCCGCGGCTAGGCCGCCTCACCGTTACCCAACTGCCCTGCTGCGCGGGCTCTACAGCCGGAACCGAACAATGTACAGAGTTCACTAAGCTAGTCGCATCCAAAACAGTATCTGAAGCCCTTGCATTCTTACTATCCTCGATTAAAGTTTGGATGCGTGTCTCTAATTCTGAGATTCTCTCTGTCAGCCTGACTATTTCCCTACATTTATGACATGTAAATCCCTCATCACTGACAGAGAGAGCTATACTGAACATGTTGCATATGGAACACGACACGATACAAGGAAAGGATGACATGACTCACAGTGTTTGTAGACTGATCCGAGTTACCACAGCTGTGTGATGAACGCGTTGAAAAAGGAGCGCGCGAGAGACTGATGACAAGTTAACAAGCTAGCGAGATGCAAACGCGTTGTAACAGCGATTTAGATTCAAAGATTACAAGCTAGCAACGTCAGATTGATGTCGTAGGCAATATTATATAAGGTAATGATAATATAAGCAACAATGAACAAAAGTAAGAGATTCAAAACAAAGCTATACGGAGTTACAGACGCAAACCACTCTGAGCAGCGAGGCAGAGAGGATCAGACTGGAGCAATCGACATGTGACAACATTATTTATTTATTTTTATATTTGAAAAAGGGTCATTGATCTGAAATACTGAATCAAGTATTTCATTTAAAAGAGTGTATTTCAACAACTTATTTGAATAACTTAATGAATGACAAAACAAATCGCAGGTAAAGAGATCCATTTGAATTGCACTAAATAATTCTATGAATTAAATACAGACATATATTTCTAATTTAATAGTCATGTTAGCAATAAACTATTTAGATTGAATGATTAATTGGTAATTAAGATGTTTGAAATGTGCATCTTATTCATTGAACTATTACTGTAAATAACTCCATGAATTCTAATTATCATTTAATTAAAGAATAAAAATACCAGCAACAATATTCTACTGGGGGCTTCTGTCACAATATATATATTCTCTTCAACACCACAATAAAATATTTACCTTTTTTATATTTCTCTGCAATGATAGGATGGAGATAGTAAGGATGGAGTCCACCTAAGTAAACATGTTCTCCATCTGCAGTTACAGCATCTGCATCACCTCTCTGTGAATTAAAGACAATTTGATAAAAAATACTATAGTTTCTACTGAACAAAACTCCCAAGGATGAGTGAGGTAAAATAATGCGCATGTTTTATTACCTCTATGCTCTTTATGCACTCAGTTACAGAAGACCGGAGATGACACTCAAGATCTGGTGATTTGCTGGCAAGGTGTTCACATTTTTTCAGCTCATTCTGTGTTTTCACACACCATTTGACTTTTTGAGCACTGGCTGAGGGTGCCAAAACTGCAAACAAAACAGTCAGTGTTAAACACAATGATTAAATAAGAACTGAAGAAGAAACTGTCAACAATATCAAAGATGAGAATTACCAAGGCAGCCCAGCAATGAGATAAGCAGGATGTTCATATTAGGCTTTCACCAGCGATTTCTGCCAGGAGGAGACAGGAGAGACGATTTTATAGGAGGTCCAGAAGCACTAGTGGGTTTGATCAGGCAAACACAAGACATCATCATCATCATCATCATTATCGATTGCTCATGATTTCTCAATATCTGTTTATGCAGGCAGTGAGCCAGTTCACATTTGGAAAGTGGCCATTTGTAGTTTTGAGTGCCAAACAACATGTATGCAACTTGACGGTTGGACTTTTAACTATAAATATTATAGTTAAGATAAAGTCCCAGTGACAACTAGCCCCAGTCTCCCCTACTGCTGTATGCATCAGCATAAAAGTGTGTGTTGATTAATTGCAAGCCACACACTGATGTCCAATTCTGGACCAGAATAATGACACAAAAGTAATAAAATGCTGAGAAGATTGAAACTTCTTGAATCTTAGACTGCACAGCTGTTCTCACACACAAACATTCACACACATTTCCTTTGCTAAAACTCAGGATTGAACCAGGGACCTTTAGATTTTCAGGTTGACGCTCTCCCAACTGAGCTATTTCAAATCATATGAGCTTTTGACCCCGACATGTCATTTAAACTTTACAATAATTAACTGGCAATTGTAGTTGTAACCCTGTAAATATACGACATGGCACTGTAATGTAGTATTACAATTATATTGTAATTACAGCAAATGTACTGTAATTATACAGCAGGTATCACTATAAAAAAATAAGGATAATATACAATACTTTATGTTGGGTTATGGCAAAAATGCTGTTTTGTCCTTGTGGCGAGGGGGGCGTGGTTCAGCGAGGTCTGCAGCGGGAGAGAGAGTCGGGAGACGCACGGTGAGTGAGTGGGTTGAACGAAATTAACAAACACCTGTCTCTTGTTTCAGTAATTGGTGTGGAGAGAGTATAAAACGCCAGGAGAAACAGGAGTGTGGGAGAGAGAGAAGGACTGCTGACAGCTGCGAACTGACTCGATGGACTAGGAGTTACGTTGTGACTGTGTGTTTTCCGTGGTGCTTTATGCACAGCCTTTTTTCTGTTGAATTTAAAACTTTAATAAAGAACTGTCAGCAGTCACGCCGACCCTGTCCTCTTCCTTCCCTAAATCAAGAACCTCGTTACACTGGTGCCGAAACCCGGGAAGGAAGAAGGGAGCCGCCGCCATGCAAGCCTCCTCCCCCACGCCGTTTGCGGATATCATCTCGTCCCTCGCGGTCCTGCATCAAGATCAACATCAGGCCCTGCTGGACTTAAGAACTGATCAGGAGCGACGGTTCCAGGCCATCCTTCAAGCCCAGCAGGAGGACCGCGAGAGGTTCCGGAGCTGGATTGACCGGGAGGTTCGTACGGAAGCCCCCGATCAGCGCGCTGTGCCCACCCACCTGCCCTTAAACAAAATGGGACCCCAGGATGATCCTGAAGTTTTCCTCGATCTGTTCGAGAAGTCCGCGGAAGTGTGCGGGTGGCCCAGGGACCAATGGCCGATGCGCCTGGTCCCGTTACTCTCCGGGGAATCTCAGGTGGCAGCCCAGCAGCTTCCCGTACAGAATCTCCTGGTCTTCGACGACCTCAAGAGGGCCATCATCCAGCGGGTCGGCCGGACCCCGGAGCAGCATCGTCAGCGCTTCCGCTCCCTGGAGTTGGGTGAGTCCGGCCGGCCCTTCGTGATGGCCCAACAGCTCCGGGACTCCTGCCGCAAATGGCTACTGGCTGAGGGAAGCGACGTGAACCAGATCATCGATCGTGTGGTGCTGGAGCAGTTCATCACTCGGCTCCCGAAGAGGACGGCCGAGTGGGTCCAGTGCCACCGTCCCACGTCGCTGGACTCAGCCATCCATCTCGCGGAGGACCACATGGTGGCGTGCCCAGGGGTCGGCGAACCCCTGCCATCTGTCTCTCTCTCTTCCCCCTCTCTCTCTCTCTCCCTCTCTCTCTCGACCTGTCCCTCTACCTAGGTCTCGTCCGCCCGGCCCTCCTCGAGTCCCGCCCCGGGGGCGGGGCGGGAATGGCCAGGGTCAGTTCGTGAGTCCGAGAGTCCCGCCCAGGGGGGCGGGGCTGACTGCGCTGGGCCGACCCGCTCCTGTTTCTCCGCTCTCTCCACGCCAATCGTTTAACCCACTCTCTGCCACTGGGGCGGCGGGGAGGTCTGGGCCGGCCTGTTGGCGTTGCGGGGACCCGGAGCATTTTGTGGATAGGTGTCCGTAATGGAGGTGGGGACAATGGTCCGGTCCCGGATGTCCCGCAGGCTGCCCCGGTCAAGCTGGCGGTACCAAATACCTGTGAGTATCAAGGGGTACCTATCAGGCCTTGGTGGATTCAGGATGTAACCAAACCTCGATCCATCAAAGCCTGATTCAATCTAGGGCATTGGATACAAGCCGCGTGGTTAAGGTGCGGTGTGTGCACGGGGATGTGGTGGAATATCCTGTAGTGCCTGTCATTATCCAATTTTGGGGTCAAAAGCATAGTGTTGAGGTGGCAGTTAACCCGCACCTCCGGCATCCGTTAATTTTGGGAACGAATTGGCCAGCGTTTACTGAATTATTGGGTTGTTTATGTACGGATGCCTCTTGGGGGAAAAATGCACCGGGAAGGGACACGCGGGTCCAGGCGGGGGAGACTGATCGGGGACCACTGAGTACTGCTTCAGGGGAACAGAGTAATATCGAGAGACTTATTCTCTCGGAACGCGATGACTTCCCCCTGGAGCAGTCTCAGGATGAGTCGCTGAAACACGCGTTTGAACAGGTCCGTGCCATCGACGGTCAGCCTCTCCAACCTGGAAGTCCGCTTACCTACCCATATTTTGCAATCATAAAAAATCGGTTGTATCGAGTGACCCAGGACACTCAGACAAAAGAAGATACCACCCAGTTGTTAGTTCCAAGGAGCCGCAGGGAAATGCTTTTCCAAGCGGCTCATTCTAATCCAATGGCTGGTCACTTAGGTCAAACGACAACACTAAATCGCCTCATGACCCGGTTTTTTTGGCCAGGCATTCACGAGAATGTGCGCAGGTGGTGCGCGTCTTGTCGTGAATGTCAGTTGGTAAATCCACCGGCCGCCCAAAAAGCGCCTTTGCGCCCCCTCCCATTAATGCAGGTCCCCTTCGAGAGAATTGGTATGGACCTCATCGGGCCATTAGAGCGATCAGCAAGAGGACATCGTTTTGCATTAGTCATCGTAGATTATGCAACGCGATATCCTGAGGCAGTGGCCCTCCGCAGCATTTCCGCTAAGAGTGTTGCTGACGCGCTGTTTAGTTTAATCTCGAGTGGGGATTCGAAAGAAATCCTCACTGATCAAGGCACGGCGTTTATGTCACGGACGTTACGCGAACTTTACGAGTTGTTGGGCATTAAATCGATTCGTACCAGCGTCTTTCACCCACAAACTGACGGGCTGGTCGAACGTTTTAATCGCACGCTTAAAACCATGATTCGTAAGTTCGTCCAGGAGGACGCCAAAAATTGGGATAAATGGTTAGAACCCCTGTTGTTCGCTGTGCGAGAAGTCCCGCAAGCCTCCACGGGGTTTTCCCCCTTTGAGTTGCTCTATGGACGCCAGCCCCGTGGGGTTTTGGATGTCCTAAGAGAAACTTGGGAGGACGGACCATCTCAATCTAAAAACGAAATTCAGTATGTGCTGGACTTGAGAACAAAACTCCACACTTTGGGGCGGCTGTCCATGGAGAATTTGTTACAAGCCCAGGACAGACAGAGCCGGCTGTACAACAGGGGGACTAATTTGCGCAAATTTACACCGGGAGATAAAGTGCTTGTATTACTCCCAACGTCAAGTTCAAAATTACTCGCAAAGTGGCAAGGTCCATTTGAGGTCACACGGCAAGTTGGAGAGCTCGATTATGAGGTAGTACGATCTGATAGGAGAGGAGCACGTCAAATTTACCACCTCAATCTCCTTAAAAAATGGAATGAGGCAGACTCGGTGATGTTGGCGACGGTGATTGGTGGAGAGGATGATCTCGGGCCGGAGGCGAATATAAAAAAACAATCTCTCGCTCTGGCCCCAGGGGGAGATCACCTCTCGCCCTCCCAGCTCACCGATTTAACTAAGTTACAGGCAGAGTTTGCTGACGTCTTTTCTCCCCTACCTGGCCGTACAAACCTCATTCAGCACCATATCGAGACAGAGCCGGGTGTCGTGATTCGCAGCCGGCCGTATCGCCTGCCCGAACACAAGAAAAAAGTAGTTCAGGCTGAATTAGGAGCGATGCTTGAAATGGGAGTAATAGAAGAATCCAGCAGTAACTGGGCGAGCCCGATAGTTTTGGTTCCTAAAACGGACGGCTCAGTGCGGTTCTGTGTGGATTACCGCAAGGTGAACGCTGTGTCGAAATTCGACGCTGCGTATCCAATGCCACGGGTTGACGAACTGCTTGATCGGCTCGGTACGGCTCGTTTTTACTCGACATTGGACTTAACGAAGGGTTATTGGCAGATCCCCTTGTCTCCATTATCCAAGGAAAAGACAGCTTTCACAACGCCGTTCGGATTACACCAATTTGTTACACTTCCGTTCGGGCTGTTCGGGCACCGCCACCTTTCAGCGCCTCATGGACAAGATTTTACGGCCCCATGCTGCATATGCTGCTGCCTACTTGGATGATATTATCATATTTAGTAATGATTGGCAGCGCCATATGCAGCATCTGGAGGGCTGTCTTGAGGTCGCTGAGGGGGCCGGACTCACGGCCAACCCAAGAAGTGTGCGACAGGCGTGTGGAAGTAAGGTATCTGGGCTTCCACTTGGGGCATGGGCAGGTGCGTCCCCAAATTGATAAGACAGCAGCGGTTGCGACCTGTCCGCGCCCCAAGACCAAAAAGGAGGTAAGACAATTCCTGGGGCTGGCGGGATATTACAGAAGGTTTGTGCCTAACTATTCGGACCTCACCAGCCCCTTGACTGATCTTACTAAAAAGGAGGCGCCAGATACGGTCCAGTGGACGGAGCCGTGCCAGCAGGCGTTTACCCAGGTAAAGGCTGCTCTATGTGGCGGGCCGTTGCTCCACTCTCCTGATTTTTCTCTCCCTTTTGTGTTGCAGACTGACGCGTCGGACAGGGGGTTGGGTGCCGTCCTGTCCCAGGAGATAGAGGGGGAGGAACGGCCGGTGCTGTACATTAGTCGTAAGCTCTCTAAGAGAGAGACTAAGTACAGCACCGTAGAAAAAGAATGCCTTGCCATCAGGTGGGCCGTCCTCACCCTCCGCTATTATCTCCTGGGACGGGAATTCACCCTCTGTTCGGACCATGCTCCTCTGCAGTGGCTCCATCAAGATGAAGGATACCAACGCGAGGATCACTCGTTGGTATCTAGCTTTACAGCCCTTTAAGTTCAAGGTGGTCCACAGGCCGGGTGTTCAGATGGCCGTAGCCGATTTCCTCTCCAGAAATGGGGGCGGCAGGCCGGACGGCTCCCCGGCCTGAGTCGGGCGGTGGGGGTATGTGGCGAGGGGGGCGTGGTTCAGCGAGGTCTGCAGCGGGAGAGAGAGTTGGGAGACGCACGGTGAGTGAGTGGGTTGAACGAAATTAACAAACACCTGTCTCTTGTTTCAGTAATTGGTGTGGAGAGAGTATAAAACGCCAGGAGAAACAGGAGTGTGGGAGAGAGAGAAGGACTGCTGACAGCTGCGAACTGACTCGATGGACTAGGAGTTACGTTGTGACTGTGTGTTTTCCGTGGTGCTTTATGCACAGCCTTTTTTCTGTTGAATTTAAAACTTTAATAAAGAACTGTCAGCAGTCACGCCGACCCTGTCCTCTTCCTTCCCTAAATCAAGAACCTCGTTACAGTCCTTTTTTAAAATTGTAATAATGAATTACAGTTCAATGTAGTAAATCAGCAAATCAGTATCATTTTTTGGTAAATGTAATAATCACTCCACTGCTTCCATTTCAGCATGGGTAATGTACATAAAATCAGAAACCAGTCTGAAATATTTATTTTTCTGTTTAACTATTGAAGTTAAAGTCCACCCACAGCAGTTTGTTACAGTTGAGCACATGCACACATCCAGCGGCTACACACGGTTCAAAAGTAGAGGTGCCAAATGGATGCATTTCGAGGTCTCAATTAAGAAAAAATGCTATTTAAACTTAAGCTGACAACATATGCCAAACATACTAATCATTGATGTCAATGTGATGTCAATATGATATTAATTTGATGTCTAAAACATGACATTGATTTTATGTAAAATAAAGGTCAAACATACTGGCCTACATATTTAAACCAATTTCAGTGTGGGATTAACTTCCTATTTTCACCCAATTACCACTGGAAGAAATTGCCATCCAAACTGAATTTATAATGATGTTATACAGCACTGATCAAGTCTTGTCTAATATTTGACGTCAAATTGATATTGAGGTGCCCACTGGGTTGTTTCTGTTCAGAGACCTTTGTATGTGTGCGCTTGGAAATCAGTTGACTGGTTTGTTTTTGACTTTTGTACATTGTAAATATTACTCAATGCAAGAAAGAGTGTAAAGTACAAACTGATGGAGGTTCAGCATAAGAACCAAAAAGCCTTTTCGGGATGTGCCTGTAGTGTGATGACGTCCAGATTAACATCGCAGGTACCAGTATCTGCTACTAAATCAGAAAAATCACACTAGTGTGTGACTGGCATTGCACAACTACAGGCTTTCCAGAGCAGCCTGGTCTCATTGTTAATACGTTATGAACACATTATGAACAAGTAGAAGCCCATTCTGGCTGGTTCCTTTGGCAGTGGGTGGAACTAATGTGCAAGAGGCAAACCCATTCGCTAACGCTCACCTATCACCATCCAAGTTTAGATTACAGCAAATCAGTTCAAGCCAATGCAGTCAATGTGATTAATTTTCATGAGCCCAGCAGCCTATCAGATCTTAGTGTGTTTTATATTAGTAGTAGTAATATTAGTATTTAATATCATTTTATTAGTATAATTGTTAGTCTTTTTTGTTGCAGAAACATTGAATGACTAATGTCTCAAGCACCAACCACAGCCCATTAGTTCTATTCAATGTGAAAATTTATGAAAATGTGATATCACATATGAATGTATCTTCATAAAAAGCTGTCATTTTGTGAAGATTTGAGTTGGAATGTATGTATGTCAAAAGTCTGGTGATTAAACTAAAAAACTGACAAGCCAATTAATGAATTTAATTTTATGGCCCTACTTAACATGAAATCAAAATGACCCCATTTTTTAACACAAATTTCCAGTCTTATTGTGCATGATTCATCACTATAACTAGCTCTTCATTTGAACATTTTTCATGTACAATTTAAAGTGCATATACAACAAGAACTCTGGAAAGTCTGATTATAATGGCTGTGAACAGAGGGAGAGAAGAGAGGGCCAGTTACCCGCAGTGACCTGAATCCACCCTTCAGCCACACAAAATATCAGAAGAAATAGAGAAACAGAAACAACAAGCTGCAGTAAATGCTACCCATCAGCAGTGAAAGCAAGATTCCCACATGCACCGTTAAGAAGATTCAGAGAAATATAGTGCAAGCACAACAGAGGTCAGTGGCACACAGAAAACAAGGTGTTAATGGTGAATGGATGAGACTCAAAACAGCTGTAAAACACATGCAGCCTCTGATGATTAGGGTTCTGAATCAAGAAAAACTGTTCTTATTTAAAACTGCTTCAACATTATGGGTTTCATATTATTACTTTTGTTTAATACAACTCAAAACATCTCAAGAGAACTTTAATAATATTATAAAATACTCACTGGAGACTTAAATGGAGTGGTCAGTGACTGGTTGTATAAGACACAGGAAAAAGGTTTGTTGCACTAGAAGTATATAACGATTCAAACAGTATTTTTGTTTAGTGCTTTTGAGTGAGGCAGGAATGGATGCTTCTTCAAATGTACTAAAATAATCTAATCAGAACAAGATTCATGAAACATATGATTCCAAACCCTACTGAGTACTGACAATGGGCATGAATATATGGAAAAACCAGCAAGAGGAGAACCTAGATACAAGAAAACCTTTTGTGAAAAACTTTTTGTGTTTTGTTCTTGTTTTTTTGTTTTTTTTTTTGTAGTCAAGTCAAGTCACCTTTATTTATATAGCTCTTTTTACAATGCAGGTTGTGTCAAAGCAGCTTTACAGTGATAACAGGTAAATAATTGAATCCAGTTCCATGTAGTTAAAGATCGGTGTGAGTGTGTCTGCTTCCTGAACAATGCTAGAAATTTGTTCCAGAGTTTAGGTGCCAAATAGGAGAAGGATCTACCACAGTGCGGTTGATTTTGATATTCTAGGATTTATCATTTGGCCTGAATTCTGAGATCACAATAGACGGGAAGGACTATAAGGCGTTAAGAGCTCACTCACATACTGGGGAGCTAAACCATTTAGTGCTTTGTAAGTAATTAGCAAGAATTTAAAATCTATACGATGTTGTACAGTACTTCTTATAACCAAGCAGGCTCCAGTTTATGAAAATTGGTAGTACCTGTTGATGTAAAGCACAAGGCCCTGGCACAAACTGGAGAGTCAGCAAATCAGGATTGAGGAATAAAGGGATACAACCAAACAAGTTATATTAAAACAGGCCAAAATGAAATTCAACACAATGGAATATATAATGTGCATTTCAAATAATAATTTGTGAAAATCATACCTCTAAATTAGTATTCTGAATCTCTGGGGTATTGACAAGCCCTCAGGAAGAGTCCTAGTCTGTCCTTTAGCAATTCACCCTGGAGAGGAACAAGAGACCATTAGTTTGCTATTAAAGTTTTACACATAACAAAAAATTCAAATCAGTCCAAAACCAGGTCTCTTAGTCAATTCAAGTTCTGTATTGAAACTGTACAAGTACAACTAGACTATGATCTATACTGTGAATAAGTGCATTTAAATGCAATTTAAAAACTTAATTTCAGTCACATAGAGCTGCATGATTCTGGATAAACTGAGAATCAATCTTGAGAATCAAGATTTTTATTTTTTTGTCTCAAACAGAAATCACGACTCTCCCATGATTCTGAACTAAACAAAACAAAACATTTAATTTACTAGAGGTTCTGACAAAATTGCTGCAGTCTACTTGAAATGTTTAATCTGAATTATTTAAAAAAAACAGTTTGAACGAATGATTCGATGACAAATACACTGTTTAATAGTCACTTGTCGTCACCTGGATTTGAATGTTCTGGTGTGATCATAGGCTACTTGTCAAAGGTTTAACAGACAGGCAAATCGCTGTCATTTAGAAATTAGATCACGTGGGTGTTTGAATCGAGATTGCGATCTTTTAACGATTAATCGTGCATCTCTACATTCAGGCTAAAATAACTTGTCCTTTTAAAATGTCATGTAAATGCTGTAGACTGACTGAAATCACACCAGTCTGGTTTTCGCAAAGTGGGACACAGACCTAGACAGTGTGTTCTGTTTCATTTACGCAAGTGAATATCAAGCTACAATTTGCCTCAGCATTATGTGCTGGCTCCAAATGCAAGAGGTGCCTCAATGTGTTTCCTTTCAAGTCTATTATGTCATGTACATGATTGCTAAAAAGTTTGAGGTCTTTAAGATTTTTTTTATGTTTTTGAAAGTACCTTATGCTCATCAAAGCTGCATTATTTGATAAAAATACAGTGCAAAGAATAATATTGTGAAATATTACATGAAACATGATCCTTCAGAAATTATTCTATGTTGATTTGCTGCTCAAGAAACATTTTTTATTATCAATGTTTAAACAGTTGTGCTGCTTAATATTATATTGTAGAAACAGTGAAATTTTTTATGTATTTACTATCACTTTAGATCAGTTAAACGCCTCCTCACTGAACAAAAGTAATGGGTAACACTTTAGAATAATGGTCCGTCATTAATAAGTAACTATGCAGGAAGTAATGCAGGACAAATCAGTAGTACTGCTTTAACACTTCAGCTACTACTATTAACTAATATAGAAACAAGCTTAACTAATCAGTAAGTAATATCAAATTTAGGACTAAGATAGTTCCTTATTAGCTAATGAGATTGGCATCATTAAGAACTAATAGGTAACTATGACAAATTATAAAGAATTACTAATTAATTAATAATCACAACATTAAAGTGTCTGAGATGTGAGCAATTATATTTTTTTACTCTCAACGTGGTCATGAAATGCATCATTAATTACTCAACTGTTACCTAGTCACTATGCAGGAACTACTAGTGATCTGGACCATTATTTTAAAGTGAAAAACATCTTTTTCACTTTTAAAATAATGGTCCAGATCACTAGTAGCTCCTGAAGATTGTCCTTTTTTACTCGGAACATGGTCATAAAATGCATCACTTATTACTCAAGCACCTAGTCATTCTTCAAGAAGTACTAGTCATCTGGACCATTATTTTAAAGTGAAAAGATGTTTTTCACTTTAAAATAATGGTCCAGATCACTAGTAGTTCCTGCATAGTGACTAGGTAACACTTGAGTAATTAATGATGCATTTTATGACTATATTCAGAGTAAAAATGATGACTGATAACGTCTCAGACACACGATAATGTTCTTTACAATTTGTCAGTTAGTTAATAGTTATTAATAATGCTAATCTCTTTAGGTAATTATTGATTAGCTAATAAGGAACTTTCTTCTAAATTTGATATTACTTACTGATTAGTTAAGCTTGTTTCTATATTAGTTAATAGTAGTAGCTGAAGTGTTAATGTAGTACTACTCATTAGTCCTGCATTACTTCCTGCATAGTTACTTATTAATGACGGACCATTATTCTAAAGTGTTACTAAGTAATGATCTATTTAAAAAAATAAATAAAAATCATACCGACAAAAATTTGGACGGCAGAATATACTTGGAACAATAGCATGACAACAGGAAAACCTGCTGATTACAAATGCAGCAAAAATTACTTTATATTACATTTAGAAATAAGAGTGTTGAACTTCATTCTCCTGTATCCTATTCTTCTTTAATCCAGAATGGCAGCACAACTGAAAGGTTTGTTTGAGCTGCGCCCTCTACTGTACAGGCATAAATATGCATTCAGCCTGAGGCTTATTCATTTCACTTTTGGTGTGAAAGGGCCTTGAACACTGAACATTTGAACTTTTTTGTTTTTAAAAAAAACAAAAAAGCAAGCCCTGCCCAGGTGAGAAAAAGTAATGCAAAAGTATGGTAAGGTAACGCATTAATTTTCATAAAAAGTAACCAAGTAACACAATTAGTTACTTTTTTAGGGAGTAACACAATATTGTAAAGCATTACTTTTAAAAGTAACTTTCCCCAACACTGTATGGGGAGGACGAATGATGCTACTAAGGAACTGAAGCATGTGGGGAATGCGCTTCCTTCAGAGGGAGCATGAGAGCCTTTGACAGATCACCAAGGCACAACTACATGAATTATGAATTTCTTACTCCAAGGAAATAAAAGGAAAAAAGCAGAAGAACAGGTCAGGGGCATTGGTGTCACAGGCAAAGCCAAAAAGTGACAAAGAGAACCTAGAGATAAACAAGCTAAACATGGTATGTTTATGGCTTGAGGGAGGAAGGGCAGTATAGTCTGATGCCCAGCCATCATGACATCCGGATGAAGTGTTTGTGGGGTGGTGGGGAGAGGGAACGCAAGGCTCATCATAGAGTTATGATCAATGCATTTGGGAGAACAGACAGAATACTAATCACAAACTTTCACAAAAGCCATTGGCTTGTACAGCATAAATTTGTAAAGTCCACCCGTAAATTTGATTTTCTATGTAAATGGACTAGGATGTCTCTAAAGGGTTATGTTGGAGTCAAATGTAATTTTTAACCACTAGATGGCGGTGTGGACTGGAAGGAGTCATATATTTAAACTTTTCCTGATTGTGTTTTAAGTGGGAACAGCTGGCGGGAATACACGGTTCTTACCATATCACACAAATTTGTAGAGCCGTGAACCCATGTGCTTTATTGTAAGCTGCAGTTTCTTTTATTAAAGGAACATAAAGCAAGAAATGGATTTCTGCATGGACAATGTTTTTATTTCCAACATACAAGTTCAGAACATTGTATCACCTGTTCCTGGGCTTATAGATAAGCCAGTTAGTTTACCCAAAATAATGAAAATTCTTTCATTTACCCTCATGTCTTTCCAAACCCAAAAGACTATCGTTCATCTTTCAAACACAAATGAAGATATTTGTAATGAAATCTGAGATTTCTGTCCCTCTATTGACAGTCTACGCAACTACCACTTTGACGCTTCAAAAAGTTTATAAAGAGATCATAAACCTAATCCTGATGAATTGAGCAGTTTAGTCCAAATTTTCTGAAGACAATCACTTAATATGATGATCAGATTGAATTTAGGCTTTTATTCACATATAAACATTAACCAGCGAACATAGACAGAAGCTCAACCGTACCTGCTTGAGGAGTAAGAACAAACACCATTGGTACTTGCGGAAGCTCAAAGATGTTGCGTAACACACGAGAATGAACCTCATTGGTTCTTTCAAGTCAAGCAAACATGCTTGAGCTTCCGTTTACTGTAACTGATGTGTGAGTTGATGAATGTTTATGTGAATAAAAGCCTAAATGAAATCTGTTCATCATATAATGTGATCGTGTCTCTTCAGAAAATTTGGACTAATTAATTCATATGGATTAGTTTTACGATCTCTTTATGAACTATTTGAAGCATCAAATTGGTAGCTGCTTAAACTGTCTACTGAGGGACAGAAAGCTCTCAGATTTCATCAGAAATACCTTCATTGTGTTTGGAAGATGAATGAAAGTCTTACAGGTTTGGAACGACATGAACTTGAGTAAATGATGACAGTTTCATTTTTGGGTGAACCAAACCTTTAACCGCTGCACTCGCGTCTTGCAGCATCTCGCTCATGATGGCGTTTCTACGCAGCGCTCAAGGTAAAAGAAGTTCAACATAAGAAACGCGACTCTAGACCTGTGTCTTGTTTTCAACTGCAGAAACGTGCTCTGTGTGAACATTTTGCCACAACAATAGTTTGACAGTTCTTGCAAATTACCTGGATCTATGATACATTGTCTCTTTCCTGTATCCAAAATATTCCCAGCAAACCACGAATGTTGGCCAAGTCCTTAACCTGTCCTTAATTCACCTTCCCTGTTTCTGGGCATTTAGATTGCACACTGAGGGGGCTAGCAGAAAAGTTGTACTTTTTGCGGTTTATAAATCATGCATGCTCACATTGCTCGCATCACTCTGTGCATGATGGTCGGTCCGTGCAAATTGAATGTGGACAGGAGGAGAGTTGTTACTGGAGACGCACGATCGACAAACTTTAATCCCTTGATTTCAAACTATGCTGCACTATATCCAGTTATCCACTAGGTCATATTCATGTCATTTTCACTGTGCTGTATGTAAAATTAGTGTTTTCTTGTCTTTATTTGAAAAATATGATTCCAGTGTGCATAAACTTTCCAGATTGCTGACTGCCCTATTGGTTACAGTGTTTACTTCCTCTTTATTCATATTTTTTTTTTTTTAAGTTTCTTTGTGAACCCCCGAACATTATCAGGAAGGCTATTCCGAAAACGCTCTCCCTCCTTTAGTGGATTTAAATATCTCGGGTACTTCCAGAAGCCCAGAGTTTTGTGACCTTAAAGAGCATGATGGATTGTATGGCGATAGAAGACTGGTTAATACACAGGAGCTAAACCATTAGGGCCTTATAGGTCAATAGCAATCATTTATAATTGATATGGAACTTAATAGGTAACCAGTGTAGAGATGATAAAATTGGTGTTATATGACCGTATTTTCTTGACCTAGTAAAAACTCTAGCAGCTGCATTTTGGACTAACTGTATCTTGTTTATTGAGAATGCAGGACAACCAGCTAGTAATGCATTACAGTAATCTAGTCTTATTTGGCCTACCCTCTGTGTTGTCTTCATGACACAATGCTATGTTTCTTTCTTATGATTTAAAGTTTTCTCAACTTCTGTTATATGCAACTGCATTATCCATGACTTCTGGATTGGGCAAATGTCCATAGTCCATTTAATTGTTACTTCATAATGATTATATGTTGCATCAGTGTTCCTTGTAAAGCGTCCTTGAGCATCTGAAAGGTCATGAAGTAAGGAATAAGAAATGACATGAAAAACCTACCAGAATGGACACCATGGGATGTAAACTGTTACTTTCACCTATCAAAGTTGTGAGGGATAAATATCTTGCCAAATATTCATCAGAATGACTTGTTGTGTTGCTTTATATACCTTGTGGTGGAGAAATAGTTTTGCCAGTAGGCTATATAACTGCTAATTTACATGAAATTATTATCTCCAAGTATTGAGAATTCAAATTAATATTTTTTTCTTAATCTACAAAGCAGCTGGTAATCAGAGCAAGCATAAACTTGTACAGTGCCTATAGAAAATCATCATACCTCTTTGAAATAGTTACTTTATTTGTTGTACAGCCTGAAATCACAACCCATTAAAAAAAAAAAAAAAAACTTTTCCAGCTTTATTTACAAATTTTGCCTTACAACAACAACAAAAGAGAGAGAGAGAGAGAGAGAGAGAGAGAGAGAGAAAGGCAACAATTCTGAAAATTAATTTAAAAAACTAGAATAACAGGGTTGGAAAAGTCATCAGTCCCTTGATTGAATACTTCGTAGAGCCACCTTTTGCTTTAATTACAGCCATTTATCTTTTTGGATATATCTTCACTAGCTTTGCACACCTAGATTGTGGAATATTTGCCCATTCTTCCTTGCAGAAATGCTCAAGTTCAGTCATATTCCAGGGTGAGTGGCAATGGACTGCTCTCTTCAAGTCCATTCACAGATTTTCTATCAGATTTAAGTCTGGGCTCTGACTTGGCCACTCAAGGACATTCACCTTCCTATCCTTATTCTATTGCATTGTTCTTTTGGTGGTATGTTTAGGATCATTGTCGTGTTGGAAGGCGAAAGACCTGCCCATCTTCAGCTGTCTAGCAGAGGGAAGTTTTCATCAAGAATTTGGATGTACTTGGCAGCATCCATTTTCCTGACCAATCCTGACCAATCACACAGTCCCCGCTGAAGAGAAACACCCCCACAACAATGCTGCCACCATCATGATGCTTCACAGGTATGGTGTGTTTTGGGTGGTGTGCTGTGTTTGCTTTTCACCAAACATAGCACTTGGAGTTCAGTCCAAAAAGGTTAATTTTGGTCTCATCAGACCATAGCACCTTTTGCCAGATGGCTTCAGAGTCTTCCAGGTGTGTTTTTGTAACAGCAAGACCGAATGTGGCACTTTTTCAGGAAAGGCTTCTTTCTTTCAATGAGCCAGCTCTGCTGGGAGGTCCTGAGGGGGGAATCTACATACCAACATCCAGTCATCTTCACAAAACATCCTGAGGCTAAAAGTATCTCCTAACTTGCTGATTTAGGAGAAACTCTTAAAAATAATGGGTGTGTCAGTCCTAATTTTAGGACTCCTACATTTTTGCTCTAAGAGTATTTCACAAAGCATTTTAGCACTAAAACTAGCTCCTAAATCTGTGAAAAGTTAGAAGTAGTCAAGAGGACTCCAAAGTCACTAAGACCAAATCACAAGCAATTCTAAAATGGCTGTTCCCGACAGCTCGGGTGACCCGAGTTGCCCCCCTTTCTCTCTCCCACTTTGCTTTCTGTCTACTCACTGTCCTATCATAATAAAAAGGCAAAAATGTCATAAATAAATTTTTGAAAATAAATAAATAAATAATAATGTCCGATTACCTGTGGGAATGACATTTGTTCTCAAGTTCACACAAATGATTATTGGTGACACTTAGCCTACATTTTAAAATCTTTTTTTATATATGACAACATTTTTATTTTAAAATCTTTATTTGAATATGGCAACATGATAACTTGTTCTACAATTAAATCACTGACAATCACTGTGGTCAGAGTTAGTAAGCATGTTGACATCATCCATAGCAACGAGGTTAACCCCGCTCTTACTCTTAGCTCCAGACTTTTCTCTATTCCTTAGTAAAAGTTGGTCTCAGCAGCTTTGTGAATAGGTTTTAATAGAAAACTCTTAGCTAAGAACTTTTACTGCTATTTAGGAAAACTCTTAGTGGTAAAATAAAATGTTTTGTGAATACAATACACACTTTATTTTACGTGTCATTATCTTCTATGTACTTACATCACAAAATAAGTACAGTGTTTACATTTTTATTTATACAGCACATTTATTTTTGTAGAAATGTGTTACATGTAAACTGAAAATTCAGTTGCTTGTTCATTTTTACACACTTTGTTACTGTATGTCTCGTCTTCCCCTAACAGCACCACCACCACCACACATTCTTACATATCAGCTTTTAGGGCAGACTTGTAACCTGTAGGTTGCAGGTTCGATTCTCAATACCAGCAGGAAACGACTGAGTTGCCCTTGAGCAAGACATCTCGCTTCCCACTCCCTGCCTGCCCACTGCTCCGGGTGTGTGTGTCCACTGTTTGCAGTGTGTTTGTGTGTTCACTAACTTGATGGGTTAAACGCAGAAAACAAATTCTGAGTGTGGTTGCCATACTTGGCCTTCACGTCACTTCACTTCAGTATCGCTCTTCCATGACAAGCAACCGTGAATTTTCACTTTCCATGATGTAACACATTTCTACAAAAATAAACTTGCTGTTCAGAGCTGTGACATTCCTCCATGTTCAAAAATGGAAGTGGTTGTGCTGGGCAAACTCCATATACAGTAGCCTGCTGTATGCTTCCAAACGTGATTGGTTGATTGGTAAGATTGTGATTCCTATTTCATTACAACGGCAGGCCATTTGCCGATGTAACACACTGAGGTCAGACACAATACACACATTCACCTTCTCTCAGACTGTGGCACATCCACACATCTCACAGCCAGTGCTGCTGTCTGTCCCTCTCTTATGTACCTATATTTGTTCTACTTCAGTCATGGCTGTAAAGTTCTTTATTAAGTTTATGAATTTGTTTATGTGGAGGTTTCTTATTGATTTGATTTTGTAACAGTGAAGGAAGAAAGTGCATCTCTGTCTCGATCTCTCCTGTCCTACAGTGAGCACACATTCTTTGCTCTCTGGGTAACCAGCTTTCGGTGCCAGCCGGTGTCTCAGTGGCTAGACTGCAGTGCTCACTGAACCTGTACTTGGTCAGGATTCATCTCTGCTATAAAACTACATAAATTTCACACACCCATATTGAAAACTTGAATTTTGATGCTGTTATGTTTAAATAAATAAGTAACTAGATAAGAACGTTTGGGGTGAGAGTGTTTGTAATTTTCGTTGAAGAACAAAACATTCAAGTATCATCAGCTTGTTCACCACAAACCTTATTTTACTCTTAAATTAAAAAATCCCTTTATAAAATCCCATAGGAAAATCTTGAGGGAACCACTGGCGAATTAGTCTTCTGGGTTTTGACGTCATTCCTATACCACTCTATGGGGTGTTTTCCTTAGTTTTAGAATCAGTTTGCAGAATTGTGTAGGGCTTCTGGTAGATGTCTGTCCCATCTACTGTAGCTCTGACCACTACACTAAAGTTACTACACTAAATTATGGACTAATATGGATTATGGACTAATTAAATATTTTGGATTTTTTCTTAATGGCTTAAAGAGCTCTTCAAGCTTTGTCATTGAGAGCATTCACTGCCATACTGAAACTCCTTGATGCAATGATGATCAGGCCGAGGTAAATATACTGCATTAGGGGCTTTCTTTCGCACCGGACAAACCTTTTCATAGTTCCTAGAAATATTAGCTGAAGTACCCAGATTTTGCCGTGTTTGCACCGCAGGAACTAGGAACGATTTTAGTTATAGGAACTCCTTTTGGGGGAACTAAATTAGCTCCTACTTCAGAGTAGGGTCTAATCCAGGAGCACGTTCAAGCTCAAACTGGTGTGCAACGTTTTGCTACGGTTTCCGGGTTGAACGACATGTTTCCTGGAAACGGTGTGCAACGGGGTTTGAGATACATTTTCTCTTGTTTGGTGGGTGTGTCAAAAATGTCAGCCCAATCAGCATCAACATGTGTTTAAACCACATGGTAGAGACAGCTCGCACTATAGAGTACCTCAGGGATGACGTGTTTTTGTAGGCAAAACCCGGAAGCGAGTTAGCATTTTAGGACTTCCGGTTCCATCGCCATAAAGTCTATTGGTTTTTTGAATGGGTTTTTGCTAAATCGCCTGAAGTAAGGTCTGTGGTTAACAAAGCCTCTAAATATTTTCACGTTTTGATCTATGACATAAAACACACCAGTTATAACCCTGTGACAAAGCTGACCTAATTGTCACCGCTCGGCAACACTGGCACACACACACACACATGCACTCATACAGAAATACTAAACTTTGTAATGGTCCACGCTCATTTTCCCTCCCGCTGTTTCTGCCGTCGGCGGCGCGGGTGCACACGCAGTCCCGATGGCACATGGACATGTTGGACATTATTTTTCCATCATTGTTTTGCACCTGTATATATATTTCACCATTGGACTGTGTATATTTTTGGCACTGTAAATAAATCACACTTGCACAAAAGTGCTATTGCGGGCTGAGCCATCATTTTTAACATCTTTTACGGACATTCACTTCATCCCCAAGCGAGTGGTGGTTCTCACTTTATCACATTTGGTGGCAGCGGTGGGATGGCAACCCGCAAGACAAGACCTCGTTAGACATTGTATTGTTGTACATTGGACATTGGACATTGTAGGCCCACTTGAAAGAAGTAGTGCGGGACATCGGTACATCCTGGTGGTCAGCGATTATGCTACAAGATATCCAGAAGCGTTCCCACTCCGATCCATCACCACGCCCAAAATCATCCATGCCCTCGTCCAACTTTTCTCCAGAGTAGGCATCCCAGAGGAGGTCCTGACAGACCAGGGAACCAACTTCACCTCACGACTAATGGGGCAACTGAACCAGCAGCTGGGTATCACCGCCATCAAGACGAGCCCATACCACCCTCAGACGGATGGCCTGGTGGAGAGGTTTAATCAAACCCTGAAGAGCATGCTACGGAAGTTTGTTGCAGACGAGGGACGTGATTGGGACAAATGGCTGCCTTTTGTGCTTTTTGCCTATAGAGAAGTACTTAGAGCTTAGAGACAGCCATCAGTGGTGAGTTTGGATCACTTGTTTACCTCAGTCGCAAGCTGTTGCCCAGGGAAACCTGATACTCTGCAATAGAAAAGGAATGTCTCGCCATCAAGTGGGCACTTGACAGTCTACGGTATTACCTCCTCGGCCGAGAATTCGATCTTGAAACCTACCACAGAGTACTGACCTGGATCCAATCTATGAAAGACCATAACGCCAGAGTTACAAGATGGTACTTAGCCCTGCAACCATACAACTTCATGATACAACATCGACCTGGCAAGCAGAATGTGGTCGCCGACTACTTGTCACGGTTCCCAGTCAGTGCGCGGCTTGGAGAGAGGGGAGGTAATGTGACAAAGCTGACCTAATTGTCACTGCTCGGCAATACTGGCACACACACACACACACATGCACTCACACAGAAATACTAACCTTTGTAATGGTCCACGCTCATTTTCCCTCCCGCTGTTTCTGCCGTCGGCGCGCAGGTGCACACGCAGTCCCGATGGCACATGGACATGTTGAACATTATTTCTTTGCCCCCTCCGTCAGTATTCATAACCCTGGACATTTCACACACTCACACTGCACGTTGTTTGATGTATTGTCTTGTCCTGTCCTTGTTTTAGTGTGTTTAATTAGGCGTGCGATGGTCGGCGTTCCGGTGTGAGACGCTGCGTCGGCCAAACAGAGCAATTGAGCAGCGATCGGTTATGACATCACTGACCGCGCCGCACCGGTGCAGTGCACCGGAAGCTGGCCAAACCATTGTGTAGTGTTAATAGGGGTACCCATGTTTTATGTGTGCTAAAATTAAAGTGTTAAATGTATTATTTTTGTAATGAATATTTTTATTTGTGGATTATGTGTGCAGTTTGTGTTTAATGTTAATTAAATGTATAGGAATGAGTGGAAATGGGTTAAGTAATGAGTTTATACCTGCTATACATACCTGGTTTGAGGAGTCCCGTGGTAGGGGCGGGGTGGAGTCTGGCCGATGTAAGAGCAGACCAGACTCAAACTAATTGCTTGTTTTACCAAGTCGAAGTGAGAGTGCAACTGCGGTGCCTCGAACGAACCTCCAATCACCTGTATATTGTGGATACTTACCTGTATATATTTTTGCTTGGATTATTTCCCCTTTATTTTGCTGTTTGTTGTTTTTTTGGTACTTTGGGTTTTTGTTTTTTTCCCCTCTTTTTTCCATCATTGTTGTGTACCTCTATATATATTTCACCGTTGGACTGTGTATATTTTTGGCACTGTAAATAAATCACACTTGCACAAAAGTGCTATTGCGGGCTATTTTACGGACATTCACTTCGTCCCCAAGCGAGTGGTGGTTCTCGCTTTATCACAAACCCACTTGTGATTTTTTAAACCTTTATTGTGTCTTAAAAACGGCAACTTAACAAATTGCTAAAAGGGACTACTTCCTTTGGCGGGGACTTTAGACATCATCATGACAAACAGGACATTTGGACAGCATTTCTCATGAAAAAGTGGATAAGTATTCATACACAGCATAGATCATATTCAGCGAGCATGTTTTTAAATAAAGTTGTTTTTTAAATAAAGTTTGAGGAAGCTTAGTGGTGGTGACGTTGATCCGCGACCATGGTGTGCTGTAGTCCGTTTATAGCCTACTGTTAGCTTTTTATATCTGACGACTTTATTTATTGTAAAGATTATCTTGGTAGACAAAACATGTAAGTGTCATAGCCCTTTGTTAAACACAGAGCTTATTTTTTGCGATTTTCCAAAAGTCTATGGGGAAAATGCATAGGCTTTCAATCGAGGGAACCCGTGCGCCGCTAACTTCCGGGTTGGCCTTCAAAAACACGTCATCCCTGAGGTACTCTATGGGTCCAAGTAAAGTCGTTTACAAATGTGTTCTCTTTTATTCTGGACGGCAAGGGCAGTGACTGTAACATCGAGCGTATTTTGCAGTATTAAACACGTATTTATACCAACTTCATCAGGATCCAAAATTCTTCAAAAAGAACACAAAGAATGGCCTTCTCAGCTGCCATAGTTGCAACTCTTGCGTCAACAGAACAGGGTGTTCAACGCATAGAAATCATAATAAACACTAGACGCCCTATTGGTGCTGGACAGTACGTCAACGGCGCCACCATATTGTGCGGGGCAATGTTCCCATAACGCTCGTAACTGGAATTGAGAAAAATGCCTGCTTTGTGTGCTGCTTGGGGCTGTACAAATCGCTGCACAATTGAAAACAGGTCTCGGGGAATGACCTTTCACAGGTAAGACTGAACATTTGTTTCTGGTTGTATTTGGTCATTATATAATTTTATATTGATAGTAGTTTGCCAGCGATGTCGCTAGTTAGCTGTGAAAGTTGAGACATCAGTTTACTTGATTTCTAATATAGTTTTAGCTTGTATGTTATTTTATAAACTAAATTTCCTTAAGTTTAAATATGCATCTTTATTTTCTTAAAGCTGACTTTTATGACAAGTACTCGTTTCTGCTAGGTGATTGACATTTTGTGAATCTTACTGTAATGTTAGTTAGTTGGCTAGCTTCTCACACGTTTAAGGTTTCCCAAAGACAAAGAGTTGAGGAGACAGTGTGAAGTAGCTATAAGAAAGGGAAGGTTTTTCCTCAAGCGAGTTCTCTGTGCTATGCATTCGGCATTTCACTTTGACAGGACAGGACAGGTCAGACTGTCAGGATTAGGGATGGAGCTAAACCATCGGTCTTCTGTTTCCTGACTTATCTACAAAGAGTAGGTTTATCATCACTAGATTATTTAATAGTTTGCAATTAAATGGTGATTTGTTTATATTTTTATTTCCTTTTTAGCCTGTTGCAACCAGGGCTACACAAGCCTCAAGGAAAGCTGAGGAGAGCCTGTCAGTGGACTGTTCTCACCATTTCCAAGAGACTGATCCTTCTCTGTCTAATGCTGTGAGTATTAGTTAACCCCAGAACTGCTGTGAGCATTATGGCCCTGGTCATATTCAAACTAGAGGTCTTCACGGGTCCAAAAATTCATACCCGAACCCGAAGAGACCCGTAAATATGCTACAAGGAACCGACCCGGCCCGACTATTATTTTGAAAGTTGGACCCGGATCCGTGCAGAACCGAGAAATGCCATAAATGTACTACCCGGAACCAACGCGGACCCGTCTATTATTTGAAAGGTGGACCCGAACCCGGCCGGGAAGACACAGACCCGACTGGAACCGATCGGCACATAGGTCTATTCCACAGCAAATTGCTATTAATAAGTCAATAAACAAGTTGCGAAAATAAAACGTTTTGTCTTACCTAACGTTAGTAGCTTTCTCCCTTGTACCTGACTGTGATGCACTTGCCAAGAAAGTTCATCCGTTATTCCTCTCTTGCCGATTGAAATGCTTAATCCACTCATTATTCCAGCTTTAAAAGTCCACTTGCTGTCATGATGACAAATGCGACTTTGCAGTTTTGCATTTTGTTGTATCTCGAGTCAAATCATATAATAAAATAACTTTGACTGTTTGCCCTTATTTTGAATAATAACGATTGCTTGTTCAGTGGCATGGCCGCTGACATTAAGCATTACTTATTTGCGATCATTTTTGTGGTTTCTGAGCCGAGTCTGACCAAAACTTTAGATATAACAAGACGGTTCATTCATAATATTATTATAAAAATAGGAGAAAGAAAGTGCGCTCGCATGAGACACATGCGCGTTAGCTGGAGCAACCTGAAACAAAAGCTTTTAAACGCATTTTCAGCGTCATAGAAAACATTCATGTGATAGTTCATCTCAGATTTTGTCAATGATTTGAAATATATTATTTAAGTATGAGTGTGCAAGGCTACTAGCAGTTTTTGAGATTTTAAGTTTGTTTGCATTACTGTTGCACACAATAGGAATAGGAAAACTCGATGATCACCGTTCGCTTGCTTTAACTCCGCCCGCTCCTCTTCTGATGTCGCTCGTGTTTTTTTCAAATTATTTTCTGGCTCATACTTTGCAAGTTACAAAACACACGCACAGCGCTGACTGACTCCCAACACGGCCGGGTGATCTCCGAATCTATGGCAAGCCAAAGTATTCACATACGCCTGGTCGGACGTCTGATTGCACACGGACGCGTCAAAAGCGTGCGTTTTGACAGCAAAACGCGCATCCTCGACGTGTGATTTGCCATCTCGGCGTGCGCTTTGGAGTCACCAAAAACATACGTTTTTGACGTGCGTTTATCATAACAAAAATGGGCGTCGAATACGTGCGTTTTGAGTCGGACAAAACGCTCGTTATGAACGTGTAAACAGGTCAATCAAACAGGCAGTGCAAACGTGTGTTTGAAGTGTCCAGCAGGCGAAGAGAACGTGCTCTTTCCTTAGTGTTCTCAAAATTGCCGAGAGCGTGTGCTCACTTTTTAGGGCTTGAGTCTGTCATGTTTTTGTCCGTTATAGGTTTAGGACTCTTGTATTATCATTAAACCCAACCAAAACAATATGAAATTATGGAGGATTGTCAGAGGATTGTAATTGTTGAGTTATTATAATCCAGTATAATTAAGTAAAAAAAAAAAAAAACAGACAGAACCTTGAAAAACATAAAACTTTTCTTTAAAATAGATGTTTTAAAAAGATGATAACCTTTTTACCTTTTGTAAAGTGCATTTTTTAATCATTAATTAAATGTATGCTTCATCTTTTATTTCAAATTCTTAAATTTGATCAATAAATTCAATTAGAATAATAAGACACTATGGCACTATAACCAATCAAATTAAATCACACAGAAAAAGTTTTTTTTTTTTTTTTTTTTTTTTTTTTACAATCGTTAGGATCTGTTTCTCAATGCTTAAGTCACTTTTTCACAACAGAAATCTATGAGGGCTAAACTGTGGATCATTTATCATTGCTTTGGCACAAAATGCATTCAATAACGACATCTTTCAAATTACATTATTTTCTTACTTCGACACAACAAACGGCAAAACTCTGTATCTACAGGCCAATTTGCACATGCTTACATACTGTGCGATGAACTAATGACTAGATGTTTTGAGGGGTAAGACTATTCAACAGAGAACCATATAATACATTTTAAGCAACATGATATTAGCAATTGATAATGTAGGAAATAGCAGACAGTTGTACATAATCAATTGCCTGAATGTACTAAAGCATTTGCAATTTGTTCAAAAGAATGAGAAACTACCCAGCAGGCTAGGCAAACATTTAACCCAACCACTGGGTTAAAACAACCCATTTGCTGGATTAAAACAACACAATCGCTGGGTTTGTTCATTTTCAACCTAACTTGGGTTGTTTTTAACCCAGTATTTTTTAGAGTGCAATACTGACTGATTCATTTTAGTTCCAAACAAAGATTACAGCAGTACTATCATCTCACAGCAACATTCAACTGTTTCATTACTAAATGATTCAGCATTTTAAATGAATCGGTTGAGTCGAAGATTCAGTGGCCCATTCATAAACATCTCATTCTTGAATGAATCAGCCGTTTGAATGAATCGAATAAATTTTTATCCAATATTTCTTATTTGTATATTCAAAAAAAAAAAATATTTAAAACAATATCATAACCATTTAAAGGAGTTGTACATTTTCTGTGTGATTTAATTTGATTGGTTATAGTGCCATAGTGTCTTATTATTCTAATTGAATTTATTGATCAAATTTAAGAAATTGAAATAAAAGATGAAGCATACATTTAATTAATGATTAAAAAATGCCTTTTATAAAAGGTAAAAAGGTTATCTTTTTAAAAAAGTTTTATGTTTTTAAGGTTCTGTCTGTTTTTTTTTTTTTTTTTTTTTTTTTTTACTTAATTATACTGGATTATAATAACTCAACAATTACAATCCTCTGGCAAATTTATCCTCGATAATTCCATGTTGTTTTGGTTGGGTTTAATGATAATACAAGAGTCCTAAACCTATAGCGGACAAAAACAGCACAGACTCAAGCCCTAAAAAGTGAGCACACGCTCTCGGCAATTTTGAGAACACTAAGGAAAGAGCACGTTCTCTTCGCCTGCTGGACACTTCAAACACACGTTTGCACTGCCTGTTTGATTGACCTGTTTACACGTTCATAACGAGCGTTTTGTCCGACTCAAAACGCACGTATTCGACGCCCATTTTTGTTATGATAAACGCACGTCAAAAACGTGTGTTTTTGGTGACTCCAAAGCGCACGTCAAGAACGCGCGTTTTTATAGCAAATCACACGTCAATGACGCGCGTTTTCCATTATCCCAAAGCGCGCGTTAAGAACGTGCGTTTTGGTACACAACAACGCGCGTTTCTGACGGGCGTTTTCCATGATACCAAAGCGCGCGTTAAGAACGCGCGTTTTTGTGGCAAATCACACGTCGAGGACGCGCGTTTTGCTGTCAAAACGCACGCTTTTGACGCGTCAGTGTGCAATCAGACGTCCGACCAGGCGTATGTGAATACTTTAGCTTGCCATACGGCTCTAATACAGCTCGCGCTCTAAACCTCATCCATTCTCGCTTCATCATGTCCAAAATACATGGCGAACCTCATTCAAGCGAGCACAAGAACGCATTAAAGAGCTTCTTTGTTTGAATGACTGTTACTGTGTTAATGATGTGTGGCATCTGTGCAAAGATTTATGCATGAGAGGCGCGTCGAGAGAGAGACATGAGACAGTTTCGATTCCGTCCTCAGTTTGTCAAGATTCATTATATCTTTGTTTATACCATCAAGAATCTTAGTATTGATCGGGTGACTGCATGTTTTAAACAGTTTATTGAACAGGCTAGTTGATAGCCTGATATGATTTTACCCATTCAGCGCTCGCAAGCCGCACCTCTTAAAGCGGCTGTGAGTTGAGCGCCTCTTAAAGCGATAGAAGAATCGACAGATCCATCAATCATCACAACATTGTTTGTTACAGCCCTAAATACAAGAAATGCCTTCCTTCTTTCTTTCTTACTTTATTTCTTTGCGGCCGAACAGACATGTGCGTTGGCTCTTTTGACTCGGGCTGCCCATCAAGGCTTTGCCAAGCCAACATCAAAGTTCTTCTTAGAACTTTAGCTTCTAGTTATTATTATTATTGCAGAACTTATAATTACATATAAGATCAGGGAAAATACCATGGCTGTATCTTTAACAATGAACTTAAAAAAAAAAAAACGTAAATATCATGGATTTGCGTACATCATAGTATTAGATTATGTATAGAAAAAAGCACAATAACAAGGTTAAATGTCTTTGAATAATTCATCATAATGCATTTTTTTATAAGCCTGAAGGATGAAACAAGTTAAATTCAACAAGAAAAAAAGGAAAACATAAAGGAGATTTAAGCCACTTTTGCTTGTGGATGAAAATTTTTGCATATAAATAAATTAACAACATATTCAAAAGATCACGATTTTGGGTTTTCGTAATAAAAATATCTTTAAGGCTAAAACTGTGGGTCAGAATAATAGGGTTAAAATATAAGAACTTTAATTACCCTAAAATTTATTAGTTATACTACAATCACAAAATAAATGGACAGCTGTTTCTTCTTGAGAAGTATGGAAGCATATGTGTAGCAAATTTCAATTTGAAATGTAATATGTAAAATGGCAATGCATTTCTGTATTTGAATTTACATTTTCCATACCATATGAGCAATGTTTGGAGCAAAATGATAATTCAAATTTAACAATATAATTTACATTTGCTATTTCCTAACATAGTTTTAATATATAATTTAAACATATATTTTAACGCTTTATAAGTTGCCAAATTAAAATGAAAATATATTACAGAAATGGTTATATATGTTTAACACCTTCAAGCAAAAATTGTAGCAAAATGATCATTTAAATGTTATTTTTCTTAATTGCATTTACACTCACAGTTAAGACACTTGCGATTGCATTTTCATTAAATGTCCCGCAATGAATGTAGCAAAATTCAATGTGGATTTGAAAATGCATTCTGAGCCGATCACGTCTCCGCCCCGCCCTGTCAGTCAGTGCGTCAAGGCTGGGCCAGGTGTTGGAAACATGGCT
This sequence comes from Hypophthalmichthys nobilis, assembly GCA_037950665.1. NCBI lineage: Eukaryota > Metazoa > Chordata > Actinopteri > Cypriniformes > Xenocyprididae > Hypophthalmichthys > Hypophthalmichthys nobilis. The sequence goes on from CM075488.1 coordinate 21,527,638, forward strand.
AAGAAGAGCGAGGCATAAACTGGCAGATGAAGCTGAACAAGAACAGAGAAATGTCAGTGTTCCTGAAGATAATACACATCCGTCAGTGATAGAACCAGTACGTTATTGGAAGCATAGATATTTATGATTAGGACGACTCGCAGAGAACGCGCCTGGCGCTCGTGCACCTTATCGCGTGTCTGTAGAAGTGCTGAAACAGACGCGTCGAGTGAGCGGTGCTTTACGGTGGTTACTTAATCATAGAAATAAACTTAGACAAGCTGTCCGAGATTATTGCTTGCTCTATCAGTATGGCTGTACGTTTTTCTCTTTTTATCGTTCTGATTATTGTTTATCCATCATATTAATAAAACGATATAGTCCAGGATGCTAATGAGTATTATTTATATAATAATAATAATTTCTATTCCCAAAAATATGATGTATATCACATTGATATACATCAATGTGGTGTTTCAATGATGCTCAATTGACCATATGCACTGTTACTTCCTGGTTTTCCAGCTTGGGCATTTCCAGTGAACTGTAGGCTGTCATTCTGTACTCGCTGTACATCGACACAAAACCACCAGGTTGCCTTTGTAATGTTGTACTTATATTGTAATGCAGTTATCACACTTACCTAATTTGCCAATAAAGCAGTTTTATTGATAGCAATTAAGATGAAGCTAATGGGAACGTTTGAATAAGAAACACGGTGTTTGTTATTAGACACACACGCAACATTCTTCATTCTTCGGACACGCGAGCGCGCTCACCTCATCATAAGGTGCACGAGCGCCAGGCGCGTTCTCTGCGAGTCGTCCTAACCATAAATATCTATGCGTCTAATAACGTACTGGTTCTATCACTGACGGACGCGCATAATCTTCAGGAACACTGACATTTCTCTGTTCTTGCTCAGCTTCATCTGCCAGTTTATGCCTCGCTCTTCTTAGCTCTGCTGCCGCCATGTTTCCATCACCTGGCCCAGCCTTGACGCACTGACTGACAGGGCGGGGCGAAGACGTGATCGGCTCAGAATGCATTTTCAAATCCACATTGAATTTTGTTACATTCATTGCGGGACATTTAATGAAAATTCAATCGCAAGTGTCTTAACTGTGAGTGTAAATGCAATTAAGAAAAATAACATGTTAGGAAATAACAAATGTAAATTATATTGTTAAATTTGAATTATCATTTTGCTCCAAACATTGCTCATATGGTATGGAAAATGTAAATTCAAATACAGAAATGCAATGCCATTTTACATATTGCATTGCCATTTTGCATATTACATTTCAAATTGAAATTTGCTACACATATGCTTCCATAGGAGAAGTTTATTTAATGTATTCATTGTTATTCATTTCAGAAACCACACCTACGTATAAACAAACTGCTTGTGGATTCGATTGGAATAAATCAATGTTTGGGAACAGAAGCTGTTGCAAATTTTTGTCTAAAATCCTTCTGATCAAGGTTGAGGACTAGATGTTGACAAACCAGTGCATCTATGCACATACATCTTTAACACTCAATGTTGGTTATACTGTTGCCTTTTAGTAGTTTGCCTGACTATAATTAAGAAACACACACATAGACATGGTTTTGATGGAAAACATTTTTATTTTAACCCCTGCTGTAATAAAAAAGAAACCTAATCACATCCATCTCTGTTCTTGAGTGAGATTTAACAGCAATGCTGCCCTTGTGTTTGATCATATGCATTTGTACTGACACTACTGCAACATATGAATATCATGTTTCCTCATACTGTTAACTTATAATGAGAAATAGAGTAATTCAGAGATGTAGAATCTTAGTTGGGGAAAACATGTCAGACAAAGCTCATATGGCATGAATTTGATGTGTATTTCTGTTAGGAACTCAATCTACTATGCAGTTATCCAAAGTGCATGCCTTCAACAGATCTGTGAAGAAGAACATTAAAATGAATCATTTCGTAAGTCAAAAGCAACAAGATACGGCTATAAAATCTTCACATTTTTAACAAAATCGTTGTGGGAAATCATAGATACATTCTATACCTGGTTCACCCTGGCCAGTCGTGTAGGTCCTTTCAATCATGGCTATGTACTCTTTAGTCAGGAGTTCCTGAGGTTTAGCAATTTCTTGAAGGCATTTAGTGGAATCAGAGAAAAGGAGGTTTCTACCACCCACTGACTTGAACAGGTCTGGACAAGAGCCCTGAAACATTCAAAGATAAGACAGAATTCAAAGGGTAGAAAATTCAAAGTAAGACAAATTACTTTGAAGACAAAATTTAGAAACAGATTGAGGTCTAGTAACACAAAAATACTGCTTTAAATACAAGTAAATAAAACATGAACAGGACCAGAGAGTTACTGAGGTCTCCCACCTGTGCTAGTATCAACATCGCAAATAGATAAAATGCAGAATCTGTGAAAGAAGAAAAATGAAAGCCACAGGAAAATCTACACAGAACTGCAATGAACTCACTTGAGCCTCCTTCAGACGGGACACCACATCACTGCTTACATCTTCCCGAGTGACCACAGCATGAGCCGGCACTTTGGCAAGATTACATTGAGCAAATTCAGAGTGTTTGAATGTTTGGTCTGGTGATCCTGGGCAGATCAGCTCAAAGTCGCCTGACTTTAGATCCTTAGCCCAGTCCGGTCCTTTACCTAAGTAGGTATAGAGAAGGAACCAGACCAGAAAAAAAAATCATATTTAAAAATGTGACACTATGAAAAGTGTGAAGCTTTATTAATCGATGTAAACCACACTAACCATCTGTGTAATCTCCAACAATACTGTGCTTGATAAAAGCAACTTCACCAGCTTTTTCTGCAAGACACCTACAAGAGGAGTGAGATTATGGAGATGGAGTATTTAGATTATGGATTGGAGTCAGCGTACAAATCTAAAAAACACATTTCCCTTTCCATTCCAGTTTGGGATACGGTCCAGTACCTGAAAGCCCCATCATAGCCATAATACATCTCCTCAGAAGAGGCTTTGCACTTGCCCTCATCTCCCACCGCCTTCCCACTTCCTTTACACAGTTTACACATGTTTGATGCAGGATCAGCACCAGGAGCACAGCCTTCACTGAAGTAATTGTCTGAGAAATTAAGATAAAATTTTATTTTATGAGATTACAGGAACTAAATCTGATAGAATCAATAGTAAACATAAATTATCCAGCTGTGAGAACACACTCAGTGATACTCACATAGGGTACAGCCAGTTTTATTGCCGCATATGGCTGCATCTGGGACTTTCCAACCAGCGTTGCGGTTCAGGCCAGTGTGGCAGGACTTTCTCCCTTGCAGTTTATTCCAGGTTACACCCGAGTCCTTACGCACAACCGCAACAACAAAGTAGGCCTCTGTGGACTCTGTGCACATCACAGAAATAAGGTTTAAGACTGGAGTAGCAGATCAATTTTCATAGAAAACTGTTGTCAGAAAACTGATGAGAAAATGCAGTCTAGTGTTTCACAAAAGTGGAAGTATGTAATACTTGCCTCCACCACTGGAACAGTATTCTGCAAGGATGGAGAGAATAACATTTTAGGTTTCATCAAACATGTAAATTCTGACTAATAGGTGGCTTTTGAACTGATTCATGAAATATGAGGTAGTGTTCATTCTTACTTTGATCATACTGCTCAACCATAGCTGGAACTAGACCGCATTTTTGAGCAATATATACCTGGCCACCATCAGCTGCAAAGAAATCTGCTTCTCTGCGCTTTGGTGCAAATAAAACAGAATATTAACCTACAGGTGAACAGCATGTAAAGATGATTGACATCAACCTCAGCACTCATCCATGTGACCCAACAATACCTTGACTTTATCGATGCATTCTTCCACAGATGATTGCCTTGTGCACTCCATAAGAGGCATACATGAAGTTAATTTGTCACACTTCTGCTGTTCTTGGTGGCTAATAACACACCAATTAATTTTACGGCCCAGAGCCGGTACTGCGGGGTTCCCATCTGATGAGAGATACAATATACAATCATGTTTTTCAAGTAAATGTCAAGAACTACATACTCAACACCTCAAACCTGTCATGACACCTAAGTCAGACTCAAAATGGGGCATCTGCAAACACATGATGCTAGAGCAGTGTTTCCCAACCTTTTTCTTGTCGTGGCACAGATTTGATAAATAAAAACTCCCATGTCACACCACTATGCACTAAAACAACAAAATTTCACAAACATCCATTGCTTCAAATGGCATATTAAAACTAGATATTATATTAAAAGTAGTACTCACATTTAATGTGAAACTTGAGCTTAAGTCAGGTAGGAACACAATAAGATCATATATATGATCATATTGACTACAGCTAGACAGGAAATATCAGACTAAGACTCTTCTCCGCTCTTCAAATATAGAAAACATTAGCCTTTATAAACATGGAGTTTCTTGAGCAAAGAAAACGCTGTACTTTTTTTTTTCAAACGTCAGTTCTTTATTTACCTTTGCATTGTAAACAAGCAGAGATCTATCTCCAAACTGCGTGCGGCACTTTATCATGATAAAGGCAGGGTGGAGTTATAAGGTTTGACTGACAGTTTGAGGATCCAGTTGAGTTACGAGGTTTTGTCGCAAGCTCTTTTAATCCTTTTCATTGGTTAAATATTTTTAAAACCCGCATACAGGCGTAAAGGGTGACCAATAGCATTGATTAAAAAAATGACAAAATATAGAGATACGAGGTTTCCATCTGACAGCGGCGATAACTTTATAGCATTTATTTTATTGCATTTATTTCCACGGCACACTTGTGATTTCTCAGAACTTTTTGGATGTTTGCAGTTAGTACACATAAACTCACACAAACAAACCGTTTACCATATCTAAACCAACAAGGTTCATTCTCGTGTGAGCACGTTTGAGCTTCCGCAAGAACCAATGAGGTTTGTTCTCGCACGTCAAGAAGGTAAAATTGAGCTTGTTTATGTTCACTGATCTGTGTTTATGTGTGAATAAAAGACTAAATTAAATCTGATCACATTTGGACTAAACTGCTCATTTCATATGGATTAGTTTTACAATCTCTTCATGAACTTTTTGAAGGGTCAGAGTGGTAGTTACGTAGACTGTCAATGGGGGGACAGAAATCTCTCAGATTTCATTAAAGGGGGGTCTAATGCTATTTCATGCATTCTGACTTATTTACACTGTTAAAGAGTTGCATTCTCATGCTAAACAAGGCCAAAGTTTCAAAGCACGAGTTGGACGTATGACGGAGTATTTCTGTGCCAAATACACTTCGGATTCAGATAAGTTTCGGAAAGTTTTTTTGGGTATCGCCCTATATCACGTCATAAAGGGTGGAATTTCATGTTTGGGCACTTCTCCCTGATAAGCGTGCACACACACACCACCCAGAGAAAGAGCAAGAGCACGCCCATCAGTGTGCTTTATTCGGGTTACGGAAGCTGAGAGATTTTTCAACAATGTCACCAAAGAAATGTGTTTTTGGTTGTGAGGGAAAGATAACCTTTTTAAGCTTCCCAAAGAACCCAGCGTTAAGGGAACAGTGGATGCAGTTTGTTTTTCTGGGGCAGCAACTGAGTTGTGTATTAATGTTTATTTGTTCCCGGAATTTCGGTAACAAATGTTTTGTAAACAAGTCCCAGTTCGACACTGGATTTGCAGATCGCAGGCGGTGAGTAAAACCGCACCAAATGTCTGTGTTTTGTTGGCAATCGGCACGCAAGTGCATATAATGTAAACAACACAAATGTTTTTGTTCCCTTTTTATTAATAATGATGTTGCAGCTTGCAGACGATCGCCACGCAAAAGCTGCGCGTGCTTGTGACTCTTTAGCTCTGCCCATGGCAGGCAAGCCTCCAGGAGCTCTGCTTTTTTTTGGAAAGAGTCAGTACAACGTATCTATCTTTTATAAATATGATAAAACTAAAGACTTTTCGGAGATATGAAGGATGCAGTACTACTCTATAGGTATTCAAGATTAACATGAGATTGGCAGAAGCTGTGTGTGTTATGTACCCTTTAAAATATCTTCATTTGTGTTTCGAAGATGAATGAAAGTCTTATGGGTTTGGAGCGACATGAGGGTGAGTAAATGTTGACCATTTTTTCATTTTTGGGTGAACTAACCCTTTAATGACTGCTAAATGATTAAAATAAATGATGTTTAATAATAATAATTGTATAACACATATTGTATAATAATTGTGTAATTGTGTTTTACCTTTAAGGGCACGCATGGACTTATAATAATCTTCTTTCAGGTAGAGGAAGGAGTCTGTGGTTTTAGGGAGCTCCACCAGGCCAGATGCAGAGTCTGAGAATATCAGGTCTTCTCCCCCAAAAGTTTTAGAAGAGAAAAGATCTGAATGCTGTTGAGCACAACAGTTGAATATTAAACAAGAGGCTTTCATTGTCTCCTGAATATATTGTATTACGGGGTGAAATATCTACAGGTGCTGGTCATATAATTAGAATATCATCAAAAAGTTGATTTATTTCACTAATTCCATTCAAAAGTGAAACTTGTATATTATATTCATTCATTACACACAGACTGATATATTTCAAATGTTTATTTCTTTTAATTTTGATGATTATAACTGACAACTAAGGAAAATCCCAAATTCGGTATCTCAGAAAATTAGAATATTACTTAAGACCAATACAAAGAAAGGATTTTTAGAAATCTTGGCCAACTGAAAAGTATGAACATGAAAAGTATGAGCATGTACAGCACTCAATACTTAGTTGGGGCTCCTTTGCCTGAATTACTGCAGCAATGCGGCGTGGCATGGAGTCGATCAGTCTGTGGCACTGCTCAGGTGTTATAAGAGCCCAGGTTGCTCTAATAGTGGCCTTCAGCTCTTCTGCATTGTTGGGTCTGGCATATCGCATCTTCCTCTTCACAATACCCCATAGATTTTCTATGGGGTTAAGGTCAAGCGAGTTTGCTGGCCAATTAAGAACAGGGATACCATGGTCCTTAAACCAGGTACTGGTAGCTTTGGCACTGTGTGCAGGTGCCAAGTGCTGTGGGAAAATGAAATCTGCATCTCCATAAAGTTGGTCAGCAGCAGGAAGCATGAAGTGCTCTAAAACTTCCTGGTATACGGCCATGCTGACCTTGGACTTCAGAAAACAAAGTGGACCAACACCAGCAGATGACATGGCACCCCAAACCATCACTGACAGTGGAAACTTTACACTGGACCTCAAGCAACGTGGATTGTGTGCCTCTCCTCTCTTCCTCCAGACTCTGGGACCCTGATTTCCAAAGGAGATGCAAAATTTACTTTCATCAGAGAACATAACTTTGGACCACTCAGCAGCAGTCCAGTCCTTTGTCTTTAGCCCAGGCGAGACGCTTCTGACGCTGTCTGTTGTTCAAGAGTGGCTTGACACAAGGAATGCGACAGCTGAAACCCATGTCTTGCATACGTCTGTGCGTAGTGGTTCTTGAAGCACTGACTCCAGCTGCAGTCCACTCTTTGTGAATCTCCCCATTTTTGAATGGGTTTTGTTTCACAATCCTCTCCAGGGTGCAGTTATCCCTATTGCTTGTACACTTTTTTCTACCACATTTTTTCCTTCCCTTCGCCCCTCTATTAATGTGCTTGGACACAGAGCTCTGTGAACAGCCAGCCTCTTTTGCAATGACCTTTGTGTCTTGCCCTCCTTGTGCAAGGTGTCAATGGTCGTCTTTTGGACAACTGTCAAGTCAGCAGTCTTCCCCATGATTGTGTAGCCTACAGAACTAGACTGAGAGACCATTTAAAGGCCTTTGCAGGTGTTTTGAGTTAATTAGCTGATTAGAGTGTGGCACCAGGTGTCTTCAATATTGAACCTTTTCACAATATTCTAATTTTCTGAGATACTGAATTTGGGATTTTCCTTAGTTGTCAGTTATAATCATCAAAATTAAAAGAAATAAACATTTGAAATATATCAGTCTGTGTGTAATGAATGAATATAATATACAAGTTTCACTTTTTGAATGGAATTAGTGAAATAAATCAACTTTTTGATGATATTCTAATTATATGACCAGCACCTGTATATTTAGATTTAGGTACTGATGCAGCATCTATTGTAATGACATACCGGAATCTGTTTAAGGACTTTATAAATGTGCTGTGAATCAGCATCCATGCGGCCGATGATAGCACGGGCCGGCTTTTTGCCAAGGTGGCAGTCCTTGTACTCCTCAACACTTTTCCTACTGCCGTCAATGCACAACAGCTGGTAGTCCTGTCTCTCACTCACTTAAGAATTCAGATTAGACAAAAAAATCAGCTGCCAATCATAACCTCCTGCCACAACTCTTTTAACAGTTTTGTGACCGTCAATAAAATTTTAGTTTTTGGTAAAAGAAATCACTCACCTGGGATTGCATCGTGGCAAACAAAGGCAACTTGTCCTTTACCATTTTTCAAGCACCTGGAGAGGATGCATGAATTATATTGTTGTTCATATGTAGAGAAGACAATGAAAATATGAAAGTGTATTAGTGTGGATCGTACTGGAAGGCTATTAAACAAGGTAAAAAGGATGGGCAGATGCAGTCACCCTGGCAAGACTGACAGAGGTTTGGGTAAGTGGCTTTTGATATTCCAGGAATGCAACTGCTTGAGAAGAACTGTGACACAGCTGGAGAACAAAAAAAAAGCACAACTAAAAACCTGATATTGTATTGCACAGCTACTCATCAAAATATATATATAGACAAAAAGTATTGATTTGAGTTGAAATTATTTTATAATTTCACCTGAATATAATCTTAAAGCTGTAGCTAAGAAATAAAATATTCTATGTACAAAACTTATATATATATATATATATATATATATATATATAATGCTTTCAGTTACACAAATGAGTGGACTAGTATCCACCTTATTTTTCAATGCGGAAATAAGGTATTTCCTGAGAATGGGCAAGACTTCTGATTCATTAGCTGCTATAGATAACTAGAAGGATGACAATATGCATTAAAAGGTAAAAATATTTGTGCTACCGATGTCCTCATGATAACTATAATAAATTAAAATAAGATGACAAATTCCAGTTTATAACAGACTATTGTCAGGCTGACACTGGAAGCTTCACACATTCAAGTTAAAAATGGTCCGCTCTTATCTTAAGGTGGAAACAGAGTTGCCATAGACAACGGTCATTATTAGGAAATATCAGACCACTGAATGCTAATATTCCAGAGAGCCATTTAATAATAATCTACACAATAATAATCTAGCCACACTAACCCTTCTCAAGAGACATATCATCAGGACCGTCCCAGGTAATCTTCTTTTCAGCAATCAGTCTTCCAATGGGTATATTCCAGCCTACAGAACTTTGATAACAACTGTGGCAGGAAGTCTTTCCACGAAGTTCATTGATGTTGAAGTTAGTGTCCTTCTTTACCACAGCCACAGCATAACAGCATTCTTGAGGAGAAGTGGAGCAGAGAGGAAGTGAACAGAATCAAAAACACATCTGTCAGAAAAAATGACTGCTAAATTGAGACGATTTTACCATGTGCAGATGATGATGCATCTTCCAATATATTTTTAAGAGAAATTAAAAGGAAACATTTTCTAATTTAACAGAAAATCACACACACAAAAAAAAAATCTTGCCTCACTACTGGGGAATATGTCAAATACATTTGACATCATTTATTTATTTATATATTTGAAAATGGGTCATTTATCTGAAATACTAAATCAAGTATTTCATTTAAATGAGTGTATTTCGACAACTTATTTGAATAACTTAATGAATGACAAAACAAATAGCAGGTAAAAAGATCATCTGAATTGCACTAAATAATTCTATGAATTAAATAGAAATATATCTTTCTAATATAATTGTCATATTAACAATAAACTACTTAGATTGAATGATTCCTAGGTATATAGATTATGATGAATAATCAAGATGTTTGAAATGTTCATCTTATTCAAACTATATGAATTCTAATAACAATTTAATTAAAAAATGAAAACTCCAGAAACAACAAGCTTCTGGGGGCTTCTGTCAACATACGTTTTCTTGCAACTGTATATATATATTCTCTTCAACACCACAATAAAATATTTACCTTCTTTAGATTTCTCTGCAATGATAGGACGAAGTTTGTAAGGATGGAGTCCACCTAAGTAAACATGTTCTCCATCTGCAGTTACAGCATCTGCATCACCTTTCTGTGAATTATAGACAATTTGATGAAAATACTATAGTTTCTACTGAACAAAACCTTAAGGGTGAGTGAGGTAAAATAATATGCATGTTTTATTACCTCTATGCTCTTTATGCACTCAGTTACAGAAGACCGGAGATGACACTCAAGATCTGGTGATTTGCTGGCAAGGTGTTCACATTTTTTCAGCTCATTCTGTGTTTTCACACACCATTTGACTTTTTGAGCACTGGCTGAGGGCCATGCCACAACTGCAAAGAAAACAATCAGTGTTAAACACAATGATTAAGAACTGAAGAAGAAAATGTCAACAATATCAAAGATGAGAATTACCAAGGCAGCCCAGCAATGAGATTAGCAGGATGTTCATATTAGGCTTTCACCTGGGATTTCTGGCAGGAGGAGACAGGAGAGACGATGCTTTTTATAGGAGGTCCAGAAGCACTAGTGGGATGGGTCAGGCAAGCTCAAGACATCATCATCATCATCGTTTGCTCATGATTTCTCAATATCTGCTTGTGCAGGCAGTGAGCCAGTTCACATTTGGAAAGTGGCCATTTTCTGTCATGGAAATTCCCTGAATAAAGATAAAGCCCTTGTGACAACTAGCCCCAGTCTCCCCTACTGCTGTATGCATCAGCATAAAATTGTGTATTGTATTGATTTATTGCAAGCCAAACACAGTCACATTCCTTATGTGTTCCTTGACATGATTAACTCATTTTGTGGTTGATGGCATCATTTGTAAAGACATTTGCCCAGAGTAAACATTGTCTCTGTTTAGAGACTGTTGGATGTGTGCACTTGGAAATCTGGTTTGTTTTTGACTTTTGTACATTGTAAATATTACTCAATGCAAGAAAGAGTGTAAAGTACAAACTGATGGAGGTTCAGCAAAGTAACCACAAAGCCTTTTTAGGATATGTCAGAAGTGTGATGACGTCCAGATTAAACATTGCTGGTACCAGTATCTGCTACTAAATCACAAAAATCACACTGTTGTGTGATTGGCATTGCACAACTCTGGGCTTTTTCGAGAGATAAAGAGAGTGGGGAAAAAACTACACCTGAAGAGTTATTATTGCAAAATACAATTGCTGTGGCTTTCAGTCTTGATAATGCATTGACTTGGATTCACTGGCCTAATCCCACATCTCTGAACCCTGATCCTAATTAGGGCCCGGGCACCGATGGTGTGAGGACCCTATTGGAATTGTTCCGTTTCCTATTAGGGCCCGAGCACCGATGGTGAATTATTGTTCTTCTCTTAAATGAATCACATTTTTGAGGGCCTAAACATGCTCGAAAACTCATGAAACTTTGCACATGCATCAGAAGTGGTGAAAATTTACATCTGATATGGGTTTCAGAATTAGGTGTGGCAAAATGGCTCGATAGTTCCACCTACAAAATTTCAATTAAAGGATTAGTCCACTTTCAAATAAAAATTTCCTGTTAATTTACTCACCCCCATGTCATCCAAGATGTCCATGTCCTTCTTTCTTCAGTCGAAAAGAAATGAAAGTTTTTGATAAAAAAAAAAACATTCCAGGATTATTCTCCTTATAGTGGACTTCAATGGACTCCAAACGGTTTAAGGTCAAAATTAGTTTCAGTGCAGCTTCAAAGGGCTTTAAACAATACCAGACGAGGAATAAGGGTCTTATCTAGCAAAATGATCGGCCATTTTCTAAAAAAAAATACAAAAGTATATGCTTTATAAACACAAATGATCACCTTGCAAGTGTTTCCACCATTCCGCCTTCTGTATTCTTCAAAAAGCTTACGCTACGTTCTACGCCTTCCCTATTCTACTAACGGAAAAAGCGGAACTGGCGCCGCATTCGTTCCGTAAGTTGAATAGGGAAGGTGTAGGACATACAGCATAAGCTTTTTGAAGAATACCTGGCCTTAAGACATCTATATGCCGATATTCAGTTAGTCATAGCGCCACCTGCTGACAACAGGAAATGGCATGCTTTGCACTGTAATTCACTCCCTGAAACACATTTAAATATGCTAGAAACACGTTAAATCATGCAACACTTGGCACTTAACACTTTAACAAGTGTTAAAGTATGTGATTAACACAATGAAACAGGAAGTTGTTGTAACTAAGGCATACAATGTCCGATCTGCCCCAAACTTTACATGTTTCATAACAGTCCTTGCCTGAAGACATCAACATGCCGATATTCAGTTATAGTCAAAGCGCCACCTGCTGGCAGCAGGAACTGTGGTGCATCAAAAGGACTTTGCCAAAATTCTCCTGTTTTTATTCACTTACATGCATGTCGCCCACTGTTCACTGTTTTCCTAAGGCCAATTCCTAAGGAGATGTGCCAAGTAATTAGAAATGTACTCTTTGCTGGTTTCACATGGTTTTTGTACTTTTACACCATTTTCAGTTTATATGTATTCTATTGACTATAAAAATCATCACCTTGGAATTATAAGGTTTTGACATTTGTCAAAACTGAGTTATTCACATATTCTTATTCTGTGATGTAACACGGCTATTTTAGAAGATAGCACATTGGTTCCAGATGCAGTTTAAGAGTTTATTTAAACAAAACAACAGAGGTAAATCCAGGCAGACAACACAAGAGTCCAGGCAATGAACAGGTTAATCCATAACAGGGAACAACAAGAACTAAAACAAATGCACAAGATACATCAGAGTAGGACAACAGACAAAGAACATGAACAAAAGTTCAAGAGGGTGGTGGAGCGGAGGCGGATCAAGGGGAGGGATGGAAGGCCTGGCCCATGTGGTGGGAGAAGGACTGGAGACTGAGGCAAATCGGGAGGCCAGGGCGGAGCAGGCTGGACAGGCAGCCAGGGTAGAGAAGGCTTGATACCCGGCCAGGGCGGAGTAGGCTGAACAGGTGGCCAGAGCGGAGAAGGCTTGATAGGCATCTAGGGCGGAGCAGGTGACCACTACAGCAGTGCAGTCGGGGCTGAAGACCTCCACGGTGGAGCAGACGGAACAGGCGGAGTAGAAGACCACCAAAGCAGGGCAGAAGACCACCACGGCTGAGCAGACAGGACTTTGGCCCACCAGAGCTTGTCAGCAGACCACCACGGTGGACCAGACGGATCAGGGACCCATGGCAAAGACTGAGACCTAGGGAAAACTGAGACACAAAACACAGACAATGTATTCACGGCCCCAAGGACCGAGACAGGAAACGCAATGAGTTCAATCAGAATCTCCTTGAGTGTGACTGGATAGACAGACAGTTCAAAATCAGATTCATGAATGAGAACTAGGCAGATAGGCAGTTCAAAATCAGACTCATTGGGGAAAACGGAATGGGAAGACAGTTCAGAATCACAAGCATTGACTGAAACTAAACTAACGGACAATTCACACTCAGGCTCATTGAAGGAAATTGGACTGGCAGAAAATTCAGAAACAGATTCATAGGTTGAAACCAGACAGACTGACAATTTACATTCAGGTCCATTGGTTAAGATGGTACAGGGAAATAATTCAACAACAGATTCATTATTTGAAACTGAATAGGCAGACATTTCAAAAGTGTATTGGTAGGGACTGAATAAACAGACAGTTCAAAATCAGACTCATGGATGGAAACGGGATAGTCTGATAATTCATTTGTGGCATCTTTGGTCATAACACAGCTACTGAAGCCAACAGGAAGTTCATGTATGGATTCTGGGGTCGTGACAGGGTTAACGGGGCAGGAAAAAGGTTCATTTATGACCTCTGTTGTCAGTTCAGGACTGGGCGAAAGTTCATAGATGGCCTCTGTGGCAGGGTCAAGACAGGACGGAAGTTCGTAAATGGCCTCTGAGGCCGGTTCAGGGCAGGACAACAAGGGTTCAGAAATGGTCTCCATGACTGGTCTAGGACAAGACAACAGTTCATAGTCGGCCTCAGTGGCCGGTTCAGGACAGAATGAAAGTTCACAGACAGCCTTTGCGGCTGGGTCGAGACAGGACCAGAGTTTACAGATGGCCTCCGTGGCCGACTGGACGAGGGTTCACAGACAGCCTCTGCGGCTGGGTCAAGACATCGGCTGAGAGTGCGTCGCTGGACGCCACCACCGCACAAGAGCTGAAGCAAGCACGCCACCCTGTGAAGTTCTGCAGCATAAGCTGCCACCTCTGGAAATTCAGTGGTGGTGTACTCTGCCCAGATACACCATAAAGTGACCCCCATTATGGGGATCTCTGTGGACAGGGGAATCAGTTCAGGAGCAGGAGGGCTAGAATGAGTTGGTTTGGGGATACCAGCTGTGTGTACTGATACCAGCGGTGGATCCTGATGCTTGATGATGGGGTCAATCAGGATCATCTTTCTTTGTCATGTCGCTGGACTGCTCTGCAATAGTGGAAGAGAGCGCAGCAAACGCGAAATCACTGAAGACTAAACAATGCCATGCAATGCAATGTTTATTAGAAACCTCATAATCAATCACTGTCATATGAGGGAGGTTATGTTTTAACCTTGATCCATCCTGTGTACTTGTATTGAGCTTTATGTAGCTATACATCTCTATGCTGTGGCTTTGTGAAACACCATTGGTGAAGCATTGTCTCTTTTCTTGCAGTCTTAAAATGTCTTCTTAAAGGTCAAATAGTCAACAATTTAACTGATGTGGTCTTAATTGCAACAATAAACGTTAGCATGTTATTTCAGCCATACTGATGTCTAGAGAGAAATCCATTTTACCTGTCTCACTTTCTGTGGAATAAAGTCCTGTTCAGATGTATTGCAGTATCTGCTTTCTGCCTAATCAAAAGGAAACTTAAACGGTTCCTGCAATAATGTGTTAAATTACCCACCTAAATTTAACATCATAACATGACAAAATATTTAGCAAGCTTAAAGGATTAGTTTACTTTCAAATGAAAATTACCCCAAGATTTACTCACCATCAAGCCATCCTAGGTGTATATGACTTTCTTCTTTCTGATGAACACAATCGGAGTTATATTAATAAATATCCTGATGCATCCGAGCTTTATAATGGCAGTGAGCGATACCAACGAGTATGAGCTGAAGAAAGTGCCTCCATCCATCATAAACTTCCTTATTTTACTCACGAAAAAAGTGTAAAACTCTTTCAGTTCAAAAAGCTTACACTATGTCCTACGACTTTGCTATTCAACTTACAGAAAAAGCTTAACTGACACGACGCCAGTTTACACTTTCTTTGTAAGTTGAATATGGAAGGCGGTCTGGCGGAAGCAAGATATTTTACTACATAACTTGATAAATATGTTTTTTTTGGGTTTTTTTTTTTTTACACAAACGCATTGCTTCGCTTCAGAAGGCCTTTATTAATCCCCCGGAGCCATGTGGAGTACACGTTTATGATGGTTGGATGTAGACGGATGCACTTTCTTCAGCTCATAATCGTTGATCCCGTTCACTGTCATTATAAAGCTTGGATGTGTCAGGATATTTATTAAAATATCTCCAATTGTGTTCATCAGAAAGAAGAAAGTCATATACACCTAGGATGGCTTGAAGGTGAGAAAAGCTTGGGGTAATTTTCATTTGAACTAATCCTTTAACTTAACAAGAAAAAAAAATTAATTCTAAAATATGAAATAAATTTAATAGAAAGCAGTAAATTGAACTTTCTCATGCATGTCAACACATTGTTACAACACTAATTTTGTTTTAAAACAAATAAGTAAACTCTTTGTGTTTCTTGAAAATTATTGCTTCAATTAATTTTTTGCAAGATAGAACCTTATAATTTTAAGCAGAAAGTGATTTTTTAGAATTAGAAAGTTCTATCTGCATTTGACCAGTTCCAAAAATCCCCATTTACATATTTGAGAGGATTTTGATATTGTACAGTTAGAATACATTTAGGGTCTCTCTGACATTTTCATGTTTGAAAGAAACTTGTTCCCCATATAACTTTTGCTATATGGAAACTTTGAAGCTCAATAATCTCAAAACTGCTCAGAACACAGATAGAACCTTATAATTCCAAGGTGACGAAATGTCATGAATGGTCCACATCTTAATTTCAAGGCAAAAAGTATTTACAAATATGGATTATTAATTCATAAGTTTCATTATGTTTTCATTAATCACATCACATGACATTTTACATCCTGTACTATCCTTTTTCTTGTCATAAAAGAATCAAATTATATTATATTTTAACAGACTTATTGACTTTGACACCATGGGTTATTATCGCTAATTAAAACTAAAACCATAAAAAACATTTTCATTACTTGAAATAATATAAACATTAACTGAAATAAAATATTTAAAAAACTTAAACTTATTTTATTTCAGCTTGCCAAGTCAACATTTCTCATTTTCATTTATTTTAAGATAATGCTAAATAACCTAAAAATTAAACTTAATGAAAACTATATAGATACATGAAAATATAAGAACTAATACAAAATTTCAAAAACACATGAGAAAATTACTAAAACTTTAACTAAAATGTAAATAAAAATACAATAATAAATATATTTAAAAAATCTAATCCAAAATATGAACAAAACCTTGAATAGTACATCAATGACACTAAAATAACTTGAGAGAAGAAGGGTCTGCAGGGTTTCTATGATTCTATGATATAATTTCCCTTTTTTCCCCTCCATGTTAATTGTATCACATGACTTTGATTTCATTGACATGCATTTTTCAAATATTAATAAGCAGTGAAGCGTTAAATTAAAATATTTCATTAATATTTTTCATTATTATTAAATATTATTATTTAAAATATTAAGAATCTTATTCTTTTAATTGGCTTTTTGGAGGCTTTTTTCCTCATTATACCAGGACAGTTTACCATGTCCATATCCCATGAGCTCTAACCTCAGACACTCCACTATCTGAATGAGATAACAGACAGGCTTCAAGCAGATGCTCCATGATACATTTTCCAGGGATACATTATTTGACGAGATCATGTGTTGTACTCACAAATGGCAAATCATGAAAAAATATGTCAACATATGTTTGAGTGAAAATTTACTAAAAGCATTTGCATGTCCTTCTCTTCAAGCATGTCAGGAAATCAAGGTTGAAGTACTTCAACAGGAATATTTCTGCACTGGCATCCCAGATACTGACTGACAGCAT
This sequence comes from Hypophthalmichthys nobilis, assembly GCA_037950665.1. Taxonomy (NCBI): domain Eukaryota; kingdom Metazoa; phylum Chordata; class Actinopteri; order Cypriniformes; family Xenocyprididae; genus Hypophthalmichthys; species Hypophthalmichthys nobilis. Next base: position 21,544,932 of record CM075488.1, read on the forward strand.
GCTGGTGTTCAAGTCTAAGAATGTTAAATCTCTCTGTTTTGATTCTACATTCCCAAGTATGAGTTGCTCACATGTGCCCTATGTACAAATCCTGTGGTTGACTGACCTGAGTATTTGACCAGCTGCAGCTTTTTAACTTAGCCTTGCTTGCAAAAGTTTAAAGGTAGTATGCCTATGCAAGCAGTGAAGAGCACTGTGATAAAGAGGAAAGTTTAAAAATAAAAAGTTTTACCAATACTGACAGTTTACAAGTTGTCCAATGCAGATGAATTAAAACATTTATAAATTAGGTGGTTGATACAATACTATAAAATAAACATACTCATTTATTTTCAATTTCATCTACATGAAGATTTTTGTACACCTGTGAATTAAACACTAATCTTCTGCTTAGCGGTCAGATTTGTTGCATAATTTAGATTTTTTGTTGGATCTTATTCATATTTTATTTACTGGGCATTGAAACATTTAAGGGGGGGGGGGGGGTATTTTCATTGTAACGTGTTGCTTGCGCAGGAACACACGACGAAGAAGATAAAGACCAAATAAGTCTTTACTAGGAAATCTAACGGGAGGTACAGGCAGGAACGCAACACAACACAAAAGCATACGAGACCAGACAATGAACTGAGGGAAGACAGGAACTTAAATACACAGATGATTAACTAAAATGACATGCAGCTGTGATGATCTGGTTAATGTCCATGGTGACAGATTGTGGCGGGAAAAACAAAACAAAGGAGCACATGTGACAGATGTAAACCAAAACAAACTGAATGTGATGGCGACCGTGACAGTACATCCCCCTCCGGCGAGGTGTGTCCTCGCGCCGTAATGGAACATCCAAAAGGGAGGGCCGGAGGGGGTTCTGGAGGTGGATGGAATGAAGGTGAGATGACAGATGATGCAGGAGGTGGCTCTGGAGGAGGACGGCCAACCGGGAGGAGGAGCCAGATGGTGGCCCAGGCCACAGCCAGGATGGTGGACCATGGCAGTGGCGCTGGAGGGAGGGGCCATGATGGTGAAGGCTTCAGCGCCACCTTGGGGACGAGCAAGGGCGACGGTGATGACGGAGGAAGAACCCACGGCACAGATGGAGGGCTGATGAAGTGGAGTGACGCTGAAGACCCAGACGACCGCGACGGAGCCGCAGCAACGACCCCCGAGATGGATGCAGGGATCCGGAGGGCTAAGGTGTAGCTGGAGCGACCCGAGGGTGGAGGCGGAGCCTGAGGGAGGGTGGAGCTATCTGGAGCTGTAGGGATGGAGGGCCGGAGAGCAACGGATGGGCCGCAAGTCCATGGCGCAGGTGACGCGACGTCCGACTCGGGTGAAGCCGACAGTTCGAGGGAGCTCCACGAAGCCGAAGGTTCGAAGGTCCCAGCAGACGTCGAGGGAGGGAGGAGCATAGATGGAGGAGTCAGGGCGACGGGTCGAGGTGGAGAGACAAGGACAGAAGCCGGAGGTGGAGCCATGGGATCCTCACGCCCAGAAGGAGGTGGCTCACAGTAGGCCCGCAATGTAACCACGTCACTGAGAGGAGATAACGGTGGTACAGTGGGACTGATGGGGGACAGCTTGGGCAGGACAGCAGACGTGGCTGGGGTCTGGGAAGAAGACTGGGACGACGGGCAGACCAAAACATTTAGAAGAGGAGGTGGGAGAGGGAGGCTGGGTGGGACCAGTGAATCCAGAATAGAGCAGTTAGGCAGATTAAGGGTTGCGTCTATGTTGTTGTCCAGAAACTCACTCTCAGTGATGGGCGGGGCTTCTGACCAACCCCTCGACTCCGACACCTACTCCCTCGGCGCAGGATGGGACAGCCGACTCAGACCTCTCCTCAGATGGACTCCCCTCAGGGTCCGGAGTGATGTCATGCTCGGTCACTCCTCCTAGTGTGGGGTCAAACATCGCAGCAGAGTCGTTCACTCCATCTGCGGTGGGTTGTTGCTGTCTTTCCCCGCCGTCCGTGGGTTTCTGGCTGGGCAGTGGGCTAGGCTCTGGGCTAGGCTGGGTTCTGTATCGGGGCCGCATGCTCTCCAGACACATCAGCACGGCTTCCCTCCAGTTCAGTCCGGTGGTGTCTGGGAGGTTGTTGGGGCGGTGAAAGTTCGCCCCGATCCAGAACAGGGTCTTAAGGGCTTCATCCTCCAGCGGGCTGGTGACGGCAAGACGGGAAACTCAAACGTAAACAAAGAAAAATCATGGCTCTCCTGAGCCACGGTGATGAATTTTACCCATTCATCCATTGGGTGGTCTGGCCTTCTGTAACGCGCTGCTTGCACAGGAATACACGATGAAGAAGATAAAGATCAAATAAGTCTTTACTAGGAAATCTAACGGGAGGTACAGTTAGGAACGCAACACAACGCAAAAACGAGACCAGACAATGAACTGAGGGAAGACAGAACTTAAATACACAGATGATTAACTGAAATGACATGCAGCAGTGATGATCTGGTTAATGTCCATGGTGACAGATTGTGGCGGGAAAAACAGAACAAAGGAGCACATGTGACAGATGTGAACAAACTGAATGTGATGGCAACTGTGACATTCATTAGTGTAAAAGAGTTTAAATACTTCATTTTCTTCAATCTCTTAACCTTCAGCAAAAGAGTTTTGAATTGTGCTGGCTCTCTCGCGAGAAGTGAATCATAGTTTCTCTCTTCAAGGCATGTGATTGTATTTAACCAATAAAAAAGTGATTGCAACTATCAGTTTCTATGGTTATTTTAATAACAAATATCGAGAGCGCATCAATGTAATGCATTAGCACAAAACTCTCAGCTCCACTTAATGCTGGGTTCTTTGGGAAGCAAGGTTATCTTTCCCTCACAACCAAAAACACACTTCTTTGGTGACATTGTTGAATTCGTCCTGTGACCAGTGCAGAGCTGCCGACGACTTCCGTAAAGCCAAACGCGCGTTACTCAGGCCCATACTCAAAAAAAAAATACAGCAAAGTTTATGAGGATTTTTGGCACAGAAATTATCCGTCATACGTCCAACTCGTGTTTTGAAACTTTGGCCATGTTTAGCATGAGAGTCCAACTCTTTAACAGTGTAAATAAGTCAGAATACATGAAATAGCATTATACCCCCTCCCCCCACGAATTAAGTTCTTAATTTTGTTTATGAGGAAAGAATCAGTTTCCGTTAAAAATATACAGAAGTAGAAAGATATTTCATATCTAGATATTACATTTTGCACAAGGTCTTACCTGTATGCTTACCTCAAGGACTCCCCAGAAGAATACTTACCCATCTCCAGTGTGTTCCCAGTCTCCTCGGTACTTGTCTTGTGTGAGTTCCTCTGTGTCTGCTTCAAGCTCCAGTCTGTCACCCGTCCACGATTCCTGCAAGACAAAGACAAGTATCAGTCCAGTATCCATATCTGCCATTGCTCTAACCTGCCATTACTCACCTGCACTTTGCCACAGCTCTCTGGTTGTTCAATAAACTCAATTACCTGCATTCCTGTGTCTCAGTCCCCTTCTGTATTGTAATATTCTGTGACTGTCATGGTGTGGTTGCAGCAAGGATTAGTTGAGGCAGGATCTAGACACAGCAGTCAACTTAAAAATAAATCAAAATGAAAAACACTCAGGATAGCAGGAGAATATAAAACACAGGAGAGAAACAACCCCTAACCAAAGATGTATTAAGAGACTAGTAGAACTGAGCAGGGAGTATACACAGACTAAATATGTAAAACTAAACCAAAACAGAACATAAACCTGACAGTGACATTGAATTTGTCTCTTTTTAAGCTTGGTAACACTTTACAATAAGGTTCATTAGTTAAACATGAGTTAATGTATTAACTAATATGAACTAACCATGAGCAATACATTGTTACTGTATTTACTAATCTTTGTTAATGTTAGTTAATAAAAATACAGTTCATTGTTTGTTCATGTTAGTTCACAGTGCATTAATTAATGTTAACAAGATTTTAATAATGTATTAGTAAATGTTGAAATTAACATTAACAAAGATTAATAAATGCTGTATAAGTGCAATTCATTATTAGTTCATGTTAACTAATGTAGTTAACTAATGTTAACTATGAAACTTATTTTAAAGTCTTACCCTTTAATTGGCACCTTGTCGGGTTATTGTAATGTTTATTGTTACACAGTACAAACAACCCTGCTTTCTACTATTTATTCTTTTATGTTTACATTTCTGAATGACTCAAAAAGTATTTCTGTACAGTATATGAATTTGATTTGATTTGGCAATTCATTTACAATATAAACTTTTGCAACTCTGGATATCCAGTCACACAGGTAAATAAAGCTATCTCTGGACATTCATTGCTTCATTCTGCTTTGTAACCTCATTCAACCAGCCTTTGAACCTCATGTGACTCAATCACCCTGCACACTCCACTCAGACTCTGAGTGGATTTGAAAAAACTTTTTTCACTAAAACTTTACTTAACAAAATGCCTTCATGTTCTCTGATCCACCACAACTAACCATCATGATTTAGAAAAAGAAATTTCTCAATGTGCACCATAAAAATTGTTTTAACCATACAACGTATGAAAAAAAAAACATGAAAACTTTCATAGTATGATTAAGATCTTTATTTTATCTCTTGCCTTCTCATAAAGTTGATGCTCTTGTGCTTGTTATCATGCAGGTGTTAATTTTATTTAGTATCTTAATTTATGTGTCCCCTGATAAAGAATGATGACCCATGTTTGGACACATTCAGAATATTATTTTAACTCATTAGCAGAACGATAATAAAATCATAGAATAACATGAAAATGTGCAATAAATATTCAGAGTAATATCAAATGTACATTATTGCCTCAGGTTTTATTATTTATGGTGTTAGGGGTAGAAATCTAACAGTGAAGCATCTTGGCCACTAATGCAGATTGTGAGTTCATTTCCAAGTAGGCTATCGATTAGGGAATGGCATTCACTGCGGTTCCTTAGATAAAGAACTGCAACCCACAAAGTAGAAAATATCATAGTAGACACATTTCTGTGATCTTTGCCTGGAAAACTGTGCAGTCAGCATGTGGGTGGTGTGAGCACAGTGGGTAAAGATCTGAGCTGGCAGCACATGTAGGGGCGAGAAAAACCATGGGCTAAAGGAACAAAATCATATAGCTTGGTTTGTATGGTTATGTCTACATGGTGTGACATCCAAAATACTTTTTTACAGATCAACATCTAATCAATCATATCTAAAATTGGGAATAAATGTAAAATCAGAATAAACAATGTAGGTAACACTTTACAACACAGGTGCACTAATATGCATTAATTCATGCTTAACTAATGCACAGATAATCATGAGTTAATGTATGACTCATGAAGAACTAAACCATTAATTAATGATTACTGCATCAGTAGTAGCATCACTATAACTGATATATTATTATTATAATGGGTTCTATTCTCTTTGTCCAGTCTTGACACAGTGTTACTAAATAGCAGTGCCCGGCCACATGTTCTCAGTGTTCCACTTTTGAATCCGATGACCTCAAGCTTAACCTGACACATTCCTGTGCCATGAACAAAAAGGTTCTGGATGCGGCAGTTCATCTGGTACAGTGGAATCACAGTTGTAGATGGTTGGAAATTTAAATCCATGGCTTAGTGTGGATGTCAAAACTATAATGACATATTACTTAACAATTAGTTAATAGTCATATGCCTCAACAAGTAAAGTCATAACATAATGATACATTTGCAAATCATTAGTTAATGATTAATTAAAGCAGACAATTTGAAGTTGAAATACATGGCTTCAAACCATTGTGGTAATTAACACATTAACTTAGACTATTAATAAAATATGTTATTAAGGAATTAATACATTATGACACATTTAATTAATAACATTTCATATATTACTTAATCTATTAATCATATAGACTCTTTATTAGTTGCTGATGCAGTAATCATTAATTAATGGTTTAGTTCTTCATGAGTCATTCATTAACACATGATTATCTGTGCATTAGTTAAGCATGAATTAATGCTTATAAGTTCACCTGTATTGTAAAGTGTTACCACAATGTGACATATGAACTATGAACACACACAGAGTACTTTGTTAACTCAAAGACAATGAGCTAAACCAAAACTGACAGTGACCTCTGGTGATCAACTTGTGACATTAATCTTGAAAGTGTCACAGAACTCTTGATAGAACAGCTCCTAAAATGAAAATTCTGATATTTTATACTCACCCTCATGTTGTTACAAACTCGTGTGATTTTCTTTCTCTTATTGAATGTTTTTGTATGCATGGTTGAGGCTGCCTCCCTGAAAAACTCTCTCTAAATTTAAAATAAGCACATGAAACAAAGTTCACTTCATTCCATTCATTAGTCCCTCAGTAGGCCTACATAATTGTTGACAGAAGATCGACTGAAGCCGTAAGTGACTGCGAACTGCCGAACTAACATTCGTGAACGACTCGCGCTGATTTGAACGTTCGAACTGAAAGACTGCAAGGATAAAGTGGGTGGAAGAATTACGACTGTGTAAAAATAACAGATAATGATATAACAACACTTCTTTCTTTCTGTAACACTTTCTGGAGGTTACATCATGGCATTTTATTTACTTAAAGTATTCATAAAACACAAATTAAAGGCACAATATGTAAGATTTTTTTAAATTAAAATATCCAAAATCCACTATAACAGTGTTAACAACTTTGTTGACTTGTGTACTTACATTAGTTTCCAACAATGCTTAAATTCAGAGAAAACAGCTTTAACCAGTGTAACGGCTCTTGTCATAGCATCGCCTGCCAATGACATCACATCCGTTTTACCTTCGATTTCCAGTTTTACTTCTATAGAAACCATGGAAACATAAAATATGCTTTAATATTTCAGGGTTTCTCAGAAGCGGAAGTCATCATAGTTGGGTTAACTTTTATAGCGGTGAATGAGAGTGTTTCTACATTTGCACAAACAGCAAAAGAAAAACTCCACAATTGTGTTTTCACAACTTTCAAAAAAAAAGGAAAAAAATAGAGAGCAATTGATAACGGCAGTCAGAAGAGAGAAAGATGTAATTTTTACTGTCACCTCACAGCAGCGTTAACTAGTTTTTTTGTAATTTGATGCAAAGGTAATATAATATAATGTATAGTGTTATAAATGTACATATATTTAAAAAAAAAATGAAAATATAAAAAACTTTTACAATATTGATGACTGTTAAAATCGGTTAAAACGTGTCATCACAGTCTGTGAAAAGGGTCTATCCGTGGGTACCGAAGACGTCACTTCCGCTATGCCCACCGCCATTTTTGTGTCCGACATGGCAACTAACACAGCAGCGCTTTTTTATTGATGATCATCTTTAGCTTCAGCGTGGGCGCTCAAACAGCAATGCAAAACATTAATAACTATGATTGTGGCTGTCATATTAATAACATTATAAGTGTATACACTATTGTAATAAAACGTTGTGAATTCTTTGGGCTTAGTTTGCTGTGTTTCGGCATGTTGTTACGGGAAGAACGCATCCACAACAGGAGCTACATTCTGACTACGTTACATAGTCCAAGTTTATGCGTGCATGATTTTGTGCAAATATAAGTTGTAATATTATGTTTATCTGGTATAAATATATCTGAATTATCCTATATAGGATGTGTTCCGTTGAGTTAATTAGCCTTCTAGCAAACCGCTTCAGTATGTGGGTGTTCATCTCTTCAGCTTCAGCGCCAGCTCAAACAGCAATGATGTTATCTAAATGAGACGATTTGAGAAAAAAAAAAAAAAAAACGATATTTGGAAAAAAACATCTGTTATTGTTTGTGATCCTTATTTTATTAACTCCAGCTGTGTTTTGTCCCTTAAAAACATTTCTACAGTAGTGCCCACGAGAATAAGGTGGATCTTGTACATAATCCATCGCCATACACCGGAGAAAGTGTTACCAAAAAATCTATTGCCTAGCAAAAAAAATAAAAAATAATAATAAAATAACATAAAATACCTAAATGCAAACATGTCATTTGACAACATTACTTAGACTATTAAGAAACAAAATGCATGTGCCATGGATAAATTAAATAGCCTCCGTACGTAATAAGGCAATGATTTTAATCAAACCATATGTTGATGAAAATAATACGAGAAAAATACAAGTGCTAGTTATCAAAAATAATGCATTAATGTTTTTGAAAAAATATGAAACATTTTTAATATTACAGTAATAGTAAACATCTTTAATGACTGTTTGAAATAACATCATTGCTGTTTGAGCTGCCCGTGCTGAAGCTGAAGAGAATGAACACCCGTAAACTGAAGCTAGGTTAATTAAGTCAACAGAACACATCCTATATAAGATAATTCAGATATTTATACAAAATAAAAATAATATTACAACTATTTGCACAAAATCACGCACAGATGAACTTAAACTAGGCCTAAGTAACGTATCAGAATAATGTAGCTGTTGTGGATGCGTTCCTCCTTTAACAACACTCCGAAACACAGCAGCTAAGCCCAAAGAATTCACAACATTTTATTACAATAGTGTATACAAGTATAATGTTATGTATAAGACAGCCCTAATCATAGTTATTAATGCTCTCTTTCATCATCTCGTGTTCGAGATCCACCTATGGGAAGGGCATCCGTACCTGACCTCTGCAGAAGCATCCAATTGCACCAAGTCTGGCTAGACAGACAGAAGCATGTAGCCAATGCCAGTATGGCCCCACCCCCTTACCTGTGAGCATATAAGGCCCATACGTGCACCTATTCTTCAGTTGACATTCGCTTCTCGCAACCTCTGGTTTAATTTTCTTACAGCTCGTTGGGTTATTTATGAACGTTTGCATTTGTCTTCAGGAGGACATATCACTCTGATCAGCCTCTGCCGGACGTGATCGTCTCGCTCTCTATTACCGCTGTGTCATTTTGCAAGCCGCCCACACTGCACTTCTTTTTAGGCTGTCCGCCTTTTTCCTCACTCGTTCCCTCTGTCACGGTTGCCAACCGTTTGGATTTTACTGCACTTTTCTATGGCACTCTCCAAATCTGCTGCTTCCTCCGGCGACTGCCTTTCACGTGCCTGCCCGGCTGCGTGTGGCGCACTTATCGCTGCCAGGGATTCTCACCCATACTGCGTAGTCTGCATGGTCCTCAAACACGTGCAGGAAGCTCTGGAATTCCCCGAAAACTGTAGCCACTGCCTGGCGCTTCCCAAGAAGCTCCATCGCCACAGACATAAGGTGGCCGCTACTCAAAGTTTGGATTTCAAGAAGTCGGACTCTGACAGGGGAAACGACAACTTTGAATTGAGCTGACCAAGCCGAATCCGCTTTCCTTGAGGACATCTTAACGGGTGAACCCTCATTCGCAAACGAGCCGCCCGGCTCTGGGGACGAGGACGACGCAGGCCTTCTCGAAGGCTCTGATGATGAGGAGGCCATCCCACCTTCTGTAGCTCCTCAGGCTCACGCGCCTGCTGCTCTACCTCAATCCGTCCGCCCCGATATTGAATGGCAGGCTTTACAAAGTACCACCGACCAGGAGAGGGACATCTATGATGGAAAACTTCTGGGTGGGCCTCCCGGCCGAGAAAACAGCTTCTCCCTGTCCTTCCCGTTTGTGCCAAACATGAAGTACAGTTGGGGGGATCCGCTTGACTTTAATTACGGTCTTGCGGGTCTCGAGGTGAAAGACCTCGGCATGGGTGACCCACCCGCCATCGAGCCCTCCATCGCTGCTCGCCCCTCCCAAGCCTTTTCTTCCTAGCAAAATGGACCGTTTCTCTGTGTCCATCCATCAGGCTTCCTTCAAGGCCTCAGCGTTAGCAGTTAGAGCCTTAAACATTTCCTCGCTCCTCTCCGCTTACCAGGCAGAGCTTCTCGAGGACATGGGTCAGCAGTTGGAGAAAGGGTCTGCTCCATTCTCGCTCTGGAAGGAGATTGTTACCATCAATGATCTCGTTCTCCGCAATGCCCGCCAGGCCATCCAAGCCAGCAGGCGTTCAATGGCTCTTTCCGTCATCGGTGAGTGCATCGCTGTGGCTCAACCTTATCAGGGCTCCCTGATAGTGAGAAGCGATGCGTCATGGGAGCACCAGTGGAGGCCGGTCAAGCCCTCCTTGGCCCTGCCGTTGCCCTTATGCAGCAGCGCTGTGATGACAAAAAGAAAGAGGACAAGGCTTTTAAGTTGTGTCTGCCCCAGAAATCAGCGCCATGCCAGGTTCCCCCTCCGCGGCCACCTAACCCAACTGCAGCGTGTTGTAATTTCCAGGGTCCAGTCAGAGCCAAACCTTGCGGGAATCCCCCGCCTGCAAAACCGTGGGGGAAAACATCCTTTGCCGCAGCTAAGAAATCTCATAACTCCACTACCTCTAATCACAAACGCAAGTGGCCGATATCCCCCCGTTAAAGAAACGGAGGGTCTTTGTTTGCGAGGTAAGCCCCCCTTACTAATGGGTGCCCACCCTGTGTTCAAAGTGGTATCACAGTTCCCAGTGTTACCCAGTGTGTGCCCCCCTGTCCGCCACACGTCGGGGGATTTTCCTGTTCTAAAAGGGAAAACGTTGAGAAAGTGTGCACAAGCAGTGTCATCACACAGCTCCTACACTTACATCTCACAAGTTCAATAAAGGCTTCGGCCCCAGTGTTCCCCAACCTCAAAATGTCTAACAAATCATATGAATTCGTTAATAAGAGAGAACCAACCTCTCTTTGCAGAGAGAGAAAATCTCTCTGAACCCCTGCATGTCGCCCCTAGTTCGTCCACTAGATGGCGCCATTGCTTCACAAATGAGCCAGCTGGGCACACATGAAGCCATCAGCGCTTCACCGGCTCAGGTAAGGACACTCGCTGTGATATTTCAATAAAGCGACTTTGTTTCTTTAACGTGTGTGCTTTATTAACATCGAAGCTTTTGGCTGAACACACGAGCAAAATGTGACTACTCATCAAAAACACTGGCAGACTGTGTTGCTTCAATTTCTTTAACACTGAAACTAAACTCTTTTCAAGCGCTTGGTCGCCACCTAATGGATAAGGGACATAATACTTATAACAACATTAAATTGTTTTATATCACATCACCCTTCCTTATGAGTTACTTAACATATGTAACTTTGAAACATAAAATTACTGTAGTTTTTTCCACTAACAATGTTTCTCTTTTTTTTTTCTTTTTTTTTTTTTCTTCTCACACAAAATCCTTGTATCTTTGTGGAGTTGTGACAATTCGTCCAGACCTTGTTTTCACCCTTTTCGGTGAAATGATTGTTGTGTGACTGGAATCAGATTCAGATAGACCAGTTCCTGGTTGTTCAACCTGCACTGGAATGTCTGGGGCGTTATCAGGCATAGAAACCGCAAGTTGATCCTGACCATGAGTTTCCTTTGGCCCCTGTGTCTGTTGAACTGAAGTATATGCTGGTTCATTGTCACCAACTGTGGGCATTAGGTGTCGTCGATTTCTTCTGAGTACTTCTGAGTACTTTCAGATTGGATAAGGTACGACCGTGGTGTCTCACACTTTCTGAGAATAGTGCCAGATTTTATCCACCCTCTTTCGACATCCAGCTTGACTGCAACAGAAGTTCCAGGAGGAATCTCTGGTAATGTTTCTTTTGTTGTAATACTTTCTTTAGCTCCTTTTTGCTTTTTGATCAGCCTTTCTCATTTGCCGAAGATCAGGCCATTCAGGTTTCAGATGCGACTCTAATGTGGGAACTGTAGTTCTTATTTGTCTACCCATCATGAGCTGTGTGGGACTTACACCTGTAGCTTGAAGGGGTGTGGCTCTGTAGCTCATCAAAGCTGTAAATGGGTCAGACTGTTTCAGAATCTTTTTAGCTGTTTGTACTGCCCTCTCAGCCTCTCCATTCGACTGGGCATAATAAGGGCTTGAAGTAATGTGCTGAAAATCATAGTTTCTCGTAAAGTCTTTGAAAGCACTTCCCCTAAACTGTGGTCCATAATCGGTAAAGAGAACATTGGTACAGCCCCATCGTGCAAACATGTTCTTTAAGCAAGCACGTGTTGTTTCACCTGACAAGTCCTGACGATGAGCTATGTCAATGTATCTTGAAAAATCCATGACTACCAAGTAATGCTGCTTATTCACTCCACAGATATCAGCACCGATTCCAGTGGAGTGGTTAGAAGTGGCTCCTTTCTCTGGGTAGGTCTTGATTCCAGACAGTCCTTGCAGCTGTTAACTAACTGCTGGATTTCCTTACTTAAGCCCGGCTACCACACACTACATCTGGGTCTCTCTCTACATTTCACGATGCCTTGGTGACCACTGTGCAGTCTTTGTAGTATTTCGGACCTTATATTTTGGGGAATTATGATTCGGTCATCATAAAGCACAAGGTTCTGGAAAATTGACAAGTGATGGCGTGCACTGTAGTATGATTTTGTGGCTTGTGGGACATTTGCAGCATACCTGGGCCAGCCATCGGTCACGTACTGCCTGACCATTTGTAGCTCGAAATCCATCTGTCTCTCTTTTCACAGATTCCAGCTTTGTGGGAGAGATTGGCCATGCACCACTCACTGCATTCTCATAAGCTTCCACTTCTTGCACTAATTCTGAGACCACTGAAGAGAAACCCGCGAGAAAGCGTATCAGCGACCACCAGTTTGCCGGGTACATATTGTGCAACAGGATTATAACGCATCATCCGCAGTAACAGCCTTTGACATCTCAGGGGAACTGAATCAAGATCCTTGGCATTGATCATTGGAATCAGTGGTTTATGGTCAGTTTGCAGGATGAAACTTTTGTAGGACCAAAATTAGCTCAAATGAAATAATTAATTTATAGGGAATTATAAAGAGTCATTTAGTTTACGACCGAGCAACTGAATCGTCCAGCGTTCATCTGCTCAGACAAGCTCTTGTAGCAGATGTTAATATCCAACTATTGTGAAAACACTAATTAATAGCTAAGTAACAGGATCGACAGTTTAAGACATTAAATCTTCGAGCACATAATACAAGACACTTTCTTTTAAATTCTACAGGAGACTTTATTTATTCTAACACAAACTAATCTAACACAACACGCACGCACACACACACACACACAAACATTCATACACGTTGCAGAAAGAAAGGAAATGAGAGAGAAAGGGTTTTAAGAGAGAATGAAATGATGAGCAGGATTTCTAGCAAAATATGCACTTCAAAAGACCTGGCCTGAACGAACCATGAATCATTAATTTAATGCACCAGTTCAGTTTTAGAATCTGGAGGTACTTGCTTGTCGAGTCGACTTTAAATGGGAAACTCCTTGTCGGTGTGGAGAGAAGGGTTTTCCGAGTCGATGATTTGTCTTTTCAGGTCCAGATGGTGGTCAGGTAAAAACCAATCACGTTTGAGCGTGCTGGCAAAATGAAAGGAAGTCTCTTTGTCGTGGCTGGAGTTAAAGTTGAGGCGGCAAAAGTCGTTGGTTAAACTTTGCGGCAAAACTTAGGACACGAGACACTCAACGGAAAAGAAAGTTAAGTAAAAGAAACGAAAAGTGAGTGAAAGTTGGATGGCTTGAATGAGCTGCTTGTCTGTCCTTTGTCAGCTTAGTCTTGTCTTCGTTTTGTTCTTCTTGTTACTCCATTGTTACTTTTTCTCTAGTTCTTTGTCTTGTGATGTGACTACTTAAACTTAGGTGTTTGTCCCACCTCTGTGAGGAGTTCTGGCCAATCAGATATCGTCTTGTTTCAAAAGGTGGCTTTTCTCCGCCCCCAATCATAAAATAAGCGTTATCTCCGGTCTCTGGAATTGCCGGCTTTGGCAGAGAGTACCTTAGACATAATTTCTATTAAATGGAATATGATACATTTTACACAGATTTCATTCAAGCCATGATTTAAATGGGGAAAAGAGATTAAAATTAATTCCAAATAAGGCATAGGGGAGCGCGGGGCACAAACTAACGCGGGGTTAGTTGTAACACACATGGTTTAAATACTTCCACACACGCTAGCATGAAGAAACTTAGTGTATTTACTAGTTGCCATATCGACAATATATAGAGAAAAAATTGCGCCAAAATTCAGAAAACTTTGTGAGATATCACTGAACATTTATTTAACAATAGCAAAAGTAAATTTCTTACTTAAGATAATTTTTCATCTATATTTTTTGTGTTTATTTAAAATTAGACAAATCTGATATTATTTTAATCTCCAATCTCTTGTTTAGCAGTTTGGGTAGTTCTTTAATGCTTCACTAACTATCAGAAGACACTAACCAGGTTTAAATTCCAGTTGCGCAGATAGGGTTCGTTGTAACACTGCGTTACAATGTGCCCAGCTATTAGAACTATACTATTCTATACAATTACGATATAACTGGCATAATCAACTTTTATGAATTTCTGTTGATAAACTATATAAAAAAGGTGAATAAAGACTGAGAGGAAGAACCTGAACATCCAGAAAATATTATTTCAAGAAATGTTCAGCATTTGTACTGGCTCGTCTATTCTGAATGTCTGAATATGTCTCTTCATCTGTTTGCCTGTATTGTTTTGACCAGTGCTGTATAGCTGTGTTTTGCAGCGTGTTCATTGTCAAACTACAAAATTATTTAAATTTGAATTTCTAAAAAAAATGCTATTATTTTATATGAAAAAAATAATTATTGTCTTTTATTGACAAAATATTTTAGTTTGTCATGTATATTTTTTTAAATTCAATCACATAACATTTTTAGCTGTCATATGGTACTGTTACAATGTGCCCCATCACATGTTGTCACATTTCACTTCCCTTCTTTCGGGATAAATAAAGAAAAAAGTATACACTGTATTAATGAAACAAAGCCACATATTTGTACTACCAGACATGTGTGAAATTAATGTGGAACAAAATAAATTCTCTGAACCCTAAGTAGATTTACACAAACTGAGGAAGTCAAAAAGCGTTAGGTTGTGCCCCACGCTCCCCTACTTTCAATCAATCATTCAAAAGTTATCACATTTACATGAATTGTGGGTGTTCTAAAGCATAACTGGTTACAGGTAGTAGCCTATGTGTGGACATGATATAAAATTTATGCAGTTGAAAGATGTTTGGTAAGTCCATTTCAAATTGTTTGGAACAATTCGATGCAGTTTTAGTTGTAGAACAGTTTTTTTTTTTTTTTTTTTTTTTTTTGCATGTTATTTTTTTATTTAGTACTGTCCTGAATAAACTATTTCACATAACATGTTCACACAAAGTCCACAAGACAAAAAAACAGCTGAATCTACAAAAATGACCCCATTCAAAAGCCCACACCCCCCCGACTCCCAACACTGCGCGGCTACCTGGATGATCCACGACCGTCCCTGTTTCGCCCTGAGATGGCTGCCCATGAGTCCCCCGCCCGCTCCGAGCAGCCAAACCGATCTCCGCTCCCCAGAAAAATCCTCCAGGTCCCGCAGACCCCGGCCCCAGCACCCCTGCACACCTGAACCCCCTCCAACAGTGATTGCACAAT
This sequence comes from Hypophthalmichthys nobilis, assembly GCA_037950665.1. NCBI lineage: Eukaryota > Metazoa > Chordata > Actinopteri > Cypriniformes > Xenocyprididae > Hypophthalmichthys > Hypophthalmichthys nobilis. The sequence goes on from CM075488.1 coordinate 21,560,404, forward strand.
TCCGAGATCCATCCCCCCCACACCGAGGACAACCGAGGGACCCAAACACAACCACCAAAAAAGGTTCAAACATTCACTGATGCTCCAGAAGGAAACACGACGCGCCAAGAGTCAGGGATGCAAACCCCTTGAACTGGATGAACAGAATAAATTGTACTTTTTTTGTCTTCTGGGAAACATGTAAGTATCTTTTGTAGCTTCCAAAGGGCAGTACTAAATGAAAAAATATGTTCTTTAAACTAAATAAAAAAAACTTGCACATCAACTTCTTGTTCAAAAGTTTTCACCCCTGACTCCCAACGCATCGTGCTTCCCTCTGGAGCACCAGTGAATGCCCGGAGCCTTTGTAATAGTTTTGTCTGAGCCCCCCAGCCGCCCCCAGTGTGAAAAGATGGATCCCAAAATCACACAGCCACCGCCGGAAAGGGCCCAAACATGCAGAAGACGCCGGAAAACCGAAGAATCTGCAGGACCCGAAGAACAGAGCCCAGCCCAACCGCCCAGAACAAACAAGGGACCCACGAACAACCATCACAAAACAAAAAAAACAGTCGTGGATCATCCAGGCAATGACACACAGCACCAAGAATCAAGGAGACGCAAACTTCCGAATAGGGCCATTTCCACAAATTCCACCATTCTGTCCTCCTGCGGACCCCATGCAAACAACCGCCATGTGAAATAGCTTTTTTTTTCTTTTCTTTTTTTTTTTTTTAATTGAAATAGTGAAAGGTGACATAACAAGAAGCCAAATGCAGAACAACAACAAAAACAAAAAAGAGAAAAGATAACAGAACAAACATAGAGATACATAAAAAGATACACCCATACCTATACAAAAATATAAATGTCATATATCATGTGCTAAAATGCAAAGGTCGTTCGACCACTTTCAGCATATATAGGAAATATAGGTGTATTAGAAAGCATATATGTAATTTATATACTTATACATACATACATACACACACACACACACACACACACACATATATATATATACATATACATACATACATATATACACACATACATACATACATACATAAATGCCAATATACATGGATACGGTATATACAGTTTCTTTATAACATCTATTGTTATTAACATGGTACATTCAGTCAATTTAATTATTGAATATAAAGGACGAAGTTGAGGAAATATGATATTTGTTATTATAATAATATAATAATAATAAAAGTAATGAAACTATGTATGTATACTTGCATACATTCACATTTACATCTATCAATGTAAAGATATGTAATGATATACAAATACCTGTTAATATAGAAATCTATTAATACGTTATTTCCATTAGATTCAATAAGACAGTATAGAGAGAGAGAGGAATAAAAAAAATTCATTTTTCAAAAAACATTTATTACAGAAATATTTAAAAAAAAATTAAAACATTAAAAAAATAAAAAAACATCATATTTATAGAAATTGTGAAAAGTACATTTCATTTTCAGCAACATAACACAATGCCCCTCTATGACACCATATATTTTCAAACACTTCTAGACAGTTTGTAGCTTTATAAAAATAAAAATCAATTACAAGTCTCGACTTAATCATAGCTGTAAACATCATTACATTATAATCACCTTTTTGTTAAATTTTTTTCTTTCTGCTAACATATATTGCCATTTTTGCCGTGCCTATAATAAAATTGATCAATTGACATTCATATTGTCTTCTTCGGATATATTTAAAACCAAAAATAAAAACCAGAACAGTACATTTTTCATCAAAACAAATAAATATATCTTTCAACAAGTCAAATAAAGGCTTAAGTCTTGAGCAATACATAAACACGTGAAAAATAGTCTCTCTTTGAGAACAAAAAGGACATTCTTGTCTAACATTTGGATTTAAAATAGAAATAAAAGAATTAACAGCAACTATGCCATGTACAATTCTCCACTGTAAGTCTCCAATTCTTTTTGTTAATGGTGGCTTATAGAGTACCCTCCACTCTGGTTTTACATCTTCATGAAATTCAAAGATGGTACACCAGGGCGAATCAACTCTTTATGTAGACCATTTTTGTTGAAAGCTTTTACACAAGCATTGTACGTTTTTTTCCCTCCAACTTTATATAAATCCATATCTGGTACATTTTCTAAAAACACCCCAGAGTATTCTCCTATATTTGGGGACAAAAAACACTTTGGAAAAGTATCTTTATCATCAGGCAGAAGTTTTTCGAAAAAAATAATCAAGCATGTTCATTTCTTTTACTGTTAAACACAGCTTGCAAATTCTGAAGAAATTTTTCAACAATTCGAACTGATTTAATACCTAATGAAGTAGCCACATTTTTATAATTTGAACCAGACACATTAATTAAACGCCCCAATGTTGCAATCTTGGATTTAATAAAAACATAATTTTCCATGTATCTAAAAAATCCAGATGGGCACCGTTAATTATGGGTTCTTCCAATAACCAAAAAAGAGAATCCATACTCTCAAATCTTCTCACTTTAAAAAGGTCCCATATTTTAAACAGATTTTTATTAAAAAAAAACAGGAAGCCTTGTATTAATTCTTTTTGGATCCATCAAAAATAAATGCTTATCTAAACAGAGTTTGTCAACAGATTTAAGAATTGCACAGGCCACTGATTTCCAAGCAAAGTTCTCTGAACTGGTGAGAAAACGTTGTATGAACTGTAGCCGAAAGACCGCAGTCCTACTTTGTACATGAATAAGTCCTTGGCCTCCTTCTTCTTTTTTTAAATACAAAATGTTGTGTGGTATCCAGTGTAACTTGTCCCAAAAAAAGTCCAATAAAACAGACTGGATTTTTCCAAGTAAATAAGCCGGTGGATCAATGCAAGCCATCCGGTGCCACAAAGAGGAAGCCACCAAATTATTAATAACCAAAGTACGTCCTCTGTATGATAAATTTGGTACAACCCATTTCCATTTTTCAAGTCGGCTCTTAAGTTTTTCAACAGTTCCCATCCAATTTTTTTGAGCTGTTGTCTCATTACCTAAATATACTCCCAAATATTTCAAACCATCTCTTGTCCAGCATAAACCATCTGGAAGATTTGGTACTCTACTTTTCCATTCTCTTGTCAAAACTGCTTCACTTTTATTCCAGTTAATTTTTGCAGAGGAAATTAAACCAAAATCTTTTATTGTCTTTAGTAATAAGTCTACATCATTCTGCTTATTAATCATTATAATAACATCATCTGCATATGCTGCAGACAAACATAAAGTAATATTACAATTTGGTAAAGACACCCCTTCTAAAACTTTCCTTAAAACACTTAAAAGTGGTTCTATCGCGAGAGTATATAGTAACCCTGACAGAGAACAACCTTGTCTTACTCACACAATACGACTAGTCAGGATGGATGACTTCATCTAAAAATTCACCCAAGCGGGTAGCCAGTACTTTAGATAGTAGTTTATAGTCACAACACAATAAAGACACAGGTCTCCGATTTTTATATCACTCAAATTACCTTTCTTAGGCAAAAGGGTCAAAACAGCTCTTCTACAGCTCTTTGGTAAAAGTCCTTTGGTTAAGCTATCATTAAGAACAACTAACAAATCTTCTCCTATAACAGACCAAAAAGTTCTGTAAAACTCAACCTGGGATTCCATCTATTTCAGGGACTTTGCCATTTTCCATGCCTTGAAGAGCGTTAAACAATTCTACCAGGCCAATAGCGTCACATTTGCTTTTTTCAACACTTTAGGTAACTTTAAAAAAAAAAAAACTGCTCTACATCTTTATCTTCTTTATACTCAGACTTTTAACATTTTTCATAAAAACTAACTGCCCTTTCTCTTATTTCCTTAGAAGTTGACAACAAGGATCCAGACTCAGAAAATAATGAATGGATAAAACGTTTTTGATCATTCTTTTTTTCCAAACTGAAAAAAAATTTAGAAGGCACATCCATCTGTTCTACAGTCTTAAAACACGATCTGACCAGTGCACCCTGTGCCTTCATCTCTTGTAAGTCAGACAAAGCAGTTTTCTTAAAAAAAAAAGAGAATCAATATAAGCTTGATTTCCACTTAATTGTGCCATATCTTGAAGTTTCAAAATTTCAGTTTCTAAAACTCTTATAGACTTAACTGTCTCTCTTGTGATATTTTGAGTATACTGTTGACAAAAAAGCTTGAGAGAGAGAGAGAAATATTACTTGCGTTGCTTCATGCTGAAGATAGAGAATCATTGCGATGTAACAGGTGAGCCCATATCTTAATCCTCCGTAGGTCATTGGCAGGCCCTTTCTAAGTCACTGCATGACCTAGTTACGGCCTTGCCTTAGTTGATTAACACTACAACAAGGTGTACAACACATGAGACCATTTCTTATTCATTCGTAGGTCGTTGGCGGGCCCTTTCTAAATCACTGGAGCATGACCTAGTTACGGCCTAGCCTTAGTTGATTGACAATACAACATGGTGCTCAATGGTAGTGATACTGAAGTCTATGCTTCAGCCAAATTTCATCTTGCAACCAATCAGATCTTATTAACCACATCAAATGGCAAAACTGTACATATTTGTACACATTTTTCTCTCTTCAAGTAGAGATAATAAGTGGTGATAAAGAGACATACAGATGAGAGGAAGAGAGAGAGAGAGAGAGAGAGAGAGAGAGAGAGGGTTATGAGGGGAAGAGAGAGAGAAAAAAAAAACGAAAAAAAAAAACGTAGTGACAGCAGTGCTGGCAACAATAATTATCCCAGGTACAGTGATTTGAGAGAGAAGGAGTAAGAAAGGAAATAGCAAAGTTTATGTGAGATACAGCTAAATACATTCAATAAGGCAACAAGTAATTGTTATAATGATTATAGTAATAATTCGAAATAATTATATATAGTATATTATATATATTATAGTAATAATTATAGTAATTATATTAATAATTACAATACTCAAAAGAGATGTGAGCATTTTACCCTTTTTTCTTACTTGCGGGGGATGGGAGATAGAAGAAAGAGGGTAACAGATTGAAAAAATAAAACAATTAATGTAGTAGTAGTTATTATAATATTCGAGAGAAGGAAGGGGAAGAGATAAAAGTGACAAAAAAAAAAAAAGGCATGTGCATATATATTTGTACATTTAAATACAAATATCCATACACATTTCCCCTTCCTTCAATTTTTCCATACATAGTAAAGATATGCATTGTATATGGGGCATTGATTCACCAATCAGGATAAGTGGATGTTCAAGTGAGGGGCAATGGAGCCATATTGTCGTTTGAATTCTGATACTTTATGTTTGAGTATGGCTATCTGGTTTTCATTATTAATATAGTCGTGTAATAGTTGTAACCATTGTGTAATAGAGATTTTGTTTTTATTTTTCCAGCTGATTAGTATTGTTTTCTTGGCGATAATTAGAGACAGAAGTATAGGTTTGATGTGTTCCGATGAGGATTTTATTTGTGAATGATCACCTAAAAGACACAATGAGGGAGTTGCTGGGATTTCACAGTTAAAAAAAAATAGAGAGATTGGCAGTAACGTCTTTCCAGAATGGGATAACAGATGGACACGACCAGAATATTGAGAGTGCAGTGGATGCATTTGTCAGACTCTGCTATACCAATTTTAAACATTTTATACTGTGTTAAGTGTGTTCTATGTATAATCTTGTATTGGATTAGTTGAATTTTGGTGTTGCTACTTATATTGAATGTGTTATTGCAAACCTGTCGCCAGAGATTACTATCTGTATTTATGTTTAAGTCTTTGTCCCATTGCTTAACTGGAATTGTGTATGTTGTGTCTGTAGATAAAATTAAGGTGTATAGTTTAGATAATAGCTGTCTTGAATTGCTGATCTTATTTACTTTTTCGATAAGTGTTGGTGATTTTTGATAATTATTACTGATTTTAGTTTCAATTGCATTTTTGATTTGTAAATAGAACAAATATTGATCTTTGCCCAAGTTGTATTTCTGCATTAATTCTGGGAATTTGACCAGTCTGCTGTCTATTACTAAGTGATGTAGGCTATATGTGTAATTCCTGTGTTTCTCCATTTTTTTATTGACAATCGGTGATTTATTGATGGTGAAATCTGGGTTATATTAACTGATTCTGGGTTATTTTATTTACACTCCACCATGCATCTAAAGTATTGCGAATTACAGTATTTTTGTATAAATCATGTTGAGTTTGTCATGAGGGGCAGATCGGCTAATAAGATGTTTTTGCATTCGGATTGTTCTAATTGTAACCAAGTGTTGTGAAAATGATTACCATTTATCCATTTGCAAAGGTACTGTAATTGTGCTGCTATGTGGTAATAAAAATTTGGTGCGCCTAATCCTCCCATATCCTTACTTTTTTTTTTAATGCTTATTCTGGGGTTCTTATTTTTCCAATAGAATTTATTTATTATGCTATTTAACTTTTGAAACCATTTTTTAGTGGGTTGTGTCGGGATCATAGTGAACAAGTAATTAATCCTGGGTAGTACAGACATTTTTACTGTAGCGATTCGTCCTGAGATAGTGGTAGATTCATCCAACGATTTAAGTCTTCCTCGATTGTTTTGAGTAACGGAATAAAGTTAAGGTTAAATAATTCGGATAAATGAGGGGATATATGTATTCCTAAGTAAGTGATATTTATTTATTGGTAAAATATTAGATTTGGACCAGTTTATAGAGTAATCTGATATTTTCGAGAATCTATTAATAAGGGTGACAGTTTCTGTTTTTTCTGGGTTTTATAAATATAATAAGATATCGTCTGCATAAGATGTCGTGTTTATTGTAAAACCAGAGATATTATTGTTTTGTCTTATTGCCGCTGCCAAAGAGTAATGGAGAGAGTGGGCATCCCTGTCTAGTCCCACGTTGTAACGTGAATGATGGTGAGATAATGTCGTTTGTGATCACGGATGCTTTTGGGGTGCTATATAGCCTAATGTTTTGATCCATTGGATAAATATTTCTCCAAATCCAAATTTTTGTAGTACTGTAAAGAGAAATTGCCAATTTACTTTATCGAAAGCTTTTTCCGCGTCTAGTGAAACAATAATTGTGATGCTTTGTTTTTTTTACTGATATTCATGATGTTAAATAGGCGGCGTGTATTATTAGCTGCGTGGCGTCTCTTTATAAAGCCTGTTTGGTCTGGGTGAATGATATCGGAGATAACTGTTTCCAAGCGTGTGGCTAGGGCTTTACTAATTATTTTAATGTCTGTATTGATTAGTGATAACGGCCTATAACTTGTGCATGATAAGGGATCTTTATTTGGTTTGAACAATACAGAGATTAATGCAGTATTCATGCGAATTCACAGTTCTCCACTTTGGGCTCGCTTTAAGTCCAAGGACTTTTTGTCTGTGTGCGGAACCGGGTTTAGCTCCCCTGAGATTGTCAGGTCTGCGGATTTTGACATACATAGACGATTGGCTCATAATAGCCGAATCAAAAGAGCAAGTGCAGCGGGACACCCGCTGTGTGCTCACGCACATCACATCTCTCGGATTCAGGATGAATGTAAACAAAAGCAATTTTACACCCAGTCAGAGTGTGATTTTTCTGGGTTTGGAGCTGAACTCAGTCTCCATGCAAGCGCGTCTCTCTCAAGAGCGTGTTCTCTCTCTAATTAACTGTCTGTCACAGTTCAGAGAGGGAGCGAAAGTGCAATATCGCACATGTCTCAGACTGCAGGGTCTAATGGCCTTATCTATCCAGGTTTTGCCTCTGGGACTTTTGAGAATGAGAGCGTTCATAAAATGGGTTTTGTCACTGCATTTCGGCCCGTTACGCGATCTTTGCCGCTCTGTAACAGTGACGCGCGCCTGCATGGCAGCTCTGCGCCACTGGAGGAGCGCAGACTTTTACGCACAGGGAACCCCTTTGGGGACAGTGATGTTGCGGAAAGTCATGATGACAGATGCGTCCTTAACAGGCTGGGGAGCCACCCAGGAGGGCAGAACGGTGAACGGTTAGTGGCCGAGCAGACTTCGTTCAGCACACAAATTATTTAGAGCTTATGACCGTATGGAAAGCTCTAAATTATTTTTGGCCTCGCCTGCAGGGACATCATACGCTGCAACAATACCACAGCGGTGGCATACATCAATCGCCAGGGTGGTGTGCGCTCATCGAAACTTCACGCTCTATTTTACAAGCTTTTAGTGTGGAGCAGGCGGTTTTTCCTGTTGTTATGCGCGATTCATGTTCCAGGCATTCTGAACAGAGGCACAGACCTTCTATCGAGGGGGAACCCACTCTACGGGGATTGGCGCCTCCATATGGATGAGATTCGGACAGGCAACTGTAGATCTATTCACCTCGCGCGAAAACAGCCATTGTCCTATGTTCCTCTCACTAATGGACGTGGACGCACTCCTCGGGGTAGACGCACTGGTCCACCCATGGCCCAAAGTGCTGCTGTATGCTTTTTCTCCCCTGTGCCTGATAATTCCCACACTGGCCAGTAGGGCTGCAACAAACGATTATTTTGATAATCATTAATCTAATGATTGTTATAACGATTAATCGACTAATCATCGATTATTACACTGGTTAATCAGTAGGCTTTGTTCAATTATTCCACTTTAGCAATCAGTTAAAATATTGAGTTATACTGTACTTTAACTAGTAAATAAAACAAGGAAATCACTTCAGCTTCTGAAAGTGTATTTTTAATGATTTTCAAGCCAACTGAATAGACCAATCTCCTTCAGGTTTTGTTTCCTCCTCAGAAGTCATCAATAGTCCAACTGTTACGATGACTGGTACTGTGTTTTTAAGTCTGTGAATTGTAATAATAACTTTTTAATAACAGTAAAAATATTAATATGTAATATTGTGCTTTTTTTTTTTTTTTAAAAATGCCCCTCTCTAGATTTTATATATATACGTGTGTGTGTGTGTGTGTGTACACACACTAACTATCGAGTTTATGGTCACTGAATGGCTTTCCTGAGGTAAATGTTACATTTTGTGACATATTTGTTTGCAAGCTGTTTTATTGACTTCTTTCTGCAGTTAAAACTGTGATTAAGTGATTACATTAGAGATGGATTCATTTCAGTAAGTTGTACTGTATATTTTTGATGTTCATTCATGTTTATTTCGCGCTGTAATAGCAGAGGAAGAGATAATAGGTTCATGTGCCGCTTGACCTGAGGCGCTACAGCGATCTGTCACACCACGTTAAACAGTGTCAAAACCACATGCATTGTTTGAATCCCGTAGTAAAATTGACAGAATTTAAAAGCTGAGACTTAGTTTTATATGAAAAGTAACCTGATCTGTCTTATCTGTCGGCGCGTTGTCTGTGTCCTCTTTGCTCTGCTATGTATCTTTCACCGCGTGAGAAAATGGACGTGTGGCGTGAGAACAGTAAGTTTGAATGAGAGTTGGTGGCCCTGCATGACAGCATTTTTTTGTAGTTATGCTAAACGTTAAGTTTGTTATGTTTATGCTATGTTAATCTCCCACATTTCACGGGTTCGACTTCGTTTGCACTATGCACTCCAAAGCGCTGTCTTCTTTTATTGGATTGGATCCGGGAGGGCTGCATTACAGTATTGTGCTACAGTGCCCCACTGGTCAAACCGCGTTTTTGCAGGCCCTTCAAATAGGTCGTATGAGATCAAGAGACTATTCGACAACAAAAATATTTGTAGACAATTTTTTTATTGTCGACGTTGTCGATAATGTCGACTAATCGTTTCAGTCCTACTGGCCAGGGTGAGAGAGAAGGGCCTGTCTCTCATTCTGATAGCACCCAGGTGGCCCAAAGCACCATGGCTGGCAGAGATAATTCCTTTGTTATATGCCCAGCCGTGGTGCCTCCCCCTCCGCACAGATCTATTATCTCAAGCGAACGGGGAGATTTATCACCCACATCCGGACAGGGTGGCTCTCTGGGCCTGGCCCTTGAAAGGGCAAACTTAAATGCGCTATGGCTTCTGCCGCGTCTGATTGCTACTATACAGAATGCCAGGGCACGTTTCTTCATGATCCTTATATGGTTGTAAGTGGCAAGTGTTTGAAGGGTGGTGTGATGGGCATGGTCTCACATCATATCAGTGCTCAGTTTCTGATATTTTGTGTTTCTTACAAGACCTTATGGATAAAGGCAGGTCTTTTTCCACTATCATGTGGGCTATGAGGGCTCAATGGTCGGGCAGCATCCTCTAATCTGCAGATTTATGAAGGGTGCCCGTCGTTCCTTGCCAGTCATCAGGAGAACTGTTTCTGAATGGGACCATGGTGCTGGAGGCTCTGCCTCAATACCCTTTTGAGCCCCTGGGAAGTATTTCCCTGATTCCCCTTCAAGACGGCTTTGCTCTTGGTCTTGGCTTTCAGCTAAACGTGTCAGTGAGCTACATGCACTCTCTGCTCATTCCTCGTGCACTAAATTCTCTCTTAGTAGAGATAAGGTTTTTCTTAAGCTTAACCCGGCTTTTATGCCTATGTGCTTCCCTGCGTTCACATCGGAGGTATTGGAGGTGTTGGAGCTGTCTGCTTTTCATCCTCCACCTTTTTCCTCCACGGAGGATCAGAGACTGAATGCTCTGTCTTGTACGTGCATTACAGACATATATTACCAGGACCAGTGCTTTCCGGAAGAGTGACCAGCTCTTTATTTCATGGGCGCCCCCTCACAAGGGGAGTCCCATAAGCAACGCCTCTCACATTGGCTTGTGAATGCTATTGCTTTGGCATATGAATCTAAGGGAGTGCAGCCCCCAGGTAACATCAGAGCTCATTCCACGAGGGGCTTAGCCACCTCTTGGGCTTTGTTTAGAGGAGTGTCACTGCAGGACATCTGCTCTGCTGCCAGCTGGGCCTCTCCCCATATATTTGTGCATTACTACCGACTGGATGTTACCAAAACCTCGGTAGCACATTCTGTTTTAGAGGTGGGGTCTTCATAGCCTTCCTTGTCACCTTCTTTTCTCCCTTCCTATTTACACATTGTTGTGGGCCGGCAGGCCACGCACATTCATGTCACCAAGCATGCATTTACATTCCTGCCTGAGTGTTTATATTTGTATTGCTGGGTTTATTTACATTTGTGTGCTTCATACATGTTTCATGTCCTGCATGTGCACAGCAGTCATGTGTGCAACAGGGTTGTGAGGTGCATGATTATGAGACGTGTCAGGCACCGCCCCCTTGGGGTGACCGTCCTTCTCTGGCTTACAGAACTTCACTGTGAGTGTATTGGGCAATCAGGGAGCTGTCCATGTCTCTCCCATAGGTGGATCTCGAACACGAGATGATGAAAGAGAACAATAGGTTACTGTCGTAACTCTGGTTCTCTGAAACATTGAGTGGAGAGATCCACCAGCTTTGTCCCGCTTGCCGCACGAGAAGCGAATATGCTTACTGGAGAATAGCTGCACGTATGGACCTTATAATATTTTTACTTTTTACCATGTAGTGAGGTGCCATATGTGGTTTATATATATATATATATATATATATATATATATATATATATATATATATATATATACAGGGCTGGAAATGGCTGAGATTCACTGGGGGGACTCTATATGGGAAGGGTTTTATTTATTTTTTTTACTTTCAATGACTTTTCAGATGTATTTAAATATAAATTATTATATAATTATATAATATGCTAACATTAAACAGGCCTATTTCATGTTTCCTCCAAACAATATTTTCTTAATTATCAATCAAGCACATGAAAGGTCAATGAACAAGATTTATGAATTGTGTGTGGCACAAACGTGTTCATTCAACAGAATCTTTGCTTGGAGAAAATTACCTGTTTGATTTTGGCCAAATTAAAGATACATTGTTTAGGAATTTGCATATGTGGTGCATACTGAATTGAACAGGTCACAAACATTTTAATTTGTCCTCAGGTTAAAGAAAACTGAATGTTTTGGATGGCTACCTCTCAGTTTAGTATACTTTGAAAATCAACAATTACACATTTAAAGGGAATCCAGTTTTAATTCAAAAGGAAGCTGATGTGCTGTCACGAACTTGGCCTCTGTGGCTCCCTCCGATCGCCACCAGAGGGCTCTCTCACCTGAGTACTAAGCTGTCCTGGACTACATTTCCCATAACCCGTACCTGGGCTGATTACCCATGCACCTGATCCCAATAACCCGGACTATTTAAGCCGGCGCACACACTCATCCTGTGCGAAGTCTTGTTTTGCCCTGGCTAACATTACCGAGTGTTTTTCCCTGTTTATTGTGATTCTGTGTATGACCTTGGACTGCCTGATACCTCCGTGTTTTGCCTGCTGCCTGCCTTGTGATTTATCTGACTGTTTCCTGGATTACTCTGCCTTGTCTGCCGCCTACCCTGACCTTTTGCCTGTCCCTGTTTCTGATTACGTTTGGTCTTTGATATTGCTCTTGCTGGTATTTGACCCCTGCCTGTACGACTACGATAGTTTAATAAAGCTGCACATGGATCCCACCAAGCCTGTCGCCTCGTTACAGAAGACTTCGCCAGACCAAAATCCAACGGCCATTTTTCGTCTGTCTACAGAGATATCAACCCAGGCCAGCATGCTAGCCGTCCACCAACAACAACTCACCCGTCTCGCTGTTACCGAGGCTAGTAAAGACGCTACAGAGCATGCGACTCTCCAACGCTGACGTAAGTCCGCCATCAGCCACGCCACCCACGGCGGCGGTGTCACTCACGAACACCACAACCATAGCCTTCCCAGAGAAAAGGAACGTTTAGCCTTCCCAGAGAAATATGATGGTTCACCAGCTAGATGCAAGGGGTTTCTGTTACAATGCTCGCTGTTCATTTCTCAACAACCCGCGGTAAGGCGTTAGAGTGGGCTACAACAGTGTGGAATAACGCCCACCCCATGTTTACCTCACTAGAGGAGTTTCTGCAGCGCTTCCGTGAAATCTTCGAGCACGCCGAGGGAGGTAAGGAGGCCAAGGCAAACAAACTGCAGCGGAGTATGCTCTCACGTTTCGCACATTAGCTGCACAAACCACCTGGGTGGACGACACGCTGAAATAACTGTTCCGCAAGGGCTTAAACACGGATCTTCAGTCAGAGTTGGCGTGCCGCGGTGGGGGAAGGACCTTGAATGGATTTATCGACCTGGCTATTCGCACTTCAATTTAATTCGTTCACGACGCCCTTCGCGTAATGCAGTGTCTCTCCCTGCCGTCATTCCATCAATGCCTGATTCTGAGCCCATGCAGATCGGTTCTACTCACCTGTCTACGGAGGAAAGAGACAGACGTATGCAGCAATGCCTGTGTCTATATTGTGGTCAACCCGGCCATATGAGGGCATCGTGTCCCACTCGTCCCACCAGCCAAGGCGCCACTATGGTGAATTCACCCTCCACTTCACTTAATATTGAAATTCCAGCCAGGCTTTTGATAAATGATAGCTTTGTTCATGCCCAAGCCATGATAGACTCAGGTGCGGCCGGTAACTTCATGGACTTAGATTTCTCAAAGACGCATAACATTGCTTTAATCCCCTGCGATTCTGTGTTGTCAGTGGCAGCGCTAGACGGACACCCCCTGGGGACTGGACAGGTTCACTACACCACTTATGACGTATTTCTTCAGATTGGGAACCGTTCCATCATCACCCACTAACCAACTACCAACCAAATACCAAGATCTCGCTGAAGCTTTCAGTAAAACCAAAGCGGCCCAGCTACCACCACACCGTGCCAACGACTGTGCTATCAAACTGATCCCAGGTTCTACGCCTCCCAAGGGTTGCATCTTCCCACTCTCCCAGCCTGAGTCTGAAGCCATGAAGAACTACATCGAGGAGGAGTTGGCCAAGGGCTTCATACAACCATCTACGTCTCCTGCTTCGGCCGGGTTCTTCTTTGTAAAGAAGAAGGACGGGGGGTTAAGACCCTGTATCGACTACCGTGGACTCAATGACATCACGGTGAAATTCCGTTATCCCCTGCCATTGGTTCCTGCGGCCTTAGAACAGCTTTGCACTGCCCGCTATTTCACCAAGTTAGACCTCCGGAGTGCTTATAATCTGATCCGTATCAGAGAGGGGGACGAATGGAAGACGGCCTTCTCCACTACCACAGGGCACTATGAATACCGGGTCATGCCGTTCGGGCTGGTCAATAGTCCGTCCATCTTCCAGGCTTTCATCAACAACGTCTTCCAGGACATGCTTAACAAGTGGGTCATTGTTTATATTGACGATATTCTTATTCAGATAATTACCCCGATCATGTCTGTCATGTCCGCTCAGTCCTTCAGAGACTCATAGAGCATCAACTCTACGCCAAATTCGAGAAATGTGAGTTCACCCAGACCGCAACATCCTTCCTGGGTTACGTCATCAGCGCAGAGGGGGTCACGATGGATGACAGCGAGGTCCAGGCGGTGGTAAACTGGCCGTTACCAACCACGATCAAGGAACTGCAACGCTTCTTGGGATTCGCCAACTTCTACAGACGATTCATCCGAAACTTCAGCATAATTGCTTCTCCGCTCACCTCCATGCTCAAGAGGGGAAATACCAAGTTGACCTGGTCAACCACTTTGACGGATGCCTTTCACAAGTTCAAGAGTTTGTTTATGTCAGCCCCTATCTTGCATCACCCAGACCCCGAACGGGAATTCCTTGTTGAGGTAGTCGCCTCCAGCACGGGTATCGGGGCTATCCTCTCCCAACGTCAGGGCAATCCCTCAAAGCTGTTTCCCTGTGCATATTACTCCCGCAAACTCACGCCCACCGAACAGAACTACGACGTGGGAGATCGCGAGCTACTAGCCATGAAAGCCGCCTTGGAGCAATGGCAGCACTGGTTGGAGGGAAGCAAGCATCCATTCACTGTTCTAACTGATCATCGTAACCTGGAATATTTACGCTCTGCCAAACGTCTAAACCACTGCCAAGCCAGATGGGCTCTGTTCTTCACACGGTTCCAATTCACTGTTACCTACAGACCCGGTTCCAAGAACACCAAGGCCGATGCTCTCTCACGCCAATATGACTCCACTCTTATTCCGCCATCCAACGAACCCATTCTACCTCCCACCATCATTCTCGCACCAGTTCAATGGGACATCATGACAGAAATCACGGATGCCCACCAAGCTGAACCACCTCCTCCTAACTGCCCCACAGCACACACTTATGTACCCTCATCCCTCCGCAAGAGGGTCATCCAATGGATACACACGTCACTCAGCTCCGGTCACCCAGGTATAGCAGCCACCACTCAACTAGTCAGTAACCGTTTCTGGTGGCCTTCGTTACAGTCTGACATCATCACATTCGTCCGAAACTGTGCCATCTCCCAAACTACCAAGTCATCACACCAACTACCGGCTGGTCTACTACAACCACTGCCCATTCCACAACGCCCCTGGTCGCATATAGCCATAGACTTTGTCACCGATCTTCCCAGCTCCCAGGGCCAGACCACCATACTCACAGTGGTTGATCGCTTCTCCAAGGCCTGTCACTTCATTCCCCTGCCAAAGCTGCCTACCGCCCTAGAAACTGTTGAACACCTTTGTAACTTTGTGTTTCGCTTCTATGGTCTTCCCGAGGACATTGTCTCTGATAGGGGTCCCCAGTTCACTTCACGACTCTGGTCATCCTTCTTCCAGAAACTCAACGTCAATATCAGTCTGACGTCTGGCTATCACCCCCAGGCCAATGGTCAAGTTGAACGGCTTAATCAGGAACTTACCTGTTACCTACGCTCCTATTGCCACCAGAACCAGACCAACTGGAGTAGGTACCTATTCTGGGCCGAATATGCACAGAAGCCTTCCACAGGGCTCACACCCTTTAAATGCATACTGGGATACCAACCTCCACTGTTCCCCTGGTCAGAAGAGCCATCGGATCTCCCAGCTGTCGATCATTGGCTCCAGCGGAGTGAGGAGGTCTGGAACGAGGCTCACGTTCATCTGCAAAGGGCAGTCTGACGACAGGAGGAGCAAGCCGACCGTACCCGCCAGCCACATCCAGATTACCGCCCAGGTCAAAAGGTCTGGTTGTCCACCAGGGATCTTCGTCTCAGACTACCCTGTATTAAATGTAATAATATTCACTCATCCCTTTTCTTAAACAATGGTTAAAATGGTTGAAATGTGATGTTTATCATTTTATAAAAACTTGTTTTGAGGATGTTACCATAGACATGGAGTTTTTTAAAACATTGCTACCTGAACATGCAGTTCTATTTTAATATTCACTGAAATAATTTCAACTGCTGGTTCTTCAGCTGATTCCAATTCTCCCATGATTCTGAATAGACAACTAAAAAAAAATAACATGTAACTTACTAGAGATTCTGACACAATGTTAGTTGCTGCAGTCTATTTACAAAAACCATTCATTATTTTGAATGAATTATTTTTAAATCGGTTTGAATAAATGATTCAATGACTCAATTATAAAGATGTCACTTGTTTCATAGATGAGTCAACGTTTTTGAACAATTCTTTGTAATGAATGATTCAATGACAAATACATTTTTAACTATCATTTGTTGCCACCTACTGGTGTAACGATGTAATTGACGCAATCTTTATTTGAAATATCAAGTTACTTTCAAAGGGTGATTTACTCTATTTTGATCACTTCTGTTTGGGATGGGGGACTGGTTGTCTTCCTTGGTTGCGAGGAGTTTGGGTTTGCTCTCTTGTGAGGTTTATTTATTTGTTGCTTTATTCTTGCAAAATGGTCCACACATGCAAAGTTAGTTGATAACACAACTGCAATAAAGTAACAGCCTATAGTTGTCACGGACAGATGGACGGGAGACAACAGGTTTGCAGATGTAATTGAGTTTAATAACAAACAGCAGGGAATAACAGATGAGCAGGTGAGTAATGGTAATATAGGTAAAAGCGATGGTGAAACAGAGGTGGTAATACTGTCCTTTATCTTGCAGGTGAATGACTCGTGGATAACTGGAGGTGAAGTGATGGAGTCAACTCACAGAGACGGTAGGGATGCACACACAGACACTTGGCACGAAGACTGGGAAGCACGCTGGAGTGGAGTAGGTAAGTATTCCTAATGCGCTGAAGCATCAGAGTAGGAGTCCTTGTATCAAATGAGACTGGACAGTGAACTAAGGTGAGTGCTGTGCTTAAGTATCTGGTGGTGATTGTGTGATGATGGGGATCAGGTGTGTGTTTAGAACTCTGGTGAGGGAGTGCGCTGTGATTGGCTGATGGATGAGCCTGGCGGGTCTGTGACAGTACCCCCCCCCCACCTCCACGGCCCGCTCCTGAGGGCCGAGGACCCCAACGTCGTGGTGGTCGTCCTCTTCCACGGGGAGCAGGTCGATCTGGATGAGTAGCGTGGAAAGTGTCGAGCAGAGAGGGATCAAGGATATCGTTTCTGGGGACCCATGAACGCTCCTCGGGACCGTAGCCTTCCCAGTCCACCAGATATTCCAGCAGACCACCACGGCGCCGGGAGTCCAAGATCTCGTTGACCTGGTATGAAGCTCCATCATCCAGGATCAGAGGAAGGCTCGCCAGGCTCTGTGGGAACAGGAACAGAAGGGTGGTGAGGTTTAAGGAGTGACACATGGAATGTGGGGTGAATTCTGTACTGTGGTGGAAGTTGGAGCTGATAGGTGACTGGGTTGATCTGCTTCACGATGGTGAAGGGACCAATGAATCTGGGACTGAGCTTCTTGCAGGGCAGGCGCATTCTGATGTCCCGGGTGGAGCGTCTTAGGTCGGCTGTCATCTTGCGCCTGCGAAGAGCTCGTTGCAGCTGATGGTGGGCTGCGTCCCAGACCCTCTCACTCCATACGGCATAACGAGGTACTCGTAGTGTCCAGTAGGGGGTCTCAAAGGCCGTCTTCCACTCGTCCCCCTCACGTATCCGGATGAGGTTATATGCGCTGCGGAGGTCCAGCTTGGTGAACACAGTAGCACCACGGAGATGTTCCAGGGCCCCTGGGACGAGGGGAAGAGGATATCTGAACTTGACTGTAATCTTGTTTAGAGCCCGGTAATCAATACAAGGCCGCAAGCCTCCATCCTTTTTGGCCACGAAGAAGAAGCTCGAAGCAGCAGGGGAAGTAGACGGACGAATGTAGCCTTGGTTTAAAGCCTTCTCAATGTACTCCTCCATGGCCTTCTGCTCTGGGATGGAGAGTGGATAAATCTTCCCATGGGGCACTGACTCACCCGGAAGCAGATCGATGGCACAGTCCCATGGCCGGTGTGGAGGCTCTCTTCGGGCAGAAAACGTCACTGAAGGGGGCGTAACACGGAGGAATATCCACCGACTGTTTTTCTACAGGGCTCTCAATGGATGTGGAACACACAGGAAGTGACTCAGGATGAGGAACAGGAGGCTGAAGCTTTAGTGGAAAACAGTCAGGAAAACAGGTGTCGCTCCACTTCAGGATTTCTCCAGTGGTCCATGAGATGATGGGGTTGTGCTGCTCCAACCATGGGCGCCCTAAGATCACATCAGCGGTGAAATTCTCCAGAACCAGTAGATGTAGTTCTTCCATGTGAAGTATTCCAACTTGAAGTTTCACTGGACCAGCACACTGATGAACAGGTTTACGACCGAGTGGTTTGCCAGTTACTGAATGGATCTGGTAGACGGACGGAGTCGGAGTTGTCTTGAGCTTAAGCTGACGGCAGAGGGCACCAGAGATGAAGTTACCGGCTGACCCAGAGTCAAGGAGAGCACAGGCTGGAATGGAAACATTGACAGCAGTAAGTGTTACGATTGTGGTGAGTGGCTTCATTTTCTTAATGGAGGGTATAATCGCACTCACCATGGGACGAGGAGGACGAGTGGGACATGTAGATCTCACATGTCCAGATGCACCACAATATAAACAGAGTCCTTGGGTCAGCCGTCTCTGCCGTTCAGCGAAAGTTAGACGATTGTTCTCCAATTGCATAGGTTCTGATACTGGTTCTGGAGGGCTGATGGATTCTGGCTGACGGAGGGATGATGTGCGTAACAGCTGGCCCTGGTGTTCTTCGAGACACGACTGCATACGAGTGGCGAACCGGATGGAGAGTTGTATGAACCGTTCGAGCCCGATGGAATCCTCGTATGCAGCGAGATGCAGCCACACCCTGGGATCCAGACCCTGACGATAGGTGGTGAGCAAAGCTTGTTCGTTCCATCCACTGGCAGCAGCAAGGGTCCTAAACTTGAGGGCATAATCATTAACAGACATTGATCCTTGTTTCAACTGATAGAGTTGCTCACCCACCAACGAATCACCAGCTGGTCTACCGAAAACCTCTTTGAAATGAGTGAGGAAATTAGTCAGAGACTGGGTTACAGGTCCATGCTGCGACCAGATGGTTTCTGCCCACTGTAACGCACACCCATTTAGCTGGGAGATTACAGCGAGCACTGCAGGATGAAGCCGTTGCAATCCTCCGCCGATCCAGAGAAGGGCGCTGGTTTGGCCATGGGACTGGCGTATACCGGTGGTGAAGGAGTGACGGCGGGGTTTGCGGAAGTGAGCGCTGGTGAAGTGGTGGCTGGGCTTGTGGAGAATGTTCGACGAAGGGCATCCACGAGTTCCTGGAATAGATCTGGTGAACTCGTGCTGTTTGATGTTCAGTGTAGGTCCAGTCTTCTGTCACGGACAGATGGACGGGAGACAACAGGTTTGCAGATGTAATTGAGTTTAATAACAAAAAGCAGGGAATAACAGATGAGCAGGTGAGTAATGGTAATATAGGTAATAGCGATGGTGAAACAGAGGTGGTAATACTGTCCTTTATCTTGCAGGTGAATGACTCGTGGATAACTGGAGGTGAAGTGATGGTGTCAACTCACGGAGACGGTAGGGATACACACACACAGACACTTGGCACGAAGACTGGGAAGCACGCTGGAGTGGAGTAGGTAAGTATTCCTAATGCGCTGAAGCATCGGAGTAATTCCTTGTATCAAACGAGACTGGACAGTGATCTAAGGTAAGTGCTGTGCTTAAGTATCTGGTGGTGATTGTGAGATGATGGGGATCAGGTGTGTGTTTAGAACTCTGGTGAGGGAGTGCGCTGTGATTGGCTGATGGATGAGCCTGGCGGGTCTGTGACAATAGTTAACAATTACTTGTTTACAAAGTGCCATGGGAAGTTAAACTATCTTTACTTAAAATGCTCTTATACTGAACATGTTAATTCTTGGAATACAGCCAGGTTTTTCCTAATCTGTCATATTAGCAGAACACATTTTACACATGAGGAAAACTAATGTTTAGTCAATATTTCAAGAAGATCCATGATTCTAGCTTGCCTTATGAAAAAGTAGTTCTTGTAATTGTTTAACCATAGCATTTGATACAATAAGGATATAATTACAGATAGACCATTGATGGCTCCTCATTGCATGCTTAGGGCAATGTTAACGTTTTTCTCTCTTTTTTAAATCTATTCCCTTAATAGATTATATATTATAAATTCTTTAACAAGTTAGTTAAAATGTACCACAATAAATACAATAGAACGTGATACATTATGGTCATGAGAAGTTTAAAAAGCTTGCAAGATCATCATCATGTTTTCCCCTTTTCATCAGTCTTTTTAGTGGCTGTCTTTAGATCATGTTTGACTTTCTCCATAGCGTTTTACTACATTCTCAATAGAATTTAAATGGGTTTCACATTTTATCATAGAAACTGCTCGCGCAAATCTTATCACACTTTTGGAGCGCGCTGGTGAACGCGCCTGCGGTGATTCGCGCGCGGTGCGCCACTCATGCTTATAAAATCTCCGAAAGCGCGATGTATACAATTAATTAACAGCCTGATTCTATGTTTCGGTGTGGTGGTTAGAGTACCGGCAACATGTGAGAAGTGCCGGTATGCAAGACAAAGCGTGGGTACGCTACAGATAAAGAAGTGCTGGTGCGTACCGGCCCACTTCGAGCACTGAGTAAGATCGCGTGGGTGTTTGAATCCAAATTGCGATCTTTTTATGATTAATCATGCAATTTTATTGCGCTATGTTTTTGCGCTGAATCGGTTTCGTTTTCGTAGGCTATTAAGTGAATAATACAGAAATCCCTTCATTTCTATAAAAAAATCGAACCAATTTGATCTGGATATATATATATATATATATATATATATATATATATATATATATATATATATATATATATATATATATAATAGAAAGGAACCGCCCCCAGATGTGTCCACAACATCGAATCTGGCCCACTTTTTAAAAAGTTTGGACACCACCGGTCTAGCCAGACTTGGTGCAATTGGATGCTTCTGCAGAGGTCAGGTACGGATGCCCTTCCCATGGATCTCTTCACTCGATGTTTCAGAGAACCGGGGTTACGACAAACAGCATTGCTGTTTGAGCGCTCGCGCTGAAGCTAAAGATTATCATCAGTATAAAGCTCTGCGGGTTATTTACCTCAACGAAACGCATCCTATATGAGATTAATCAGATATTTATACTACGCTACATAAATTTAATACTTCGACTTTTATCTGCACAAAATGACGCGAATGCACAACGCGAATGAAGCTTGAACTAAGTGCTAACGTTAATCAGAATCCAGTAGTAGACGCGCACTTCCCACAGCACACTGAAACAACAACACATTGAATTCACAACGTTTTATTACAATAGTGTTCTCATTATAATGTTATGTAAACGACAGTCCCAGTAGTTATTAATGTTGTGCATTGCTGTTTGGCTGCCTGTGGTCCCTTCTGATTGAAGCCAACCATTTATTCCGCCGATCTAACTCCTTATAGGGATCGAATAAAATTTTAGTTCTGGGTTTCTCTGACGACTGTTATTACAGCTAACAGCACAACATATCCCAGGGATATTGTAACCTTGTTGTGAACCTTCTGGGAGTGTTTCGTTGATCTTCCTCTGGTAGTTGTAGCTTTTGTGCCCATAGACTGAAACAGGTCGCGCAGCTGTGACCGGGCACAAAAATGGCGGCGATAAAGCACAGTGACGTCACATGAAACCCATGGATTGTGTTAGACAGGTGAGGAACTATTTGGATACTTTTATTGACAGAAAACTATAGCTCAACAGTTAGTCTCATTGTTTGAATCCTTTGTTTTCTTGATGTACCACGAGTAACATGTTTGTACCATGCCTCAGAGACAACACTTTTATCAAGTGGCTAACACAGCATAATCAACAGTAATATAGTAACAGTAATGCAGCATTTTCTCCACCATACAATATTTTTAAACACACTCAAATGTATTTTATGATTGTTTTGACCAAAACAATGCTGCGTTACACCATAATTTTAATTTGTCAAATAAAGTAACCTGTATGAGTAGCCTAGTAATTCAGCACTTGTGGCTATATCATTAGAATGAAATAAAATAATGTGAATTTCAGTGATCAAACGTAACTGTAACAAAGTTCAAGTTCAGGGAAGGAGGCGAACGTTAAACGTAACTTTAACCATAACTTTAATCGTAAAATAACCATAAACAACAAAACGAAAGGTGAGGCAGCCGACAGCAGCCTAAAGCAATAAAAAACAGCAACATAAAATGTCACAGGCTCTCGGCCACACCCTGCTTCATACCACAGTAATGTTAATAAACCTTTAATACATTAGCTTATCCATGAACATGATTTCTGCCTGAGACCCGTCGGATTGCTTTCCATTGGCTGTGGAGATAAAGACTACAACTTCCATGATTCCACGCTTATCCAATGTGCCATCAATCTACGTCTTTGTTATTGTTTTGATTGTTTCATTGTGCATTTAAATTGTGTGTTCCAGACAGTAATACTGGTGAAGTGAGGCTAGCAGACATTTAACATGTGTAAAACTATAGCATCCTTTTTGAACATTTCAAGTAAATTATAGTGAATGGATAACAGAACAATTCAATTCACTGTTCAAGCACATTTTAGATGCCCAGTGTGCCTCATTTGACCCATAATCTGAACCATGATTTCTGTAT
Organism: Hypophthalmichthys nobilis; assembly: GCA_037950665.1. NCBI lineage: Eukaryota > Metazoa > Chordata > Actinopteri > Cypriniformes > Xenocyprididae > Hypophthalmichthys > Hypophthalmichthys nobilis. Next base: position 21,583,322 of record CM075488.1, read on the forward strand.
TAAGCTGCATGGTGCAGATAAACAATTTAACAACAGCCTGATTTCCTACTTACCGAATAACAACCTCAAAGTTTCTGAATGCCGTGGTGCATCATGCAGTGGTGTAAGTTCATTCTTTGAGATCCCTGGCTGTCATAAATTTGGTTATGACAGAATCCTACACAATGTTCACAAGGGACTGAATCTCAAACCCAAAGTTGTTTCTTATGTTTCAAGAGTAGGTGTCTTATATTGATCTTCAGAGGAAGGTATCTTGTACTTGAAACACCCTGCCATCTGGAGCTATTTGATGTTTCCTCCTTTGTCTCAAGGTTTTCCCAAATCATATTTAACGTTTATGTTTTCCTGCACCCGGCAAACTGTAACTTCTTAACTTTGCCAATCAAACTTCAAAGAGCAACTTTGAGCTGATGGCATATATTAGAGCCAACCATAACTACATTGATATTCACTATAGAAATTTCACTGACCAAATATTTCAAAATATTCTATGTTGTTTCCAGGCCTGGATGTCACGATTTTAAATTTCCCTGATGTTTCATGTTCATTTCACACCAAGGAAAAAAGCAAAACAGTAATATTGGGAAATATTATTACAATTTAAAATAACTTTTTTCTATTTAAATATATTTTAAAATGTAATATTCCGGTGATGCAAAGCTGAATTTCCAGCATCATTACTCTGATGTTCAGTGTCACATGATGCTTCAGAAATCACTTTAATATGATGACTTGCTGCTTAAGAAACATTTCTTATTATTAATATTGAAAACAGTTGAGGTGTTTAAATATTTTTTTCAGGATCCTTTGAATAATAAGTTCAAAAGAACAGCATTTATATGAATTAGAAATCTTTTGTAACATTATACATGTCTTTACTGTCAATTTTGATCAATTTAATGCATCTTTGCTTAAAAAAAAAAAAGAGGGGAAAAAAAACAAAAACTTACTGACCCCACACTTTTGAACAGCACTGTATATAAATCTCTGCAGAGGTGTGTTTGCAAACCTATACACCACAAACTGATCAGAAAAAAAAAAAAAATCATAAATATCTACATGCAGATACCTCATATCGACCTCTCCAGACAAATCAATACAGTATGTCCGCCATCTTGGAACAGTCAACTTTTCAGATGCTGCTCATCACACACACTATAACAAACTAATACATTTCCACTGAAAATGTTATAATGTGCAGCATATAGTTGTAAGATACCTATGGTAGGATTCTCTGATAATCAATAATATTTTTAAGAGCTTCAACTAATATTCTTTTTTAATGTATATACAGAATTATTAACATTAATGATAAAGAAAATCACCTGCTTTAAGATTATTGCAGAAATAGCTATTCATTCATGTGAATAACTTGGTTGCGCCGTTCCAATACGGTGGACATCTTAAGTTATTAGCAGCAAATGAAACAGCCACTAATGTAGCTTCTACATATAGATATCTACAAGAAAAAGGCTACAGCTACTTCGAATATTTGTCTGCCCCCCCAGTGGTCAGTCTTGTGCTCATACTGTTCAGAATGTTGGAGCACAACTAAGCTAAACTAAGAATCTGTGTCACTTTGAATCACTTAAGTTCTGTATGCAAAAATAAAAGCTTGTCCTAAATGCATATAAAGACAACCAGATCTGTCCACTGTGGCACACAAGTCTTATATGTTCAAGCACCCTCTGGAACATTCTGATCAAAACCGCATGATCCTAACAAGAATCATGTCACAAAACAGAAGAAGGTACTGAAGAAATACTCAAGTGAAACAGCTGTCCCTTTTGTTTCAATGATTATATTTGAGAATCAGTTTTCTGTGGAAATGATGCAGTATATAAAAAAAGGAGACAAAAACTTACTATAGCTAAATGTCACTCTACTCCATTCGTCCCTGCACATTGCAGATGAGATATGTGAGGGTTTACCTCTAAATAATAAGCATCCACCCCAATTCATCACCTGAGCCCATGTCCAACAGGATCCCAACCTGCTCCAATGATTTTGATAGGAACTGTAGACATTTTGGAACTGATGTTCAATCCTTAGAAACTTTGCATACACATGATACACAATGTTCTTCTTATATCAAGGCCATCTGTGAAAGCTTTAGGGGATTAAACTTCCATATCAAAATGAGCATAACTCGTGTATACGGACTGCCTTGAAGAATTAGACCCAGACAGGATGGGAGGTGCCAAGTTGTTTGTAAATAAATATGTTGACAAATGCAGCTCAGGGGGCGGTCCCTATGAACTACCAAATGTTCTGTGTATCCTGGACTTATTATAAAAAAAAGGGGGAAAAAAAAGACAAGTGGTAACAGGAACACAGTCAATTCAGTCTTTCTAGGGCACAAGTGACAGGACAGAAGGGGGTGTGGTTTATCTACAAGTGGAGGGGCTAATTTCTCTCCTGCACAAACACAGTCTCCTGCGGACACAGTCCTGCTTCCTGCAGTGTGATGTCATAGTCCAAATGAGCGAGTCTTCGGCGGGGGAAGTTGGTGACAAGTTCGAAGCGTTCGTTGGGGAATCCCTTAGACTGAACGTGTCTCACCAGTGCCTACAAAAACAAAACAAAAAAGGAAGAAAATAAAGGGTACAACTACAAATTGTCTTTTTTTTAATATATATACATTGAACAAAATTATAAACACAACACTTTTGTTTTTGCCCCCACTTTTCATGAGCTGAACTCAAAGATCTAAGACTTTTTCTATGTACACAAAAGGCCTATTTCTCTCAAATATTGTTGAAAAATCTGTGTTAGTGAGCACTTCTCCTTTGCCGAGATAATCCATCCACCTCACAGGTGTGGCATATCAAGATGCTGATTAGACAGCATGATTATTGCACAGGTGTGCCTTAGGCTGGCCACAATAAAAGGCGAGTATGCTGGCCATGCAAGAACTGGGATGTTTTCAGCTTCCAGGAATTGTGTACACATGTTATAGGTAATTAAAAGGACAACACTGAAGTTTATCTGTTCAGCCGGTTTGTGTAATGTGATTCAATACATTTATGAATTTAATACTGACACCTATGAACTATACAAATCGTGAAATGCTTTACCCACCATAAGTTTAGCTTTAGCAGACAATGCTATTTGTTCCCTCTGGCCATCTGGATATCGCAGCATTAAGCGGGCCTTTGGACCTGCGGACAGTCATTTTAGTACATTTATTATTGCATTCTGTGTATAAAAGTTACAATCCTTTAAAAGTGACATTCACCAAAAACTGCCATTATTTACCCCACATGTCATTCTAATCCTGTATTTTATTTTTTACTGCAGAACACAAAAGGACAATGTTTGAAGATCAGCTCTTTTCCATATATGACAGCTCCAAAAATGACAGAACAAAACATACACAAGCTAACCATATGACTTGTGTGATCTAATACAAGTTTTCTAATAGATTTCAAGCAGACTGAAATTTAAGTCATTATTAACCGATAATTTCCCCCTCCACCGGCCTGTTAGCACACAAACTGCATATAATTGGATCACTAAATCAACAGTTCAACCCACAAACAGATTTGTGAACTAATCTTTCAGCCCGATTTGTGATTCGGACTGAACTAGTTTTCATCTGGCTCAAAAGAATAATATATTCACAACTTTGGTTCTCGCATTCAGCTCACTGACTCAATTCAGTCAAAATGGTTCTCAAATTTACAGATTATCAGAGAATAACAATTTAAATTTCAGCGGGTTTCTCACACAAAGTTGACTTTAGTGCAATTGGAATATAATGCACAAGTCATATGAACTACTTTTAGGCTGCTTTTATAGTAGTTTCACAGGCACGCTTGCATCAAAAATGTCCTTTTATGTTCTGTGGAAAATATAACTGCAATCATGAAAAACAAGAGCATAAGTAACTAAAGACAGAATTTAATTTATTTTGGCTTAAAGTGCTAGTTCACCCAAAGCTGAAACAGACATCTGACATACAGTTGTGGTCACAATTATTGGTAAATATGATCAGATGACTGTAAAAATAAATCTGCATTGTTTATCCTTTTGATCTTTAATTTATAAAATTAGCAAAAATCAAACCTTTCTTTGAAGGAAAAGAATTGAAAATTGGGGAATCACATGAAATAAATGTTTTTCTCCAAAACACGTTGGCCACAATTATTGGCACACCTAGGCTTTTTTATGAGTAAAATATCTCTGAAGTATATTCCCATTCATATTTACATTATAGCACACCAGGGTGATCATGAACATGAAATTGTCCAGCCATGACTTTCTGTTCCACAGGAGTATAAACATGAGGAAACACAAAGGCCAAATTCCCTTAATCATTCATCACAATGAGTAAAACCAAAGAATATAGTTCTGATGTGCAGCAAAAGATTGTTGAGCTTCACAAAATAGAAAGTGGCTGTAAGAAAATAGCTAAAGGATTGGAAATCTCCATTTCCACTATCAGGGCAATAATTAAGAAGGTCCAATCAACTAAAGATGTTACAAATCTGCCTGGAAGAGGATGTGTGCCTAAATCGTCCTAATGCAGGGTGAGGAGGAAAGTTTGAGTGGACAAAGACTCTCCAAGTACCACAGATGGAGAATTGCAGAGATTAGTTGAGTCTTGAGTCTCAGAAAGCCTTAAAACAAATGATCAAACAGCACCTACATCCCCACAAGTTGTTCGGGAGGGTTTCAAGAAAAAACCTCTGCTCTCAGCCAGAAACAATCTCCAGCATATTCAGTTGTCAGACACAACTGGAACTTCAAACGGGACCGGCTTCTATGGTCAGATGAAACTAAAAAAAAAAAGAGCTTTTTGGCAGCAAACCCACCAGTTGGGTTTGGTGCACACATGGATAAAAAGTACCCCATGCCCACGGTTAAATTTACTGCTGGATCTTTAATGTTGTGGGCCTATTTTTCTGCTGGAGGTCCTGGACATCTTGTTCATATACATGGTATCATGGATTCTATCAAATACCAACAGATAAAAAATCAAAACCTGACCGCTTCTGTTAGAAATCCAATAATGGGCCATGGCTGGATCTTCCATCAGGACAATGATCCAAAACAAACATCAAAACCAACACAAAAATGTGTCACTGAGCACAAAATGAAGCTTCTGCCATGACCATCCCAGTCCCCTGACCTGAACCCTACAGAAAATGAGTGGAGTGAACTGAAGAGAAGAAGCACCAACATGGAGCTGGGAATCTGAAGGATCTGGAGAGATTCCTCTGATCTCTTGTCAGGTGTTCTCTAAACTCTTCAGGCATTATAGGTGAAGACTCAGAGCTGTTATCTTGCCAAAAGGAGGTTGCAAAAAGTATTGAATAAAAGGGTGCCAATAATTGTGGCCAACGTTTTTTGGAGAAAAACATTTATTTCACAATGTGATTTCCCCCCCCACTTTCAATTCTTTTCCTTCATTGAAAGGTTAGATTTTTGCTAATTTTATAAATTAAAGATCAAAAGGATAAACAATGCAGATTTATTTCTAGTCATCTTTGATCATATTTACCAAAGGTGCCAATAATTCTGACCACAACTATAACAGAAATGCTGTATACCGTTGTCATCTGGATCTGCTGTGCTGGTGCCGGCAGGTTCTGAGGGCTGGTGTGATGTGGATCTGTGGTTTTCTCCCGGCCGCTGTTGGGACTCTATTTGTCCTGTCTGACTGTGACTGAGCCCAACTGGCTCTAGGTGATTCTTCTTACTCTCCTCTTTCCTGTGGCACAACTCTTTGTGTGGGGACTTCCTGTGATGGGCTGGGCTGTCTGGTCTGGTGGGAGGAGCTACCTCTGTGGGGACGTGTCCATCTAAAGAATCCTCCCCTCCACCGACCTCATTATCGGAACCGTCCACTGAGATCAAGCCCTCGCTGTCAGAGAAAGGCTCGGCATCTGAATCATCGTCTGAGCGCGACTCTGCCTTGTCCTGGGTGGACTCATAGTGTGTTTCTTGAAGAGAGGCCCGGATAGCTGCCTCTAACTGACTGTCTTCACTGGCATCTATCAAACTCTCCTGTATAGACAGATAAAGGATGTAAAGAAAAGATGTGTAAATGCTTTTTCAGGAACCTTCAGGACCTTAAAGGGGACACTTACAGAACGAGCCCGTTTGGCCGGAGGTTGACTGGACTGCCCATCCAGCTGCCCGTGCTCTGACAGGAAGCCTGTGACCTGATCCAGGAATGAAGACACATCTAACTGGTTCCACTCAACCATCTTTTGACCTGTATTTGTCAGAGATGAAAACACTGAAATACTCTGAATTTCAGACAATAACCAGAAGCAATTAAATACACTGCAAACATTTTTTCTTATTTTAACCCTCATAATGCATAAAAATCCTGCATACTATTTTCGCATTACAGGGCAGCTTTGACCCAGTGGAACATAAGCTTATGAAATAGTCTTACTATTCTTCAACTAAATCCACATTGTATCTGATGAACAATTTTCATTAATGAATGAATGTTCAAAGATTTGCATGTTACCATGTTGTTACAATGTTATTACTACACTTGCCACTTTTTTATATATTAAAAAAAGAGAAATTCTTTGACATTTCAAATAACACGAACTGTATCAAAAACAGTTTGATGTAAGAAAAACATTTTTTAGCAATATTTATGAAAAATGTTTTAAATGTCATATGACAATTACCAGTACTCCATTGTAATCAATGGATTTAATTAAACAACTAGTTTAAAACTAGTTTAAAATGTGCAAGGTTCTTGGAAATGGATTCTCGGAATTCATGTTGGTTTCATACGGTTTTCAAAGATATTTTTTAATTTTCATTTTCAATATACATTTTTTTTATTTAATGACTTTAAAAATGTAATGTAAAATCAAGTATAAGTAATAACATTAGCAAATTTTAGGAATTATTTTCAAAAAAAGATTTTAAAATATATTTTACCAAAGTTAATTCATAAATATGTTACTGGGTAATCATTTTACAACCTGAACTAAACTTGCATTGTCATAAAATATATATATCTTGTGATCATTTAATTTCTAAAATGAATTTTAATACAGAAATCAAAAACAGGCTCAGTATAGAAAAGGTCTTTTTAAGTAATTGTATTTATGAAATTCATTGTTTAATAAATGAATAGATCTGGACAAAAATGAGCATCATATCATTGATCCAAACACTTTTGTCAGAAAAAGTAATAAATCTAGTAAAAAGATACATTGAGGAGGAGTGATTCAGCAATGACTTGTGTATCTCACCTGTACGGGGGTCCAAGATAGAAATATAGGGGAATTTGTTAAGCTTGTAAAACTGAATGTACCTCTGCCCTTCCTCACTGTCATGGTAAACCTATAAGCAAACACAGCTTACCTAAACAATTCAACAGCTCACATTCACAAGTCATGTCATGGAAGTTACAGAGACAGAAGTCATTCATGTCTGTGTAAGTTTACCTGCCAGAATATGAAGTGTTCTCTGATGATGGTTTTAACAGCATCATTGCTCCACACATCACGGTTTAAACACTGACAGGCAAAATCCTGGACATTCTGAATGTTGATCATCAGCCATTTGTTTTCAAGCTGACCGGAGTCTTTCGCCTGAAGTGAGAAATATATATTGTGGGAAAGTGTTAATACAATGGTTAAACACCAAGCTTTTTATTGTCTTAACCACAAATTATTGGTCAGGAAATTAGCTAAATTTAAGCAAACGCACTTCTTAAAAAGCTATTGCTGTCTCAGAAAGACAAAGACAGAAGTTTTTGGCAGAATATGGGAAATTGTGTGTGAAGTGATGAATCACAATGAAACACAAGTTGCATGGTGGTTCTCCAGAGTGGTATCTTCAAAAATCTGCTGAGAAATATAATTATAAATGCATCTCTACCACAGTGAAGCATGGAGGAAGAAGTGTCATTGTGGGGAGCCTTTTTAGCTGCTGGTATTGGTGAACTACTTCCCTGTGAAAAGTCATTTAATGCTTTGAAGTACAGGAGAATATTGCAAAATATCTTTCTTCCTATAAATGAAAAGTTGCTATCTAAAGAGGAATGATCAGATGTTATTTTTCAACAAGACAATGCTCCTGCCCAAATTGCAAAGACAACCAAGAAGTGGCTTGAGAACAAGTCCATCAGCCTCATGTTTTAGCCTGGTCAGAGTCCAGATTTAAACCCTACAGTGAATATTTACACTCAAATGAACCCGGAGACATTTTACAACTACTTGTGAACTGTTTGAAGCCATTAACATTCAGTGGAACAACACTGACTCTTCTGCCTGTAAAAAGCTGTCTGTTTACCCACACAGCTTAAAACAAAGGGGAGAGCGTATTCCATGCTAAGTTAATTTATCTACAGTATTTGTGCAATTCTTGCTAATTTCCTGACCAGTGATAAAATTGTTAAGACCATTAAAAGACCACTAAATATTTTGCCATTTTTGGCTTGGCCCATTTTTTTTTTTTTTTTTTTTTTTTTATGCCCAGGAGTATAGTGGGAAATAATGGCTGGAGTTATGCCGGGTTCAGACTACACAATATTTTCGTCGGTTACGATGTGTCAGATTATATGATTTTGACTCCTAAAATCTTGTTGTGTTGTGGACAAGTAACATGTCACACTACACGTTGCTACCCAACCATTCATCGCTTGCCATCTTTAACCACGTGCGTGCTGTCATCAAGAAGCAGGACTTTATCAACTGACAAAAGGTGCCGTGAGCGTAAACAAACAATGGTTAGCAGCGTGTTTTGCTCTGTCTTGTCATCAGAAAAGCCCAAAAGTGGACACATATCTGGACTGCATGGATATTTGCATTTCTTTCAAAGAGAACTGAGGTAACATGTTTTATTTACTTTTTTCACTCTGTCGTGGTAGTCCCTCAAGAAAACATCATAAACACAGGAGTTGCCATTGTTGGTCCATAAACATTTCCTCCATTGTAAAATTCCACCTAACGATACCATTGTCTCTCTTTCTTTTTTCGGCATGTTTGAAAGCACGCCGGAAGGCGCTTCTGTGCTCCTACTGGCAGTGTCATACATGTGACGGAACTCGTCGTGGACGACTGAAAAAAAATTAAACATGCTAGTCTTTCTGTCTTGACATCGTGAAGCATCGCAGATGCGACATCGGTTGTCGTCCACTATGACACACTACACGAGCTGAAACAATCGAACCTTGTGTCCCGACACCCATTGTCGTTTACGAATCCCCAAGACACGCTACGTCAAGCAGATCGTGGAAAAATCGGGCTAAAATCGTGTAGTCTGAACCGGGAATTACAGAAATGTTCCAGATTCAATACAAACTAAAAGGCAGAAATATGCAGCTTATACTTTTGTCGAAGAGCTTATTTTTTCTAGAGCTGTGGAATATAATCTCAGTGCTGATGTGAACGATTCTGCATCAATGCACAAACACAAAAAAATTGATTTTAAAAATATGTAATTAAATAGGCCTATAATATTTATTAATGTATTATTTTATTGTAAATTAAGTACTCTTATTATAGGCTATACTAATAAAAATGTTGTGTATGTGCTTCGTAAACAAAGCACTTGTGGCTGATGTTTTGGTTTTAAAGAGCATGCATGAATAAGAAAATAAAAGAGCAGGACGTGCTTGATGTTGTTATTAAGCACAATAAACCACGAAAAAGACCTCAACGCGTTACTCGCGCTGACACGTGAAGTGAAAGATGGCTCTCAGACACCAAGCAATCCCGAATTCAGTTCTCTGAGACTAATTTAACTTTTAGATTAAAAAAATATATATATCTGGATAACATTATGTGTAAAGCCTCACTTGATACCCAAGGCTAAACTGACCCAAACACAAATTAGTAACTTGTGAAATGGCTATATTTCTGAAAAAAACTATTGTAAAAATTCTAAAAAATAAATAAATAAATAAAATAATGTGTATTTTGATAGTCTTGGCTCATTTTCAAAGTTTGTCAGTCACAGATGCTGTCTAAAAGGCTGAACTTATATTGAACATTCCTTGAACTTGTCCACTGATTCCACCCATACTGATTTCAGTTCTTCCCTTATGTAAGGCTTACAACATCCTGAACCAGTGTTTAGACACTCCCTGATTTGCAGGGCTTGACTTGTTCTTTGCCAGGAACAAAACACATTACTATGCTAACAAAGTTTGAACTTAATGACACAGAGGACTAAAAGATGTGAATTAGCCAATTACTGAATGCGTTACTGGTAATACTAATAGGTGTACTAAAGCAGTCATAGACCTTACCGTCTCAAAGCTGCCTTTGTGCATGAGTTCAATGGGAGGACGGAACAGATCGGCCAGAGTGCTCAGCTTCTTGTCCATTGCACTACCATTTCTCAACTCCTGCTCCTGTCGGACTAAAGAATTACAACACAACAGCAGGGTTTCAGAGGATGAACCAATCCATGTGTGCTAAATGTGAGGAAGCATCAGAATGCCTCACATATACTTACTGGTTTCAGTCTGAAAATCCCGAAATCCATCAAAGATTGATCGTGCTGGTCTACGCCTTTTTGGTACTGTGAAAGAGATAAACATTAGCTTATGTAAACACAACCCCCTGAGAGTTCATAAGGGAACTGCAGGAGATTTGTGAGTTGATGAAAAGCTAATCATTAATTATACTGAAAGTAAAATGAAAGTTTTATTAAAACTTTTGGGAACGCAACTTTATTTACACATTTGCAATATTTTTGTGGACAGAAGTTTGCAAAATAAAAGTCTGAGTATTTAAAATAATTAAAAGTAGTGATGCACTGAAATATCGACAACCAAAGATGAATTTTCAGTTTCAGCCAAAGCAGTTTTGGAGGGTCGAAATCATTGAATGAAACGGTAATTAGTGCTGCTCTGATGGCACGTTTTGACTGTGTCAGTGTCTATTTTGTGCACACAAAGTGTTCACAACACGTAAAAAGTCAACTGTTTGGACGCTATTGGCTGAGCTGACAATATCAATTCCACATTTTTATTAGATCTTCATTTTGATGAACCGAGATCTTTTAGCCTATGCTGTTGTCTGTTGATGCAAGAACAAAACTTTACTAAACATTATTTTGTAGCATGTCTCCCATTCAGTATTCATAATAAGCTTTTGATATGAAACAAAGTCTTAACTTTCAAATTATGTCAATTTTATAACGAAAATCAAACAACATTGTTTTGATGCTCTCAAATGTGACATGACAGATTGTTGTGCCCGCCTCAGTTCAAGCGGCAACATGTTAAATGATCATCTCTTCAGTTTTACAACTAGTTACAGCAAAAAATTAACATGAATGAACATCGAAATGCACATGAACATACGCCAACCCTCTTTACGCACAGTCGATTGGCTGAGAGCGCCCTCTGTCGCATTCTCTCACACATGTGCACGTGAGAGAAAGAGAGAGGCTTTTACACATGCCACATAAAGAGAATTGAAGCACTAGATCTAAATGCAGGGCTTGGCGAGTATCCTAGTAAACATAGTCGATTATGTCTTAAGTGAACAGTCGAGAAAGAAAACATGTAACAGTATCAGTACATTGGAATCGGAGCATTATGTCTTAAAGTGACAGCAGCCTAATATTCCTGCTGCCGTCTGTGTTTTTAATGTTAATCATTCAACAAGACTCATTGCAAAAAAATCATTCGCTGCTCTTGACTGAATAACTTTTGTAACTTAAACTAGAAAAGTTTTAGTTTTAAGGATTAATCTATATTTAGTTTATACAGTGAAGAATATGCAGTGTTATTTTACATTTGATTACTTTATTCAATTTCTGTACCTAATCTTCCTAATCTGTATCTAACTACTGTTAGATCTACCTGAAAAGCACTGATTATTTAATTTGTATCAGTGTTCTATTGTGTTTGTGTTATTGCTTGTAGTTTGATTATTCTTATTTTATTAGACTGTTTACTTGCCCTAAATAGTGTTTGAAATCTATATTTTATTTTATTTTTATTTTATTTTTGCATCGTTCTTGCATTCCATGTATTCCACAATTGTAATTTACAACAGTAATCTATTTCTGTCTTTGTTTTTATAATTAGAGTTAAACATAATAATAACTATTATTATTATTTTGATGATGATGATGATGATTATTATTATTATTATTATTATTCAGTTGGATCAGGTTCCTAAAATACAAGTGTGAATGTAATGCAGACTGAAACACTTTCACAAATAAAAAGTTTGGTTTGAGTCTAGTTTAAAGTCCAGCTACAAAGTCAAAATAAAACACTATTTTATCTATTTACTTGCATGTCATGTGACCATTACCTGGCATCAGAGAACTGTGAACATGCAAATTTGTTGTTAAATTATTGAAATATTAACTGAAAATCAAGAAAATAAAAAAAGTTTAGAAACCCCTACCTCCAAACAAGGGCTCTGGCTCCACCAGAATGTCTTGCTTCTGAGGAATGGGTGCTCGCACATCATCTCTGACAGAGAGGAGGACACAACAATCAAACTCAAAGCACAGAGCATGCAGTGACTTACATGCTGCTTGAGAGAGACTGTCACTCACTCTACAGGGGGGTGTCTGCTGCTGGAGGCTACGGCTGAACTGGCGCTTGTGCTGGGTTCTTCTGCGATGCCCCCTCCATCTAGAAACATGGTGACGGCCATCTCTAGGTTATTGTTACATGCTTCCAACATATGCTTCCCTACACTCTCTGTGGCTCCTGCAAACAAACATACACATGCAAAGAACATTTATTATGTGAGGTGAAATGAGCTGGTCCTGCAGATTTGCCTTATTCGACTTTAGAAGGATCAGGCCCTTCATATCAGAGCATGCTACACAAATCCTTGTCCAAGCTCTTGTTTCATCCAGACTGGACTATTGTGACCTATGTGCCCTCCAGAAGCTTGCATTCTGCAAGCGAACGGTGCCTTGTGGTGCCATCCCAAAGAGGCACAAATTCACTTTCACAGACCTTTACCTTGACTGTTCCAGGCTGGTGGAATGACCTGCCAGTCCTGCCTAACTCCACCAGAGTCTTTAGCCATGGTCAAAACTTGACCCATTAATACTAACACTTAATATTCTAGATATCGCTTTAAAAAAAAAAAAAAAATGTACTGTGCTAGACTAAACAGGGACAAATCACAGCACTTTGCCCTATTGTTGGCTTGGTTGCATCTATTGCTATCCTCATTTGTAAGTCGCTTTGGATAAAAGTGTCTGCTAAATGATTAAATGAAAATGATTTATATATACATATACACACATACATACACTGATTATGTATGATGATATGTACATGTATGATATGAGGCTGTTCAATACTTATACAAATACCTCGTTTGTTCAGTCCCTAATAGTTTTATGCCTGTCACATTATAACGCTTAATGGCAACACGCGAAAACAGGGAGGATTTAAACAAAATGCGTAGGTAAAATCGGAAATATAACGTTAAAAACACATAGATCAGCGCGAGCTGCTGGACTCTCGCTCGTTTCAGTTCTTAAACCCCGCCCCTTCAAAGCGCGCATGCGCACAACCAGTGCATCTTTCACCTTTTACAAAAAAGTAGCGAGCTGCTTAACATGGCTTGTATTTCTGACCAACAGAAGCGAAACTATCAAATGATACAGATCATCATGTGAGGCTCTAAAGCAGCCTTTGTATACACGTCTAACAACAGTTAAACTGAACAGTCCGTTTAGAACATCACAGTTTTGTGTGAATCTTTCACTTAGATGTGAGTTGTGAGAAGCATACAGTCAAAACGGATAACTGATTGAGAATCAGCCTACACAAACCGCCATGTTGTGGACTGTCGCTAATATTCACAGACACACTTGGTGAAGTTGTTAAACACGTTCGCGGTGGCTGGAGACATCCAAACACACACAATCAACCTGTAGCATTAAAATTTGGCAATGAGAATTATAATCGCAGAGTGAAAATCCTACTGCAGCACTAATCTAGTTTGAATTTAAATGTGTTACATGAAGCGATGGTGAAATAACAGAAGTAACGTTACAATCGCATGCTCAAAGTTCAGTCCGAGGGAGTTTTACATTACCATCGGCATACTTTAGTAATAAGTCTACATCTGCTCGCCCCTTTTCTGTTCTGATTTCTTTTACATGCAGATTCATATTAAAGCAAGTGAAGATAGCAGCTAGTCTCTTTCCTTTGCATGACAGAGGGGGCAGTAATGATGATGCCTCTCGATTATTCTTCCCTACATATAGCATTTCTAAAGACCCCATGTTTTACTCAAGCGAAATGGCCATTGCAAAAATTCCCGCAAATGCAAAATGCCAATATTTACCAGTTATGGCTGTAAACTGTTGTATTAACCCATTAACCCCCGGGGCTGATGCGTCTCCGAGAGTCGCCATCTTGCCGCCACTGACAACAACACGACTGAACGCATGCACGGCATCGTCCAATAGGATCTCTTTCTACGTCTGACTCCGTGCGTCACCTCACTCACTGGACCTCTGGGTAATGTAGTTCATTCGTAGTTTCATGAACAAGATGCCACAGTGCGCCGAATAAACAGATTTTTTTGTGGACACAGTTAATTATATAATACATTGACTGCATGACTGCAAATATCTCATTACACATTCATAAAGAACTTTATTTTTGCTATGAGTTTAGCCTACTAGGCTATTTTTGTTCTAATATAGCTTTTCATTAAACTCACAAACCCCTGCAGTTCCTTCATGAACCCCTGGGAAATCCTGACATAATGTAATATTTAATGTAATTCATGTTGTTGATAACAAAGAATGGAATTTTCTTTCCCTTTGTATTTTTACATCAATATGGTACAAGATCATCCTATTCAAATCAATGTAATAAATGAGTTAGGTCAAAAGTAATCTAAAAGTAATCAAAAATTAGTCAGATTATATTACTTTAAATGTGTAATGTAATGGATTACACTACTAACTACAATTTTTGTCATGTAATTTGGAATTAATAACCGACTTCTACAATTTATAAGTAATTATACCCAGGTTATGTTTTTAAATTCTGTTTAATATGCTATATTTAGTAAAAGTATATTTAGTAATAATATTTAATTAATTTTAGTCAAATACTGGTGCTTCTGCTTAAGCACTGGTGCTAACTACTTATGCCTGTGGTGTTACCATTATTTCTGTCGATGGAGACAGTAAAAGCACAGATAAATTAGCACAAATCTAGACTTTTCTAAAATGGGAACTGCCATCATGATCATTTCAAAATAACAGGACATTTTTGGAATACCAATTTTGTTACACATGAAATCTCTCAAACTCAGTTAAATGTGTATTTAAAAGAAAACAAAAAAACAATCAGATTACTAATTATGTGTAAATTATGCTTACTGCAATTATTTAATATTTCAGTTTAATACTCAGCTCAATTTATGATAATCTAATAATAGTAAATGGTTTTATATACAGGTGCTGGTCATATAATTAGAATATCATCAAAAAGTTGATTTATTTCACTAATTCCATTCAAAAAGTGAAACTTGTATATTATATTCATTCATTACACACAGACTGATATATTTCAAATGTTTATTTCTTTTAATTTTGATGATTATAACTGACAACTAGGGAAAATCCCAAATTCAGTATCTCAGAAAATTAGAATATTGTGAAAAGGTTCAATATTGAAGACACCTGGTGCCACACTCTAATCAGCTAATTAACTCAAAACACCTGCAAAGGCCTTTAAATGGTCTCTCAGTCTAGTTCTGTAGGCTACACAATCATGGGGAAGACTGCTGACTTGACAGTTGTCCAAAAGACGACCATTGACACCTTGCACAAGGAGGGCAAGACACAAAAGGTCATTGCAAAAGAGGCTGGCTGTTCACAGAGCTCTGTGTCCAAGCACATTAATAGAGAGGCGAAGGGAAGGAAAAATGTGGTAGAAAAAGTGTACAAGCAATAGGGATAACCGCACCCTGGAGAGGATTGTGAAACAAAACCCATTCAAAAATGTGGGGAGATTCACAAAGAGTGGACTGCAGCTGGAGTCAGTGCTTCAAGAACCACTACGCACAGACGTATGCAAGACATAAGTTTCAGCTGTCGATTCCTTGTGTCAAGCCACTCTTGAACAACAGACAGCGTCAGAAGCATCTCGCCTGGGCTAAAGACAAAAAGGACTGGACTGCTGCTGAGTGGTCCAAAGTTAAGTTCTCTGATGAAAGTAAATTTTGCATTTCCTTTGGAAATCAGGGTCCCAGAGTCTGGAGGAAGAGAGGAGAGGCACACAATCCATGTTGCTTGAGGTCCAGTGTAAAGTTTCCACAGTCAGTGATGGTTTGGGGTGCCATGTCATCTGCTGGTGTTGGTCCACTGTGTTTTCTGAGGTCCAAGGTCCATGCAGCCATATACCAGGAAGTTTTAGAGCACTTCATGCTTCCTGTTGCTGACCAACTTTATGGAGATGCAGATTTCATTTTCCAACAGGACTTGGCACCTGCACACAGTGCCAAAGCTACCAGTACCTGGTTTAAGGACCATGGTATCCCTGTTCTTAATTGGCCAGCAAACTCGCCTGACCTTAACCCCATAGAAAATCTATGGGGTATTGTGAAGAGGAAGATGCGATATGCCAGACCCAACAATGCAGAAGAGCTGAAGGCCACTATCAGAGCAACCTGGGCTCTTATAACACCTGAGCAGTGCCACAGACTGATCGACTCCATGCCACGCCGCATTGCTGCAGTAATTCAGGCAAAAGGAGCCCCAACTAAGTATTGAGTGCTGTACATGCTCATACTTTTCATGTTCATACTTTTCAGTTGGCCAAGATTTCTAAAAAATCCTTTCTTTGTATTGGTCTTAAGTAATATTCTAATTTTCTGAGATACTGAATTTGGGATTTTCCTTAGTTGTCAGTTATAATCATCAAAATTAAAAGAAATAAACATTTGAAATATATCAGTCTGTGTGTAATGAATGAATATAATATACAAGTTTTACTTTTTGAATGCAATTAGTGAAATAAATCAACTTTTTGATGATATTCTAATTATATGACCAGCACCTGTATATATATATTCAACCCATATGATCACTAGTCCTACTGTTTTTATTATAAGCTTAAATCTCTAATTTTGTTCTCTATTTGATCAATATAATTCACATGACCAGTTTAAACAAACCAAATGTTACATTTGAATTTGATATCTGCAATATGTAGAACTGTTAGACAAGACTATTCTTGTAAAATTAGGTTGGAAATAGGTTGGATCTGAGACTGAGTCAGTTCACTTTTATGTGTTTATGGGAAAATACGTTCCAAATATTAATTAAATTAATCCAATATTGGTATAATTGGCAATGTATAGTGAGTTACATTGTGAAATGAGAGGTAACCTGTGCGTCCTGAATGCAAAACAAGTGTCTGAAGAATGAGCGCTGTTCAAATTCAGTTTATTTATAGTACATTCAATTCTGAAACAGTCAACCAAGCTTTGAAAACAAAGTGAACATTTGAGCAAATTAAAAGCAATCCTATGCAGTTGTTTTTATTCCCTTTTAAAGGGGTTGGCTTCATTTTATACAGCATCAGCTGAGCCCTCTCAGACCCCTACCACTGGTCAAATGGGAGTGGCCAAACAGAGTCACCACACTGTAGCCTCTTCCATTCACCTCCTATCAGGGGGGAGAAAATTACTCCTCAGGTCATGCATTAATATGAAGTGTGTGAATATTTTGAGTGCATGTGATATTTCATTCTTCAAAAAAAGGTCTAATAAAAACAATAGTGATCTACCTTGCTCTGTAGAACATCTAAAATGCCATGGACTCAAGATTGTGTTACATAACCTTAGCTTTAAAATGGAATTAATCTCTCATTGAGGGTGTTATTATATATGCAGTATTAAATGAAGGGTGAACAATATGCGTTGTCACATTTCTACTGCTAAAATTTTAACATACTGCTACAACCAAAAACAGAACTGATATGCAAATTGAATCATAACATATTACTCAAGGAAATAGTCCCTGATCACATCAAAGAATAAGAACTTCCTCATAGCCGTCTTCAGTACCTGAATGCAATGTGACGTTTTTACCACCTCATTAAGTGAATAAGATCTCAACGCCTGATGTAAATCATACAGACAGAAAAGTCTGATATTAGCCTAACACCTACATGGATGCAAGAAGAGCAAAGAGACTAAAATGCAATCATTTCCTAGCCAAAAAGCTAAGGGAAGTAAAGGTCAGCATTGATATATTTTCTGAGCAACAGGCGTCAGCTCCTATCAGCTCACACTGATCAGGTCTTAAACTGAAAATAAATTAACAAGCATTTACGCTATAGTATAAGTCAGAGCATAGGTATATAGTCTCTGTGTGAGTAAAAGGTGCCGGCACATGGAATGGCAACACTTGGAGTGTAAGATTCTTTTTTGTTGTTGTTGTTAAAAAGTAAATAAAAGAGGTAAATAGGGCAGAAGGTGTGCATGAGGGAAATATGGTGGTGGTTTGTTCTGTAATGCACAGTGGAGGGTTGGGTGAGGGAGGGCACAATGTGGCTGGGCAGGTGAAGTGGGTGATTAGAAACGGATGAAGGTGGCATCGATCTGCCTAACACTAGGAAGCGCCAACATGATCTTGCGTCTGTACTGAGGGTCCTTCTGCAGGGGGTTTCTCTCCAGATAGACAGTCTCTAGACCTTTGGCGTTCTTGAGTTCATCCAAGTCTGCCCAGTTATCTATCTGGTTGTCATTCATCTGTATAAGAGAGAATAAGAAAACGAATTTGAAAGCTTCAAGGGCATTAAGGATTTATAACTTTTTAGAGGAAGAAAAAAATAATAATATTAGCATAATGGCAATGTGTTTTTTTGTTGTTGTAGATATTGATAATTGTTATAAATGTGACCACAAAACCAGTCATAAGGGTCAATTTTTTTTAAATTGCGATTTATACATCATCTGAAAGCTGAATAAATAGGCTTTCCATTGATGTATGTTTGTATTTGTTAGGATAGGACAATATTTGGCTGAGATACAACTATTTGAATATCTGGAATCTGAGGGTGCAAAAAAAAAATCAAAATATTGAGAAAATCGCCTTTAAAGTTGTCCAAATGAAGTCCTTAGCAATGCATATCAACTCACAAAAATAATTTTTTTATATATTTACGGAAGGAAGTTTACTAAATATCTTCATGGAACATGATCTTTACTTAATATCCTAATGATTTTTGACATAAAAGAAAAATTGATAATTTTGACCCATAAAATGTATTGGTGGCTATTGCTACAAATATACCTGTGCGACTTATGACTGGTTTTGTGGTCCAGGGTCACAAATGATAATAGTATAATAAATTGATACTCTGAAGTACACTTTTTACATACACTATCGTTCAAAAGTTTAATATCTGTATAACTTTTGTTGTCTGATGTTTTTGAAAGTCTCTTATGCTCACGAACGCTGAATTTATATGATTAAAAATACAGCAAAACAGTGATATTGTGAAATATAACAAATTATTCCTATAAAAATTATTCCTATGACGGCAAAGCTGAATTTTCAGCATCATTACTCCAGTCTTCAGAGTCACATGATCCTTCAGGAATCATTGAAATGTGCTGATTGCAGCTGAAGAAACATTTCTTATTATTATCAATGCTAAAAACAGTTGTGGCTGCTTAATATTTTTCTGGAAACTTTATAAAAAATTAAAAAAATAAATAAATAAATAAAAAAACAGGAAACTTTGATGAATATAAAATTCAAAAGAACAGCATCTATTTAAAAAAAATATTTTTGTCTTTATTGTCACATTGTTCAATTTAATGCATCCTTGCTGAATAAAAGTATTCATTTCCTTCAAAATAATAATTCTTACTGACCCCAAACTTTTAAACAGTAGTGTATATTTTGTATTTACATATAGTATGCTGTACATAAAATGTACAAACAGTAAACCTTTTTCTTTCTTACCCAAAATTCTTTTAAATCAGTCAAATGGCTGATATTTTCAATCTTTTTTATCCTGTTTGCAGCGATGTCCAAAGTTGTCAGCTTTTTCTAAAAAATAAAGAGGGGAAGATGAAAGATCTGTATATTCTAGCACAAAAATATTCTGGGACGGATAAAAATAAAACCACAGTTAGATGTGACAACAGATCAGAACACAAAAAAGCCCCTGTGGAGTAAAGGTGCAGTGGAGAGGTACAGAACTTTAAAAAGCTGGAGAAATGGGAAAATTAAGCATTAAAACTACTAGATACTCGACAGCTCCTTATGATGACTTTATCTCATAATTTGCTACAGATATTTGACAAGTTTGTAAACCACCACTCACAAATATTTCATGCAAGTTATTATTTCAGAGAGTATCTTGTGGATAAATGTTGAATTGACAGGAAAAAAGTACTGCATCCATGAGCAACCATGGTAGATCTTACATTGTTCTCCAGGCCCTCCATGACTTCAATGCCATTATGACTCAAGTAAAGCTCTCGCAGGTTCACAAGATTCTGGAGTCCCTCCAACTTCGTGATGCGGTTACTCTGTAAGGCAGGAGCAGATGTTATAACACCAACAAAGAAGGGAAATATGGCTAAAAAAAAAAAGCACTTCCTATCGCAAACGCACCTGGATACTAAGAACTGTCAGATTGTGCAATCCATCAAGGTTCTGTAGTTGAGTGATTTTATTTGTGCCAAGGAACAAACTCTCCAAAGAACTCAGAGAGTCCAGATTCTCAATAACCTAAAATTTAGATAACAAAATGTAAGTATTTACATGCCTAAAATTCAAGCATGAAAACACACCCACAGTATGAAGAGAGAAATGTTAAGTAAGCAAAGAAGAATATATAGCATATAAAGAGCAGATTTAGTCTTGGATGTCTCACCCTGATGCGGTTAGAGCCCAGCTCAAGCATCTGGAGGCTCGTCAGGTGATCGAGGTTGGCAATGCTTGTAATCTTATTATGAAGCAAAAAGAGCTTCTTGACTTTTGTGAGACTCTCCAATCCCTCAATCTTCCTCAATAAGTTGAACGATACATCTAGCTGCCTGCAAATCACGATCACAAATGAGAAAACTGCATGCAGCAGCTCTTTTAAAAGCTTATTATTTGTTCTTTATGAATTCTTCAAATACAAGAAATGATAAAAATAGAATTTTTTCCTGTTTTATGTTTTTTTTTTTTCCCCCTAAATGTCATTTGCACCACATGACTTTGATTTGGTGGACACATTTTAAAAATATTAATCAAGATTCAAAAAAAGATTATGCTAAAATACTTCAGGTTCTTTTTTCAAGATTTTTATTCTCTTAACAAATCTTTTTTTTCTTCATTATGATATCAGGGCAGTTAGTCTGACATCTGTGTCCCCCCAAAAATATAACAAGAAATTTGAATACAGTAATTAAAAACATGCTCATTATAAATAAGGTGTATTCAAGAGGTGTTGATACAGTCTCATTCTCACCAAGGCTGCATTTATGATCAAAAATACAGTAAAAACACAGTAATTTTGTGAAATATTATTACAATTTAAAATAACTGTTTTCTATTTGAATATAATTTCAAATGTTATTTATTCCTGTTATGTAAAGCTGAATTTTCAGCATCATTACTCCAGTCTTCAGTGTCACATGATCCTTCGGAAATCATACTAATATGCTCATTTGCTGCTCAAGAATTTTTCAGGATTCTTTGAGGAATATAAAGTTTAAAAACATCATTTATTTGGAATATAATTTTTGTTTGTAACATTATACATTTTTCAATGTCAATTTTAATCAATTTAATGTATCCTCGCTAAATAAAAGTATTAATTACATTAAAAACTGTAACATTAAACTATAAAATCTAATACTTTCTACTGATTTCGAACAGTAGCGTTTACATTTTTTATGTACTTTTGAAAAAAAAAATAAATGAATAGGTCTGGACAAAATAATGTCTGACTTACTCAAGCTCTGTTAGGGTCTGAAGATTCTCTAGTTTACGGATCTGGTTGTCATAAAGATCAAGTTCTTTTAATGAGACGAGGCTGTCCAAGTTCTCAATCCGTTTGATGAGGTTTTGTCTGAGAGAAATTGTCTGATGGTGGAAACAAAGAAAATGACTCATTTAAGATTTGTAATTAGGCATAATTGATACTGTAAATAAATAACTGTTCACAAATCCAGTAACTATATAACTCTACTACATCAATTATCTAAAGAAACAGCATTTGATACCCTCACCTTTGCCTTCTGGAGAACCTCCAGACCTTCGATCTTCCCAATGCGACAGTGGACCAGATCCACATCCTAAATAAATAAGATGCAATGAATCATAGTGCTAATAACATCGTCTGTCTAAATTCCCTAAAAAAAACCAAACAGCTTCCTCAGTCACCTCTTCATCTGGGTCTAAGGTTATAGTGTCCATGTCAACAGGTGACTCTTCAGGTACTAAAGGGGAATGTGAGATAAGTGGTAAGGAAACAGATTTGGAGAATAAAGATAATATTTTTAATCATTTCCCTCAAACTTATTCCCTCTTACCAGTTGAAGGGGCTTGCAGAGAGTCGACCTCTCCATTGAGACTCCTCCTCTTGGTCTCATCATCACCTGATTCCTCAGACTCACCCCTCCTGTCAACTTTAAATCACAGCTTATACGATTTTTTTTATGTTTTTAGGGCACACCCACAGTACCAACCTGCTTACAAAACGCCACTGCTGTTATCGGAGTCAAATATTATTGATGGCCCGTACTTTAATATGAAAACACTATTTCAAAGCCTCCATCTATTAAACGAGCCCATCCCACACACAACCTCATCCCACAGCAGCACCATGCTAGCAAACTGTGCTGATACAGAAGCTGGAAACAAATAGAGGCATCGAGAAAAGCTCGATTTGTCACGTCTGATAGCTCACATTCATGTTCTCCTACACTTTATCCATCTGAACAGGTGAGACTTTGACAGGTAATGTGAGCTGGTGGGCTACATTAGCTAACATGTAAGGTGTGCTGGCATTGACGCCCTGCACACCACTATACAAACAGCCAAAAAGAGGTCTGTACTAAATACTAAATACACTGAAAAGACACATCAAGAAACGAAGAATTTTTTATCGCCATTTCATGCGTGCAGATTCTAAGAGTATCTTTAGTTAGCTGTGTGATAAACGTAAACAATCACACATTACAGTCTGAATGAATGGTAAGAGGACACTAAAATATGAATTGATTAAAAATAAAAATTCAGCATGTGTACAAAGGCTGAGAGTAAAAGGAATAATCTCTGCTTTATTAAATGCTCCTTTGAATACAAATAATTAAAAACAGACAAGTCCGCTCACCTTCCATCTCTTGAGGCTCTCCGACAGATAAAGTCGCCATTTTTGCTCTAGATCCGCCCACTCACTAGATGATTGACACCTGGATCGACCAATAGAAAACATGGAGGCCGTTTCCTACGCCCATGGGCTATAAATAATTACGATTATATAATAAATTGAATGCACGACAAAACCAAACGCAATCATTTTTTTTACGATTATTTCTTGTTCATACCAATTTATCCTTTACATATATAATTGTAGGGGATCCTTATTTGGTTTAGCCTTTATTGTGCGACTTTATTTACTTTGTACAGTTGTTTTATTACATTGTTCGACACAGTTGTAAGGCTTCAGCAAACTATTTTAATTAAAGTACTACTGTAACTAGCAATTTTAGACCCATACATTATATAATGAGTATCAGGACTTTAGTCTTAAGTTCATTTTAGTAATTATTTAAAATGTCACGTTTTATCCATTGACCCCACACTGAAAACCTTGGATTTATGTGCAGGACACAATTTATTTGCACACAATCTGACATTAAAATGGCATATTGAAAATTTATTAAAACAAATAATTTCACATACTGACATGAAACATGGCACAATGTTAAGAGTTTTTTGAAACTTTGAAAGTCTATTCTTTATAGCAAATATCATAGTCTATTCTTTCTTTGAAACCCTGATTATCAGCCTATGACATTACAGTTTCACAGTTACTTATTTACTACAGTTGAATGTATTATATCATTAGCCACAGATGATAGTATCAAGTGGAAACTGCGACACTGCTATATTTTGTATAAAACAAGTAATAGCAGGTTGGATGCTTTAAGTCGAAAAAAAAAAAACACACATTAGGAAATATAGCACTTCAGGTAACAAGTTTTCCATGTTTGCAGCATTGTCTTTGTATTAAGAGGTAAATGTAATATAAAAAAATAACCTATATAACATCAGGACTATATGTGCAATCAGAAAATATCAACTAAAATTACATGAAAATTACAATATCATCAATGAATGCTTGTATTCAGTGCCATACACTATTAATGGATGAACAATGTCTGTTAATAAAGGTGAGAAAGAGCATTAAGTTTCACTTACTCCCATCCCATCTATGTAAACAACATGAATTACATATAATTAATAACTATACTCCTCTCAGGGTGAGATGTCATAATTTGGGAGACGAGTAACCAGGATACCTCACTGAGGATCTCTCATACAAAAGCTCCTCATTAAGGCACAGTTAAATAAATTCATTTGTTCATTTTTATTTAAAAAAAAAAAAAAAAAAAAACAGTAGTCAGATAAAGGCACTGATTGATTTTCAGTGCCTGATGGCTGAAGTATTGATTGGGTAAAATCATAATACTACATTCATCTTATTATTCTAAAGTAGAAATTGTGCAGCAGCCTGTCACCTCATCATCATAATACTACTGGATTCACAACTGAGCGACTTGGATTTGCACAAACAAGTCATAAATCTGTAAAACTGCTTGTGATTAGGCTCATAAACTGTACTCATAAACCATTTATCTGCAAGTTTCCAAATGCAGATCGGAAATCATACTGTTCGAGTGTTTTTCTCAGTGAGAAAGAGAATCACCCCACACCTGTTTACAGAATAAACTTGTAGTAAATCAGGGCTGGCTGTACCAGTGCATGGATCGCTGAAGAGCCCTCTCCCAGCTCTGCAGGACAGCTCTGTATTGGCCTCCCTTGTCCCCTTCTGCTTTACTCCTTCTGGGAAGGAAATGTTGGTCAGTGGTCAAAATCTTCTTCAGCTCCTCTTGGCTTCTCCAGTAGCCTAAAGGACAATTCAGAATAAAATGGACAGATTAACTCTGTAAAGCCTGACATATGAAATAACAGTCCAGTTTTTCTTAAATCTAACAGTTTAATAAACCTTTAGATAAAATCTAACAAACGTTTTGTCAAGTATCATATTCGATACATCAGGCTTCATATAGTATGAAATAAGAGGAGGAAAAAAATAAATTTTATTTAGAGGCCCAAACTGAGCAAAATATTCTGATAGCGTGTATTGTAAATCAATGAGATCTTTGTAACAGTATAGCAGACTAGTTAAAATATCAGTTGCCACGCTATATCTCCCAATAAAATATCTTAGGATATTTCAAATGCTTAGTTTTATGATCAATTTATTTATTTATTTAAGCCATGTCAGCAACAAGGCTATTTTCACTGCAAAAACAGAATAAACAACAAAATTCATACAATTAACAAAAAACTATACAAGACATTCTAAAATACATTGAGGTGATACTTTCTTAAATACATCAGTTAAACATCTCGGAATAAATCTATTTACATTAAAAACATTACATTCCAGTAAAATATGTTTAATAGTCACTGTAGTTTGACGTGGAAGGCATGATGGTGGTTCTTCACCTTTTAATAAATAACGATGTGTAAGACTTGTATGACCCAAACAGCATCAAGTAAAAGTTTTATGATCAAAGCTATTGCACAATTATATTAAAAGGCCTTTTACTTGCTAAAAAAAAAAAAAAAGTATGAACCATCATTCAGATGACAACATGTAGTAGATTGTAGGGGTGTCACAATATATTGCAATACAAAAATGCAACAATATGTATCATGGATAGTGCCAATATGTATTGTGTATAGTTCACCCAAAATGAAAATTATTGTGTGAGAAAAAAATTCAAGTTTATTTTTTAGACTACATTAAACTACTATATATAATGTTGAATATAATGTATATGTCAGGCTCGGTTGCGATGAAGGCAGACGAAGAAGACGAGTACAATTCAACAATGTAGTTTAATGAATAAAGATCAGAACAGGAAAGGAGGCAGCAACACAAACGCATACAATTGACGATACCGGACAATGAACTGAACCAAGGCAGGAACTTAAATACATAAAGGTAATGATGAACAGCTGTGAAGGTAATCCGTGTCCATGGTGAGTGATGAGTGGCGGGAACAGAGAAGCACATGACAAACAAAACAAACGGGACAAGGCGGTGACTGTAACATTACACCCCCCTCCGGCAAGGTGCATCCTCGCGCCGTAACGTAACATCCAAGGGGAGGGCCGGAGGGGGTTCTGGAGCTGGACGGAGTGATGGTGATGGAGTGACGAAGGGAGGACAATGATGGGAGGAGCCCAGATGGTGTTGGGCAGACTGACGGCATCTGGGGGACGACTGACGGAGACTCAGCAGGTGGATCCAGGGGCACAGACGGAGAGCTGGTGTCATCACGGCGACGATCAACGTAGGTGGAGCTGGAGACGCTGCGGTGACGCCGGTGCGACGGAGGACAGAGGCGACCCCGAGGGGAAGGAGGAACCCCCTGTAGCTGTAGGGGTGGAGGGACGGAGTGGAACGAACGGCCCGCAAGTCCGAGGTGGAAGAGGTGGGACGACTGACCAAGGGGGAGCCGGCCGGACGAGGGAGACCGGAGGAGCCGTCAGTCAGCGGGTCTCCGTTGGAACTGTAGGTGGGAGGAGCCTGGAAGGAGCCGGCAGGTCGACGGGCCGAGATGGAGCGAAGAGGTCGACAGCGGGAGGTGAAGCCACGGGATCCTTTTGCCTGGGCGCTGCGGATGGACGAGAGACCTGCGGCTCGACGTCACAGGGATCCACCGGAGACGGCGCAGGGCTGGAGACATCCGGCAGCGATGGGACTGGAGGACTGGCTGAGCACGGCGGTGACGTCAGCGTGGGCAGAGGAATGATAAGGGAGACAGAGTTCATGATATAGTCCATGGTTAATGCTGTTGATGATGATGATACCGGGTGGGATAGGGTGGGAGTCGATTCCTCGCTGAAGTCAATCAGCCAGTCCTCCCTCTCCGTAGTCGTCTCTCCCTCGTCCGCAGATGTCGTGGGCTCACTCCCCTGGTCAGACGTCGGGTGGAGTTCCATCTCCAGGGCGATGGTCACCTCGGTCCTCGTGGTTTCGGGATCTGGCTGACCTGTCGTGGCCGGGGGAAACTCTCCGTCTGCGGGGGGCTCGCACGAGTACTCCACGGTCCATGGAGAAGATACGGGCTCAGGGTCTGGCTGTGCTCTGGACCGGGGATGGACACTCTCCAGACATCTGATGATGGCTTCTTTCCAGTTGAGTCCGGAGGTGTCTGGGAGGTCCATGGGATGATGGTAGTTCGCCCCGATCCAGAACAAAGATTTCAGGGTCTCGTCGTCGTAGGGGCAGGAAAGTGCAACATGGACAAAGTTCTGAGTGAACAAACAAAAAACGTAGCTCCATATATGGTCCGGTATTCTGTCAGGCTCGGTTGCGATGAAGGCAGACGAAGAAGACGAGTACAATTCAACAACGTAGTTTAATGAATAAAGATCCAACAGAACAGGAAAGGAGGCAGCAACACAAACGCATACAATTGACGATACTGGACAATGAACTGAACTAAGGCAGGAACTTAAATACACAAAGGTAATGATGAACAGCTGTGAAGGTAATCAGTGTCCATGGTGAGTGATGAGTGGCGGGAACTGAGAAGCACATGACAAACAAAACAAACAGGACAAGGCGGTGACTGTGACAGTATAATAATGCAATGGGGGAATATTTGTGGGTCCTGATAATGCCAAATGACTTATATTCCAGTAAAAAGTGGTCTACATTATTAAATATATCTAGTTAGTGACAGTGCTAACATATTTGTCTAAAATAAATCTGTGTTTCAGCGTCAGAATCATGAATATTTTTATTCTGTTGTCATTGTCCTGTACATTGGGTTACCAGCACCAAGTCCAAGCTTATTAATTTCCACTCCAAATGTAATACCAAATTTAGCATTTTAATCAACAGTACATTTTTTTGTTAACCCTTTACTATGTCTTGGAGTACCGCAATAATATCGTATTGTGAGTTCAGTATTGTGATATGTATAGAATCGTGACATGAAGGTATTGTTACACCCCTAGTAGATTGTGTACAACAGGTTTTTCAGCAAATACTTGATCATGTGGATTTTAGAGGTCTTAAAAATGTGCATATCAAATACGATACAGAAGGCTTTATAGGGTTTATAGAGTTGATAGAATCGGATTAAGCCTAAATTAGGAATCAGTTAATTTGCTGCATTATAATGTGTTTTTTTCCTTACCTGTTCCTAGTCCCGCAACAAAAGCAGCTCCAAGACAGGACATGTCAAAGTGACTTGGACGTGCTATCTTGCGCCCCAACAGATCAGCAGTCAGCTGCATGATGAAATCATTTGTGCATACACCTCCATCTGCCCTATAAATGTGTAGAAATACACGAAAGTTCAGACAGGTAGATTAGTCTATGCCACAATACAGAGAAATGGGGTAAAACCCTCACCTGATTTTAGTAATGGGGATACGCGTTTCCCTAAGCATGACATCAAACAGCTGCTTGTTCCTGAAAATAAGAATCACAAGTGCTGTTATTTGCTAGTATGTACTTGATATGAGAAATGCATGAACCACATATGCAGGTAATGACTAAAGATGCACTAGTATTAAAACTGTGGTCATTACCTATAGGTAAATTTCAGGTTATGTAAGTAGTCATAGCAGCTTATTCTTTGAACATAACCTGCTCCAGAGCAGGTTTTGGAACCTGCATACCTCAAGTAAGTAAGGTTTGGGTTAACTGAAAGTTCAGGGTATATGTGACGGTAAGTTAACCTTGCTTTATGGAATACCCCCCTGGGCTGTTGAGTTCAGCCCCCACGCCCAACACTAGGAGAAACTTTTTTTCTGTTTTGTCTGATTTTGTCTACAAATTTCATAGTCTGATCATTACCTGCAGTAAAAAACTGTAGTGATAAAAACTAAAAAAATGCATTGCCAATATTTGACTGACATTCATTGTGAATAATTAATTTACATTTATTTAAGTCACCATGAGATAAAAATTCTTTTTTTTTTTTTTTTATAGAATGCTGCAGTGTTTTAAATGAAATCTGTGCACATAATTTTTATTATAAATGTTTTAATTATTTTGTTATATAATTCATGTGCCTTCGTAATCTTTATTAAAAATAACTTCCCCTCCCTCTTGTAGTGGTATTCTCTTCTCTGATGATGTTTACTGGCACTCACATGACATCACAGCGATAGCAAACCACAAACATCTAATCAATTACTGGTGGACAAAATTAAGTCCCACCCTACATTTTTTCGAGAAGCCATTTGACTCAGATATACACTGATCAGGCATAACATTTATGACCACCTTCTTAACATTGTGTTGGTTCCCCTTTTGCTGCCAAAACAGCCCTGACCCGTCGAGGCATGGACTCCACTAGACCCCTGAAGGTGTGCTGTGGTATCTGGAAACCAAGATGTTAGCAGCAGATCCTTTAAGTCCTGTAAGTTGCAAGGGCATCCATGGATCGGACTAGTTTGTCCCCAAGGTTTCCCAGCTGAACATTGCCCATAGTGCATCCTGGTGCCATGTGTTCCCCAGGTAAGCGACACACAAGCACCCGGCCATCCACGTGATGTAAAAGAAATGATTCATCAGATCAGGCCACCTTCTTCCATTGCTCCATGGTCCAGTTCTGATGCCCACTGTTGGCGCTTTCGGCGGTGGATAAGGGTCAATGTTCACTTGTTGCCTAATACATCCCACCCACTAACAGTTGCCGTGATGAAGAGATAATCAGTGTTATTCACTTCACCTCTCAGTAGTCATAATGTTATGCCTGATCGGTGTACGTCACAACAGAAAAGAAAAAAACTATTGCAACTTCCATTTCATGCAGACTTAAATAAATCTGGGAAAACTGTGTTAAATACCGAGCTAAATCCTAAACACATATGGTTGAGGACGAAGTCTATTTACACTGTCCTGCATTGACTTGTTTAACTCATATTTTCATTTCCAAAGATGTTAGTTAATCATTTAAGTAGGCTATCTTATGTTTATCAGAACAGGAATAAAAACAGATGATTTGAAGCAATCCAGCACTATGTATATGAGCACATATTGACTGATTTGGCTAGCACAGTCTTTCAGTGTAGTTGGTCATATACTAAAAGTTAATGCTAGAAATTAACTTTTGTTTTTATTAAGGGGCAATATTTGCCCATTTTTTCCCAAGCCCTGGATAATTTCTGACCTTGACACAATCAGTCCCTTCTGTCTTCTCATAACTTTAACAGATCATATTCTTTGATCATTGAGAGATCTTTTGACAATACAGTCAGATCTTGTAAGCAGCTTTGCTCAGCTCACCTAAATGCTATAGACTCCAGAATGGCTCGGACCAGGTGTCTCTTGGTTGTGGAAGGTTTTAAGCCCATGAAAGAGGCACAAGCTTTAGGATCATTCAGAGGGGCCTGTAGCACAAAAACAAACATAACAAATCCATGAGATGAACCATGAGTTAAAAACCATGTAGACATATACATACAAAAGACCAGCCTGTATAGGCAACAATGAAAGTCTGAGGTAAAATATCACAGACACACATAAACACACCTGTAAGCCACTGAAAGAAGGCACAAAATACACGCCATCTGAGTCTTCCACGCTAGTAGCTATGGTTTCTGTCTCCTTCACATCAGAAAAGAGCTCTGTAAGACAATCAGCAAAGAAGTTACACTACAATAATAGAATTACAACAACAAAATAACTTGGTCACCAAGAGATCTTCAGCTTTTTTTTTTTTTTTTCTCCCCAAGTTTTATTCAAGTTAAATATATTCTCAATCTACAATCTTCCCCGGTTCTTTTTGTATTTATGTAGTGAAAAATACATATTGAAGGGATATGTGTGGGCTTGATATTTTGCAAGTAAATGCATATTAGTCCTCCTCACCTAGATCCTGTGCCCATTTTATCGCAGCACCTGTTCCAGCAGCATTGCCTTCAGCCAGATACACAATATCAGCACCGATCTTCCAGCCCACCAGCGGATAAAGGCCTATTCAGAAAACACATGATACAGACCACATGAAAAGGAGAGAGGGACCAACAAATGGACACATCAGTGGTTCTTTTCTAACTGATCACATAGATCCATCATGAGTCACATCATGCCCTAAACTGCTGTTTCCAGTAATGTACACTGCTGTAAAAAAGTTTGGAGTCGGTAAATTTTTTTAAAAATGTTTTTGATAGAAGTCTCTTATGCTCACCAAGGCTACATTTTTTTTTTATCAAGAGTGCAGTAAAATTAGTAATATTGTGAAATATTACAATTTAAAATAACTGTTTTCTATTTGATCCTTTAGAAATCATTCTAATATTCTAATTTGCTGCTCAATAAACATTTTTTATTATTATCAATGTTGAAAAAAGTTTAATATTTTTGTGGAAACCATGATATATTTTTTCAGGATTCTTTGATTCATCTTTATGCTAACTTATGATCAATTTAATGCATCCTTGCTGAACAATAAGTCAGTAATTATTTTCACTTTGAATAGTAGTGTATACTTCAAATAACAAAACTTCAGTTTTGATTTCATGAGGTCTAAAACTGTTGTGTGTTACTACGTAGTTGGTTTAGTAGTAGTAGTAGTAGTAGTAGTTATAGTGGATTATTATTACTAGTTCTTTTACAGCTGAATATTGTGAGCATATTAGTCAAGATAAGATCAGCACTGGAATGTCATACCGGCTACAGACGTGTGTGGTTTGTTTCCTGTATTGATGTCCATGAAGGTCCCTGTGCCCATAGTAATTTTCACATCTCCAATGTCAAAACAGCATTCTCCAAACATGGCGGCTTGTTGATCCGCCATCTGTGACATGACAAGTAGTGTTGTGGCACCAAACACAATCAAGCGCATGTCATTTAAAAAAAATTGAAAACTGGCACATTCACAGAAATGTTATTTAATGTGTATTGTCTTTATAAATAAATAATGTAAAAATGCATGATAACAGATATACTCACAACAGACATGATTGGGATGGGCACCCCAAATATGGATGGATCACATGATCCAAATTTATGACTAAATACAAGAAAAGAGAGTGTTAATTAATTTTGCACTAAATTAATGCACTAAAAAGTATAATGCACTAAAAAGTATATACAAAGCATTAGTACCTTGTGTTCTGCACCCTGGGAAGGATGGAGAGAGGTATAGAGAGGAGTGAGCAAATAAATCCACTCCAGCACATCTGACAATCACACAAACACACACTATGAGCACAGACAGCATCCTATGAACAGCACCACTAACAGAAACACGTTCTAAGACGCTATATGGACAAATTATGAAAAACACAAAAACAGATACACATGGGCAGCCCTAAAAGGATAATTCACCCAAAAAGATGATAGACCAAAACAATTCAACTTACATTCATCCACTGTTGACTATGTCCTTTATGTTTAAACATTTATTTCACAAACAATAATTTGGATGAAAACTTTTGCAAACAGTTGTTTCACAAGAAAAAAAACGTGATGTGTTTGCAAATTAGTAAAGATTTGCAAATGAATTATTTTCAAACAAAAGAAAAAACAAGCATAACAAAATTAAACAAACTGATTGAAAATGGTTTTGCTTGCCAAACGTTCTAAGATTTTTCATTTTGTTTGCCAAATGTTCCATTTTTTTTTTTTAAAAATGGAACGTTTACCACGGAGGAGCTCCAGAAGTATAAAAGGAGTGATGACAGTGGAAGTCAAGAAAGAACCAGGCCTGGACTTTATGTTGTTGTTTAATTTATGCGGCAGTCATCTGTTTTGTTGTTTGTTTATTTTTATAAATACAATGTTTATGTTCAACATTCGCAGATTCCCGCCTCCTCCTTCTCGGAACACAAAGCCTGTTAACACTCACCAATGCTGCATTTATTTGACCAAAAATACAGTAAAATTATGTAATAACGTTCCAAAATATTATTACAACTTAAAATAACATGGCAGAATCTACCCAGAAGGTTGTATGGGAAAGGTTGAAAAGACAGAGGGATTTGTCTTGTCAGGAAAGTCATTACAAATGTGGAACAAGTTAATATATTTTGATAATGAAGAAAACATTTTGGGGGGGTATTTTTGTTATTTTCTATGATAGAGGGGAAGTTAAAATTTTAAATGATTTAAATTTTATCTGGGTTCTCAAACAAAGCAACTGTTTATTAACGATAATAGGTATTTTTCTGTTCCATGTAAGATAGAAAGTTATACAGGTTTGGAACAACATGAGTAAATGACCATTTTTGGGTGAACTATACCTTTAACTATCTATTTGTCTATCTCTCACATGTGTTTGTACTCAAGTCCACAATCCAAAGGTAATGATCAGATAACAACAATTACACAAATATTGAATCGGACAGCTGTAACTGACCTGATAGGAATCAAATATTGCTGTTGCACTGGCATTAGAGTAATCTGTAGCATGAACCAGGCCTGCAAACAAACAATAAAACATAACAGATCTTTAAAAGATGTGCTGAGCTGAGCTCTACAATAAAGGATTTTTCCTGGTCTTCAAGAAGTTCAGATTTGTACTCACCCCCTTCAGCAGTTTCACTGACCTGCTAAAGCTATTTATAGCCAGAGCTGTTTTTACCAACTTATTTTTATGTGTGACAAAATTATATAGATATTTTCCATTATATGTTTAAGCTTTAATGCATCTCCATGACAGCCATAAATTCATAAAAACTGATTTTTAAATATGGCTGTTTACAATTTGCAAGCCATTATAACTAATGCTTCAAAGGAAAATGTATCTTTGTTACTGTTCAAGTACAATTTGCATTCAATACATCACAGAAAACCACAAATGGGCATGTACAAATTCAAAAATGTGTACCATTCAAAAGTTTAGGGTCAGTAAGAAATTTCTTCCTATTTCTTTCTATTCATCAAAGAATCCTGAAAAAAAAAATGTATTACGGTTTCCACAAAACTACTAAGCAGCACAGTTATTTTCAACATTGATATTAATAAGAAATGTTTCTTTGGCAGCAAATCAGCATATTAGAATATTTTCTGAAGGATCATGTGACCCTGAAGACAAAAGTAACGATGCTGAAAATTCAGCTTTACCCATCATGGGAATACATAACATTTTAAAATACATTAAAACAGAACATGGTTATTTTAAATTGTAATAATATTTCACAATATCACTGTTTTTACATCAAATAAATGCAGGCTTGGTGAGCAAAAAAACATTTAAAAATATTACCGACCCCAAACTTTTGAATGGTAGTGTATGTGATCAGTAGATGCAAAATACTACCAAATAGCCTGAAACAATCTCACACTGCATGGCTCCTGGTCATCCTTATCAATGATGTGCCAAGTTGGAAAATAATAAGTAATGTTAATTGATAATCATCATTGTAGATGTGACTGCATATGATTATCTACTCATAAACACTGGTGTGACATTCACCTTTGCCAAGGATTGTGGGGAAACTGCTTTCTAAGTATAGTGTCAGTCAGTAATGTAAGAGGTCATATCTGTCGCATGCTTTCAACTCCTTTTATTTCTGCAAGCTCTCAAAAGCCTTGTTCAGACTGTCAGTCCAAATCTGATTTTTCTGCATATCTGACTGGAATCCGATGATATTTAGTTTGAATGACATGACAATGAAAAAAAAAAAAAAAATTCACATGAAACACGATTTTTACAAATCCGTTTCAAGCTACATTCATATGTGGTTTGGAATCCTATTCAAATCACATTTCAAATCAGTTTCAGTCTGACTGCTCTGATCTGAGTTCGCTGTTCTCATGGCAAGTAAAATGTAAACATTACAGACCTTGCTGTAAAAACATGCTAAAAGTTGTTGCGAAGAGCAGGTTGAGCAGGAAATATACTGCTAGTCAGCCTAGTCTAAACACTTTGAATTTTTGAAATAATAACCAATGCAGATATTCTGAAAAATAAAAGAGCGCCACGGAACACAAATCAGATCTGAATAGTTGTGATACACAGTTTGGACAGTCAATCATTTAGATCAGATTCCAACGAACAAATAATCGGATTTGGACTGACAGTGTGAACATAGCCAAAGGAATCCAGCCAGAGTACTATGCACTCTGAGATCAGATTTCCACTGTTCAGATGAATTCTAGACAATAGGATCCATCAATTTATGAAGTTTTTCATAATGAAACAGCCACCTTTAGTGAGTTTGTACAGAAGCCAGGTGTCTATGGTCCCAAAATAACAGGAGCCATCTTCGACTGCCTCCCGCAACTGAGGAAAGAGAAGGGTAGGTTAAAAGTACCTGTCCTAGATACGACAAAAACTGAATGCCATATTTGAAGTAGTCCTGGTTTACCTGAGGGATATTGTTCAAGGCCCAGACAAGACGTAGTGACACATGTTGGGTAGTAAAAACTACCAAACTGGCTGCAAGGAACCGCTTCTGTCTGGTGAGGAAGTGCAGCATCTTCGTCACCCCATGTACTGTCTGTCATAACATGCAAATAAATATGCTGTCAAAGTCACGATGAAATCAAAATTGACAAATCTTACTTTTTACGGAAAATTGGACTATTTATTTAAAAAGATTTATCTATAGACACATCTTTTTTTTTTTTAATTCATGTGCCCTCGACTTTAATCAAAATAACATCCCCTTCTTCTTGCAATGACATCACCTCTCTTCTCTGATGACAGGTTTTTGAGCGTGAGGGCGGGACAACCTGTCACTCACATGAGATCACAGCAATAGCAAACCATAACAGTCCAATTCCTGATGGACAAAATCAAGTCCCACCCTAGATTTTTTCTTGTTCAAGAAGCTGTTTCACTCGGATATATGTCACTCACAAAAGGGAATAGAAGATCGCAACTTCCATTTCATGCCAACTTTAAGTCTCCCTGTGGTGAAAATCAAATTTTTCAATGTTGTTTATATGTCTATGTGGTGTTTTTAATATGCTTTTAGACAAACCATGTGCAAATTTATAAGTCAACACCACTGCAAAGTATTTTCTCTTTAAAATCTTTAGTGATCTAAAGACAGTTTCAAAAACACGGTTTGAAATCGCTGGTGTTTCTTACGTCACAAACATGTTGTAACCAATCACGTCAACATGCCGGCGGGGTTTAGTATATCATTACTATGCTGTGAAGCAGGGGAGTCTCAAGAGAAGCCAGGTTATCCCGGTATATTTTTCTGTTAATGTGAAAAATCAGGTAGATTTAACAATATAGCAGGTGTATGATGTTATGATGAACTATATGCCTTTCTCCACTAACGTTCTGAGTTGTTCAAAGCCTTTTCAGAAGGCAGCTGTCTGCCTTGATGGTGAACGGGAACATGGTTTGTGTAACATTAGCAACAGATTATAAGCTGTTTGATAACGTAGTCAAGCAAAAGGCTAATCATATTAATTACCGTTATGTGATCGACATTGTAAAGAGCGTTTACCTCAGTAAGCTGACCGAGTGGATCTCTGAGCTGGTGTGAGTGAATGGAGGCGGGGATAATTAGCATATTCATGGTTCCGCGTATACTAAATGAAGGTGTAGAGTTACATTCAAGCTATTTTAAGGCGTTTAAACATTCCACATGTGGACAGTACAGTAGTTGTGATGAAAAAAAAAACCCTTAGAAGAACTTAAAAGTAAAACAGAAGCCCACCACCACCTTCCAGCCTGACCTCTGCCCTGATAAGATAATGAAAATATTTTCCTCTCTGTTGAAACTTGTTCAAGAAGAACCAGTTTTATCTGTGACTACAAATACAGGGTCAGGGATGCTTAGAGCGAACTGCAATAACATGGGTCGTAATTTTCAAACTGACAAGATTTTGACTCTGAAATGATGGGACAAAAACGAATCAATGTGACTGATGCAAACCATAGGAGCATTAACATGAAACTCAAACCAGCTACTAAGGAGGGAATTCTGCTGACTCAAACTTGAACACTTTTAGTATGTGTCACAAAGATACTCACAGGCCAAATATTCCCATCCAAATTGACTGTCAGCACCTTGCACAAAAATATCAGCAATCAATCTTTGAGAAGTCGTAGAGGTTCTTGTTTCACTGCTGTATTGCTTATTTAGCTTACAGGACTTGGAATGAAACACTCATTCATTGATGTACACAATGAATGAGAAACACTACGAACGGTCACATTCCAAACAATACACACTTTGTTTGCAGTAATAAACTGCTGTACAGTGTTATGTATTGACTGTTATTAAATTATACAGGCAACTGTTTAGCCATTTGGAGATTATTAGCATTAACTGTACCAACTCCTAAAAATGCACCAACAGCTTCTGTTTCTGTTTTGCATAAATTTTGTATAAGCATTAATAGAACAATTTTGTTTCAAATTTATTTGATCAAAAATATAAAGACAGTAACTTTGTGAAATATTATTACAATTTAAAATAACTTTGTGTCCTTGCTGGATAAAAGTATTAATGGTAATAAAAAAAAAATAAAAATGGTAATAATAATGTATGAATTGTCAATGTCGATCCAGGATCCTGGAGTATGTTGATTGATCTGTTTCAGTGATTGGCTCAAGGAGAGTCTAAACTGAACAAATATGTCAACAAGGTGATGACATCATCCACAGAAGCCTGACCTTCATAGTGCAGGACCTGTTCCACGATCTCACCAACTCGGCTGCCCTCAAGTCCTGCCAGGTGATGAAATTATGAAATGGTTTTCCTGTGTTTCTGGAGATAATAATATAAAACAAGTCACCTCTGTTGGTCCACAGTGCTCTCTCCGGAGAAATCACAGGATTTAACATATACTAACCTGTCCCAGGTCATGAATGTTGCCCTCTGGGTTGAGATGCCAAGACCTTCCATTTGGCACATCTGTAAGCCTGAGTCTAAATCATAGAGAGAACGAAAAGGTTCCTGTCACTATTATAACCTTCATCAGACCTTTAAACTCACAGACCAACAACATGTACCACAGAGGTTCTAAACCTTTTTGACAACAAGGCCCCCTTTGTACAAGACGATATTCAAAGGCCTCCTATTTCAAGGGTTAGTTCACCCAAAAATGAAAAAATGGTCATTTTATCACCATCATGTCATTCCATAAGACTTTCGTTCATCTTTGAGACACAAATGAAGATATTTTAAATAAAATTTGAGAGATTTCCTCCATTGACAGTCTATGGCAGTGTTATCCAACCACTGTGACACGTTGTCAGGTGTGCTGTGGAAAATTACCAAATTCCAAAAAATAAAAAATAAATGCTACAAATAAGATATCAGATGTCAATGTCGGGCGGAAACCTTGTAACTATAATTCGGCTCTTTTTTTTTTTTTTTACATTAATGCTATTAGTCATCCTTTATGTCTGTATGTGGATTTTACAAATATTTAACCAAAGAAAAGCATTTAAAAGAGCTGCGTGTTTGCAATGCAAATGAAATTAAAGAGCTGATGTGAGTAAGTACAGTGTTTTCTTTACACAAGAAACACTGTCTACAAAGGCTAATGTTTTTTTTATTTAAAGAACAGTCTTAGTCTTAGGCAGGAATTTGTCATATAGTTAAAGCAAATATATGGTTTTAAATATCCTGTGCATAGTGTTTTATCTTTTATATCATGAGATTTTGGTCAAATGTATTCAACAATAAGAAAAACTGAGCACCCATTTAACCACAATAATAAATAATAAGCCTAAATTCAATATGTTCATCAAATATAAAGCGATCGAGTCTCTTCAGAAAAATTTGGACTAAACCACTCGATTCATATGGATTAGTTTTACAATCTCTTTATGAATTTTTAAAGCGTCAAAGTGGTAGTTGCGTAGACTGTCAATGGAGGGACAGAAATCGCTCAGATTTCATTAAAATATCTTCATTTATGTTTTGAAGATGAACAAAAGTCTTACGGGTTTGGAACAACATGAAGATGAGTAACTGATGACAGAATTTTCATTTTTGGGTGAATTAACCCTTTAAGCTGATATATACCTCTGGTACTTCTGTTGCAATAAATATAAATAAACTCAAACATATGTCAGTTTATTGACAGCTTTTTTTGCATTTGAATTGAGATTATGTAATATAACTAAATTAAAATAATTTTAATACTTATTGAGGCCCTCCTTGAAGTTTGCAGAGTACCATCTTGTTGAGAAGCACTGATATATCAGATTGGACATCAAAATAAATTACAGTGCCCCTGAAGTGTACATGAACGCCTCCTCATAGCAAACATCTGGTATATTGGAATAATTCATTTTAGATTCTCTTGCCATACTGCCATATGTTTTTTGTTCATCTTGAAAATAAATTCAGAAATAGCAGCATGTGAGAGTGATGGTCTACAACTCCAACACAGAGTTGTTTTAAATGCTACAATATTTTTATTTTCATATAACGATTTCCATATTACACATGTATAATAAGACTGTTTATGCTGGTCTAGGATGTAATTATAAAATAAATATGTTGTTCAGTAGTTTTACTCACCGTTTTCCCATAACAAATGTTTCTAATTAGAGCATTAAACATGCATTTTTGGTGATGATTGTATATAATAACGGTTCAAAAAAATTCTAATGTTTGAATTTTGCTAGCATGATTTGTTTGCATGCATGCCACTAGACTTGATGTTTTGATTTCTGATGCAATGCCATTTATACATGTTTAAAAGAGTCCATATATTTTGGGGGGCGCTGCATGCTTGTGTGATATTAGAGGCAGAATAAAGAAGCCTGACCTTGAACCGCTCCTTTGACTACAGTGATAAACCCTTTCCACAGTTCCTCAGGGTCAATCTCGACCCATCCAGGCTGAGGATACAGAAGGGACACCTGTAACGAAGAAGCTGCTGTCAAATTTCACACATTGGAAGGCATTGGCACAATGCTGTCAAATCATTCATTCCTGTCATTTACCTTCGAGGAGCAGGACCCCCTGATGTTGGCACTCTTATCGTACACATGGCACCTTATGGAAGTTGTTCCCACATCAACAGAGAGAATGAAACTCTCTCGTTTGCAGAACCCGTTTCTCTGAGTCCCCATTGCACAACACGCTTATTCAGAAAGCCGCTAAGATATTTGAGTCACCATGGCTGTGAGCAGGTCAAAGAGGACCCAAACTTCTAGTCAAATGATCCCGTTTTCAGTTTTGCTCTCTAGACATTTGCGTTTCATTCCTCCAAAGACTCGAATACCAAACTCTGGTAGATTTCTATCCCGTTAAGAAAGCCGACTGAATGTGTTCGCTTCTTTGTTTTGAAGCTGTATTTTCAATGGACAAACAATAATCGAAAGCATGTAAGTTATGTCCCCCAACTTTCCTAAACTGTGGTCTCGCGCCCTATTTTAAATCGGCAAATGAAATATCTACAGTTGCCTTTTGAGTCTAAAACATTCTGTTATTTACCTTAGTGAATGATAAAAGTTAACAAAAACTAGAAATACACGCGTCATCCTCTGTAAAGACTACAAAATACAGCGGGCGGTAGATTAAGTACGTTTATACAAATCAGTACGTCACACATCAGTCGATAGGTGTGGAGAGTTCTTAAAGAGACAGAGCACAGTTATCAGAAGACAAAATGGTTTCTGAGCTTTACGTGACGTCATGTGCGCTCGCTGCGAAAAACCGGAAATATGTTAATAGAGCTGTTCAGAAAAATAGACTAAATATTGGAGAAATACAATGTGATGCAAACTACTCGACTTTTTTTTTTTCTCAAATATGGCCATTTTGAACTGAAAATATGCATTTACATGATTGATGTAATTCTTAACTGAGAGTGATGAGGCACTTTTACGTTTTCAACACTTACGTACAAATAAAAGTAGCCCACATGTGTGAATATTTTATTGCAATTTTAATGCAAATTTGTAAATAGTTCAAAAATGATTATTTCCTAACTAGAATTAGACCTAGAATTTCCTTCACTGTTCTGTTTATTTATGCTTTATAAAAAATTGGTCCTTTTTCTTTTTGTCTGATTTTAAAAAACTTTTTTACTTCAAATCAATGTTTGTAGTGTTGTAATTCACCTAATTGACTTGGTTCATTGCTTATTACTCTTTAACGAAGACTTTTTAAAATCCCTATGGGAAAATTAATGGAAAAAATACTTCCGGAACCAGCGCCACTGAAAAAGGGGGAAGACAGCGTACTCCTATTTCCGCCACAGAAAAATATGATAAAGGTAGGACAAGTAGTATACTAGTATGTGGTTCCGAACTCAACATATGTTTTTTGTGTATGCA
This sequence comes from Hypophthalmichthys nobilis, assembly GCA_037950665.1. Classification (NCBI taxonomy): domain Eukaryota; kingdom Metazoa; phylum Chordata; class Actinopteri; order Cypriniformes; family Xenocyprididae; genus Hypophthalmichthys; species Hypophthalmichthys nobilis. Next base: position 21,624,766 of record CM075488.1, read on the forward strand.
GACAGATATTTTGGGTGGATATGTAATTTTTATTAGAAGGAAAACATATATTCGAGATGTCTGATATATGTATGCGTTACTCCAATGAAAATAATATTAGGCTATTTGAGAAAATTCCACATACACAAGATGAAATGGTAAGGGTCCAAGCCAAATTTTGGAAAACACAGTCAGTATTGGGGAAAGTTGCTTTTTAAAGTAATGCATCACAATATTGCATTACTCCCTAAAAAAGCAGCAAATTGAGTTACTTAGTTACTTTTTATGAAAAGTAATATTTGTTTTTTTGTTTGTTTTTGTTTTGAGCAAAATAAAGACTGTGATTAACATTACCGGAATAGACTAACATTTGAGACACAAGTTACAATCACTCCTCAAACATGAAATTGCAGTGTTTCTCTCTCTCTCTAACAAGCTGCTTGAAATTGTTAACTTTTCATGCCAGAGAAAGCAATTATTTTTACTTGTTAGCTTTTTAACTGTATAAGTGTTTAAATTTAAAGAAACATAACCATAATAATAATAATAATAATAATAAAATCAACTGAGAAACCATAATTATCACAACAAAGGCATTATGATAGCAAAATGTTTATTATGATAACAAAATGTCTATTTACAGCACACCACCCTGTTAGGAGGTGCACTCATTTTGAAGTCATTAAATAAACAACTCAAATGTCATTAAAAATAAAATGGTTTACTTACATACTTTCAACATTTTAAAATTTGGACAAAAGAGATATGGTAGGATACAAATATGCAGAGAAGATGAAAACAAAGGGTGCCAGCAAAGTTCCAAAGAGAAATATTACAATTGTTATTATCAATTTGTAAAATGTGCATATAAAATCCATAGATCTAAATACACAATTCATTTTAAAATCATAGAACTTAAACATCTCCCCTGGAAATAAAGGTAAGCTAATACAAAAATAAAACCAATTTGTAATGTCCACATCCATCTGAAAAGACAAGCAACATCTTATTAGAAAGGCAATTATTTGCATCCCCTGCCTGACGACATTTAGTCTATGTACACACACAATAATCCACAGACATTAAATTTGCTTAAATCAGTGTGCTTCCTGGCTGGGTGAATATAATGAGCTGGTTTTAACACCTGTTTTAGTGCTTCCAACAAATCTTTAGCTTAGTACAGGGCTTATTTTGAACCTCTGAAACTAGATCCAAGGGTTCGGTCAGACAGTTTTACTGTTACACCAAAAGAAGATAACATTATCTATCCTTCCATGCTGCACAGCACAATGGTGCAATATAGAAAAAAAAAAAAAATTAAATATCAGTACAGATGGTGTATTGCAGCAATTGTGCCACATTTTATTCCTTCCTTGTGCATAAAGTCCTGCTTACAAAACTAATTATTGCACTTTGAATATTAAAATCCAGCATCAGAAAGTAACCAGTGAACATGATAAAAGCTTAAAGATCTGAAATTGGGTCAAAATATGAAAAGAAAAAGAAAGAAAAAGCTGAGGTAAACGTAAAACCCCTTTCATGATTTTATGATCATTTTGGTGCAGTTAATCCACACCAATAAAATGTTTTCCACCATTACCTCCACTCAAAACATGCCAACTAAAACAAATACAAAACTAATTCGGTGCCAATGACAAAAAAAACCATGAAGTCTCACCATGAAGACTGCCTCTTGTTTTTTGCTATGAAATGTCTGGTTTCATATCACTCTTTCTCCTCTAACTGTGACAGAGACACATGGACAGTGTGTGCAAATGATTTCAGTCCGTCACTTTAGAAGCTTCGAAGTTGACTGCCAGTTTCCTGTGTTTCCGCTTGGAGGCCGAGCCAGGCGTGTGAGGATTGGCGTTCTGCTTGGGTGTCTTGGGTGTGGTTTTATCTGCTAGCTCATGGGTGCTGATGGGTGGGGGGGTCTTGGGGGCTGATTGGGGCACTAGGGCCGAAGCAGCCTGTCCACTGCCCGGAGCCTGACTAGAACAGACTGAGCTGCCTGACACTTGCTTTGCCCCTTGGTTCTTGGTTCTGCCTGAAACTCGCTTCTTGGTCACCTAAAGACACAATGGCATGTTACAGCTCCAGTGATATATTAGGGTAAAAGGGTCAACGACAAATAAGTGTGTCCATGACACTCTTTGGTCATGTTGGTTTCATATGATTATGAAAAACTTTTATATCAATCTCAAAAATAAGCTTAAATTTAACGGCTTTAAAATGTCAAGTGGTGTAAACATTTTCATAACAACAACCTGAATACATCTAAAACACTTTTAAATATAGTAAATAGGAACTTTTTACAAACACAAGAAATTATTCAGAAATAATAAATAATAATTCAGAAATATAATTGTTTTTCGGGAGTTGCACCACATGACATTTTACAACCTGAACCCTGACTTGTCATAAAGAGATAAAATGACTTGATATTTTCAGAGACTTGACACTGACACACATGAAGGTCATATTTCCTGTTTTATGTTTTTTTTTTTTTCTTTGTATGTTGGTTGCACCACATGACTTTTTTTTGTCAAACCACATGACTTTGATTAGGTGGAAAAAGATCAGGTGCAGGTATAGACATTTTTAACTGGCAGAATACAGATCAGTGTAGTCTGGTCATGATACTGGAATATCTAACTTCAATACAATAGATTGAAAAATATTTACATTTTATATATTTATATGAGTGTAAATGTTTACAGCGTCGCACTTCACTCTGTAACAAGCAGTGTAACGACTGTATACTTCATTAAAATACACTTTGCGACGTGTCAACTTGATGTCAGAGAGAGGATAATGCGCAGCTGGTATCTGTATACAGCGGACAATGAGTATTGAAACAGTTTCAAATATTCAAAATCGATATGCATCGAAAAGTCTATTAAGTCCTCCTCACCTGGAGGGGAACAAACTGGTTGTGGGATCCACTGGCAGCTGATGGCGCAGGGGCTCGTGCTCCAGGAAAAGTACCTCCATAGAACGGCTGCCCTTGGTGGGGAAACTGCATACCCCAGTGAAGAGGTCCAAACCCTTGTGGGGGGATCAGAAGACCACCTGTGAAAATAATATATCAGAACAGTGTAAATGCAAGTACATCTGTATTAGAGGAACAGGATTTAACAGAAAACCAACAATGCAATGACTCAGACCTGCTGGCTGACCAAACATGGAGGGATGAGGAGCAAGAGGCCTCATCTGCTGGACTCCAGGGAATATGGGAGGAGGCAGTGGGAAAGAACCCAACGAGTTCTGCAGAAGACCAGAAGATTTCATTCAGCAATGAACAAAAACCAAAAAGCACTAAAAATGAATACTGTATTCCATAAAGCACCTTCTCATGAAGCACATACAAGATCATACCATGAAAAAAGACATGTAGTACAATCATATATTGAATTCTACAACGTTTTGATGAGCCAATACAATTTTGACAATTTTTTTAGTGAGAGTTACCAATCGTTGAAGGGCAAAGAGAGCAGCTTTCTCTTTGGCTTCAGTTTCAGACTGACACTGAGGACCGTGAACCAGCAGACCATTAGACAACTTCACCTGACACACTGTCAGACTCTATAGAACAAAAAAAAAGAGCAAATGAGACGGAAATATGAGTGAGGAGGACCACTAATCTTGCATATGGACAAATTGCATATGGACAAATTTTCACAAAACAAATAATGATTAATTGATAACTTTTGAGCAAACATTTATTCAAAATGTACAAAAGTAGCAACTGAAACCACATGTACGCAAAGATCACATATTCTTAATATTCTCATGTTTGTATTTAATTTGCTATAACTGGTATTTGTCATAACTGGGTTTTTTATTTTTGTGTTCATTGTTCAAAATATTATCAAAAAAAAAAAAAAACCACACACAAACAGTATTTAAATGTGTGAGCACCAAGTTATAGTTTTCTCTGGGCACATGACTAAAAGTATGACTTTTATTGTTTGTTGGCTAATAAAAAAAAAAATTGTTGCACTGATGGTATGCAAATGAAGTCTGAACAGACGCATTAACGGTCGTTCATTCAAATTAAAATGTTTATCGCACCAAAATTTTACAATGAACATTCGTCTTGGTGTAAACAGACCTTTAGACTGAATTTTTTAGAAGTTGTCATGTGAGTATAAATACAAATAATCCACACAATTCTTAGTGAATCAGATCCATTGTCTTATGTCAGCTATGACAATATATGGCTTAGGTATTTAGCATTTTATATTATTACTCCAAATTTCTGGTTAGTTATTGTAAAGTTTATTTGTTTGTTTTTAATGCCATGCCAACTTCTGTGGTTATTTATTTTCATGGAGGGAATTTATGGTAAAACTACAATTATTGTAAAGATCTAACCAAATTAAAAATATAACTGAATTATGAATTTGGCTCTCTTTTTTTGCAGATCTATTTTAATGTTCTTTTCTTTCTTAATCTGTAAACTGCACCCTTTAAAATTCCATCTATATTTCATATTTCTATCTAAATCTCTATTTGAGTTTAACCTCAGTTCATGAATCCCTGTACAACTAAAAAACACAATACTCAAGATTAGACACATGGGGGTGGAGTTTATGAGATGGACCAACCTGTCTGTTACGGAGGAAGGCGAACTCTGGTGGTCCCATTCCAAGCCCCATGCATATCCGCCCGAGTTCAGTGGCCATGCTGGGCAGGAGGGGCGGCTGTCCAGCCAGAGGAGGAGGAGGAGCAGCAGTTGGAGCTGGGGCGTCAGCCTGGGGAGTGTTTATCCGAGCAGCTGAGGGACAGACAACACCCTCAATTATTCACTGTGCATATCTCAGGGTGTAAGAATTAAGCATCTAGTCTTAGAGATTGATTCTGGTTCTGACTGGACACACGCAGTACCTAGTTTTTTGCTGGAGCGTCTCTTGCTCTGCTGTTGGGTGTTGGGGTTTGCTGAAGTGGAATCAGGGGCAGAGCTTGTTCCAGAGCTGTCAATCTTCAACATTTCTTTCAATACCAGAGTTCCCTTCTGCTCAAAGAAAAAAATACCCAAACATTTAAGATATTAAACATTTTTTCACTCTTTTGTAGAAGAATTCCATAAAATGGTATTGTGAGAAACATGGACTACGCACCATGGCAAAGGACTGTGGGGAAAGAGGCTCTCCGGATTGGTTCTTGGGCTCTTTAGGCAGATGGTGCTGGGCAGGCTCAGGATCCTTTGAGATCTTTAGATTGGCTATAAGCTCCTCAAACTCTGCAGATGCCTATAAACAAATAAATAAATGACATCATTTATCAGCTAATAAAATATACCGAAATGCATTTTAAAGTGATGCTTCATATTCATATCACAGTCTGCAAGATTAGGCCGGCATGGCACAACTGGTATGTAGAAGGGTAATCATTGCTGGTCAAATAGTGTGAAAGAGGAATATGCATTTATTTTAGATGGTTGTGTATTGTAGACTGGCACCCGCATGTCCTCTTGACTTGGAGTAATCTTCAGTCAAGCAGTCGGTTTTATTTAGAAATGTGTTGAATGGGCAGCTAAGAATGGATAATGGGATTGGGTCTTGGTGGCTTTTTGATATATAATAAGTTAGGTCAGTTTTTCAACCCAGTATACAAGGTACTAATGTCATCCCAAATCTGTATGAATTTTCTTCTGCAAAACACGGAAGATGATATTTTGAAGTATGTTGGACCCCATTGACTTTCATTGTATGGACACATACAACACTGTGGACACTGTGTAAAACCACAGTCATACAGGTCTGGAATGACATGAAGACGAGTAAACTATCCCTTCAACATTCAACACACAAACCACACATGACGGTACCTTATTCGAAGGCCCCTGTACGAGAGCCGTATTCAGATCCTCATTTCTCTTCAGGAGTCTAATATTGCCACCTGAGGCCTGCAAAATCAATAAACACTTAAGCAATTAGTAAGAAAACCTGACATTACAATAAAAGATAATGTATAAGTGTAAAAGATCATTATATTGTATAACTAGTGACAGTGATCAGATGATGGTGCTTGACAGCTGCGGTGGTGTATGAAATATGAAAACATACAAGTTTGTTGGATGGGTCGTTGCCTTGGCTCTGTTTATTTTGTCCCTCCAGCTGGTGCTGATGTGGCACCGGTCCACAGCTTTTCCCATCCTGTCAGAAATAACACCAGGTAAACGTCATACACCATATATAACAAACAATGCTATTTTAGTGTCATTACTATACTACCTTAGCCCTCACAACTAACTGAAATAAAACAAGTTTATGTTTTTCTATATTCTATTTTATTTCTGTTAATTTATTTCAGTTAATGTACATTAATGTTTTTTAGTTTTAGTTAACGATAACAACACTGATAACAAACAAGCACACAGAGTAAGAGACAGTACTTACATTATTTTGCCAGTGAGCTGGTGGTTTCTGGGGCATTCCTGAACTCTGAAGAGACTGCCATACATTACTGAACTCCTTCTCATTACTAGAGCCCTACAGGAACACACACGCAAAGGTGTTTTAGTGCATTACGAACAATCTCTAGACCAAAAAGCTCTATTAACCTCACACCCTTCATACCTTGTGTTGGTTTTTCTGGTTTAGGGCTTTGTGAGGCGAGTTTCTGTTGCCCTGAGTGTCAGTCCTGAGATTGAAACTTTGTCGGCCATTCTGCTGCTGTCAATAGGAAATTCAACACCGTCAGACTATCCTCACTTGAACAACATACTTCTCTTTGCATTATTGAAGAGAAACCTGTTTGGCACTTCCTACTTCTACTTTCAAATGACTTTAATATAATTACACCATAATATTAAGACCTAGAGGAGTTAAAACCATCACAAAGCCATGCTTCAGAGATATTGGACTCTGCCATAATGAGCATAAAGGAAGATCTTCACCCATTAAAAATCTACGAGTTAGTCTGGAGTGGCCTATTCGCTAGCAGAGATTCGACAAGGGCCTGCTTATGAGGGATGAATGTGTGGCCATTACCTGCGTAGGTATAAACGGTGAGCGTGGCGAGTGATTAAGGCCACCCAGTTGGCTCTTGTGTGTGAGATGAGATGAGGGCTGGGGTTTGACGATGGCAGTGAGTTTGTGTGAGCCCTGCTCCTTCCTGCTGCCATGGCTCAGATTGATTAAGGCACTGGGGGGCAGTCGATAGCCACGCCCAGGAGAGCACCTGCACACAGAGCACACGCATTCAGTCAAAACTTTTAGATGTTCAAAAGACGGAGAACTCCTATTACTATGAATGGGAGAAAGTTCAACACGCAATATTGCGGAATAAGTCCCACCTTCTAAATAAAACAGCCAATAAAACACTGTATAAAGCTCCTAGGTCACTTAGAATTTTCTAGAGCTCATGTTGTCTAGAGTTTGTCTACTGAAATTTTTTGGAAAGATATTTTTGCAGTGTTTCATAAGCAGAACAATCCAAAAACACATTAAATAAAAGTACAACCCACTGAAGAGATGTATGTCTATCCCTCACAGCCTCGCTTTCATTCCTGACACAGACTCAAATCAAAGATGGCGCAGCTGGGAATACCTGCATGTACCTGCATGACTGAAATAGCTGCCCGAGAGGTGTTTCAAAGATGGCTGCCTTTTGATTCAGTACAATTACAATTACTTCAGTACAATTTTCAGCAGCCATTGCTCCAGTCTTCTCTGGTCTCCAGCAGTTTAAAGGGGACCTGTTACTCCCCTTTTCACAAGATGTATTATAAGTCTCTGGTGTCCCCAGAATGTGTCTGTGAAGTTTCATCACAAAATACCCCACAGATCATTTATTATAGCTTGTCAAATTTGCCCCCATTTGGGTGTGAGCAAAAACATGCCGTTTTTGTGCCCCCTTTAAATGCAACTGAGCCTAAACAAAGTTACTGGGTTGATACACCGGGGACCTGATCATAACACTTGATATGATATGTCCCCTTTAATATTTTTTGTGGAAACCGTGATACATGTTTTTCAGGATTCTTTGATGATATAAAGTTTAAAAGAAAAGCATTCATTTAAAATCTTTTGTAACACTATATGTCTTTACTGTCACTTTTTAGCAAATTAACGTTGCCACACTGAATGAAAAGAAAAAAAAAAATCATACTCCACAAACTTTTAAACAGTAGAGTGTGTGTATGCATTATCTGGAGAATATTTCAACATTTACATTGTCCATTCTGAGCAAAAACTTCTGTACCTGACAGTGAGTCCTCCAGCAAACTCCTCATCAAACAGCACTTCATACAGAACCTCAGCCTCACGTTCAGCTGATGGACCAGGAAAAAGAAAGAATAAAGAACAAAAACAAAATGCAGAAGGATGCCAAAGAGTTTGTGTTGGCTTTTACCTCCTTTGATACCAATGACAGTTCCTCGAAGGCCAAGTGGAACAGAGAAGCTCTCTCTCACATTGACCACACGGTCAAACAGATGATACTCTGCATCAGGATCTGGAATGACACCGAACTGCTGCTCCAGAGGCTTCACAAACACACACGCACACACACACACACACACGTTTACTTATGTATCTAAAATGTGGACATTCCATAGAGTTCTATTGTTATTATATACAGCTAGTTATAAATACTATAACCTATATTTTAATGACATGTGTGTCATATACATTACATATATACTTCACATACATCATACATGTGTTACAGACATCATATACAGTGACACACATACCCTAAAAAGCAGGTGGGGCTTCACAGTGACCCGCACTTTCTTGTTCATCTTCTTTGCCTGTCAACCAGAGAAATCAACACATCAACATAAGGACAGGAACAACAACTGCGATTGTTGAGGTTCTAGAGGTTTATATGTGATCCTCACCTTCGTTTTCTCCAGCTCCTCCTCAATCTTCTCCACAATGCCGGCATCCAGGATCTGCAGATCACATGACGCTCGGGAGGTAGAGCTGACCGGATGGGTTTTCAACCAGCCCTGGATCTCTTGGATCTTTTCAGCCCTTTTCATTCAAAGAATCACAAATAATAAACAGTCACCGCTATCATCATTACAAAGTCTGGCATACTGAAAATGTATGTTGTACTGCTTGTCTAAAACAGATTAAAAACACACCCATTCTCATCCTCTCCAGGCCAGATGTCATCTTCATAAAAGACATCATCGTGGCTGTTTCGTGCTACAAAGTCAAACACCTCTGAAAATCTGAGAGACAAAGACACAAAAAAATGTTGAAATATTTGCACAAAAACAGGTGCAACCACAGACACACACACATGCACAACCTCAAATACACATACATACCTCTCTAAGTATTCAGCCAAGAGTTCCTCTACAGCAGCAGAGTAGAGCCACTCCTTCTCTGTTCTCTTGGTATAGCCAGGAACTTCCTCATTCTTCTTGTTGAACTTGAGATTAAGGCCCACATTGACTTTCTGCTCTCCATGAGGACTGAAAAGAGCAAAATTCAAAAGCCATTCATATTTAGACAAAACCGTACTGTATTGTTCGTTAAAATTCTGCAGATGAACCAATATTAAAATTATGATCGATAACTGATAAAAGACCAATATTGTAACTGTATACTATTGTGTCTAAATAAAACTAAAAATCAAACACTAAAAACTAAAATCCTTGTAAATGCTACATACATTGCTATATAAAGTATGATAATTGATATTCATTTTGAGATCTGCTAAAGATTACATTTAACAGTGTCATTAAATCAGTAGTGTTTTTAAAGATTAACTTTAAGTGAGTGTTAGATGATGCCAAAGATCATCTAAATGTAAAAACAGGGGAAATGAGCTGTACAATTAAATATCCAATATCAACCAATATCAATATATTTTTAAAAAATCCCTTATAATATTGGCCGATAACCGATATTAAAATACAATACTATTTTGTCTAAATAACTAAATATCAAACACTAAAAACTAAAATAATTTTAAATGCAAAGGATATTCATTTTAAGATTTGCTAAAGATTACATTTAACACCGTTATTAAATTACCAAGCGCTTTTAAAGATTAACTTTAAGTGAGTGTTGGTTGATGGTAAAGGTAATCTTAAAAAGGGGCTTTCGCACCTGGTAGTTCTAGGATCTTAGTTCTAGGAACTAGACACCAGGGTGGTTCCCCGAGAACTAATAGTTCCCCTAGGGCCGTTTTCCTGGTTGCATTTCCTACCAGTAGGAACTATGAAGTGACAAGCTGCGCTTGTTGTTGTGACTTTTGTTTTGACGGCACTGAGAACGCCTGAGCACACAGCACTCACATTCTCTGTCTTTATTAGTTTACGATTTGTTTAACAGCCTGTCTAATATCCATGTTATTAGATAGAACTGTTATACAAAGAAAGAAGACAGTATATGAAAAAAAATTTGCGTTTGCCGTGTGGTTGATGTCTAATGTCACTAGCTGAGCAGAATTACAATCATGTTTCACTTGGTCCCCTCAAAGTAGCATAGGATCTTTTGTATAACTCAAGAGGTCCATCTATAATTATTTTCCATGACCGTAGAGTTAGTTTGTGTAGTAAATATATAGGCCATAATCTGTGTGTGTACAGAGCTTTTTTTTTTTTTTTTTTTTTAAAAAGGCAGGTGCCGGTGTTTTGCGTGCGTTCGGCCAATCAACATACACTTACATTACTGGCAGTTCCTATAGTGCTGGTTTAGACCCTACTTTAAAGTAGGAGCTAATTTAGTTCCTCCAAAATGAGTTTCTAGAACTAAAATCATTCCTAGTTATAATAGGGAGTATGAGAGTACAATTAAATATCCAAAATTATATGTATGTGTGCATGTGTGTGTCTATCAAATTTATTAACATTTTAGATGGATAACTAATCCTAGATGCTTTGAAATAAAATTGTTGCTGAGATTGACAAATACAATGCTTTTAAATGAAAATAATTCAGAAATTAAATGTAAACCTAGGATCTATAATTGGTTAAAGATCTGGATACTTTTTCAAAACACTGTATAGGAAGTAAATTGAAATTATGAAATAAATAAAATAAATAAATATAAACTACGTTTCGTTCAAAACCAACCAATTCCACTGACTTTTTTTTGGATCCTCTTCCGATGAAGATGCTACCGGAGAACCGTGAGACAAGGTAGCTGGTGATACCAAGGCGAGAGGCGAGCACGTACCCGGGACAGTACTTCACCGAGTATTTCTGAATGAGAACAAAATACTATTGGCAAAATCTGAAAATAGCAGTACGAAGACCTCGACCAAAGGTACAGTGTTAAAAATATAAAACACGATTCAGACACAGAGTATAGACGACAGTGGGTAATCTTTACAGACTCAAGACTTACATGTTGGTTCTGTATTAAGGCATCAAGTTGAGGTTCACATGGTACAGAGAAGACCACTCTGACTCGTCCCTCACTGATGACATCACTAGAATCTTGCACCTAAGCGAACAGAAAACATCCTTCATAACTGGCATTTAACTACTGGAGATAGTCTGGAGAGCACCAAAAAAAAAAAAAAATGTACTTACATCACCCATTGCACCGTAATATGGGTTTCCAACCATAAAGACAGCAGTTCCTGGAGGAAACAGCTCCTCCAGTGTCTTGAAGTGCGCCAATGACGAATCAAAGGTTTTGATATCCTGAAGTGCAAAAAAAGGCCATACTCAAAACATCAAGACAGATATATGAGGTCATAAGATATTAAAGAAATAAATAGAAAATAAATAAATAATAAATTTGGAAAATGTATGATTTTTTAAAAATGTTTTTGAAAAAAGTCTCTTATAGTCACCAATGCTGCATTTATTTGATCAAAAATACAGTAAAAACAATTTTAAAATGTGACTTATTTCTGAAATGGTAATTTAATAATTTGCTGAAAAATTTTATAATATTCCACAATATTACTGTTTTTATTGTATTTTTTTGCATTTTAAATCAAATGAATAAAGCCTTTCAAAAACATTTAAAAAAAATCTTAAATTATTCCAAACTTTTGATATATTTTTGTGCTGGTGTGAATATTTACCTTCACAATGGTCTGGTATGGAAAGGGCAGAACCTGTTTGGCAAACTGCTTCTCCAAATGGACCGATCCATTCTGACCAATGACATACTTCCTGCCTGTCAGCAGCTGGGCATAAACTACCACATCCGTCTCATTGATCACAATGCCTTTACGTTTGCTGAAGCTACAACCCAGACACAATGATATTTTACACATGGACACTGAAACAAAAATACATACACATTCAACCTGACAGAATAAAAAAAAAAAAAAATGCAAATGTTTCTAAAACTCTGAACATGCAGAGCTAATATTAAGACTAAGACCTATTGGCAAAAATTGTGGTCAACTTTATAGCTTTTTCTGAACAAAAAGCACCCAATTAGACAGGAAGAGGCTGTGTGCAGAACCACAGCAACCATCAATGACACCACAATGGGGAACAAAAATAAATAAATAAATTCATATATTGCCACTGGCCTCCATCAACAGTGCTTTAGAAAAAATTAAGACTTTAAGATCAGAATGCATGCCTAAACTAAACCTAAATTATTATTAATATACTAATTATTTAGTACAACTAAATTTTATACTAAAATTGGTATTATTATTTGGTACAACTCGAAACAATAAAAGCAGGATGTACATTTCTGCATGGATGTCTAGTTTACTTGCTACTAAAAGACTCAAGCTAAAATTTGTGTATCTTTCAAAGATCTGATGCCTCAAATTGAATTCAATTTGGCAAATCGACTGGTTAGTACAGAACTTCTCCAGTACCATACTTTGTTTCTGTGTAGACTGATGAAAACCTGGAAGTCACATAGCAGCCAGCTAATCACTTGCGATTTGGCAGTTGCCATTTCTGTGTCCAGTATGTACATCAGATGGTCAGTGAATGAATCAGCTTCATTACTGATGCAATATTCTTGTTGATAAACTTATTTCAAATGACAAAATAATGTGAATAAAAAAAGGCAGCATACTGCTCTGAGAGGCCTTGCACTTCTTTGACCCACTCCTTCTGCTCTTTATCAGTCAGATGGGTCACTTTAGTAGGCGGTGGAGTGTTATCCAGATACAACACCTGTGATCCTGAGGGCTCTTCTAAAAAAAACCTACAGAGCAAGAGGGACACTCTTAACACACTAAAAGACGAAGTTTGAGTGAGCTTTATCTGATATCATATAATCTTGAAATATCAATACAACAAACAAACTTACTTTGTTTCTCCATCTGAAACAGCTACAACTCGAGCTTCCATCAAATGGGGCCAGTTCACAAACAAAGACTTTCCAAGAACCAGCACTGCAACATCTTCCACCTGCAATAATGAGAAACACATATATTAAGACATTACCATAAAATAACATAACTTTAAAATGTAGTTCAGTGTCTGAGACAGTCATATGTAAGGCATTAAAATTAAACAAAATCAAGACTTGATGTCTGAGGGGACAAACTGCCCACCTGCACCACCTCCTGGGAGGCTAAAATCTCCAGAATCATGTTCTCTCCTCTGCTGCTTTGTTGAAACACCAATACTCCACTTTTCTTCTTATAAAACTGTGAGAAATACAGCAGGAAATCTGCATTAATCCTGTGATGACCTGACAATGATCCCCTTATTGGGATAGTAAGCGGTTATCTGCAGACAAAGGGGGTGAAGATTATTTACTTTATGACGGATATGCTGTAACGTGGGGAAGCCGCAGAAATAAAGCGCTCCTCTGTCAATCCTGCGCCCAACGTGATCCAGTGATACACGCCATGCATCCATCGGGATTGGCGTTTGCCTAAAAACACAAACACAGTGAATGTGACTTCCAAAAGATAATAAATACGTCAAGTGTCGACATTGTCCAGAGCGAATTGATCTTAAGGGGATGTCTTAACTAGTAAAAATCATATTAATGCATGTATTATTATTATTATTAATAATTATATTATTTGCATTCCTATTATTAAAAGTGTAAACACCACAATAAAAGGCATGATGTATTATTATTAACAAAATAATTAGAATTTATCGTTTAATTGGAAAGTTAAAAGTGTAAATGTACAATAGTGTGATATCATTAAAATGAACGCAATTATTAATATTATCAGTAATAATAAATAACATATTAATTAAAATGTATCTGTTAATTGGAAAGTGTAAATGTAAATACAGGTGTGACACCATATTAAAATTTATCATCATCAAAAATAATCAATAGATAACAAATAATAAATATAAATACATAAGAAGATTTATCTATTAAAGTTTCAAATGTAAATTTAAATACAAAACTAAATGTATGTAAACTGTAAAGTATCGAGTGTAAAAAAAAAAAAAAAAAAAAAGCATGACATCACATTCAAATGAATGCACAGCTTATTATTAACAACAATAATAAATAACAACAAATAATTATTAGAAATAATAATTAGAATTTATGTGTTAACTGTAAAGTGTCAAGTGTAAAGTACAAATACAAAAGTGTGATTACATGTTAAAATGTGAGCGGGTGAAATATACCTCGGCATGCAGATTCAACATGACTGTGGGCGGCAGGACATACCTGACATGACAGTGAACGATGTTGGGGAAGAGTTCGGGGAGGGAGGAACTGTAGGCATAGTCCAGCTCTTTATCAAAGCAGTAGACCGCACACTCAGTATGTCTGTTCCTGGCCTTCTCCGCTGGAGTCAGTTTATCAGTGTAGGGCTCCATAGCAGCTAACAAGCATTTCTGAATGCAAAAGCATACATTTCATGAAAGTGCACTTATAGGGCAGATGTTATGGCGAGATACACAGTGAATGCAGATGTTTAAAGCACCTCGTCGATAAACGGGATGAGAACCACGGCTTCCCACTCCTGCTGTTTGCCGTTCAGGTCAGTTTTGAAGTCTTGTGGGTAATACTCAACAATGGGTGAACTCAGTGAGGTCATCAGATGCTGTGAAGGACAGACAGTCAGTGAATGACAGTCAGTTTCTAACAAACATTCAGCGAGACAAGGATGTGAAGTATGAGCATCACCTGGTAACACTGTGGAAGAAGGTCTTTGCTGGCTGATGGCAGGACACCCAAGAGCTGCTCAAATGGCATGAAGGGTTTGGCCAGATCAAAGGTCAACGTGAGACTAGAGATGTTTCTCACATCAGAGAGGAAGGGGGCGTAGTGGTACGGATAATACCTGTAGTGATACAAGAGGATTACAACTTCCCTTTAAAGCCAACAAATCAAAACCAATCCAATTGAATTAAAGTTACCATGAAATCAAAACTGACTATTCTTATTTTTTTTTATGGAATATTGCAGTGTTAATTTTAACGATTTATCCATGCACATACTTTTTTTTTTTTAATTCATGTGCCCTCAATCTTTAATCAAACCTTTAATCAAAATCTGCTTGGGTCATTTATAACACTATAGCAAATATATAAATATCAATTAGGTTCTTTTTTTTTTTTTTTTTCCCCACTCTCTCTTAGCTCACCAGCTCCAGGACTGCACTCCATGGTAGTAGTAATGCAAGATCCACTGGATCCCCTCCACGTAACATTTAGCCTGATTGGCCAAAAACTCACTGCAAGATTAACAGAGAAAATCAGACTTTTCAGAACTGTTCATTCTCAGATGCACAGAGAAATCATGCATCTTCCATCCTTTCCAAATTTGAAATGAATGGACACTCACTCTGAGACAACTTCAACATCCATCTTGGTCATGTAGTAGGTGCGCTTATACTGTCGAAACTCTGTTTCAAACATGTCATCATCCTCACCATCCTCCTCTGCGCCTTCTAGTGCATTGTGGAAAATATTAAGCCTTATTTAAAAGCTGAATGGTTTAAAAATATCTGTTTGCACTTCATTTTACAGTACATGCACTTGCAGTGTACTTACACAAGAATTACTGAGAAAGTACCGAGTAACATGAGGTAATTACTTGAACTTAATATGAGTTAAAGATAGGTTTAAGTTTGGGTTCAGGGTATTATATAGTAAGTCCATACACAGGACTACAAAATGAAGTGCTAGCCAGTGTCTAGAACAATTATCAAGAGTAATGAACTTTGGGTTTGGGTTTGTGTACCTCTTCCTTGAGCGCTGTGAGATTCTCTGACTCCATCAAGAGCGGAGAGACAGAGAGAGTCATCTGAAGACTACAAACATAAAGGGAACATTCAAAAATGACTCCTTCAATGTCTTGTTCAAACCTGTATGACTTTCTTTCTCGTGTGAAACACACAAAAAAAGAATTTTCACATGGAAGTTACATTTTGTTTGTCACTCAATGCTATGATATGGCTTCATAACACACAAGAAAGAAAGTCATACATTAAATTTTTTATTTAGCCAAAGACAAATGTAAGAAAATTAAGTTTCAGTATTTAAAGGGATAGTTCACCCAAAAAAGGTGGTGTCGCCCCCCTTTTACTACCATAGTAGAAAAAATAAATACTATGATAGTCACAAACAAAGAACCTACAGAGCAAAAGAGCAAAGAAATTTATACAGGTTTGGAACTACTTGAGGGTGAGTAAATGACAGAATTTTCAATTTGGGGTGAACTATCCCTTTAAATTTCTGGTCACTGACATGTTTACCTGTTGTAGCTTTATCTAGGTTATGCACAAAATAGATACTGACACAGTCAAAACACGTCAATGGAGAAGTGCTGTTAAACTGTTTCGGTCAATAATTTAGTCAATGACCCCTCCAAAACTATTTAAAAACAATTTAATTTTAATATTTTCATTTGCCAAAATTTCAGTGCATCACTAGTTCTTTTTTGTAAACTGCACAGAAAAAAATAAAATAAAAGCACACCAGTTTGCAGCAACGACATAAAGTAAGTCATGCATGAACAAATAATAATAAATTTAGGCCTATGTATTTGGTAATACTGTACAATGTGGTCTCATTA
Organism: Hypophthalmichthys nobilis; assembly: GCA_037950665.1. Classification (NCBI taxonomy): domain Eukaryota; kingdom Metazoa; phylum Chordata; class Actinopteri; order Cypriniformes; family Xenocyprididae; genus Hypophthalmichthys; species Hypophthalmichthys nobilis. The sequence continues at coordinate 21,641,652 of CM075488.1, forward strand.
TTTAACAGTTATTTTATTTATTACATTAACATTTATTATATTAACTTATAATATTAACAAGCATTTACTAACATTAACTTACAATGAGTAATACATTTGTTACTGTATTTATTAACCTTTGTTAATGTAAGGTAATAAAAATACTTGATACATTGATAGTTCATGTTAGCTCCATTAAATATGAGCAGATATTTATTAGTGCAGTATTAGTGCTTGTTCAAATTATGATTAACTAATATTACTAAATGCTTCGTAAATATTTTTATGGTAACTAATGTACTTAAAAATTATAACCTTATTTGTAAATGTTACCAATTTATTTATTTTTTTTAAAAGATTATGAAGGATCAGCTAGAGAACTACACAAACAAGAAAAGAGCAGTCAGCACTGCTATTGCACAAGCCAAGACAAAGATGCTCATTCATTAAAGCCCCATTCATGAAGAGACAAAAGTGGTGAAAGCAGAAACAGTGGCATGAGACTCAAATTAGACAATGGCAGCAGCACATTATTCTACTGTTCTACTGTTTACTTTAAAACACCATGGTCCTAAAAGAAGGATAGGCTCATTGTTTGTCATGATTTTAAATGTGTACAAGAACATGAGAGGAATAAAAACCACCTCATACAGTGTGTTTGTATGTGTCCTCCATCTGACTACATACTGCTAATATTCACCTTATTCTTCTTCAAGTCTTTGACATCAGCCTCCTCGGCTGCCAGCCCAGCTGCTTCATTCAGGTATTTGTTCCCCACCTTACTCTCAAACCACTTCAGATCCACAAACACCTCACTGAAGTGCTCGCGATCAAACTGAAAACAGAGAAGAGGATGATGACATGGAGTAAGAGCTGAAGGGGTGGATTTACAAAAGTACAACACAATATAGTAGTGTAGTACAACATAGGGTGGGCAACACAGCTGAATTATATGACTTTCAGTGATATTTGATAAATAAATCTTTTTTTTTTCTGTCTTTAAGAACTCACCCTTATGTCATTCCAAACCCGCAAGACCTTCGTTCATCTTCGGAGCACAAATTAAGGTATTTTTTAATGAAATCCAAGAGGTTTTTTTTATCTCCCATAGAAGCAATGAAATTACCACATTCAAGGTCCAGAGAAGTAGTAAAGGCATCGGTAAAATAGTCAACGTGACTACAGTGGTTCATCCTTAATGTTATGAAACGACAAGAATACTTTTTAAGCGCAAAAACAAAACAAAATAACGACTTAATAACGACTGTCAGTCTCCTACACAGTTGAAGCAGTGCAACGCTTCCGTGTTTACGTCCGAACGCCGGTTCTGTATTTGCCGACACTGTTTACATGAGCAGGACGATGCATACGTGTGATGCTAACGCAGGAGCCGGCCAATACAGAGTTGCGTTCTGACGTAGAACACGAAGCTCTGCAATGTGTCTTCAACATAAACTGTGTAGGTTTGCCACAGCCTTCCAGATCCAGGCCGTGCCCAGATGAGATGAAGGACATGCATTTAGACATGACGATAACGCAGCCCTGACGTTTCAACTAATCTATCCCCTGCGAAGGCCCATTTCTCTTTCCTTTCCCTATGTATAGATAAAACGTTATCAAAATTATTCCAGTGTGTATAGATCCGCGGACACAACTAATTTTTCTGTATTATGCAGACCAGTAAAGTAATTTGGCAAATATCACTTTAAAAAAAAAAAAAAAAAAAAAAAAAAAAAGACCAAGCTTCTGCGCACATTCACACTCAAACACGCAAACCTATAGACTAAACATGTAAATGAACGGCAAGAACGCATTAAAGGTATTCGGTTTTCAGTAGGAAAGGTGTCATTTAAGCGGCCCCTAAAGTAATAACTAACAATTTTTACAACGGAAGTGATTCAATCAAAAACCAACTTTAGCTCGATAAGAATTTTCCTATTGTCACTGTGAAGCTGCTTTGAAACAATATGTATTGTGTAAAGCGCTATATAAATGAAGATGACTTGACGTAAGAGAATGATGGGGTAGAGAGGAAATTGTTAAATAAAGTCATTATTTTTGTTTTGTTTTTGCACACAAAAAGTACTCTCCTCGATTCATAACATTAAGGTTGAACCACTGCAGTCACATTGACTAGTTTAACAATGTTTTTACTACTTTTCTGGACCTTGAATGACAGTAATTACATTGCTTTCTATGGGAGATTAAAAAAAGCCTCTCGGATTTTATCAAAAATATCTTAATTTGTGTTCTGAAGATGAACGAAGGTCTTACGGGTGTAGAACTACATGAGCGTAAGTAATTAATGACAGAAATTTCATTTTTGGGTGAACTAACACTTTAAAATACTAAATGGAAAAACAAAAATGGAAAAATCGAATTAAAAAAAATTAGCAAGCCATGTTTTTCATACCGTTTAAAACTAAATGAACACAAGTGAAAAATATTAAACCCTGTTGTTCACTTACATGCATCTGTATGGCGTATATTAGACACCAAACAACTGAACAGTAGTGTATTGTGAATATTTGATATGTCACCCAGCCCTATTATAGCATATTACAGAATAGCACAATACAGTGTAGTATCGTATAGTACAGTACAGTAATCATACTTGTCTTTCTTGAACTGTGAATATAATACTGGTTGTGTATTACTGAAAATGCACTGACACTTTGTGGAAGAAATACCAGACACTCACATCTGACAACTTCTCGAGGTACTTCTCAAAGTGGGCAAGGTTGAGATGACCATTTTCATTCAGGTAGCCTGATGAGACGACAGTGATCAGCACTATTTCAGTATTACAGTACCATCACAAAGTCACATGTGCTGTGACTGGCTGGTGGACTGACTCACCCCCCAGACTGGGCAGCACACTGATGTAAGTTCGATAGAGCAGCGGCAATGCATCATGATTGATGTGCAGGTGAGGAAGATGAGGGATGAAGTCATTCCCCACCAGGAAGCCCATCAGAACCCAGTCGTCTATGATCCGCTCTAGGTCATACTCAAACGAGATCTTATTCTGATGGAAATATATATATATACACATAAAATGATGACATGACTCAGCGCAGGTCATTTTGACTGCATATTACACTTGACATCTTGCATCTGAGGCAGTAGGTTGTTTACAATGACTTGTCATATTCATTTAGCTTTGTTTTGGCATGAATTGTGCTATACGAGTTCTCACCCTGAGCTCTGAAAACTCATAGTCAATGTATTCCCTCATAAGGGAGAGATGGAGCAGGTGAAATGTCGTCTCCTCAGGAGCTGTTATCCTACAGACCGAAAAAACTCATTATAATGGAACACAAACTTTTAATCTTGACACAATGAAAATGCCACACTCACCTCTTTTGTGACTTTTTGCCTCCGAAGCGTACCTCCTCTCTGAGGAGAGAAAAATGAGGCTCATGGCTAGTCAAGCCAAGCATTATCTACAAAAAAAAAAAGAGAGCAAGGAGGAAAAAGACAGCTTAAAATCATTAAAAAAATTGGGTATTATTATGACTGAATTCTCTCTATTATACACTTTACTTACCAGGTCAGCATCCAGACCGTAAAGGCAGTGTCTTGTGTTTGGGTTATGACCTGGTTTGGAGCTCTCAGAACGAATGAACTCCATGATCTTGTGCTCTCCTTCACCAGGGGTCTGTGATGAAATGGTAATCAAAAGAACTTCACAGAAACACACACACACACGACACAAAGCTCTGAAGTCTTGTAACTCACCTCATGACCAGACAAATACACGTTCACTCCCTGCCATGATTTGTCTGTGGACAGTTTATTGTGAACAAAATATTTAAGCTGTTCCTGTAGCCTGGCCATGAAATCCGTTCCTACAGTGTTCAAGAAAGAGAAACAGATCTCTCAGAACATTATAGATCAGGGTCCACCAGAGAACCTCCCATAACAAAACACCAGATCAAGCAATCCAATTTGGGATTTCAAACCCAACCAAACACAAAATTTAGATCTTAATCTTCTTGATTTTATCCCTTTAAGGTTCTTATGTATCCTGCTATAAAATGGTACATAACATCACTAGCATGAGAGCCATAAAGATATCTATAATAAAGCAGCATGAGAGCAATAAAGATGCACACAAACCAGGAGTGATGCAGTTAGAGTCAAATCTGGCCTCTGTGGGCAAAACTTCACCCTTTTCCAAGGCCTTCTTGATTTTCTCCTCGGCTTCTTTCGCTGACCTTTAAAACATAAAGAAAGTTATTACATTTTCATATTATTATTTTCACACATATTCATTTTCATGCTGATTCAGTGCTTAAGAAACATTTCTTATTATTATAAATGTTGTTTTGCTTAATATTTTTGTGGAAACCGTGAGCGCACTGGCATAGAGTGGAATACTGAGTGGAGCGTCACATGCTCTGCTTATGATCAATTTAATGCCCCCTTGCTGAATAAAATTTATATTAATTTCTTTATGATTTTTTTACTGATCTCAAACATTTGAATGGCAATGTATGTGGTGTGTTTATCTGCAGTAACACAGGTAGTTAGTTGTACAGTAGTATCAATCTATGTAAAAAGCAATGCAAAAAAAAGATTAAAAAAAAGCTTATTAAAAGAATTTGACAAAAAAAAAGAAGGTTATATTAATATATGTCAGACAACATCAAATAAAAATCCTGAAAGCAGCCTTCCATATTTCAGTCTAAACTCAATGCACAAACATGCTGTGTATGGGTATTTTGCTATACCTGAATCTTCTCCCACGCTGCTGGTTCATCTTGGCCCTTGGTGCGACTCCATCGACAGCCATGAAGAACACTTTCCTGGGTTTAATGATCCGAAAGAGCACCTCCAGGTAGTGAAAAATGTCAGCGAATATCTTTTCTTCAGAAATACGGAAGTGTACGTCCTCATCATTGGGGTGGGAACACTGGTGGATGATGCCATTCATATCTAAATATAGGTTGTCAAACTCTGGGATCTGTGATGGGGGAGAGAACACGAGGCTGGTGTAAACTTGACAAAACATGACTAATGTCATGAACAATAATGTAATTTTGTAATAGTGTTAAGTTAAAAAAAAGACAACTTTTGAGATAGTATGAAAAGCAAGTAAAGGCAATACAATATGACTATGATACTTGTATCATTGTGTGTGTGTGTAGATAGATAGATATCAGTGTTTAGTATAAACACAAGTGTTAATCTAAAACTAAAAAATTGTTTTTGTTAATTAAAATACAATATAAATAGTAGATGAAAAACTAAAAGTTGAATTAGCCCAAGTAGTTAAAGCTATATATAAATTATAAAATAAAAACTAAAAATAAATGCTAATTTAAAAAATAAATAAATAAAATCTGTAATAGTATAAATAACACTGATTTTCATAGTTATATACAGTCTCTAAAGAGTCACAACAAGTGACCAAATCTTATCATTTTTATTAAGTTAGCCACATTAAATGCAAAATTATTAATGCATTAAAAAAAAATGCTGTTAGTAACTAGCAGAATACAGGCTGTGCTTCGAAACCTTTTGAGCTGCCAAACTAGAAAGCAAATTTGGGCTTTTAAAGGGGCGTTCCGAATAACGGCCAGAAATGTGGCAGACTGGGTACTTCAATCAACTTCACCTGCTACTCCTCACAGCTGGCTGGTTATTTAGCATTTGTAGATCGTTCGAAAGCGCCTAGGATGCTTAAAATGCTGTCTAGTTAGAATGTTCATTAGATTTTGAGACACAACCATTATACTGTACATAATACAAATAATGTCAGTAAAACATAACGATAAAATTTCCTCTATACATAACATATTTATGGTGGCGGGACAGTAAAACTAATGTTTTTGTGTTTGTTAAAAGGTAAGGTTTGATCTTCTGTTCAAAGAGCAGTAAATGATTTTTATGCGGCCTGTTATATTTAGCCAAACTAGCTCACCTGATGCTCCTTGACAACTTCACTTAGACACGGATACCGCTCCGATATCCATCGATAAAATTTAGGCACTCCCATCTTCTCGTGTAACTCTTTAAATAACAACAATGAAAAGAAAACCTATACAGAAGCCAAAGTAAGCAGAATTTCATAGAGTGATGTTGCTAGTCGGTTTTGTTTCTGTATGAGCTGTTACTGTCCAGCCAATAAAAATGTCCGTGTGGAAACTCGCATGATGTAACATCTTGTAATACCGTTCCTATACTCATAAAACAATAGAAACCTAATATTAAATTAGATAAACCTTATGGAACTAGCACAATATATATATATATATAAATCTGAAAATGTACAAGTACTTTAAAATTATACAGCTAGAGATGACTAATTTTGATAACTGTAAGAAAATACCCAAGGACTTTACGACCAGAACACCCTTCCGGTAGAAACAAAATCTACCACTAGGGCTGTGATGCAATGTGAGAAAAAAAGAGGCCATTTGACACGACAACATTCCGTATCTCTTGACCAATGTTAAGTGTAATTCACCAGCACATTCTGTAAATGTAACTAATCCTTTAGTGCTTACTATGACACTTATATGAACTAGAAGCATTAAAGACCCCTGCAAATCATTAAACAAATGCAGCTGATATCCATTCGTCCTTCTGCATGTTCTATCATGATGAATCAACAGTAGCCTATATACTAACATATTAAGTTGGCGTAGTTGTTTCTGTCTGCTGTGAATCACAGTCAAAAGGTGAAAGGCATACAAACCAAATGCAGGTGTAATGCTTTTTTACATTAATACTGTTATTTTTATGCATTAACTAATAAATAAATAAATAAATACTTTTTTTATTTATTTAACATCTATTTCCTTATTTTTGAGAAGAAATTACAATATATTTTAATATATAATCTAATCAATATTGTAATATATTCGTTTTATATATATATATATATATATATATATTATACACACACACACACACACACATATAACACTTACTTCAGTTACATTAACTAAACTTATTCCATCTTTATTACATAAAGTAAATAAAAAGCACAGTGAATATATCATGAGATAAATAAGTTTGATTTGGTTATTTGCTGGATTTGATCTTTTTGCATGAATTTACAATACAATTTACAGCTAGTGTCAGACACAACAAAATCTTTTGGTATACAGATACATTTAAACATGATATCGGCTGTTTAACATAGTAAGGGAAAATGAAAAAACATTTTAAACAAATGTTAAAAAAATAAGTATGTCTAGCTGACATTTATTCAGATTGTGTTATATAGTAAAGGGTAGCATATCAATTAGTTGCATTGTTGTTAAGAACATTTTGTAACAATATGTGCATACAATATCATCAAAATAATTTGAATAACTAAGCTTTCAAGATCATTTTATTTAAAGACTTTTCCTTTCATACACTGGATATATAAATTGGAACAAATGTATTACTGAACTTTCAAATCAGTGCAATCAGGAGAAAGAGTTGACTCTCTTTACAATAAAATGGTCAGGCAGGTTAGGTGATTGCTAATAATGACCCTTCAGCACTGGAACTTGAGAGATGTCCTTGTGGCTCTGTCCGTCCAATGGCACATCAAAATGATGGGCTGGATAGTGGATTATTGAGCCTAAAACACCTACAGGGAAGCCATGAAGTTACACATCTGATAAACAACAGCATAAAAACATGTAGATGCACCTGTCTGGTATGTATGTATCTTGCATATCCACCTGGGCTAGTCTGTCTGTGTTGATCTTTTAAGGTATGTATGTACGCAATATCTTTTCAGATATGAGACTTCAAAGACTTCCCTATTTTTTGGTTTATTTAGGTGTAGTCAGTTTATTGTTTATGGATTGTATCTACCTTCTGTGAAACCTACAAGAAGAATTACAAAAAAATTTGTCAGAGTAACCTTAAGGTTGATATTAAATGATTTCTCAAATAAAACATTAATTTAGATGTTATTGCATAAAGCACATATTTGTGTTATCTGATAAAAGTTGCACAAGCTAAATAAGCTAAGCTAAATATAAAACCTTAAATCATTCTGAATTAAATGAATATTCACTATTTTCTAAACCATGTTCATGCAAATTTGTACTATTAGTATTTAGTGAAATTCACTTCTTATTAACTAGGGTGTCTGAGAACATTAGTTCACTGAGTGCTGTCCAATCTACAGGGACAGCTATAACAATGTCAATATTTAATCTTCTGTCAGCCTTTATATTGCAGCAATTAAGCATTTGGTAAACAATGTGAAACATCTCACCTCCTGGCTGTTGACCTGCATCAAACACAAGTGGAAAAGCAAGGTAAACAAAGGAGAAAGAATCCTTGTTACATGTAACTGACACCAAACAAACAGAATGTTATTTTATGTTTATTGTGATCATTTCATTATTATTTATTCATTTAAAATCATTGGTAGTGATTTTACTGGTTTGCAGTGGTGTTTATTCACAAGTACACATGTGACACAACACATGATTCCAGCAGTATGCTTACCATGTCTTTTGAAGATAAGGTGGCTTATAAAGACAGCTCCAATAAAGAGAAAAGTGGCCAGAACTGGAGCCATCACTCTTAACACACCAAGCCCTGAAAAACATTCAATAAACTCCATATTGTTACATTCACGCCTTCCCGGACTCCAGTTCCCAGCATCCTCCTGTTCCGCACACCTGTCTTCACTTCCCTCATCAATCTTCCCACCATCTCCCCGGATTCCCTGCACCTGTTGTACCTCGTCAGCACTCCCTTTAAGTTGGACACTTTCCCTGCACTCCTTGTCTGTTCTCTTGTTTACTTAGAGGTGTATGTTGTTCCTGTTATTGTGAATAAACCCGTTGTTATTGTGGATCTCTGTACTCGCCTCATCTTTCAGCATACGCCTATAGCACATATTCTTAGTTAATAATCCTATAATCTAAAAAATATTATATTTATAAAATGTAAAAGGTAGATGCCCACAAAAGTACTGTAAAAAAAAAAATGAAAAAAAGGAAGGTATACTCTTAGAAGTAAAGTTTCTATTAAGTTCCTTAAAGGGGTCTGTCAGGCGCTACACATATAGAACCTTTTAGGGGTTCCCCTAAAAGTTCCCATAATGGGATCTTTTTCAATCTTAAAAGGTTAACTCACCCAAAAATGAAATTTCTGTCATTAATTACTCCCCCTCATGACGCTCCAAACCTGTAAGACCTTCATTCATCTTCGGAGCACAAATTAAGATATATTGATGAAATCCAAGAAGTTTTTTTTTATCCTCCACTGAAAGCAATGAAATTACCACATTCAAGGTCCAGAAAAGTAGTAAAAACATTGTTAAAATTGTCATTGTGACTACAGTGGTTCAAACCTTAATATTATGAAGCAATGAGAAAACATTTTGTGTGCAAAAACAAAACAGAAATAATAATTTTATTCAACAAATTTGTCTCTCCCTTGTCATTCTCCTGTGCTATTTATGTTGCAGAGCTTCCGTGTTTACGTCTGAATGCCGACTCAGTATTGGACGGTCACGTGAGCAGCATGTTTTTACTACTTTTCTGGACCTTGAATGTGGTAATTTCATTGCTTTCAATGGAGGATAAAAAAAACTCAGATTTCATCAAAATATCTTAATTTGTGTTCTGAAGATACACAACGAAAGTCTTACGGGTGTTGAACGACATGAGGGTGAGTAATTAATGACAGAATTTTCATTTTTGGGTGAACTAACCCTTTAATTAAATTTTATGAATTAAACAGATCGTAAACATACTTTATTACAGAAAAAAAAAAACATGAACTAACAAACATGAAAGTATTATGTAATTATTTAAGACATTTCTCCTTATATAGAACTGTTTGGCATAAAGAGTTGTTTAAAATTCTTTGAAGTCAAGAACACCTAGGGTATAGAACTCCACTGAATCTTTTTTTCTAAGAGTGGTTGTGCTTCATTCTGGCAAAAACTGGTTTTCTAGTTTGAACTAGTCAAACAACACTATATAAAGTGCCTCTATTATGCTATTTGAAAGGTTCCTAATTTTGTTTTGAAGGTCTCCCACAATATGTTTACATAAGGTCAAAAAACATTTTACTTTTCTCATAATATACATTGCACATCACCTCATTTCCCAAAGAGTCTGAAAACGTTTCTTTCTCAGATCCAGTCTCTCTAAAACCCTCCTTTCCAAGACTTCTCTGCTCTGATTGAACAGACAGTCCATTCTATTGTGATTGGTCTACTGCTTACAGTGCGTGTCGGAAACAAAACTATTACCATATCTGAATTTTAGCTCCAGAGGCTTTCTCAGTGCTTCAAACACAATGATATGTACAATGGCGTTGTTTTTCTGTATCAATTCGAGCGTGAGTCCTCATCCTTTTGAAGTGCATGCAAAGTGGATAAACATTGCTAAAATCAGAGTCTTCTCGACAAGTCGACAACACGAATCAAACTCTTCCGGTCTCAGCTACAACTGTTTGAGGGCGGGTCGACCAAAGGATGTTAAAGGATTATACAAATTCGTTCCATTGTTATGTAGTTATGTAAAAGGAAATGAGACTGGAATTGCTGACTCGTTTCAGCAGTTCAGAATCTATTCTTTCATTTAGGAGGCAATAACTTTATTTGTCGTGCACTTTGATCTTGAAAACTTTGCAGACATTTTACCTTCACAAACAGCAATATAACACACTGCATGAAAGGTAATATTCGAAAAAAGCATAATAGGGATACTTTAAACATTAAGACTTTAATGTAGTTGTATCAATAAATTATTCTAACAAATATTCATAATAAGTATTTACCCTCTTGATCCTGGGTGTCGTTCATCTGCTTCATGAATTCCTCACATTCTTCTTTCAGGTGGACCTTCTCCAGACTCGTGTGCTCGGCCTCAAGCGTCCATGACTGCTTTAGATCATGCGCCTCTGGTATCAACACTGTCCATGAATCACTTTCTGGATCTAAAGTCAGACAATCTCTCCCATTGAGCTGAAACCGGTCGGACAGCTGCAGGACCTGATAACCTCTCATCTTGCATTCCCTCAAACGTATATATGTGCCAAAAACTAAAAAATAAAGGTGAATTTTATTGTCACAGAGTGGCTGCATAACAATTATTTATCACTGAAATTCACATATTTTTACTTAATCTAATAAATGACACCATTTGGTGGGCCTCTACAGAATAGCACCCAACAACAGCATTACACCACTCAGTACATGTACTCATTTTAATGTACTGTTTGCATAAATTTGCAAATTTAAGCTTAAATACTGTATATTGTAACATTTCAAGTAATAGACATGCAACATCATTTACCCACTTTAACATTAACAGTAACCCGAAACAAAAAGGAAAATACATTTTTAGACATATAGAGATATATATACTATATTATATTGGAGTATGCCAATTTATGCAAACAATGCTTTAATTGGGAAGGTCAACTCAAAGTAAACAAAATAGATTAAAGCCAACTTAGCATATATAAAATAAAAGCCTACTTATTAGTTTAATCATAGTTCACACTATGATGTAATAATTTTATTGTTATATTCTGCACTTTATGCTTTTTACTGATGCAATTTAGTCTACTGATTATTTAGCTATTGTGTCAAAACGCTGAAAGAAAACAATTAAAAATCGGTTCTGTCTCGTATTGGACGTTAAAAGTAGGCTAATATCGGTCAATGATAATCTACATAAATCATTGCATTAATATTATTTACTTGCTGTAGCATGATCATTCTCCACCATCATTTTCAGGACTTCATCTTGAATGGGTCTGACAACAGGTTGCTCGTCGAACTGTCCCTTTAAATGTGGATGACTGAGAAGAAGGATCCTCTCCACTACCGTCCCGTTTACCAACACTCTGCGCTCGAACTGAATTATAAAATCTAACAATAAAACACATATGAGGCTTATTTCTTGAAAATAATACAGTAATGAATGCAGCGAGTAAAAACAAAACAAACAAACAAAAATCATAATGGAGAAAAACATGAGCAAAATAACATCTATTCTTGGGTGGGAATGATGAGGATGGTAACAGGATCAAAGACTTACCCTTTGGAAGAGCCCAGGATAAAGCTAAAAGAAAAACGAAGGTTACGATGAAGAGCATTTCTGCATAATAAAAGGCTCGAGCGGTGATAGCATCAGTTTGTTTCTTTCGGTTTCTATTTCTATCATTCTTATTTACACTGAGCTGTGTTTAAAAAGCCGATATGCAAAATACAGAGCCCTCAGGCGGAGTGTACGTTTGGCTTAAACATGTATAACGCTTGTTATTGGCTGATATCATGAGGAGGAACTGTGAGGAGGGAAACTGTCACACCAGGGTGAAAGAGTCTATAACCACTGACCTGAAGTTGACATTTAACAGATATAAAAACAAAAAATGCTGAATCTGTACTGGAGATACGTTTTAGTCACTTTCCCATCCTTAACGACCATCAAAACAACAAAGTGTTTGGAAACTAGATCATTTAGCCTAGTCATCTTTTTTTTTTTTTTTTTTTTTACTGTATTTACAAATGTAAAGTGTGAGAATCCAGCATTGTAATGTTATAAATTATGATTTTATCTATCGTGTAACAAAATAAGACCACAACACGCACAGTAGGCTAGGCTATAACAATCTCGGTGTTTACAGCCTATACATTTAGGGATCTTTCACCCCCAAAAAATGACGATATCAAAATTTGCAAAAAGACCTATAATATTTTGGCCATTTTGATTTTTAATTGCACTTTCCATTTTAACTTATATGAAGAATAATGGACCATAAAGGAAAACCTTTTTATCAAGTCCAGGGCGGTGCTGGAAAAGAGCAGGACGAGGTATGTAAACAAAGTCGAAGAGAAGAGCAGACACGTGTTCTCTAGGAAACTAAAGCAAAAGCTTTATCTCACTGAAAAAGGTGAAATCCCACACATCAACAGCAGAAAACAATGCACAAAATTTTAAAACAAACAATGTATTTAATGTTAAAATGCATGATTCTTCTGAAACTTGTAGGCTAATAATTTATCTGCACTATTTTTTTTTTTTTTTTTTAAGACATTTTTAACTTTCATTAGTTACATATTTAAGTGGGACCAAGACAACCATATATGGCAAAAGACAAAAGTAGAGGCAGGAATTTATGCTGAAAAGAAAGAGCAGATGGTTTAGGGTTCTATCCTTCAGATATAGAACCCATGCATGTTAAACAAAGTACGGAAATGCCACTCATTGTGACTTATGGAAAAGGAAGCTGATAAGACCTTTGACAGGCAAGTTCTAGATTCCCCAGAACACATTGTTCACTTCTTTGCTTTGTCTCAAACAATACTGGAGAAGCCATGAACTCAAAGGTTGTTTATAACAGGGTTTTACAGTCTTGTTCAGGACAGTGGAAGTTTTATGGCACATACTTCGTGACATTTAAGCTCTTAGTTTTTTTTTTTTTTATTTGTTTTTGTTTTTTTGTGGTATACGTTTACATTTAGATTGCAGACACTTTAATCCAAAGCAATGAAAAATTAAGTGATTAATTTGAGAGGACATTCAGAGAGGACAGTAACATAAGAAGTGTTGCAACACTTACAAATGTTTAGAAAGAATGAGTGAAAGAACAGACTTAGCAGGGCATATTTTTGGTTAATGGTTTAAGAGTATAGGTGCCTTATTTGAATAGTTGTAGAAGAGAGAGATGTTCTTATACTAAGGTTAAGTTGTAGTTCACATGCCAAAGAAAACAAAACAAAACAATCAACACTAACCTCCACCATTCTCCTTTAAAAAAGTACTGCTGAAATTTGGTTTCTGCTTTAAAGGGAGCAAACTGGAGCGTTTCTAGAGTTTGATCATCACTAGGGCACAGGCCCCTCAAAAATGTTACCAAAGTACTGTCCAGGGGCATGTCCGGAAAAAAAAACAGAACTTTTTGGCAAAAATAGAACCAAAACATTAAATTCTGGTGACTTTGGGAGACGTTTATTTATTCATTTTCTTTAGTCATTTTAGATAACAAACATTAATGCAAGTTTGTGCTGCAAATCATTTAATTGGTTCAATTTTGCATTTTAATTTACTGTAAAGGGCTTTGCTAATATTGCCTAAGTAAACTTTTTTATGTATCAAAACTGGTTTGTGTTTGGGTGATGACAATGACAAACATATTTTTATTAAGTCTATCAATTGATAATTTAAAAAACATTTTTTGATTAATTACATGATGTGCAGATTAATTAATAAAAATAATCGCATATTAATCAGTTTTGGCTGAGAACACATTAAGGCTAATGTGACTTTTTTTCAGATGCTGCATTTGAGGTGGCATTTAGGTCTATTTACACAGAATGTTTAATGAAGCTCAGAGGTTGCATGAATATGAATGAAAAGTGAAACAATATCATAAATATGAAACTAAAACTGCCTAAGTCACTGTCTTAACAAGTGAGTCATTCATTCAAACAGCTGATTCATTCAGGAACGAAGCAAGTGGCAGTCTTTAGCTGTGTTAAACTCCACTTTACTCGCAAACTTCCCTAAGCACTTCACCTCGGGGGAATCCCCACCGCCATTAACTGACTGGTTTTTTTTTTAAACACAGTTGTAGTAGTTGTATTATTATCATTTTTGTTTGTGTATTGTTTCATATTTTATACTATTTAATATACATATATTCTAACATACAGGCCTATAGAATGGTGCATAAAACAAATTTATAACTAAAAAAATTGTAATAAATTAGCTCCATAGAAGATAATTGAGGATCAAGAGCTTAGGGTGTTCCATTTAAACACATTTCAAGGGTTCAGCCAGTAGTGGGCACTCGTGCAACGTAAGCAATGATGTACATTTGAGTCAACGAGACTGAGGGAAGTTAGTGAGGAAACAGCATAAAAAACTGAACTAAAATGCAGCCTTTATTAATAATAGGTACACAGGTCTGTGCAGCACCGCTTCAAGTCAAACACACTTGCCGAGTCATTGAATCAATGACTTACTCGCTTTGTTAAAAAACGCAAATTCATACACTTCTAAGAGATGCACAAGAGTTCTGCTGCAGCTTTGTTTGGAACTATTTTCATTGGTGAAATTTAGCAAAAACAGACAATTTTGACAATATTCTGTCTAAAATGTAACAGTTTAACCTCTTGTTTACTGTTGTAATATCAACATCACATTTGCAATCGTGCAGATATTCGGGAAAAAACAGCACTCTTGCTCGTGTGATATTACTAAACTATCATACAGGGCATTTTTGCTCCCATATCTTGAATTTTAGTGGCACTTTAACTGCATTCTAATAGGCTTCATCACACAGTCAGTCATTGCCCTGCATCATGTTCATAATCTTAACTCCATGCAATGACTTACAGGTCTCGGCCAGGGTGTGGTGTGTTAAAAGCGCTAATGATTTTAACGCGTTATTTTTTTCCATAATTAATCACACCAAATTAACCCTTTCACACGCAAATTTAAAATATTCTAGCTGAGCCCCCAGCATGAGTTTTTAAACATGACACACTTCTAATTCATATTTCTTTTCTTTTTTTAATTGTATTTTTGTTAATTTATCCAAAAAAACAAAACAAAAAACAACAACAAATAACCAATATAGGGAAAAACAAACATTATCAATGTAAAACACTTAAATAATCACAAAAACTATATTATTAATTACATTAAAGTATTAAATTTACTTGTTAAACCAAGTATTTTTTATACATTTGACATGGATAAATCCTATACATTAAATTAAAGAACACCTAACCAACACAAAACCAACCCACTGCAAAACATTATTTACCCAATTCTTGCAAAATGTATGCCCTAAGTCACTTAATAGTGACTGTCTTTATTTTATTTTGTTAAACAAAATCGGATCATATAGGGTATATATACTCAATGCTTCACAAATGCCTGTAAATCATTAAAATACCTACCACCTTGTCTGACTAACACAAACCACATAGTTAAAAAATAATTATTCAATTTGTAAATCTGTATTGGAAAGTGAAGGTTGAAGGGCATTTTAAAGAATTCATATTAAAAATCATGAAAAGGGTAAAGAAAAAAATGTTTCAGCACTGTTGGCACAGTTATCAGAAAGTAAAACTACATAAAACTACACTCTAAGAAAAGTCTTTAAAAATAGGGAAAATTGTACTGTTAATTAGAAGCATTTTTCCATACTGACTTTTCAGTGTTTTACCCCCGAATTACACATTGTGTTGTGCTGTGTTTTAATGATATAGGGGTTCTCAACTCTGGCCCTCGAGGTCCACTTTCCAGCAGAGTTTAGCTCGAACCTTGATCAAACTTGTCTGCTTATTAATACGGAAGACATTGATTAGCTTGTTCAGGTGCACTTTGAAACCCGTTTTCAAAAGTTTGCGTTTTCAGGCCCACAAAACGCTGTTGTCATGTAAATGAACAGCCAAAACGCATAAAAAGTTTTCCATTTTTAGTTGAAAATGGTGTGTAAACAGCCCCTCAGTTACGCAGGTCATTCTACCAGCAGGGAACAGACAAGGAAAAGGTCAGTGAGAGTGATTTTTTGCCTATTTGGGATGGTACCACAAGCTGCCGTTCACTTGCATATTACAAGCTTCTGGAGGGTGCATAAGTAATGAGTTTAGGTATAGTGGTGCAGAGCCAGTGGTTGTCTTGTAGGTAAACATCAGAGCCTTGAATTTGAAGCGAGCGGCTATTGGCAGCCAGTGCAAACTGATGAAGAGAGGTGCGATGAGCGCTCTCTTTGGTTTGTTAAAGACCACTCTTGCTGCCGCATTCTGGGTCAGTTGCTGAGGCTTGACAGTACATGCTGGAAGGCCTGCCAAGAGAGCATTACAATAGTCCAGTCTGGATAGGTGTAACTTAGAGGAGGTGTTGTGTAGAATGCTTCGATGGGAAGGGTTTAATCTTTCTAATGTAAAAGGCAAATCTACAGAACCAGGCTGTTGTAGCAATATGGTCTGTGAAGCTTAAATGATCATCAATCACAACTCCAAGGTTCCTGGCTGTCCTGGAAGGACTTATTGTTGATGAACCTAGTTGAATGGAAAGGTTGTGATGAAGTGTCGGGTTGCCCGAGACCACAAGCAGTTCCATCTTTGCAAGGTTGAGTTGATAATGGTGGTCCTTCATCCAGGAAGAAATCAGGCAGGCTGTGTGAGTGCAGGTACAATTGATGAAGAAATGGCCTGAAGGAGATGAGTGGGGAAAGTATCAAGCGGACAGGTAGTAGGGTGATTGGTAAGGATGAGTTTGGAGGGGGGATAGGGGAAGGCAAATAAGATAAGCAGGTTTTGAAAAGTGTGTGAGAATCAGGGAAATTTGTTCATTTTTGTGGTATATGTTGTTTTAGCATTGGAGACATTTGCAGATAAGGAAGAGAGGAGTGAGTGATACAAACTAAGGTCTGTATCTTTTGATTCGCACCACTTCCTCTCTCTAGCCCTGACTCTAGAACGATGCTCAAACATCAGATAGCCAGGGGGCAGAGGGGGTGGCGCAGGCTGGTCTGGATGAAAGGGGGCAGAAATTTTCTAAGCAAGATATTACAGTGGAGCAAAGAGTCTTAGTAGCACTGTTAGAAAGAGAACTGATTAGGGGGAGGAAGTGAGAATGAGACCAAAGAGGACAGGCGGGAGGGTGAGAGTGAGCATAGGTAACACCGAAAGGTGACCTGTGGCGGAGTGTGTGTTGTGTCAATTGAGGTTAAGAGTCATGAGGAAGTGGTCTGAGATGTGCAGTGGTGTAACCAGTGTATTATCAGTGGAGAAGTATCGTGTGTAGATGAGGTCCAATTGGTTACCTGATTTGTGAGTAGCCATAGTAGACACTCGCTTGTGGTCAAACAAGGCAAGCAGAGTGTGGAAGTCAGCAGCCAGAGGTTCTTAGATGGATGTTGAAGTCTCCAAATTTCTACCAGAAGAGTACCATCCTCAGGGAAGGATGAGAGTAACACATCTAACTCCTCCAAGAAGTTACCTAGTGACCTGGGGAATGATTAACAACTACAAAATGGATTTTAACAGAGTGGGTGATAGTAATTGCATGCAATTCAAATGAGCTATTGCCACACAGCGATGGTAAAGGATTACATTTCCATTCATTGGAATTAAGCAGACCAGTACCACCACCCATCCCAGCCAGGCAAAGGGTTGTGGGAAAAAGTGAAATTAGTTGAGAAATTTGATCCATGTCTTAATCAGGGTCACGAGGTGGGGACCTGAATGAGTAGCGATAGATGTAATGAAGTCTGCAATTCCAGAGACCAATAGGAAAATAAAGTAATGCAGTAGAGAACATAGGTAAAATACAGATTGTTAGGATTGCACTGCCTCCAATGTGTGATTTACGATTTATGAGTGTTAGTAATAGGAATTTGGAAACACATAGTGAGGCAGGTCACACAAACAATCAGAATAAGAATAAGCTATAAGAGGAAGGAAAGAAAAAAACAACACTCAAGTGCCTTGTTGTCGGTGAAGTCGCGAAGGTAGAGTTACTGCTCTTTACACTCTTTGGTCTTAACACGATGAGGGCTTCACACTGGGGCTGCTGCGACCACTGCCATGGTGTACTAACCAATTATATACCCACCTAATATGCGTTATTGAAATCAGTAGGACACACCTTACTATTTAGCAAAACAAAAGGGCTACGCTAGCACACCGAAACTGTAAAAGCACGCAAAACGGCACAAGAACAAACACGTCTTCAGCACGTGTTAACAGAGTAAACAAAACAGCATTTAGCAACGACAACTGCACTAAAAACAAATGAGACATGAAACTAATACACTTACCAGCTACTGCTTACTTCTGCTACTTGACTGCTTCTCATTATGAATATGTATATTTGTATATGAACAAAGTAAAAATCCAAAAGTCAACCATATCAAGGAGTACATTCACTGTTGGGGATTTTTTCCCCAAATGCTCTTTATGCTATGGCATGTGGGTGATTAAAACAAAATGTGATAATCTTCTACAGGGGTTCTTTTAGTAATTACCAGTTCTTTTTAGGTATTTTCTTCCCAATATGAGCCATGAGAATAACAGTAAAGCACTTAATAGTAAGACATTTAAAGTAGCAGTTTGCCCAAATCATTTCTTGAACTATTGACCAGTAAGAGGCAGTATTTGATAAGGCAAGATTGGCGCTGAGAAAACTTTTTCAAACACTAACAAACATTTCAGAAGCACATAACGAGAAAAGAAAAATGTGACATGTATTTGAAAGAAAAAGAAATGAAAAGCAGTATTTATTCAAATGAACGATCTGAAATGGCTGATTTTAAGTAACCTCAAATAACAAATGTAGGATGTTAAACTTTTTAGCTGATGAATTTTAGCTTTAAATTCATAATTCATCCCATTGAACAAATTCTTCTTTTTGTGTTACATAAGTTATGTGTACTGAGGTCATCACTAATTAACAGCCTCATTACAGCTCAGCTGTGCTCAGAAAGCAGAAGAAAATGAGAAGTGATGGGAATAGCATTCATTTTGCAGTTCTTTTCTTTACAGTTCCCTTTTTCCCCCCTTCATTCTCATTAGAGATTTAGCCTATCTCATTGTCTCTTACCTGTGTTTCAGGGGTTGTTACTACTTTCAGGTTCTGGTCGATTTAGTACAGGTTTGTGAATATCCACTTATCAACCAAGTACAAAAGATTTCAGCGCACTCGTTTTTAAACCTTTCCCACTTGTTATTAGGAATAAACCATATTCATAAATGTTATAAATCTTGCCAAAAGCCTGGTTTCACAGTTAGTTAAATTAGGACATTTAAAGTAGCTTTGCCATAGAAAAAACGTGTGCATCTTAAGACAAAACAATGGCATTGACATATTTTAAGATATATCAATGCAGGTTTCAGTTAAGACAGCTCAAACGTGCATTTTAGTCTTAAGCCTTGTCTGTGAAACCAGGAATAAATGCCCTAATTTAATTAAGGCTTACTCCTGGCTTAAGCCAAGTTCTGTCTGTGACACCACCCTTACGAAAAATGCTTCTTGTAGTTATTCCATGGTAACCAGGAATAACAATGGTTTTACTGTAAGAAAACCATGGCTAATTTTCGTAAGGACAGGCCCAAGAGTATTTTTATGAATATCTTGTAAAAGCATGGTATATGAATATGGTAGCCTAATCGTTTAGTACCATGATATTGCCATCTGATACGATATAGCATGCGTTACAAACACAGACCAATGATCATCAGGATTCTGCGGTAAAAAAGTCTCAATCAATTTGTATCAATTCCACGGTTGCAATGTTTACGCATGCGCAAAACAGCTGCCCCTTCGTTCCCTCCCCCACAACATAACGTGCTGCTGTCGGTCCGGTTTGTTGTACCAGTTTGGAATAAGGAACATAGCAGCACATTTGGAGACGTCATAGGACAGAGGTTCCTCGCTCCTTCATCAGGGCATCAGCCCACTGAATTCAGCCTCATCACACAGGTCGCATCACACACAGCGTCTTTTTCCATCAGCTGCGCCTAAATTACAGCATGTCTAAAAAGAGCGAAAAACCAGTGGAGGGCAAAGAGCCTGAAAGCAGCTGGAAAGACGTGATCTACAATCCAAGAACTGGACAATTCTTCGGTCGGACTGCAAGAAATTGGGGTGAGTTGACACGAACCCTACCAACGGCGTCATTCATGCTCTTGCGCAGTTTACATAAATAATCAAGGCAGATTTTATGACAGAAATAAACTGTTGAACTACAAGCTTAAAACACGAAGACCCCCTAGGGTCACGAATGAAGACCAGTGTGCAGTGAAAATGACGAAAGCGATCGTTATCTCAGGCATTCCGACATCTTAATGTCATCAACTCCTTCACTGATGACATCAGTGGCATTTTAATGTCTTCTCATCTCAAACGCAGAGATTTTGAATTATCTACAGTGTAAATATGTTGCTTAATGCTCAACATCTTCAGGTCGTAGCAGATCTTCTCGGGTAAAACCCACAATGATCTAACGTTTAACATGTTGAATCAATATTTGTTACAAAATTATGTTAGATTTTTTTTTTTTTTTTTTTTTAACCATTATAAATGTTACAAAAATTAGAAGCGGCAGCAGTTCTTTAATGTCAGTATTTTTCAAGATATCATTTTTTAGGTTTTAAAATGGAACGAAACCACCATTGCCCATGTTTCGCAGTCAGAATTCACTGAATGAAAAAGGAGCGTGTGCTGACTGCTGACGCTAATAAACATCATTAGACACTGGCTCAGTGGCAAAATAAGCTTTTTTTTTTTTTTTACTCCAGACTGCAGTAGTGTGGTTTTAATCTACGTATGGATGTTTATTTATCAAAGCAAGGGTCGTTAGCTACCGAAAACATTTGTGCGCTGATATAAATAATTTTGTCCTTAAAATAGCTGGATCGTCAGAAACTCTCATAATTGACATACTGTGTTCACTGCTTAACGAGAGAAAGGCTAGTGTCATTAACCTTCTCTTGTCCTTACTGACCTAAGGCCTATCATGCCTAGTCAATTCAACTGATTATCTTGACGATACCAGTGCTAAGCCTACAGAAATTAACCGCTTTCAGTCAGGCAAAATAATGACCCCTATTCAAAAACCCATTCATTCTCGTTTGTTTTGAAGATCGACCTAAATGGCAACGTCAGAGCGCTCGGTAACATCAAAGCGGCGTTGCTGAGTGATGTGACGTCGTCTGGCCTGTGGGGAATCTTCCCGTTTTCGCGCCTCACTAAACCTTCTGTTCGAATGACACCTTCGATTTTTTACAGGCAAAAAGATCAGCTGCTGAATGAGACTGTAACATTATTTTACTACAAGTTAATATATATGAAATAAATGACTAAATTGTTTTCACATTTAAAAAAAAAAACGTTATTATCTCTAAATTAACGCTTTAGCGAAAAAAGAAAAAAACAAACAAAAAAAAAAACAGAACAATAGAGTACCTCAGAGATGAGTGTTTTTTTTTATGCAAAACTCGGAAGCGAGTTAGCATTTTAGGACTTCCGGTTCCATCGCCCCTAAAGTCTGTGGGTTTTTTTTAATGGGTTTTTGCTAAATCACCTGAAATAAGGTCTGTGGTTAACAAAGCCTCAAAATTTTTTACGTTTTGATCTATGACATAATACACACCCGTTATAACCCGCTTGTGATTTTTTTTTTTTTAAACCTTTATTGTGTCTTAAAAACGGCGGTTGCTAAAAGGGACTACTTCCTTTGGCGGGGACTTTAGACGTCATCATGACAAACAGGACATTTGGACAGCATTTCTCATGAAAAAGTGGATAATTATTCATACACAGCGCAGATCATAATCAGCGAGCATGTTTTTAAATAAAATTGTTTTTAAATAAAGTTTGAGGAAGCTTGGTGGTGGTGATGTTGATCCGCGACCATGGTGTGCTGTAGTCCATTTATAGCCTACTGTTAGCTATATCTGACGACTTTATTTAGGCTTCAAAATTTATAAATGTTGTGTTAACTTGTAAAGATTATCTTGATAGACAAAACATGTAAGTGTCATAACCCTTTGTTAAACACATTTTTTGCGATTTTCCAAAAGTCTATGGGAAAAATGCATAGGCTTTCGATCGAGGGAACCCGTGCGCCGCTAACTTCCGGGTTGGCCTACAAAAACACGTCATCTCTGAGGTACTCTATATGCCGCTCTCTGCAGACCATAGAGCTGACCTGGTCTCGCCAGATCCTTGAGCAATGCCAAGTGTGTCATTCTCAAAACCAGTTCAAACAACTTTATATAGATCCAGATTACAGACCTCTCATTAGCAGAGTTGTACGTACGCGTAAATATGCGTTATTCAGAGAAACATCGCAGCTGAAGTGTGATAACGCAACTTCACTGTATGATTAAAGTCAATTATTTTATCCCTTTAAAACTCATCTTTGCTCACCAAAATGACATATTTAAAAAAAAAAATCAAGTGAAAAAAAATTCTTCATGCCTTAAAATAGCTTGAATGTAACTCTACACCCTTGCCTCATTTAATATACACGAATAAATGAATATGCAAATTAGCCCCGCCTCCACTCGCTCACGCCAGCTCGGAGAGTCTACTGTTGCTGTAGTGATGAGCAATTTGTTGTTTGTGTTGTGGATATTTAAGAAAAAAGCTTGCTTCGCTTCGTATATTCAGTTGAACAGCTAAACACATACTTGAATGAGTGCGAATTTCCAGCGTATTTACTTGAACTTATCAGGTAGGCTGATATATCTATGGTTTGATCCATTCCAGAGGCGGCCAAAATCAGAATTTATAATGGACTGAATAGCTCTCTCAGAACTTGGCGTGCGATTCCACACTGACTGAATATGCACACGAATCACAGTCACACACACACGCTCAGAGCAATATTGTTTTAGCTATGTTTTATAGTATTAAAATATTACGAAGGACAAAAACATGAATTTTATTGGCTTTACTTCGAGTCAGCTGTCACTTTACTTTGGCGCGAGCCCCTATGAGCTCGCACACTTGGCACAGCCCTTGCGACGGTTCTGTCATTAATTAATATGAATTAATATGATTAGCCTTTTGCTTGACTACGTTATCAAACAGCTAATAATGTGTCGCTAATGTTACACACACCGTTCCAGTTCTTCATCTCAGACAGAGTCAGACAGCTGCCTTCTAACAATCAGTATCCTTACAAATGCTTTTAACAACTCAGAACGTCAGTGGAGAAAGATATAGCTCATCATAACAGTGAATAGACTCACTATATTGCTAAATCGACACAATTTTTCATATCAACAGAAAATATACCGGGATAACCTGGCTTCTCTCGAGACTTTACTGCTTCAGAGCAGTCATAGTTAGTGATATGCTAAAGCCTGCCGGCACATTGTTGTGATTGGTTACAAGGTAGTCTGTGACGTCACAAGCACCCACGATTTCAAACCGCGGGTTTTAGACGGTCTTTGGTTCACTGCAGTTTCAAACATAAAATACTCAGCAATGGTGCTGACTTATGAATTTGCACATGGTTTGATATTAAAGCATATTAAAAACACTACATAGACATATAAACCACATTAAAAATTTTATTTTCACCAAATAAATATATTTAAGATGAAAATCAAATTGTAATATTTAATAATTTTATTATATAATTTTATATAATATAATATATAGTTATGTTAAGATTAAATATTCTTAACACGTTTTCTATAGGCGCACAGAGAAGTGCTTTTTGCGTATGTGTGGTTTCAGTTGTTCCTACATTTTTTCGTAAATTTAGAACAAATTTTACTACGAAAGTTTTTTGTGAATCGTGATTTGTTCGTGAAAACGTTCATACACCGATTAAACGCACAAATTTGTGCGTGCGCATACTTAGTAAATAACACCCATTGTCTTGTGCTTTGGCTCTGCTTTTCTGCGCGCATGAATGTGGTAGGATGCACCGCTGTACACACTAGCTATGTTTCCATCCAAAGTAGCGAATTTAACTTGTGTGCAAAGTTAGAATATCGCATAAAACATTTGCGAATGAAGCAGCGTTTCCATCCAGTGAGTCGAAGAGAACAAAATTGTCAATTCCTGATAAACTAGTGCTAAATATCACTAAGAAAAGTAGGAGAAGCGACTGTATAATAATTTTCATATATAATAAATTACTTGCTTCTCTGAGCGTGCACAAAATGCAATAAACGTGTTATCTTGCTTTTGGAGGCAGATGCTGCTGTTTAGCTCAAAGTATAGTTCGCGTTTTACTCTTACGCGAGGGTCAGCGTACAGTGTGCATGACGCAAATTTCATCATCAGAAGAATACGCACGTACTGTACGTGCACCGCCGAATTTTTGTAACCACACATACTTTTACGCGCAGGTCGCACATGCGTATTTATTAATTTAATTTTTTTGCAGTAATTACTTTATCCACAAGGTGGCTACCTTGCCCTGGGGTCGTCGATTCACAAGGTAGTCAAAGAAAAACTGCATAAACAGAACAGACCAGAACTGCGCATGTGTCGAATGAAGTATAGTTTTCAAGGCTGTGCGTTCGACTGTGCACGTACACTAGCGTACGCATAAAAAAAAGTAATTATACCCCGGGCTTTGGGGAACGCAGTCATGTAAAACAATTCTGGGAGGGAATTACAGGGTTTCCGCACGGTCTTAAAAAGTCTAAAATTTCAAAATCAACATTTTAAGCCTTAAAAAGTTTTGAACTCGCTGATGTATTTAGGTCTTAAAATAATTTTAAACAGGTCTTAATTTTCATATGTCCAAGTAACGCTACCTCTAATGCTCATTGAAATGCTCCCACAGCACTTTAAAATGTTTTTTTTTATTTTTTTATTTTTCCTGGTGTTGTAGTTCTTTCTTTGGCTAAATATAATTGGCTGTATTATGACTACAAATGAGACAACATGCAACATAACTTGCAGCCAATCAGCTTTCGTGTTATTGGCGTGAATCTCTTTCGGATTGTACCACAGAAACACAAAACGGATTTTATTCTTCAGCTAATACTCCTCCAGTTTTTCGCGATTCCGCGAAACATTTTAATCACAAAAATAAATAATATTATCTAATTGAATAATCCCTGATTTATTTAAAGCTGTAATGGATTATTTTTACGAAGATACAGATGTTGTCTTTGTGAAAGGGAATCTTTCTCACCTGTCGTCTCGCATAAGTGCCAAAAACTTGGCAAAGCGATTACGCAAGATGGATGAATGACCAAATAATAAGTATGATATACCTGATAACACAAAAAAGAGTTAATAAAAGCGCTGTATACCAAAAACTCAATTCGGTACTGACACGCGGACCGATGTCAGACTGGCTGGGGATTCTGTGCATGCGTTTGCTGCCTGTCAGCGCGTGAGTATACCGAAATGTGTTCTATTTCTAGGCTTATTGCCCTTGAACAGTCAAATTCACACATAATTATGCCTAAATTTCCATATTGGCAGTTATGTCTTGAGTGAACAAGTTTGGGACGTGTATCAGTTTTGGATCCGTTCATTAGGCCTACTGTAGGTCTAACCTAATATCTGCGATGTGCTATCCCAAAATGCGCATAAAAATAGGTGGATGGAAACATAGCTAATGATAAAGGACATCTTAACAGAACAGATGGTCACATAAATAATGATTTCTTTAGCTGGGTCCTTTGAATTCTAAGGATGGTCCCAATACAGTGGTGCAGAGATGACGTCAAAACCGCCACTGGTTCCCTCGAGATTTTCCTATGTGGTTTTAAAATCTGGCTTTTTAATTTATGAGTAAAATAAAGCCTGTAGTAAACATAACTTGACGACACTTTGACGTTTTGTTACTACAACATGATGAGTGTACAGACTCAAACCCCAAATGTTCTTATCTAGTTACTTATAAGAAACATCAACCAGTTCACTAAAAATAAGTCTGATTCGTTCACGAACTGGACATCACTAATCCACTCATTCTATCCACACATTTCGAGACCATATCTGAAGGAGCCTTTGAATTGGGACAGCCTTTGTCATGCTGCTGTGACACATTTGGGCCTTCGACCGCAGGCTTCGAAGGATGAAGCCTCTGAATTTGGACACAGCTTTTGTTTTTACAGCTGGTGTCTCCCTGGAGGTTTGCTGCTTTGAATGATCTGTGGGAAATTTTTTTAGTTCACTGTGACAACAAACTTTCAGCTTTACGCCACTCACACCAAGCGCCACAGTAGCCAGAGCTTCTTTTCACTGAGTAGGAATATAACGTGACACTCACAGGCGACTGACCTACACTACCGGTCAAAAGTTTGGAATCGGTAAGATTTTTAATGTTTTTAAAAGAAGTTTCGTCTGCTCACCAAGGATGCATTTATTTAATTAAAAAAATACAGTAAAAACAGTAATATTGTGAAATATTATTACAATTTAAAATAACTGTTTTCTGTTTGAATATATTTTATAAAGTAATTTATTCCTGTGATCAAAGCTGAATTTTCAGCATCATTACTCCAGTCTTCAGTGTCACATGATCCTTCAGAAATCATTCTAATATGCTGATCTGCTGCTCAAGAAACATTTATTGTGTACAATTGTACAAAATATTTGTGTACAATATTTTTTTTTTCAGGATTCTTTGATGAATAGAAAGTTCAAAATATAATCTTTTGTAACATTATAAATGTCTTTACTGTCACTTTTGATCGATTTAATGCATCCTTGCTGAATAAAAGTATTAATTTCTTTAATTTCTTTTCAAAAAAATAAAAATTCGTACTGACCCCAAACTTTTGAACGGTAGTGTATAATGTTACAAAAGCTTTGTATTTCAGATAAATGCTGTTCTTTTGAACTTTCTATTCATCAAGGAATCCTGAAAAAAAAAAAGTACACAACTGTTTTCAACATTGATAATAATCATAAATGTTTCTTGAGCAGCAAATCAGCATATTAGAATGATTTCTGAAGGATCATGTGACACTGAAGAAAGGAGTAACAATGCTGAAAATTCAGCTTTACCATCACGGGAATAAATTAGTTTATAAAATATATTCAAACAGAAAATTTTAAATTGT
This sequence comes from Hypophthalmichthys nobilis, assembly GCA_037950665.1. Lineage (NCBI taxonomy): Eukaryota > Metazoa > Chordata > Actinopteri > Cypriniformes > Xenocyprididae > Hypophthalmichthys > Hypophthalmichthys nobilis. The sequence continues at coordinate 21,669,136 of CM075488.1, forward strand.
AATAATAAAATTGAATTAAAAATTAAATTGTAATAATATTTCACAATATTACTGTTTTTACTGTATTTTTAATTAAATAAATGCAGCCTTGTTGAGCAGACGAAACTTCTTTTAAAAACATAAGAAATCTTACCGATTCCAAACTTTTGACCAGTAGTGTGTGTATGCAATTTCCCATGAAATCCATCCATACAGCCTAAAATATAAATGAGTCAAAATCTGTTAAGAGGTAATAATAGAACAGCAGTTTTAAAAAGTGATTTTTCACAATTATTTACAACAGGATCTGCATTTCTCATGGGTTTAAAAGATTTTTGTTATAAGAGACAATTAAAACAACTTTGTGCATCAAAACCACACCTTTCCTGGTGAAAAAGATCTTGATTGTCAAAAGTCGACGAATTTGCGACAGCTCAGTGTAACATTTTTGACAGTCTAGAGTAACAAGTAATTTATTTAAGCCACAAAATAAAACTTCATTCTGTAAAATAAGTATAATAAACTATGCAAAAAGCATTTAGAAAATCTCCAGCATGTTTTATAATCACGTTCGTCGAAGACGTAGGCTGGCTCTCATAATTTTTTTTTTTTTTTTTAAACAAAAAAAAAGTTACATAGTGTAGCTTTAATTGACTAAAATTGACCAATCAGAATTAAGTATCTCAGAGAGAGAACTAAATTGAAAATTTATAAGCTAGTAATGCATGCTGTCAGATTAAAATGAGCTCTATATGAAAACCCAGCAAAATGTTATGCATTGGTTGGTTCTGTTATGAATGCATTGGTTGGTTATGTTTATTTTATGTTGTTTAAATGTATGTAATCTATTACTTAAAGCTTTTTACTAGGGGTCTAATCAATTCAGTTCTTCCTAGCAATAAATGATTTTCAAAGGTACTGTCTTTCAGGCCTTATCCTCCTCTTTTACTTGGTCTTCTATGGCTTCTTGGCTGCCATGTTTGTCTTCACTATGTGGGCGATGCTTCAGATGCTGAATGACGACACGCCAAAGTATCAAGATCGTGTCGCGTCCCCAGGTGAGTTACAAAAAGAAAATTAAAAGGTCTCTTTGCTGTACATATTTCTCAGTTATGAATTTCTCTTTTTTTAAAATGTCTAATAAATATACTTAATGTATAACTAACTTTTTCTTTTTCGTAGGGTTGGTTATCAGGCCAAACACTCTGAATATAGTTTTTAACAAATCAGAATCTCTTGAATATGGCCAGTACGTCCAGCATCTGGAATCATTTCTGCATCGTGAGTGCTTTAGACTTTCCCTCACCCTCCTTTTTTAATAATTTGTCATCTGGTTGCATATACTATAGTCTTGTATATTTATCATTTGTCTATTTTTACCCATTCCAGAGTATAATGACTCAGAGCAAGCCAAAAATGACTTGTGTATGGCGGGTCAGTACTCTGAGCAGGATGAGGAACCTCAGAAGAAGGTATGCCAATTTAGGAGGAGTTTACTCCACCATTGCTCTGGGATGGAGGACACCACTTTCGGCTATGCTAAAGGACAGCCGTGCATTATTGTCAAGATGAATAGGGTAAGTAACCCTACGTACATTACCATTCAAAAGTTTGGGGTCAATACGTTTTTTCAAAAGTACGACTTTTGAATACTGTACAGCACCAAGGAATATGACTAGCTTTGAGAGCCTACAGAATATCACTATTCCAAAATCTATATGTGGAAGCCAATGATATACACTACCAGTCAAAAGTTTGGAATCGGTAAGATTTTTAATGTTTTTAAAAGAAGTTTCGTCTGCTCACCAAGGCTGCATTTAATTAATTAAAAATACAGTAAAAACAGTAATATTGTGAAATATTATTACAATTTAAAATAACTTTTCTGTTTGAATATACTTTATAAAGTAATTTATTTCTGTGATCAAAGCTGAATTTTCAGCATCATTACTCCAGTCTTCAGTGTCACATGATCCTTCAGAAATCATTCTAATATGATGATCTGCTGCTCAAGAAACATTTATTGTGTACAATTGTACAAAATATTTGTGTACAATTTTTTTTTCAGGATTCTTTGAGGAATAGAAAGTTCAAAAGAACAGCATTTATTTGAAATATAATCTTTTGTAACATTATAAATGTCTTTACTGTCAGTTTTCATCGATTTAATGCATCCTTGCTGAATAAAAGTATTAATTTCTTTCATTTATTTTCAAAAAAAATAAAAATTCTTACTGACTCCAAACTTTTGAATGGTAGTGTATAATGTTACAAAAGCTTTGTATTTCAGATAAATGCTGTTATTTAGAACTTTCTATTCATCAAGGAATCCTGAGAAAAAAAAAAAAAGTACACAACTGTTTTCAACATTGATAATAATCATAAATGTTTCTTGAGCAGCAAATCAGCATATTAGAATGATTTCTGAAGGATCATGTGACACTGAAGACTGGAGTAATGATGCTGAAAATTCAGCTTTGCCATAACAGGAATAAATTACTTTATAAAATATATTCAAACAGAAAACAGTTATTTTAAATTGTAATAATATTTCACAATATTACTGTTTTTACTGTATTTTTAATTAAATAAATGCAGCCTTGGTGAGCAGACGAAACTTCTTTTAAAAACATTAAAAATCTTACCGATTCCAAACTTTTGACTGGTAGTGTATATGCAAACCAAACTTAGGGAAAACCCAGCCTATTCAGCAGTTTTTTCAAGTCAGCATTCAATAATATTGAAAGCCAAGCTACATCCGTCTATTTGGTCTATGCATTAAAAACCATATGGAGAATCTCAAAGTGGATTTAAACATTTTGGAACAGACTTTTTTTCAAAAATTCCTCCATGTGATCTCAAAAGCCCAACATCCATCTGGATTTAGCAAGAAAAACCAGAATCAAAAACTCATCTGAATGATTATCACCAGCAATTTCTGGATACACAACATATCCCAATATACACAGATGGATCTAAATCTGGAAATCAAGGGGCAGTAGATTTTGCTGCAAATCAACTGCATCAGGGTATATGCATCCCTGACCAAAGTTCAGTTTTCACTGCAGAAGCAACCGCTCTACTATTACCATTGAAGTTCATTTCCCAACAGGATTTTTAAAAACTGATTGCAAATCATGTCTTGAAGCATTGGAATCTATGAAAACCAATCAGCCAACAATTGTGAAGATTTGAATCAAATTGTCATCTCTTGAATCAAAGAATTGGGTCCCACTTCATATTAAGTGGCCTTAACTACTATGTACTTATTTTTAAATTAATCACATAATTAATCACATAAATTAATTACAATGCACTTATTGTGTACATACATGTTTTTACATTGTACTTATATTTTAAAAATGACCTGCATGTAATTACATCTGTAATTAATTTCTGTAATTACATTTATAATTACTGTTGACCATAAACCTACCCAAACCTGTCCCTAACCTTACCCGCATTCCACCTCAATAGCAGCAAAAGTGTTTTGCAATACAATATGAACACAATAAGTACATTGTACTTATTTTTTTGATGTAAGTACATAGTAGTTAAAGTTCAGCCAAAAATGAAATTTCTGTCATTAAGTACTCACCCTCATGTCGTCCCAAACCCGTAAGACCTTTGTTTGTCTTGGGAACACAAATTAAAGGGGTGGTTGATTATGATTTCACTTTTTTAACTTTAGTTAGTGTGTAATGTTGCTGTTTGAGCATAAACAACATCTGCAAAGTTACGATGCTCAAAGTTCAAAGCAAAGGGAGATATTTTATTTAAAAAAAAAGTGAGTGAAGCAGCTCATTTGCATTTTAAGGGACACACCAAAAATGGAGAGTTTTTGCTCGCCCTCAACAAGTGACACATTTAACATGCTATAAAAATGATCTGTAGGTTATTGTAACGGTGGCTGTTTCAGAGGAACGAGAGTAGGATCCAGATGCAGCAAACATTTATTCAAACAAACATAATAAAAGTAAATCCAGGCAAAACTGATAAATCCAGAACATGAAGGGAAAAACTGACAACAAGTGCACACATGTAACATCCATGAAAGGACAACATCAGACAAAGAACATGAGAAACACTGGGGTATATATACACAAGGGGAAACAGGCTTAACAAGATAGAAACACCTGGGGAGACAAATCAACATGAAAAACTACAAAGGACTACAAAACATGGCGTAACACAGGAAATAATAAAAAGTCCACACACACGACAGGGGAACACAGGCTGGGATCATGACAGGTATTTTGAGCTAAAACTTCATATACACACTCTAAGGGATATCAGACACCTATTTTACATCTTGTAAAAGTGGCATTATATGACCCCTTTAAGATATTTTTGATGAAATCCGAGGGTATCTGATCCACACATAGGCAACAATGACATTGCACCTTTTGAGGTCCAGACAGGTACTAAAGCATCATTAAAACCATCAACGTGACTACAGTGGTTCAACCTTAATATTACGAAGCGACAAGAATACTTTTTGTGCGCAAAAACAAAACAAAATAAAGACTTTATTCAACAAATATCATCTGTCCCCTGTCATACTGCTACGCTATTTTTGTTGCAGCGCTTCAGTGTTTACGTCCGAACGGCGGCTCAGTATTGGCCGGCTCTGGTCATGTGAGCAGCACAACGCATGCGTGAGCCCCTGTTCAGACATAAAGTCTGTTTTTAGTACCTTTCTGGACCTCCTGGACCACAATGTCGTGGATCAGATACCCTCAGATTTCATCAAAAATATTAATTTTGTGTTCCTAAGACAAACGAAGGTCTTACAGGTTTGGGACGACATGAAGTTGAGTAATTAATGACAAAAATTTCATTTTTGGGTGAATTAACACTTTAAGGCCACCTAATATAAAGTGGGATCAAGAATTATAATATTATTTTCTGCTGGGTACCTGTCTGCTCAGGAATCTCTGGTAATGAGCAAGCAGACAGTGCTGCCAAAGAAGCGTTAACTACAGAACCAGTAAAATGCTCTATACCTTTCACAGATATGAAAGCAACATTAAATGCATCAGTGCTTAAACAACAGATTGCGTCAAATAAATCTTGATGTTGGGATAAGACGTGTATTCTTTTATAGTAACTGCTGGGATCAAGTCATTGACACACAATGATGGATAAGACACTCAAGACTCACACATATATTTTTACTATCAGGAGAAAATTCTTTGTTCATCAAGTGTTTGTCTTGTCAGAATCCATTGTCCATTAAACATATTTTACTAATACTTCTACCCCTTTGAGGAACTTGTTTCATTCTATTGATACTTAAAACTAAATTTGTATCAATAGTATCAAGATTTTTAGAAAAAAAAATGACTTATTTAGTTTTATTTTTTAATAACTATATCTGGCTCTTGCCATGAATATATCCACTTATTCTATATTTATATCCACTTACTGATTGAAGGTGAATCAAGTTGATATTGTGTTACTCTTAACCCTCAGGTCATTGGTCTTAAGCCGGCTGGAGATCCGTACATCAACTGCACAACAAAGGTAACAATTGTAAACCTGTTTAATATGGGTGTAGATTAAAAAATTTAATTTACATTTCTGATATTAAGATATAGTAGACTATATAAGATCATACAAAATGTACAAGTTTGTATCCGTGGTGTTTTTTGTGGTTTAAAGCTGCAATTTATAAGAGAAATACAGAAAATGAAACTAAAAAAGCACAAATGCCTCAACACAAACCTTGTCCTAAGAGATGATCAAATGCTGGCTGTTTCTCAGTGTAATCAAACTAAAACGGGTTCATACTTGATCTGCAGATGACCTCCCTGTTAAGTCTTGGTTTCTCCCACAAATTTTTTTTTTCATCTACAAAATCATTTTCCTTAATCATTATTGCTTTTGGTTTGCTCACTCCAAGCTATAATGAAGGTAAAAATCACACGGCCAATAGCGTAAGATGCCAGCAAAGCAGAGGTCTGATTGGTCCTCACACAACTCTCACTCTTTTAAGGTGTTTAATTGCTCTGCAAAACAGCCACTGTTGGAGCAAAACCTGTTGGGTGTTTGTAATTGTCAGTGTTTTCTGCAGTTTTCTTATGGATTTCAGCTTTAAGGTTTGATTTAAATGTTGTTATGTCTCCTGCTTGGATTTCTAATTGTTAGTCAAGAGTGTTTTTTTTCTTTTCCTCTCATGTCTCAATTGCATGCTGCCAGTTGAACTCCTTAGTAAAGTGATGGGTAAGATCACTGTATGTATGGTCTCTCTCATTCACCTGGTCGTTCGCTACCAATGTGATTGAGCATGTCTCTTATATGCTGTCATTCCTTACTTCAAAATTTCTGCAAGCCTCAACATAGAAATAACATCCTGTCAGAATTAGGGATGCACAGATATGTTAAATATTATCTAAAATATAATAAAATGAATTAAAAATAAACCACTAAAATCTAAGATCAGTAATTTTAAATGTTACGGGTGTATTTAGGGAACATTTTATTGTACAGTATGAAATTTGATAAAGATTACATGTAACTGTTATTATATTATTAGTGTTTTAAAGTAACTTTAAGTGAGCATTAGATGGTGGCAAAGGTAATCTAAATATAAAATAGTGGAAATTATGTGCACAATTAAATACCTAATATCAACCAATACAAATTGAAAAAAATCTGTAATATCGGCTGATATCTTGTGCATCCCTAATCAGAATCAATTAATTGCCCGTTCTTGCAGTTTTCTAAATATTTTCTTAGATGAGTTGCTAATGCTACTTTTGATCAAGATATATGGCTAATACTAGGACAAATTGTTATTCATTTAGCATGGAAAAGCAGCAGCATGACTTATTTTCTCCAAAGCAACAGTCTGCTTTGTCTGTCTTCTGCTGGGAAACATTATGCACTGCATTCAAATGTATTTTTGCACTGCAGCTGGTTTATGTCATATGGATGATTTATATTAGTGTTACAACTATACTCCTGGGCAAAAAAAAGGGCCAAGGCAAAAACTATTTAGTGGTCTTTTAATGGCCTTAACCATTTTATTCACAAATCACTGGTCATGAAGTTGGCACGATTTGCACAAATGCTGTAGATGAAGTAACTTGGCACGGAATATATCCTTCCCCTTTGTTTTCTTTAAATGTTTAAGCTGTGTGGGTAAAATTGCAGACAGCTCTTTACAGAAAGAACAGCCAGTGTTGTTCCACTCAATGTTAATGGCTTCAAACAGTTCATGAGTAGTGGTAAAATGTCTCCCAGTTCATTTGAGTTTAATGTGAGTCCAAATATTCAAAACATGATCCTGATGGACTTGTTCTCAAGCCACTTCTTGGTTGTCTTTGCAGTTTGGACAGGAGCATTGTCTTGTTGAAAAATAACATCTGATCATTCCTCTTTAGATAACAACTTTTAAAGTGTGGCAAGCAAGATATTTTGCAATATCTCCTGTACTTCAAAGCATTACAGCATTACTTTACAGTGAAGTAGCTCAGCAATACTAGCAGCTAAAAAGGCTCCCCACAATGACACTTCTTCCTCCATGCTTCACTGTGGTAGAGATGTATTTATAATTATATTTCTCAGCAGATTTTTGAAGATACCGCTCTGGAGAATCACCATGCAACTTGTTTCATTGTTTCCCACACATTCACACACAACTTCCCATATTCTGCCAAAAACTCACTCTGTCTTTGATGTTTTTCTGAGACAGCAATGGTTTTTAAGTAGTGCATTTGCTTAAATTTTCTTAATTTCCTGACCAATAATTTGTGATTAAGACTTGGTGCTTAGCAATTTTTGTCTCCCCCCACCGCCCTCCTTTTTTTTTTTTTTTGCTCAGGAATGTACATCAAAGGGCATCATCCACTTTCACCCAGTGACAGTCTGTTGTGTTCAGTTGTCTGACGGTATTTTCTTGCTTTTCTTCAGAGTGAGAAACCTCTTCAGATGCAGTATTTCCCCCATGAGGGGACTATTGATAGGATGTACTTCCCTTACTATGGGAAAAAGACACATGTAAGTATGGCACTCAGCACATGCTTAAAGGAATATTCCAGGTTCAATAGAAGTTGAGCTCGATCAACTGTATTTGTAGCATAATGTTGTTTACCACTAAAAAATTCCAGTAGTCCTTTTCTTAAAAAAAAAAAAAAAAAATTGTATGGATTACAGTGAGGCACATAAAATGGAAGGGAACTGGGGTAAATTCATTAATGTTAAAATAGTTCAATTGTATAATAAGGTAAAAAAAAACAATGTATTAACATAATTTTTGTGTGAAAAGAAATCGCCTTTTCTGTGTGTCCAATTTTACAACTTTGATGCAATATTGCAATGCCATAAACCCAAAAATAGTCATATACAGAAGTTTTAATAAAAGAATAAATGTGCCTTTTAAAAGTGCTTTTATAAAATAAGCTTCACATTTCTGCTTTTAAATCTTCCAAAATTGGCCCTATTAACTTCTTACCATAACCTCGTAATTAAATTCCGTTAAAGATAGGGTAGGCAATTTTTTTCATAATCACTTTTTGTTATTCTGGTTGAAAGGATGCATTAAATCGATCAAAAGTGACAGTAAAGACATTTATAATGTTACAAAAGATTATATTTTAAATAAATGCTGTTCTTTTGAACTTTCTATATATCAAAGAATCCTGGAAAAAAAAAAAAAAATATTGTACACAAATATAATAAATGTTTCTTGAGCAGCAGATCAGCATATTAGAATGATTTCTGAAGGATCATGTGACACTGAAGACTGGAGTAATGATGCTGAAAATTCAGCTTTGATCACAGGAATTAATTACTTTATATATTCAAACAGAAAACAGTTATTTTAAATTGTAATAATATTTCACAATATTGCTGTTTTTACTGTATTTTTAATTAAATAAATGCAGCCTTGGTGAGCAGACGAAACTTCTTTTAAAAACATTAAAAATCTTACCGTGTCCAAACTTTTGACTGGTAGTGTAGATGTTTTTGAATTTGCTAAAAACATCTGTTATTGAATTTGCCATGTCGTAACCGTAATTTAGAGACGGCAGCCCATGGCGTTCTACTTGGAGCTAATCACGTCCTCTGACTCGGATTTATGCATTTCTATGTCAACACTATCAACTCCGTAATGAATCTGCAGCAGTCAGGTGGTACAATTAAGAGCTCTATACGTTGCTTACGTTCAATATTATTGTAATGTTATGTGCTTTGAGACATGAGGTAATTTAACGGCATCTCTTATGACGCTTTCCTGAATCTGCTCTGGCTGTGCGCGACCTGACACATCATTCACATCGTTCATGTGTTTTGGAGTGCGCTCTGAAGAGAGGGTGGGATCTTATGACTTCAAAGCTATCTTGCTATTGCTAGCCGCTCCAAAATGACCTATCCTACACTTAATTATGAGTTTAACTTTTATGAAACCTTTATATTCCTGTAAAGACTTCATTATGCAATAAGATGACATTTCTCTGTGTGTAGTGAAGTACACACAGTTTCACCTCTGTTTTTCTGTCTCTGATCATCAACAGAAGGGTTACGTTCAGCCTCTGGTTGCTGTAAAGCTGTTGCTTAAGAAGGAAGACTACAACAGTGAGTTGATTGTTGAGTGCAAGGTAGAGGGCTCCAATCTCAAGAACAACGACGAGCGTGACAAGTTTCTTGGTCGCGTCACCTTTCGGGTCCTGGTGACCGAATAAAGCAGTTGCTGGTACGGACGCTAAAGGGGAACTTGCACTACTTTTTCCCTGTTGTCCCTCCAATGTATGTCCTGCTGGTCCTCAGCAGGTCTAAAGGACCTAATTTAACATTCCACAGACAGGCATGACTGATTGATTTTGTTAATAAATCCCCCTGTTTAGTCTCCTGCCTAGAACCTCCTCCTGCTGAAGAAGTGAGCGTCTATGAACGTTTAATTGTATTTTAACCCTGGGCCTCGCATTCCCTAGATGTTTTGAATTCTTTAACGTCATTATGTTGTACCCTTAAAGGGATTTTGTTTACATTGTACTTGATGAAACGGGTTAGTCGCTATCTTAATCCTTGGTTGGTGTTTTTTGTGTTTGTGGTGCTCTGTGTGAATATATTTAATGATCGTATTGTCATATTGCTGTAAGAATTATGTTGAAAAAGTGGTATTATTTGACACATTTTTGAAATATGAAATACGGAAGGAGCCAAATTTGTAACCTAAATGATATTCATAACCTCTGCATGGATCCTCGTTCATGCAGATGCCTTAAGAACCATTTGACACCTTGGTAAAAATGCTATTTTGACAAATAAAAAGAAAAGCGCAAGTAAGTAGTGGTTGTAGACGGTCTGTTATATCCCGAATGTACCACATGATGGCGTTAAGACACAATGTTGTCCAATGTTGTCTAAAGTTTAACAAAAAATAGATATATAAACCTGTCTTTTTCTAGCTTCTTCAAAATTACAACAAATGTGCCGAGTAGCAATTTGTTTAGAATATACAAGCATGATTGTATTTACATTTGAACTCATTCTCTTTCTGTACTGAAACATGCATACAGTGCCATACGTCGTACTTGTTTAACTTAACCATGTCACAGTGCTCAACCAAACATAGCACTGTCTATTCCTGCCAGCAGCTATCAATAAATCTGCGGTCTGCGTCAACTGATTAGTTGACCACATTTAGTCACAGAGACGGGAATCTGCTTCAGTCTGTACATAGTTGGTCTTTTAAGCTGGCCACTGTAGCAAAGTCATCTGTGAAAGTTTAGTATACACTTTCGAATGTCCACCTTTTGGATTAATACTAGTGCTTATGGGAAGCATATAATAGTCAAGCCACTTATTTAGGCCAGGAGACTTTAAACTGGGGCCATGAGGGAGTCCATGGAAAATTGAGACAACAAAACCAAACTTGTCAACATGGTAATTTAAGACAAATACAACATTTATTATTACTGCTTAATTTTGTGTTCTAATAGCTGCACTGTAAAAAAAATATTTTCATGATTTATCACATTTTTTTCTTTTGTCAAATCAACTTCAATAATTAATGTGGTTCAGATAACATAATATTTTGAGTTTCTCTTGATTAAACCAATCGCCTTCATTGTATTAAATCAAATTTTTAATTTCAATGAACTCAAAATTTTAAGACAACTTACTTTTTTAAGTTAAACCAACAATTCTTTTTTACAGTGTGGTAAGAAAAAATGAATTTGCCTGATTATCTATTTTTTTAATATATTGTTTAATTCTATTGACAGTCCTAGTTTTAAACAGTAAAAAATGAAAATAAAAACAGATCTGGTTTGTATTTTAAAAGTCTATACATAGAACATTAATTGTTGATAATTAAAAAAAAAAAAAAAAAATACACTGCTTACTTTATAAGTAAATATTCTCTAGATAATATTTTAATAATTTGTTTTGGCCTGTGACAATACATAAATAATAAAAAATTAATACAAAAAAATATATAAATACAAATAGAAGCCAGTTATTTAATTTTGGAAACATATGTTGCCTGATATTTAATTAAAGGTTCTTTATTAATTAAAATGTATAGCTGCTATTATATTTTAGGAAATAAAATAAGGGATCATCATATTTAGGGGTTTTTGGTATTAAAAAGTTTGAAAACACCTGTCTACCAACAAACACGTCGAAAACACTAGCAATCACTTTTGCCTGACACTCTCACTAACACTTCTTCCACACATAAGCTCATTTTCAGCATTAGTGGGTATTGGTTCACATAAGGAGGAGGGGGATCTGTTTGGCTTAACAGGGTCTTTACCTTTGCCACCTGGAGAATTCCACCTAATTTCTAACTTACTAGTGTACTCTCCATTAAAACTCAGTCATAAACAGAGCACATATTAACTATAAGACACACACCCTCTCTACATGTACATTGCACAATGAAGTTCAGGAGTGATATAACAGTCTTTGAATGCAGGAAGAAGACCCCTTCATGTGTGCTGAACCAGACTGGTATTCTATGATCTCAACGGAAATCATAAATTGGTGAGAGTCTGGTGAGTGTGACTTATCTTGGTTCAGCAAATCAGACTGGAGGTTGCAAGGATTAGAGGTTGATTTAAGTACGTGAGTGTAAGCCTGATTATCGCTTTACAAGATAAGTGTGGTGTACTGAATTCAGCCCAGAACTCTTCAGGCAGTCTGTGATTTGACTCCTTAATCTGGGACATATTTTTAGGTTTTGACTCTTGCGGTGATTTTTTTAACATACGGTTAGATTTTCATCAAGCAATATGTGTGAGATTAAGATTAAGATTCAGTTATCTCAGGAACAAGGAAACATTTAAACTTGAAATAATGGAAGACTAACCTCCGCCAGTGAACTGTGACTCTTGCCCTAAATTTACTGATTTGATTAGTGCCAGCGTAGTAGATGTTTACTGATTAGCGCCAAGCACCAGCATTATAGGGGGAAAAAGCTCAGAAAAAAATCTGTAAAAGAAAGAGACACTTTATTGACCCATTTTGAATATCTGACATTTCTATTTATAATCATTCTCAAACCTTATATACAATTACATTTAATCATTACTTACCTGACAAAAAGTAAAAACTGAACACCAGCAGAGTGAGACAGAACAAATAATTCATTTGAAAACAGGTAGTTTGGTCCATTTAATGTCACTTACTGTGATTTTTACAATAACAAGTTTTCTTTTGCTCTTGCTCGGCATTATAAAAGCAAAACAAATGAAGACTGTAAGGGGGGCGCAAGCTCCACCTTGATTATGTAACACAACTAGTGAGGATTGAGTAGACGTATCCGTGCCAAAGCTCTCTTTGTGCCCTTGAGGATTGAACTCTTTCAGCTGAACTTTCCTGTCAAGGAAAGCTGTCTGCTATGTACATCTATCCCATAATAACAGAGTGGTAAAAAAGTAACAAACCACAAAAGGAATTGTTACCTTTAAATGCTAAGCAATCAAGCTCTGATTTGATTTGATTTCAGAGCTATTATATATATATTTATTCATTCATATTTATATGTACATATTTATACACACAAATCATTTAAAAATCTAGGTGAAATCCGAAATGGCCTGCTATTAAAGATCACAAGCATGTGTTAACAATTTGTGTGAGACTTTCTACAACGGAGGTCATTTGAGCTCTGTCGGACAATTACATTCATTCAAATGCACTTTTGTTAGCATGTAGCTGTTTACCCGTGTCACAGGCAGGCCCACACAGAATCTGTGTGCATGGAATGCTTCCCAGATTTCCACAGAATTAGAATGCCCATCATTAACAAAAATGTTTGCATCCTTCACATTTATTTTGTTAAATATTTTGGATAATCTGTGATGGACCAGCCATCTGTTTAGGGCATTACCCTGCCTATGGCTGGAGACGCTGGAATAGGCTCCGCCATCCCCACAATCCTACACAGGACAAGCCGTTTGAAAAATGGATGGATGAATTTTGCCTAATTTAATTTTAGTACATTCCACAGAATTCTGAATTCAAAAATGAGAAAGAATTCTGCAGATTCCGTCTGGGCCTGGTCTTCAGTAGCCTCTTATAGTCTTATGGTATGTATACAGTAGATGCCAACTGTGTACTAGTACACCGTGAACTAATCCACAAATAAATTGTGATTTGGCAAGGCAGGAGATGTTTGGAACGCAAGCCACTTTTTGAGGATGACTCTTTTTTGCATATCCACACATCTCTGCCTTCTGATCACAAACTGCTGTAGATTATATCAAGTCGCTATAGTTACATAATAATCTTAAAAGTCTCTTTAGGTGGCCTGTAGTCCTCTACTCTTCTATCATCTTCTCAATAGGGAATAGTACTTTAACTTGCGCCCCCTGTTGGACAGGAGGTTGACTACTTCACGAGACATAAAGGAACTCCAGAGAAAAACTTCCCTGACTGGTCCAAAGCTCAGTCCACCACATCATGGATGGTCTAGAGTGTTTCTCAGACCATGTTTCTGTGCTGATGAAGCAATAAGAGTGTCCTTCTATGCTACATTGAACTAACGTCCCATCTCTTTCCAGGCATGCTTCACTCTTCTTCGACACAGAGCACAGTTTCAATCATATTAGTAATGCCACTTAAGCATTTACTGGTGAATTCTGGGCTGAGTGGCTGGATTGGTCTCTCACAGAAGTGTGCAAGTGCCCGATTTCTTATCATCATCTGAACCACCGGATGATTCTTTCCGGTTGGGGTCGTTGAGCTCATCAAAGAGTCCTGTGTCAATCATCTCCTTTTGCCAGGCAATGGGCACAGCACCTGTGCTAAACTCCTTAAAGAATTTATCATCCTTCGCATCAAACTCAATACCCTTGATTTCAGAGAACTCAGCAATGTCACCTGTATCCTTTGCATAGACAACGTTGGGTTTGGGCACCCAGGGTGGATCTATAAGGCCGGCCTCCAATCGAGCAAAGTTGATGGATTTGAACCACTCGTGCTTCCTTGGATCATCACCCCTGCGAAAATAGTACAAGTAACAATTATACATCCTGACCATGTGGGAAAAGGAGTTTGATGGATTTCACAATATTGCCTTCATGTTGGATCGAGAAATTCAAAGCTTTTGGTCATTATTACACTTGGTCTAAATGAAGACCATATAGGTTTTTATTCTCAGAAAAACCTAGATAATCATTTACGCCAAGTCATACAAATTTGCTACAATAGTAGGACTGGTACTACTGGTAGGACACTAAAACTGGTAGGACACTAAAACTGGTAGGACACTAATAAAGTCCTTCAGTTGTGATGACAGATTTCAAATCAGGTTAGCGTCCACATGTCCTGCTTTAACACCTCTGATCACACTGAAGAATCAGGAGGTTAAGAGGGATAGAAGGACTTACTTGCAGCCAAGACGTTCATCAATCTTTTTCTTGAGGAACTGCTTGATGATGTCTGTGGTGGCAGCGTCAAAGTTCTTGTGTTCAAATTTGGGTTCCTCATTGATGATGCGCCTCTGTACCTCCTCTTTCTCCACCTTCTCCTTCTTGGCTTCAGGGCCTTTGAAGGGGGTGTAACCAGCCACCATTTCATAGATACTGCAGCCCAGGGCCCACCAGTCCACTGATGTCCTGTATGGGGTATCAGTGAGGATTTCAGGTGCCATATATGCACCCGTACCAGCCTGTGAAAAGAGACTGGAACATTAATAATTTCATTTCTTGTGGGAAACTGGTAAGATAAGATGCAGAACGATTCCTTTTGTGAGGGTTTGTATAGCATGTTTGTTCATCAGAGGTGTTTATTAGTGTGGCAGCACTGTTGTAGTAGAGCATTTTAGGTAAGTATTAACCTATCTATTGCTCCTCACTTCCTCTCTTTGCCAGAAAGAGGAAGCTTAATCTTAATCCTCTACTACCTGTCAGGTGTCATGTGCCGATCCACTGTGATGAAGCGGATTTATATAAAGACAACCATTCTTAGACTCAAATGGACATGTGCAACTTTTGCGTAGACATGCTTTCACCTAGACTCATTCATTAATAGCTATATACGGCTAATCTTACACCAGAGCTACTGTAACTCTTCAGTTTAATTGCATGGCTCTAAGACTGATCACTATGAGCACTTAAAACCCATTTTATGTGATTTAATCCACAATAATAGTTACAACTACACAATCATATTAAACAACTGAGATGTTTTTGTTTTTTGGTTAAATAATCTTACATAATGTTTGGACTTCATGCTAAGTAGAAAATGTGCTCTATTCTTAGATACTGGTAATTCATATGGCTTAGTCCAAGTGGAAAACCCTCCTGAAATGCAAAAAACTTTAACAAGGCGTAGTAATTGACAGGGTTAGTTTCAGTCGAGCTAAAATGCAATAATTAGATGGGAAAAGATGCACAATCATTGTGCTAGGTTAACATCATTAGTTTACCTAATCTAGAATGACCTAGACCTTCAGACCACTGAAGCTATAGTTTGTGCATATAGCGTAGTTACATAAACTGAGTCATGGCTCAAAGTTGTTAAATCTCCAGAAGATAAAGGCATTAATAAAGGTCAATAAAATGTTCATTAAAGACAAAAACTGACAGAAAAGAGCAGTGATGAACACAGAGTCTTATAATAGTCGAAATATAAAACAAATATAAAATGCATTCCCCTCCCTCTGCCTTTGGCTGTCTGATCAGAGACAGATTTGTGTAATTCTTCCTAAGAGGATCTGGAGTGTAAAGCCAGCCAAACCCCCGGGGGTTCAGCTTGGGCTTCAACCTGCACTGAGGACTCAAGAAGGGCAAGGGATAATAAGCTCAGGGTCACTGCATGAGAGTTGGTTGATTTTCACATTTGACAGATCAAAAGTGGACAAGTCATGAGGGGCAGCGTTGAGTATGCAAACCTGTGTGAGCATGAAAAATATGTGTGGGTGGCTTACACTACCATAAGCAAAAAAAAACAAAACAAAAACAACGGTAAAGTTCAGTAAAGACATGATGAAGTTAGTATATTCCCCATTATAATATTTATCATCGACAATGTATATTTGCATACATTTAACCTGTTTAGATAACCACTTTCTAAAATGCCTTTAAACTCTGGGAATAAGTTAAAGGTTCAATTAACTTAAAGTATTAAGAACTTTGAAATCTATAATGAGCATTGAACATTTTATTGAGTAATTTAGTTGTTCAGATTTTTGTTACTTACAGCATAATTTCTTGAACGAGCTTTCAATTTACTTACGCAAATCTCAGATGAGACCAAAAAAAAAAAAAAATTCATAAAATTGGTTTGATCAGAAGCTTCTCAGTTGCTAATGGTGTATTGTGCCTTTGCCATCAGTGATGCTGCACTATGTTAATAAACATCTTAATAGCAACATATTTCATGTTATTTTGGGCATGAGATAGAGACCCAGTCGTGATTACTGCACCCCTCACCTCTTGAGTAGAGGTGAAGCACTTGTGGGCCTTCTGAATGAAATCGAATTATTGGTTCATAGAACCGTTTTTAGCATAGCTTAGTTGGAAGCAATGGAACAAATACTTACATAAATAGTGAAATAACCATAATTTAATTAATTTAAATACATGTCAAGAGTCCCCTCGATCATAATTATTGAAAAGCCCACAAATTGAAAAGCTTAAAGAGACAATGAGCCAAGGGTGCAGGTAAGGACACAGCATGGTAACTGATCCTGCATGCTGTCTTTAGGTCTGTTTACTGGTGTAGCTGTACTCAGGGTGATGAAGATCACCAGGAATTATATAAGAGGTACAGAAGACCACGCTAACACAGAGGTAATCCTGATTTACAGTGTAAAAGATGAACGGTCTGAGGTCGTTAACAGTGTTACTGAAAATCTTTAAAGTCCTAGTGGCATATATGGACTGCCAAACTTAGACTAAACTTAAAGATTTTAACTAAACCGGTGGTCTCAAACTGTGCTCAGAGAACCACGAGTAGTCCAAGTGGTCCGCAAGTTGATTGGCTAATTAAAAAATGCAGAACATTTAATTATTGACTAATTAATCAGTTAATTAGTTGACTGTTAATTTTATGATAAAGTGTTTCTGTTTTCTCACTTGTATCTCAATGTAGCTCAAAGTTATGTGTCAGTGTACATAACTTAGCTAGTGAATAGTCTATTTAGCAGTCTAATTTTTTTGTTTCTTCATTTTTTAGTCTAAAAAATGAAGTCTATACATATGGATTGGTGGCTCAAGGTAGGATTGATGTTGAACCCCCAAATAAGATATGGTGTTACTATATGGTATAAAATATGGTGTAGTCTATAAATTTGGTTTAACTGTTACAGTGGTCCACCTCCTAAGGAAGTTTGAGAACCACTCTCCATACTTCCATTCTCATCTCGCACAAGCATACGCAAGTGTTATCTGGTGACTTTACGCATACTAATCACAGCATAGAGATGATTAACCCACCTTTTGGGTGATGGTCTTTCCATCAGGAATCTCCACAGCAAGACCAAGATCTGAAAGACGGCACTGGCCCTGGCTATCTAAGAGCACGTTCTCCGGCTTCATGTCACGGTACACAATGTCCATGGCATGCAGTTGCAGGATCCCAGTTGTAATCTGAGCTGTATAATAGATGATCCGATCCATTTCGATACCCTTCTCACCAATGTTGTAGATGTGATACTTGAGATCACCTCCATTCATCAAGCTCATGACCAGGCAGAGATGGGTTTTGGTGTCGTAAGCATATGCCAGGCTCACAATGAACAGGCTGTTGACCCTCTCCAAGATCTTCTTCTCCAGCAGAGCCATTTTCTCACCATGTTTCTTCTTGAGACGCTTCTTGCAGAGCTTCTTGCAAGCATACATCTGGCCGGTGTTCTTCACCTGCACTGCACACACCTGGAAGTGTATACAATCAACATGGTCAAGTTTGATAATATCTTTGATTCAAGATGTGTACTCATCATCTAAAACGTATGCTAATAGGTTGCACTTCATGAATAGAACCTACCTCTCCGAATCCACCCTTTCCAAGAGTCCTGAATTCGTAGAAGTACTTCTCCGTGATTGGCTGTTTCTCATACTCTTTCCACTGCAGAAACTTGTCGAAGAATTGGCTTGTCTGGTAATCTGTAAACGGCTTGCCTTTGAAGTACTCTTTGGTGACCACCTTCACCTGTGCCATCACCTCCTCGAAATCTTTGTCAGTAACCGCCTTGCACTTGGTTGCTACGTCTCCAGTTAGGAAGGTGAGGGAACCATCTTTGCAGTACTTGTTGATGATATTTGTACGAGCCTTGTCTCTGGCAGCAGCCTCTGACAATTCCCAATCGTTTAGATCATCCATAAATTCTGCAGCAGTGGAGCACTCTGGCCCCGCTTGATCGAGGTACTGGCGGAACAGCTTCTTACCTATAGGCTGCTGTTCACAAAGGGACTCGAAGTCCTTGTCCAGACTCGTCCTGAGTGCCGCACATTGTTCCGCCTTGGGCAGAGATAGACTTCGGCGACGTTTCTTCATCTCCTTGTCATCACCCCCTTGGGCTTTCAGGTAGGCCGTGTTGGCCACCAAATTATCAAGTCCCCCCATGTCACACATTTTGGCGGCTGTGTCAGGTTACTCTCCTAAGAGAAATGGAAGCTCCGCACACTGCTTTATCAGGCTAGAAGATGCTACTGCCAGTGGTCAGTGAGTTTGTGTGCTACTCGCTTTGAAGCCAAGGCGCGAATGAGCCACTAAGATGCACGCACCTGCAGACCAAGACACACTGACAACCCAGTAATTACTCATTTAGAATTAAATACCTGCAAGGGATTTTCACTTAAGTATATTTGTGTAGCCTATACTCAGCTACTATTCAAGGAAAGGAACTTATAAGAGGGTTCTCCCACTAAGAAGCTTTAGGGCTGACTATATTTAGGCAGATACAGAGCGCTAGTCAACGGATGGCTATCGGGCTCTGTTGTCTAAACATAAATGGTGATACGATGAGAGGAGCAAAAATGTGGGAGCTAACAGCTCAGCATGGAGTGTACAAAATGCTGAGGCTAGCAGGACACACTAAAACTTTCTCCTGTTGTTTATAGGCCAATGGCTAATGTGCTATTGCAGCACCAAATACCAAAAAAGGGGCTAAAGTTCATCTGCTCATACAATCAATCATATGATTATTTTACTTGCTGATTTTAATTGTTAGCTGTTTGTTTTTAATTTAGCATAATCATATTTAGCATTTAGTTAAATGATGCAAAAGGTTACAAAACTGCTCTAAGACAGTCATAAAGTGTGTCAGTATGTTCCTGCCTAATGCTTTCTGTCTTTACTACAGTACTATCACTCAGGGATTCATCACAATTTACATATGCTCAGTGGTGTGGCACCATCTGTCAATATAAATGCATAATTATGATGTAGTGATGCACTTTGAATGCATGAAAAAGGTAACAATAAATAATCTCATTATTTGTCCACAGTTTGTCTTGCTCATCTCGTGGTCTTACCAGGTAAATTCAGGTTATGATGATGTTTTGTTAAAATTACATTTGTAAGTTCAAACTTCTTACCTTCATGGGTGGCACGCTGCTGCACTGGCCTCATTTCTGCAGTGTGCCAGTCTCTCTTTGACCTGCTTTAATGAGCATTACCTAATTCCTTCATTGTACTGTGCTTTGAAATACTGAGAGCAGATCACCCACTTTTTTTCCAGGTGACCATTTAAAATCATTTAACTCCACAAACTGTCCCTCACATCATATCTCACACTGTCATTTATAATAAAAATAAAAAATGATTGAAAAAAGATAAATATATTATGTAAAAGCAAAGTGCAAGTCCCATGGAACAAGACAGACCATATTAGTTACAGTTATGCCATCTTGACATGAATTTTGTATGCCCCGGTCAAAGGTCATGTAGTAACAGAATTACACAATTCACCTACTGTTTCTGAGAGATCTCTGTATCTAATAAGGCTGTGCGCATCAGTATAAGCTAATTCAGTCCGCTAAAGCTAAGCTAATATGAGTTAATCCATACCAAAAGTGTCTTATGCTTCTAAAACAGAGTGGTAGGAGGGGGTCTCATTCACATACACTGAGACGTTAAAGCTGCTCAGTCAAACTTTCTAGGTCATGTTGAACATCAGCCAAGTATATGCAGTTAAAGGGATAGTTCAACCAAAAATGAAAATTCTGTCATCATTTACTCACCCTCAAATTGTTCCAAACCTGCATGAATTTCTTTCTTCTGCTGAACACAAAAGAAGGATATGGGTAACTAGTTTGTGGCCCCATTGACTTCCATATTATGGAGAAAAAAAAACAAAGAAAAAAAAACCCATGAAAGTCAATGGTGTCCATCAACTGTTTGGTTACTGACATTCTTCAAAATATCTTATTTTGTGTTCAGCAGACGAAAGAAATTCATACAGGTTTGGAACAACTTGGAGTAAATGATAACAGAAAGAGGACAGAAGATGTATTTGTGGCTGAAAAGGCTTCAAAATCAGTGTGGGAAAATAAACCATTCATTTTCTTATTGGCTGTTATGTTACGATCTGGAATTGTATTGGATTTAGTGTGAAAACTATAGGAAAAACAGTTGTATAGGTAGGCCTACATACTGTATTATGCATACTACACAAACATAAAATTATGTTTATGAAGAAACAGGTAAGTTTATTTAATTAATGGACGAGTACATATCTGTTTCTATATGGTCAAGTGGCAATTCTGCACATATTCACTCTTTTCTCTAGATTTGACACAGCTAGGCAGTCATCTCTGTCCTTCATGGCAGTAGAATCGCCTTGCCTCACCTGGAGATCGCCTCCTCTTACAAGAGAGGATTACGGAGGTGGTGGAGGGAGAGAACAGACTAACAATCCCCCATCTGCTTTTAACCCACAGACACAAAGTAGCTACTGAGCAGATCAGCGGGTCACTTGTACAAATGGCAAGCTACAACAGGAACATTTTTTTTTTAAGTCAATTTACATATAACATACCTAATATCTGATATTAATCATATTGAAATGTTTATTTTTACCACAAAAGATAAAATATATCAAGCACAACACATTTACTGTGTCCACTAGGCCTACATGTAAATAACTATGTTATTAATAAAACCATAATTCCATAATTTCTAATGCATGTCTACTACAACAATTAGTCGTTTTTTTCTGACAATATACAGACAGACAACGAATTTGCCTACTTGACGTTTGAAATGAAGAGGTTATAGCCTAATGGGGTTCATTTGAATAATGCCTCGCCTCTGCGTTGCCTGTAAATGTCAAGACTTGTAAAACACATCAAGCACATCTAAACACAGTAAGTCCAGGTTTCTTAGGTTTAGTTGAAGTATAACAGGCTATAGCACAAATTAAACATCAGCTCAGTCGATATCCAGAGCATTTCTATAGTACAAAAAAGTATTTCAAGAGTAAAAAAGTCTAATGCTTTTCGTGAAGCTATAAATAATGTAAAATAGATGTCAGCGGTGGTTGTTTGCCTGTTGGGTCCACTTTTTCTAATTAGAGTAGTAGCACTCAAATCAGTCCCAGTGTCTTATTATAGCATCATGTCACAAGTGACACTGCCCTCTAGTGGATAACTGTCATTATGTCATGATCATTATGAACTGGTAAAAATCATTAAAATTGTGGAAAGAACTTTGACTGAGAAACACATGAAAATAAACTAAACATCTTTCAGATGGACAGAGAACTGAGCAACAGTAACAGTGTTTGTCAATATTTGTTAAACGTGAAATTTAGATAGGCCTACGCATAGGTCTTTACTTAAAAAGTAAATTACAAATGTGAGCTATATAAAATAAGCAGTGAATGTCAATTTATTTAATGAATTTGAGTATAATTACTGAAGATTGAAGGCCGCCCACTTTATCTAACACATTCAGCCAAAGTGGGCCAGCAATATTTCAAGGGTTAGTTCACCCAAAAATAAAATTTCTGTCACTCACCCTCATGTCGTTCCACACCCGTAAGAACTTCTTTCATTTTCGGAACACAAATAAAGATATTTTGATGAAATTCGAGAGGTTTTTTATCCTCCATTGAAAGCAACAAAATTACCACATTCAATGTCCAGAATAGTAAAAACATCGTTAAAATAGTCAACATGACTACAGTGGTTCAACCTTAATGTTATGAAGTGACAAGAATACTTTTTGTGTGCAAAAATAACAAAAATAACGACTTCACTCAACATTTTTTTCTCTTCCCTGTCAGTCTGTTACGCAGTTAGCGCAGTGCTGCGTTTCCGTGTTTACGTCCAAACGCCGGCTCATTATTGGCTGGCTCCTGCGTCAGCATCACACGCATGCGTTGTGCTGCTCACATGAAGAGGTGTCGGCAATAATGAGTCAGTGTTCTGACGCAGAACCTGAAAGCGCTGCAATGAAAATAGCATAGCAGAATGACAGGGGAGAGAAGAATTTGTTGAATAAAGTCGTTATTTTTGTTTTGTTTTTGTGCACAAAAAGTATTCTCGTCACTTCATAATATTAAGGTTGAACCACTGTAGTCACATTGACTATTTTAACGATGTCTTTACTACTTTTCTGGACCTTGAATGTGGTAATTTCATTGCTTTAAATGGAGGATAAAAAAACCTCTCGGATTTCATCAAAATATCTTAATTTGTGTTACGAAGATGAAAGAAGGTCTTACAGGTTTGGAACGACATGAGGGTGAGTAATAAATGACAGAAATTTCATTTTTGGGTGAACTAACCCTTTAGGTTAGGTTTAGGGATAGGTGCAGGGTTAGTACCTAGTTATTATTACCCAGTTATTGTACTGTACTAAGTACATTGTATGTACATGGCACTGTAAAATAAAATAAAGTGCTACCAGAATATGTCTTCATTCTTATTCATGTGTCAGGTCACTGCATAAGACATGGAGAAAAGAAGAAAATGGCCACCCAGTTGTTTAATCTCTTCAAGTCAGCTTTGTGTCTGGCAGGCTGACATGAGTGGCCTTTTCATCCCTTCACACAGGCCTTATAACTTGCTTAGGGATGTTTAAATATTGTAAGTTGTAGAGTTGTACACTTTTATAGACTTACACAATGCCTACACTGGACATAACAGCTGCAACAACTGAGGCTGTCTACACTGGATGTGACAAAGCGACCTTTGCAAATCCATTTGTTCTTTGTGTCAGAAGTAGCACAAGTGCTTGGAGTATGTCAGAAATAGAAAGAGGAATCGGTTTATGCACGTCATGCCGCATCAAGTGTAGACAGCGTCACTGATAATGAGTTCTATTTGCTTTTGTCGCATTGAATCGCACTGCTCATGTATGGTCTAGACTGTGATGGTTTGCTGTAGAAGAAGCGCAGTACTCAAACAGATTTTAATCTGATACTGGAAACAAAACGAGATTTATTAGAAGAAAACCACAACATAGAACCTGACGTTAAATAATGCAAGACGAGGAACTAACTAAAACCGGGGGTTTATATACAAGGGTAAACAAGGAGCTGACAAGATAATATAACATAACACACCTGAACAGAATACTCTAATCAAATCAGTGGCTACGGGACAAACAGGTGGGGAACAAGGATGACTGAACTAATTAAACAAACTGAAAAGCTACCTAGTAACACAACACAATGAAAACAGAACATACATGTGGCATTACTATGCTATGCTATTTGAAAAAGCAACTCTGGTATTTTGTTGTAAATTTAAAATTTGCCCATTACTTGAAAAAAGTAACAGAACGTTTCCTATAAATATTGATAAAGCAAAAAAAAAAAAAACTGCTTTAATGTATTTTTAATTATATGAATATAATTCATATTCATACACTGACTTCCCCTCACCTATCATGTTTCCCAGGTGGACTGCATTTGAGGCACGAAATGCTAATGTGGTTCTATTGATGGCTACAAAGATTAGTCCGATGCAATGCACCTGGTGTTAAATATTGAGTAATGGTGAGGAATACACACATACACTTAAAGAATAAGCACACAGAGGTGTTTTGACAAGAAAACACAGATGTTTTTTTTTTTTTTTTGTATCTGGGTAAGATTACCATTTATGGAGATGCAACGGTCAACCATGGATCAGTTACAGTCAGAGCATTTAGAGCATCTGTACTAAGCAGACAAAAAAGAAGACACATTGAAAGAAAAGAAAGAAAAGAAGACACATTGAAAGAAATTAAAGGGATAGTCACCCAAAAAAAAAAATTAAATTTCTGTCATCATTTAGGCCCCGTCCACACGAAGACGAGTTTAGCTGTATACGCAAAATTTTTGTATCGTATAGGTGTTTCGTCCAGACGGATCCGGCGTTTTCAGAAGGTGAAACCACTGTTTTTTGAAACCGGGTCCCAGAGTGGATAAATCTGAAAACGACGCCCCTAGCGTTTTCGTGTGTACAGCCAATCCGTATATTTTGTGAAACTATGATGTCATCACCCCACGTGTCGACCCTAGTCAGTCACAGATAACAGCACGAAACAGCAACAACATTAATAGCGTACTACATGCTTGTGTTCGTACTGCAGAAGCTACCGAGCCTAAAGCTTTATTTCGAAGCTTTACTAAAGTTTGTGCAGTGTTCAAGGTTTATGCACATGCTCCAAGTCTTATTCTTTGTTTTTTAGTGTATCTCTATTGCAGAATTACAGCGCCACATACTGATCTAGCATGCATGTAGTATGTTTTCGTAATCGTTTTGAGTCGTTTCAGTGGTTTCGTGTGTACGCAGATATTTCTTGAGACGAGGAAAAAAAAAAAAAAAAAGATCGGGTAAGCTCTGGCTTCGTGTAGACGTAGCCTTACTCACCCTCAAGGTGTTCCAAACCCCATTTTTTCTAAAAAAAAAAAAAAAAAAAAAAAAAAAAATCAATAGGGCCTCATCAACTGTATGGTTACCGATATTCTTTAAAATATTTTATTTCGTGTTCAAGCTGAACAAAATAAATTCATACAGGTTTGGAACAACTTACGGCTTTTCACACTTAAAATAGTTAACCCTGGATCATTCTAAACCCCGGGTAAAAGGGTTATCTTGCCTCACGTTTCATACTGCTCATAATTTACCCGGGATTAACAATTAATCCTGGGTATTCATAAACTGACGTTTCACATTGTAGCACAACCTGATTTTGCCGAGTTCAACATGTTCCTGGGTCAACATCTTTGTTGATCCTGGAACAACATTCAAATCAACCAATCAGATTTCAGGGACAAGTTTACAGATTATGTCAAGTTTAGGCTTAAAATCATGAATTGGTGCTTCTACATCAGTGTTATTCATCTATGATTTCCCTCTGATTTTAGGGATAAATTATGAGTAGGGTTAGGTTTAGGGGTAGAGATATGGTTAGGACTAAATATTCGTAAAGGAACGTTGTTCCAGGGTCAACAAAATATGTTGACCCAGGAACGTGTCTAACTCAGCAAAATCAGGACGTGCCACATTGTACATTCCTAAACCGTGGGTTAAACGTTCTTATTTGCATATTTACAGTGTCATTGTCACTGATTGGATAAACGCAGCACGCGACCTGTTTACAAAACAGCTCTAGCATTGCGCATCCTCGTATTGCCGGTTGTACTATCGAGTTTATATTTAAAATGGACATTTCGGACTATAAAGGTAAGAATGAAATGGTCTCTTCTTCACTCAAATTTTCGCGTTTTATGTCAGCATTTGACACTTTCCCTCTCAAACGCTGAATTTACTGTTTATATAGCCTACAATGCGCTGTGTTTCCGTGACTGTCCAAAGCAGGCACGCGATTGGTTGTCTGTTGCTGGCGTCTTGCTGTAACATACAAGTTTGGTGCTGCAATGCAGGGTTAACACCGCAAAAGCGGTGCTACAACCCCTGGCAAAAATTATGGAATCACCACACTTAGAGGATGTTCACTTAGATTTTTTTACTTTATATCAAATAAACAAATCACAGATATGGCACATAAAAGGTTTTGTTCAATAGCTTAAGATTCTGGCTTCATGAAACATACCTCAAACAAATCTACTTTCTTTATTATTATTAATGGCATGTCTTTTTCCAGAGCGAGTAGAGGAAAAAAGTATGGAATCACTCAATGTTGAGGAAAAAAATATGGAATCATCAACAAAAAAACAATTGTTGCTCCTCCTCTGGCTTTTGACCGCCTAAATTCTTTGAGGCATGGACTTTATTAATGAAAAACAATATTCTCCATAAAGCTTTCTCAAATAGCGTCTGACAGATCAGCTTTGCAGGGTGGAGCCTTGTCATGGACCAGTGTTTATAATTTCCACATTAAATTTTCAGTTGGATTGAGATCTGGACTATTTGGTGGCCATGTCATTGAGTTGATGTGCCTTTTCTGAAGAAAAGCTTTAACACTCTTTGCTCACTCATTATCATCCTGAAAAATTATTTCATCATCACCAAACCTATTTTCTATCGATGGAATGAGAAAAGTGTCCACAATTTCAATGTACACCAGTGCATTTACTGTTGAGGTAATGATTGTCATCTCCCCTGGTCCTTTACCTGACATGCACTCCCATATCATAAAATTTGATTGTTTTCTTCAAGCAGTCATCTTTATGTTTCATTAGAACGGCACCTGACAAAAGTTCCAGCGTAATTTCCTTAGCTAACGCAGATTCGCGATTCTTCACTGAATAACACTTTCATACAATCATCCAGAATCCATGATTGCTTCTCTTTAGCCCAATGTAACCTTGTTTTCTTTTGTTTAAGTGTTAGTACTCATTTTCATTTGGCTTTTCTATATGTAAGCTCAGCTGGTTTTTTACAGTTCTGTCACAAAAATTGGCTCCTGATTCTGTCTGTTTTTCTTTTGTTTTGGTTGTGCGTTTTCTATTGTAAAGGCATATTGCTTTGAGATTTCTATCTTAACGCTTTGACGTCTTCCTTGGTCTGCGTATGTCTTGCTTTATAACCTTCCCATTTAGTTTATACTTGCACCAAATTTTAGACACAGCTGACTGGGAGCAACCAACTTCTTTGGCCACACGCCATATTGAAATTCCTTGTTGAAGGAGTTTTATAATCCTTTCTATTGTTTCAACTGAGAACTCTCTTGTTGGGGCGATACTTTATTTCAATTAGCCAAGTCAAACAACCCTTTAAGGTGTGCAAGCACTCCCTTTTAACTACTGACTAATTAGCATTTTTAGACTTGTCCCAGTATTTGTTTTAAAATGGAAATTAACAGATGATTCCATATTTTTTTCCTCAACATTGAGTGATTCCATACTTTTTTCCTCTACTTGCTCTGGAAAAAGACATGCCATTAATAATAATAAAAAAAGTGGATTTGTTTGAGGTATGTTTCATGAACAAAACCTTTTTTTGTGTCATATCTGTGATTTGTTTATTTGCTATAAAGTTAAAAACCTGAGTGAACATCCTCTAAGTGTGGTGATTCCATTTCCAGGGGTTGTAACCCTGCCCCGGAGCAGGCTTTCATAACCCCGGGTAAAAAGAGGTGCTACCCCCGCTTCTAAATTACAAGTGTGAAACGTTCCTTTACCAGGGGTTAAAAGCGGTGTTTTGAATGACGATAACCCAGGGTCAAGCGCAGTGTGAAAAGCCCTCTTGAGGGTGAGTAAATGATGACATAATTTTCAGTTTTGAGTAAATTATCCCTTAAAAGTTTTATACTTCATTCTTTTTAACCATTTTTTTTGTGTGTGTGAAAACTTCAAATAGCAATATATAAATTAATATTAAATGCACAAGTCTCAGTTAATATTTCCTTATTGCAGTACACCTGTAATGTGAAGAAGAGGAAGAGGTGTCTTTACAAATCCATGTTCTGCAAATAAGTCGTAAATAATCACAATGGCATTTAATAATGATAATTAACACTCACAAAACCTTATGGTTGGAAAGTTACTGCTAAATCTCAAATCACATGCCTTACATTCCAGTCACAATGCCTGTATGACTTATTTTGTCCACATTGTTAATAAATCTACAAAATGTTGTTCATGGCAGATGCTTTGTGGCTGTATATCAACAATCAGACATTAGTGTTTACATTGTGCAGAGGTTGAAGGGTTTATGGGTATAACGTTTTACAAATGAGGAAAGATCAGAGAGGACATTTTAAAAACATTTCAATAATTTCAAATCATAGAAATCAGCTGATAACAGTAACATTCGTGTAACCTTGCATTTAAAATGTGGCACATCCTACTCTAATACTATTAAATTAAATAAGGATCATGCAACTTACATAGAATATACAATACAATTAAACACCATACTGAATAGTACATCACAATATGTCATATTCAGTCATGTTTTAAACAAAGTTCAAAACAGAATCTGAAAACATTTTTTATGTTAACATTTGTGTCAGAAATTTTGCAGCCATTACAGGGACTAGAATACAAAAAGAGAAACCTGAACAGGGATTGAGCGCGTTGTTTACATTCAGTGACAAAGCAAAGAGGTCCAGAGAGACAATGGAAAAGTCAAAGCACTTGTTAATATACACAATATGACATGGGGAGGATTACAGATGCAGAGGCTTGAATGCTGGTTTTTTTTTTTTTTTTTTTTTTTTTTTTTATAAATACAGAACCATAGATAGCCATTCCCACAGAAACCGATTTGATTGATTCAGTAGTATACAAATGAAGGTCTTTATGGACCCTTTTCACAGACTGTGATTCCACAGTTATTAACATTGCAAATCTAGTAAAGTTTTTCAAGTTTTCATTTTTTAAAATTTTTTTTTATATACATTTATGACTTTATGCTTTGGGTTATATTACCTTGACAGAATCAACACTGGTGTGTGAGTGTTTTTAATACAACAGCTAAGGGAGTGTTGGCAAATTTCACATCATTCTCTCTTCTGACTGCTGTAATCAATCTCTCGACATTTTTCCCCCCTTGGAAAGTCATGGAGACGCTGTCGTGGATTTTTTCTTTTGCTTTTGTAGCAAATGGAAATACAAAAATTGTATTTGCTGTCGTCTCCCATTCACCGCTATAGAAGTGTACCTAAATACTTCTGAGAACCCCGGAAATCTGAAAAGGGTCCATGATTATGGTGACGTCTTGCCATGCAGAATGCTAAACAGAAACTGATTACTCAAGATTAAAGCGGCACAATTAGACAATCATTTTAAGTTCTTGTCCAATCTTACTAAATATGATCAAAGAAAGCATCTATTACAATTACATGCTCGACAGGTTTTTTGTTTTTTTTTACCTGTTTTGTAATATAACCATTTTACAGGACCTTATTAAAGGGGTGGTTCATTGCGATTTCACTTTTTTAACTTTACTTAGTGTGTAATGTTGCTGCTTGAGCATAAACAGTATCTGCAAAGTTACACCACTGAAAGTTCAATGCAAACGGAGATATTGTCTTTTAAAGTTATGGCAGTTTAATGCCTAAAAAACGAGCTTCTTCCCAGGTTAGTGACATCATAAACCCTGCGATTAACATAAACCCTGCCCACGGGAACACGCAACAAAGTGGGCGAGGCCATGTTGCACGGCATTATGGAAGCGGAAGAGTTGTCTACACCGGACGCGCGTGGCGCAACGCGTCAAAAGATAATAGAACCAATTATAATCAGTGATATTGTCTACACCATTGAGTGTAAAAAACACTGTCTACACTGGATGCGGCGCAGAAGACAGCTTCCAGAATCTCCACGAGTTCAATGCTGGATTTGCACAAAGGCTATTACTGAAAGATGAAGCAGTTCCCACTTTTAAAACAGAAGATGCTGTTTATGGGCCCCAAACTGTAAGTACATTTTATTGTTTGTACATGTCTTTTAAATGTATTATGTTGCTATGTCGCCGCATTCCCTAGTCTGTCTTCTTTTAAAAAATACATTTTTATCAAGTTAAAATCTACATATAGTTCCCAACGAAAGTATTGTTTAGTGTAAAACATGCTGAAGATTGGCAAACCAGCTGTCAATTAATTAAACGATTAGCTATTTCCCCACAAAAGCTGTTTAATCAGCATAGTGAAGCCTCTCATCCATTGACATCCACTCAAAAAACAGCCTCTGGTCTCCTTCCCTGCGTACCGCCAGAGGCGGGGCGTTAGCCATTAGCTGTTACGCTAAAGGTTGCAGGCTTGCCTTCCAGTGGCTTTGAGAGTACCTCAGAGATGACGTGTTTTTGTAGGCCAACCCGGAAGTTAGTGGCGCACGGGTTCCCTCGATCGAAAGCCTATGCATTTTTCCCATAGACTTTTGGAAAATCGCAAAAAATAAGCTCTGTGTTTCACAAAGGGTTATGACACTTACACGTTTTGTCTATCAAGATAATCTTTACAAGTTAACACAACATTTTTACATTTTGAAGCCTAAATAAAGTCGTCAGATATAGCTAACAGTAGGCTATAAATAGACTACAGCACACCATGGTCGAGGGGTTGTGTCTAGAAGAGATACAGCAACGGCCGGAGCTGAGGCAAAATTTCATAATAAAATAACAGTAAATTAATTTGCTACTTATCAGATTGTATTTTATTAACGACTACACCTACCCCTAACCCTAACCCTACCCTTACAATACTGCAAATACAGTTATTAAATTAAATAAATAAATATTAAAATGTCCAGTGGCCGTAGCTGTATCCCTTCTAGCCTTTACCTGGTCGCGGATCAACGTCACCACCACCAAGCTTCCTCAAACTTTATTTAAAAAACAACTTTATTTAAAAACATGCTCGCTGATTATGATCTGTGCTGTGTATGAATACTTATCCACTTTTTCATGAGAAATGCTGTCTAAAATGTCCTGTTTGTCATGATGATGTCTAAAGTCCCTGCCAAAGGAAGTAGTCCCTTTTAGCAACCGCCGTTTTTAAGACACAATAAAGGTTTAAAAAAATCACAAGCGGGTTATAACTGGTGTGCTTTATGTCACAGATAAAAACGTTAAAATATTTAGAGGCTTTGTTAACCACAGACCTTATTTCAGGCGATTTAGCAAAAACCCATTCAAAAAACCCATAGACTTTAGGGCGATGGAACCGGAAGTCCTAAATGCTAACTCGCTTACAGGTTTTGCATACAAAAACAGTGGTGTAGAATAAAGGTAAAATATATGAAAAATACAGCTTTTTTTAAGAAAAACAAACAAAAAACGAAGCATTAAGATATGTTAAACTGTGCACCATAAACACAATCAAGCCAAGAAAAAAAAACACTGAACCACCCCTTAAATGTGTACTCTTTTCAGGAATAAACAACAGAAGAAAAAACATGCCATTAATGGGTAACGTAGACTACTTCATATGACAAAATAATGAAATTAAATGATATCACTTATACTAAATAAATCCTCTTCCAGAATACACTAAATAAAACAATCAAAACATGCATCAGTACAATAGGCTTTAATCAACAAACTTACTTATACAGCATACATTATTAGTTTATTATTTACAGTTATTATTATTATTTTTTACATTAAACCTCAACATCTGTGTATATATTATGAATAACAAACTAACAATGGTAACTTATTGTCTTATAAACGTTACCCAAACTTGATGAGGCCTGCATGGTATACCAGAGAATAACTTCTTTCAAAAGAATAAAATAATTAGAATGAAAATTTCTAGAATGTATATATTATTTGAACACAGAGATAGAGAATCAAACTCTAGTCTTTAAGGCTTAAATACATACTAGCTTAGCAGCATCCCATTCAAACACAATTGTGCAAAACAATTTTATGCAAATGTAATAATTTAATCCTTAGTGTGACTTGTTCTACAGAAATTCAAGTGAGGACACACATCATCTGGTGAAAAGTTTAACAAGTACCAATTTCACACCTATTTGCATGTAGTGTGATCTAGCAGTATGATTTGAGTGTGAGTCAGATGTAGGGTTGCAAAGGGGTGGAAACTTTCCATGGGAACTTAACAGGAATTTATGGGAATTAATTGGAAATTTTGGGAAATTTATATAAAGTTATAATATTTATATAAAATGTATCATATACAAACATAAATATAAACATTTTGCTTGGTCATAACATGAAATAGCTAACAGTTATTTCTTTTTCGCATTCAATTAATTCTAATTTAGTAAATATGTAAAATAAATATATTTTTATTGCAGCATTTGTTATTTGTTATTTATTTCAGTATCACAAGATCCTTCAGAAATCATTCTAATATGCTGATTTGATGCTCAGTTACTATTATTGTTGGAAACAGTTGTGCTGCTTAATATTTTTTGGAACTTGTAATACTTTTTTCAGGATTCATTGATGAATAAAAAGTTAAAAAGAACAGCATTTATTCAAAATAGAAATCTTTTCTAACAATATCACTTAAATATCACTTTTCATCAATTTCACACATCTTTGCTGAATAAAAGTATTAATTTCTTTCAAAAAAAAAAATTACTGAAAAATTTTAGAAAAAAATTTACAAAAGATTTCTATTTTAAATAAATGCTGTTCTTTAAATTTTTATTCATCAAAGAATCGTGAAAAAAAAATATCACAGGTTACTGTTTCCAACATTGATAATTGAGTATCAAATTAACATATTAGAATGACTTCTGAAGGATCATGTGACACTGAAAATTCAGCTTTGCATCACAGAAATAATTAATATTTGAATGTATATTAAAATAGAAAACCATTATTTTAAATTGTGGTTATATTTCACAATATACAATATTTTTGAGCAAATGTGGATGTTATGGACTAGGGGAATGCACAGTGCAAGCAGGGGGTGTGGCCTCAATAGCCCTGCTGTGTAATGTGCAGTGTAAAAATTAAACTGAAATTGCATTAAATCTGATTGTTTTAACCAAAATTATGCTGCAAGATGTTTTTTTTTCAGCTACATTTAAGTACCCTGTTATAGGCTAGCCTGCAATTTTGCAAATTCCGTTTATTCCCATTAATTCCTGTTAATTCCCATATATTCCCATAGAAAGTTTCCAGCTTTGAAAATTCCCGGAATTTTGCAACCCTAGTCAGATGTGTCATTTATTCCTCAGATGTGCAAATGACATTATAAAGACTGCATATTTACCCAAAGACATAAAAAGAGGTTTGTTGGCACCAAAATACCCTTAATGAATCAGTGAAAAAACATATTTAGACGGATAAGTCTCAAAATTACATATTATGGACAAAATACATCAAATTTCTCACAAACCACCTAAATTTGAAGGTTTTATATGACAAAAAAACCTTCATATAGACAGTGTAAACATGTATTGAAAGAAGTCTCTTATGCTCATCAAGGCTACAATTATTTAATAAAAACTAGTAAACACATTAATAATATTGTGAAATATTATTACAATTTAAAATGACTGTGTTCTATTTGAATATATTTTAAAATGTAATTTATTACTGTGATGGCAAAGCTGATTTTTTTTTAGCAGCCTTTAGTCTTCAGTGTCACATGATCCTTCAGAAATCATTCATTATCAATTTATGATCAATGTTAAAAACAGTTGTGCTGCTTAATATTTTTGTGGAAACCGTGATACACTTTTTCAGTATTATTTGATGAATAGAAAGTTGAATAGAAAGAACAGCATTTTTTTGTAACAATGTAAAAGTCTTTACTGTCACTTTTGATCAATTTAATGCATCCTTGCTGAATAAAAGTATTATGAAAATATTACTGACCTCAAACTTTTGATGTTTAATTTTTTATTCTCTATCTGGGATTAAAAAAAGAAACAAAACCAGACAAACTCAGTTTCATTTCTTCTCTCGACCTCCCTCTGTGTTTTTAAGTTGAGGTGCCACTGTCTCTAGGATTTTAAAATGCCATTTACCTTTTAACACTGTAGAGATTTTTCACCTTGTCCAGCTTATTTCTAACTTACACAGCTAACTCTATGAAGTCTGACCTCTCTTTCTCACCCTCACATTCTGTGATAATGGCAGATGGGGTGATGGTGGCCATGCTGGTGGAGGTGTTAGTCTCTATACTGGCTGCGGTCTCTGCACTGGTTATTGTCCCAGTGCTGATGGTATCCATGCTGCCAACGTGCCCACAGCCACTACAAGTTCCCCAGAACCATGGCAAGAAATGTAGCATCTCCTTGTAGAGCTCTTTGCAGCGCAGGCCGAACACCACAGGGCTCAGTGACTGCGCAAAACTGAAGACGACAAAAATTGCCAACGCCACAGGGAGCGTCTCCTGATGCCGGGAGATGATGATGACGGAGGGCAGGAGGTGCAGGCTTATCTGCAGGCTGTGGATGAGAATGGTGCGGCGGCCTTTACTGTTGGATTGCGTGAAATGGCCAGCACGTGTACCTTCCAGATAAATTGCAACGTAGCTTCCAATGATGAGCAGCACCAGCAATAACAGCAACACTAAAGCACTGGCAATGCAAGCTGTGCCTTCCAAAGCCGTAGAGCACTCGGTGTCCAGCCCAACCACATGATCCCATGGAGAACGCACACAGGCTAGGACGGTAAAGACTACGGGATTGAGCAGGGCGAGAACGCAAGCCACCAGCATGACCCAGCGGTGAAAGCGCTGGACCAGAATGGGGTAACGGAGTGGCATGCAAATAGACAGACAGGTGCTGACGGACATCAGCGTGAGGGTGATCATCAAACCTCGTGCCATCACCACCTGCAGGTCAAAGAGGATCCAGCAGGTGATTCGAAAAATCGGCCAACGCAGACTGCGAAGACCGTGCACGGCTGCGCCCATGATGTTGAAGCCGGACACACAGACGCAGTGCTGACACAACAGGACGTAACGAGGGTT
This sequence comes from Hypophthalmichthys nobilis, assembly GCA_037950665.1. Classification (NCBI taxonomy): domain Eukaryota; kingdom Metazoa; phylum Chordata; class Actinopteri; order Cypriniformes; family Xenocyprididae; genus Hypophthalmichthys; species Hypophthalmichthys nobilis. The sequence continues at coordinate 21,704,323 of CM075488.1, forward strand.
CTGACGCAGCTCCTGGTTGTGCCGCACTGTTGCTATGATGAGGCAGGCGAAGAGACCAGTGACAATGAAAGCTCCAAAGTGGACAAAAGCTTTAATGGTCTCTAAAAGCCTGTTGCTTTCTGCTAGACTGGAGCTGGTGAGCCCTGAGGAAAGAAAAAAAGACGAAAAAACAATGTTAAATGGAGAATGAGAATATAAAGTCATATAAAAATAACAGAGTCGTTTCAGTTACATTATAGCATTAAAATCCAACAGTCTACTGAAGCAGATTGTATTTGAGAAAACAAATACAAATTTCTGGACAATATATTGCAGTGTGAAAAAAACCTAGAAATCCACTCACCTGTTTGATCGCTGGTATTGGTCATTTTTGATCTGTCACTTGTTCAGGCTTGATTAATAAATCATAATTCAATCTCAGAAACACCTCCTGCCTCTCTTCCTCAATCCAAAATGAACAATTTTGCCTTTCAGTAGCTTTTCTTTGTCAAGCTTTTTCACAGATGCAAATCGCTTGAGTGATTCTCACCTGCAGCCAGTGGTCTAGTCACAGCATCTCAGGTTTCGAACATCCCCCCACGCGTGGTTTTTCCTGTGTTGTGACACAATGCCATGCAACAGTAATCTACAGAGCATATGAGGGGTGTGTTTTAACCACATGCTCATAAATAACTAAAGTCTTGTTATCTCAAGCATACGTTATTTAAAACAAGAACCAGAGCTGATGATGATAATTTGGCACTTCTGCTGTGAATATTTGAGAGATGATTGGTTTTGGCAGGTTTAATGAATTGAAAGGAAGCCAACAAAAGAGTTGAGCTGTGAAATAATTGGATTGGATTTTTTTTTCTTAAGAAACTGGGCTAAACAGTATTTTTATTCCAGGGTTTTTACTAAATAAATGAATATAAAAAAATATAGAATGTATTTTATCATTAAAATGCAATATTTATTTTTAATGAATAAAACAAGAGTGTTCTTGCAATAACACAACATTCAAAATTTGTATATATCATAAATATTAGATTCCTCGTCACAAAAATTGGCATCTGAACAGGACAGTACTGTTGGAACTGTGGGAGTTATCAGTTATGTCTGGTAAAGAACTTGCATGCTAAAAAATCTGGATATGTATTAAAATAACTCCAAATAATGTAATAATTATGCCAGAAAATGAGTGATTATGAGTTTTTCTTACAAGTTGTGAAATGCAAAGTATGTTTGTTTTTTGCCTCAAAACTGGACTTTGGCTCAAAAATGTAAAAGTCTGCCAGATGTACAACAAAGTCATTGTGCACACTATTTTCAACAGTGAATCTTTCATACATGAAACAAGCAAAAATGGTGTTCTGAGAAAGAAAGTCTTAATCAGACACTGAATAGGGTCTTAAGCCATTTACTCCAAAGGAACAGAAGAGGAACTTGGCTTGTTTGTATCTTCACAGGGCTGATTCTCCTTCTGCTTCCGGCGGCTAATCTGCATCTGCAGCTGCAGCTTGTTAGTGAAGAAAATTGTTCTCCAGCCAACCTCCTTAGCTAAAGCTTCCACTGTTGGAGTCACAGTGTCACAATGCTTCCTTACTGTCTGTTCCCAGAACTCCTCGGAGTTACAAAGCTGGAGAGAGAAACAAACAAACAATCAAACAAAAATCAGAAAGCACATACACTTCAATGTAACCATTTAACATACATACAAACAGTAATTTACAATTTATAATAAATCTAAAACATTTTATGTGAAAAATTTTGCTTGAGCTATTTTATTACTAATGACACTTGAAATTACAACAGGCCTTACCTCTCTAAACTTACGGCAGGTCCGTGAAAGACCTGAAATGTCTTCAAGGTCTAGATATGCCATGATGGTGAAAAGTAAAGCATTTGGGAGACGGGCAATGTAATCATAGTGGCCTTGGCATAAGTTTTTGGAGTACTGCAAGATGCGAGGACCAAATACCATGGCCACTTGATCTGGATGAGACAGACCAGGTTGTTCATTGAATTTGTCATTGAATGAGAAACAGGCTAGATTAAGACACTTCATACACTTTATTTGAAATGTAGCAAAATATGAAGTGTATGTCTAGAATAGTAAGGAAGCAAGCACAAGTAAAGTTGCTGAATAACGTACTTTGCAGACGGCTGTCTTCTAAAAAGTCTTCATGTGATTCTCTCAGTTGTCCTGGTGGTGTGTTCCTGCAGTCCGATCTTAAAGAAATCTTCCACCAGCTCCAAATAACCTGGAGTGAAGGATGTTCATAATTATCATAAATAACAGTCTACAATAAAACCAAGACATAAAAACAGCATTTTTCCTCCATTTTTCTTTTTCTTTTCAGGTGCATAGTGGCTTTTAATCATCTCCAGAGTGTTATGTTGTAAGATTCTGAATAGTAACCAATGGTTTCTTTATGTATCTTTTAAACTTCAATGTGATGATTGCAGCTAGTTTAGCTTGTTAAAGGGATGGTTCAGACAAAAATTAAACTTCTGTCATCATTAACTCACCCTCAAGTTGTTCCAAACCTGTATGAATTTCATTCTTCTGCTGAACACAAAAGAAGATATTTTGAAGAATGTTGGTAACGAAACAGTTGATGGTCCCCATTGATTTCCAAAGTATGGAAAACAAAATACTATGTAAGTCAATGGGGCCCATCATCTGTTTGGTTATCCATATTCTTCAAAATATCCTCTTTGGAAAGAAATTCATACAGGTTTGAAACAACTTGAGGATGACAGAATTTTCATTTTTGGGTGAACTATCCCTTTAAGTGACACTTGGCCTGCTTTTTTGTTGGCTTTTTTCACCATCACATAATTTAGTAATCACCATAAATTAGGTATCATTCAAAATATTAAACACTCAAAATTCATCATGTGAAAACAGTTGAAATTAGACATGGTGTTACCATGAAAACTGTACTTTAAAACCTTTTCAGTTTTTGTTAAATCAGCTTCAAATGTGTAGCACAACTTGGTTAGACATATGGCTTTGTTTTTCTATCAATATTAGCATCCAAATTATTTTGTAAAATATATATTTTGTATAAAATAAAAATGATTAGTTCAGTACATTTGCTTTACAGTAAACACACTTCTATAGCCTAACTTTTTTTTACACTTTCATTTTTTTGAAGTGCTTTTGCAATAATCTGGTCTTCTTTAAAAAGACCAACCTTAGCTTTGTATTCCAAATCATTCATGAATTACAACCATTGAGGTTCAGAATCAGATCTATGCTCAACATGGGTTAATAAAAGTTTTCGTTACAGCCAAAATCTATAATTTCGGACCGGATGAAGACACGTATGATTTTCTTAACCAATTTGATTCCAGCGGTAACATTTGTGTAAAATTTAGCATTGAGTTTGGAGGATCTAGAAGAGAAGAGATAAACAAACAAGGAGCAAACTTTTGGTCATAAAGCTGCTGCAAGAGTAAAGGAGTGATATTAACAATATTAAAAAAAAAAAAAAAACTAACAAACCTCAGACTGTGTAACTGCAAAGTGGAAATAGTCCTTCATAGGTGCAGGACCTTGTCCACTGATCTCAAACAGAGTTTCCCCCAGCAAGCTCGCCATTCCCGGATACCGTTGACGCGTTACCAGGACAACAGAAACTCCACAGTTGGCGTCATCATCTCCAGGGGTAAATATCAGCGTGATTTCACATTCATCATCGCCATATTTTTATATCGATAAGTGGCTGGATGCTTCTCCTACTAACTGGATGAACTGACGCATTTCTCTTTATTAGATGAATATTCGTGTTTTCACGAAAACCGTGGCAAACTCGCAAATAGAAATATTACAGTGTCGCGCGCCAACGGGAGCAGGTTTTTTGGCGGCGTTCGAAATCGCCGAATTTTGAGTCAATTTTGAGAACATAACTATATGATTCAGTAGCTGTGGGCTGTAGTCATCGGTCATTGTCTCTACTTAGCAGATACATTTGTCATAGCAAAGAGTTTGAATACTCATGTCAATGTAATAATTCGTTTTTTTCTTTTTAATATATTTGCAAATTTATCACAAATCTGTATTGTTTTTTTTGCTGTCAATGCGAAACATTAAAGCATTGTAGCACACGGCTGCAACATAACGAGAAAAATGAAGGGGTCTGAATAATTCATTTATCCACTGTAAACTATGGTATACACAAATTAACAAAACAAATAGCTTTACATAAAAAATAAAATGGATGATGAAGGTTATTTCATCTGGCAGCTTTAACAGTACAAATTTAGAAGTTTTGATCATTAATATTCTAATTATAAGCTACATGCGTTAAAGAAAACTGTTCTAAAGAACATGTAATGACTATTCATGCAAGAGCCTGTTTGTGTTAATTTGGTTCAGTTATTTCATCTGTTTATTATTTGCTCCAATAGTTATGATGAATCTGACTTTATCATTAAAAATGTATTCTCTTCCTTTGCTATTTGTTCCTATATTCACACTTATAAAAAAAACAAAACAAAACGACAACAACAACAACAAAAAAACAACAACAAACAAACAAACAGGTTCCATAAGGTGGTTTTCACTGTGATTCCAGACAACCATTTTGGGTTCCCAAAAGAACCTTTAAATGAACAGTTCTTAAAAGAACCAATTTTCATAGTGTGAAGAACATTTTAACAATCTAAAGAACCTTTTTCCACTACAAAGAACCATTTGTGAAATAGAAATGTTCAATGAATGTTAAAAGTTCTTCATGGAACCATCAACACCACTAAATAACCTTTATTTGTAAGATTGTCTGATAAATGTTAGGGTGGGAGATAAAATTGATTAATTTCTGCTAATTATTCATACGTGATAATCAACATAATTGAGAACTAAAAACTCTAGCTTTGCTCAATGAAGTGTAAAAAAAAAAGCACAAACAGGCGCATGTAACACAGTAGTTAAAAATCATTTAATATTTTATACATATATTTATATATGTACACATTAAGTTGTATTCCTGTAATGGTAACTTTTGATGTGGTCAAAAATCCATCGACGGAGAACACCGCAGGTCAGACCTGCCAATTTCCCAAGGTGCGGCTATAGGGCTCCAAGGGGAGATCATAGAAAAGCGTACTCTACCACTTACATCTACTCGGCCCTTTTGTGCTGTAGACACCTGCTTTATCTACATAGCCGCTTGTGCTGAGCTCCTCTGCCTTTACAATAGGGGTCAGGTTTTAATCCAAACCATGTTTTCTTACCTCCTTGAGGCGATTAGTGGCGTCTATTCCTCACAATGTGTTTTCGCCTCGACTGAACGAAACATTTCTGCTAGAGCAGGTGCTAAGGACAAACTGAAGTTGTTTATACAGCTAATCACAGCATCCCTAGACACCATTGTGTTCTGCTGTTCCTTCAGTTTCTCTTTGTGAATAACATGTTTTTAAAAGGATTACAAATGCTGATATGCACAAGGAGCTTACTTTCTAGGCATAAAACATTACTTATTGCGCTGAAGGCATAAATGAGGAGGGACAATCGTGGATTTTTGTCCAGAATACACCGATGGGTGGGGAAGACCATCACCTGCGTATCCACAGCTCTTTCTCTAGAAATGTCAAAGACTCAGTGCAGTAAATACAAAATCTGAATACTTTCAGATTCTTGAAGACAATGTTTAGAGCATTGGTGATGCGGAATGTGTGCATGATGAAATGTGGTGGAAAAAGCGCTTTAGAGAAAGGGGTTTGTGGAGGAACCTCCTGTTGGGTACTGTCCAGCCGGACCTCCGCCCTGAAGAGAAGACGACGAGAGAAGGCAAACGTAAGCATCAGAGTGGATAAACAAACATTGTTCTGAGGGATGGATTCATAATTTATGCCATCAAGCAACAACGTATTGCAGATTTAGGAGCGCATTAAAAGTACTGTTACTTTTCAAAAGGCATTATTCAATTATATTAAGTTCTACTTCAAATTATCATAATAATTGTGGATAAGAAGACTTGAGAACACATTAATTATGTTTAATGCGGCCCAATATAACGTACAATAGATGTAAAACCATTAAGAGTCAAGACTGCAATCAAGACATTAAAGGATTAGTTCACTTTCAAATGAAAATTACCCCAAGATTTACTCACCCTCAAGCCATCCTAAGTGTATATGACTTTCTTCTTTCTGATGAACACAATCTGAGTTATATTAATAAATATCCTGACGCATCCAAGCTTTATAATGGCAGTGAATGGGACCAACGAGTATAAAGCTCAAGAAAGTGCATCCATCCATTATAAATGTACTCCAGGGGGTTAATAAAGGCCTTCTGAAGCGAAGTGATGTGTTTGTGTAAGAAAAATATCCATATTTAACAAGTTATAAAGTATAATATCTAGCTTCTGCCAGACCACCTTCTGTATTCAACTTATAAAAAAAAACCTCTCGCAGTTCAAAAATATTTATTAATATAACTCCAGTTGTGTTCATCAGAAAGAAGAAAGTCATATACACCTAGGATTGCTTGAGGGTGAGTAAAGCTTGAGGTCATTTTCATTTTAAAGTGAACTAATCCTTTATAGGTGCATTCAGTAGTCTGGTGCTAATTGAAAAAGTTTTACACATGCAGAAATAAATGTCTTTTTGTGAAGTGTCATCTGAAGAGAGTTTTAGTTTGTCAAAATAAGGTAAGGGAATGAATTATTGTGTTGACCACTCTCTCTACATTAAACTCACCGGCATCAGTGTCATTTTACATAAAACATGATGATCCACATCAATAAATGTCAGTACAGTGTATTTTTTGGGGGAGTGGGATCGGTGACGCTGGTCCAATAGTCTTAAATGTCAAAATTGTCAAACTAACTTCATTCCAAATAAATTACTCCAAACAAACTATATGTAAAACATTTTAAGTAAACAATGTTTGGATGTGATGATTTAAATCAGTGTTTCTCAATCAGATGGGCTCAGCAAACTTCTGAGAGGGCTGCAGGGTGACTAAAAATTGCTTATATTAACATATTATTATTAATAACATTTATATTGGTATTATTAAAATATTAATATATTCAAACTTAACTGAAATGCTAAAAAAAAAAAAACAATCAAGATGTAAACAGAAATCATATTTCCCCCCCTCAATAACTATTGTTTTTTTGGTCTTTTTTTGAATACAGTTCTTTAAATTTCAGGAATTACAAAATGAATACTGGTTAATTTAAATATCAACACTCCCAGTTTCTGTTAGTAAAAAAGTTACTTTGTCATAATTACATACCATACCGAAATACCAGAAGAGGGCCTTCAAGTCAAAAACGTTGAGAACCATTGCTTTAAAGGGTTAGTTCACCCAAAATGAAAATTCTGCCATTAATTACTCACCCTCATTTTGTTCCAAACCCGTAAGACCTTTGTTCATTTTCAGAACACAAATTAAGATATTTTTTAAGAGAGCTTTCTGATCCCCCATAGACAGCAACGCAATTACCACTTTCAAGGCCCAGAAAGGTAGTAAAGGTTTCAACCTTAATTTTACGAAGCGACGAGAATACTTTTTGTGCACAAACAAAAAACAAAAATAACGACTTTATTCAACAATTTCTTTTCCGTGTCAGTCTCCGACACTGTTCACGTGAACAGCACGATGCATGCGTATGGTGCTGACACAGGAGCCTGCTAATACTGAGCCGGCGTTCTGACATAGAACCTGGAAGAGCTGCACTGTGTTTATGAAATGTGAAAAGCATCAGAGACTGACACAGAAGAGAAGAAATTGACTAAAGTCTTTTTTTTTTGTGCACAAAAATGATTCTCATCACTTCATAAAATTAAGGTTGAACCACTGTAGTCACATGGACTATTTTAACGATGTCTTTACTACCTTTCTGGCCCTTGAAAGTGGTAATTGCATTCAGCATTTCTTTCTCTGGGGGATCAGAAAGCTCTCAGATTTTATCAAAAATATCTTAATTTGTGTTCTGAAGATGAACGAAGGTCTTTGGAATGACATGAAGGTGAGTAATTAATGACAGAAATTTAATTTTTGGGTGAACTAACACTTTAAAGCAATAAATAAAGAGTATCCTTCATACTTTTACTTCATAGCAATTGACTTGCTTACCATGAATGGGTTGCTGGAGAGCCCAGGTCCTGTGACCGGTTGCCCATAGTTGCCCATAGGTTTAGCTTGTCCGTAGGCTGGAAACCCCCCTGAGGAGGACCATAAAAGAAGAAAGGCCATGGAGCTGATGTGTTACATTAGCTATGTTTCCATCCAAAGTTGTGAATTTAACTTATGCGCAAAATTGCAATATCGCATAAAACATTCGCGAATAAAGCACCGTTTCCATCCAGTGAGTCAAAGAGAACAAAATCGTAACTTCCTGATAAACTGGTGAAACATAGGAGAAGCCACTGTGTATAATAATTTTCGTATGTAATAAATTATATGCATCTCAGAGTGCGCAGAAGAAATGCTGCTGTTTGGGTATGCAGTCATGTAAGAGAGTTCTGGGAGGAATTATACCGAACCACATTGACGACAGACTTCTGAATGACCAAAACAGCATTTCAGATGCTTTGCAACAAGATTTTTCCACTGGTTAGTACAGTTATGCCATCCCATCACGCAAAGTCACATGATGTTTTTGATGCGCATCGAGGAATTTATTCGGTAAATGTGTTTCCATCGTAGTTTATATGCATGTTTTCTTATCGGATAGAAAATTTAAGCGCATAAGTTTTTTTTATGAGCACTTTTAGAATTTATGCACATCTTGGCATTTCCATCCAGCAGTTTTTGATGTGATATCCCAAAATGCGCATAAAAATAGATGGATGGAAACATAGTTATTGACAGACATTAAAAACTGTCCTCAATGCTAAAGCACTGAACCTGCTACTCCAACACATGCAACACCAAAACTCACATCAAAGCAGGAAAAGCAAAAAGAGCTGATGCTTAATACAATACAAACACAGCCTTTCTCATGACTTATAACAGTATGCATAAAAGAAAGGTGTAAGCCACTGGGGGTTTGGGTCACCACACACTCACGGAAACACAAATATAGTCTCACATACCATTGGGCTGTTGATGGTAGGCTGCAGGTGGGGGAAAGGGACCTTGGCCAGGGAATTGCTGCTGGAAGGTCCCACTAAAACTGGTTGGCAGGCAGTAACTTGTTGCGTTCCCAAAGCCAGCTGGCATGCTCATGGAGCCAGTGCCAAATGAGGCTAAAGTAAATAAAAGGAGACCAGAGGAGGAGTAGCATGTTTCATCTGCTCATTCCTTTAATGGACACACACATAACGAGCATGCTGATCTCGACCAAAGCTAGGTTTTACCTGAGGCGGCTGCTCTTCCATTGGTTTGGAATGGATTTGTAGACATGGGCTCCTGAACCATCCCAGCAGCCACGAATGGGTTTGTGGAGGGAGCAGCTGCACGATAAAAAGTGTTGAGTCAGTTTAAAAGACTTGCATGTTAAAACTTACTTAAAAAGAATCTTAAAAGTTCCACCTGCATAACCCTGTTGCATGTTGGGTAGTCCTGGCTGAGCTGGAGGTGCAGCAGCTCCTGGGACACCTCCATACACACTTTAGTAGCGCAAGAACACAAAAACAGACATGAACAGCCTAAAAAGCAAGGTAGATTGTGCAAGGTAGTTTTTAAGTAATGCAGTAATCTCTCACCCTTGTGCGCTCCCGCTGGTAACGGTGGAACTGAGGGCACTATCAAGCTCAGCTAGGGCAGCGTATCGGTCCTCTCTTGATAAACCACTCTGAGGCGGGGCAGGGGCCATACTGGGTAGTGGAGGAACGGACATGCCTCCTCCTGAATTGCAAAAATTACGTATAGCTTAAATTGATACTCATTTATTCAAGACTTATTGTTTTAATTCAATTCAATTTATTTATAAGACACAACTAAAAACAACTGCCATTGACCAATGTGCTGTACAAGAAGACATAACAAACATAACCCTGAAATACATTCAGGCAGGCACAAAGTCACAAGTGGACAAAAAGAGCATAAAAGTGTAAGGTATCAAATCACAAAATCTAAGCCAGATCAAATAGAAAAGATTTTAACTTTGAATTAACAGTGGGCAATGCAGGGGCAGTTCTGATTTGAATTGGCAGGCTGTTTCAAACTTTAGGAGCGGCTGGAGCAAATACCCGATCGCCCCTAGCGTTTAGCCTCGTTTTTGGAACAACTAAAAGCCTCACTGGGCGATGATCTATCAACAGGTCAGAGAGGTATGAGGGTGCTAAACCATTTAGAAACCAATAAGAACACTTTAAAATCAATTCTATAGCGCACAGGTAGCCAATGCAAAGACTGAAGAACAGGAGTAATATGGGCATGCATAATATCACGTATTAAATATGCATAAGGGTCAACAAGAACAACAAAAAAAAAAAAATATAGTGTCCACAATCACAAAGGAGAAATATTTAAAAAATTAAATTTAGACGTGCATGATATGTACTCTTTGTATTTATGTTGGTTTTGTATGGATTTTATACCATTTTCAATAAAAGTTAAAATGACTCCATAAACTTCATGCGGTGTAACCATTGAGTAAAAAGTAACATTTTCCTTAAAATCTGGAACTTATTAAAAAAATGTTTTTGGTAACTGAAATAAAGAAAAATATAAATATTACATGAAAAACTTAAAATACAAACAAAAATTATAAATGAAATATGCAAGTTTGAGTACTAAAATTACTAGTAAAACTATAAAATAAATAAAAATAAATTAAAGCTTTATTGAAAAATTAAAAAACAAAAATTACCATAATAAAAATGACAAAAGCACAACAACATTACTAAAATGATAACTAAAAATAGAATTTAAAATTTGAATATTATAATAGTATATAATAATACTAAAATAACACTGGTGCAATTTATATATATTTTTGGAAGTAATGATTTTGTGAGTTGCACCACATAACATTTTACAACCTGAACTAACCTTGCTTCGTCACACAGTCATGAAGGTATGTAGGGGTCCTCTCTAGGATATAATTTCCTGTTTTATGTTTTTTTTATTAATTGTTTTTTACCCCTGTATATCGGTTGCACCACATGACCTTAAAATAAAGTAAGCTAGCATCAAAAGAGGTGACATTTAGCCAATAACATTCTGTAACAGCCATGACAGGAAATGGAAATACAGGTGAACATAATACACAATGGATGGGGGCAGGGTGAGGTACCTGTGTGGGGCTGTTGAAGGGAAGGCTTTGAGGGGGGTGATGTGCCAAAATTTGACGGTACACTGGCGTTTCCAAAGGAATCAAAATTGGCAAAGTCTGTGGTGGAATTATTTTGTGCTACAGATGGCACAGGGTGAACAAAAAACAGGACTGATGAGGAAAATTAAAGTGACAAAAATGTAGGCAACCAAAAGCAAAATACTGAGCTGACTGATTTCCTTCACAAATGGTTGTAGAGTATGGTAGTTGACATGACATGTCGAGCAATGACATTTAAAGGGATTGATCCTGTCTCCTGTCTTCATTTACTCACCCCATGAAGCATTTGATTTTTATTCATATAATGAAAGTCAGTGGGGTCCAAAACAACATTGGATCCCACAAACGTTCATTGTATGGACAAAAAAGAAAAAATTCAATATATCTTTTTGTGTTCCATAAAAGAAAGTAAGTCAGACAGGTTTGAAGCAAATTGAGTGAGCAAATGATGACAATTTTCTTTTTTGGGTGAACTATCCCTTTAAGTGAATGACAAAAAGCTGCAAGATGTTTAATAGTGGCAAAACAATTAAAGGAACTTGTGACCATCCACGGCATCCAAATATACCTTTCCCTTATACATAAATTAAGGCTGTCAATTAATTCAAGTCAAATCTTAATGGTTACCTGAGGGCCTGTTAAAATGTGCAAAATTAGCAAAGTTTGAGGAGCTGGCAGTTTGAGCTTGAGGGGCAGCAAAAATATCTCCACCCAAGTCAGAGAGGAGGTCAAACTTCTTCTCCTGGCCTGCAGATTGGGCCTGAACACGACTGGTCACTGGGGACTGAGAGAGAAATGAAGGCATGAAGAGAAAAGCAGGGCATAACCTGATTTTACAGAGAAGAACTAACTGTTTTGTGATTGCGAATGAAAGTACAAATGTGTAGGTGGGTGTGCGTAGTTACCTGGTTAGATGGGGTCTTGGTGAGATGCAGGGTTTTGAGGGGCTGGGGAAGAACCTCTGGGGTGCTACTGGTACTGCTAGCAGATGAACCAGATATTGAGGCCTGCACAGAAGCTATCACCTTGGCTTGTTCTGGGGGAACATACCTGCAAATGACCATGGCACAATAATATGGCTGTCATTTTGTAGGCCAACCCGGAGGGCTAATTTGCCATGGGCTCCCTGGGGATTTTATAATGAGTTTTGTATGAATTTGAATGAATTTTTTATAATGAGGTTTCTGATTTAAGAGTAAGAAAAAGTCTGTGCATGGTTAACATGACATGGTTGACAAGAGCTATGTTCTACAACAATTTACACAGTCATACATTACCCCTCAATAGTTTGGGGTCGGTAAGATGTTTTAAAAAACAAACATTTGAAAGAGGTCTCTTATGCTCACCAAGGCTGCACTTGAGGACTACTCTTAAACTGAAATCCACCATTCTAAAATCCCATTAAAATCACCTGAGGGTGAAACTCCTGGCCTGACAATGTTTATTCCCTTAAAGGGTTAGTTCACCCAAAAATGAAAATTCTGTCATTAATTACTCACCCTCATGTCGTTCGACACCCGTAAGACCTTTGTTCATCTTTGGAACACAAATTAAGATATTTTTGATAAAATCCGATGGCTCAGTGAGGCCTGCATTGACAGCAAGATAATTAACACTTTCAAACGCCCAGAAAAGTACTAAAGGCATATTTGTTCATGTGACTACAGTGGTTCAACCTTAATGTTATGAATCGACGAGAATACTTTTTGTGCCCCAAAAAAAACTACTAAATAGCGACTTTATGGCAGTTTGATACACACTCCGAACCACTGATTCGAAACAAAACATTCGTAAAGCTTCGAAGCTTCATTAAGCAGTGTTTTGAAATCACCCATCAATAGATATTGTTGAATAAAGTTGTTATTTTGTTTTTTTGGCACACAAAAAGTATTCTTGTCGCTTCATAACATTAAGGTTGAACCACTATAGTCACATGAACTGTTTTAAATATGTTTTTAGTACCTTCCTGGGCATTTGAAAGTGTTAATTATCTTGCTGGCTATGCAGGCCTCACTGAGCCATCGGATTTTATCAAAAATATCTTAATGTGTGTTCCAAAGATGAACGGAGGTCTTACGGGTGTGGAACGACATGAGGGTGAGTAATTAATGACAGAATTTTCATTTTTGGGTGAACTAACCCTTTAAAGTCACCATTAAATAAAAATGGAGAATTCTTGTTTTTTTGTTGTTTTTTTTTTTTTTGCAATATTGCAGTGTTTATTATACATTATTATTTTTTTATTCATATGCCCTTGTAAGCTTAAATCAAAATAACTCAAAATACAACATCTCATCTCTTCAACATCTGATGAAGTGTTTACTGGAGTGAGGGTGGGACAACCTGTCACTCATGTAAGATCAAAGCAATAGCAAACCACAATTATCCAATCAATTCCTGATGGACAAATCAGGTTCTGCCCTACATTTTTTCTAGTTCAAGAAGCCATTTTACTTGGATATACACCACAATAGGGAAGAAAAGATGATCACAACTTCCGTTTCATGCCAACTTTAAAGCAGAGGTTCTCAGATTCAGATTGACGGGATTGGAGGAACTGTTGGTAAGATTTTTTTTAAAGTCTCTTATGCTCACCAAGGCTGCATTTATTTGAAACACAGTAAAAACAGTAACATTGTGAAATAGTATTACAATTTAAAATAACTTTTCTATTTCAATATATTTTAAACTGTAATTTTTTCCTGTGATGGTAAAGCTGAATTTTCAGCATCATTACTCTAGGCTTCAGTGTCACATGATCCTTCAGAAATCATTCTATATGCTGATTTGGGGCTCAAGAAACATTTATCATCAGTGTGAAAAAAGTTCAACAGTTCATTATAATTTTGTGGAAACCATCATATACTTTTTTTTTTTTTTTTTTTTTTCAGGATTCTTTGATGAATAATGAATAGAAAGATGAAGCTTTTATTTAAAATAGAAATATTTTGTAACATTATAAAATGTATTTACTGCCACTTTTGATCAATTTAATGCATCATTAAAAGTATTATTTCTGTATTATAAGTACTGATCCCAAACTTTTGAATGGTAGTATAAATGCTATAGTTTTATTTACAGTTTGTAAATTCATCAACAGTAAATCATAAACTGTGTTAGGAGTCAATATATCCTAATGTCATTTTTTTCTAAGCCATTTCAGGTCTGTAAGCTGGCAGTGTGAAGGTTTGATGTGGATTCAGAATTCTTTTTGAAGTTTTTGCCTTTGAGACAGGACAGTACAGATTTTGTAATTTAGTGTAGATTCCACAGGGGTTTCCATCAGAATTTATTGAAGAATTTAAGAAACTCTGTATAAAAAACAACAGCTTTACTGCACTACAATAACAGTAATGCCACCTGAACTTATATGAAACTGCATGATCTCAAAATCATTTAGCTCATCAGACACGTGTACAAATAAAAAAAACCCAACATACTACATAGAAACGAGTCACCAAAGGAGGATGGATCTGATCAGAGACTCCTTACCATCTTTTCTTCTCATATTTCTCCTGAAGAAATTCTTTGACTTTCTGAGGTTCACGAAAATCTGGGACCACAGAGCTCTTGTCATCATACAACCCCAGCCAGATGTGTTTGCAGACCTGAGCACAAAAAAAGAGAGAATACTTAGAGGAGCCTCAGTATGTGCATAGACTGTAATGTGTTAAAGCGTGTAGTACCTCATTGCTGTGTTTTTGTAAGAACTCGATTTCCTGTTGGGTGAAAGTTGTCATAGAAATAGACTTCACTCTGTGTGGAGGGTTGAGGCCTCGTCTGGGGTACAAATCAAATGACAAACATCACAAATTTGGCCACTGCATAGACAAGACTAAACTCTGAAAAGTTTACATTATTATTGGTGCTTATATTTATTATTCTTCTGGATAAAACATCTTTTCACTATGGGCACAAATGATACCTCAAAATATATGGATTTTTGAAGAGGGATGTTTTTTCTTTTCTAAAATGATCATACTTTCAACCTTTGTTGGCAGAATAAAAAAAAATGAACTATTAATTATATAATTACTTTTTTAAGAATATTAAAATTATATAATTGTTATACATTTTAATCATTATAATTGAGTCAAGGCAGTGTACTATATATAGCACTGTTCAGACACCTGCAGCTCTGTTTGGGGCCCCTGTCATATTTAGGCACCAGAATATCATAAAGACACTGACATGGAGGGTTGCTCTTTTGACTTAGGACCAGAAATTGAGGTCCTGTGAAGCCCAAAAGCCCTATGAGGGCCCCGGAGGCCCTTGTGGGTCCCTGTCATATTTATTCATATCTCAGCACCAGAATGTCATAAGGACACTGGCATCAGGGGCAGCGCTTTTGACTTAGGATCTTAAAAGGAGGCCCCTTGTGGAGTCTTAGCCTTCTGGGGCCCCTGGAGGCCCTGTCATATCGATTTTGGCACCAGAATGTCATAAAGACACTGACATCAGGGGTGGCACTTCTGACTTAGTACTGTAAATTGACGTCCCAGTGTGGTGCCCCAAAGCCCTCTGGGGACCCCTGGTGGTCAATGTTGGCCCCTTTCATAACGCTGCACCAAAATTTCATAGAGACATCATCTTACCATCCAATGAACTGAGACCCCATGTGCACTGCCAGGGGCCCCAATCTCAGCACCACAATATCATACCGACATTTTCACTTATGGCATTGTCTCTAAGTTCAAAACACTCATATTCTTTTCAGTTTATCTAGTTATGAACATAATTTATGCATAAGCAGCTGTAATGTTTAAACATGGGTGTGTCATAACGTTGACACAGTACTTTAAGAACACATACTCACAATTAGCCATTAAGCACAAACGTCACACCGTGTTATTTGAAACGGAGCGTGAAGTTCGGCTGCTCTGGCTCTGAATCTCGTGCTATTTTTGTGAAAGCTGATGTTATGATGATGTTAGAGACAGCTGGGACACATTCTGCAGATGATCTCTCAGATGGGAGGGGTTGTTAGGCGTCTGCCCATACAGACTCTTGGGGAAAAACAACAAGTTCATACACCATCTGTGTGAATATGAGGGGCCTCGTTATGAACTTACAGTATTCCGGAACAGGTGGTGCACACAAACGAGCCTACTGTCATGTTGGCGTAGGTCGGGCCGCGCTGATCGCAATCAAAGCATTTCCTATTAGGAGGCAGGCTGGTCATCTCCCGAAGCATCTTCAAGTGTTTCTCCTCCTGTTTTCGCTTGGCACTCGCCGCCATCACGAAATAATAAAGCTGTCGATTCTAGGGTAGGTGGAGCTGTAAGTTCTGGGTAAACCTAGTGCATAAACACGCCCGGCAGCGATGGAAAACCGTTCCACATAGGACAGCCAGGAATAGCCATAAACGTCCTGTTCTTCACTGGAATGATGTAGAGCGCTACAGGCTGTGCATGTCAATGCTGCCATCTACTGCACTGGAGAGAAACGCCTCTGTCCGGCACTTGGTCAAAAATATTAGTAATATATGGGTATATGAATATTTAATTGTGAACGAGAGCCCGACAACCTTACAAAAACACTGTTCCATGGTACAGAGCACTGAATGATAACCGCATTCATGTTTCATGGTAATTACATGGCGCTCACTTAAGGGTCACACATGCGATCCTCAGTGCAAACCAGACTGGAGAAAATAAGCATTTTTAAAGAAATGCTACACGTTCTATATTTTGTATCAACAATATTTGTTCTTTAATATTTTGTATTTAATATTAGAAATATTAATATCTTTTACTTTAATATTAGAAAATATTTGGTATTTCCAATCAATGCAGTATTTAAGACCATTTAGCCTTTTGTAATCATGTCCAGTTTTTTTGTGTTCATACAGCAAAAGTCACCAAGTACCATTCTGATGAAGTAAAAAATGTTAAACATTGAAAAGACCACCATATTTCTTATGTATTATGGCACTGAATGATTCCCATATTCATGCAGAACATGGTACCCCAAGGTACTTTAAAGATTACCATGGTATTGCAAAGCTAAAAAACCATGGCATTACCAAGATACCATGTCCAAAATCATGATATTAGGTTGGTACGTTGTAGTTTTTGGATGGATCAAATACAAAACACAAAATCACAAACTCACACACACACACACAAACACACATACATTGTACTATATGTATATATAGGCAATAAGGTATTGAACCACATTAAACACAAGCCACACTAGTATTGTACTATAATATATAAAGCAGAGTATACATTTATAAATAAAAAGAGGTTTACTGTAATTTAATACAGGCTTCCAAACATAAAAGTTACAAGCATTCATTAAAATATATCTTTTCTTGGCACTTGTTTTTTACATTATTGTTGACATTTGAACATGATAAAATACTCTGTAAAATAAGGATCTAAAACAGATATATGCCATTATACTTTTAACTCTTCTGTCCACATGATGATCAATGCGTTAAGATACAAGATTAAAAAAGGTCCGCCCTATTCAATTTTTGATCGTTTTCTCCCACTGGATCCTCCCACAGCTGCAGATTCAGCCTAGATAAGGAAGTCAAGATTGTTATTTTCAATGTTCGAGCAAGCAATCAATTTACAATACTTCTAAACTGATATCTAACCTTTCTCCTTCGTGTTGCAGGGAAAAAATCTTCGAGTCTTGACTGTCTAGTGTGGCCCATTTTCTCATCCACCTCCCTCTGCTTCCTTCTCTTTGAGAGAGAATCACGAAACTTCTGCATGCGTCCCCGCACCTTTTCTTCCCTTAAAACAGCGAACAAGGTCACATACCCAAATCTCAGATACTATTAAACATTAGAACACAGGGACATACTTCAAAGGCTTCTCCTTGCACAGGAACTGCACCAGACCCTCTTCATCAGGCTCACTCCAGGCCAGAACAGGGTCGTCAATTTGTGGGGTTTCAAAAAACAGCTTGCGGGCATCCTTGTACTGCCAGTTTTGAGGGATAGGGTGTGTCTGTAAGAATTGACAGCCAAAGTCACCTTTATTTTTGTTGTATGAAAAACAGCAGCCTGAACATTCTGTTTAACATCTATTTTTGTGTTCCACAGATAAATGAAAATCATATTGTAGAAAGCAAATGAGGGTGATTAAGTCATGACAAAACTATCTGCTGTCTTCTAGTGGGATCAAGTCACCATGAAATCAAAATGGACAATTCTTATTTTTAAGGAAAATTGCAGTGTATATTATTGATGATTTATCTATGCAGTTTTTTTAATTTCATGTGTCCTTCTAATCTTTAATTAAAAACATTAATTTCCCATCCCCTTGCACTTACATCTCTTCATTGATGGTGTAAGCACAATAATACTGATGACGACAACGATTCAATAATTTCCTGATGGACAAAATCCTTCTCCTACACTTCTTGTTCAAGAAGCTATTTCACTCGGATATACATTATAATAGGCATAGGTGGAGCATGTGTAAAACTTGAAACTAGCGTGGAATTTTCTCACTCAAACCACTGCCTGCTGCTGCTTCCGATTGCTTTTAGAGGAAAGAGCTGCCCATAACTGCTTGTCTAGGATCAGCTTTCTCCGTAATAATTATAGCATAATGGCGAAACAGAATTTAGTGTTTACACTCGAGAACGTCAAAGGTTTCTATTTACAACATATTTTGCGGCGTTTAGCAATATCTGTTGATTTCTTGAATGCAATGGCCAATCAGACATGTTTAAGTTAGAATCCACTCACCACTCAAAACGCTCGCAAATCCTCTCATAATAAGTCAAAAAAGTGTAGACATTATGTAGGCTAAATAAGAGATTCATTGTGCAGAGTCAGCTTCATTGATTATAGCAGAACTTTATGAGATTGTGATGAATTGTGTGCTTTCTAGGCACTATATATTATCCATTCAGAATTTGAACAAAACTTTTGTTTTATTGCATTAGGTTAGGCAATGGTTATTTATTATTTGAAGTGGCTGATATGTCAAATCACACATACAGTAAGCTTGCTTTTCTGTTCGAATTATAGTGGTTTGCGATTGTAGCCTCTTTAATAACAAATAATTTATTGGGAGCATTTATGCTGGGATGTGTAGGTTGTTGCTAACTATTTTATGACTTTAATTAAATGTGTTTTTGAGGAGGAAGTGCATCTAGCCTTATCCTGGATTTAGTTCACCCTCTGCCTATGATAATAGAGAAGAAAAGACGATCCCAATTTCTGTTTCATGTCGACTTTAGCAGGGCTCGATTAATCTCGCTTAAGATTTTTTTCTGAACAAGTACCTTTCTGTTGACATGTTCCATCACACCTTCTATTGTATGATGTTGTTTAATAAGCTTCAATGCCCGACTCGGCCCAAGACCCCCAATCTTATCACAGTAGTCACAGCCCAGCAAGATACACAGGTCAACAAACTAGGAAAGAGACACAGAAAGATAAATTAAACAAACACGCTTTTGGTATTAAAAGTTCTGTTCTTTTGGATTTTTTTTTTTTCCAAATGACTTTCCAAGGCTATTTTAACAAAGACTGTATAATTCAAATATTACTCGAACTCAAAATTAAGTACTACATGTAGTTAAACCTGGTATTAAGATGCATTTTGGTCGATCGGATCACAAGTGGACGATGCTAAATACAGGTGTAAATGGGATCTAAAACATTTTGAGCTTGTCCACTTTTGTCCACCAATTTCAGAGGAAGTCAAAAACACATTCGACCGGATTGCTTTCATAGTGTAGACACTCATGTGGTCAGATGTGTTCGAACAGCCACAAAAGACCGCCTACTCTCCACCTCCTGACCTAATGCGTAAACATTATGGGAAGCGCACTAGCCAGATGGGATTTAAACTTTGTCGGCTGAAGACTCAAGTTTGGTTTGAAGTGGAAAAATGTACCAAGCACAATGTTCTCTCACCATTCCTGATTTCTAACACACACTCACCGCGTTCGACATGGTCTCGCGGCTATCAGAGCAGAAACTATAGCTGCTGCTCTCAGTATGATTTCCTGTCATCTCTGGGCGTGTTCATATGTAAATTGCACACACTTATTTTGTCCATTAGATCGAAAGATCTGAAAAAACCCATACATTTACCCACCCATAGACCCTCCCCTCGAAGAAATCAGGACAGAAGTGGCAGAAAGTGGACAAAAGAGATGGATTAAAACACCAAGGGTAAACGGGTATGTGTCTCCCTCGTCTACTTGTGATCCAATCGACCAAAACACATCTTAATACAAGGTGTAATAAAGGCCTTAGAGGTGATTCTAATTACACTGAGACATGTAGATTAGCAGTTATTGAGAATCAAGGCCTGAGATTTATTTCTAAAACACAGAGCAATCAATTTAAGAAAAAGGCAAAACAATGAATGACCAGAATAAAGACTGAAGGTTTTACCTGTTCATATGTCAGCTGTAGAGCTTCCAAAAGCTTTGGTAAGGAGTACTCTGTCACCTCACTATGAGAGAAATGATTTAAGGACATAACCCTGATAGCTATTGCTGTATTTTAATGCACATTACTGTAACTGTGTTATATAATAATAATAATAATAAATATATTTTTTTTCTCACCTATCTTTTTTTGCATTGAGCTGGCGGAGAAGAACAGTCCCTCCAAATGCCAGTGTGTCCATGTCCTCTGAGGCTACAGCATTAACTGTGCCACTTTTGACCAGGTGGGCACACAGTGCCTCTGCTTCACCTGGAGCCTGACATTCACAGTGATGTGAAAATAAGTCAAACAAGAACCTCTCAAATTCATATGATAGAGTAGTTATTTGTATAACGCTAACTAAATTAAATCGGGAAAAAAAAAGAGAAATAAATAAAATACCTTGATACATGGCACACCCATGAGCTGTAGGAGACGTAGGCAGTCTTGTTTCAAGTTGGACACTAAAAAAGTTCAAAACAATGTGCATAAATATCATAGGCACCAGCAAATTGGGTCAAATCGTGATTAGTAGAAACAACATAAAACTATACAATATAGTTATAAGAATGTAAGATATATTAAGAAAGATTTCTATTTCAAATAAATGTTATTTTGAACTTTGTTCATCAGAAATCCTGAAAATATGTACTACAGTTTCCACAAAAACATTAAGCAGCACAAATGTTTTCAACATTGATAATAATAAGAAATGTTTCTTAAATCATCATATTAGAATGATTTCTGAAGGATCATGTGACACTAAAGACTGGAGTAATGATACTGAAAATTCAGCTTTGACATCACAGGAAAAAATTACACTTTAAAATATATTAAATTAGAAAACAGTTATTTTAAATCCTCCACACACCTGTGTTGGGGCTCTGTGAGCTGTTCCAGCCTGTGGTTTGAGCTCTTTTCTCCAGCTAGAGGAATTACATGACATATTATTAAAAACAAATGGATTATAAAATTATTATATGTATGTAATTATTAAATAATTTTATTAGATTACATCTCACCACAGCTCTCTTTTGACTGGGTGGTCTGCCATCAAGTACAAAGACAGGCTTGATGTCATGCTCCAGGAAAGTAAGAGTGCGGTAAAACAAGCCTGTGAGAGGGCTGCAACATCAGATGTTCATATTTGTAAGATAATTCACACACACACACACATAGAGAATATATATATATATATATATATATATATATACACACACACAAAGGATAAAAAGCTCACAAGATGTACAAAAGAGAAAAGACACTTGTTTTAATTCATTTTTAAGCAAACCTTAGCTTCAGATGGCTAGGGAGAGCTGAGCGAAACTGATTCACCACAATAGATGTATCCAGTGCGATAATCTTCCCTGGATCACAGGAACATGACAGTTGTTACAGAGTTTAGGCAAATATAACAGATCAAAAAGAATTTGGAGTAGATGGCGACTAATAATAACAATCTAATTCTGAAGTGCACATTTGAGATGCATTTTTTCCGCCTGTCAATGGCTTTTCTTACCGTTTTCTTTCAAACAGGCAAATACATTACTGAATATTATTTTTACGTCGATTACTCAGATTTACTCAGAAAGCTTTTTCGGTTACATTTTAACTGTAATGCACTGATCTTACCAGAATAATCACCGATCTCTTTGTTGCGCGTAGACGCTGGCGCGTCAAAATGAATTAAATGCGCTAACTTTGTAATCCCCATATTAAATTAAAAACGTGTTTGACTCTGACGTGCTGGTAGGACTGTTGTTATTGTTCTTCATCATACAGCTTCATTTCCGCATGGTCGCCAGTTGGTTGCCATGGTAACAGCGCTGATAGGCCACTGCGACTTCGCGTCACCAACACGTTTCTGACCATAGATATATACATAGATAACGTAGGAAACCGTAGTTAGACGCATGTATGAATATCTATATCTACTACAATAGACTTAAGCAGATGATTTTGCTAAACTAACACGACATTAGAACTTTGTCATAGCAAAAGTAAAAACAACAATGTCATAATACAAACTTGTAATATTGAGTTAATACATATAAAACACAAACCAACACATTATCACATTCGTCTGTGAAAGGTTATCCATTTCTTCTTTTAAATCTCTTTTCTATAAATTTCACAACCAATAGCTGCGCAGTGTTGTGGCATCATTGTGAGTGATGACACGCTTACCGTTCCAAGATGGCGGGCGCGGCGACGTGTCTGTGTCCGTGTCGGTCGAATGTGGCATCTATGTATCCATGTTCGTGACTGCAAAGTCTGGAAACAAACTGACCCAACTCGCTTGCCGTAGTCAAGCTCCAGCGTGCAGTGCGCGAATAGTTTTGAAAGTGATTCGTGTGTGAAAGCAGAGGATGTACAGACTGCAAGTGTAAATGTTTGTCTCAGTATTTTATTAGGTCAACTCGGCCTAAACATTTCTCTGTATATATATATATAAAAAAGCACATTTAGCAAGTAAAGATGGAGCAAGGACTAGAGATGTCAGCAATGATTCCTGCATTGCAAGAACTAGCCAGGTAACATCAATGGCTGCTAATGGCGATAGATAATCACTTGTTAAATACTCCTGACAAGTGTCCTCAACATAAATATTTAAAAATAAAGCTCATACAAGGCCTCTTATGTCTTTTCCAGTGCCAGTTCAGTTGAGTACAACCAGGCTGTGCAGAAACCACGTCAGATACTGTGTCAGTTCATTGACAGGATACTGACAGATGTTGATGTCGGTAAGGAAAAATGCATTGCATCTTGGAGTTGAGGATACTTGTGTTATGTCATGTTTTTTACGAGAACATCTCAAAATGTTTCCATAGTTTACTCACCCTCATGTTGTTTGAACCCATGCAAAATAAACATAACGCAATTAGCTGCAGGTTGACTTCATATGGTTAAAGAATTATAGTTAAAACTATTAATGTGAAGCCCTCTAGAATAGATTATGCTCTGAAAAAGTAATATGTTACATATTACATTAAACAAAAATATCAATACAAACATTACATAAATTAAAAATAAGGAATTCCTTTCCATTACTTACAAAGTTCTGGGTTCTTGTTACACAAATGTTTTCCATAGTTTACAATAGTTGCAGATCTCATTGTTATGAACTGAACAGCTAAAAACACACACAACAATTCAAACACTAGATGGTAGATTACATATTGTATACTACATGTATATGTATATACACAAACATGCATACTTGCGTTAATTTTATGATACTAAATGATACTATTTTATAGATATATACACTACTAGTCAAAAGTTTGGACACGGTAAGATTTTTAATGTTTTTAAAAGAAGTTTTGTCTGCTCACCAAGGCTGCATTTATTTAATTAAAAATACAGTAAAAACAGTAATATTGTGAAATATTATTACAATTTAAAATAACTGTTTTCTGTTTGAATATATTTTATAAAGTAATTTATTCCTGTGATCAAAGCTGAATTTTCAGCATCATTACTCCAGTCTTCAGTGTCACATGATCCTTCAGAAATCATTCTAATATGCTGATCTGCTGCTCAAGAAACATTTATGATTATTATCATTGTTGAAAACAGTTGTGTACTTTTTTTTTCAGGATTCCTTGATGAATAGAAAGTTCAAAAGAACAGCATTTATCTGAAATACAAAGCTTTTGTAACATTATACACTACCATTCAAAAGTTTGGGGTCAGTAAGAATTTTTATTTTTATTTTTTTGAAAAGAAATTAAAGAAATTAATACTTTTATTCAGCAAGGATGCATTAAATCGATCAAAAGTGACGGTAAAGACATTTATAATATTACAAAAGATTATATTTCAAATAAATGCTGTTCTTTTGAACTTTCTATTCATCAAAGAATCCTGAAAAATATTGTACACAAATATTTTGTACAATTGTACACAATAAATGTTTCTTGAGCAGCAGATCAGCATATTAGAATGATTTCTGAAGGATCATGTGACACTGAAGACTGGAGTAATGATGCTGAAAATTCAGCTTTGATCACAGGAATAAATTACTTTATAAAATATATTCAAACAGAAAACAGTTATTTTAAATTGTAATAATATTTCACAATATTACTGTTTTTACTGTATTTTTAATTAAATAAATGCAGCCTTGGTGAGCAGACAAAACTTCTTTTAAAAACATTAAAAATCTTATCGATTCCAAACTTTTGACCGGTAGGGTATATATATATATATATATATTAGTATCATTTAGTACCATAAATACTAGTTTACCTAAAAATGTCACCCTCATGTTGTTGCAAACTTGTATGGCTTTCTGAAGAACACAGAAGAAGATTTTAAAGAAAATGTAAATTTTAAATTTAGATTTTAAAGTCACTAACAAGTTTTTGTGACAGTTCACTTCAATTGTATGGACAAAAAAACAAAAAACATTTTTTTTGTTGTTGTGTGTGTGAACTATCCCTTTAAAACAAGTTAACAGAATATTTAATTCTGTTGGATATTTCTCTTCATCTCTTTCCACTATCGGTTTTTAGTACAGTAATTTTTTAGATGTTTATCTTCTTATGTTTATATAGTCTATTAATTTTTTATTTTTTATCTCTTTCACATTTTAGTTGCTTTAGAGTTATGTAAGAAGACCAGTTTTGAGCCAACATGTGTGATGCTACTGGACTTTGTGCAGCACATTATTAAATCCTCTTCATTAATGTTCATAAACCCAGCGTGTCTTCCAGATCACTTCAGAAACTCAGAGAACAGCTGCGTTGGTAAGTTGATATAGTTTACATTATCGCTACCAATGTTCTGCACAACTATCTTGCTTAGATTGTCTGCCTTCCTTCTCCCTTCATAGATTTCAGTAAATGGATCATCAACCGCCTCTTGCGAATTGCTGCTTGCCCAGAGTGTGAAGATCTTCACACAAAGATCTCATCAGTCATTTGTTCCTTGCTTCACCTTTTCAGAGCCAAGGGTCCAGTCCTATTTGGCCTGTTTTCCACAGAGCTAATAGGTTTAATGCAAGATCTAGTGCATAAGAATTTCATGGTCAGACCATCACCACAATGGCCAGTGGTGGTGGAACGCTTCTCCATCAGGTCTGCAGAGTCTGCTGTTTACCTGACCCCTACCATCCTTCAGCTGTCCTCATGTGCTTCAGCTCAGATGTTGTTAGTAACTTCAATAACAGTGCTGACAGATATTTTGCAGGGCATTTTCTTCCCAAGAGAAGTGGGCATCATATGGAACTCTACTTGCCTCATGCTGTCTAATGGGAGCCCGAAGCTCAAGGCAGCATCTATGGTGCTTTTAACTCACATTGTGACTCTAGGAGGTTTCCCTGAAGACCATTCACAGTCATTTTTCTCTGCTTATTTGCATCTCCTGGACTCATTGCCTGCTTTTGAAGAGTCAGAGCTCAGTGTCTTTGGCAAGGATTTCCAGAAGCTCTCTCAGTGTGTTTTCCTGCCAGAGGAAGGCACTCACAGCAGGTTTGAGAGAGTCCATCTAAACATGCTGATGGAGAGGCTTGAGAAACTGGTGGTTGGTGGGGCACTAGAGCAGTTGAAGGTAATGGAGGTGAAAGCTACACTTTGTGAAGTCTTCTGCTTTGTCCTTGAGTTTGTTCCTCCCGGATACGAGTGTGCAGTGCCGATCCGGAAGGAGAGAGTTGCAGCCATTTGCAAAGCTGTTATTAAGACCATTGGAACCCAGGACCAGCAGGAGGTAAAGGGTCAAAGGAAAAATTAATCCAAAAAAGACAATAACCCATATGTTTTTCTAT
This sequence comes from Hypophthalmichthys nobilis, assembly GCA_037950665.1. Classification (NCBI taxonomy): domain Eukaryota; kingdom Metazoa; phylum Chordata; class Actinopteri; order Cypriniformes; family Xenocyprididae; genus Hypophthalmichthys; species Hypophthalmichthys nobilis. The sequence goes on from CM075488.1 coordinate 21,730,730, forward strand.
TTTCTGTCAAACACAAAATAATAAGTCTAGCCAAAGGTCCAGGCTGCTCTTTTCCATATATTCAAAATGAATGGGAACATGACATGTCAAGCTTCAAAAATGACAAAAACAAGATTAAAACATCAGAGACATCTTTTGCACTATAAAGTGTTCCGAAGCAATGTAGGGAAAAGTCTGACATTTGAAGGAATAGTTCACCCAAAAACTAAAATTCTGTCATCAATTACTCACCTTTGTGTTATGTTATATAGATTAATGTAAACAGCCCTCTGCAAACACCCTTGTAATTCGTGTCAACCTTTTTGAAATGATTATTTCATAGAAGGTTCAACTGGTGTAAGGAATTGGAAGCAAGCAGAGTATGGCTGTTTCTAAAGCACGCAGTGCCATCTGCTGTTAATAACTAAGCTCAGAGTGGAGAGGGAGAATCGCGATGCATTCAGAAAATATCAGAATCAATTCGAAATTCGTGATTCAGCCCTATTCATCATAATGTGACCATACCTATTCAGAAGACTTGGATTAAACAACACGATTCACCACTGGATTACTTTTACAATCTCTTTATAAACTTTTTGAATGGTCATAGTTTTAATGAAATTAACTTTCAATGGAGAGACAGAAATCTCTCAGGTTTTATTAAAAAAATATCTGATGGGTTTGGAATGACGTGAGAGAGAGTAACTGATGACTGAATTTTCATTTTTGGGTGAACTATCCTTTTAAATTGTTGTTAGTTTCAAATCTTGCCATACAGTAGCTCAAATCTAATTTTCATTTCATACATTAATATGTTGTTTGAAGTCGTAAAGTGGTGATGTATTGTAGAGAGTAACATATTTTCTGTTGAAAACTAGCAAAGTGTGGAAGGCTACCTGTATGCTGCCCTCAAGACAGACGCCATTGCTGCAGTGCAGGATATGCAGGCCGGTGTTTCTGACCCTGCTGACCCTAGTATGTATGAAGAGGAGGTTCCAGCCAAACGACCAAACCTCTCTCTTCCAACCCAACTAAGAAGCGAGGCCAAAACTCAGCAAATGTATGCAATTCTCTGTCCCCACTCAGTCTCTGCTGTCTCTCCTCTTACCATGTGTAAAGATGAGCTTAACACATTAAGATGATCTTGTGCACCATCAGGCAGGTGGACATGAAGAGCAGAAGTGAGGTGTGGGCAGCTATAGACAGTCGACTGGATGAGTTACTGACACAGATGAGGGACCACACAGCGAGCCAGTGCGTGAGCACCGTGCAGGGACTGACGGTCATCTTCCACCTGGCTGCACTTTGCTCAAAGCACTGTCTGAATGGATCACAAAGGTATGGTTTTATTTAAGGCCTATGTTGTGTTGTATGGTTATTGGTTCTTAAATACCTCTTCATTGGCAGAGGACAGAAGACATCAGATGGAGCCCAGCTTGTTTGGTTAAAGCCTCAGATTTTGGCTCAGGTGGTCGAGAGTTGCCGCACCGTGATGGCAAACACCTCTAATGAAGAAGAGCTGGAGCCTCTGGTGGAGGGCACTGTCAGGATCCTTGATGCTGTTCTCTACCTCAACAGTAAGCATCTTGGTTATTTTTAAGGATGTCCTAATATTAAAATTCTGGTCAAAACCGAAAAGCCTAATATTACTTTCAAGTTATAACCGATTAATGACAAATAGACAGTACTATTTGTTTTAAATTAATGAAAAATATATCACTAAAAACTAAAAGTAAATATACCACAAGTGAATTTAGGTATTTTAACATTATAATGTACAGTTTGAAAAATGGATATTTATTTTGATATTTGCTAAAGATAACATTTAACAGTATTATTCAGTTATTAGTGTTTTTGAAGATTAACTAAGAATGGGTTTGATAGCATTAAATTAAAAAAAAAAAAAAAATCTGTTTTTGGCCAATAGCTGTTATACATTATCCTTCAAAAGTTTGAAGTTAGTATTTAAAAAAATAAATAAATTAATACTTTTATTCAGCAAGGATGCATTAAATTGATCAAAAGTGAGAGTAAAGACATTTAAAAGGTTACAAAAGAGTTATGTTTCAAGTAAATGATTTTTCTTTTCACAAAATATTGAGCAGCTGTTTTCAACATTGATAATAAGAATTTTTTTTTTTGACCAAATCAGCATATTAGAATTATTTCTGAAGGATCATGTGACACTGAAAACTAGAGTAATGATGCTTAGAGGAATAATTTACATTTTAAAATATTGCAATTTAACATTGTTGTATTTTAATATAATATTTCAGTACAATTTTACTGTTTTGTTATATTTTTAATCAAATAAATTACTTCTTTCAAAAAACATTTAAAAAAAATCTTACCGACCCCAGATTTTTGAATGGCTGTGTGTGGCACCGATGTTTTGTGCATCCCTAGTTATTTTACTAATTTATTCAGAAATTGCAAATGTTTAAAAATGTTTTATGACTCTAGAGCAGTACATAATTATGTTTAACAGCATGATATCAGTCTATTTGAAATAATTTGATTTGTATTGTCTATTTACAGCCGATAGTCAGGGTGACACAAGTTTTTACAGGAATGTTTGTGCTCTGCTGTCGATTCCATGGGTGCTTGAGCATTCTTCACAAACGGTTTATCAGACGACCTCTTTTCCTGCAAGTCTGATTTCACTCTCCCAGAAACTTGATCCTGCCTACTGTAAGTATCTAATCCATTAATGTTGGGCAATATTTTTGTTAATGGCTAACTGTTTATTTGTTAACTGTTTAATTCACTTTACAAATTCTTATACTTTTAACGCTTGTTGTTTTGTATTTTTGTACATAGCTGCACAAACTCGAGCACACTGTGTGTTTCTGCTCGGCCTGCTGTCAAAGAGTGTGTGCGGTGACTGGCGGTCATCGGTTTATCGTTGGGCCCTGCAAAGTAAGATGGAAGCCGAGCGGGCCAGTGCCATTAGAGGCTTCCCCCTTCTGCTGCACCACCTAGGAGTCAAATCCTACAGCCTCATCCACGAGGTCCTTCTGTACGTCACCATCTAACAGTCATTCTTTAAATCATCCAATATTGGCACACATCATTTCAGGGTACCCATTGTCATGTAAAACCTGGAAATATCAGGGAATTTTAAAATTGTGATTTCCAGGCCTGTAAAAGTCATTTTCAGTTCTAAATTTTTTAATCGACTAGAAATATATTAAACAAAATACATTTTTTTTTAAAATCCTTATGCAGTTTATGAATGACCGAAAGATGGTTAAAAAGGGGAACTTTTTGCTTGAGATGTAAAGAAATATATGAATAAATTGTGTAATTTGAATTGTGAAATAATGTGTAGGGCTGGACTTGATTGGATAGCAGGAAGTTAGTGTTGCTAACTAAGGCTGTACTCACTAGGCGATTTGAACCGTACCCGAGCATGTTTGACCCCCAAAGTCTGGTACTTTTGGATGGAGTGATCACTCCATACCAGACCCGGCCGTGGTTAGCTAAAGAGTTGTGCTCGGGCGCGGTACGCATGTAGTGTGATCGCTAACTGCACCAGAGCACATAACGGCTACTACTTTTGTGTGCGCTACTGTCATCATTGCTACAGCAAACATTTTCTGTTACTACTTGGATAGTACTCTTTTCAATTAATTTGAGGATATTTTATTAGAGTATATTTAGGTTTATAACGGGTCTGGTTCTCACCTGAACAGGAATTGTAGTTTGTGTAGTTTGAACAGGAATTGCTGCAATAAAGCTGCAAATTCCTCCATCAACATCAGCTGCCTCAGTAATAATCTTTTAATATGTGCAGCACGATCAAGTGAAAATAGCTGCATGGCATGAATGATAAATCTATTAGGCAGTCTATTAGCAAAAGTGCTTTTCTTCCTGTTTTCTTCAAAACAAAAAGTTGCATCGTAAATGACATAAGCATGCTCTGGCCTGGAATGTTAAGTGCAATGTGAGTGCATGAGTGGGGAGGGGGGACAATTGTGCCAGGGCACTGTACAAAGCAACTGTGTCTAGTGTGAGTATGCCCTAAATGGAAGCAGATCTGAATTCCAATTTGCAGTCAGTTGTAGAGGATATTTAGTCCCACTCACCCCCCGAGACATGCGTCATGAAGAGAACAGATGTCTAAGCAAGGATCCAACATTTTTGATTATGAGTGCACATGAATGTAAAAAAAAAAAAAAGAGTTCATTTATAATAAACACTGCAGCGTTCTGTAAAAAATAAAAAGTGTCAATTTTGATTTCATGGTGACTTTAATGCACTTTTGTTAACTTTTTAATTTATTACTGAATTTAGGAACAGACTCCAGGACAGCTCAACACAAGTGAAGATTGAGCTGGCCGGTATCACAGGGCAGCTGGCCTGCTGTTTGTCTGAGAGCTCACAACTGCAGTTCCCTCAGGAGACAATGCCTTCCCATGAGCTCCTCTGTGCTGGTCTCAGCATTTCAGACTCCCATCCCTGCCAGACCTCCTCAATTGGAGCCTCCATCCTCACCCCGTTCCTTCTGCTGCTCAGATCTGTGGAGGACATGAAGGTGAAGCAAGGTTAGTCTGGTCAGCAACACTGTGAAGCCTCCCCCATCACAAACACAGCTCTTTCGGGTGCTTGTGATGGCATGTCTCAGCAGGTAAAAGTATGCTAATTAGGCTAAGTAAGCTAATTTTAATAAAAGGTCCAACATAGTAACAATACTTTTAGTTGTGTTTCTGTGTGTCATGATTAAGCAATTGATTAGGATTATAACACTCTGTCTAGAGCGAACGTGAGCATCTCGCTGATAATAAACCTATTCAAAGTATCTGCACTGGGCGCATTTTTTAACATGATGTTCCACAACTAATTGAGGCACATCAAAGTAAACAAACTGGTACATTTATCTTTCTAAACAGGTGCATGATGGTGCTGTATGGTATCGAATCATCCATTATAGTGCTTAGCATCACAATGCCCTTTACTCTTTGATGTGTTTATGACCTGTTTTAATCTTTGAAGTTTGGCTTGCAGCGAAATTTGGCTTGCACTCCTGTACCCGAACCTGAATGTCTTTTCCCATGTAACATGTCAGTCATGGTCCCACACTAGGTAAAAACCCTTTTGCTTCACCTGCTACAGTAGCCACGCACCAAACTCTCGCTATAGGTTGAGCTGGAAAGAGATAGATGGATCTGAGTGGACCACTCTCAATGTTTTGATGGTGCCTGGGAAGCTCAATGTTTACACTTTTGGGGGAGATAAACCCATTAATGGTATACTAATAGTATAAACAATAAACTTGGTTAAGAGAATGTATTTTAACGTAAGAAAATCATATATACTTTACTTTTAAGCTGTCTTGAAGATTAAATTATTAGTGTAAAGAATGTAAGTAGCTGAATTTAGTTAAATGAATTTATTTATAATTTTTTTCTTTATGCTTTTGGTTAGTGGTGTAACGGTACACATATTCATCTTGCGAATTTTCGGTACATGTCAATACGGTTCGGTATGCATGTGTACATGACAAATACAGCGTTGTAGCCTAACCACCATTGGCAGCTTGTAAACGATGTCACGTAGCATAACATTTAACTCAGGCAAGTCATTCAGTGTCCACAGCTTGTTAGTTCATTAGAGAAATGAACTCTAGAGAGGAGCATTTAGTTAAATATATGCACTATAATAGTCTATATATTCATTATTTTTTACTTAACCTGTTAGTGTTGTCTTCATTTTTTAATGTATATTTAAATAAATCCATCATGAAAACAAGTTATGACAGCCACTGTGTAAATAATTATTTTAACAACGAATTGGAGTAGAATTTGTTTATTTAATTATTGATTATTATATCTAAAAATAGAAACTAAATTTAATAGTTAACCTTTAATATTATAGTAATGTGCAAGTAAGGGCTCCCTATATAGTAAACAGCATTTACAGAGAACATTTTAATTATAATTGAATTAATGTAAGGATAGAGACACAATTTATTCAGTAAACCACTGTTTAATACAATAAAAGGGAAAAAAGGAGTTTTATGTTTAGTTTTCTCCCCCCTGCTGTACCATACACGTACCAACCTCAAAACTGAGGTAAGTACCAAACCGTCATTTTTGTGTACCATTACACCCCTACTTTTGGTTGTATATACCTTTGATTTTGCAACCTGATCTGAACATTAAACTATAATCTAAAGTATAATCATTTTTCTATTTAACATTTTGTCTTTTGGATTTGCAGCTTTTATCAGGAATATACGGCACTTATTCAAGCATGTGAATCTTGGTAACAGTGACCCTGATACAAAAGCTCTGGTTAGTGCGTTGGTCAACCTCATTGAAGACCCTGACCAGGAAGTTCGCATAATGTTCGGCCAAAACATTAAAAACCTTCTGGAGTTTTGGAATGGAAATGGCTTCCTAAAGGAGGTACAGATTTTAAAGTTCAAATTATATTAACATGCTGTAAGCATTATTACCTTGTTTGTACTTAATGTCGTTTATTAAGTCATTTAGCAGATGTTTTTATCCAAAGCGACTAATGGATGGACTATAATTTTGCGTCCAGCTTCTTGTGTCCAGGCTAAAAGAAGCTTATACAAATGCAAAGACCTCCAGAAACAATGAGCTCAAAAACACACTCATATTAACCACTGGAGAAATTGGGAGGTAGTGCAAAATGCTTCTTTTTGGTGCCACTTTTAGTATATATTGATTCATCCAGCTGTTAAAAGTGCACAAATCTTGTTTCATTAATGCTTTTGTGCTTATGGTGCTTCTCAGAGCTGCTGAAGGGAACCTAGTATCTTTTGCTCTGCTTCGCCTTCTGCACTGCCTGCTGTCCAAATCCAATCCCGTATCAGTAGCAGCCTACACAGAGATCCAGGCTTTGGCCACATGTAGAGACCTCAAACTGCAGTCCTTCTTCAACCAGTACAGGAACCCAATTTGCCAGGTCAGCATGCCTTTATGTTACGGTGATGATAAAGCATTATTTATAATGTTTTTTTTATGGGGTGTTTTATATAGTTTGCTGTCAACGTGAGCACCACCATACACTGTTTATAATAAAGCTTAAAAATTGTGTGTTAGAAATGGAGAACTGTGTTTGTTGTGGTTCAAACTAACTCAACTTTGTGGTCAATCAAACCTGAGTCTATTTAATAATATTTAATATTCTTCTTTTGTTGCAGTTCTTGGTGGAGTCTTTGCACTCACGACACGTGACGGCTCTGCGCTGCACTCCAGATCAGAGCAGCGAGGCTCTGCAGGAGGAGGCGGCCCATCAGAGAGAGCTGGCACTGGACATTCTTTCTCATGTTGCACATGTCTTTGATTTCCCTGACCTTAATCGTTTCCTCAATGTAAGTTCAACATCTTAATAACAGATTTGGCAAGATCATCCTCTGATGTAACAGAACAGCCTTAAATTTGGGCAAATATAGTACAGTAAAACTCAATTTCAGCATAAAGGCCAGGACTGGGAAAACTTCTTAAAGCCAGCAATAGCAAAATTTAAAACAATGATAGATTGCTTTGATGAACATTGCTAATTTCACTGAAGTAATGAGCTTACTCTCTCTTTGTTCACAGCGGACACTACAGGTTCTTCTTCCCTTTTTGGCAGCCAAGGCCAGTCCTACTGCTTCAGCTCTGATCCGCACAATTGCCAAGCAGCTGAATGTCAACCGCAGGGAAATGCTCATCAATAACTTCAAATACATATTCTCCCATCTTGTGTGTTCCTGTACCAAGGAGGAGCTGGAAAGAGCCTTCCACTACCTTAAGGTGTGATTTTCAGATTATGAAATCAGGAAATAAGCAGTGAGGAAAAAGATAAATAGATGGAGGAATGGTATAAAGAAGTGTATATATATATATATATATATATATATATATATATATATATATTTTTTTTTTTTTTTTTTTAATTTTAATTGTACCTCTGATTATTTATTCATTTACTGACTTACTTAATTTTACGTTTATTTCTTTACTTATATTTTAAATTTATTTACTTATATCATTATTTTTCATTTTTCATTTTTATTTATTTATGTATTTTTATTTTCTTATTCATTAATGTTTTTTTGTATTGTATATTATTTTATTTTTTAATTTATATATATATATACATATATATATATATATATATATATATATATATATATATATATATATGTATATATATATATATATATATATACACACACACACACACACACTACCAGTCGAAAGTTTGGACACTGTAAGATTTTTAATGTTTTTAAAAGAAGTTTTGTCTGCTCACCAAGGCTGCATTTATTTAATTAAAAATACAGTAAAAACAGTAATATTGTGAAATATTATTACAATTTAAAATAACTGTTTTCTGTTTGAATATGTTTTATAAAGTAATTTATTCCTGTGATCAAAGCTGAATTTTCAGCATCATTACTCCAGTCTTCAGTGTCACATGATCTTTCAGAAATCATTCTAATATGCAGCCTTATATATATATATGTATGTATATATGTATGTATGTATGTGTGTGGGTCAAACCAGAATTTATTCAGACACCTTGAACATTTTATTCATTAATACAGATTATTCACTATAGTTTAAAAAAATGGTAATAAAATATGACAAGATCTCAGAGCTAAACTATGTCAGAAAAAATTCTTATTTATGAAAATCTTAATTATGTCAGATAACACTTAAGCAAAACATGGTCAGGTCAAAGTGTCTGAATAAGTTTTGGTTCCAAATTTTTATCAATTTTACTGGTAGTCCACTGTATGAAGAATTTTTGGGTATAATATGTCACAGTTTACTTTATTTTGCTATCCTCACTTACATAAATGAACTATAGTGTCATGCACACACTAGTGTGTGTGTGTGTGTGTGTGTGTGTATATATATATAATGTGTGTATTATATATTATTATTTTTTATTTTTTCACACAGAATGAGACAGAAATTGAATTGGGCAGTCTGTTGAGACAGGATTTCCAGGGTCTTCATAATGAGCTGCTCCTGCGTCTAGGAGAACACTACCAGCAGGTCTTTAATGGACTTGCTATTTTAGCTTCTTTCGCCTCCAGTGACGACCCCTACCAGGGCCCAAGAGAAATCACCACCCCAGGACGCATGGTACAGCTGCTCTAATAATAATGTTCATCAGTTTAAGGCCTACGGGTGTCTAGCACATCTTTCATAAACTGATTTATGTGCCTTTGGATGCATTGGAGTTTGTCAGCTTTCTATTATCGTCATTGTTCTGTAAATAATGCTATCTGTCACTGTATGTCTGTGCAGGCCGATTATCTGCAGCCCAAGCTCCTGGGCATCCTGGCTTTCTTCAACATGCAGCTGCTGAGCTCTAGCGCTGGAGAGAAGGAGAAAAAGAAAATGGTAGGTGTTTGATTGGTTTTGACAAACTTTAAGGTTGTTTCGTCTGGTTTTAATGCTAAATGCGGACTTTCAGTAGCGAAATGTTGCAGTAACGAAAACGTGACACATTCAGAATATTATTAAAATTGGGTCATAAATTGAGAAATCAAACACTAATATAATGTGATAAAATACAATACTACCTCACAAATACATAAGGAATAAATATAAATAAAGATAATTCATTACCAAGCTGTCACAGATTGGAGTATCCTTGGCATTTGAGATGTAGGTTTGTCTTCTGATTCGGGATCAGACTCTGGCTCAAACATGTATGGCGAACATCGAAGGTTTTCAAAACAATTCCACACGTGTAGCGGGGGCATTGAAAAACTATTTTAATATGCAAAACTGTTACCCATTCATAGCAGTTGCTGTTAGGCGTTCCACGTTTAAGACTTGGAAGTTATCTAAACGGAGCGTTCGAAAGAGAGGGTCAAAAACATGATAGAAAATAGCTTATTACTTTTAAATTAGGATGTTTTTTTGATGTAAAAATCTTGCTAATATTATAAGTGGACCACAAAGAACATTATAACATTTTTAAAAATGCAGTTCATGACACCCTTTTTAGTGTTTAATATACTGTTATGTTGAGAATGATTTTGGGCCAATGAGATTTCAGTGTTGAAGGGATGATAAGTTCTGTTCCTCATTGCTTGCTGTGGCTGGTTAAGACAAAAAGGATAGTTCAGCCAAAAATGAAAATTCTTTCATTATGTATTCTGACAGTGTTCCAAACCCATTTGACTTTCTTTTTTCTGTGAAACAAACAAACAAAAAAAAAAAGATATCTAGAATAGATCGAGAGATTAAAGCAAATAATTATTTCGGTTACTACAGAGGACTTTTTATGTATTTTTTTTTTTTTTTTTGTCATCAGTCACCATATACTGCCATGTGAAAGGATTCTTTAAAAATTCTAATTTTATGTTCTCTGAGAAAAATAATGTTCACTTAATTTCTTTATGCCACAACATTGAAGAAATGGCTTTCAGCACTTTAATCACTTTGTCATGTCACGAGACAGGTGAAGACCACCAGAAACTGAAGGATTTTAAGTACAAGATCTTTATGAATGTATGCTTGAAAAATAGTACAAGAGTTGCAGGAGCTATTGGGAAAACATGGTAATAGAGATAGCAAGATCTATCCCCATTATGTCCGTAGATTTATGACCTTTTTTCCTCTCAGGCTCTGAACAGTTTAATGGCCCTGATGAAGCTGATGGGTTCAAAGCACATCAGCTCAGTCCGAGTGAAGATGATGACCACACTCCGAACTGGCCTGAGGTACAAGGACGACTTTCCAGAGCTCTGCTGCAGGTGTGTTTCTCGTTTGGATTGATCTGAGTGAGTGCATTGAAGAGGATGTGCAAATAGATTCTGAAGAGCATCAGAAGTTCCATCTGCGTGAGAGCACTGACGATAAGAATCAGATGTTCTTTAATTAGTGTGCTGTGAGCTCAACAGGACACCTGGTTTGCATTTATATTTTAACAATGTTTACCATCTGTATCTAATATGCAATCAGTTCAGAAAATGAAATTGTAATTGCACTTTGCCCACAAAATACCAAGGATATGGGCTTTATTGTTATCTTGCTGGTTTACAGGACATGGGATTGTTTTGTGCGCTGTCTTGACCCACCTTATCTGGGTCCACTTCTGAGTCATGTAATCGTCGCTCTATTACCTCTCATCTCCATCCAACCTAAAGAGACAGCGGTGATCATGCACTACCTCATAGTGGAGAACAGGTGTGTGTTGTTCCTGCTTTCTTTTGTTTTGTTGTAGGCTAGATTTGGTTTTATTTCTCTAAAGGTTTTTGATGATTTTTAGATAATTTTACAGGTTAAAAAGTTATTATTTATAGATTAAATAGTAGTATTGAATATTAATGTGTTGACAACATACTTATTAAAGGTAATGTGTTTAATTTTTGAACCAATAGCGTCACCAAAAAGAACTACAACAATGATTTTCAATTAGGTTTCCTGAACCTACCCTAAAACCTAACAAATGTCCTAACTAATACTTTTTTAGTTCGCTTTACTTAATGTAGAACAGTTTGTTGAACTTAATTGTAAAAATGTAGTAATCTTTACTATTTGCGAACTGTCTTTGTTACTCAGAAATGTTAAAGGGATAGTTCACCCAAAAATGAAAATTCTGTCATCATTTACTCACCCTCAAATTGTTCCAAATCTGTATGAATTTCTTTCTTCTGCTGAACACAAAAGAAGATATTTTGAAGAATGTTGCCAACCAAACAGTTGATGGACCCCATAGACTTCCGTAGTTTTTTTTCTATATTATTGAAGTCAGTGGGGTCCACCAACTGTTTGGCTACCCATATTCTTCAAAATATCTTCTTTTGTGTTCAGCAGAAGGAAGAAAGTAATGCAGGCAGGCATGCACAACTTGAGGATGAGTAAATGATGACAGAATTTTCATTTTGGGTGAATTTTCCCTTTAATAAAGTGACAAACAAAAGCTAAAAAATAGTAAAAACAAAGCAAATGCATAATTAATGCTGCAGTGCACCATGGGAGGCAGCATAGTACTTGTGGCTCAGAATAATTAGTAAAGTACACTCAATTGAGTTTCCTTTTTAACTTGATTTATTCAGTGAAACATACTTAAAGGGACTGTTCACCCAAAAATGAAAAGTAAATAAATAATGACAAGATTTTCACTATTGGGTGAACTATCCCTTTAAATCTCTAAGATGGCTGAACTTATTTCAACTTGTCAAATTGGGTTAATTTACTCCCATTTTCTGGTTACCATTTAAAACACAAAAGTTATCTATATAAATTTTAATTAAGCTTTATCAACTCAAAACAGACATACAGATAGTCCCACCCCAAACGCACGCTATTGGCCAATTTTGTTTGCTTGTTAGTTTTCTCTGCATATTAGATATGAAAAATTATTTTAACATTGAAAAATGTTACTCTATAACAAAAAAAACCACAATATAACACAAAAAAAAATTATACAAAATATAATTTTAATATATTTGTGTTTTGTTTTTTGGGTAAAATCCCTTCTTCACGATCTTTTCATCTTAGGGAGGAAGTACAAGACTTTCTTCATGAAATCTACTTCCTTCCTGACCATCCAGAACTGAAAAACATTCACAAGATTCTTCAAGATTACCGTAAGGTACAACCTAAACAAACCAATCACATCAAAGTATAAATAACAGTGTAAAAGTTTAAAATTGTGCTACACATCATGACTTTCAATAAAATAAAATAATTTCAATAATGATGGTTGTGATGCTATTCTTCTACAACAGCAAACCTCAAAGAGCACTGACATGCAGACAGCACTGCAGCTCTCCATGCGGGCGATCCAGCATGAGAATGTGGATGTACGCATCCATGCGCTCACCAGCCTGAAGGAGATGATATACAAGAACCAGGTCAGACTTAGTCTTAATAAATTAGAGAGCATTGCCTGTGTGGATGCAGAGACATCCAAATGCAATACATCTTATTACCTGTAAACCATGTCAGCATAGTAAGAAGTTCATCTTTTTTCCTCACTCATTAAAATGTAGTAAGTCAAATGAAAATGTTTTGTGTAAGTACAGGAGTCTGTACATCAATAAATATTTACTATATTAATTATAATACAAATGCAACATAAAGTATGTAAATACAATATGGGATTGTAAGCATATTATTACAGGCTAGGCTTCAAATGTAATATGTGACAGGGGCCTGAAAGGTTGAAGACCCCTGATCTACATATATTTCTTTGTTCTACAGGATGCTCTATTAAAACATGTCGTGGACAGTGAGATGGTAGAGCCGGTGATCTCTCAGTTAGTGACAGTGTTGCTCCGGGGCTGTCAGGACGTCAACCCTGAAGTCAGGCTTTTGTGTGGGGAATGCCTGGGGGAGTTAGGAGCCATTGATCCTGGTCGGCTTGACTTTTCACCTGCTGACACTCAGGGAAATGGCTCAACATTTGTGGTAAGACATTCCTCAGACAGTTTTGTTTGTTGCTGTATGTGTCAAGCAGAATCTTAAAGATCCTGTTTTAAAGGGTTCACCCAACAATGAAAATGTACTCGCCCTCATGTCGTTCCAAACAAATGAAGATATATTTAAGGAAATCTGAGAGATTCCACACAACTACCAATTTGACTCTTCAAAAAGTTCATAAAGAGATCGTAAAACTAAAACATTTAAATTGAGCGGTTTAGTCTAAATTTTCTGAAGAGACTCAATCACTTTATATGATGAACAGATCAAATTTTGGCTTTATTCACATATGTCTCTGCAGAAAATTTGAACTAAACCGCTCAATTCATATGGATTAGATTTACGATCTCGTTATGAACTTTTTTAAGCGTCAAAGTGGTAGTTGCGTGGACTGTCAATGGAGGGACAGAAATCTCAGATTTAATTTAAAATATCTTCATTTTTGTTTTGAAGATGAACGAAAGTCTTATGGGTTTGGAACGACATGAGGGTGAGTAAATGATGACAATTTTGTCAGTTTTTGGTGAACTAACCCTTTAAGTGTGTAGGTTTTACATTTTATGTATTCCAAGTGTTATGCACTGAATAAAAAGAGTGTCTTTATGCTTTTAGAGTGGGATCGATGATCCAAATTTTGCCTATGAACTACTGACAGAGCTGACCAGAGCCTTTCTGGCCTATGCAGATGATGTGAGAGCTCAAGATGCTGCGGCGTACGCCATGCAGGTATGCACTGGGCCAAAGATATTTTCTCTTGTAACTTTGATATTGTGCCTTTGTATGATGTTATATACAACGCCATATGGTGTTAATCACAGCACCAAATACTTAAATACTTACGGACAGGTTTCACAGACAGGGCTTAGATTAAGACAGGATTAGGCCTTATATCAATTAGGACATTTAACCCTTTAAACCTTAAGTGTATTTTCATAATCTTTCGAATTTTCATGAAATTTAATTCATAATCAAATTACAAAGTAACCACTGAATGGCAATAACACATAATAGGTATCATTTTAAAGCTTTTTAGTGCATCATTTTGATCAAATCTTAATAAGTGCTAAATAGTCCCTCTAAAACGGAGAGTTTACCCCTGGGGGGTGCCACTTAGCTACAAAACAATTAATAATCATATTTTTAACTACTTCCTTGAACACAAAATAGGTGTCATTTGAAAGTTTAGAGTCTGAACTTTACAATGAATGTAGCCAATTTACTCCTAAGTAGTGCTGAGTTATTTGCTGATAAATAAATAAGTTTTCATAATTTTTGAAATACTTTTTGTACTGTGTACTGTAATATGTCAAAAACATCATACAACTCAGGTAATCATGTGTCATATGCCAATTGAAAGGTCTCACGGAGTAGAATACAGCTAGTATATTTGTTTTGGGCTTTGACTAAACTTGAGTGAGTTTGAAGCTTGAAACTTGAACCCCCCCAGACCCATATGTATAATATATGGATGCAGCATTTTTGTCACATTTTTGCTTGTAACATGAAACATTCTCCGAACATGGAAAATGGCACACCATTATTTACAGCAGATTCTTACGATTAAAAACTAACCATAATCCATCACTTAGATCTAAAGATATTCTCTCATGGAGTTATAACACAAAACTCCACAGGCGCACATGTAGCCAAGTAAAATCAAATGTAGCTTTCACGTGGCATTTACGCTTGTAACTTAATGAAACATGCACAGATCGTAGAAAACATCATTACTTACATGGATGCTCCCGATTGAAAGTCCATAATCAACATAATCCATTGTGTCGATCACGAGATATTGCTCACAGAGGAACAACATTTTTCAAAATGCTATCTGAGTGTCAAGGACTAAACAAGACTGTTCCAATTGCTGTAACTTTTGATTACTTTATGCACAAAATATGATCCAGATGCAGCTCACATGCAAACTCTGTAAACTTCTGTTTCAGGAGCTGCTATCATTATTTGAATGTCGGGAGGGCAGGACTGATTCACCAGGCCGCCGTCTATGGAGAAGATTCCCAGAACAGGTTCAGGAAATCCTAGAGCCACATTTAAATACCAGGTTGGACATGATCATTTTGCATGACTTGTTGTCAGCTGCTTTTATAGCCTGTATCCAGTGTGCAACTGATTTGTTTGACTTATCTGAAGGTATAAGAGCTCTCAGAAGGTGGTGAACTGGTCGAAGTTGAAAAAGCCAATATATCTCAGCAGCCGTGGAAGCAAATTCTCTGACTGGTCTGCAACCTGGGCAGGATATCTCATCAGTAAAGTAAGTTCACATTCACTTGTTTTCCTGCGTTACCAAACCTCATATATATATGTAAAAGACTAATTCTGCCTCATCCTTTCGTGTGTTTTAGGTTAGACATGAGCTTGCTGGCAAAGTGTTCAACTGCTGTAGTTTCATCATAAAGCATGATTACAAAGTGACCATCTACCTGCTGCCCCACATTTTGGTCTATGTGCTGATTGGATGCACTCAGGAGGAGCAGAGGGAGGTAAAAATTCTCAAGCTCTCTAGAAAAGGACACACTATTCATTTTTGTTTGGAAACTGTCCGTGTAGTTTTTCTCAGTAAAGTTTAGTAAACAAAAAACCACAACAATAATATTACCATTGAAAAAGGCTCTGAATAGTGCTTCTGTTTGTGTCCTGTAGGTAAATGAAGAGATCATGGCAGTCCTGAAGGAGGGTGACCCACGGTTATTGCGACTGCAGGACAACGCCTCCAGTCTGAGTCAGCTCAGCACACAAACAGTCTTCTCCATGCTGGACCATCTCACTCAGTGGTCCCGCCACAAATTACACAGCCTGAGTACCAACAAGAGGTCAGGAAAACATGCAAGAGAGCAGCCGCAGATACAGGCATCAGGTGACTTACAAAACAAAGTTCTAAAATTAGTTTATAAAAGCTGATGCTAATTTATTATTGACATCTTGACATTATTAGGAATGAAATATTATTACACTTTGTATTTTATTATATTTTAAAATGTAATTCAGCATCATTACTCCAGTCTTCAGTGTCACATGATCCTTCAGAAATCATTCTAATATGCTGATTCAAGAAACATTTCTTATTATAATATTGTTGAAAACAGTTGTGCTGCTTAATATTTTTGTGAAAAATGTTATGTATTTTATTCAGGTTTCTTTGATGAATAGAATGTTTAAAAGAGAATTAGTTTTTGTAAAATTATAATGTGTACTTGCAGAATAAAAATATTAATTAAAAAATATATAAAACCATATAATATATATATATATATATATATATATATATATATATATATATATATATATATAATTTTTGCTTCGAGAAAGTATTTCTGACTCTTTCTTCATCCTTTTAGGCCCAGAGAGCAGTGAATATCAAAGTGTAGTAGCCTTCCTCAACAGCATTCCTCAGGATGTGCTGGCCAAGGCATCCTTTCGCTCCAGAGCCTACACACGGGCTGTCATGCACTTTGAGTCCTTCATCCGTGAGAAGAAACAGAACATTCAGGACCATCTTTCATTCCTACAGGTCTTACCAGTCTACAGATTTTTGCACGAGTTTTTATGGTTGCTGGTTATGGCTAGCTACTAAATAAATAAGTAAATATGAAATATTGATATTGCGTCAAAATATTATGTAAGAAAAATTTGCCTGGTGGAGTGATGTGGAGACATGAAACTAGCATATCTACGCTAATGTTTACAAGTTTGGGCTGAGTCATATATTTTTTTTTTTAAATGTTTTGAAAAAAGTCTCTAATGCTCACCAAAGCTGCAATTTTTTGATCAAAACATGGTAAAAACAGTAATATTGTGAATTATTATTGTTTTCTATTTTAGTACTATATATTTTACAATGAAATTTATTCCTGTGATGGTAAAGCTGAATTTTCAGCATCATTACTCCAGTCTTCAATAACACATGATCCTTCAGAAATCATTCTAATATGCTGATTTGGTGCTCAAGAATCATTTCTTATTATTATTAATAATGAAAACAGTTGTGAAATCAGAGTAAAACGTGACACTTTTTTGAGGATTCATTGATGAATAGAAAGTTCAATGAACAGCATTTATCTGAAATAGAAATATTTTTTACACTGTCACGTTTGATTAATTCAATGTGTCTTTGCTAAATAAAATTAATTTAAAACATTTAAAAAAAATCTTACTGACTCCAAATGTTTGAACTGTATATATGGTATAAAAATCAGTTGCCTCAGAAAACTGCTATCATACACTTCGTTCATTGTTAATTTTACAAAAATATTTGACCTCACAATGCTGCAACTGATCAATCAGAATCATGTATCCCATAGAGTCATGTACTTAAAATTAAATACATTTCTTTAAAACCAAATTACATTAGCTTCATTAATATGCACACTATGTACAGCCCAATAACAGCTTATATCTGACCTATCAAATATGCTTGGGGTTAGAAAATATTCAGAGAGAGTTGAAAACTGTTGCATGCACATATTATTACACACATAAATCAAGTCTGCTCTTAAGCTCTGTTATAACCTATCTTGTAGACTATGTATGCAGCCATGCATGAGCCAGATGGTGTGAGGGGTGTGAATGATCTGAGGAAAGAGGAGCCTTCATTGAGAGAGCAGATCCTGGAGCACGAGAGCATTGGACTTCTGCGTGAATCCACTGCCTGCTACGACAGAGCCATCCAACTCGAGCCAGACCAGGTCAGCACCACACACACTCTATTCTTATAAATACCTGGCAAATGTAGAGATGTATGTGCTTTGGCATAGCTTGATTCTTAGTTTTTGTTGAAAAATTTAGCACATTAAGAAACTTTGGGGGTGAAATGAATTATTACTTGTGTAAGTATTTAAATCCTGCATATATCTTTACTTTCTTATTTTTGGCAACTAATACTTTTCCCTCTCACTTTCTTATCTTTTCATGTAGCTCGTCCACTATCATGGGGTTATGAACTCAATGCTGGGCCTTGGTCAACTCTCCACTGTAATAACTCAGGTCAATGGAGTTCTAGCAAGCAGGTAGGCGTACTGATGTAAACTCAGTCCTCTGGGTGATTCACTGACACCTTGGTTCACACAACCCCAGGTTTTGTGTTTTTAAACTAATGTTATTTCCTTTAAAAAGGCCACGATGGAAGTCCGATCTGAATGCTTACCGGGTCGAGGCGGCATGGAAACTGTCAAAGTGGGACTTAGTTGAGGACTATCTTGCCTCTGGTAAAGGATTTTGTGGTTTTTAGAGACATAGAAATGTTTGTCAGATTGAAGAAGCATTACTTTTTGTCATTTCTGTTTTATAGATTGTAAGTCCAGCACATGGGGTGTCAGACTTGGCCAAATGTTGCTGGCTGCCAAGAAGCAAGATTCAGAGGCATTGTATGAAAAGCTTAAAATAGCCAGAAAAGAGCAGGTTGTCCCTTTATCAGCTGCCAGTTTTGAGTGTGGCACCTATCAGAGAGGATATGAGTACATAGTCAGGTAATCCAATGGTTGACTGTTTTGGAAAAATAAAAACGGTAACATTCACAATACAGATGCAATGTGTTCAAATGCATTTTTGACTAAGGTGTTGTTTCTTAGGCTGCACATGCTGTGTGAGTTAGAACATGCCTTCAGTGAGCTGCAGAAAGAAAACACAGAAGCTGGAGGATCCAAGAAGACTGAGCCCAAACTCAACTGGGACGCCCGCCTACTCATGACCCAAAACTCATTCAGAGCCAAGGAACCCATCCTGGCTCTGCGGAGAGCTCTTCTCAGTCTCAGCAAGGGGTATGAGCACATATTACTTCTGCTCAGTAGACTATTTCAGTGAAAATGTTTCACTTTCATTTTAGAAAGCCAAGTAATGAGCTCATTTCTGAAATTGCATTCAATGATACTGTGTACTCTTTTCTATTTCACACAAAGGGAGAGTTCACCCAACAATAGCTGTGTTTCCATCACTGTGTTTTTATGCG
Organism: Hypophthalmichthys nobilis; assembly: GCA_037950665.1. Lineage (NCBI taxonomy): Eukaryota > Metazoa > Chordata > Actinopteri > Cypriniformes > Xenocyprididae > Hypophthalmichthys > Hypophthalmichthys nobilis. Next base: position 21,750,083 of record CM075488.1, read on the forward strand.
CATTTTGAAGTATCGCATCAGAAACGAGTGATGGAAAAACCACATTCTGGGAAAAAAAATCCCTTAATTCGCTAAAAAGTTTTTACGCTTGCTTGAGGTGGTTTTTGACTTGTGTGAAAAAGAGTTAATGCGAATAATGGGAGATGGAAACGCATTTGCCAAATAAATTCTGATGTAGCGAACAGTAAACCCATGTGACTAATCCGCTGTAGGCTTTTTGCCGGTGGGTGATGACACTCCGTCGAATCTTTCCCTCCATGTGATTGTGCACCTGATGATTTCATTACACAAAAGTTATTCGCGTCTCGCAAAGAGGAAAACACGGACTGCAAATACATTGAGACTAGCGTGGAATTTTCTCACACAAACCACATCCCGCTTCTGCTTCTGATTGCTTTTAGAAGAAAAAGCTGCCCATAACTGCTGGTCTAGGATCAGTTTTCTTTGTAATAATAGGCTAGCATATTGGTTTGCCAAACCATCCGGTGCGTAAGGTTTCTATTTACGTGTTTTGCAGCGTTGAGAAATGTAGCCAATCACAAAGATGTCTGTTGATTTCTTGAACTCAATGGCCAATCAGAGGTGTTTAAGTTAGCACTGAACAAAAAGTACAGTGTTTTGAGCTGTGAATGGATTTTGAGTTCTTTACACTCACAAAATCCTCTCATTATAAGAAAAAAAAATAGTGTAGACATTATGTAAATAAATTCATTGTGCAGTCAGCCTCGTTTATTATAACAGAACTGTGAGATCGTGTAACTAAGATGAGGGACAGCTTTTAATGATTATAAAGGGAGTGCTCTCGCTTTCTGTCATGCCAAATTAGGCATACAGTATGCTTGCTTTTCAGTTTTTTTTTGTTGTTTTATAAAATGAATGGAGAATATCTTGTGTTTTTCCTTGAGTGCTCGGCCTCATTTCCGTGGGTGCTTGACGGTGCCCACCGTTATCTGCTCGAACAACTTGATGGAAATACACCTAATTCGAATTTGTTTGTTTTTTTGTGAACTTTGACCTGAATTACTTACTTTCTTCAATTAAAAGTTGAAAAGCTGAAAATTTAGCTGAATGTCTGAGCTGCTCTTCCATACAATGAAAGTAAATAGGGACCACCGGACCAGGTCCAAAAATTGAAGAGGCATCAGTGCAGTCCATATGATTCATATGCATTACTTCAAGACTTCTGTAGTTGTACAACAGCTTTAAGTTGCTTAAAATCTTGCTTGATAGCTGGGGTCACCATTCACTTTTATTCTATGGAAAAGAGCAGCTTGGACATTTGCAATAAATAACTCCTTTTGTGTTCATTGAGAAAAAGTAAGTCAACTACTAGTCAAAAGTCTTTAAAATAACTGTTTTCTATTGTAACATATTTTTAAACCAGTAATAACTGAGCACCGAATCAGCATATTGGAATTATCACTGAAGGACACATTGACGAGCAACTATGCTGAAAATTCAGCTTTGCCCTCACAGAAGTAAATTACATTTTAAAATAAATGCAGTCTTAGTGAACATAAGAAAATCATAATTATTCCAAACTTTTGACCAGTAGTGTAGGTTTCAAAAGAGATGTCCATGAGTAAATAATGAAAGAAATTTCAAAACTGTTTTGTTTGAGTGGTAATATAAATAGATTTCAGTGTCATGATGAAGGCTAATGAGGATTTATTTGCAGGTCTTCATGTGAGGAGCAGGTTGGCGAGTGCTGGCTGCAGAGCGCTCGTGTAGCCAGAAGAGCTGGCCATCACCAGACAGCCTTCAACGCCCTGCTCAATGCTGAGAACTCCCACCTCTCTGAACTCTTCATCGAGAAAGCCAAATGGCTCTGGTCTAAGGTTTTGCAGTTCAGCTAAATGTTGTTTATGCCAATGCAGATCTGTTTGATCATTGAAATTGCAGTTATAAGGAAAGATATTGTTGTTACAGGGTGATGTGCATCAGGCTCTGATAGTCCTGCAGAAAGGTGTGCAGCAGTGTTTTCCTGATGACCAGCCACTCACAGACCCCAAGAGAATTCAGATCAAAGGGAATGCCATGCTGCTGGTGGGCAGATACATGGAGGAGACGGCCAACTTTGAAAGCAATGCTATTATGAAAACCTATAAGGTATTTCAGTCAATCACATGCATGAACAAATGCAGCAGAAATCAGATTGATCAGTCAATGTTTCTTTTTCATGCAGGATGTCACCTATCTGTTGCCAGAATGGGAGGACGGTAACTTCTACCTTGCCAAATACTACGATAAGGTTATGCCTATGGTCACTGACAACAAACTGGAAAGACAGGGCAACCTCATTCGTTATATTGTCACTTATTTTGGAAAGTAAGATGTTTTCTGTTGGTAATCCTCCTATAGGGCTTTCATTCAGCAGTTCTGAATGAAATGTTTCATTGTGTGAAAGTCAGATAGAGTAATGCTTTGCTCTCCTCATAGAGCCCTGCAGTTTGGCAATCAGTACATCTATCAAGCCATGCCCAGAATGCTAACCTTATGGCTAGACTTTGGAGCCAAAGTTTATGAGTTCGAAAAAGGTAAGGCAGAAAGATGCCTGAGATGATTCACTCATTAATGCATTGATTACAAGTCTTTCAGATTCATATAAAATCTTGAAATATTTTAAATAGTTTGTGTTGGCCAGTAATTTATTTAAAATTTTAAAAATCGAAAGAATTGCAATTTGTCAAAATATTTGGTTAACACTTTATTTTAGTGTCCTTGCTACACGTTATATGTAGTTACTGTCGTAATAACTATAAATTATGCATAATTACATGCAATTAACCCTAAACAAAATCCTACCCCATACCTAAACACAAACGCTACAACAACTACCTTATTACTATTAATAAGCAGTAAATTAAGTGTTTATTGAGGCAAAAGTCATAGTTAAGACATCTTGCATGTCAAAAGATCAAGTCAAATTTCATTTCTCATGTCATGAACCCTTTAATGCATTTTTAAAAATACTGAATTATTGTATGCCTATTGATTCGAATTGGGCCATTGTGAATTTGCAGTCCAATTCAAAATGCTTTTGAATTGAAATTGGTTCACTATCAAACCAAATATTCACTGTTCTAATTAAAACAATCCTGCTTACCATCTTTTTCAGCTGGCCGCTCTGACCGAGTCCAGATGCGTGCTGAACTTACTAAAATTAATTCCGTCATCAGCGAACACACTAGCAACCTCTCACCCTACCAGTTCCTCACAGCCTTTTCACAGCTCATCTCCCGAATCTGCCACTCCAACAACGAAGTCTTCGCTGTGCTGATGGAGATTGTTGCCAAAGTCTTCTTAGCTTACCCACAGCAAGCTATGTGGATGATGACTGCTGTGTCAAAGGTCAGACACCTCAGCCACGTCTATAACTATAACATACTTTCACATGTAGAAACTGTTTAGAGGTTTTTTTTTTCGTTTTTTCTAGTCCTCCTATCCGACTCGAATGAACAGATGCAAGGAGATCCTGAAGAAAGCCATCAGTCTGAATGACTCATTTGGCAAATTTATCGGCGATGCCAACAGACTGACCGACAAGCTGGTGGAGCTCGGCAATAAACCAGTAGGACAGACTGTACCACTAACGAGAAAATAATATTTAGATTTCCAAAGAAACAGCTTTTATGCATTTATTAATCTTTAGTAACTTTCCCCTTCAAAATTCATTTTAGAATCAGTTGGTTCTTAAATTAGTCTTGCATATGGATGCAGTTAATCTGTGTTTTTGTTGTTTGTGTAGGTGGATGGGAACAGCAGCACCCTCAGCATGAGCGTACACTTCAAAATGCTGAAGAAACTGGTGGAGGAGCCCACCTTCAGTCAGATCCTCATCCCCCTGCAGTCTGTCCTTATACCCACCCTGCCCTCCACTGGAGGAGCCAACCCCAAACACGACGCCTTTCCAGGGCACTGGGTCTACCTCGCCGGCTTTGATGACACCGTCAGTCTTACCTGTTTCATCACACCACAGTTTTTGAGGACATGATGCATCACATTCACTCTCATTTTAAAAGATTAATTATTCATGATATCATTATATGTTTCATTTCATAAAGGTGGAGATCTTGGCATCCTTGCAGAAGCCAAAAAAGATCTCGCTCAAGGGCTCGGATGGAAAATTCTACACCATGATGTGCAAACCCAAAGATGACCTGAGGAAAGACTGCAGGCTGATGGAGTTCAACTGTCTCATTAATAAGGTAGTAGCATTGTGCTGTTCACTGAATACCGCAATGATGAATTGCATTTTCTTGAGAACTTGCATAATAAAAGTGTGCCGTTTGTTTGTTAGTCTTTGAGGAAAGATGCAGAGTCTAGACGGAGGGATTTGCACATTCGAACATACGCCGTTATCCCTCTGAATGAAGAGTGCGGCATAATAGAGTGGGTCAACAACACGGCGGGTTTACGCCACATCCTCACAAAGCTGTATAAAGAGAAAGGTGTGTGGATTTCATAGTCTCTAGTTCTCTGCTTGGTGATATACAGTCTATGTCATAATGGAATAATGTCATATGTTGCATAACACAGTGATTTAACACTAATCTATAACTCATTGTACATTTGTTACATTACTTTTTTTTTTACGTTTTGTTATTTAATATTTAATTACAACTTTTTATTTAATCACATTGAACATTTGTGGTCAGAAAGCTTGTCATTATCATAAAATAAACACTGTATCAGTGGTTTATTTTGGATAATGACCAGCTCACAGTACATTATCCTGCTTATTACATGGCTAAAAATTTTTTTTTTTTAAAGAAATGAATACTTTTATTTAGCAAGAATGTATTAAATTGATCAAAAGTGACAGTAAAGACATTTATAATGTTATAAAATGTTTCTGTTTCAAATAAATGCAGTTCTTTTGAGCTTTCTGTTCATCAAACAATCCTGGACAAAATGTATCACGATTTCCACAAAAATATTAAGAAGCACAATTATTTTCAGCAATAATAAGAGCACTAAATCATCATATTAAAATGATTTCTGAAGGATCATGTGACACTGAAGTCTTGAGTAATGATGCTTAAAATTCAGCTTTGCCATCACAGGAATAAATTACATTTTAAAATATATTAAAAACAGCTGTTTTTAACAATATTAATGTTTTTACTGTATTTTTGATCAAATAAATGTAGCCTTGGTGAGCATAAAAGACTTCTTTCTTAAGTCTTCTTTCTTAAAAAAAATTACTGACTCCAAACAGTATTTTACTTTGTATAGACATGAAATATTGATTAACCAATCAGAATCAGTTTTAAATGTGTTAAACATTCTGTTTTGATTCAGGCTGTCAGTGTCTCCATAAAGTCATTTTTGACACAGTTGAGTGAAAATGTATTTGTTCTTTTTAAACAGGGATCTATGTCAGTGGAACAGAGCTGCGTAAGCTGCTTTTGCCGAAAACGGCTTCATTGCAGGAGAAGCTGAAGCTGCACAAAGATGTGCTGTGTGCCAGACACCCACCAGTTTTTCACGAGTGGTTCCTACGGACATTTCCTGATCCCACCTCTTGGTATATATGACAGGCTTTCACTATTCACATTCATAATATCTTTGCACAGTAGTATGCTAATATTTCTTAATATTACCTATTAAAAGTGAGCTTAGTGTAATTCAATAGAAATGCACTTACATGAACATCTTCACACACTGGACAAATGTGGTGTTTCACAGGTACAACAGCAGGTCTGCTTACTGTCGTTCTACTGCGGTCATGTCTATGGTGGGCTATATTCTTGGGCTTGGCGATCGCCACGGAGAGAACATTTTGTTCGACTCTTTAACCGGCGAATGCGTCCATGTGGATTTCAACTGCCTTTTCAACAAGGTTTGAGAGGAAGTCCTGAGAAATGTGTCTGTATAATTGTATTGCTTGATATCTTTGGGTAACAGTAGGACAAATGTGTTGTGTGGTGCTTAAGGGGGAGACATTTGATGTTCCTGAGGTGGTTCCCTTCCGGCTCACTCAGAACATGGTTCATGCAATGGGGCCCATGGGCACAGAGGGTCTGTTCAGACAGGCCTGTGAAGTCACACTCAGACTCATGAGGGACCAGAGAGAGCCACTCATGAGGTGAACATCTCAGAACTTACACTACTGTTCAAAAGTTTAGGGTTTGTAAGATTTTGTAATGTTTTTGAAAGAGATGCCTCTTATACTGACAAAGGCTGCATTTATTTGATTTAAAATACACTTAAACAATAACATTATGTAAAATATAATAATTTAAAATAACTTTTTCTATTTGAATATATTTTAAAATGTAATTTATTCCTGTGATGACAAAGCCGAATTTTCAGCATCATTATTCCAGTCTTCAGTGTCACATGATCATTCAGAAATCATTCTAATATGATGATTTGCTGCTCAAGAAACCTTTCTTGAATATTGAATTAGAAATACAAGAACATCAGAAAAATATCTCTCAAACTAAATATCTATAATATGTTGAGTGTTTCAAATGTGTTTAACATTCCATACAGTATTTGTATTGCATAATTATCTCTCTTATATTCTTAATCAGTGTTTTAAAAACATTCCTGCATGACCCTTTGGTGGAGTGGAGCAAACCTGTCAAGGGTTCCTCTAAGACACAAGTTAATGAATCTGGAGAGATCCTCAATGAGAAGGTACTTCACCAATTACTTACTTCAGCCTGAATGAGGATGCTTATCACAACGTATATCATATGTATTTTATATTCAGCTAAGCAGGCTTGAATTATAAATAAACGTAAGGCATTATGGTTGAAACACACTTGCTTCGAGTACTGTGCAATTTGATCTGTTGCATTTCAACTGTGGATTAAGCTTAAGTAATAGATGTAAAAAAAAAAAAAAAGCCATAATTTGATTTTGTTCCACTCTAGGCTAAGACTCATGTTCTGGACATAGAGCAGCGTCTTCAGGGAGTGATCAAGAACAGAAATAAAGTGATGGGCTTACCTCTGTCCATTGAGGGCCACGTACACTACCTCATTCAAGAAGCCACTGATGATAATCTGCTGTGCCTGATGTACCTTGGATGGGGTCCTTATCTGTGATGGACATTTGCACTTAAGAGTTTGAGACCAAAACTCAACATACGCTTTCTGTTTAGTTCTGTATTTGTTATATTTGTCACTGTTATTTTCAATGTTCCTCAATAGGTTAATTAAATTTCATTTATGTTTCAAAAAAACTTTATTCATGTGTTCTGTTTTGAAGGAATTTAGAGGTAAAATATGAGCACTAGTGCTATAGTATACAAACATTAAGCATTAGCTTTTAGCACTGAACATACATTTAAAATGCTTGTAATACAATGAGTGGCTTTGATTGAATTGGTGGGTTTGTTATAAACAGGTTTTGATTAATATTCCGCTTTCAGATGAGCTGGAGGCTATAATTTCACAACAAGGCATGTTATTGAAGCTTTTCAGTGATATTTCACTGTCCACCGAGTGTGAGAACGTTCCGCCGCTCTCAGTATCCAGGCGTATGATCAGTAGTGGTGATGTTGTGTTGTGAGCGTTCTACTGTCTTCTGATTGGTTATCGTAATTATCTTCACACGCGCCCTGACAGCTAGAGCATCCCATCTTGTCACGCGCTTATGAACCACCAGCTCCCGCCAAACGCCTTCTGCTACAATTTGCTTCAGGTATGTATTAAAATGAGCGTTGAAATGATGCGCCAGTGGAATCCGTTTATTTATTAGAATTAAGTGGGGTATGTTAAAGGGTAAAACGTCTGTTTCAAGGCGTTGCTCAAAAGAAATCGAACGACGAACTGGAGGACAGTGAGCAGAGTGCGTTAAAATAGAGATCTTTTCATAAATATCAATGGAATTTTGGTTTGTGGGGCATTTGCGAATGGCTCATTACCGTTAATGCGACCCGTTATTGTTTATTGCGAATTGTATCCATATAATGTTCGATCTTGTCATAATATACATGTGTGACCTATTTTATAAGCTGTATAGAATGTCCTTGTGTTATCAAATATGAGTTACAGTTAAAAAAAAAATAGAAATAACGAAGAGAAGGATCACAATAGGGAAGAGCAGAGCAATTGCAACATTATTCCTTTTTTGTTAGTCCTACTACAAATCAATTAACTTGTCATCTTTTTCTTTAATATTGTAGTATGCTATAAATACTTGCATTGATAAAGATTACGTCAAAGCGATTTAAATGCAAATCAAAGTAATACAATCGTTTACATATTAATATTACTGATGTTATTATTACACCTGTGTATGGCAGTGATCTTTTAGCTGTCATATTATAATGTATAATTATGTGAAATTAGTTTAAAATCCTTTTCACGTGAAAATATTGATCAGCTGGTAAGAACAGTGTTCATCTTGATTGTTTTTTTCTGAAATAATGTTCAGTACTTGTTTTGAAGATTAATTTGTTGTATATTTCTATTGCATATAGAAATTTCTCACCAATTTAATAGCTAATTTAATATGTCGATTCAAAAGCATCAAATATTAAAACAAAATATTAGAAGTCCAAAATAATAATAAAGTGAAATTATCACACTTTTATCAGGCAGAGAGAGATTAATGAGTGTGCTGATAATAAAAAAAAAAACATAAATCTAGCTTGTTTGTGATTGGAGACATGTAGTATGCTTATTTATTTTCTTATTTTTTATATTTTGTGTATTTATTTTATGTTCATTGAAATATTATTGATGTTGAAAATAACAAAAATATCATAATTCCCATATATTTATCCTGTATTTGTCTCGTATCTAGTTACAGTTATGTATATGAAAACATGGAGCTATCAAAGAGTGAAGATAGTTCAGACGATTCAAAGAGGTCAAGTAAGGCACATGGCCGAAGTAAATGGCATGAAGAGCACAAATCTCACAACACCTCGAATAATGGATTTGTGAACACACACAGTACTGATGAAAGCCCATCCTCACTGCTTGTGCCAGACACTCTGGACATACTCTCTCAAGTTGTTAGTGAGACACTGTCAGAAGGTCATGAGCGGCTCCGCCGCTCTGTTAAAAGGAGCAGAACCCATGACTATGTGAGAGGAATGGGACTGCAGCAAGCTAAGAGTCCTGGATACAAAGATGGGACCAACTGGCGCCATCACCATAAGCTGGTGACCAGCGTCAGCTTTTCAGGATTCGAGGCGCCTCTAAGGTTGCTTTGTGAGAATCGGGATACATCTGGCAGCAGTCATGAAATCATCGATTACCGTAACCTAACACCTCAAGTGCCCTTTGTGCCCTGCATAGCCAAATCCATTCCTAAAAAGAGGATCTCCCTGAGGAAACCTAGGAAGGCCATTAAGGATTTGTTTGTTCACAAAAGACACAAACATGAGAAAGCTACTTCACCGAGTACACCATGCCACGTTGCAGGTGAAAATGTTCCAACACTGAAACGGACGAGGAAGACTGTAAGACACAGAGAATATACCACTGCAAGAAGCAGGTATAATGATGACCTCAGTGAGACTCCCTCCGATTCTTCCAGTGAATGTTGTGCTAATGTCTGCGAGGATGCTGCCTCTTTAAAAAGCTTTGGATCTCAGGCTGGTTGTGGTGAGATATTTGCTGATGATCTTGTATCTCCCGAGGGCATCTTTAACCCTGAGCATGGCAAAGTTGCCTGTGAAGCTCCGAGGCCAAGCCCTACTACTGCAAGTTTCCAGGGAGGTAAGGAGTGTCTGGCCTCTCCTGCTCACGCTGAGGTCCTGGACATGTTTGGGTTGTGGGAAACCCTAAACAGAACTTTGCATTTAGGGAACAGCTCAAAAGTAACGGAACATGCAACAAAATCCACAACACCTATCATGAAATCTCCTTCCACATCCAACTCTGAAGATGCAACGGCAAATACACCCCAATCTGTAGAGCCTGAGATCAGGGAACTTAATACTGATGTGGTAACACCTAAAAGTGACAACCAAGGGAACACCAGTGATGAGGGCTACTGTGATTATGTCTCTCCTGGTTTTGAGGACCGCAGCAGAAGTTCCCTCACTCCAGTGCATTCCAACAAGTTCCCTAGGGACACGTACAGTGGAGATGCTCTTTATGAGCTATTCTGTGACCCCAGCGAGGCAGAAATTACCCCGATCTTTGATGATGAGATCGACCTAACAGACAGCATTGTTGACCAGTGCAGTGATTATCCATTATCCATGTACAGCTTCCATGTTGGAGCAGAGGAAAATCTTGCCCCACCTTTAGCTCGGGACTTCGTTGGTCGAGAACTCCTGGAAAGTAAATGGATGGGAAAGGATTGCTTACTAAAGCTTTGTGACACTGAGATATCTCTGGCTATGGGTATAGTTAATTGGCTTAAGCATAGGTCAGACAAAAGCAACCCAACAGAACTGAGATCTTCACAGAGTAGCGGAGAAGAAACGGGAGATTTATGTCTAAGTTGTAAAACCCAGCCAGCAATGGTTAGAAAACCACCAAGAGGAGCAAGAATTGTGAATAATAGAGGAGATACAGTTCATTTTAAAGAGAGAAGTCAGCAAAGTGTTGGCGTTCTGCCCAAATATGATGCTAACACAGTGATGTCAACCTTGACTTCTCCAGAGAGTCAACCCAAGACCCCAACGAGTGGTGTGTGTTTCAGAATATTCAATGTCGACTCTCCAATGACTCCAGGTGGAGATTTGCAGTCCCCTGTGGTAAGCTCCCCTGGCTCTGGGACAAGGTCTTTGTTTGTGTTGGCCATAAACAAGGAATCTCTTTGTGAATCTTGCAAGAGTTCCCTGAAAAACGGAGCTAAAGATCTGCACCTGTGCCGTTCTTGTATGTCCCTCATTGAGCACATTAAGACTTCAGACCTTTGGGCCCGTGTCAGTCTTCCCAGGTTCACTTTAACTCCACAGCCAATAACCAGAGATCTACTATCCCCAGCAAGCACCTGCGGGATAGGAAGTGACATCAGCATAGCTTCCCTTGTTGAGCAGTGTGCTAGTCAGTTGTCTTCTATGAAGATCAACTTTACCCAAACTCGCTCAAGCTGTGAGATAAGAGATGTCCCTGTACCTGAGCAAGGGGTAAAAAGGAACAAAGGACACTCTCAAAAATACCTTAAGTCAAAACACAAGAAAAGGCCAGTGGCAACTACCGAGAGAGTCTCGCATGCTAGACATCGCTTGAGGAGGTCTAGCTTTTCTGAAGATGTGAAACCTTCCCTTTTGGAGACTGAGGGACTTGGTTTTGTCATTACTAATGCTTCCAATGATTTGGTGTTGGAAAGGTACGGTTCATGTGCTGTTGAATCTGGTGACACAGACGTATCTAAAGCTACCAGGCCTACATCTCTTCCTCTCATGACCTCTGCCTCTTCTGAGTTTCCTTGCGGAGAGGATCACCACATCCACCATTTGAATAAGATGGAAGAGGGAAACCCAGCCAAAAAGAAGCATGGGCTACGTCATCGCAAGAAGTCTGCTGTGAATAGTGAGGGATCATGCAGTGTCTTTCCAGAGGATAGGAAAGTAGAACGAAGATGCAGGATGAAGAAGTAAAGCCCATATTAAACAGGTGCTGGATTTGTCTAATCTGACTGTGACAGCAGTGTAATATGCATCTAAAATATTTTTTTTCCAATATATTTGAAAAATGCTTTTCTAAATATTTTATGTTAAAGTACATATTTTAATGAATATATTTATATTAAAATATAATTATGCAATCATTGGAAAATGCATTTCAAAATATTATTTTAGATCCATGTCACACTGCAGGACACTGCCACTGCTTCGTCATGTTGACTACCCAGTTCTTTAATGTTTTTATGAAACATTACCAAGGCAGTAAATTGCAAGTGTTCACACTCTTATTGTGGTTTAGGATTATTAGGTTATGTTTACATCATGTATTTGCTTGTTTTTTAGCTGTCCAAATAACTGCAATAGTATTGCAAGGAAAATAGAGCTGAGAAAAGTTTTATTATTAATGACTGTAGGGGTGCTTGAGAAGCACCTGTGCTAGTGATGCCTCTGAGGAAACTTGTCACTTAGTCCTTCATCCTGCTGTCATATTCTCACATGGCTTGCAGGAATGCTCACAGCAAGCATATTCTCCTTCAGTTCACTCACAAACAATGGCATGAGGTGAACAAATTGGCATGCTGTACTGTACAGGCTGTCAAGGGCTGCATTAGAGCATAATGCAGTGTCAAACGGACAGACACATAGCCTGTGTGAGATATATATATATATATATATATATATATATATCTCACACAGGCTATGTGTCTGTCCGCTTGACACTGCATAATGTCTGTATGTGTGTATATATATCTATATATATCTCATGTTCATATAAATTATGTAGTATATTATGTAGTTCAGTGTCACCTTTTTTGCACTGCCATTCACTACAGTATTGCAGAAATGGGACTTTTAAAACCTCTTCTCTTAATTACATCATAAGGGAGGCAATGGTCACTGTTTTGTGCTTGTGTCAGGGGAAGTGTTTGTGCCTCAGCGTTTCTTTTGGTTTCAAGGCTTTCTGGGAATTATACTGCTGTAGCTGGGTCAGCAGAGGTGCACAAAAACTCTCATCTATGGTTTGTTTGGTGTGTGCGTCACTGAGCATTGATGGACTGAATATGTAATTAGGATTTCAGGGGAAGGCAGGGTTTTAGTCATTTGGTCTATTATTAGCACTCTCATGCAAACTATACCACAAAAAAAAAAAAAAAAAAAAAGAAAGAAAAGAAAAAGATCTGAAATGGCTGCACACTGTTTACTGATATATATTGATATGGATTCTCTGAAATCCACTGCTAAAAGTAGTTTTGTTTCTTTAGAAATGACTTGAATAGCAGCATCAGTAGTTCTCTAGGCGAGAGTGTTTGGAGTAAATTAATGAGCACAGAGGGTAGCAGACCTGCTTTAGTGCTTCAAGGTCAGATATCCTCCCTACATATCTGTGTCTTGTTATATATTTCAGTTGATATCTTGAAACCATAGCAACAGCACTTAGATGGGAAAGCTTTCAGTATATTGGCAGTGTACCAGCTTGAGAGTGTACTTCTTACATGTGTTTTGATGATGATGTTAAAGCTAAGATGTTTTTGGTGATTAGGACTTGTGTCTGAAACATCTGCAGCCATACTCACAAAACATCTTAAGGCTAAAAGTATTTCCTTTTTTACATAAAAATAATAGTTATTGAGGGAGAAAACAATTAAGATTGAATTATGTTTGAATTGATTTTTAAAATATAATTAAGCTATGAATATGGAATTATAGAAACTTGTAAAAAAAAACAAAAAAACAATCAACCTCTTGCATTTTAGATAAATAGCCTTTTCACTAGATTGTAGGCATGCTTTGCCTGTGCACCAGAAAATGCTGAACTCATCTTGAGTCACTCTAATCAGACTAAAGTGGATTTTTATCCACTTTCAGTCAGCTTTTGTTCTTAAAGAGCTGCTTTAAATGATAAATAAGCAAATAAAAGGATGCCAGTTGCAATATGCAATAAGAGAGTGTGAGACAGGACTTTCTCTTTTTTTAGCGTTTTAATGCATTTCTTAATGCAACAGCTCAATGAACAATAAAAATAAAAACAATAAAAATGTTGAGGTTGTTTTTCCTTAATTAGGAAATGCATTTGAATGTGGCCTGAGGTATATTGCTCGGAGTGTTTTGGATGGTTATATCATGGTCATGGGGTTGAACATGAGTAGTGAATGGTCTATTGACATACTTTTATTTCCTGCTCAGCTCTCAGTGGATCTTCGCACTGCAGACAGCTGTTTTCGTGCATCTGGAAAATATGAAAGCGTGTATTCAATCTAAGCCACCAGTGACTTGCAACACAGTGGGGGGCAGAGTTCAGCCAAACATGTTTAGAGCAGAGTCGTAGAGGTGGACATGTTTGTTTTTAATTAACCTTGATAAGAATGAGAGGATTACAGATGAAACTGTTATTTTTACACTGCAAAAGTGCCGATTGGCCACTATGTGGCAGTAGACATTTGACAACCTATGCATGATTACAGAAAACCTACTGTGAGCTTGAATAGAATGTTTAAACCACCTGCATTTCTTCACCAAATTCAAAGTCTGTCTGTATTTCCTCATACATTATCTTTCATCAGAGCAGGACATTTTCTATGCATGCTTGTCTCATCTGATGCTGCTCTCCAGCAGTTTCGGCTTGCAGCCAGAGGGGAAGGGGTTCATGTTGGCTTTGACTGGTTATAATCCATCAGTGTGATCCTGGGAGTGTTCTTAGCAACCCGGGAGCCACTACAGAGCAGATGTATAGAGCTGGCTGACTGCTGACCATTGAGAGAGGTGATGCTGAACAGGACTCTGTTCTGTTTTCTGGCTTAGGGAATAAGCCTCATGCTGTTAGTTTGGTTGCATGACTCTATGGACGATTTAGTCCAGTGATGTGGGACACAATGGGGGACTGTGTCAATATTGAGGAATGGAATTAGCTTTTCGTGCAGGACATTGGGATGGAAAGGAAATAGACTGCATTGCTGGAACTCTAATCCCTTGATGCTAGCATAAAACAATAATTTGTCTCAAAGTATAGAGTTATTTATCTGGTTCAGCTGCTTCAAATAATTTGCAATGACGAGTGAAATTTTGTCTCTTTAGATGTTGAAGGTGAACCAGGTTGTCAGTTTGTGAATAGATATAGAATCACTGCATGAGTGAATCTCATGGAAACTGTCACAACATATTTCACCCCAAAATCAGAAGGAAAAAATAAGAAATTATATTTTACATAAAGAAAAATTAAGGACATTTTAAGAAGCATTATTATTATTATTATTTGCATTTTGACAATAAAGAATTAGTTCACTTTAAAATGAAAATTACCCCAAGATTTACTCACCCTCAAGCCATCCTAGGTGTGACTTTCTTCTTTCTGATGAACACAATCTGAGTTATATTAATTAATAAATATCCTGACACGTCCAAGCTTTATAATGGCAGTGAATGGAGGCAGCAAGTTTGAAGCTCAAGAAAGTGCATCCATCCATCATAAACATACTCTACATGGCTCCGGGGGGTTAATAAAGGCCTTCTGAAGTGAAGCGATTTGTGTAAGAAAAATGTCCATATTTAACAAGACTGCGCAGGAGCGTTTTGAACTGCGAGAGGTGTTTATAACTTGTTAAATATGGACATTTTTCTCACATAATTGCATCGCTTCACTTCAGAAGGCCTTTATTAACCCCCCGGAGCCGTGTGGAGTACACGTTTTTGATGGATGGATGCACTTTCTTGAGCTTCATACTTGTTGCCCCCGTTCACTGCGATTTATAAAGCTTGGATGTGTCAGGATATTTATTAATATAACTCTGATTGTGTTCATCAGAAAGAAGAAAGTCATATACACCTATGGCTTGAGGGTGAGTAAATCTTAGGGTAATTTTAATTTTAAAGTGAACTAATCCTTTAACATGACAATTTGAGAATTTAGGCGGGACATCTCTTTCTCATTATTGTAATGTGTAAAACTTCATTTGTCATTCTTTAAATTATAATGTTTTGTAATTACGCATTATTTAAATCTAAAATTGAAAAGTACAAATGTAATTATATGGGTACATCAGGGTATTTGTTGTACTGAATTTAATGTATGCCAATTTATAAAAACAATTGTACAGGGTGATTTTTATGCACTTTTTTTGGGGTGAGATTCAACCTTACAGCTACTTTCACATTAACATGTTTGTTTTCTAATTTCTCCTGTACAGATTGTGATTTTGTGGATCCTGACTGTCTTAAACTCGTTTCTTCTGTCCAGTACCTCAGCCTTCTGGGCAGCTGACCTTTCTACCAGCTGTCAAAGTCTCTATCTTTCATCCTGAAGAACTCTGACATGTTTGCTCATTTTACTGTCAACTCAGCAACACTGTCAGCCTGGAACAACAACAGGTCTGTTGATCTGTTTGTTGGAGAAGTAACATTTGTCTGAAACCTGTCGTATCAGTGTTTTTCTCTCTCCATAGTTTTTCTGCAATCACTGCAATTTTTTATTTTTAAGTTTATTGCTGGAGTTTTCAAACCCAGAATCAATGACAGTAAATACTAGTGCAATAACTATAGTAACACTTTATTAATGTCCAAGGGACACATTTTAAACTTGTCTTTTAATAGAGAAAACTTTCACAAGTTCACTTACGGAATTTTAAGTACATTGTGGGAAGTTATTCTTAGGTTGTTTTTGCATATCGAAACAATCTGACAAGCTATTTGAAAAGCTCTATTCTGGAGTTTGGAAGAGAAAAAGACAATTTCTTTAAAGGATTGGGACAGCTGGAGACATAGCAATAGAATCAACTTTGCATTTTCATTTGTCCAATTAGAGTTCAAAACAGAGACGGATAATTGTGTATCAGTGAATAAATGAGGTAAAGTAGCCCTTTGAAAGAACGCCTCTGATCTGGCTGGTGTGACCAGAATTGATGAGTGCCACCAAAAAAGGGTCCATTCATACATATAGTAGGCCTCTTCACAAAGAAGGCAGGTGGCACTTTTACTTGTCGTCTTTGTCCATTTTGGAATGTAATTCTGCCAGTTCGGCCCCCTTTTTTTACTTGGTAAATACTTCAACTCTAAACCTAGACCGCAAAAGTCCAGCTGGGGTTGTTATTGAACACAATTCCCATAAAAACAACCCCTGGTATGACTATTAATCTATATATGTCTCCACATCTATCTTTGAGCAGACAGTTATCTGCTTAAATATAGATGTCTGCACATCTATATTGGGGTGGGTATCTCTTAACATTGAGCTTAACTTTGAGCCATTACTCTCTTGATTGATGGTGATGGATGTAAATATGAATAAACCAAAATTTCATATTTTGAAAGGATAAAATCCATAGGCGTAATTTGCGGTTAGGACATGTCCCCGCCACTTTGCCAAAGTCACCAGATTTTTTTTTTAGAGGTTTAAAGAGGGGCGTGACCCAAAAAGTTTGAGAACTACTGCCATAAGTGCACATTTATAGTGAATTTATGTATTAATTCACTGACGTGAAGAATCTCTGGACTAACAATATATTGTATTATAGTAGATTTTAAGGATGAAACTATGAGGTTAAACATGACTTCTATTTCAATAAATTAAACTCAATATACTATTGAAATGGAACAAATTATTGTACATATCTGATATAGCATTGTATTAGCAACCTCCCCCCCAACCACTTTTTAAAACAAAGTTACGGCACTGATAAAGTCTAAGTTGGATACCAAAGAAATGGTATGGTCTATATGTGCCTGCAATCCTTGCTCTGAACTAAAGTAAGCCAATTTCAAAGAAGCCCTTTCTGCTAAAATCTTAGCAGCTATTAGTACAGTATTATATTTCAGGGCCTCAACCCGTTTCCCATTAGATCAGCATCAACCATAACAACATATGGTGCAGGGTTGGTGTCAGTAATGAAGGCAATGATAATCCCAGTTGGGCATAAAAATTTAAGCGTTGAACAGAAGCTTTTCAGATAGCTTACTTGTTTTCATATTATTTGATATACTTAAATTGGGGAAATTTAATTGTTAAATCTGTGTTGCTGTTTAGTATTTCTTGTAAAGATGTATATTACCTCTCAGGATAAGCTGTGTCAAAATCCAAGAATTAGATAACAGATAATAGCATGTAAGACTTGAGCCACTGACAATATCCTAACAATATGAATGAATATATTGCAAAATGAATGTGTTGCATGATTTTGTAGGCTATATAAACTACGTAAAGTGCAGATTTTGTTGGAATGGAGTATTAAGAAAGTTATTTAGTCACCTTTTAGTGCCATTATTTTCTTTTCAAGACAGGGCAGCTGACAATTATCATAGTTCTGTGCAATATTTATATTGATGTGCTTGCCTGAGCATTAATAAAAACCTATTTACAGTATGAATCCATGTGCTTTTAAATTATGTCTTTTTGTATGTGTGGTGTACTAATGGTTGATTTCAAACTCAGATGTTGGCTCTTTTCCAAGCAGATGATCTGAGGTGTCAGCGCTGTATGTATTGAGTAGCTCAGACATTGCTTAATAGACAGAACAATAGCAAAGCAAACAACAGTAACTGAACAGAGCCCTGTATCAGGCCTGGCGCCGGCTGTGCTTTAAGACAAAATCACATCAACAAGTCTGCAATTGAATGTGGGTGTAAGAAAGACTCTTTACAGAGCCATTGATTTAAACTTTTTCTCTAAATGCATTACAATAATGTCATAATACAATAAAGAGCTTACATTTTTTTATGGCCAGGATTTTTAACCTGTGAAGATACTGCAGGTGGACTGAAGGAACTACAATTAAAAACAAAAACAATTCATGACATCTCTCACTATTTGAAAGAACATTGATAATCTAAAACTGATTATATAATGTAATAATAATATTTAATGTTTTTTAAATAAAAGTTATCATAAAGTGTTACCTGTCTATCTCTTATATTGGTGTCCCTGTCTGGATGAAGGTCCTTGGGAATGTGAAATCAAAATACTGGTTTTTGGTATTGTGGCGAACTTGTTTTTGTGGGGAACCTATTATCGTAAAATCATGCTTAAAATAGCAATTGACCTCATATAATTCGCAATGTCTGTATCTGTACTTAAGTTGTTTACAGTGCGAGTGAGCGTGCGTAGATAGTTTGATTTAAATGTGTTTTAGCTCGTCGAGTCGCGCTGTTTGCGTAAACGAAGTGTTTGATTGGTCCACTGGGCGTTGACGTCAGAATTCCATCTGCAATTTACGCTCGAATGCTCGCAGTGTACACAGATTCGCCGTTCATAATAGGCGCATTCTGGTTTGTCTTGTCTCGTCGCCGGTGTACGGTGTACTGGAGATGGAGGAGGTGTTGGATCTTAAACTCTGCCTCCTCTCCCCCTGACTGTCATCGACAAACAACGTGGGTCGCTGGAATTTGTTATACCACACCACAGAGACTTTTGCACTGCTTTTTATACACCGTCGCGTCACAAGTACATCTCGTGTTTCGCGGAGCTGGAAAATGTGTAAACTACTGACAGCGATAAAATAAACATTGCACTATCACCCGCGGTTGAGTACTCACAAATGTCATGCACTGTTCAAGAGCCTTTGCCTTCTATGACATTCAGAGGACTTCATAACAACCAACATGAAGCAGATAGGAACCGTTAGAATGTTTTGCCTGTTCTAAAGAACTTTTAAACTTGTAAACATGGAAGAGACAGACGCTGGGACGCAGGGCTGTGAACTGGAGCGTTCTGGAGACGGGGGACTGGATGAGGTGCAGATGCATCTCGCCTGCCTACCGGAGCGATACATGAGGGCTAAGTTTTCCCTCTCCGCCTACATGTTTTGTTGGACAGTAGTGAAGTTGTGTCAGGTAAGGCATGTTGCACTTGAAAGCACAATTTGAAGGAATGAGCAATATTTATACGCTTTACAGTAAAGTCTGGCCCAAAGTTGTCTGACAGTAATAATGTTCTGCATAATCTTAGGGATTATTTACGTAGAAATCAATAATATATCTTTGGGTAGTTGACACATAATATAGATACATCTAAACTGACATCAATATTTTACTCAGTATTTAGTAATGTTTTACAGTAGAAATATCTAAATATTCTTAAATAAAAATAGTCGAGAAGCAAAATGACAAAATTAAGTGACTTTATGCAAAAAACAAGAAGAAAAGCTTGGAAGTTAGTTTATTTTTCTTACCCATTGGCAGATATTTTTTGTATTAAGTATACTATATACTTAATTTTGATTTTTTAGAATATCTTAAGTCATTTTGCTCCTCAATTACATATAAATTTAAGAATGTTTAGATATCTATACTGAAAAACAAGACAAAATACTAAGTTAGAAAATATATATTTTTTTGCCTTATAGGAGAGAACGTGTATAACTCAGGTGCTGTGTGTTACCATTTTGTTTTAATTTGATACCATTTTTTTACCTTTTTTTTTTTTTTTTTTTTTTTTTGGCAGTTCACTTCAATAGCTGTACACAGAATGACAAATTAATTTTTATAAGTAGAAAAGGTCCCCTGGTTGAGAACCACTGATGTAGACTAGAGTGTGGTCTTGTTCATAACAGATGGTGAAATCTGCCTCACAGTAGATTCACTCCCAGTCAGAAAGTTTAAATTGCTTTGAGTGGAGTCAGACCCTCCACCTGCTTCAACCCAGGGGGGCTGTTAAGCTCATCAGTATTTAACTATCCAGCCCATCACCTCAATCACACCCCTTTTATACCCCAGTCATAATATGGTATGAGGCAGTTGAAGGTGTGAATTCATCATCACCCAGGCCATTGTATGTCCATTGAAAAGTTGTTGGGGGTTTGTGAAAACGAAGGATAATCTCCCAAAAATTGTTAGGGTTGAATGTAATTGTAATGATTACTATCCCCTTGATTAAATCATAGCTGATCTGATCTCTTCGAGTCTAACAAGTTCATTCAAAACACAAAAGACAAGCAATTTCCAATTAATTAACACTTGCTTTTTCAGTTTGATTAGACCTATTATTTTGTATTGGCTCCATATTTGCCTGGAAAAATGCAGCCAAATCCTTGAACCTGTTCCAACAGTGGAGTGTTTCTCAGGGCACTGAAACGTCTGTAATGGCTGGCTGACTGCGTCCATGCACTATCCCCTCTACCAGCCTTCGAACTGCTGTCATTTGAACCTTTCAATGAATGTAACCGCTGTAAATCACAAGAACCTCTCAAGGTTTATGACCTATTAGGGGTTTATCTGGGGTTTATCTTTTATTCTAAGCAAGGTGTAGCTAAAAAAACCTCTGCATGCCCAAACATCAGCAACAAAATGGTTTGTTGGACTCTATGGAATAAAAGACTGCAGTTTGTATTATTAGTATTTTTTAGTAGACTCTATAATTTTAATAAGCCTCAGTGAGCCTATGTATTTGGTTTAAAATCTGACAACTTAATCTGGTTTAATGAAAGATTATATAAATACTGTACCTACACTCTTTTCCTTTTTAGCATTCTTGCAATGAAACGGAGCCGGCTGCCTTAGGTCAGAGGTCACAGCACAACCTTGAACTGGTTTTAATTGTTTTGAATGGTTAAAGAATGAACACCAACTTTAAAGCCCAGCAGGATTTTTTTTTTAATGGTGAAGAACCATATGGAAGGCTGGTAGATCAAACAAAGGCATGTATTTATTAAGACATTTATGACTGAACAAAAGTTGCACAAGAAACAGTAGCTTTTAACAAGCACCATGGGTTATCTTTCTCTGTTTAATGTTTATTTGGTAACATTACTTTTAACTATAGTAGGCTTTAAAACTAATTTCATTGTAAAAGACCTGTTTTACTTCAAAAGAAGTCATAATACTGTAGGTATGGGCTGTGCATTCATAAAATCTGGTTTACCTCACCCTAATTAAACAGTAAAATATCTTATGATTGTTCCAGTAATGCCGTACCAGTTCCTTGTGGTTTATGTTCATGTCAACAATTTGCTGTAAGGCTAATGCATGCCTTGCTTATGTTTCATTCAGAATTGTTGGTACTTTAATTCAAAACACACCTTGAAACTGTCTTGTATATGTTTCCTTTTTGTTTGTCTCCAGAGATTAAGCCCATCTGCAGTTCTTCCCCAGGTAAGTTCAGTCTTTCTTTTGAGTTAGAGTTTGATGAACCTGATTTTACTCTTCAAATTTAATGCCAACAGAAAATTCATATGGACTAAATCACCACCATAATTCTTATTCAGTTAATTTAGATGATAGATTTTAATGCTGCTACAGTGAAATAGTTTGAGCTCATTGTCTAATATATGCACAATACTGTTAGATATGCCATTTTCCATTTAATATGAGGATTCATTTATTTGAATTTAATCCCAATAAGCGTCATTCAGCCAAAGGGTTTGATGTAATCATCACTGAGGAGCAGACATGCACCATTGGGACATATTGTACTTTTTCTTCATATATGCTGCCAACAGCTTATCTGCCTTCACCCCGTAGAGGCTGTGCCTTAACTTGTCGGATGTTGCTATAGAGTTTTGCAATGCATTGAGGTGAAGTGTCTGCAGATGGTTGCTGCACTCTTCTGACACAGAAGATTTGCAGTGTCGTGTTGTTTTGATCAGGTATGAACAGGCCAGAAAATTATTGGTTTTATTCATTGCGGTCTCTTAGTTAATAGAATTATTAGTCCTGATAGTTTACCACTCCTTCATGCACCACCTGATTCCTGTCACACAATTTGTTCACTTCCATTCTTGTTTTATTGAAATGTTGCCTAATATTGTTACGTAAAATTATTCATTCAGTAGGAATTAAATAGGTGATTCATGTTCCTAGGTGCTTGTTATGTTTGTTTCATTCATACTGGAAGCCGGAGGGGCCCCTTGCACAGAAAGTCCAAATATGCTTCACAGAAATAATAAAACTTATGATATTCCAGGAAATCCCTTTTTCAAGACATGTAACAGCTTAAAAAATCACAAGAGGGTAATACTGATGTATTTTATGTCGTAGAATAAAACATGAAAATTTCTTGAGGTTGTGTTAACAACATACCTTATTTCAGCCATTTAACCAAAAACGCATTAAAAACTTCGGGATGTTTCTGAGTTTTGGCCTACATAACATTAAGGTTGAACCACTTTAGTCACGTTGACTATTTTAACAATGTCTTTACTACTTCTCTGGACCTTGAATGTGATAATTTCATGGGATATATAAAAAACCCTCTCGGATTTCATCAAAAATATCTTTGTGTTCTTGTGACTTGCTGGTTTGGAATGACATGATGGTGAGTAATTAATGACAGAAATTTCATTTTTGGGTGAACTAAAGTATGTTGAGATAAGCATATAGCATACAGTTTGACTCATTTATCCTGGCATCTTTGTTGTTCCTTTGGTTGGTTGAGGAGTGAAATATTCATCACAGTTCTTGGTTTCGTGTTTTTGAAGTGCAGGTTGTTAGATTTGTGCCTTACAAATTGATTTGATTTTTGTGTCATTTGACCATAAAACCTTTCATTGTGAGCACAATTGTGGCTCTTTTGAGTGCCATACTCTGTTTAACTCATTTGAGTGATGGCATCCACCCTCCTTCATAGGCTAGTGTTATGCAGAGCTCTTGATATGGTTGACAGCTGCACCTTTACTCCATTCTCCACTACTGAACTTTGTATATCCCACAAAATGATCTTGGCCTCGCTGTGCTTCTGTCACAGATCTTATTCATGCTAAGAGTTTCAAGCACAATCTTTCAGTCATTGTCTGAGTGATTTATTGATTGATTCTTGATAATTGAGCCAGTTGTGCCTTTTGCAACATTCAGACATGCTTTGGCTGTTCCATATTTTGGCTGTAGCTATTTTCTTTCAATAAAGCAGTTAAGTTAAGAGCTTCTATAAGATCAATGATACATTATCATTCAAAAATTTGGGGTCGATAAGATTTTTAAAATGTTTTTGAAAGAGGTCTTTTATGCCCACCAAGGCTTCGTTTATTGGATCAAATGTACAGTAAAAACAGTAATATTGTGAAATATTACTACAATTTATTTTATTAATTGATGAATAGAAAGTTCAAAAGACCAGCCTTTACATGAAATAGAAAATCAAAATAATTAAATCTGTAATTCAGTAAAATACGAGAATTAGTCTCTAATCATACAGTTTTATATAATTATATATTTATGTATATGTAAAATGATAGATAAAATAAAATAATGAAGCATGTTATACTAAATAAAACTTTAAAATGAAGTTAAAAACACTTGCTTTTAATGACAGGGATTTTGCAGAAGTTGAAATACTGGAAGAATTTCATGCTTTTCCAGCTCCACTCTAATCTCCCTTTTCATGTCTCAGCTTGTACCTATTTTACAGTAATAAACTCAGCTGTGTACCTTAAATCATCACCTAGGCATTTAGCCTTTGAGTATTATGGGTGTCTTTCACAATACAGGGCGACATTTAATTTAAAATAGGTATGAGTGTTTAAAACGTAGACATTAAAACTTTGAGATTTTTAACTTTGTACAAATGCATAGTTGTATATTTATATATCGATCTAATGGTTCCATCTGAGCAGTTTGCACTTAGTTTAGACTTATGAAAATCAGGGTTATATACAGTGTATGTATTACAAAAAGTATTTACATGCTTTAAACGGCATATTCAGCAAGCCTGGAGATGTATTCTTGGATTTCTGGTCACATGCTCCTCTGAAGTATGCTTTGAAGGGCTGTGCCCTATTGGCAGTGCAAGCTAGAAGCATGAGTTATAATGCCACAAACATGCAAATAATGCTACATCAGTCATAAACTCCCACATTAGCTCTAATAATAGTCCATAATCACCTAAAGTTGCTGTGGACCGGAGGAGTAACCTGTCACATCTCTCCTGACCCAGTGCTGAACCTCAGAGCTGGCTTTAGACTGGTGCATTGGCTGCGGCAAACTCTCATGTGGTGAGCGGATGATAGCCACGAACTGCCAGAGTAAACTTCACCATGGGTAAAGTTCTCTGGATACACGCTCCATAATTACTCTCCTTAGACTTCTTTAGACAATGGGTTAAACACTACTGTACTCACTAAAAATGTCTGGGAACCACAGAGATGTGAAAGAGGAGCGAAAGAGAGTTGGCAGTAGTTGTATTGTTTCTATGCTTTGGATCTTTCATCTGTGGATTAGCTGGAATGACAGTGTGTTTTGTCTGTGCATTTGAAGTTCAGAGTAGTGTCGCATTTTTACGTGGTCTGATAATCAGTCAGGCATTGGAAAGAGCTCCTCATTATCATGTACCGCCCCACTTGCATTGTGACCTCTTTCAGCTTCTGACTGACAACTTCCCTCTGTGCTTGCACCCCCTCAACCCGCCCAACACCGAATAACTGATTTTGATCACTCGCAGTAATAAAAGTCACATGCCTGCCTGGAACAATGGCCTTTCATTTTGTGGCTGCATTCATTATGACCATAATATGTTAGTATTTAGCGCAAGATTCATGCTTCATGCTAGGTGAGACGGAGAGAGAGAGAGACAGTTATTCAGGGTTATTCATTATGGCCTAAACAAAGAGATCTGGAAGTGCTTGCTTTTCTTTTCATTCCCCCTTTTAGAATAAAGCAACTTCTCACGCACACTCTTCTTCTTTGGAGGTAGTTGCCGCAGGCGAAGGGCTGCAGGAGGTGTGCCAGATTTGTACTGGCAAGCTGTTGTATTTATTTCCTTTCACCTTTAAGAACTCAAACCCACACATATACTTCATTTATAAATGCTGATCTGTGGATAATGATTTTGTTGAGTCCCAATCAGATGAATGTAATTGGCCTTTTCAATGGGAAATGATGCTTTCTTCCTCTCATAATTGTTCAGTGATTTTCAACCAAGTGGATTACTTGGGAAGATTTCTGATTTGTTAAACCTAGAAAACACAAATCACAACAAAATTAATGGATTAAAAATTAAACTATAGTAATAATAACAAAAGACTGTCAGTGTGCATTAGTGGTGGGAATTTTTCAGTTACCTCGTTAATAAATCATTCACTCAACCAATTCATTCAAAAATTTTGATTAATTCAGGAATGAATCACGCAAACGTCTTTACGAGTGAGTCATTGAATTATTCACTCAACCAATTCATTCAAAAACACTGATTCTTTCAGGAAAGTCACTGCTGTGTTCATGCATAGTGTTGTCAAAAGTACCGACCGCGATACCAAGTCAGTACTGAAATTTTAAAAATGTGACGCTTTGAGCGCTGTTGAGCGGATTCGTAAACACCTCTGATTGGCCTTTGTGTTCATGCGCTCATCAGATATGTCTGTGATTGGCTACAATGATCAACGCTTCAAAAACATGTTGTAAATAAACATCAATGATGCTCTTCACCCAGCGCTTACACAGATATAAACGGGAGCATTTGAAAACAGGCGTCTATCAGTGGACCGGTCTGGCTTTTAAAATGCTTTCAAATTCAAACACATTTCTGTGTGCTTTCAAACGCTCCTGTGCGTTGATCATTGTAGCCAATCACAGACATATCTGATGAGTGTGTGAACACAATTGCCAATCAGAGGTGTTTACGAATCCGCTCAACAGCGCTCAAAGCGTCACATTTTAAAATTTTCAGTACCGACTTGGTATCGTGGTCCGTACTTTTGACAATGCTATTCATGTGGACTTTAAAGGGACAAGTGAAGGGAGTCTTGACAAGTCTGAAGTTTGTTTAAAAGTGAATCATTTTAATAGTGGCTTGTAATATTTAGTCATGTTATTGCCAAAGCTCTGGTGTCACTAAAGCATTAATGGGCTATGGAGTTACTTAATAAGACAAAAAAAAACACTGCTTATTTTGTGAAACGCTGCTCTAAATAATTGAGGCGAATCACTCCCTTTCACTTGAAAGAAAGCGTTTTATTTTCCTTCCTCTATTGTCCACCTGGCCTTCATGTTTTATCTCTTGAAAACATAGCACTTGTTTGTGTAAACCTCACGAGGATACACTGCCATGCAAACACACTGTAGTGAAAATAAAAAGAGCACACAGACTTTACCTGTCAGACCACACTGAGAAATGATTAGCATCCTCCAGGCAAAAAGTAGGAGGGAACCTGCTCCCCTGCGATTGGTCTCTCTCCCTCTCTTTATTCAGAAAACCTGAATTTCTTAGCGCCATCAGGCTGTCCTGACTGGCCCTTTTCTCTTATTCCGTTTTTTCCTCCCTCTTTTGCTCTGTGTTTTGGGATGGGCTTCCTCCTTCCTCCTCCTTTGTTTTCGTGTCACTGTTTGAGCCACAGGCTGTGGATTGAGTGCACTGGAAGTCTCAGTGCTTGAGGAGCAGTCAGGGCGATGAATGGATTCTGGGAGCCAGTCTGGCTGAACTCAGATCAGCTTTCTGAGAAGAGTGGCTGTTAGGATGCCAAACAGAGGCATGGCACAGGTATGTCTGAGAACTACTTGATGTAAATCTTCTTGTGGTCAGTTTAACAGTCCATTTTCTATCTCTACATGAGATGACTTCTTGCAATGTTTCTCTGGTTTCTGTACTTCAGAAGTCTCATTGATGTATACTTTGGAGTGCAGACACCTGTAAAGAGGTCAAACACATTGTTCTTTGTTCAGCCATGTTATTTTACACCACGCTGTAATGTAGCCGCCAATGTGTTTTGTTTTAGAGGTTGGGAATTGTTTTGCCATTTTCTTTATATTTTATGATTTAATCCATCATTGATAGAACAACTACTGCAGTTGTGTTCTCCGGTTTTCTATAGTTAAGACAATAATTTGTTATTGTATATATAAGTAGGCTATATCACATTTAGACGGATTACTTAATAAAACACCATTGTTTAGATGTGAAGCCTGTAAAAATCTCATGGATTCCATTGATTCGTCACACAATACTGGCGTTGTGAACTCTTGTTGTATACAGTATGTGAACTGTGTGCATTTCAGCTTTGAGATCACATTTATAATCATATAGCTCTTCTGTGAAATAGTCTGATGTTGTTCTGTATTTATAGGTTTGAGGTTGTTCTCAGTTTTTAAAGGTTTACTCTGTTCGATCCCACATTGAGAATTATTTGTTTGCTCCAGTGAACTATTGGAAATGTTAGTTTTGCAAATGATTCCACAGTACTCTTAAGTTGACATCTCAGTCTGCGTAATCAAATAAATGGGTAAATCTCATGACAACATGCTCATTTCATTCTAAATATGAAGAAAAAAAGGAATTAAAAATAGTTTATATACTTTATGTAATTATTTTAATATTAAAAAATATATTATTATTAAGTTAAAAAAATGGGACTATTAAGATTTTTTTTGCATTGTGACATTATTTCCCCCTATGTCTAGACGTTCTTGTGTCTAGGTTTTTTTTCATTGGTGATTCTCATTAGATTTTCAATACTATTTTTTTTTTTTATTTAAAGGTGCCCTAGAAACCTATTTCACAAGATGTAATATAAGTCTAAGGTGTCCCCAGAATGTGTCTGTGAAGTTTCAGCTCAAAATACCCAATAGATATTTTATTATACAATGTTTTAACTGCCTATTTTGGGGCGTAATTAAAAATGCGCCGATTCAGTGCGTGTCCCTTTAAATGCTCGTGCTCCCCGCCCCCAAGCTCGCAACTCTATAATACATTGCATAAACAAAGTTCACACAGCTAATATAACCCTCAAAATGGATCTTTACAAAGTGTTCGTGATGCAGCATATCAGATCATGTAAGTATGGTATTTATTTTGCGGATGTTTACATTTGATTCTGAACGAGTTTGATAGTATGCTGAGGCTAACGTGGCTAAAGCTAACGTTACACACTGTTGGAGAGATTTATAAAGAATGAAGATGCGTTTATGAATTATACAGACTGCAAGCGTTTTCGGGTTAAAAATGAAAATAACGACATGGCTCTGGTCTCCGTGAATACAGTAAGAAACAATAGTAACTAACTACATTTAACAGTACATTCGCAACATGCTAACGAAACATTTAGAAAGACAATTTACAAATATCACTAAAAATATCATGATATCATGGATCATGAACAGCTATTATCGATCCATCACCAATTTTCGCTATTGTCCTTGCTTGCTTCACAATACCTGCATAACTTCTGATGATTCTGCTGTGCAGCTCCAGACATTAATGCTTAGAATATGGTATATGCAAATATTGGGGGCGTACATATTAATGATCCCGACTGTTGCGTCACAGTCGGTGTTATGTTGAGATTCGCCTGGTTTTCTGTGGTCTTTTTCACAAATCAAATTTACATAAGAAGGAGGAAACAATGGTGTTTGAGACTCACTGTATGTCATTTCCATGTACAGAACTCTAATTATTTAACTATGCCAAGGTAAATTCAATTTTAAATTCTAGGGCACCTTTAAATCAGCATGAACGCCGCTTCCGCTTTTCCTGAGTATGAGATAACGCAGCTCTGTTTATCATATTAGATACATTTGAGAGTGTTAAAAAATTATGTTATAACGTTACTAACGCTGCTGTGAGACACTGTTGCACACTGCAGTAAGCTAGATCGATTTTAGAATATAATGTTAAATGTTGGATGGCTTGTGTTGATAAATGGCATGGAATTAATTTTAAAACCCTTATTAGGTTAGTTATTGTATGATGGAGAAAATTCTGTATTACTGTTACTAAAAATGAAGCTGCATCTGATTATGCTGTGTGAGCTGCTTGACAAAGCTGCTTCTCTGAGGCATGGTAAAGCATGGTACTCGCAAAAAATGAAGAAAATTAGATTTAAACAATAAGACTAAATGTGTTGAGCTATATAGCAATGATTAGTTTTCTGTCTATAAATATATCAAAACAGTTGTTCCCTTGTCTATTAAAACATGTAATATGGAAACCAAGGATAACGCGGGTATGATGCAATTGACTGGCGACTCCCTCACACGTCCGGAGCCTTGGTTAAAATTGCAATTTTCTCAAGATTTACAAATAGTTAGAAACATTTGGAATATTGTAAGTACTCAAGTGAACAAAATATATAACACTGGCCTAGTGGTTTTGGATATTTTACTGCAAAATTCTTACATATTGCACCTTTAAATGCATTTCAACAAATACTATCATGATAAATTAACACTTTACATAAAACTTATCATGCAAATGGAATATTAAAGTTCTCTACATATGATAATTAATGAACTATAAACAACAGCAATAGATCAATCAGAACTCAATATTGTAACTAGCTGTGCACAGTCAAGTAAGCTTTTGTCATTTTTCGCTCAGTTCAAAATTGCCAAGAGGGCGGTTCAAAGGCGTCTTTTGACATTCTTTAAAAAAAGAAGAGAACAGAAAGTGTGATATTTCTTTTATTAGTGTTTAAGGACATACTATCTTCTGACATAACTTTAGAAAGAATAATGAACATACCTAAAATGTGTTGAAAATTTGAAAATTTCTCAACTTTTCAAACGCCAACGTAGGTGTCAGCCAATCAGATCGCCTTATGCAAATATCCTAGCATAGACGCTAGCCAATTGCGTTCATGCAGCAGCGGAAAGTAATGTGATTGGCTGTTGTCACTATGACTGTCTTGTCAGCACCAAGCTTCAGACACACCCTCCATCAAGCATTGACGTAGACGCCCCCTGTGAATGCAGCATAAGGGATTGGTGTCAAAGTTAAATTGAATTATTGAAAGTGAATGCAAACAGAGGTGATAATGCACACATGCATATGTTAGCTAAATTTATGTTTATTTATGTATTTATTTAAACAAAAGCTATGAGCTATGTTCCTATGCCACTGTTTAAATCTGCACAGAAATCATTCAAGCCACAGCTAACAAAGACTGTAATAGTCTACATAAGCACACAAGCCTCTGGAGTTCTGATTCTTCTTCTTCTGTCCAGTTATTTATTTATAATAAATGCGTGCTGTATGTGTGACTGTGAGGGTCTAAGAGACGATTCTGAGGGGGGCGCGCTCCATTCAGAAATGATCACCTATTCTTTTCATCTTTACTCTGTACCATCAACTGTAAGAGCTCCGGAGCCCTGAAAAATGTGGGGCTCAAAAACAGTTGTCATTTGGAACTAATTTATAGAGTTATTATTATTATTATTTTTTGTTTTAAATCTTTTGATAATGATTAGACTATAAACACTTCAGTGCCCTCTGAAGGCATCATTTAGGTAGTTTGGCATGCAGGGATTGTGTGTGTGTGTGAGAGAGAGAGAGAGAGAGAGAGAGAGAGAGAGAGTCTGGTGCTCAGTCATACAATACTACAGTCATATAAATTATTTCATGAATAATTCTTATGTAGATTTTTAATCCTATAAATAAAATTTATAGGATTAAATTTTCCCCTTTAATTTTTTTTTTTTTTTTTTTACAATTCGACATCTGGTCATAATGCTAAATAGGTAGTTAAGTAAACTTCTGAAACAGGCTATTTTATCTTAAAATATATATTATAGGCTACTTTATTTTAAAATGTTTTTTTTATATATATTATATAATTTTTTTTTTTTTTTAAATGGGGGATATGCTCTTGACAGTTTTCATGAGATTCACCAAAATATCTAAATAATGATAGCATAAGCAGATTCAAATATATTGATTTTTTTTTTTTTTTAATTTATCCTTAAAGCTGTTTTCTGCTTCATTTTCTAGGCTTCCTGTTGGATTAGTTGGGCTCAAGCAGTAAATGAGGGATTCTTTATTTGTTCACATCTTGCTGGGATGTCCTGATGGAGCCTCTTAGTTTTAGAATAATCTGTTGTACCCGTCACAGGCTATTTTAAACTCCTGCTGAGTTCAGAGTTAAAGGGCAGTCAAACAAAGCAGCAGAGATCACCATCTATCCATAAACTAACAGTCTTTTATATAGCACTGATTTAATATCACAGTAGGTACAACTACAAGTGTTGAATGACATTAGTTTGATAGTAAAACTTAATACTAATGGCTGGCACTTGTTAGAATTACAAACAAAGAAAGACAGGAGAGAGCTGAACATCTTTTAACCATAAATGTTTATAATGTCTTGTACAGAACTAGTTTCAACATTCATGTTGTATCCTTTGGGATGTAGCTGGATAGTGAGATATGAACAGCTCTGGAAAATATCTGTTGTGCTCATGCCGATGGAATTGTTGCTGTGTCAGGTACAGTAGCATTCTGCAGCTGCTGGTGTCCCTCATGAAACAGCTGTTGTTTTTATCATTGATATCATTTTTCCCCGTTTTGCACATAGCCAATAATAAAAGTGCGTTAAGATTGTGGTTCAGAAAAACAAACAAGGCGTGGTGTTGTTTCAGTGTTGTGTGGGGCTCATGAATGTGTTTCATCCGTCCCAAAGGAAAAGAAATGTGGAACGTTCCGGTCTCGCCCTGTATAGCCTGCCAGCCCTCCGTCCCCCGGCTAGTCCTGACTCCTTCAGAGCCAGAGAAACGTCCCAGAGTGGGCCTGATTTACAGTAACAGTCAGGTTTTGCATAAGTTTGCTCACAAAAGCCTCTGTCCTTTAGTTGCCAACTGTTAACATTCTTTTCCCAGGAGAAAACAGCTTCTGTGTACACTGGTGCTGAATACTAAATAGTGTCCACAATGCTGCCCGAACATTCTCCCTTTCTCAAAATTGCAGGGTGGATGCTTTCCCATCCAGGATCTGAGGCTGAAGTATTTTCGCTTCTCTGGTACACGCTGGTTCATTTTTTTATTATTTTTTTTTTTTTTGACATAGTGTATACACATAGATTTATTAGAGTAACTGGAATATGACATTGTCGGAAGCTGGTAGCTCATTTGTGGGTGCAGAAAGCCAAACAGGATGATTGGTCGCCTCAAGCTTCTTGCAGATCTGGACCACAAGCCTGGGGCAGCAGCCAAGCTTTCTTTTGAGCCTTCACCCTGGTGTTGGTGTCCTGGTTGGACAGTTGCAATGGTGTCTGACCTCTTTCTCAGGGCAAAGTTAGCCTTTCATTAGCCTTTCATTAGCCTTTCAGTGCTCAATATAATTTGATATTAGTTTGCATTTGTACATTTGTATATTTGTACAACATCTGTTACTTGGTAGACAGCTAGACAAATTAGACATGTACTCATCTTTAAAAACATGAACAAAACTACGCTTAAAGAAATTGGTGTAGGATTTACTTTTTTGAAACAATTTTCACTCATGAATTGCTAGTAAATTTCACAAATAATTACAAATTAAAGGCAAGTAACACGTTAAATTAAAAAAAAAACACAATAAATTAATTTTTTTTACAGTGTATACATTGTAACCAAAAAGCAAACAAAGAGTACAGTCCAGTTAAATAATGTATTCATTTTTATTAGATTATTAGATGCTACTCGTTATCACTGCAATAATGTATTTGTAATGTGTAAAATTTTTGACTAGCACGTAAATTAGGCTAGTTCATATTCCCCTGTACAATCATTGTGTTTGCAAATTATAATATTATATTTATGTTGTGTATATTAGCAATATCACATGAGTAGCTGTGCGATTTTTGCTCTATATCAGCACGGCTGTGATTCAGCCATAGTCAATCACAGCCGTGCTGATATTGGGCCATATTGCACGGCTACGAGTGTGATATTGCGTTCATGCAACAGTTTGACAGCATAAGTGTGTAAATAAATAAGAAACAACAACAGAGTGTTTTTAAAAACCCTAATTTGTGTGGAACTACTTCCGTCACGGATTCAAATCTCAAGTTGACAGGTTAACAGTTGAGCCCAAGCCTCCGTTACTAATTCTAAAACTCCACTTTAGAACTAGTAATGAAGGAACGCTGAGTTGCTTCATTGGAGCTTATTGTATTATGTAGAGTATTATGAGAGAGATCGACTAACCGAGTGCATTACTTGCATCTAGCTGATTTTCTTCAGGTCAATCTTGTATTCATAATCACAAAATCAGTTTGAATGTCCGCTAAGGAGAGTGATTTCTTTGTCTTTGTCCTTTTAACAGTTAAGGGGATTTCTCATGACAGTGCTAGTCAATGCATTTGTAAGTTGTGTCTTAAAGGTGTTGTTTAAAGTAAAAACAAGGTCCTTGTTTCGGTCCGTTTCAATATAAAAGTCTACTGACTCACTCATAAAGACAGTCTTTGCTGCCATCTAATGGTGCAATAATGTAACTTTCACTGAAGTTGAAATCACAATCAATAACGGACCCTTTCTCAATACCAGGCATGTTATTTATATAAAATATTATTTATTGAAAAAATAATATTTAAATAAACAATATTAGCCATTATAAAAGTATAAGAAGTTTGTAAGTTTGTTAGGAAATAAACACAAGCAAACAGTCAAAAGTACAAAAGCAGCGCTAGTTATAGTACAAGATTTCAGTTAAATGCAAATATGTGAAGTTGTGAAACTTCTGCCCTTAGCCAAAATGATTTGCTCTTGAACAAGTAATAGATTAATAAGACCAAAGATTTGATATACCCAAAATGAATTAAATCTCATGTTTAAACACTGTCTACATATAAGAACCAGTGGCAAATTCCCGAAGGGCTGGCTGAGATAAAGCCGTTCTCGGCAGGTACATGAGCGCTGAATGGCCGCTGACTGCCTGGACCTCACATCTCCGAAAACGTCTAAACAAATTGTCAAATAGGCACTATGTTTA
The DNA here is from genome assembly GCA_037950665.1 of Hypophthalmichthys nobilis. Taxonomy (NCBI): domain Eukaryota; kingdom Metazoa; phylum Chordata; class Actinopteri; order Cypriniformes; family Xenocyprididae; genus Hypophthalmichthys; species Hypophthalmichthys nobilis. The sequence goes on from CM075488.1 coordinate 21,784,219, forward strand.
TATATAAGTCGCATATTTGAGGTCTAAATAACTACATTCTTGCCTAAAAAAACTCCTGGTGAGACTGATAGAATATCGCATGGCTAGAAGAGGCTCTCAGCCAATCAGATTCGAGAACCAGAACAAACTGATAAATAAATAAATAAATAAAGAAATGTATTTTAATTATGCAGTTTTTCAGTTTCCCTGTATTTTTTTCAACAGTGTTTTAATTAGAATCATTAACCTGTCAAAATTTCCTATTCAGCCTATGTGATGTTAATAATTGTGCATATTGTTAGGCCTATAAATACATTTCAATATTTGATTTCAAGGACATTTTTGTTGATTTTGTATGATGAACAGTTCTGAAATTGTGTTGAGTTGATACATGATGTGCAATGAAAGTCCTGAAGCAAAACCGGCTGAGAACCACTGCACTACACCCTAATGGCCTTAGAAAGTAAATAATGGTGCTAGTGTGGTTTAATGTCAAGAATTCAAGTAATTTCCTGGGTTTTCCTTCTGTAGTATATCGGCCCCCTGTCTGGTGTTATGCAAGCTTTTCATAGGTCCCCTGACCCTGTGTTCTTATTGGCAGTCCTGCAACTCTATGTAAGTGTGAGAGCAGCACTTTTTCATGTCTTTTGTCCAATAGTCCAGTGGTTTGAGATCTTTCCTTCGCTCTTTCTTGCTCCTCTTATTCCCTCCCTGTGGTCTGACCATAGACTTGCACAGTAGTACAGTCTGTACCTCACTGACAGATATCATAGTCCAACCACAAAATGTGTCCAGCTCCTTGGAGAAATTTCAGCCAACAAATGAAGCAGGGAATTGGTTGTCAGACATTGCTGGAAGCTACTTTTGAGGGTTTCCAGAAATCCCATCTCTTATTCTTGTCTTGTTTCTTTGTCATATCCTGTGTCTATTAAGCCTGAAATGTTCTCTACGCAAATATGTTAAAGGTATGTTTCACCTGCAAAAAGCATATTTCTAAATTTTCATATAATATAGTAAATATTTTTAGGGAGGACTCGTAAGATCAGGGTATGCTTTGTATTCTGCCTTCCGCTCCATGGCCTTGTCCCAAGTGGCACCTTAAACACTCAAGGTTTTCCCATGAGTCTGTTCTCTCGTGACTTAATTCCGCTTTGGCTGTTGGGTAGAAGCTTTCTTCAGTGCGGTCTCGGCAAAAGTTTGCATTGTGAACACCCCTTTAAAACCTAAAATGACAAATGGGACAAATGGGCGTCGTCTCAAGAAATATCTGCACACACAAAACCAGTGAAACCAACTCAAACCGATGTAGTATACATGCCAGACCAGTATGTGGCGCTGTAATTCTGCCACAGAGATAAACTAAAAATGGAGAAGAAGACTTGGAGCATGCACATAAACCTGCACTGTATGCAAACTTTAGTAATAAAGCCTTACTTTAGTAAAGCTAATAGGCTCAGTAGCTTCTGCAGCACGAACACAAGCATGTAGTCTGCCGTTGTTGTTGTTGCTGTTACGAGACATAGCGGTGTCTGACTAGGGTCGAGATGTGGGGTGATCATCGTTTCACAAAATATACGGATTGGCTGTACACACGAAAATGCAAGGGTGTCGTTTTCAGATTTATCCACTTTGGGACCCCGTTTCAAAAATAGCGGTTTCAGGCTCCCAAAACGCCAGATCCGTCTGGACGAAACGCTGATACAATACAAAATTTTTACGTATATAGCTAAGCACATCTCCATGTGGACGGGCTCTAAGTGTACTAGAAGCTCAATGACCAATTCTTTTTACACCTTATAATTATACACTATACACACACTACACTTTTAATCATTACATATTTATGTAATGATTATTTGCACAACGTCATTATTTGTTTGGTCTTACAGTAACTGACACGCAAGTTTTCTAGAAAGCCTGGAGGCCATCCTCTGAAAACAGACGGTCAGACTCGTTTATTCCACAAGAATAAGATCTTTCTAACACATCTTTCCAAAGCTGCAACACTCCAACAACGGCGACGGCAGAAACGCGCCAAGATTCCAAGAAGTCATGCCCTTCTTCCGACTCACTGCACCTTTACCACCCTGTGACGCAACAGACTACCTCACATGCTGACTGACAGTAAAGATGCAAAAACATGCACAAACAAGTTTTTGTCAACTTCAAATTCCCTCTCCAGCTCAACAGGAACTTAATTTGTCTCGAGGAAGTGCACTTGTTATTCAGAGCTGTTGGTGCAGGTGTTGTTGGCTTGTGGGTTTGTGAAACAGATACCCCATTTTCTCCCTTCTCTTTGTTTCTTTCACAGCAAAGCAGATTTATTTAAACGGAGCAGTGGGATAATGCCAGCAATGCAAACTGATCTTGAGTCAGAGCTTCTCCTCTGCATGGGAACACACTGATAAAGGATCTGGTTTCACTTTCACCTCCTTTGTTCTGTTTGAGGTCGCTCAGTTCTGGTTGAACTCGGAGTGTGTGTGTTGGATTGTTTTTGTTTTGTCAAGTACTGGATAGTATTGGATGTTTTTTCTTTAATGCATATAGCTGTTGTCTAGAGTCTTCAAGTTGTATCTTTAGATTCGGCTTTTCTAAATCTATTTAACACATGAAAAGGATATAGTAATTCACTCAAAAATGAAAATCATGTCTTTTGAAACCCATATGACTTTCTTTTCCAAAGAACACAAAATTGAAAACACGGAATGTCCAAGCTGCTTTTTTGATACAATTAAAGTAAACTGTGATGGCTGTCAAGCTAGATTTTCAGTGAATGCTGACTTAAATTTCAGTTTGTTTCTCACACAAAGCTGTTATATGACTTCACTTGACTTGAGTATATTACATGATTAGTATGGACTACTTTTATGATGCTTCTATGGAGCTTTTATTGTCTTAGTTTGGTCCCCATCCACTCATTGTATGGAAAAGAACAGCGTGAACATTCTTCAAAACTTCTCATTTTGTGTTGCAATGAAGAAAGAACATCATATGGATTTAGGTGAGTAAAGGATGGCAGAATTTTTCCAGGCAAATAGAGCAGTGAGAGATCAAACTCAGATGTCTGGCCTCTGCCTAGAAGTGAACACGTGGGAGTTTCACAGGACTCAGCAGTGCTCCAGAGAGGCTAGATTCCACTTTCTGCACCTGCTAGTTGGTCCATCAATTTGATTGTGTCCTTTCAACACCGTTCTGCTATTGTGGTTCAATGTGGTTATGACTAGCAGGATTCATATGATCGATAGGTGTGTTTTGGATGTGCCATCTGTGTCCTTTAAGGGTGTAAATATTTGCCCTGACAATGAATTAAGTTGCGACATACACCTAAAAAATACATTTTCCATCATACATTAATATTAGCATAAAATCTTAATGTTACTGTACAGCCATAAAGTTGATGTCCATGTTATTTTTCTCAGGTGTTTGGCTAAAAAGAAAGTGATCAGAACTGAATGTAGTCGAAGTCCCTGTCAAGGAAAGTCAGTTCACTCTGGGGCCATATTTGCAACTCCTCCGGCGGTATTTCGGTCATTCAACACCAACTCTGATCTACTTGAACAGAAAATAGTAGGGAAAAACTTTGTGAAATTTGAGTAGCATATTTCAAATTAGCAATAAGGTCTGACATGGACATACCCATAAATGTGGTTTATTATCCCTAAATAGAGTAAAAAGCCTGTATTTTAGGTTTGTAAAGCCAATGCACATGTGCAGTCAGAAGCACTAGTCTCAGGACAATGAGTGTTTCTTTGGAAACTGCATTATCTAACGGCAGCTGCAGTGATGCAATAGGTATGTTCGAGTTCGGCTGTGGCTGGATTTAACTATTTGGCGAGGTTTACCACTTGCAGTTGGGGAGAGTTTGAAAACGAAGACGTGAGGACTTGCTCCTGCTTTCTGTAGTGATGCTTGCATGGTGTTTGTGTACTTTATCAGAGATAAAGCGAATTAGGGTATGTTTACACGACAATGATGATATAAATATGGAAGAGTTTTTCCTTTGAGTTTTTCACGTACAAGCGACAACACTGTCAAAACGATCCCCGTTCACATGGATTTGCGAAAATGACTAAAAATGCTGTATTATGCTGCCATACTAGTAGTTGGTGATGCCATTATGTAACTACACACCTATAGACTGAACATGTAACGACATTCGCGTGGCGTCACAGTTTTTACAAATTTGCATTTTTGTAGTTTACATGGAGATGATAACGGCATCATATTCAAAAACTTGAACTTTGAAACCCGTTTTCAGTCGTTTGGCGTTTTGGGGGCCTGAAAATGCATTGTTGTGCAAACGAATCCCCAAAACTCATAAAAAGTTTTCGGTTTTTTGTTGACAATGGTGTCATGTAAACGCCCCCTTAGATGCAATATTTGTCAAATATGTACACATACATTTCAGATGTTTTCATGTAGAAACAGTAACACTATTCATTTAGTATGTACTGTTTAAAGGGATAGTTCACCCAAAAATGAAAATTGTCATTAATTACTCACTCTCATGTCATTCTAAACCTGTTAGACTTTAGTTCATCTTCAGAACACAAATGATGATCTTTTTGATGAAATCTGAGAGGTTTTTCAAAATTTCTAAAGATACTTGATCACTTTGAGACAAACAGATTGAATTTAGGCTTTTATTCATAAACATTGATCAGCGAACATACACAGAAGCTCAACTGAACTTGATTGGTGCGTGAGAACAAACCTCTTGCGGAAGCTCAAATGTACTGCGTAACACATGAAAATGAACCTCATTGGTTCTTGATTGTCAAGCAAACATGCTTGAGCTTCAGTTTACCACAACTAATGTGTGCGTTGATGAATGTTTATATGTGATTAAAAGGCTAAATTCAATCTGTTGTTCATCATATAAAGTGATTGAGTCTCTTCAGAAAAATTTGGACTCTATTAATATGGATTCGTTTTACAATCTCTTTATGAACTTTTTGAAGCGTCAAAGCTTCACGTCAGATTGCGATTGGTCTGTGCACTGCTACATGAAGTCGAACTCACCTAATGACTTTAATCTATTTAGACATCATGGCAGGAATTATTCAGACATATTGCGCATTGCAGTTTCTCCCATTCATAGTAATAGGAGTTAACTATCTTGGTATACAGTCTTTAGTGTGGTTATATTTGTTTGGCTAATTATCATCAATTGTTAAATTATGTAATAGGTGCATTGGATTTTTATTGATGCATTGTACATCCCTAAGAATATAGTGCTGTGATGTGGCATGTAGAACATGTTTATGGTGCTCAATTCTCTTAGGAGGAGGGGATTGAAAACACTTGTGCCTCTAAAACACTGCTTGTTTGCCATGTTTCCACACTCTCAGAGCCATGTGTCATTATGGTCTTACAAACTGTCACGTCATCATGCAACTGGTGGAAAACAACAAAACAAATACAAAAATAACGTACAGTGTGGAAGACTCAAGTAAGAATGCTGGGCTATGTTTAGGCTTTCTGCAAACGACCAGCACAGTGCTGTATAAACATGGATAAACACAGACCAGTCTTATGCTCAGGTCTTGTTGCATACAGGTTGTTACTGTAAAGTGTTTCATGGTGCATTTAAAGGGTTAGTTCACCCAAAAATGAAAATTCTGGCATTACTTACTCACCCTCATGTCATTCCAACCCCATAAGACTTTCATTCATCTTCGGAATACAAATGAAGATCTTTTTGATGAAATCGGAGAGCTTTCTGTCTCTCCATAGACAGCAACTGAAACTTTGACGCTCAACGTGCTGCGTAACACACGAGAATGAACCTCACTGGTTCTTGCATGCGTCAAGCAAACATGCTTGAGCTTCCGTTTACCACAACTGATGTGTGAGTTGATGAATGTTTATATGGGAAAGAAGCCTAAATTAAATCTGTTCATCATATAAAGGGATCATGACTCTTCAAAAATTTGGACGAAACCGCTCAATACATATGGATTAGTTTTACAATCTCTTTATGAACTTTTTGAAGCGTCAAAGTTTCAGTTGTGTAGCTGTCTATGGAGAGACAGAAAGCTCTCAGATTTCATCAAAAAGATCTTCATTTGTGTTCCGAAGATGAACAAAAGTCTTGTGGGTTTGGAACAACATGAGTGTGAGTAATTAATGACAGAATTTTAATTTTTGGTGAACTATCCCTTTAAGTATCTTGCATTTGGCACCACTCATAAGTGAAGTATGTATTGCTGAGTGTTGTTTTGGGAAAGGTCTAGGATGATCTGTGTCCTTTTTGAGTCTTTGTTTCATTTGATTCTTTTCATGTTTTTTTCTTTCAAAGTGGCTTATAAATATTTTTACTATTATATGACACTTACTTGAAGTTAATTTAAAGATTTGATAAATGAGCATGTACCAATTTGGTACTGATATAATGTGCATCTCTGTATAACTTTTTAGATACATCTTGTATATCAGGATCTCAAATCCTTTGCTCAACTCTACATTTTTGTTTTTAAATCCAGAAATGTGTGGATCACTAGCTAGAAGTAAGTGTAATGCCGTGTTCAGGCCAGACAGATCTGCAAGTGTAATATATCCCTGACTCTGATGATTCAGTGTTCAGTGTTGATCTTCCAAGGTGCCCTGCATTTTATGGTGAATGATAAATCTTCAGAATCCATGCCATTTTCCTCACTGTTTAAAAAAATGCAGTGATTTCACAAGCTCTCTGATTGACAGGCCCTGGAGATCGTTGGCCTTCTCTTCTCCAAACAGTTGGTAGTAATAAGCAAAAGCAGTTAAATCTCTGAGAGTTTGCACTCTAAAGGTGGGAATGGAAGTTCCTCTGAGAAGAACACTTCATAGAAGGCCTTTGATTTGACCCTCACAGTCTCAATGAGCTGCTGTTGCCAGGAGAGCACTGTGTAATATGCACCAACAACTTAATTGTGTGTGTGCTTAAGTTGCCATGGGCAGCGTGTTGCATTGTTCCTGCTCCGTTCTCACGCTCCATGTCCTGGGAGGTTCTGTTGTCGTGGGTTGGGTTATAGTCTGGCCTCTGGGAATGACGTCCCTCGCCTCAGGAACATGGACTATGCAAATCCAGACATCAAGAACTATTCCTAAGATCTTCCCTCACCTTGATGGCTTCCTTGGATTAATAACATCTGAGGTCACCCCACATGTGTCATTACATATTGCACGGCTCCCTGGAATATTTTTTTTCTGATTGGCTGATTGTTGTATTTATGACTGTATTATTGACCTAATTCCTAGATGTACTAGTTTCATGTCTCTCATCTCTGCATGGTCTCTTTCAAAGTCAAATCAGTATTTCATGATCATTTATTTATTTATTTGGTAAATTTGGCCATGTAAAAGCAGAGTGATATACATAAACAGCCAAAACAAAAAGTTGCTGTTTGGATTTAAATAGGCAAATGCTTAAGAGTCTTATGACTGGATCATTATTGCAGTGATTATTATGTTTCTAGCATGTTATATGTTTGGCAACAGTTCTTCTATCCCTAATTGATGGAGTGTGTAGCTTTCCCCCCGGTTTCACAGGCAAGGCTTAAACTAGTCTTAGACTAAAATGCATGTTTGAGCTGGAAGTGACTTGCATTGACATATCTTAAAATATGTCAGTAAAATTGTTTTGTCTCAAGATGTACACAAGTAATGTTTTTTTTAGGGCACGTTCATAAAAGCTACTTAAGCCACTTTTCCACCCTTGGGCTGAACTGTTCTCATTGCGTAACCGTTCCATTCCGTGCTGATCCGGGCCAGCTGGTATGGTTACGGTTTCCGTTTTTCACTGTGCGGCTGATAACGGACACTCTTTTGAACGTAACACAAAAGCGTCAGTTGTTGCCTTGGTAACGCAACAGTTTACTGATGTTGTGAGATGTAAATAACGGCCGCGTTATGGAGGATGATCAGATATTTCTTTCAATTTTATTATTAATTTGTGTTTACGTCGCTTAAATAGAGCGCTTAGCCAGCTACAGAGAAAATGGTAGCCAGGCAACTGACAAATGACCAATCCTGAGTGGCAACGTCACTTCACAGATTCTACCAGCACGATTCAGAATTCCGGGCCTAGAATGGTTTGTGATCGTGCCGTGCAGTACCAGGCTCAAGTAGAAACACAACTGAAACCATTCCTTACCATTCTAAGAACCGTTCGGCCCGACAGTGGAAAAGCAGCTTTAGATTTCCTAATTGAACTAAGGCCTAATCCTGGCTTAGTCTAAGCCCTGTCTATGAAACCGGGCCTTCATTTCTTAAACAACCATGTAGGAAGACACATCATGGCCATATTCCAGGATGAAAATGTCAAGATTAATCATGCTCAAATTGTGAAAGAATGGTTGGGAGGGAGCATGAAGAATCATTTTCACACATGAATTGGCACCTCTGAGTCCAGACCTTAAATAAATTGAAAGTCTTTGCGATGTGCTGGAGTAGACTTTACAGAGTGCTCACCTCTTGCATTGTCAATACAAGATCTTGACCAAAAAATGATGCACCTCTTGATGGAAAAACATCAAAAGATCATGTCAAGATCTTTCCTATGTTGAGTTGGTCGGGATGCTCAAAAAAATCAGCTTGTAGATGTCTTACTGATAGTTGTCTCTCTGTACATGGAGCTGAGATAGGAGAAAGTATTTTATCGAAAAAATTATACAATTCCACTTTGACATTTGAAAACATTGGCTGCTGATAAAAGAAGTGACATCACAGCATAGACAAAACATTTTGTTTTGCCGGAGGTCAGCTGATTAAATAACTGAATGTCCTTTCAGACAGGAACTCCAGGACAGATTGTTTTGATTTTTTTTAAGGAACCACCTTTCTTACAACAAATAAAAACACAAACAATTGAGAACATGTGATCCTAGCAGACGAGTTGTCACTCCGTGTGATTGACCCACCCAAGGTTTGAAGGTCATGTTAAACATGCGTCATGTCAAGGTTTTGTGACCCTGGAAGCCTTAGGGTCATGCTACATGGGCTTTTAAAATGTGATGTGTTTCCTTCAAATATGACTACTGTGCTCAAATATTACAGATAGTATGTTTAAATATAGTTTAAAACCCTGACCCTGTGATATTGTTATTTTATAGTAATAAACAATAAATAAACAAACATTAAATGTGTGTGTGTGTATGTGTGTATATATATATATATATATATATATATACACATACATACATGCATCCATATTATTATTAGTTTGTACCACATTAAATTATTTTTAAATCAATTTATCATTTTTAAAGAAGAAGGGGGAAAACGTTTGATACGTTTAAAACAACCTATTTTCATTCTGTATTAATTAGATAAAAGTACTTTATTGAACATATCTAATATTTCTTACAGCAAAAACATTGGAATGTTAATCAGTGAAATGAGGTATTATCAATAACCTTCCCAAGATCAAACTAAATTTTGTATTTAGTTTGTATTTAGTATTTAGTTTGTATTTAGTTTTGTACTATACAATTTTCCTATATTTATTTTATTTACTATAATAGTTTATTTAATATATCTATAGTCTTTAAGTAGAAAACATTGGATTTGTGCCTCTGGTGCTTTAAAAAAAGGTAATGGGACACGAGGAAATTGTGGGGGCCAAAAATTGCTTTGCAAGAATTCAGTATTAGCCTGCTAATTTCCTGCAGAAACTAAATGCAGTGCCTGTATTGCTTATAAATGTTGACTTTTCACATACAACTTCCATTTGGGAACACGCGCACGGGCCGTTGTGTACATTTCAGTGCGGGTGTGTTTTCTTGAGTGCCTTTGTATGTATAGCTGTGCTGAGTTGTCAGAATCGTGGTGGGAGGCCACTGTGAGTGATCTGGTGCGTAGCCGAGTGCTCTCCGACTGCTTTTGTAATTATAATGCGTTTTGTGTCGATTCCCGGCATACTGTCTTCCCACCCCTTTGTCTCTGTGAAAGCCTCTTGACAGAGTTCATGTCCATTATGAGAATATCATAAGCCTCTCCTCAGCCCTCACAAAGCATTGTGACAGAGTCCTGTCGTCTTGCTCATACTGTGGAAATCTTTATCTGCTAAAGTGCAAGAAATCGAAGAACGGACACTCTCCTTTGTGACTGTCATTCAGTCAGTTTGTTCACAATAGCCTCATTCAGGAAAAGCCTTCAACTAAACAGTGTCAAACTAAATTAGAGAGAGAGAAGTGTGAGGGAGAGAGATAGAGGGGTACCGGTCACTAGAGCTACTGGTCTGTCGCCAACTGCCCCGACCGTCTACCTCCCAGAGAGAGTTGACACACTGAATAGCCGCGAGGGAGGCTGCCGTCACCCAGGAAACAGTGGAGACTACAGGCAGAGACACAGAGGACGGGCTTGAGGAGTTCGGCTGAATTGTCCGTTGTTGTGGGCAGCAGGCGGTGATTTGTGGTCACAGCAGACTGTGAATGAGGCCAAAAAGGTGTAGACAAAACAGAGAATAAAAGATGTGCTTTGTTAGGCTACAAGATAAAATAATAGCACAAAAAACATTTGAACAACAGACAATAATTTGGATTTTGGAAGTCTGGTTATAATTCTAATACTTGCCAGTCTTTTTTAGGTCAGTCTTTGTATCTGCCACTCTGAAAAAAAAACAAAAAATAATGTAGAAACAATACTCAGAAATTGCTAGTGAATTTCACAAAGAAGCAGCAAGTAACACATTGAATTAAACATGACATTTTGAAGTAGAAAGACTGAAATGGTATTTTCTTGTAAAATATTTTAAAATAATTTTGAAAAATCACACTTTACAATAATCACACATTTACATTTGTTAACATTAGTTAATGTATTACTTAACAACTAACAATGAGCAATTATACATTTAAGTACTGAGTAATAATAACTACATGTACTTAGGGTTAGGATGAGGGTTTGGTTTAGGGTTAATTGCATGTAATTATGCATAATTTATAGTTATTACTACAGTAACTACATGTAAAATGTGTAACAATGACACTAAAATAAAGTGTTACCTACATTTGTTACAGTATTTATTCATCTTTGTTAACATTAGTTAGTAAAAAATATAACTTCATTTTTTGTTCATGTTAGTTAATGGTGCATTAACTATTGTTAACAAATACAACTTTTGATTTGAATAATGTATTAGTAATTGTTAATAGTAACATTAACTAAGATTAATAAATGCTGTAGAAGTTAATTTTTAGTACATGTTAACGAATGTAGTAAATGAAGCCTTATTGTAAAGTGTTACCAAATCATTTGTTACAGTGCAGGTCTATCGACTGACATGCTCATATCTTCCAGGATTTCAGATAAAAAAAAATTCCCCAATAGATTCTGATAGTTGAATCTGATAAATCCTCATCATATTAGTATTAAATCCCATTCCCAAGTATCTAGCAGGGATGGGCCTTTACTGCCCCCCGGTTGCATTTCCACATGTATACAGCAGAGGGCGCTCTGTGTCAAGAACTCCTACACTATTTCAAAGCTTAAGTGAAATATGAGTCTTGATACTGAAATGCCACCATTATACTATTGTCTTTCCAACATACTTTTACACTGACATGATTTTACATGATATTTTGGATGCATTACTATAGCATAAATATGCTACCTTGGAATCACTGTCCTTCACTGTATTACCCAAAATGTGTCTTTCCTCATCCTCTTGATTTACTTTGGTTTTTAGTATTATTTTTGCTGATCACTATTCCGGACTTGAACACAAGCTGCATTGCAATCATTTCCCAAAATTTAATTTGTGTGGAAATATTATGAAGTCTGTAAACAGGATGTTAACACAGGCCAGAGATGGAAAACTCTGAAGACGGATGTAAAGAATAGAAAACACAGAAGCGCCAGCAGTGCAAAAACTGTACCAGGCACAACAATGTTTGTGATGCTCGAAATATAGGAAGAAAAATATAAACATTGAACTGGGGTTTATAAGAATGCGTCTCTGAAGGGAACTGACTTTCTGCAGAATAGTTTCGAGAGTATTGGAAGTATCGTAATCAGCCAATTTGCTTGTAAACAAATCAAAATCGGCCATGAAAAATCATGATCAGTGCATCACAAATTTCACTGTAATTCTGTTTTTACTGTATTTGTGATCAAGTAAATGCAATTCTGGGTGAGCATAAAAGACTTTTCAAAAACATCTTACTGACCCCAAACTTTTGAATGGTGTATGTTTTATCTTGGAGAAAAGTATAGTCAGGTTCAATGCAATGAAAGCTTTTTTTTTTCTTCTTCAGTTGCAGTTGTATTCAATATTCAGAAAAAAATGTGCAAGAAGACAGGAATAGTTAACCCAAAAATGAAAATTATCCCATAATTTGCTCACCCTCAAGCCATCCTAGGTGTATATGACCATCTTCTTTCAGATGAACACAATCGGAGATATATTTAAAAAGTGTTCGTCATTGCATCATGCGTCGGGTCAGAGGTTAATCTTCCGCTACAAATCGATGCGTACGGCCATCTGCCTGAAGCTAGTTATTATAGTTAATAAAGTTTTAAATATAGATATTTTTCTTACAAAAATATCACTTCAGAAGGCCTTTATTAACCCCCTGGAGCCGCATGGATTATGTTTATGATGGATGGATGCATTTTTTTGGGCTTAAAAACAGGCCCCTTTCACTACCATTATAAAGCTCGGTAGAGCCAGGATCTTTTAAATTATATCTCCGATTGTGTTCGTCTGAAAGAAGGCTTGAGGGTGAGTAAATCATGGGATAATTTTAATTTTTGGGTGAACTATCCCTTTAAGTGGACCTTCAGGGAAAACAATCAAAGGCTACAAAGTGTATTATATACCCATCAAAAGTGTTTTTTTCCTGTTCCAGCTTAATATGCAACTATAAGTAAGCTATTCGTAGGTTTTGATCTTTCCCAAACTGGCTCAAAAAAAAAAAAGAAGAAAAAAAAAAAGGATAATTTGGGGCAGGACTATCTGCTTGGTCAACTGATGGCAGACAGGGTAGTGTTTACAAAACAACCATTATTTTTGCAGTTAATTTTGGTGACACTAGCGGCACAGAAATTACACACTTCAGCTTTAAGTATACCTCTGCTATAGGACAAATAAACACCGCTGCCCTTTTTCCTCATCTCACAGATCTGTTGCTTAGCTGTGACACTTTTCACTGCAGACCCTGCCCTCGGGGTTAAACCGTCCCCCAGTATGTTTTCCACCACTACCATAAACACATGATAACACCAGGCCTGTGTGCCAAGCGTGTGCCCACTTGACCTCACTGCAGCAACGGCCAAGTGATGTTTAGTTTCACCTCACACTCACAGTGTTTATATAAATCAAGACACCACAGGTAGCGTTGCTGGGCGGGAGGTGTAAGATTAAAGCATTAGCACAGACACTGGGCGTTTCACAGACATTCACCCAACAATATAAAAAAATAAAATAAAATGACCTCATTCTTTTCCACCCAAAACACCCTTTTTAATCCACCGCAGCCCATCTTGCACGCTGTTATTGTTACTGTCACACACAGACCGGCCACAGACAGTGTAATTAAATCTTTTAAGTAGGAGCAGAAGTGAAATGGTTAAATGATTCTCTGGCTAACACGGTTGTTTTTACATAGCTGGGTTGAACGGAGGAGTGCTCATTGTTAGGAAACTTAAACCACTGGCATAGTATGACAGGTTCATTCTGTCTCTCTTAGTGTGTCTCTTGCTCTCTCTCTCTCTGGCTGTGCCATGAGTCTTAGAGCGCTCCTAAATAGCAACAAGTAAGCATGCGGGAGCAACGGGCTGGAGAAACTCAACAGGACATGAGGATTGAGAGAGAGAGGGTTAGAGGGGGAGTGAAAGACGATTGAAGCCGTCCCCTCCTCAACACACTCACAATGTTGAGTGTTATATACTTCCTACGAAGCTTCTTTAAGGTAAGGGTGCTTCAGCTTGTTTTCATAGCTTTGTGTTGGTTACGGATTGTTGGAACAGAATAAGATCACACTGTCATGGTGGTTAGTTATGGCTCTTCAGTTCATTTTTGTTTGAAGCTGCCCTTAATAAGTTATCTTGTAACTGCGCTTCTTGGAAAGAGGACAGCGTTGAGTTCAATGGAACATTTTTGAAATATTTGCTCTGGTGAAATAAAATGTTGTCGCAGAAAATATTAGCATGTCAGGATCTGATACATTTGCTTTTTTCAGTCTAATGAGTTTGTTATGATTGGAGATTCATTTTAGTATCAGTGTTTTATAGTGTTTTTTTGTGTTAAATGTCTGACAAACTTCCTATAATAGCAGTTTGGTTGTATCCTTGGGTTTGTTCCTTGAGATCGCATATGTTTTTGATTATTTGAAGGACGCCTAGATCACCTCCTGGATTTTCTCCCATTGAGTCATTGAAGCTTCACCAACGACTGTATTAGTGTGCGTGAGTGGACTCGCGCAGTTGGGAAGCAGTATTGGCAGCGTCTTCAGCGTTGTCATGGATTTGGGGAGGTGCTGTTTAAAAATGGTTTTCAGTGGCTCAAGGCAAGTCGTTTTTCAGCTTGATCATAGCCTAACTTTAACAGAGGGCCTATTTACACCTTACAATTTGCTTTTACTGATTGGATAGCTGTCCAATTTGTTTAAACTGTACCATTTACACTTGGCCGCATAAATGTGTCTCCACAAAATGAATATAAATTAGATTTTTAATGCCTGTGGTATATGCAAATTCATCATGCTATAATCAAACTTTTGGCTTACCCATCTGCTGCAGGCCATATCTGTGGTGATGTGTGTTGATGTAGCGCTGTCATATTTGTCTACCGGGAGCTGGTATAACATACTCTCACACATTTATGTTTTTACCATTTTAGGAGCAGTAAAATTTACATGCAGTATGCAGTTTCAACAACCATGCATTTACACTGGACCAGTTTCTTTTGGAATTTGTCTCAAACCACCTCCTGAAGTGGTTTAAGTGGTTGGATTTAAATCAGTTTTGAAAGCATTTCAGGGGACATTTACACCTGGTCTTTTTTACGATCGGATAGGGCTGTGTATCGCCAAGAATCTGGCGATATGATACGTATCACAATACAGAGGTTACGATACGATATATATTGCGATACTGTAAGAAAGGCGATATATTGCAATATTTCTAATTTTCTAGATTTTTTTTTTTTTTTTAGGAAGAGGATCTAATTTTAGAAAAAACTGTCATGAACACACCACCATATGTATAAGATCTGAGCAAAAACCTGGATTATTGTATTTTGCAAATAACATGACTCTTGTCGATCTCCTTTCTTTATAGTGGAAGCCAAAAACGAGTCCACACTTCAGCCCCGTACACCATGGCGGAAGCCGGAATAATTCTATCGTCTTGTGAGCTGGGTTTGCTAATGCTAACGCTAGCGACACAAAGCCGCTGACATGAATCTTGGATGTAAACAAACAAATAAATAAATATCAATACAGTGTTTTTGAGAATCGATACATTATTGCCAAACATAATATCGTGATAGTCATGTGTATCAATATTTTCTTACACCCATACGATCGGATAGCTATCCGACCAGAGAAAACGCATGAAGTGACAAGGTGTAAATAGGCCCAGAAAGAGAGAGACAAGTTCCCAGCCAGCTGAATTTACAGTTACTGTCACTGCAGAGGTGGAAACCCTTTGACATGGTGCCATTCTCTGCCAATGAGTCAGTGTGGGACATTTTTGTCACTGTCAGTGTTCCTGTTTCTAAATGCACAGTAATGCATACAAAACTCTTAAAAATGTACCAAGACTGCAAGAAATGTATGTTATTTGCATTTTTCCATACAGTGGCCCCAAAAAGTATTTGGAAACTTAAACTAAAATTGCAGTACATGTACAGTATGAATGTCATTGCATTATTTTACAGATTTTAAAGCACACTTTTCAAGCAAAATGTTTCACAAATAGATGTTTGTTAGGGTTTAAGGGATACAACATTGTTATTTAGAAAATAAACTCTCTTAAAAACATTTCACATTCCCACCAGATTAATTAATTTCATTCTTTTCTCTCTGGATGAAACTGACAATTTTGGAATAAAATGTCAGTCTCCTTACTTTAATAGCTAGCATTTGATGTATCCCAAATGCGCATAACTACAAAATATTGTCACAATTTTGGGATAAATTGACCAAAATACAGTGTGATTTTAAAATGACTATATTGGCAATATTCTGTTTACAAAGAATTTTTACCTATTTCTTCAAACATCACATCTCATATTTTATCTCAAGTACTTCAGTGACACTGTTTACTCCATGGTAAATAAGTCAATCAACTTTAGAAAAAAAGTTGTAGAAATTATTCAATAACTGTGGAACAGTCAAAAAATATTCAAACAATATTGAAATAAAATGGTTTATTATTATTATTATTATTATTATTATTTGTTTAGAATGCCATAAATATCATAGAATATCATTTTAAACGTAACTTTTTTTTGTGATTTAAAGGGATAGTTCACACAAAAATGAAAATTCTGTCATCATTTACTCACCCTTATGTTGTTTAAAACCTGTATGAGTTTCTTACAGTCTTAGTTATATTTGAAAAATGTTTTTTTCCCCTCATAAAATGGAAGTCAATGGGTTGTGTTTCGCAGCAGAAAGAAAGTCATACAGGTTTGGAACAGCATCAATGTGAGTAAATGATGACAGATGTTTAATTTTTAGGCAAACTAGCTCTTCTTTAATTGCTATAAAAGCAAACTAAGCTGTTTTTATGGAATGCTGAAATGTGCCTTTTAAATCTAGCCACCTGACAGGACACTACATTTGTGTTGTAATGATGCAGCTCTGCAGTAGCAGCTCAGTTTAAGCGCAGTGCCGTGTCTTACTCAGCTCTTTCAGCAGCTTCATCTGTGAAGTAAGAGCCTCTCATTGAGGGCCATTGTTGAATTGTCATATGTTATGCACAGCATGTGTCAGATTATGATTGTGAATAAATGCATCCTCACAGCCTGGGTCTCTCTGAAAGAGATTCTTTTGAATTCATATTCTGGCTTTTTGGTGTGGGAAATGTAGGCAGGTTAGGCATGAGCTTGGTCAGCATAACTGCTTACTGATCATTTCAGCCATAATTTTGTTGAGATAAGCAGTCAACAACTTAATCAATCAGCTGTCAAACTTCATGCTATGAACATGAACAGCATTGACTTTTAGCCTTTTATATCTCTACACATCCAGCTGAAATTAGAGCCATGAAACAGCACTTTTCCCAAACAATACCGTTCTCAAGCAAAGTCAATGTGACAGAGGATCCGTCACAATCTGCTCTCCCACCAGGAATATTAGAGCTTGAATTGCACATGAATGGGAGTTGTTTTTCCCATCTGTGTTTTCCTGAGGCAGTTCGATTATCCGGTTTCTCTTTAGATGACAGTGTTTTAGCATGTCAGAGCTAGACGTTGTGAGTAAAAGTATGGGTGTGGACACATGTGTTAGCATGCATGTTGTTGTTTGGGACTGATAGGTGTGTGTGTGTGTGTGTGTTGATGCTCGAGGCCCCCAATCCCTCTGACATACAGGTTTGAGAATGACGATTACATACCACACTCAGTTACTCAATACATTGGCTTGTGTTACACTTGGCCTGACAGGGAAATAGACAGGAAAATTAATTGAAGAAGAAAACAAGGGAGCAGTGAGATTTATGTGCTTCATTAAGCAAAACATTTAGTGAAATTTGAGTCTTGAGGCATGTGACACATGAGGAAACTCAGAAGAAGTTTGTGTGCAATGTCTGCAAATCCAAACAGGCAACATACCAAATGTTATTAAGTGTTTTTCACTAGCTCTCTCAGCCTTTATGTAGCATTTCCAAACAATCTAATTTAAAGTAGCAGAAATACAGTATGAAATGTCAGCAGTGTATAGTGAACATGCATGGTCTAAGCTAAACATTTTATTCATAGAATGTTATGTAAAGTTCTTATGCAGTTAAAAGGTCTTGCAATGAAGCATTTGCAGTGCCTTCCTGAAGTCTCACTCAGGGGAAAAAAGTGTATAATAGATGTCGGCAGATTTTCTATTTCCCTAGACAAGGCCAGACCATTCAGACACAGAGATTGAGAGAGATAACAGGACAGGAATGTAAACTACAACTCAAAGAGTTATACAAACTACCTAGTGTGAAGTAGAGGGTGTTGTAAGCCCTTCCATTCGGACACCAGCCTATGTTTTTCTTCATAGATGGTCCTCCATAGATGGCAATAAGATCTCTTTAAACATTATCTCTGTGGATCTATGGGTTGACAACATTAATAAGTGCTGTGTGCAGTTCAGTGGGTCTTAAGATGATCTGATTTTTACAACCCATTTGTTCCAGGGTTTTGTTTTGTGTTTTTTTTTTTTTTTTTTTGCATATAGTATCTAGAAAGTGAGTTTTTTGTTTTGTTTTGTTTTGCATATAGCATCTACAAGTGAGTTTTTTTTGTTTTGTTTTGCATCTACAAGTGATTCAATGTAAGTGTTGTGTGCATAATTTCCCCTGCCCTGTAAAACTATTTTGGGGAAAACAGCTCTCTTGTGTTTTGGCGATTATGTCTGTTTAGGTTATGCAACCACTGATAAAGAATATATCATTCTGTTTGTTAAACAAGCTGCTGTGGATTAGAATGGACAAGAAAGATCAGGAAGCTGTGACATGAGTTTATAGGGTAATGGTCTTTTCCTAGTGCATTTTGGGATCCCAGTGCATTTTGGGATTTTTCTTCTGTCTCTCTGTGAGAGTTATCAGAGCACAGCTTTAAGTTCTGTCTTTCTCAGCAGGGGTGCGTTGCATAAGCTGCTCATCACCTCCTCATTAGGGACCAGAAACCACTTGTTATTTGGTCTGCTGATTCAACACGCCGTGCCTTTGGGATCTGGGATCCCGAATAGTTTAGAGAAATTGCATGGAGGGGGTGAATTTAACCTCTTGTGCTTCAGTGCATCTTGAGGTATTTTAGATAATATGATAATCAGAATTGGAAAGCAATAAAAAGACTGTGAGATTATGCTCCACTATCAGATTCCTTTGAGAAAAGTCTGACTTAAGCTGAATCAGGGGTTAGAAAAGCACAGGCTAAAGATCACATGATTCAGTTCATGAATATGTAGGTCTACTGATTGCTATAAAAAATATAGTAATCAAAATGCATTCTTACAAGTCAAGTAATTCTACCATGTTTTATAATGTCAAAATGAAAGCAGTGCTGAAAATGCCTGATCCCAGATCTAGGAAAGGGAATGAGTGCAGAACATTCCTTATGTCTCTGTTTCTTTGTTGTCACTGTAATCTCTGAATCAGATTTATCTTAACAGTAAGTACTGACCTTCCCTGTCTGTCAAACCGTGTGCACATCTTCTGAAACTTTACAAGAGAACCATGTTCAGTATGCAAGTGTGATATGCGACATGACACTGATCTGATTTATGGAGCCAGTTTGTTGCATGCTGCTTTTGGAGAACTTCATATAATAGATCATGCACTTCACACTTAAACACTTAACAATGATTGCACTATAATGCTAGTGTAGTTAAAAGTCCTTGAATGCCTTACAATGAATATCTGTTCTAGACTTCTAGTACAAAAAAAATGTTTATAATACTTTGTCATGTTTATAATACTTTGCCAATAAAAGAAGGAGCAACATACCTGCAGATCTTTAGTTGTTCTTAACCTAAAATGTATGAGTACACTACTAATTCATACATTTAGCATAAAATGATCATGTAATCTCGATGTAAACATTTTTATTAGTGTAAACTTAGCTAGCTATAACAAGCTAATTCAGAAAATGCTAACTTGCTAACAGTAGCATGTTATAGCACTTGCTGAATGAGTACAGCAATATAAAGCATTTAACATACTTGCTCTCAAACCAAGCCGCATGCACCACTTGTCACCATGATGGTAACTCTCCAAAAACCAACATTAACAGAAACTCTTCTGAATTTGCATGATAAAGTGTTAAAGGTGTTTGTCTGATCTGATTGTCTTGTCTGAAGTCAGCTGATTTAGTTGGCACAGGAGGGGTCTCAGTTGTGTCTGCACTATACTCAGGATGCTAAAGCTCTTTAGTACATCCACTGGGTTTTAATCAGGTGCAAACAAATCTTATTCTTTTACAATTACCTCAAATACACAGATGCTTCAGTCAGCAGAGGTCAAATTCCTTCTGAAGAGCTGGGTAGAAGGTGTGGTCATCATTTGCATATGAAGTCCCGTTAATGTCATGATATTACTCCTCACCTATGTTAAATCTGATTTCTATGCTTCTCCACTCCTCTATTTAGAAATAAGTGATATGGCATCGTTTCACTATGTAAGAACCTTTCTCAGTCTTACAGAAGAGTCCCCTATTAGTGTGTGTATCTCCTGTGAGTGACTCCCTTGCATGTGTGCAGAGGTGTTTGTGTGTGTGATTCCCTCTCTGTGGTTGGCCTCTCCGATGGGATGAGCTCATGCTCATGTGGGGAGAGCAGCAGGATCCTGTGATTGCAGCTTTGCAGTTGCCTGAGCGATCCGATGCACCCCTGTACCTCCTCCTGAACCTCAAACACCTCCTCCTGAATCCTCATAAAACTAAACAAAAGACGTCTATAATACCTGCTGGAGAAAGATATTGTCAGCGATTCTCTTGCCATTTCAATGACTTGGCTGTTGGTTTTGTATTCTAATGTACGATGCATACATAAATAAATGCATTAAAAACAACGATATAATAAAGATTCTGTATAATAATCTGTATCATGTCAGTAAAAATCTGTAATTTGGTTGTGACCTGAAAGGCAAAAGTTAATTTCACTTTTTTAAAAGCCCTTCCAAAAAAAAAAAAAAATCATAACTTTGGGGTTTGGGGTCAGGAAGATTTTTTTTCTTTTTTTGGGGGAAAAAATGTATACTGCATTTAATTAATAAATGTAACTTATATTAATCAAAGAATAAGAAAATATCAAACCACAAACATATTTAAAAAAATGATAATAATAAGAAATGTTTCTTGAGAAGCAAATCTGCATATTAGAATGATTTGAGAATGAAGACTGGAGTAATGATCCTGAGAGTTCAGCTTTGCCATCACAGGAATAAACTACATTTTAAAATTTATAAAATAGAAATTGGTTATTTTAAACTGTAATAATATTTCACAATATTATTGTATTTTGGATAAAATAAGTGGAGTCTTGGTAAGCAGACCCCAGCCTTACAGACCCCAAACTTTGGAATGGTAGTTGTTTCCAAAAATTACCTCAGATTTTCTCCCCCTGAATCTAAAGTTTTCATTGCAATGAAATGAAATGGTACAACAGTATATGTAGCATGCTACATTGTAACATTGTCAAATGCCCTCCTCAAAACACTGCATGTGCAGAAGCATGCCGCTTGTTGATGTTAC
This sequence comes from Hypophthalmichthys nobilis, assembly GCA_037950665.1. Taxonomy (NCBI): domain Eukaryota; kingdom Metazoa; phylum Chordata; class Actinopteri; order Cypriniformes; family Xenocyprididae; genus Hypophthalmichthys; species Hypophthalmichthys nobilis. Next base: position 21,805,574 of record CM075488.1, read on the forward strand.
ATTTGCATTTCTTCAGGGTTAGAGGAAGCAGACGCTCAGTCTGGACTGTGCAGTGATTCTGCACCCTTGAGGAATGATGTAAGCAAGAGCACACTGAGCTCACAGTGTATTCTCAGTGTATCTCATTAGTGTGCATTCTCTCTTTTATAATGCAGTCCCAGTGTAAATGACTTTATGACACCCCATTGTGGGATTTAAGATCAGAACAACCTGATCTGCTACACAAGTAATGATATATTATTATCTGGAAATGTAGACTTCATTATTAGGTCAGCAGCAAAATGATAAGATTGTGATTGCATTTTAAAATTACTTTTACTTTTTATTTATAAGTTAATTATTTACTCTTTTTATAGCACTGTTTACACTATTGTTTGCTGAAGAAGATAATCTGTACTTATAATAGAAATGACAGCAGATGGTGGCATGGTTTTGGATGCCAGTCTTTTTGGTCTGACAGGTGGAATGAATTTAGACCTGGCTTACCCAACAGATCCTGAAATTCTTTAGAATATCCACTTAAAGATGCACTCAAGGTGCTCACTTAAATAGTGAAATCTTATATATAACCTACACTTTTTCAGTCTGCACACACTTGTTGCTCTATTGTTATGTTTGTTAATACATACAGAAAGGTTCTTATTATTTTAGACATTGTCACATTTCTACATACGACAATAATAAATGTTCAAACGTTCATTTGTAACATATTTTGAGACCATACTGACCATGCTGGTGTAATGATGCTGAAAATTCAGCTTTCCATCACAATAATATGTTACATTTTAAAAGATATTCAAATGGTAAATTGTAATAATATTTCACAAGTTTACTGTTTTTACTGTATTTTTGAACAAATAAATGCAGCCTTGGTGAGAATAAGAGAATTCTTATTCAATTCTTAAAAAAATTCACCAACCTTAAAGGGTTAGTTCACCTTAATTACTCACCCTCATGTCATTCCACAACCGTAAGACCTTCATTCTTGTTTGAAACACAAATTAAGATATTTTTGATGAAATCTGAGAGGTATATGACTCATGCTAGTCCTGAAATGGGAAATGTTACATTAACCTGTTAACTGTTGACGCCTTTCTGTGCCTGATGCCTTTGGCGTTTAGTCCAAAAGTGTGCTCATTTGGATAAAAACTTAAGGATTATTGTATGTTTACTTCAAATATCTTTTAGAGAGCAGTATTTTTTCTCTTTTTTTTTCTATTTTTACGCAAAATAGGACGATGTGAGCATTATGGAGCGCTAAACTTTCACATGTAATTTATGTTTCATTCATACTCGATGCTGGAGGGCTCCCTCGCACAGAAAATCCACAAGTGAGACTGATGTCATGAGTAATAAGTTCCAGGAAATTCCTATTATGGACAAAGACATCCAGCAATCGCTGTAGATAAATAAAATGCAGATAGAGACATTTTGACTGATTAAACATGAAGAAAATTAATACACCATTGCGACACTGTTTTTTTTCTGTTCTTCAAGCCATCTCGGGTATATTCATAAGGATAATGTATATGTATAATGCAATGCCAATTGGCAGAGCCTTTATCACTGTATATAATACTATAAAATAATATAATAATAATAGTAATAAAAGTGCTTGGTGTTGATGTGTAACAAACATCCTCAGTAAAAAGTAAAAAATAAAATATGAACCAAGCTGAAGGACTATGAATATTTTTATGTTTATGGGTCAAGTGACTTTAAGGGTCAGTAGTAGTCCCGTGTGCAGGATCACATGTACTTTTTCTGGCTCTGTCTTTCTGTTTTTACCTCATACACATACTGTATATACTGTATATTCACACTTGAACACTAAACCAATCCCCCCGATTCTCCTGCCCAGCCCGTGGTGTAGCATTAAGATGTTAAGCCATTTAGGGAACTCAACTGTAATCAATTTGGCAAAACAAGGTCTGGTTACTGAATGGGGTCAGGTGACGTTGTGTTGTTGGCTGAGGTCATTCCACCTGCCAATAAGGACTGGTTTTACTCCTGACTTATGCTGTACCACTATGTGCTCTGTCAGTTTTTTTTTTTTTTTGCTAGCAAATAATTGTCATGTTTGAAATGTGTTCATGTGTGTCATGTTTAGTTAACAGGATATTAAACATCAGGGAGTTCATGTTTACAACCCTACAACAGGTTACGAAAAAACAGCATCATGCATGAAGGAAGGAAAGAAAAAAAAGAAACATTTACATTTATTTGCATAAATATTTTTTCATTATTTATTTTCTTTTTCATTATTTTCATTATATTTTCATTTTCATTATTTGCATATGTATAAGTTAAACAGTGCATGGGTTTTCATATATTCCTGTACTTTGAGTATTTCCAAAAATAGTATTCAAGCTTTATTCACCTTGAAAAAGGCTGTGCGGAAGTATTTGGCACTCTCTTCTTTGATACCTGCTGTTCTTAAAGCCATTCTTCTTAGTGTCCTCCCTCATTTAACATGAAGGGTTTGGAGTAGCTTGACCTGTTTGGATTAGCTGGAGGTTTGCTGTACCTGATGACCTTTCGATTCTTAAGTACTCTTCTCCCTCCCTCTCAGAACCTGATGTTTGTAGGTTATTTACAACATCAGAACCGTTAGCTGGCCTAAATCAGCCTGGTGTCTTCTTTTGCAATCTTTTGAGCTCACTAGATTGGAGTCATGGTTAATGGAAGACAAACCAGTGGGTTATGAGGCCAATAAGAGGGGATTGTTGTATGCTGCAAACAGCTGGTTGGCTGGTGGTCCTCTTAGGGGATTGTTTGTATGGTTGCTCTAAGCTGGATAACGGCACAAACGTCTACCCTGGTGGAAGGTCCCGCCCCTTTCCACAACCTACTGACTATGAGTAGAGCTCAAGGGGTCATGTTTTTTCTTGGTAATAATGGCCCAGGTAGCCCCTAGTGATAAATATTTGTAACTACGCCATCTGGTTACAAATGCATCTTTCTGCATTGGCTGATATATGGTTTGAAATATAATATATGCAGTCTGTTGTTTTACTGTCATCAACTTTTGATTAGCTGTTTTTTTTTAACGAGTTGTCACATTTTTGTTTGCTGTTGTTTGTGCTAATATGATGTTAATGACTTATACAATCTGTTATGCTCTTGTGTGATATTATATCTGCGTCTGTTCATCATCATGCACAATTTTGTTTCTAGGAAATGATTCCTTGAACAAATGAGCTAATGGATCAGATGCTTCATATAAGCAGATGCTCTCTAAAGGGCTTTGATTTAGCTACATGAAGCAGGGCATGGTTGAGTGACACATTAGTTCCAGGTTTGAGGGGAAAGAATTTAAGATGTAATTGAATGAGTATCATACCTGTGGTTAACTTAACAAACATATGCTCCTCTTTAGAAATTAAATTGTTTGCAGATCTGTAAAAAAAAAAAAAAAGACTCAACAAATTGTTTAACTCTTACTTTGAATTGCCTCGCTGATGTAACTTATAAACTGTTTACTTCAATTAAGTGAGACAAAGTCCCCTTTGTTAAGAACAGCAAATTAATGCACATATTCTCTTTTTCCTCCTAGGCCCCAGCTTTAGAGGACTCTGGGAGTGAAGCAGGCTGTCTGGAAGATGGGGAGTCTCAGCAGGAGGACCGTGGAGAGCAACATGACCATCAGGAATGGTGTGAGCCGGTTCCTGAAGCAAAAGAGGAATATTTTGACACGCACTCATGGCACAGTGACACTTTCTCTGACCCTAATCATGAAACTAAAGACTGCTGCAGGACATCACTCAGCTATGAGACTGGCCCTTGCTCTGTGGGTCATCTGGACTCACACTCTGCATTTGTCAAACCCTCACCTTCAGTTAGAGAGAGAAATCCCTCTTTAGCAATAAGGCATCATGCTGTCTTTGACAGTCTCAGTAGGACAGTGGATAGAGAGCAATTGCAAACACAGACTGGAAATACGGAGATGATGCAAATGGAAGTTGATGGCAGTGGGATGTCTGATGCTAAGGATGGACTGGAATGTGGGGAGGTTATCAACAATTTTCCAGCAGGACCTGGACTTGACGATTCTTCAAGGAATGGCCTATCCTATGTAGTAACACCCCTACTGGAATTAGAGGACACTGTAGGATCACAAACACTCACTGAGCCAAGAAGTAAAGACTCATTGTTCACGCTAAAAAACAGTAATGGAACCAAGTCTCAGTTTGCTGACACCTTTGATGAAAAATCAAAATTGGAACAAGTCAATAAAAATATCATAGACACTCATTTAGGAGACAATGAGCCACACATACAGTTCACAAGCGAGAAAGAGTTACAGCAAAATGAAATTGACACTAGTAACACTGAAATACAGATAACTGCATCCATTGTAAAAAGTGCAGATGCTGAACATAATAAATCAAACACTCAACATGATGAGCTGAATGTTGATGACAATAAGATCAGTTTATCTGTCTCACCGCATCTTTCTATATATGAGCCTGTATCAGTTGAGAACCTTATTGAACAGAAAGTTGAGGAGTCAACAGAACACATCCAATCACAGAATTCAATAGAACACAGCAAATCACAGGACTCAACTGAAAACATCCAATCACAAGCTTCTATAAAATACAGCCAATCACAGAATTCAGTAGAACAAAGTCAATCACAGGATTCTATGGAATGCAACCAATCACAGAATTCAGTAGAACACAGGGAATCACTGGACTCAATAGAACACAGTCAGTCTCAGGATTCTGTAGAATGCAGTCCATCACAGGATTCTATAGAATGCAGCCAATCACAGGTCTCAGTAGAACACAGCCATTCACAGACTTCCATAAAATGCAACCTATCACAAAAATTTGTAGAACACAGCCAATCACAGGATTCTGTGGAATGCAACCAATCACAGAATTCAGTAGAACACAGGCAATCACTGGACTCAATAGAACACAGTCATTCACAGGATTCTGTAGAATCCAGCCAATCACAGGTCTCAGTAGAACACAGCCAATCACAGACTTCCATAAAATGCAACCTTCCACTGAAATCAGTAGAACACAGGCATTCACTGGACTCAATAGAACACAGCCAATCCCAGGATTCTGTAGAATGCAGCCAATCCCAGGTCTCAGTAGAACACAGCCAATCACAGACTTCCATAAAATGCAACCTATCACAGAAATCATTAGAACACATCCAATCACAGGCCTCAGTAGAAGACATGCCATCACAAGATTTTGTCAACCACAGCCAATCCAAGGCCCCAGTAGAACACAGCCAATCACATGCCTCAGTAGAACACAGCCAATCACAGACTTCCATGAAATGCAATCTATCACAGAATTCAGTACAACACAGCCAATCACAGGACCCAGTAGAACATAGTCAGTCACAGATCGCAGTAGAACACACCCAATCACAGGATTCCATAGAATGCAGCCAATCACAGAATTCAGCAGAACATAGCCAATCACTGGATTCTGTAGAATGTATCCAATCACAGGAATTGTTAGAACACAGCAAATCACAGGACTTAGTACAAAGCTCCCAGTCACAGGATTCAATAGAACACAGCCAATCACAGGACTCAGTGGAACACAGTCAGTCACACACTTCATCAGAACACAGGCAATCACAGAATTCAGTAGAACACAGTCAGTCACATACTTCATCAGAATACAAGCAATCACAGGATTATGTAGAACACAGCCAACCACAGAATTCAGTAGAACACAGTCAGTCACACACTTCATCAGAACACAGGCAATCACAGAATTCAGTAAAATGCAGCCAACCACAGGATTTCGTACAACACGTGAAATCACAGGATTCAGAACAAAACCAATCACAGAACTCCTTAGCGCATAGCCATTCAAATACTCCACTGGAACACAGCCAATCACAGTCTTCAGTGGAAGACAGACTATCACAGGTTGATTTCATTAAGGCAAATTCCATGAACACCAAGTGGACTGTGACTGAGTCGGACTCTGGTTTTATTTCAAACACAGTGGCTTATGAAAAGGAACAATTAAAACAGGACTGCATGGACATTTGCACGGATTGTGAAGTCAATCAGTCCTTGAAAACAACTGGAAAGCATTCATCAAAGGACACTGACAAAGAACTTGATTTGAACTTTGAAAAGAATGACAGTCTAAATTTCAAAAAGCAGGACTTCAGTGACACACCTGTTGTTTCTAGATATGAGTGTTTTGCAGCCGAGAGAGCTTTCTCAAATGTGCCTAATGCAACTTCTGCTGGAGTGTCAGATTCACTGCATCAGCGCCTGATCAATGACCGGACATCAGAACAGTCAGATCTGCAGGACAGAACTCATTATGGTCACCAAAATTGCCAAGTATTACAAATGCACAGTGAAAAAGAGGATTACTCAGTTAGTAGATATCACATGGACAGTTTTTGTTTGCAGGGCAGTGGGCAAACATATTCGGAGGAACATAAGCCTGAGGCAGATTTTTACAAAACCCATCAGTGCCCTAATAGTAGAATTAATTTTAACAAATTGGGTGAATTCCCTGAAGCACAAGTTTGTGTTAACTCTAAAAGTTTTGATAATAAAGATGGTAACATTTTAGAAGGAACACAGAAGGATAGCAACACGCATCACACTATTAAAGGGTACAAGAAAGAATGTACAATAGTTCCCTCGATAGAACAGTCAGTAATTTACTCTGACCACTTGGGATGCGTAGAATATACTAGGCCCAAGTCATTGAGTGTTGCGTGTCCTGACATGAAGACAGCTGAAGCTGACGGGTGTCCAGTAGATAGTCCTGTCGAATCTTTGGCTAGTCTTTTTGAGATTTCCTATGACAAATCTTCAGCCAGCCCTACAGATGTTTGCTTTGAGCTCAGTGGTGGCCTTCAAATGAACTGTAAACAATTAGCACATTGCGTTATAGAATATAAAGAGACCTCCAAACAATTTCACCGACCCAACACCCTATCTGACAGTCAAACAAGGCAAAATGAGTCAGTTAAAACAATTGAGTCGGATGTTGATATTTTGTCTAGTGCATGTTCTGATCCTTTCACAAATCACAAATCTCCTTTTGATTATTCCCAGGTGAACAGTAGAAACCATGAATACAGCTCAGACACAAATAATAACATTAAAGCCATTAATTTAGAAGATTGTGCCTCAGGTGTACAAATGTCTTTGCCTAGTTCTTTGCAAAAATACAGTAGGTTTACTAACAATGCTGGATGTTTAGTCTCAAAGGGGGGTGAGAGCAAAAATAGTGAATCTTTTAGTGCCCCTGCTGGTCAGGCTACCTCCTTCAAAGCACCTGACATGAACATTGCAATGGACAGCAAAGATAATGTTCAGAAACCTTCAGACATCGATGCATGTAGCAGCCACAAAGATGTTCCTCAAAAGCAGCTCTGTGATTGCCATAATGGGAAGGAGTGCCAGCTGCACTCATCTTCAGTGGAGGGAGAGCGGACAGCGGGAGGATTTCAGTTCAAGGACACAGACGGCATCTGCCAGAGCAGTACTGCGGTGTTGCAAACCTTGAGTCCCCCAAACACAGATGACCATTACAGCACACTTGAAGAGGTTAATTCAGACTCTACAAATTGTGAATTTCCCCATATTGTCCATTTGCTTGCACACAAACACCCAGAGCTCTCTCAAGAGGAAAGCATATTACCACTGAGTGGCTCTCTCAAGGTCGATGATACTTATGCATTAGAAAACATGGAGAGAAGACTTGAAACATTCACAACAAACTCTCCTGAAATCACTGATTCCTTATGTGAAACTTCTGATCTTCTTTGTAAGCAATCTTTGCAACTGCACAACTCAGAGATCAAGGGTGCATTTGTTACATGTTGTCGAATTTTACCCATCACTAATTTAGAAGCTATTTTGGAGTCAGACCGTTCACTGGAGAGCTCATTTGTGATGGAGAATGGACTGGAGGAGCAACAAAGAGGAAGTCCATTATCAGAAGGTTTATTCAATGAGAAATGGAACTCTTGTGATGACGCTACAAAACGCCCACATGACAACATTTCTGCCATGTGTACAAAAACCAATGTAGCCTTTGTCAAGAATGAACCAGATGCTGGAGAAACAATGAGCTCTTTATCAAATGAGTTCGATAGCAGTGATGGCCATAGTGTTTCCAGTTTTGTGTCACAAGACCTTGATTCCAGTACTAACAGTGAGGAGACGGAGGACAGCACTCAGTCATCATCTAGCCTTCGTGGTTCTGCAAGAAATAAGAGAACCCAATCAGGGAAGGGCTCTATGTTTTCTGTTTTTTCACGAATGCCCTCGTTCCGCAAGACCAAACGAGAACACAAAGGCAATAACAAGATTGATCCGGAAGTTAAGGACTCCATTTTGGATGGAGATGAACGGGACGAGGTGAAGTACAGTAGGTCACCCACACGTAACAAATCCCACCCTTCGCTGTATAAGACCGGTATTTCTCAAAGTACAGATCATCTAGTGGACATTGCAAAGTTTGCTGACCACTCCAATGATGACATTTTTGAAAAGGCTTTTGCTTTAAACTTGCAGAATAGAGAGAAATCCCAAAATTTTTATCAGCTCCAGCAGCACAAAGATGGAGATGCACAGAATTTCAGAGCTTCCCCAACAACAGAGGGATTGCAACAAAAAAGAAGCAAGAGTATCGATAACTTAAACTTACGCATGAAGCTCGCAATGGCTCACAAGTCTCTGTCTAGCCTGTTTGAGTCCAGATATCAGGAGAGGGAAAACCAGGAGCAGATCTCACAGTCAGAGAATGAGGAGGTGAAAACCAAGCAGTCCTGGAGAAAGATGAAACATTATAAGGAAGCGGAACTTTTCAAAAGAACTCTATCGGTTCCTGGGACAGTCTGTGACAAGTCCACACATCAGAGCCATATTGATTGTGCCTTCTGTTCTCCTCAGAACAGGTCCAGACTTAACAGCTCACCGGCTTCCCAAAAGAGTTTGAGGAACGCATGCCATTTTGACCCACAGAGTTTAAAACCTGCATCCCAGGAACAGTCTGAAGACAGTAAATGTTTGGAAGGAGGTGAGCTGCCTTATGCCGCTTCCTCAGATTCTGACCAGGCCTCAGTAGATGGCTTTGAGTCCAATGTAGAGGATAGGTCACAGTCACCTGTACACCCTACTGTTCCAACCCAGATGTCACCTATCTGGACCAGGTCTCTCAGCTGTTTCGAGACCACTGATACTCCTACACGGCCCATGAGCCCCAAACCTCTCAGTCCTGGTCTGGGCTGGACACACCGGAGGAGCTTCCGTTACCCCTCGAGATCCGTTGCATCCTCTCTCTGCTCTCTTGGTCAGGGAGCGAGCACTGACGTTCTCTCTGATCCACCTCAGAGGCCGACGTCTCTGAAACCAAGGACCGCACAACTCACTACAGCCCAATCTTTTGATTCTGAATACTTACTAGAGGACAGCGGTTCAGACAGCCATTCTCAGAATAGCCTGAATTCAGCATCCCTGATAAACAAACCAGAGGTAAGTCAAAGTAAATTATGAAGTTTATGATGTTAGAACAACTTAAATGTGTCCTTTGAACATTTTAGGCAGGAGTGCCATTTGATTTTCTTTCTGTATTTTGCTATTTGTATATAGTAATTCTACTCAAGTTTGAGTTTTCCCAAGACTCCTCATACGTGAAAGCAAAAGTGGATTGTTATGGTGCATTTTTCAACACACATTCCTGCTTTCTGTTAGTGAGCTGGCCAGGAAATTACAAGGGTTGTTATGTTTGTCACAATACTAAAGAGCTTTTAGTGAAATTTGTACACTTCTCAAAGACACTGCCATCTAGTGGCCCACAAGGAATCAAGGATGATCACATTGCCCATATGTTGTATCTATGGCACAATAATGTAGTGCACCCTTTCAATAAGTGTGGCCTACACTGCAAAAATTCTAAATCTTGAGTATAACTATGTCTAATGCATTGTCAGATTTATCACTTGTTTTGCACTTGTTTATACACAACCATTTCAATGTTTGGGGTACAATTTTTGAATGATTTTGAAAGGAGTAATATTGTGAAATATTAATACAATTAAAATAACTGTTTTCTTTTTGAATATATTTTAAAATGTAATTTATTCCTGTGATGGCCAATATGAATTTTCAGTATCATTACTCCAGTCTTCAGTGTCATATGATCCTTCTGATTTGATGCTCAAGAAACAGTTGTGCTGCTTTTGTGGAAGCTGTAATACATTTTATCAGGATTCTTTGGAAAAGAACAGCATTTATATAGAGATCTCTTTTAACATTGTATGTCTTTATTATCATTTTGATAATTTTGTGCATCCTTGCCTCTAAGTACTAACTTCTTTACAAAAAAATCTTGACCCCAAACTTTTGAACAGTTGTGAACGAATCTGAAGTATTAGAGATACATTATTTACAGTTTAATGATGTCTTAACTCGAAAAGTAAAAAATACTTAAGAATAGAACAATTTTATTCAGTTTAAGTAGCTTGCTAATGTATACTTTTAATTTCTTAACATTACCAAAAATCAACTTTTGACAAACTTCATCTCTCAGTGGACATCCATCAAAAGACATGTACAATAACCACCTAAATTTGCACTCAAAGCATGTACAGCGCAGTACTGAGCCAGCCATCCAGTCACCAGAGAGAAGACAACAAGGGAATGCATGTGTGCTTCGGGTGAAGTCCAGAGAGCAGGGTCCAGCTGCACCCAGACCCATCTCAGACCTCTACAGTTGGACCATGTCTCTTCAGGGAATCAGAGAGGTGGCGCTTGACCTGGAAAGGAAGAACAATTTGACTGAAGCACATCTACGCTCATGCTCCTATGAAACGTTGACTGACGTGGAGAACATCCGTAAAAAGAAGCTTAGCATGCAGCAAAGTTTGCGCCAGCTTAGCACTCCAACTTCTGAGAAGCACGAGAAAGTAAGGAAATCGTCAAAATTGGAGAACCACCTGGCCATTAGCATCTCCCGCTGCATCTTTTCTTCTCCTGTTCTGCTTTCTTCTTGTATTGTACTCCTGGAATCATTTCCTTGTAGTTTCTTTAGGATTTCCGACTTCTCTTCCGTTTCTTGTGTTTTGCCTGAATACACAAAAATTGATGTTTGTCAGAAATCTCAAATGAGCTCAGACTAATTTGAGTCATTTAAAAATGAAAAAAAAAAAAAAAAAAAAGAAAAAAAAAATACAAAGCAGGACTTTCTTTTATCATGGGCATGTGTTATTATTATTACATTGTTTTGTGTTATTATTATTACATACTTTTAATTATATATATATATATATATAAATACTATATATGTGTATATATATATATATATATATATATATATATATATATATATATATATATATATATATATATATATATAGTATTTATTTATTAATTAATAATAATAATAAGTGTTTGTTTGTTTGTTTGTTTTTTTAAATGGGTATGTTTCTCTCATCCATAGTTGCGAGCTAGACTTTCTCTCACTTCTCCGGAGCAATTCCCCTCTGTTCCTCTCAAAGACCACTTCTTCTCCCAGAGCACACCCGTTGGACTGGACTTTTTAGGCTGGCCTAATCGTGCGTTGGTTTCAGGTAGGGATCATTGACATTTAAACATGCTATATACAGTATTGCACCACAACCTCTTATTATGAAACAAAGTATATTGACTTCATAAATCTTTCCTTTAAAGGGTTAGTTCACCAAAAATGTAATATTTTTGTCATTAATTACTCACCCTCATGTCGTTCCAAACCCACAAGACCTTCGTTCATCTTCGGAACACAAATTAAGATATTTTAGATGAAATCCAAGAGTGTTTTTTTTCTTTTTCATCTCCCATAGAAAGCAATGAAATTACCACATTCAAGGTCCAGAGAAGTAGTAAAGATATTGTTAAAATAGTATAATATGACAACAGTTCAAATTGTAGTTATTTTTGTTTTGTTTTTGCACACAAAAAGTATTCTTGTCGCTTCAAAACATTAAGGTTGACTTGAATGTGGTAATTTCATTGCTTTATATGGTGGATAAAAAAAACCTCTCGAATTTCATCAAAAATATCTTAATTTGTGTTCTGAACTTGAATGAAGTTCTTACAGGTTTGGAACGACATGAGGGTGAGTACTTAATGACAGAAATTTCATTTTTGGCTGAACTAACCCTTTAAGTCTGAGTGTTCTTTAGTGCCCTCCAGGGGGCATTGGTTTACTTCATTCTGCAACCTTTGATAACCCTCTGTGAGTTATTTATAGTTCTGTTTGTGACAATCGGAGCCCAGAGACGTCTTTGATGTAAATTTATTGTCTTTCATCATCAAACATGTCCCAGCTGGATTGAGATACCTGGACATAAACCTAAGAAGGTTTTTGCACAACTGCAGCCACAAACAAACAATACATCTATGAATTCCACCTACAACGTGCAGTTTCTTAAGAAGAAGCTTTATTCAGTCGTGTGTGCACGTAGCAGGAGCACAGAGGCTATCTTTGTGTGGTAATGCATGGAGCGTGGAGCTCAGAGGCCCCCAGTGCTGATCCTCTCCCTTTCTGCCAAACAATCATGCTGATTATTTCTCACCCACTCACTGGCACCAGGCCTTCTCTCGCTCACTCTCTCTCACTCTTTGAGCATAGAGGTAGACCTGGCATGGCTTATAACCCCCACCCTTACAGACAGTCACATATGCACACCTTTAAAAGGAGACTTTGATTTAGGAAATTGAGTTGAAGTGTAGCCTTTGATTGTAAGCTACTATTAAACAGACTTTGGCTGACCTTGAGTTGGCTGTTTTGTTTGCTTGCTCTTGCAAGCATTATGTTTCTATGATCAACATAAAGCTCTGACTAAATTTGATCCAGTTATACATTTAAGTGTGTGTTTCTCTCTGAATCTCTGATCTGAACTGAGACTTCTTGATCTTTTTTACTCTTGTTCTGTTTTATTTATGTAAAATATTCCTCCCACTATTAATGTCTTATTGCCATGACATGCTCTGTGTGTTTTGCAAGGCCTCTCTAAATGCCTTGCCTTATGCAATATAGATTCCTATGAGGAGAAACACACAATGACCTCATTTTGCCCCTTGCTGACATCATGCCCACTCTACGACCTTTCCGTACACTGCATGAAAAGCCAATGCAGCATTCCTATTGCGGTTATGCAAATATAGAACTTGAGTCTTAGTTTGTATTTTGAGTTCAGGAGCACTTCATGAGAGAAACTAACACCGATACATGCTGCTCTCCACAGAATCGAATCTCAGCACACCAGCACAAGAGGCACATGGACAGGTCGCTCCTCTAGGTGAGTTTACTCCTTCTGAAACACAATTTGAGCCTGTACTTTCAAACAGTGTCTGTGTGAAATTATTAAAGGGACATTCAAACCTGTTTGTTTGACCTGTTTGCATTTATGACTGTTGGTTTTAAAGTTTCCCTGTGGTGAAAATCAAGTTTTTAATGTCTATAATGTCTATATGGTGTTTTTAATATACTTATCGCTGGTGTTTCTTATGTCACAAACTACCTTGTAACCAATCACGTCAACGTGCCGGCGGGCTTTTGTATATCATTAACTATTACCGCTCTGAAGCAGTGTCAAGAGAAGCCAGGTTATCCCGGTATATTCTTCTGTTGATATGAAAAATCGGTTAGATTTAGCAATATAGCGGGTGTATGATGTACATTTCAAGTTGTTCAAATTGTTTGTAAGGATGCTGATTTTTAGAAGGCAGCTGTCTGACTCTGAGATGGCGAATGGGAACATGTTTGTGTAACATTAGCAACACATATTAGCTGTTTGATAACATAGTCAAGCAAAAAGCTAATCATATTTATTACCGTTATGTGTCCGACGTTGTAAAAAGCGATACCATTGTGCAGCGTTTACCTCAGTAAGTTGACTGAGTGGATCTCTGAGCTCCTGCAAGTGAGTGGAGGCGGGGCTAATTAGCATATTCATAGATCTGCATATACTAACTGAAGCTAAGGTGTGGAGTTACATTTTTGGAATTACATAGTTGCTATTTTAAGGCATGAAGGAATTTTGTTCACACAAAATATGTCATTATTCATGTCATTTTGGTGATCAAAGGTGAGTTTTAGGGATTCAGTTATTGACTGCAGGGGGACTTTAACATATTGTCTTTAACATATTGTGCATGTTTATCAATACTAATATGATAGTTTGTTGGCTAATAGTCCAACTGGATTTTTAAGTTTGTGTGATGTAAACCAGGGGTTTTGATGTCAAATTTATTATTATTATTATTATTATATTTTTACACAGTTTTCTCATTATTCACGCTTTTTCATATATATATATATATATATATATATATATATATACACTACCAGTCAAAAGTTTGGACACGGTAAGATTTTTGATGTTTTTAAAAGAAGTTTCGTCTGCTCACCAAGACTGCATTTATTTAATTAAAAATACAGTAAAAACAGTAATATTGTGAAATATTATTACAATTTAAAATATCTGTGTTCTGTTTGAATATATTTTATAAAGTAATTTATTCCTGTGATCAAAGCTGAATTTTCAGCATCATTACTCCAGTCTTCAGTGTCACATGATCCTTCAGAAATCATTCTAATATGCTGATCTGCTGCTCAAGAAACATTTATTGTGTACAATTGTACAAAATATTTGTGTACAATATTTTTTTTTTCAGGATTCTTTGATGAATAGAAAGTTCAAAAGAACAGCATTTATTTGAAATATAATCTTTTGTAACATTATAAATGTCTTTACTGTCACTTTTGATCGATTTAATGCATCCTTGCTGAATAAAAGTATTAATTTCTTTAAGTTCTTTAAAAAAAAAATAAAAATAAAAATTCTTACTTTTGAACGGTAGTGTATAATGTTACAAAAGCTTTGTATTTCAGGTAAATGCTGTTCTTTTGAACTTTCTATTCATCAAGGAATCCTGAAAAAAAAGTACACAACTGTTTTCAACATTGATAATAATCATAAATGTATCTTGAGCAGCAAATCAGCATATTAGAATGATTTCTGAAGGATCATGTGACACTGAAGACTGGAGTAATAATGCTGAAAATTCAGCTTTGATCACAGGAATAAATTACTTTATATATTCAAACAGAAAACAGTTATTTTAAATTGTAATAATATTTCACAATATTACTGTTTTTACTGTATTTTTAATTAAATAAATGCAGTCTTGGTGAGCAGACGAAACTTCTTTTAAAAACATTAAAAATCTTACAGTGTCCAAACTTTTGACTGGTAGTGTATTTATTATACAGTCATACCAAAATTTATTCAGACACCTTGAACATTTCATTCATTAATACAGTTTATTCACTATAGTTTAAAAAAATGGTAATAAAATATGACAAGATCAAGTTAAACTGTGTCAGAAAAAAATAATCTTAATTATGTCAGGTAACACTTAAGCAAAACATGGTCAGGTCAAAGTGTCTGAATAATTTTTGGTTCCAAATTTTTATCAATTTTACTGGTAGTCCACTGTATGAAGAAATTTTGGGTATAATATGTCAGTTTACTTTATTTTGCTATCCTCACTTGCATAAATGAACCATAGTGTCCTGCACCCACTAGTAAAAAAAGGAAAAAATGTCTGAATAATTTTTGGTTTGACTGTGTATATACAGTGTGTGTGTGTGTGTGTGTGTGTGTGTGTGTGTGTGTATATATATATATATATATATACATATATACACACAATGTATGTCTCAGTACTTTTTATTTATAATATTTATTTCGTATATAATATTTATTTACTTTAATACTACTATTAATACTGATAATAATCACCATCGTCATCATATTATTATTATTAATTATTTTTTATATTTTATTTTATTTTTTTTTACACTGTTTTTCTGAGCTTTTGTACTTTTCCATGGACCCCCTTGTGGCCCCTTGGGTGTCCCCAGACCCTGAAAACCTCTGATCTAAACCAGTGTCAGGTCAGACCTGTCATATACAGGAATGTGAGGAATGTTCTCCGGAGTTTTATCTTAGTTCTGCAGCCAGCTCCCATGTTATGTAAAGTGTTAACACAGCTGCAAAGGTTCACCCATGTCAAGATTCTTAAGTTTGAGTCTGATTAGAATGGCTTCACAAACCACATGCCTTTCTATTCATAGTTTCCAGAGATTCAGAGCATATCTGTGGAAATCACGTCTTTTTGTATCCGATCAGCGTTCTGCGCAAGCACTCTTTGTTTGTGATAAATTGCGTACATTTTTGGGCTTGTCATTAGTGTGATGTCAGCTAACTATGGGTTAAATTCTTAGAAGGTGTTTGCAACTCTCAACATCGCTAGTGCTCTCTTCAGGCGCTGTCTTTTGGTTTACTAACAGCTTGGCTTTAACAGTGGAGGAGGGGGGCTCAAGGGGGGACTGCAGGGGAGGAGGAAGGCGGTTCGTTTCAGTGCCAAACCAGCCGTTTCGCATTGAGTCATGTGAGTCGTATGAGTCCTCCTCCCCTTAGAGGATCCCCGGTGATGCCAGCCTGTGATTGTATGCGTGTGCGCGAGAGAGAGAAGACTGATTGTGTGTCTGGGCGTCTGTGTTGAGCCGTGAGCTCTTTGAGACTGTGCATCCAAGAGTGAAAGTAAAAGAGCAGGAGAGCGAGTGAGGAATGACAGCGGAGGGCTGAAGCTACGCCGTATACTCGAGGCTCTGAGACGTGCTTTGGACCCGACACCTGCCGAAGCGACGCCACCCTTCTTCCTCTCGCTGTGCGTCCACATGCGCACCCAGCACAGTGCCGGTGAGGTGGGCGTCCCGCTGGCAGGAGGTGGCTGCAGTGGTGGCAGCTCAGAGCAGTCACCTGGCTCTGACTCAGGCTGCAGCCCCGCTCTGGGACTGGCCGGAGGGGTTAGAGCAGTGCGAGGAGTCATGTCCCATTACTGGAGTCTGGAGAGCCTTCACTCCACCAACGGTAAGACTCTCTCACCTTTGGACCTCCGATGTCATAAGTAGTGTGTGTTTTGCTGGACGTTTTGAGCTTGACGTCAGTTGACACTCATGCAGCGGGTGACATTCTGCCTCTGTGAGGTTTTTGTGATGGCTCTTGTTCATTGTATTGCAGTCTTTCGGTCAATATAATGGCATTGTCTTAAGCCCTTGATGGGCAAAAGGAGGTAGCTGAAAGAGCCACTGTGTCTATGCAAATGTAAACACATGGCGTAGCTGCTGCTCCTGCATTTAGCGAGTCAAAGCAACAGGAGTTGCTTACTGACTAATCTGCTTGCATGCTACATGTATAGAAGAAACATGAGTTAGAAATTTGCTGGTGGCGATGTGGAAATCGTGATTAAAGATGATGCCTTACTGTTGAATGAAGATGCCACTCTCTTTTCGTCTGCATCCTGCTTAGGTTATTGCATTACTGTCACGGATGTCATCTATTGATCTATGTTCCTGCTGGCTCGTAATTGGTTAAGTGGTAATATTGTGGAAGGCTCTGTCAAGTGAGCCAATGTATATTATAGATATAGATGGATTGCTTAAGACTGAAGTGACAGCGTTACCTGCATTCAGCAGTTGCACATATTCCCTTGCAGGATATTAATGTGCAAAATAAGCATGCTTTGAGCTTTTCCACACCTCAATTGTGGCAGTATCACATTACATTAGCATTCATGTAAAAATGCTTGAATATGTAGCCTAATATTCAGCACAACATGAAGAAGCAAATGAACGCATAGGCTGTGTTAAAAATATTTGAGGGGAAACCAACACTGCCCCTTTTGCCTCAGTGAACAGAGCTGATATATCGATTAACGCAAATTCTTCAGGTTTCCTTTCTAAGAATAGAGCAACTCTCTCTTTCTGTGCTGGCATTATTTTATACTTCCGTGCGCCAGTGGCCGTATAGTAAGACGAGTGATGTGAAATGAGATGAGATGGCAGTTTGAGCAGTATTTTAGTCTCATTATGTTCTCTCAGGGTTGGCATGGTGACAGACAAGCCAATGACCGTCAGCCAAGGTAGCACCGATGTCTCAAACGGCCACCGCTACCCACGTCAGCTGCAATTTGGATGTTTTTCTCATTTTCTGCTTTGTTCTAAGAGAGATGGGATGTGACTTTTCCTGTGATGGAGGGAAATAAATGGTGCACTGTGAGCCGGGGGCAATAGCTACAGACATTTCAAACAGCGCTGTCACCTCGTCACGGTCCGCTGACCTCATTACAGCACTCATACGCTGTCCGAAGCTGATCGCAGAACAGTTGGAGGAACAAAAAAACTGGAGCGACACGTGAGAAATGCTCTGAACTGAAACGTTCACAAGTTTGAACATTAGAAATGGTTGATTAGAGTTTGTTTACACACAAATTCCAAGGCTTTGCATCCTTAGACACACAAAAATGATTTGGGTTTAAGCCAGACTGGACCCACAGAACTCAAAAGTTGTAACCATCCATTTACCAAACTGAGAGACTGCCTACCCTAGTGTTGGGCATCAAGAACTGGTTTTTAGTGTAATTACTGACTGTGAGGTCTGTAGTATGTACTCTATTACCTGGAGAAAGCTACCCATTACCATTTTCATTCATCTCAGTGGCACCTGCTTAGCTGTTAGTGTGACGTCCATTTTGCACTTTTAAGAGCTCTCCAAAAAATTCTACCTGTAAACAACTATAATAACGTAAAATATTTGCAATTTAAATACTTGTGAAAACAAATATTTCAGCAGAATTACACTTTTGAATGCCTGTCAATAGTAGGGTGACCAGATTTCTCATTGTGGAATATGGGATGGGATGGACAGGCAAGTATTCGACCGTTCAGGCGCAAAGAGAACTGAATTCAGGATCGCACACTGTCTAAGAGAGCTCTTCTGGTGTGACATTCACCGTGATTCCACATTGAGTTATTTTTTGCACAACTTACTGCACATAATAACTTGATAAACTCTTTTTGAAGATCCTTGTTAATTGTACACACTTCTTTGACATCTTCGCGTCTGACTTGATCTCCTCCTTGCTGTCTAATATCCCGCCTTCACTAACTGCAAGTAAATCGATAATGAATTGTGTTTGGATGATAATTTTGTTCTCCAAAATTATGACGAGATTGGCTACCTTTGATAGGTCATTCTCGCTTGACAGAAGACTGCTACTCGCTTTTATATGATTGCCTAGCAAAGACAATTTAGGAAAGAAGAAATTTGGGACAATTTTTATTATCATAATAAGTCAGGACACTAAGAATAGAGCTGAAATACGGGACTGTCCCAGGAAAAAAGGGACGTCTAGTCAATAGAGAAAGCGACTCTTCGCTGGTGGTGCAGTTACGAAATTTACCAGCAGGGCATAACATAGCTATGTTAACCAAACTTGAGCCCTTGGTTTGTTCATATTACAATTTGTAGTTAAAAAAAGTGTTATTAAATTGTTACCAAAATTGTATTCATATTATTATTATTATTATTATTTTGTATATTTTTGTTATAATTTAGTGACCTCAAAAGGTATTTAGAAATTTAAAAAAATAAATGAATGTCAATGCATTATGGAATAAAATCCAAGTGGCATTTATTTTAAAAAAGGACAACACAAACACTATTTTCAATCAAAACTTTTAAGGGGAAGAACTAAAAAGAACTATGTTTGTATCTAATGCAAAGACATTCATTCATTTGTAAGTTTAAGTTTCTAATCATCAAAGAATCCTAAAAAAGTATCAAAGATTCCACTAAAATATTAAGCTGCACAACGGTTTTCAACATTGATACAAATAAGAAATATTTCTTGAGCAGTAAATCAGCATATTAGAATAATTTCTGAAGGACACTGAAGACTGGAGTAATGATGCTGAAAATTCAGCTTTGACATCACAGTACTGTTTTTACCGTACACTTAAAAAATAGCTCTTTGGCAGAACATGATTCAGTCATGGACAGTGGTTCCCTGTGACTGAAACAAGTGAAATCAAATAGAATCAACCATGTACAACTAACTAGAATCAATGGTGTTCATTTAACTTGAATGAATGGTTTTAGTTTAACTTAAATGGTTTTCATTTAAATTGACATTCAAGTAATGCTCCCTGTTTAGTCTTGTGATTTACATAAACTAAATATAACTTTTCTTTACACATACAGTGTTTAATCTTGGCAGTCTAAAAGTGATACTGGTTTCTCCCAGAACACTACCATAGTGGTGACTTTATTATTAAAGCAATTTGAATTTTTGTTAGCAGGTCCTCAACCCAATCACAAGCTCCACACTTTACCACAATGATAACCCCCAAAACACTAACATAACAGAAACTTTTAAATGCCAACATAATAGAACATTAAGTCTCTCAATTTTCTCATCTTGCTAAAAAAAAATGCATAAAAATAACACTTTTTTTCAACATTTACTCTCCCAATTCAGCCCCTTTGCAAAGCATGATGGGAAGTGAAAGTCCTGTTTGATTGGGTTACTTGATTGAAACATGTTGTTATTTCAAAATGAAAACATCAAGTTAAGTCAAAGAGTAACTGTTTCAAGTCAATTTAACATGAAGTAATCACATTTGAACCAGAAACGTGGTACAATGGTGTTAAATCAAAATAAATTGTTTAAAGGGGTGGTTGATTATGATTTCACTTTTTTAACTTTAGTTAGTGTGTAATGTTGCTGTTTGAGCATAAACAACATCTACAAAGTTACGACGCTCAAAGGGAGATATTTTCTTTTAAAGAATTCTCTCTTTGAGGACTACAACAAACGGCTGGAAGGGACTACAACAAGCTTTTTCCTGGATTGGTGACATCACTAACCCTAAAATTTACATAAACCCTTTCCCCTAAAACACGGGGCCATGTTATTGCAATACAGTATGTAACACAAATACAATAGCATGTCATAAAACCAAGATGACAACATAAGTTATAACCGTAATTAAACTAAACTATACATGTTCTATCTTCATGCAGCATATATTCTCTGGCTCTGTAGGCATCTTACAACAGTTCCCACATGAGCAATTTATAGATTATCATGACAGAATATGCTAATCAATGACTTTAAAATATCCCACATCAGCTACATAAATTAAGCAACTAACCATTCAGAAGTGTCCTGTTGCATTCTACATGTTGTCACTTCTTCTTGAGGTCCATCATTGTCTGACGAAGCGTTTTTGCTCACCAAAGTGACACATTTAACATGCTATAAAAAATGATCTGTGGGGTATTTTTATCTAAAACTTCACATAAACACTCTGGGGGCATCAGAGACTTATTTTACATCTTGTAAAACTGACATTATACAACCCCTTTTATATAAAGTGAACACCATCAAAAAATATTTTTTGGAGTGTATTTTTGATCAAATAATTTTTGATCTTGTGGTGAGCACAAGAGACTCCTCATACTGACCCCAAACCTTTGAACGGAAGTGTATGTACCATAAATGGCCATATGTGTCACAGCTTTCTTGTTTACCCTCTATCATGTCAGTGCATGCACCTTGACACATTTGACACCACAAAGGGCTTTTCATCCATCTTCTTGTGTTTACGTGTGTAAAAGACGGCTGATAGTGCAGATGTGGTATATAGAAAGCACAGAACACAGTGGAAACAGTCTCACAGGATGTGTCACCACCACCACCCATCAACTAGCATTCTTCTGCAAAGCCTCTTCTCTTCTGCTTTCATTTGTGCGAAATGCACTACCACTTCTCACTTGTCTCAGAGCCAGAAATAGAAAGTCTCAGTTCTTCTCAAAACACTTTCATTAAAGTCTTGAGTTTCCGTGCTGGAAGAGGAGCAGATGTGTGTCCGTATTTTCCCTGGGGGATATTTTGTCTCGATTGCGGAGTCTTGTGACCGCCCAGTGCGAGTCGGGTCAAGTGATAGAGAACGAGTTTGAAGTTTCTAAATGAACACTCGTTGCTTAATCTTCATAAATGATTATTCCTCAACAAGAAATGCCATTTAATGGTTAATTCAGCCAAATGAATTACACTAAGCTATGCCTTTGCTTTTTATAATCCAACAATTGCTCTGCTAATCCGGTTAACATGTAGACGGAACGGGGGGTTTGCAGCCCCTCAGGCATTATCACAACTGACGGCAATAAAACAGATGGTGTTTCATTCACACCTTTTTACATAAACCACAACTGTACAGCCCTGCTTTCCCCTTGTACCTCAGTGTCTTATTCTGGTTTCTGCTATGCAGAAAAGATGTGAAGAAATAGACTGTGTTTGACAAGACCTGTTGTGAGTGTTAAGTCTCTAAATAGATATTCAAATGAGAACCATGTCTTTACACGTTTTTACCATTTACATTTACTTAAAATTTAAGGTTCTTTGATGGTTCTTTGCAGCATTTCAGGTTCAGCAACAAAAAAAACCCCATCTAGAATCATTTTACAGTTCTTCAGTTGGCTCTATGGTTTTACATTATGTTTTTTTTATGGATGACTTTAATGGTTTTCTAAAAACCAAAATGGTTTTCTAAAAATAAAATGTTTTACCCCCATATTTTTGGGGATCTTTGTGGAATACAAAAGAGTTTTTCTATGGCATCAGGCTGTACCTGCTGTATATCAGCTTTGTGTCAGTACTGTTACTATATACAGTATTTGTTTGCAGTATCCACTGTGACTGAGTTGCTGCTCTGTTTAAGGTAATTTGCTCAGTCTGTAGGTGAAATGGCACTGCAGTGTAATCGTACATCCACAGCGACAAAAAACTGAGGTCCACACGGCCCCAGTGCACTGCAGCACCGACCAGAGGAATTCCCACCATTGTGTGAACGCCTCAGCTTGCTTCTCAAACACACACTTTGTTGAACCTGACAGCTCAAATGCAATTTTTTATGACTATATTCTATATTATTATAATGATATCAATTCTGAAAACTGTAGCAGTTTTGGAGCAGCAGATTCACCCTCAATTTCAGTGCGGTCAGGATGTCATGTTCCCACCCTAATTCCATCCTTCATAGCCACTGCATAGAGGGAGACATTATCACTGCTGTGAAATCATTGTGGCATTTTTCCATTTTCTGAGTTCATGGAGAGATTGCAAACACTCCTCCCTCTGTTTGGGTCATTTAATAAACTTTGATCCTGTTCTCAGGGTTAGTAATAATCTGCAGTCTATACAGATTACTGTTCCAGACTTGTGTGGCATTAACATCAGTCTGCCAGCAATCACACAGAGTCAAAAGAGGGCTAGTGTTTTGCAAAAGGGCAAGAACTAGAATGAAGCCTTGACTTTGTGAAGGCCCTTCGGTTCCACTAAATATATGGTTTCATGAAGGACGAGTTTAAAAGTTTGCATATTATGTTGGCTAATTTGATAATAGTTTTAGTAACCAATAAAGTTTAACAGTCAATGTGTGTTAACTTTGAGGTCATCTGTGTACTTGTGTAAACATTGACAAAGTTTGCTTTTTGACAAATTTGGTTAAATTGATATTTCCTGTTAACAATAAAACTTTATTATGTAAACCAATCTTACATATTTTTAAACTAATTAAATCTTGCTTATTATATATCTAGCCATATATAAACCATGTTCTTACTTTTTAACATATTAAAGGCACAATATGTAAGATTTTTGGATTAAAATATCCAAAAACCACTAGAACAATGTTATATATTTTGTTGACTTGTGTACTTATATTATCCCAGATGCTTCCAAGAATGTTTAAATCCAGAGAAATAAGCAATTTTAACCAGGACACAGACCGTGTCCATTCAGCGTCTATCAATGACATCATACCTGCGTTACCCTCGATTTATTTATTTTGTAGAAAGACGCTTTAATATATTACATGTTTTATTAGAGAAGGGAACAACTCTTTGGTTACATTTATAGACAGAAAACTAATTATTGTTATATAGCTCAACATGTTTAGTCTTATTG
Source organism: Hypophthalmichthys nobilis (assembly GCA_037950665.1). Taxonomy (NCBI): domain Eukaryota; kingdom Metazoa; phylum Chordata; class Actinopteri; order Cypriniformes; family Xenocyprididae; genus Hypophthalmichthys; species Hypophthalmichthys nobilis. Next base: position 21,829,458 of record CM075488.1, read on the forward strand.
TTTGAATCTCGTTTTCTTGATTTTCCACGACTGCGTGTTTTCACCATGCCTCAGAGAAAAACACTATTTTGTCAAGTGGCTAACATAGCATAATCAGATGCAGAATCAGATATGTTTTTAGTAACAGTAATACAGCATTTTCTCCATCATACAGTATGTTTTAAAATTAATTGCATGCCATTTATCAACACAAGCCATTCAGCATTTATTAATATGATATTCTAAAATCGATCTAGCTTACTGCAGTGTGCAACAAGTGTCTTATAGCAGCCACCGAGTGAACTCTCAGAGTAATGTTATTACATCATTTTCAATGCACTTAAATGTATCTAATATGATAAAACAGTGCTGCTTTACCCCACATACGCTTGACTGGAAGAAGCGGAAGCGGTGACTGTGGCATAATAAAAGTTCAGCTGCTCTCGAGCCGTGTGTCGCTCTCATCTCGCCCCGCTCTGCTTCATACTACAGTAACGTTAATAATCTCATCCACGAACATGATTTCTGCCCGAGTCCCGTCCCGATTCTTTTCCACCGGCTGTAAGTTGAAGAATACAACTCCCAAGATTCCGCGCTTAATCTCGGCATCATCAAGTTACGCCTTTGTTTTGAATAGGCGACCTCTAGTGGCGAAAATTTACATAGTGTGCCTTTAAATTTAATTGTTTTCACAATTAACAGATTTTACTTTAGTTAACATATTTTCTGTTGAAGAAAAGATTTAAATCGAACACATCAAAGAGCTTGGCCTTTAATTCCATTGAATTCTGCAGATTTCCCCTCATAATAAGGGCACAGAAAAATAGTAGAGAATATCATACAAATTATCAGTTAATCAGTTAGTCAGCCTTGAACTTGTTTCTTTGTATACTAAACAGTGAGAAGAATGAAACCAGATGAAGGCTTTTTGCCCTCCATGTTCACCTCAGCCCTCTGTTTACTGCCTGAGCAACACTTTACCCAGAATTCCTCACCCATCGTCACTCTGCCTGGAGTCCATCATCTGTCCTGGCAGCTTAAGTGGACGTCAGTAATCTTGCCAAAGACTTTTTCAGCTTAAAGTGAGGAATATCATGCAGCTTTAATTTGTCAGTAAACGACGTGCGCCTATTTGTAGTGAGTACAGTTTATCAGTTCCTCAAGTCTGCTCTCAGACAGGCACCAGCGGGACTGCCCGGCTGAGCTGTGCAAGGCACAGGCTTCTCCTTTCTATAGCATGGGACCTGACAGCGGCTTTCTCTCAGGAAATTTGTTCTAAGTTGCTCTGAGCCTAATTTCTAGCTACCTCATACTGTTTTTTTGTTTTATACAAACCAAATTAAGTGTGAGCATGTGTATGATGCAGGATAAGAAAAACATTCATTGGAACATTGTTTACACTGTTTTACACACAATATACTAAAACAGTTGGGGCTGGTTCCTTACAAAATCCTTACCTAAATCCTTAATAAATTTCTTTAAAAAAAAATTTAACTTTTGAACTGTAGTGTATATAACGTGTAATTTCATATGTAATTCAATTGATGTGTGCTCACAGGTGTGTATGTATATAATCCATTTTATATATGGCTTCATAAGTGCCTTGTCCAATTAGTTATATTTCCAAAATCAACTAATTAGATAAACTAAACAGTGATGGTACCAGGCTCTTATTTTGAATGTCAGGTCCACTGCAGACACATATTTGTCAGATGACTTCGGTGTGGAGTGAATGTAATTCTCTTTGACTGGACGTGACGTGGAGATTCCTCACAGGGCCGGCTGTCTCTTCTCTGATACACAGGGAATGTCAGACTCTACTGGGCTAAATGTTTCCCAGTGAGGATCTTATCTGTGACTCACACGCTATCTTTCTTTAAGTCAGAGACTCTTAGCACATCTCTTCATTATGAGTGCTTATCTACAGCTAGCTGATTAGCTACCTTTATTTTTTTCCATTTATATGTAGCCTCTTAGTACAAACATAAGTTTAAGCTGTTCTTTTATTCATTCTTTTATCATCATAACCTATATACACTACCTTTCAAAGGTTTGGGGTCGGTAAGATTTTTAAATGATTTTGAAAGCAGTCTTTTATGCTCACCAAGGCTACATGCCTATTTGAATATATTTAAAAATGTAACTTATTTCTGTGATGGCAAAGCTGAATTTTCAGCATCATTACTCTAGTCTTCAGTGTCACATGATCCTTCAGAAATCATTCTGATATGCTGATTTGAAAGTTTAGTTCACCCAAAAATGAAAATTCTGTCATTAATTACTCACCCTCATGTCGTTCCACACCCGTAAGACCTCCGTTCATCTTCGGAACATAAATTAAGATATGTTGATCCACTATAGTCACATGAACTGTTTAAATATGTCTTTAGTAGCTTTCTGGCCATTGAAAGCAGGTCAAAGGGCATTGAAATTGTCTTGCTGGCAATGCAGGACTCACTGAGCCATCGGATTTTATGAAAAATATCTTAATTTGTGTTCCGAAGATGAATGAGGTCTTAGGGGTGTAGAATGACATGAAGGTGTGAATTTTCATTTTTGGGTGAACTAACCCTTTAAGAAACATTTCTTATTATCAATATTGAAAACAGTTGTGCTGCTTAATATTTTTGTGGAAACTATGATACATTTTTTTTTAGGATTCTTTGTTGAATAGAAAGTTCAAAAGGACAGCATTTAAATGAAACAGAATTTCTTTTCTTTTCATTTTCTTCAGAAAATGTCTTTACTGTCACTTTTGATGAATTTTGATAATGCATTCTTGCTGAATAAATGTATTCATTTCTTACTGACCCCAAACTATTGAATAGCATTATGCATTATTATTTGATGAAATAAATGCAGCCTTGGTGAGGATAAGAGACTTCTTGCTGACCCCAAACTTTTGAATGGTAGTGTATATTGTTTTCCGTTTTAAAAGGAACCAAAGTCCTTTTAAGACAAGTCATTTCACTCGGCGGCTATCTTTGAAATGCCTCTCGGGCATGCAAGTGCAGCTCCTCTCTCTTTAAATAGGGAAACATCAAATTCTCCAAAGCTGTTTGCCAAGCTTTCAGTTAAATTTTATATTTGAAATCACCAATGAAATCTGACAACTGTCTCATAAATTTTGTTTCTAAACGCTCGAATCATGACAAAAAAAAAAAAAAACACGGTATTTTTCAGGCTGGATCAAGCTAATGCGCATGTGCAGTCCTAAGTGTGCATCTCATTTGTGTCTCATTGTGTCTCATTTCGGAGGCACGCGTCTGACTGTTTCTATAGGAACCAGAGCTTCTAACGACCGCTGCAGTGACGCAATGATTTACCAATCGGCAATTGGCTCTTATTTAGAAGGCGGGACCGATCATGAGATTATAATAAATTCTAATTTATTATATTTTCTATTTTATAGATTTAACGATGAAAAATAAAAATAACTGCTCCCGCTGAAGTATAGCTGGAAATCAATGAGTATCCAAATTCATATACCATGATATTTACACGTTTTGTATGTGATGAATGCAGGTTTGTTGACTTTTTATCTCTCCACTGAGATGCAGATCTGGCTCTGGTCTCACAGCACATCTGCTAATGCTAGTCTCATATTGTGTTATGTGCAAATATCAGCACATATGTTTGAAAATTAGGCATAATCAGTGCTTGCTTAGCTACTTTTTTCCTTCATCCTTGTGTGCAGCTGACCTGTGTTTTATTTTGATTTGAGGATTATCCATGAGCCGCTAGTGTTCGGAGAAACACTCATTAAAGCCATCTCATGAAAGTAGGCTACATGTGCTAATGGACTCTATGATTTGCCTCGGGTCCTGCAGCTCTGATTCCAACAATATGTGGGTAGTAAGCTCAGTGGTTTGTGAGTTTTTCTCATTGTAATGCAGTGGTAATGTGTTTGGTTTACTTAAACACAGCATCATTACTCCATGCAGGCTTTGACAGCTCTGGGACGTTTTGCTGCTCAGAGCTCTGATCTGAATTTGAATCAGACACATGTTGCTGTTATACAGGTGGAGCTTTGTGCATCACACATTTGTTTCACCTATGCGTATGGTTTATCAAAGCTGATATACCTTAACAGTAATATTCTGCTGTCGTAAACCCCGCTGATTTACTTTTCAATGGTTAAAAAACAAAGACAATTTGTAATGACAAGGAAATAGAGCACTCATCTTATTGATTTTATGGTGTCTGTTGTTCAAAGTAAATGTAGGACACTGTTGGAGTGTTAAAACAGAGTCAGTCATGTGAACATGAGCTGATGAGTTTTTTCTGGAAGTGCCCTTTGGGCTTATATCTGCATTGATCCCTGTGCCACTCAAAGCCAGCTTCTAAACCATCTCTTTAAAGTATATTACACTCAGTTCACCTGCTTTGTGAACTTTGTTACACTTGCATAAAAAAAAAAAAGAAAAAAAAAAAGACATGGTGGTGCATTGATAGATCTCTTATAGGAAGAGTGTGTGATGAATACGGACTAAAATATATTGGGCCTGTGTTTATGGTCAAGGTTTGCAGGGCCTATATGGTTTCAAACCTGTATGACTTTCTCACAGAAATTGATATTTTGTTGATAAAAATGTCTTGTTTTGTCCATACAATGGAAGTTAATGGGGTCCAACATTGTTTTAGATGTTATTATAGTATTTATCAATATTTATTATCAATAGCTTTTATTTTTAAAATTTTAGTTTTTATTTTAATTTTAGTTTAAGCTTTAGTAATTTTATGTGATTGTCATTTTTATTATTCTTTTCAAATATTTCTATTTAGATTTAATTTATATTTATTTCGTTTGAATTTTAGTACTTTTAATACTTAAACATTTTATTATATTTTATTTTATTTCAGTTAGTTGCCATTGCAACATTTCTTATGTTTTTCATCTAATGTTTATATTTTATTTCATTTTAGCTATATTTAATTTAATGAAATATGAGTCATACAGGTTTGGGACGACATGAGGGTGAGTAAAAGATGACAGAATTATATATTTTGGGTGAAATTTAAAATCACTTTAAGTACATTATACATTGGCCCTGTGCCAAATCATACACTCAGCCCTTCGTTGTCCTCCTCTGAATCCACATTTTGATGATGTAATGCCACATAGACGGTTGGCTAACTGTCCGTTGTGAAGTCCCGATGTGGACTTGGCACCCTGGCCACAAAGGAGGCACTCCTGAGCATCCATTTAACCCATAAAATCATTAATGGGACACCCTGCGGTATTGTTGGAATTCACGAATGGGCACAAGCGAAGGCCATGAGACCACAACTCCACATCTACTGCTTTTAAGCCTTGTTCAGACTTTCGGTTCAGATCCGATTTTTGTGCATATCCGATCGGATTTAGCAAGTGTGAACAGCAAACAATCACATGAAATGAGATTTTTACAAATCAGTTTCAAGCTGCATTCATATGTGGTTTGAAATCCTATTCAAATGGCATTTCTGGAAATCCATTTCAGTCTGACCAATTTGATCGGATTTTGCGTGATTTATGACTTTCTCATGCCACGTAAAACATCAGACGTTGTTATAGGTAAACATGCTGAAAGTCGCTGCAGAAACAAGGTTGTGTTGTTGCAAAGTGCCGGACAAGCAGAAAATGACAAGAATGGAATAAATCCATGCATTCCAGCCTCTTACATTTCTGCCGCTGCCTCATTGATACATTGTCATGTTGTAAATAAGACAAAATCTGTATTGCAATGCAAACCCCTCCATGTTGCGGTTGTTGTTGCTGTTGTTTTTTGGCATATATCTTACCAACACAGTGTCATTGCCATAGAAACAAATGCAAATATTCCAAAAAACAAAAGAGCAGCATGGATCACACAAATCTGATCTGCGATACAGCTGCGATACACAATGTGGACAGTCAATAATTTTAGATTAGATTCCAATTGGGTACACAAATAATAGGATTTGGACTCACAATGGAACGTAGCATTATTGTAAGAGCAAAACCTCAGTTACAGATAGAAAAACTTTAATGATCCCTCACTTGTCCACTAAGTGGATAATTAATAAACTCTTATAAAATTATGTGTGACTGAAGGAAATACGATATTGAATTTTTTTTTTACCATAAAATAACTGTTTTTAGTATATTTTAAAGTGTAATTTAATACTGTGATTACAAAGCTGAATTTTCAGCAGCCATTACTCCAGTCTTCAGTGTCACATGATCCTTCAGAAATCATTATAATATTTCAGGATTCTTTGATGAATAGAACAGCATTTTGAAATCTTATCAAAAAGGGAGCGCACTGGGGGACCAAACCTGAGACTACCCGAAGGAGGTGGACTGAGTTCGGCTGCACTGTGGCTCAATTCGTGTGACTGTGAAAGCAACTCAAATTCGGGTCCGACTTATTCAGGAAGTAAAATAACATGCTTATGCACATAAACGTGATCCCTTTCAAAATTTGACTGAAAGGAAAACCAGGGAAGAATGAAATTGTTAATTAAAATTCCATTATAAAAAATGATGATGTGACCTCTGTCTAAGGTGAAGGAACTATGTTTTTATCTTCTTTCAGTCGTTTGTCTTTGTTCTGTGTTTACTAATGTACTTTGTAGTTTTTGATGAATGTTATAATGGAAGTTAGTGTCATTTTAGAACTAGGCCTTAATCTTTAAAGTGCACGTGGATTAGGCTGAGTGGAAGTCTTCGCCTGCATGGCTCAGAGGTGAATTTGTGCGGTCGGGTGACTTTATCTGAGGATGTGGACTTATAAGGAAGCAGGTCAATGCGCATTCACAGTCCTGCCTGTTTGATCAACTCCCTAAATTACCCTCAGCAGATCATGAATCATATATAAATAAATATATATACAGTATATCAGGGCCGTAACCACCAGACATTGAGGGGGACAAGTCCCCCCAATAATTAGAGATAGAAATTAGAAATCCCCCCAATATTTGCTATTCTCGATGCTGCTCTGCTGCACTTTATTACGCACCGCTCTGTTTGTCATTAGTATGACAAAAAGTAAAAGTTACATTTTTAGGCTGCTCTGCCTCAGCGGTCTAATCGAATCGATCAGAGCAGGGGTTCCCAAACACATTTCTGGAGCCTCAACCAACATTGCACATTTTGCATGTCTCCTTTGTCTGACACACCCACTTCAGGTCTTGGAGTCTCGACTAATAACTTGATGATCTGAATCAAGAGTGTTAGATTAAGGAGACATGAAAAACATGCAGTGTTGGGGAGGCTCCAGGAATGTGTTTGGGAACCTCTGGATTAGAGAGAGAAAATATCAGGATCGATCCAAATTCATTCAATTACAATAGTTATGGCGTGAACGCAGCATAAGCTTGTTGTTTTGGTTCAGGAGGAACTGTAAAAGGTGACTGGTGTTTCGTTTGCGGTGCTTGGTGACTGACGTCTGTCTAACTCTGTATAGCATGAAGCGCTCTGATGACGTGTGATGTCTGCGCGAGCAGGGAGCGCGGGGGTATGGAAATACATATGCTGACATGCAGGTAGAACATCCGATCGTAGCCCTCGGAAGGAGGTTTATGATTGGACGAATGTTTTATGGTCCTACGCCTTCCACAGATCATATTAATACATATAAATATATTTAGACCACTTAAAGGGATAGTTCACCCAAAAATGAAAATTTTGTCATTAATTACTAACCCTCAAGTTGTTCCAAATCTGTATAAATTTGCTGAACACAAAGGAAGATATTTGGAAGAATGTTTGTAACCAAGCAGATCTCACTCCCATTGACTACCATGGGGAGCAAGTGTGCTTGATTACAAACATTCTTCCAAATATCTTTCTTTGTGTTCAGCAGAACAAAGAAATTTATACAGATTTGGAACAACTTGAGGGTGAGTAAATGATGACAGAATTTTCATTTTTGGGTGAACTATCCCTTTAACTTAGTGATTGCTTTCGGGATTTGAGACTTGCAACCAGCATAACAAAAAATGTTTTTGAAACAAATCACCTACCCTGCCTTTAATGCAGTACATCAGACTCAGTCTGAGTCTCCTTACTGATTCTCCATCCAATACCTCATTCAGATCTGTGCCACAAAAAAGCTCAAAAACAAACCCCAAACCCTGTCCTCCTTTAAATCAGGCAACATTACAAAGAAGACAGCCCAGCTGCACATGAACTCAGTTACGGGGGCTGTCCTAGACAGGATTGTTTGGGTTACCCCACTGTGACTGTCTGACTCTGGGCTCTGAGTGAACTATATTTGATATCATCAGCCCATGTGGCCCTGGAAATGCTGAACTCTGCTGACATGTGCTGTCTCGTATGCTTTGAGCCACACTTAACGGGCGATAAACAAATCAGGACGATTTCATTCGCTCGTCTCCCTAATCAATCCACTGACTCAACAATTAACCTACATAGAAGAACATGACAGGATTACCAGGTGAATTTTCACACGTACAGCTTTTCTTGTAAATGACAACAAATCTTCTGTGTTTTAGGGCCATTTTCTCCCAAGGATCCATTTCAGCAGCTGAATTGAAGCCACTCTCGCCAGAGTTTCAATGTAGATTACATTCTCAATTACATCTTAACGATTTAAAGCAGTATTCTCATTTACCTCAATTTCACGGACAGTCCCCCCATGCATCGCCAGAACAATGGATCTTTCAGGAGGTGTAAATTTAAGTCTAACTCCATTCTCTCCCATCCATTCATTATGAATGAGACAGGAAGAGAGATTCTTGTAGTGGCCAGGTCTGCTCTTCCTCACTGGTTTACTGCACACTAATAAATAATAGCAGTCCTGTCTTTGGAGAAGCCAGCCAGCTCTGGCAGCAGAGTGTTTCCAGTGCTTTAAAAACACCAAACGCATGAAAGGGCACATTAATGCACCATTGTGGATTCAGTAAACATCTCAACAGTTTCACTGGAGCATTTTGGTCAGACTGTTGGCTGAAAAGTGAAAGTTAGCTGCAAGCTTGTTGTTATGGTTCCCTTAAGTATCTGCTAACAATCTGAAAACCATTGGTTTGTTAAGAAAGCTTTGTTTTGATGCTATATGTTTTCAGTTATAATGACAAGTGCTTTGGTCATTTTCTAAAGTAATTTTTAGCATTAAAACACTGTAAGTGAATCAGCAGCTGCAACAAAACAGTTCTTTTTTATTATTAATGAGTCACATCATGCATGAGAGTTTTTTATGTTGCTCTTCATTATTGTTTTTCTTTTGACATTGATTGAACGGCATGTTTTTGAATGTACTGTGATTGGGATGGTACAGGTTTAGCTTCAAGCTATTGTATGCTACAAAAGAAACACAAATCTAGCTTGACCATAAAACATTTATAAAGGGACAAATGATTTCTAGGTCAGATGTTTATGTGTGTTTATTTGTGAACACCTTAGGGGCCATTCACTCAGAATGCGTTTCTGTGTTAAAAAATGTGAAATGCTTGGTAGTAGAATGACAAAGAAAGAAAGGTCTAGAGACACACGTTTTATACAGTAGTTGAACTTTTAACTGTTTTTAGAACACCATATCATGCTCAAAACACTGCAAAATACATGACGTGCGGAATGGTCAAAAACGTCCGTCTATTGCATGCTTGCATAGAAAAACAATGGAAAACAGTGCAGTGGAATGCAAAAATGTGTTCTGTTTGAACGGCCCCCTAGTGTGCAGTGCATGTCACAGGTTTGGCCGTTTAATAGGGTCAATGGTGTGACGGGTCATTTTTTTTGTCCAAAGGCCTTAATAAAAATAAAAAACAAAGATATGACATCAAAAGTATGTAAGGTAGTATTAAATGGTATTAAAATTATGTGTAGAAGTTGTTACTTTTTTTGGTGACAAATTTTGTCCATCTTGTAAAAAATGACAAAAGCAGTGTTAATTGATTATAAAAACCACATAATCTCATTGTTAACACTTAATAAAACTTTAAAATTAATTATATCTCCATTATGTTTTTTTACGCTTTAAAAAATCTTATTCATCAATGAACCAATAGTATGTTTCAAGCTTGATCAATGTGGTGTGTGAGCCACATTCTCTCAGTATATATTAGCCAACTGTTAATGAGATGCAGCTAATCAAATATTCCAACTGCTAATTAGCGGATTAATCCTCTTATTAAGTGTGACCATACAAGTGGAGGTCATTAAATTTCCTGGCTGGGGAAACAGTTGCGTAATCTCAGGCTCCCTGTGGTAAACATTTAAATCTTGTCTGTGAGATCAGTTACGTGCTAAATCTAAAATATACATCTGCATTCTAATAAAAAAAAGTTTTGCTCTTGTAGTAATGAGTAGAACATCTGATAAATGTTTTAAATGATATACACTCACATGAATGTCATATCAGGGTCCTAGAACAGGGGGTTTTATTGTTCTTGATTCCAAAGACCCCCAAATATGATGAAAGCCATACAGAGACCTTTTTGATAAAGACACATTATTTGAATGAAAATTAAATAATTGCCTTTTATATTGTCATGGTGCTAAAGCAAAATATTTCCCAAAAATATCTGCCAAATATTTACCATGTGTTAAGCTGACCGTGTCATCTTTTTTGTTGCTCCTTTTTGTTCATTAAATAGTTTAACCAGTTTTTAGAAAGCAGGATGAAACAGTAAAAATAATAATTCTGTATGTTAACCTTTATTTATTTATTTATTTATTTTCATGGACCCCCTTAGCACCCCCTTGTGGCTTCCTTCAGGTCTCCTGAAACCAGTCTGAAAACCCCCTGGCCTAGCCATTTTATTCCACATAGAGTGGGCCACATACTCAGAGGAGACACCATTTTGAGATCACAGATCAAATTCTTGTGCATTAAAATACTGTTTTAAGATTTTTGTTTTTTCAATCATGGGTCATTAAGTCCAAAGAACACTGTTATATTGCCCATCAAAACATAAACAAAAATTATTTATTGAACTTAAATGCTGTAAATATATCATACACTACTTAAGTGTTTAAATGTTTTAATGCAAAATGACCCAATTTTATTTGTGATCAGAACTGAGTATATGTAAGCCTTTTTGTATCTTTTAAAAGTCATTGTCATATTAACAAACATGGTATTATCCCAAGAGTACGTTAAATCGCTAGACCCCAAATGTTGCACAATTGAAACAGATTTGTGCTTTGTTTTCCAGCGTTGGTGATAACTGATGGACCGCAGGATAAGTCTGGCCTTGCGGATGAGGTGGGGAGTGAAGATGACTTGTACAATGAGTTTCGCAGCTCCTCCAACCGATTTGGACACCCAGGAGGAGGAGGAGAGCAGCTGGCCATAAATGAGGTAAAACATACAGACTGTGTGTGTGTTACTGTTTGTTTGTGTTCATGGTTCTGTCTCTTTGTCAATGGCAGGACATTCACTTTCCCAAATTTTACTCATAAAAACATGTTAATTCCAACCCTTAAAGGGCTGATAAGTTGTGTTTGAAACCCAACGACTTACAGAGCCAAAACAGAACGTGTTTTTGTGTGAAGATAACTGTTTCAGACAAGTTTTTAAGGCACCAAGGCAAGCTTTCAGACAAGCTTTCAAGGCACATCCTCGATTCAAACACCCACACGATCTTATTCCTAAATGACTATCTATTAAATCTATATATCTATTAAACCTTTGACAGGTACAATCGCAGCAAACATTTAAATCTCCATTGGTGCTGTTACTTACCCAGAGAGAGCAGTTATGAAACAGCTTCAGAAACAGTCTTTTCAACAACACAGTATCACTATTTCTGTGTTACAAACATTCAAATTATCGCAGAAGTACTGGTATACAAGTTTATAGATCGGATATAAACACTGATGTCTATGGTAGTGATCGGAATAGAGTAAATCACCTTTTGAATGTAACTTGTTGCTTCAAATAAAGATTGTATCAATGGCGTTGTTTCACCAGTAGGTGGCGACAAGTCACTGTTAAAAATTTGTCATTGAATCATTCATTCAGGAGATTCGTTAAAAAATGCTGACTCATCCAGTAATGAAACAAGTGAAGTCTTTATGAGTGAGTCATTGAATCATTCATTCATTCAAAAAAAGAAAAAAAAAATCTAATTAACATTAATTAATTACATTTTGTCAGACCCTCTAGTAAATTATGTTATTTTGTTTAGTTGTCTACTCAGAATCGTGGGAGAATCGGGATCTCTATTTGAAACAAAAAAGTCATGATTCTCAATTTATCTAGAATTGTGCAGCTCTAGCGTTTATACATGTTGAAATTCAGTCGCTGTAATTTAATAGTCTACTACCAATCTGTTCCTCACCTGAAGCCTGAGACCAGCAGAATGACCTGCTGCCACTCTTTGTCTCCCATCATCTTCAACAGGACTGAGGATGAATTTGTGTGTAGGAAGATGCTGTTATCTACAAAGAATTTTCAGAGAATATGCAGAGTGTCAGAGTTTGATATATGACTGTTTGGTATCATTGTAGAAAGCCGCTCAGTAACTCCATTCAGCATTTTAGTTAAAAGCAGCAGAAAAATCTAATCAACGGCCAGGCCTCTGGGAGCTTGATGTGCACTGAGCTGCACAGAAGCTCTGTGCTGATGCTGTTGATATTGTTTTTAGCCTTCTGTCCTGGTATAATATCCAGTAAATAAAAAAGAGACAAAATTAAAGCATCATTGTTTTAATAGGGAGCTAAGGCAGCCATCACTGTTACTATTGCTCAAATATTTGAGCCTAGTATTAAACTTTAGTGTGTAACTCATCCTGCACTGCAGAATTTTGTGTGAAAAGTTGTGGCCCAATGATTAGAGAGTCGGACTTGTAACCCGAAGGTCACAAGTTCGAGTGGTACCGGTAGGAAATGTTGGTGGGGGGAGTGAATGAACAGCGCTCTCTTCCACTCTCATTACCCACAACTGAGGTGCCCTTGTGTGTTCAATACTCATTGCTGTGTGTTTGCACTTGGATGGGTGAAATGCAGAGCACAAATTCCGAGCATGGGACACCATACTTGGCGTCACGTCACTTTCACTTTTAAGGGATGTAGTGACAGATCTTTTCTTCCATATTGTGACATACAGTATTGGTAACTTGAATTACGTAATCAGATTACTTTTTCAAGTAACTAGTAAAGTAACACGTTACTTTTTCAATTAAGTAATGCAAGTTACTTTTTCACATTTAACTGACGGCTCTCCTGTCCCCATTTTGAGAGAAATAAAGTGCACAGGTGATGTGTGCGCAGTGTGAACATGATGGTTATTGTAGTTCTTGACTAAATGCATGTTCACATTCTCATCTCACTCAAAATTAATAAAAACAGTGAAATGCAATCTCAGAATTGTACGTAATCCTGTAATAATTAACTATATTAAATTATACAAATATACTTTATGTATTTAATCTCACTTTATTGGACTTTATATGACTTTGCTGCTGACCTTCAATGATCTAATTCAACCATACTAATAAGCAAAAATTACTTTGGATTTAGAAATAAGAGTTTTGATTTTCCTTCTCCTTTATCCTATTCTTCTTTAATCCAGAATGGCAGCACAGCTGAAAGGTTTGTTTGAGCTTTGTTTGATATGCATTTCCTTCAGCTAGAGGCTTATTCATTTCACTTTTAGTGTGAAAGGCTTTAACATTTGCCAAAAATATAACTTTTTTTGTTGTTATTAAAAAAAAACAAACGAGCACGCACAACCCAGGTGAGAAAAAGTAACGCAAAAGGAATTTAACGCATTACTTTTCATAAAAAGTAACTAAGTAATGCAAATAGTTACTTTTTTAGGGAGTAATGCATTACTTTTAAAAGTAACTTTCCCCAACACTGGTGACGTACATCAAAATGTAACAGATTATTGAAGAATGAAGAGTTTTTTCTTAAAAACGCCATTTTTAAAAAAAATTAAGTTCTTGCCAAAATCAGTATTGCATCTGATCGGCATTGAAAAGACAATTTTTAATTTTACTCAAAATGCGATATCCGCCGTGTTATTCTGTCATGTTTTCTCCCTATTTTTCCAACCCGCGACAAACGCCAGTCTCCCTTCTCTGCAGGAAGCAATACATCCGCTCAACCAATCACAGCGCACCATTCCACGCACTGTAAACAGTAATGGCAGCGCTCTGAATACACCCGGCATCCTAGTTTTCCTTATCTACTTTGTACTTTGTGATCAGCAAAAACAGAAAAATGAATCATTTTGACGGCACTGATGAACCTGTGGTGGTTTCTACGGTGGGGAAGAAACGTAAGCCATCGAAATCTAATCATTTACGTGAGGAGATTAAGAACTCGGGAGGAGGAAAAATGCTGGCTGTTGCTTGTTCAACGACAGCATCAAACTTCTGTCACGGTCCCCAAAACTGAATCATGAACAGTTTTTAAAATCCGTTTGGCCAAGAATGATTAATTCTCGAATCTGGCATTGCTAGTTTTGATTCTAAACATCTGATAGAAAATAAAATAAAATAAAATAAAATAAAATAAAAATGAAAAAAAAAAAACATAACAATGATTGCTATTTGAATGTTTGCAGTTTAGTGACGCCCCTGGGTAGTTGCAGTCAATTCCAATGTACTCTGCAAATGTGTTGTTTTTATTTTAACCGTGCGGTGGCGCCAAATACTCTTTAAACAGTAATGACATTAATTTATAGCATTAACAAGATGACCCGTTGAATTCATTTTGGGAGCAACGACTGGATGTATTTTTAGTCCAGTGCCTGTATATAAGATTAGTATTGACCAGGTTCAGAGGCTGTCATATATGTGGATCAACTTACTTTGTTGTGTATTTTCAACAGTTTCAATATAAAAAATAACTTTTATATTGATTCAATGGATTAAATGCATTTTATTTGCATTTTGGGAAAAAAGAAAAAAAAAATCAGTTTTTATAATAAATCTTTGAAAATCAAAACCTTTGAATTTTTAATGTTATTATAACCTAAAGATGTTATGTTAAAGTTTGAAACAGAAAATAGTGGTTTTCATCTTGCCACTTTCTTGGTAAAGAAAACACATTTTTACTCAAATTAATCAAAATGGATTTATAGCATTTTGGAACCAAACTCTTCAAATATAGAACGTGAACTTGGTTCTATCCATCGGTTGTTGGTTGGATCGGGGCAGATCTGTATGCGAGCTTGCAGTCGATTGTAAGAAAGGGTCAGGATTTACATGGACTAAATGATTAGAGAAGCCCTACATATGCCACCAGAGGGGAAATTTCAGAGGAAGATCCAGTTGTGACATTTTGATTATTTTTTTTATTATTTAAAAAGAATACAATGCATGCATGGATGTAGTGTTCTCAGTAAGATTATCAAGACGCATTTAGAAAATATATAGAGTGAATTTCCATTTCATGCTGACTTTAAAATAATAATAATTAAAAAAAACAAAAACAATTAGAAATAAGAAAAATAAACTTAATTCAATTTTTTTTGTCTTATTTTGTACTTCTAATGCAATTTTTATTGTTTCAATGATATTTGAGAATAGTTTTACTAGAAAACAAGACAAAAATACTGATTATTAGCCGTTTGCAGTGCAACCACCCAGAACACCTTAGCATCCGTATAGCAATACATTAAAAACCATTTAGAACACCTCAGCTACTGCATAGCAGCAACCTGCCAACCAACCACAGTGACTTAGCAACAAAAATTTACATAGGCAAGCAAGCACAACTCTCTTTTTTTCTGAAAATGTAAAAATATAGTTTAAGCGTTCACTTCCAGTGTGTTGGGGAGAACATTTTGTTTTGGAGTGTTGGAGAGTGAGTGATTGTTTTGCTTGTGTGTGTGTGTGTCAGATAGACACAGCTGCTGATTTAAAAGGAAGTATCGTGCTGTGTGACACTGTGACAGTGGGGATGGGGCTCTGCGGCCAAGAGAGAGAGAACAGAAGGTTGGTAGAATCAGAGTCCTTCACTAATCCCATTAGCTGTGCACAAATTGATGCACGGGAATGAGACGAGTGCGTTAATCCTACCTCGCCGACACCGGCCCCGGTCAGGAAATGAAAGCTCTAGAGGTGTTTGGCACCTCATGCAGCCTTTAATTAATATCTCCAGCAGCATTACCGTCACCGTAGCACTGCCTTGAGAAGACGAGCAGGACGTGCTCGCTTTTACACGGGAAGTGCGGCTGACAGGCGGTCGGCTCGGCCAATAGAGATGCGCCAGGATAGAAAGGATGTATTGTGCTGCATTCTCTCTCATCCCTCCCCCCACCGCCGCCTCCCTCCTGCTGCCGCTAAATCCGGCCTCCGCTACTCTGGTATCCTGGATACGCTTCACAGCACCGCCAGCCGATTGGCTGAGAAGGATAAGAGGAAAAAAATCCGGAGCAAAAACAGAAGTCAATTCAGGGAGATGGATGGATGGTTTTTGCTAGTGCCGCTAAGCACAGATGCAGCAACCATTTCCACCCCTCAGGTTTGCGTTTTGCAAAGGAGACGGTGAAATGAGAAGGGACTTCAAGTGCTTTAATCAGGTCCAAGGGAATTGACACAGCCGTGTGTTTAAGCAGAGCAGGAGGACGAGAACGAGGGGGAGGCAGCGAAAGGAGGACAGAAGGCATAGACGGAGAAGAATACATGGAGGCGGAGAGACTCATCCACCCCTGCTCCTGACATCAGCAGCGCACGGGGAAAGAATCAAGGGGAGCGACGGACGAGGAGGAGGAAGATAGCGCACGCGAGAGAAAGAGAGAAAGAGCGAGAAGAGAACGGAAAGGAAGTGAGCAGGTAACTGTGGACGTGGAGGCTCTTCCCCCTCCCCCTTCACAGAGAACACAGAGCGGATCCGGCCGACAAGCCGTGTGCCGTCGAGCGTTCGCACGCAGACCTCTAGGTGAGGGGGCTTCCGGCGCCATGGCTCGAGGAGGCCAGCGAACGGCATCTCGGCAGGGCCTGGCTCACTTCCTGTTGCGCTGCAACCTCAGCCCGGAGGCCCAGAAGGTGGTGGTGTTCGTCATCATGATGTTGCTGGTCATCATCAACGTAGTGCTGATGTTCCTGCTGGCCTTCCAGTAGGGCGCAGCCGCAGTGAGGAGAAAGAGCGAGGGGAGGGGTGGAGAGGAAGACGACGGCGAGGAGGAGGAGGAGCAGGGAAAGTTGGTCCCTCTCGCTCACTCGTGGATGGGTTTTCAGGATGCAGACATCACAGTGAAGGTAACCGGAATGGGTGTGACTGTGTGTGTGGGGTTGTGGCGTTCAGCCAGAAGTAATGTGCTGGGACAGCACTGTGTTAATTATTTACCAGCCCGTAACCACTCTTGTAGGGGTCAGGCTTTGATTTCAAGTCATCTGAGGGCATCTTTGTAGGCTGTTTATATGTGGCAAACTTTGAATGATGGTGCTTGTTTTGTTGTGTAACTGTCAGCTTGTGGCTTCATGTGCCTTGAGCACAGTAAACATTGTGATGGCTCCTTTGTGTTTATGGCCCATGTGAGGCTTTCTTTTATGTGTCCCAGAGGGATCTGCACAATCCATTTGCTGGGGAGCAGGACTCTATGGAGAAAGAGGTCACCCTGGTGAGCTTGACACGGTTATGCTGGGGTTATAGCTCAGTAGAGCAGCATGGCGTCTCGGTGAGGAATAAATATCCAGAAGGAAACAAATTGGAATATCAGCCAATGCACTTGGCATAATTTGGGTCAGCAAAAATGTTCTGTATTTACTCAGTTAGTGGAAACATTTCAATACTATAACAGCCATGCTAGTTTTCAAAACCTTAAACATATTTTCAGTACTTTTTGTTATATGTTTGCACAATATGCTCCAGGGCTTTTTTCTTATAGGGTCTTCGAACAAACCAAGAAGCTGTAACTCACAGGCTGTGAAGAGGAGGCACATGGGAAAGTATGTGGGTGTGTCGCTAGGCAACAGGGTACATAGGCACAGCTCTGGTGATGAGAATGCAGGGCTCTGGATTCAGGGGGTGTATATTCAGCCTTCGAGTCCATCGATGCTGTGAGCACAAAGTGTGGACAGAGAACGAAGTCAGTGTGATTATTACATCAGCACCGATAGATCACGTTTAGCCACATGGTAGAGATGGTTTGATGGAGGCTGTTAAGCTTGCCAGGATTTCACTTAATTTTCGCTATAGCCAAGTTGCACAGTGTGCCGATATATCACCCCACTTCTTGTTTTCTTTGCCAACCCAATCCTTGCAAGCAAAAAGCGGAAACGTAAAATGACCACTCATAGAAAAAGCAGACAGCAGACAGAAAAGGGTTGATTTGGCAAGACTTCCTCAAATGATACATTGCAGTTTGGTTTTGGTTAAGTGCACAGAATGAAGGGTTGTATATCATTACATAATAACACATTATGACACTGAGATGCTGGAACAGACAGGGAAATTGATTTTTCTTTTTTTTTCTCTCTCTTTTTTTTTTTTTTGCATAGTAAGGCAAAACAATTCACCTTTTTCTAAATATCAAGATGTTGGATGTACTGTATGTGTATGTATACAGGGGGTGTCAAACAGTAAAAAAAATCAACCTCGATTAATCACACCTATCTTCATATTGTGTAATGGTAAATATATTTTCACATTAAATCTCCAGATTAATGTGTAGTTTTATTTCTGGGGATAGAATGAGTAATTATAGTCATTAAACATTATAGTATATTTAAAAACCATGCCTAAACCGCAAATGATCAGATTGTTTTTCTTTATCATGTATTAAGAACATTAAAATGTTATAACAACTTTTAGTTTAAGTGAACTTAAAACAAGAAATTTAAGAGAATCAATAAACACTACATCAATACAAGGAAGAACAATTGATATTTTATATATTATAATTAATTTGCACAAATTTATTAAAGTAATGGTCACACTTTAGATTAGGGTCCAATTCTCATTATTAACTAACTATTAACTACGACTTTTGCCTCAATAAACTCCTAATTACTGCTTATTAATAGTTAGCATTAATATACACTTTATAAGTACTAATAAACAGCTAATATCCTAGTAATCTTTATGTGCATTTTAAAACATGACAGTTGTCATGCACAAACTTAGTATGAAAACTGCTGAGTGTGTATTGAGTTTTGAAATGATGCATAGAAAGATGGAACTGACTGAACTAACATACATTAATGGCATTTTTGCTATAATTTAAATTAGAGACTATTAAAAAATCATTAAAAAGGTCAAATAAAAATTGCATTAAAATTCTCAGCATAATTTTATAACGGCAGCAAATTGTGAATATTCAATAAATCAGCCAGTCCTAATGCAAACTGCGTGCTGTTGTACAGTTTGTATTGATCAGAAAAAGCAAACAAGTGTAAGAATTTAAGAGTATGAAACCTTTCAAATAAAACTTTGAGTAGAGGCTGTTGACATTTTCATCCACACACATGTTGAAGATCTCTGTAGTATCAGTTATATTTCATCATTTAGTTTTGCCTTCATCTTGTGTTTCTCAATAGCTGATCAGTGATGGCAGCGTGTGCGCGGAGGCTCTATGGGACCACGTCACCATGGACGACCAGGAGCTGGGCTTCAAAGCTGGAGACGTCATCGAAGTAGTGGACGCCACAAACAAGGAGTGGTGGTGGGGCCGGGTGTTGGACAGCGAGGGCTGGTTCCCCGCCAGCTTTGTTCGGGTAAAAGAAAGCAGACTTCCCGCTCATAAAAAAAAATTTGATTACTGTCACATTATGTCATCACTATTACATTAGGCTACATTGAGGGCTCGTCAATGCACCGCTGTTCTTTTTGCCAAGAGCATTGATAAAAGGAACTGCACTGTGAACATATAGTCACCGGAAAATGCCAGACATTGTGTCATAATTCAACACTGTGCACTAACCCATAACCATTGTTACTGGTAGTTACGGGTGAACCAAGATGAGCCCATGGAGGAATACTTAGCCCATCTGGACGGGGCCTCGGAGGGGTGTGGGGCCAGCATGGGAGGCCCCTTAGGGCCTGGTCTGCCCTGCAAGGAGCAGATGAGAGCCAACGTCATCAATGAGATCATGAGCACAGAGAGGGATTACATCAAACACCTGAAGGACATCTGTGAGGTCAGTTTACCACATGGCTCTGATCGATCGCTTCTTACCTCAGTATGTAGATCTTGTTACAAAGCATTACAGTGTCTATAGAGTCACCCAGCACTCTGTTTACATGAATGACCTGATTCACATCGGAGTAATAAGTAAAGCTGTTCCATAATCCAGCTATAGCATTGCTATAGCATTAAACTTTTGACATATTTACTTCCAGGGCTATATAAAACAGTGTCGGAAGAGGACAGACATGTTTACCGAGGAGCAACTGCGCACTATCTTTGGCAACATCGATGAACTCTACCGCTTCCAGAAGAAGTTCCTCAAAGCTTTGGAGAAGAAATTTAACAAAGATCATCCTCACCTCAGCGAGATTGGCTCCTGCTTCTTAGAACACGTAAGATGACTTCCACGTAGGCGTTGATGTAGGATACAGTTTTTACGTTTGGATTTTTATTCTGTTTTTTTGCTTCTGTTTCCTTCCAGCAAACAAACTTCCAGATCTACTCTGAGTATTGCAACAACCACCCCAATGCCTGCGTTCAACTCTCCAAACTGATGAAGATCAAGAAGTACGTGTTCTTCTTTGAGGCCTGTCGCCTGCTCCAGAAGATGATTGACATTTCGTTGGATGGATTCCTGCTTACTCCTGTTCAGAAGATTTGCAAGTACCCTTTGCAGCTGGCTGAACTGCTGAAGTACACCAACCCACAGCACAGGTACTTTTTTCAGCATTTTGAAAATATTCAGTAATTGATTTTTGGCTTAGAGAATCAAGCGTGTAGAATGCATATAGTAGGGGTGTAACGGTACATGTATTCATCTCGAACCGTGCGGGACGGTTGTCACAGTTCGTTTCATGCAGTTAGACGACGAATACTGTCAGTCACGGGTGATCCACACTCCAATTCAGAAGGGGGCGCACACGATAAAGCAACACTGTTTGCTAACCGCCACAACAGGAAAAGGAGAAGAAGAAGAACAGCGCATGTGCGAATGACCGCTTGAAAACAAAGTCCACTAGGTAGTGCGTAGGTGTCAAATGTGTCTTTCTGTGCTCACGGACAAAGGAGTATACTTTCAAAGGTTTGGGCTCAACTGTGTGCGTAACGGAACGAAACGTGGAAAATTAAGTATAGGAGGGTTGGGCTTAAAGGGTTAGTTTACCCAAAAAAGAAAATTATCCTATGATTTACTCACCCTCAAGCCATCCTAGATGTATATGACTGTCTTCTTTCAGACGAACATAATATGAGATATATTTAAAAAATAACTTTGCTCCTAAAAGCTTTATAAAGGTTGTGAATGGGGGGCCACAGTTTGAAGAAAGAAAAAAAATCCATCCATTATAATCCATAGTAAGTAATCCATACGGCTCCAGTGGGTTAAATAAAGGTCTTCTGAAGTGAAGCGATGGGTATTTGTAAAAAAAAATATCCATATTTACAACTTTATTAACTACAATAACTAGCTTTTGGCAGACGGTCGTATGCATCGATTTGCGGCGGAAGTGCAACCTCTGGCCCGACGCATGACACAATGACGAATGCGGAAGTGCAGAGGATAGAGCAAAACAAAACACGGTCACGAATTAGAAGTCTAAAACGAGATATTTTGAATAGAAATGTCAGAGGATTTTGATATAAGAGAAGAGGAGCTTGAGTTTGTTGCCCAGCCCTATTTGTTTGAACAGCAAGTGGCATCAATACTCCTACATCCTGCGTCATACATCGCGTCAGAGGATTACTCATTTGCCGCAAGTCGCTGTATGCGTACGGTTATCCGCCGGAAGCTAGTTATTTGAATTTATAAAGTTTTAAATATGGATATTTGTCATACAAAAACACATAGCTTCGCTTCAAAAGGCCTTTATTAACCCCCTGGAGCCGTATGGATTACTTTTATTATGGATGGATGCATTGTTTTTTTTTGCTTCAAAATGTGGCCCCCCATTCACAACCATTATAAAGCTTGGGGATTTGTTGCTTTTTCACTTTAGTTTAGGGTCCAATTCTCACTATTAACTAGGTGCTTATTAGCATGCATATTACTAAGATATTGGCTGTTTATTAGTACTTATAAAGCACATATTAATGCCCTATTCTGCATGACTTTATTCTACATCACTTAATCCTACACAATACCTAAACTTAACAACCTTACTAAATAATAAGCAGCAATTATGGGCTTAATTGAGGTAGAAGTTAATAGTTAGTTAATAGTGAGAATTGGACCCTAAAACTAAAGTGTGACCATTTTTACAAAATGCATACTAATAGGTTCATGATCACTAATGAATAAAGACAAATTGCTGAATCAGTGTTTTGAATGATTTGATTCACATTTTGCTTATTGGCATTTTATAGCCATACAAAATCTAATATTTTGCTTTTCAGAGATTATAAAGATGTGGAAGCTGCCTTAAACGCAATGAAGAATGTGGCCAGACTGATCAATGAGAGGAAGAGGCGTCTGGAGAATATTGACAAAATTGCTCAGTGGCAGAGCTCCATAGAGGACTGGGAGGTAAATTACAGGAGCATCATGGGTGTAGAGTTCACACACTTATTCACTCCAGATATGTGTGGTCTCACAGGCTCTTTCTCCCCTTCATTAGGGTGAAGACATCTTGAGCAGGAGCTCTGATCTGATTTTCTCAGGAGACCTGACCAAGATCTCCCAGCCACAGGCCAAAGGCCAGCAGCGAATGTTCTTCCTCTTTGACCACCAACTGGTTTTCTGTAAGAAGGTCAGTCACTTGCCAGGCCAGTGAGAGCAGAATCACTATTATTTATGGCATAGATGGTTTTTATGTGAGTGGCACAAAGCAGTATTAAAGTAGTTACTGTCTTCATTGGCTTCCCAGGATCTGCTTCGGAGGGACATCCTGTACTACAAGGGGCGGTTAGACATGGATCAGATGCAAGTGGTGGATGTAGAGGATGGGAAGGATAAGGACTTTAACGTGAGTGTGAAGAATGCCTTGAAATTGTGTTCTCCTGGGGGAGAGGAGGTCCACCTCCTGTGTGCCAAGAAACCCGAGCAGAAGCAGCGCTGGCTGCGAGCCTTTGCAGATGAGCGGGAACAGGTCCAGCATGACCTCGAAACAGGTGAACAGCACTTCTTCTTTCAGTTTGGCTTCTTTCAATTTGTCCGGATTATTTTCACATTTTACTGCAACTCATAATGCATCACTTGTTCTACATAAACAGAAATAGACAATCTGGCCAGTAAGCAACCGCCAAACAGTTAGCAATGCGATTTCATCATATATTTTACTTGTGTATTCATATTTGCTGATCTGTTCAGCTTTATATAATGTTTGTTCATGACAAATGTGTCAGTCAGTTCTCCATAATTGATTAAGAATGATAATCTAGAAGTTTATAAATGTTTTTGTTTGTCCTCCAACAGGTTTTACGATCACTGAGGTCCAGAAGAAGCAGGCCATGTTGAATGCATCTAAAAGTCATCCAACAGGGAAGCCCAAAGGTGAATTTTATCTCTGTTATGATTATTTGTGGTTTAGCATGTTTAGCATTTAGTGAATGAGTTGTGCCATGTGTGGTCACTGTTCATCTGTTCACAAGCACGTGTTTGATTATGTTTGTGTGTTGTTTCATCATTACCGCACTGCCCTGGAACAGCATTAGCTTTACAGCACCTTTTGGCACTCAGATCTCCATCACTTCTTCACCAAAAAACTTCCAAGTGCCTACGTTTGTCCGAACCTTCAGGACCTCTGGCTCCCAGGGCCACCTTAACTTCACCTCTCCTCCCTGAAGGCCCTCAGCGTAGGCAGGGGCGGGGGGTTAGGGTGCCTCCTGGGGTCCTGCGCAGGGCAATATCCTGGGTGTCTTCTCAAAGTAGAGAGCCGATCGAGTAGTCCAGGGTAATTCCAGTGTGTTAGTGTGACTTATTCGCTTGTTTAACTGAGGCTGGGTAAAAATATTGATTTTCGGATTAATCGTGATCTTCATTTGAATGATATCGATATTGATTCTTAAATTCTCAAGATAAATCTTTTACTCTGTTTCACTGAATCCACGCTACCACAGCTGAATCTGTGAAAAATGTAATTTTACCAGAGTTTGCAGTGCGAATTGAATATAATAAAATAAAAAGACTGTTTGATGAAATGAAAACATAAAAACACATACTTCAGTGAGTTCTCCACAAGGGGTGCATGCAATAACATGCAGCAACTGGTGTAGTCTAATTAATGAACAAATGACACGTTTGGATCTTTTTAGTGAATCAAAAACATACAGAGCAACCAATGTAGTCTGATTCACTAACAAATGACTCTATTAAATTCTTTTTGGTGAATCAAAAACATACAGAGTAACCAATGTAGTCTAATTCACTCACTAAAAAGAACCAATTTAATAGAGCCATTTGTTTGTGAATCAGACTACATTGGTTGCTCTGTATGTTAGTGATTCACTAAAAAGAACTGGTTTAAAAGAGTCATTTGTTTGTGAATCAGACTATACTGATTGCTCTGTGTGTTACTGATTCACTAAAAAAACTGGTTTAAAAGAGTCATTTGTTTGTGAATCATACTATACTGATTGCTCTGTATGTTTTTGATTCACTAAAAAGAATTTAATAGAGTCATTTGTTAGTGAATCAGACTACATTGGTTGCTCTGTATGTTATTGATTCACTAAAAAGAACTGGTTTTAAAAGTGTCACTTGTTTGTGAATCAGACTATACTGATTGGTCTGTATGTTATTGATTCGCTAAAAAGAACTTTGTGGACTACACTGGTTGTGCTCTGTTTTTGATTCACTAAAAATAATTTAATAGAGTCATTTGTTAATCAAAAACAGAGCACAACCAGTGCAGTCCAATTCACAAACAAATGACTCTTTTAAACCAGTTCTTTTTAGTGAATCAATAACATACAGTGTAATCAGTGTAGTCTGATTCACAAAAAAAGACTCTGAACCCAGTTCTTTTCAGTGAATCAATAACAAACAGCACAAGAGTAGTATAATTCATGAACAAATTATTCTTTTAAATAGGTTATTTTTAATGAATCAAAAACATGCTGAGCAAAATTTTTGTCTGATTCACAAACAAACGACTCTCTTAAACCAGTTCTTTTTAGTAACTCAAAAACAAACAGCGCAACCATTGTCCAATCCACAAATGACTCTCTTAAACCAATTCATTTTAATGGATAAAAAACGCACAGCACAACCACAAATGACTTTTTATTTTTATTATGTTTTATTATTTTATTTTGTTATAATCATAATAAATGCATTTTTAAGTTTTCACAGAGCATTTTTTTTTCAATTCATAAGTTAATAATTGGCAATTGAACTGCAGTTTAGGCCATGTTGATATTACATTAATTATTTTTGTATTGTAAAAAATGTACAGCATTAGCTTTCACATGAAAGATCAAATCGAATCGGGAAATCTGTATGGATACCCAGCCCTTTATTTACAGTAACTGTTCTAGTTTACATAATTCACAGGCAGCCCATCCTTCCCTAATAAGTACACACTAAAACCATTACATATAACATTCAATAATATCAGCATAATATCAGCAGTAATACAAGTACCAACCGATGGAAAACACGCTCGTCTACTAAACCAACACGTCTACATGTGTGTCCTGTTCTCTAATGACTGACTGAACTCTCTGCGTTTTCTGACCCCGTGTTTATGTTCTCCTCCCCGCAGCTGTGACCAGGCCCTACTATGACTTCCTGCTGCGTCAGAAGCACCCCACGCTCCCCACCTCCCTGCCCCAGCAGCAGGTCATCATGTTGGCCGAACCTAAACGCAAGACCTCCAATTTCTGGCACAACATCGGACGCTTGACACCGTTCAAAAAATGAGGGACTCGGTACATTCGCGGTTGTGCCTGAACTTGTGTTTTTATCCCAGTGTAACATGTTTATTTTTATTGTCCAATTGCGAAAGCACTTTATGGGTTTGTTACAATCACAGCATCACTCCCAGACGTTGTCGGACATCACGGGAGGGCATTCCTGCTATGTTATTAACGTCGAAAAAAGACGGCTACTACTGCTCAACCGCTCCACTTCCCGACTAATACGACTACTGCTGCAAGTTATCATCGTACGGACACGCTTCATCAAAAGAGCCCCGCTTGAAGAGAGGACTTCTTTATATGTCGGTTAATTTATTTCCAAGTTTTCAATGTATGCCAGCTATCCACAGTGCCCAACTACTAGCTTTTGTATGTAATTTGATACTTTTGTGTAACCCATGATAATGTTTCAAGTTTCAAAGGGTTCCGCACAAGACGAAAGTAGACCGTGTTGAGATTTATTACTGTATAACTTCCAAGGCTGTCACACGAAGTCCGTCGATATCATGTCAGTCTGTGTATGCAACTATCAACTTCTCCGAACTTTTTCCTCATGAAGCCTCTAAAATGATGCTTAGACTACATCCCATCAGTACTCACCGTTTCAGATGAGTGTTTCATGTATGTGCTCATTTGATTCTGCTGCCTAATGACTCCTCTGTAACGAACTTCTCTTTGAAGTGCCATTCCAAACGTAACCCAGATGTTGTGATGGGGGGTTGCATGAATTTGCTGTGAAACTCGACATTTTCAACCCAAATAAAATTCTCAATATTCTGTCATTCTGATAGATAAAGGTACTATTAAATTAAAGAGTATCTTTGACAGTTGTCAAATATGTACAGTATATGATTATCTTCAACCACAAAACAAAGTATGTTAATAAAAAGCATTTGTAAGTGTTATGAATCTGACATTTGATTAACATCAAAATGATTTTATCATTGTTGCTGTTGAAATGCTTTCTATTCCAGCTTCATGTTTGCACGATGATTTTCCAGGAGAGCAGTGTTATTTTAAATTAGCTTTTATTTTATATTTTCATATTTTAATTGTAGTATTTTTCGTTGTTTGTGCTTTTGAAATATTTCCACACACTCAATCTATTTTTCCAGTTCTGTTTGTTGCCACTACAGTGAAATTGCACTCTTCACCATTACTAAGTTGTATGTTAGTAGTCACTAGCTGCAGTGTTTGTTTTCATCTTTACAAAATGAAAATACTGCCACCCAGTGGTCAAGATTCATGCAGCAACAATATTACTATGGTTACACTAGCATCCAGTGTGCTTTGTTTGTGACCTTGAAATTGCTTAATCATATTAAGCAATAAGACGTGAAAAAAGTTACTTTATTTGGTAACAATTTATTTTACAGTGTCTGTTACATGTTACATGCTGTTACTATAGTTTAAATTATGCATAATTACATACAACTAAACCAAACCCTAATCCTAACCCTATAATAAATACATGTAGTTACTTAAAGGTTTAGTCCACTTTCAAATAAAAATTTCCTAATAATTTTACTCACCCCCATGTCATCCAAGATGTTCATGTCTTTCTTTCTTCAGTCGAAAAGAAATTAAATTTTTTGATGAAAACATTCCAGGATTATTCTCCTTATAATGGATTTCAATGGCCTCCAAACGGTTGAAGGTCAAAATTATAGTTTCAGTGCAGCTTCAAAGGGCTTTAAACGATATCAGACGAGGAATAAGGGTCTTATCTAGCGAAACGATCGGTCATTTTCGAAAGAAAATGTAAATGTATATGCTTTATATAAACAAATGATCGCCTTCCAAGTGGTTCCGCCAAAACCGCACTTCCGTATTCTTCAAAAAGCTGACGCTGTATGTCCTACGCCTTCCCTATTCTACTTACGGAACGAACGCAGCGCCAGTTACATTTTTTCCGTAAGTAGAATAGGGAAGGCGTAGGACATACAGCGTCAGCTTTTTGAAGAATACGATAGTACGGTTTTGGCGGACGCACTTGGAAGGCGATCATTTGTTTATATAAAGCATATACATTTACATTTTCTTTCGAAAATGACCGATCGTTTCGCTAGATAAGACCCTTATTCCTCGTCTGGTATCGTTTAAAGCCCTTTGAAGCTGCACTGAAACTATCATTTCGACCTTCAACCGTTTGGCGGCCATTGAAGTTCATTGTAAGGAGAATAATCCTGGAATATTTTCATCAAAAAAATTAATTTCTTTTCGACTGAAGAAAGAAAGACATGAACATCTTGGATGACATGGGGCTGAGTAAATTATCAGGAAAATTTTATTTTAAAGTGAACTAATCCTTTACTCAGTACTTGCATGTGTAATTACAGTGTAACAAAGACACCTTAAAATAAAGTGTAACCCTTTATTTGAAGGTGTTATACTGTACATGTATGTACTAAAGCAATAAGCCCTAAGAAGCCATGGTTTACAATGAATTTATAACAGCTAAGGGGCGTTGTTAGGCACGACGTGGAGCGGAGTTAGGATTAAGGTTTGATTTAAGGTTTGTTGCATGTAATTATGAATTTACTGTTATTACTACAGTAAGTACATGTAACAAGGACACTAAAATAAAGCGGTAACACTTTATTTTACAGTGTCATTGTTGCATGTTACATGTAGTTACTATAGTAATAACTATAAATTATGCATAATTACATGCAACTAACCCAAACCCTAATCGTAACCCTATAGTAATTACATGTAGTTATTTAATATTACTTAGTACTTAAATGTATAATTACAGTGTAACAAGGACACCTTAAAATAAAGTTTAACCAATAAAGCATTACCAATTTTGTTTTAAAGAAAAAGTAAAGATCACACTAAAAAGCACCACACTTGTTTATATAATATTTATTAGAGCACCATAGCACATTATAGCAAAATCAATTAGTTTAGCATTAAAAAATATATATCAGTTGGCACATGAATCCGATGAATAGTTTGCAACCTCGGACTGCTTTTCGTAACTGTAAGGCTACTACGACGCCCCTCCAATGGCAGAGGAGGCGTTCACACAACAGAACATGGCAGTGTAGAAGACTTTTTTATATTGCTTTGCGCTACATTAAATTCTGATCCTCTCAGATCACATCTGGAGTGTTACTCTTGTCAAACCCACATGTGCAATGTGAATTTTTATTTTTTTTTGCACTTCTCGCTGATCTTAATTGAGCAGCTCCAAGTAAGTAATTGGCACTTTGCCTTTCTGATTGCCCCTTTGCCCCATCAGCCAATCAGAGTCCATGCCCGGCACACTGCTCACGGTGATTACCTGACGGAAAAAATGTGCACACGTATATAAATTAAGAATTTGAATGATTCATGTTATGCCAGCCTGAATAAGATGATGAAGGCACACCTCATCAGCGAGTAGAGAGAGCTCACTGCTGCTGGCAGCGTCGTAGTCGTACAGCACACGGGCTTTGCGGGTGCCCGAGGTGCTGCGGAGCTCGTTGAGCGCGGGTGAGGCCTGGTTGGGTGGCAGAGTGGGAAGTGAGGCGGCCGGCGGTGCCGAGGGAACTGAGACACTGGCGGAGGAGCTGCCACCCGGCTGATTGTTATTAGTGAACGTGGATGGAAAGCTGGAGGAGATAAAGGAACAATTACTACTGGTGGTTTAAATAACAATGTACATATCCTTACATCACAATTTGACTGAGGGTGAAAACAGAGAAACTGGTGTTATACAAATGCATATAGATATAAAAGTGAGCCAACCTTCCCAGCTGTTTCTGCAGATTCACCATGTACTGGTAACACTGGGCATAATATGCAGCTTGAGCGTCCACAAAATCATTCAGACAGCGTAAGTGATGAGCCTTGATCATAAAAAGGAGAGAACAGCCGTCAGTGCATATCACAAACATAAAATAGACAAATGATTATACACCGAATCTATCATTTAACCAAGTTTGATCCGTTCTGATAAATTAATTGATTTATTTTTTAATACCGATTAAAAGAATGAGCCTTTTAACTGATTCATTTAAAAACAGATTCATTAAATGACTGATTCATTAAAGACAGGCTCATAAGAGTCATTTATTAAAATTGACACAAAGTAAGAGCCTTTTGACTGATTCATTAAATGACTGATGTATTAAAAGAACAGGCACATGAGAGTCATTCATTAAAACTGATACAAAGGATAAGAAGCCTTTTGACTGATTCATTAAAAGAACAGGTTCATATTAGTCATTCATTAAGACTGTTTCAAAGAATGAAAAAGCCATAATTAAGAGTCATTTGACTAATTCATTAAATAACCGATTCATTAAAAAACAGGCTCATACAAGTCATTCAATTGCAAACTCATTTAAACTAGTAATCATGCTGTATGCTTGTTATTGTGCATTGAAGAAATCACAATTAAAAGCATGTAATTTTATGTTGTTTTGCAGGATCTATCAAATTCAATTCAAACTCTTATGCCTGCTACAGACTGTGCAATTTCGGAAATCCTATAAGATCATTACAAATCACACTGTACAACATAGATTTAATAAACTTGGGTACGACATGTATGTAGACTGTACAATGATGACACCTATTGAATCGTAGGCTACGACGCAATTTAGTTTAGAAGAATAAAACATCATCAGTATGCGCTAGTGGTAAACAAATAAAGCAAGATGAATCACATCTTTGGCAACTGTGGTTTTTATGTGCGCTGAAAAAAGAAGAGGAAGTGAAAGAGGAGAATATTGAGGCGGTCATAAATAGGTAAAAGAGGCCAACTTGGCATGTCAATTTGGCAAATGGAGCTTGAGGCAAGCAGTTTTAATTTTTAGCACCATGTCTCGTTGATCAATACGCCATTTCAAGATACATTTTTATTGGCTAATCAGTAGACGTAGGTCGTAGCAGCAAAAACAGTGTCAGAAAATGATCGCAGGCTATCTTTGGTCGCAAAAACGGCCGTCTATGAACATTTCTCATTGTACGACGAAGGACCACCATTTAGGAGCCACGACCACAGAATCGGCAGTCGTATTTCGTTTGGGACAGCCCAAAACTGTACAGTGTGTACTGGGCATTAAGGCCAATTCACAACACACAGACAAACGCCAACAAACACATTTGTTGGATCATTGTGTTACCCCATGACAGTTATTTTTCAGAAAATTCTAAATCCAACGGACAACTTGTTTGTTGGTGTTTGTCTGTGCGGTGTGAATTGGCCTTTAAAGGTGCACTATGTAAGATTTTCTGTCCGCTAGAGGCCTATTCAAAACAAAGGCGTAGCTTGATGACGCCAAGTTTGAGCGCGGAATCTTGGGACATGTGGTCTTTACCTCGACGGCCGGTGGAAAAGAATTGAAATAGGACTTGGGAAGAAATCATGTTTATGGATGAGATTATTAACGCTATAGTATAAAGCAGAGCAGGACCGAGTGTTGTGGGAGCTGAACGAGGCCGCTGGAGCGACTGCGCAACACACGCCTCACAGCCACAGTCGCCGGCGCCACTTCCGCTTCTCCGGTCATGAGTATGAGGTAACGCAGCTCTGTTTATCATATTAGATACATTTGAGTGTGTTAAAAATGTAATAACGTTACTCTGTGCGTTCGCTCGGTGGCTGCTGTGAGACACTGTTGCACACTGCAGTAAGCTAGATTGATTTTAGAATATCATATTAAATGTTGGATGGCTTGTGTTGATAAATGGCATGTAATTAATTTTAAAACGTATTGTATGATGGAGAAAATGCTGTATTACTGTTACTAAAAATAAAGCTGCATCTGATTATGCTATGTTAGCTACTTGACAAAATAGTGTTTTTCTCTGAGGCATGGTAAAGCATGGTACTCTCAAAAAAAATCAAGAAAATTAGATTTAAACAATAAGACTAAATGTGTTGAGCTAAATAACAATAATTAGTTTTCTGTGTATATATATATATCAAAACAGTTGTTCCCTTGCCTATTAAAACATGTAAATATTAAAGCGTCTTTGGTGTTTGCATGGTTTCTACAAAATAAAAACCGGAAACCGAGGGTATGACGCATTTGAGAGGTGACACGTCCCGGAGCCTTGGTTAAAATTGCAATTTTCTCATGATTTACAAATAGTTGCAAACATTTGGGATGTTGTAAGTACTCAAGTGAACAAAATATATAACACTGGCCTAGTGTTTTTTTGGATATTTTACTGCAAAAGTCTTACATATTGCACCTTTAAAGACAGGGGTGCTCAGTGCTGCTTCTGGAGATCTACCTTCCTGCAAAGTTCAACTGCAACCCTGATTTAACACAACTGAACCAGCCCTGTGCCCGAAATCACCCTCAACATCCTTAAATAGGGCACTATTTGAGGGAATAGCCATTTTTAGTGGTGTCCGAAACCTTGGTGGACATTATTGAGTGCACTCATTCAACCCCACAATGCACCGCAATAACAAGTGTACAACTGACTAGAGAATGGCTAGAGAATACTCATAATGCACTGTGAAAGTCATACGCCGAATGAATTCCCGCATCTCGCCAGACGATGGCGTCTGCAGCTGAATCATCCATACATTCATTCATTTTACAAACGTTTTGTCCACGGCGTACAGTGTAAAGGTTTATCTAAGGTTTATACATAATTTCCATGACAGAATTCAAGATGAATCCTTTCATCTTACTACTAAAGCTGCCAGTTTGCCAAGTTTCAAGTGATTAATAAACAGCAAGCACAAACTATGCAAAAGCGGCAGCCCTTTCGGTGCACTCAGTGTTCGAATTCACTCATTTGTTTTTAGTCAGTCACTCCTTCAAGTGAACTGTTTTAGTGAACTAATGTTGGGAATAGTGAATGAGGGTATAGGAGGCGATTTCGGATTCAGCCCAGATCTTCAGGAGCATTTTATGGACAGGTGTTGAACCAGGGTTGGATCTGAACTCTGCAGGTAGGTAGATCTCCAGGAACAGGATTGGGCACCCCAGCTTAAAGAGAAATGCTGACATCATTTACTCACCCTCATGTCATTCCAAGCATCTTTGACATTTTTTCTGATTAACACAAAAGAAGAGATATTCGGAACAAATTTGGTAACAAACCATTTTGGTGCCCATTGACATCCATTATTTAAAAAAAAAAAAAAAAAGATCTTTTATGTTAAGGGGGAAAAAAGTCATACAGGTTTGGAACATCATGAGGGTGAGTAAATGATGACAGAATTTCCCTTTTTGGATGAACTGGCCCTTAAACTTGGGTAAAGCATTATTTTGCGATGGTGCCGCATTTGCTGCAGTGGCGCAGGAATCACTGATATACACAAAGGATGTGTGAGCGTACATGAGTGCTGCCGATACCCTCCAGCAGAAGTCTGGTGATCTCGGCCTGCCGGTCAAACTCACTCTGTGCTATCCTCAGTTCTGTCTCTGCCTGAGGGAAACACACACACAAAAAATCACATCACATATATCCCCACAAATAGGCTCAGAATCAGATGGATGTCTAGGCTTTGCTGCTTTCTGTGCAAAGTAAATGTGACAGAGGCAGGTGGGAATATAAACAACTTTAGAGCTCCCTCTGCTGGACATAAGTGTGATGTTTGAGTTGTGTGTAAGAGCAGTTCCTCATTCACGTGGCAGGGTGAGTTGATGTCAGACAACACTAGCACAGATAACAGGGCAGCTGTCTGTGTTTCCCTGATAAAAGCTGTGTTTTCTTCAACAGGGTTTGGGGAGGAAAGAATGAAGCGCACTCACCTGCTGCACCTCCTCAGCCCACAGCTGGCCAGCATTTAGAAACAGTAACAAACTTGTCAGGTCAAGGAAACAGATCAACTCAAACCACACAAAAAGGAGTGATCTCACAATCAACAACTTTCATAACCGTCTGGAGCTGTTATGCAAGATAAGTTTAATTGTGTCACCATTCATGCACAGACACATTCACTGGGAGGAACCAAAACAGGGAGCCGTTCATTTTTATAATGAGTAAGAATGGGAAGAAGACTGTCATAACAATATTAACATATGAGCACATGCACAACACTGAAACACATTCACCTCATGGTGAGATTGTGCACTTTTAATGCAAATCATACTGTTAGCTAAGACTGCACAGACACAGATGACAGATTCATATATTATAAATGGTCAGAAGAAAAACAAAATCACACCAAACACAGTAACTGCATTCTGTTGCCCTCAAAGAGAAATAAATGGTCTGTTAAGCACACAAATTAGGAGCGCATTTACTGGCTATAACGTTTTGAGTGAACACAAAAACACATGAATTAGCACAGCTATTTCTGTTCAGTTAGACAGAAATACAAGCATGTGTTTATCAAGATGTGTTTGTTTTTTAATGTAAAAATGTTCTTCCCACAGAATGATTCTTTCCAAAGATGATGGATTTTGTGAAGGGCAAGAGATGGCAGATGTTTTATTAGACACAGCAGACAAACCTTTAGCCACCTGACATGCAAGAAGCTGAGCATGTAAGAAAAGTGAGCCACATACTCCTCTCCCAGCGGAGGGCTTGAGTTCAGCTCCTTCGGACGGAGGCAGGCAAGCAGACAGAGAGAGACATAATGAGAGAGAACTGGGGAAAATAAGAGAGGTTAGATCCAAAGACAGCAGCGCACACGCAAAAGGGCATTTAACACAAGCATCACCTATGTTAGTTACACTGCGCTAAGAGCATTAGAGAGCTGGCGGCTAGCTTGGGGAAAGATGAAAAACAGCTCTCACTCTTCAAAACTCATCTCTTATTTGAACAAACTGTAAAACTGAATGTATGGTTAACCTGGAAATTACAGAAAAAGAAAAAGCTGCTTATTATTACATTCTCTCTGTGTGTCTGTTCTTGTATACATGGTTTATGAGGACACAAATGTGTATAATGACATGGGTATTACAACATAAACATGGTTTATGAGGACACTTCCTGTGTGCTCGTAAACCAAATGGCTTTATAAAAAAAAACCATACTAAATGGTGTTTTTTTTTTTTTTTTATTAAAAAAATGCAGATAGTTTCTTGTGATGGGTAGGTTAAGGGGTAGGGGGATAGAATATACAGTTTGTGCAGTATAAAAACCATTACGTCTATGGAGAGTCCCCGTAAACCACATATACAAGTGTGTGTGTGTGTGTGTGTGTGTGTGTGTGTGTGTGTAAAATACTAACTGCAGAGCGAGCATCAGCCGCTCTGGCCTTCTTCATTCTGTTTTTGGCTGCATCCAGATCTAGACGCTTATTCTGAAGCAGTTTGCGCTCTTTCTGTAAGGAAAGAACACAACAACAGAAAATTGCAACTGTTTTAAAGATGAAATGTATAATATAATAAAATGTAATATAATATAATGGTCAGTGGTATATATGTTCAGTGGTATGCTGATACTCACTGATATGGTTTTAAAATCTCCCTCAATGAAGTTCCTGAAGGGAGTGAGGAAATTGATGGCGGAGCTGTGAATTAACTCTTTCTCTGCGCTGCCTAACATCTTCTCAGTCTCCCCACATTTAATGAGAGCACTACCTGCAGCACATAAGAGGATGAGAGGACATTCATCTCAGCCCACACATTCATTAAGACAAATTCATTAGCTTGAAATTACATTCACAGAAAATGGAGCTCACAAAGAGTATTTAGATGTAGATTGCCAGCCACACTCCATGGTTCTTTCAACCTATATGCATTATATACTATACATACTATCCTATATATAGACTATTGTTCAAAATGTTTAGATTTTTTTTAATGCAAAAGTGACTTTGATCAAAAGTGACAGTAAAGTAATTTATAATGTTATAAAACTTCTAATGTTTCTATTTCAAATGGAAAATTGAAAAGTATCACAGTTTCCACAAAAATATTAAGCAGCACAACTGTTTTCAACATTGATAATGATCAGAAATGTTTCTTGTGCATCAAATCATCATATTAGAATGATTTCTGAAGGATCATGTGACACTGAAGACTGGAGAAATGATGCTGAAAATTCAGTTTTAACATCACAGGAATACATTACATTTTAAAATATATTTAAATAGAAAACAGCTATTTTAAATTGCAATAATATTTTATAATATTACTGTTTTTACTGTAGTTTTTAATCAAAGCCATATCACCCTGTAGCCCAAGACTGGTTGCCCACTGAAGCTAAGCAAGGCTGAGCCTGGTTAGTACCTGGATGGGAGACCTCCTGGGAAAACTAGGTAGCTGCTGGAAGAGGTGTTAGTGAGGCCAGCAGGGGGTGCTCACCCTATGGTCTGTGTGGGCCCTAATGCCACAGTATAGTGATGGGGACACTCTACTGTAAACAAGCACCGTCCTTCGGATGAGACGTTAAACTGAGGTCCTGACTCTCTGTGGTCATTAAAAATCCCATGGCACTTCTTGTAAAGAGTAGGGGTGTAACCCCAGTGTCCTGGCCAAATTCCCTCCATTGGCCCTCACCAATCATAGGCTCCTAATAATCCCCATCCATTGAATTGGCTTTATCACTCTCTCTCCTCTCCACCTACAGCTGGTGTGTGGTGAACGCACTGGCGCCGTTGTACTGCAGCTGCCGTCGCATCATCCAAGTGGATGCTGCACACTGGTGGTGGATGAGGAGAGACCCCTGATATGATTGTAAAGT
The DNA here is from genome assembly GCA_037950665.1 of Hypophthalmichthys nobilis. Lineage (NCBI taxonomy): Eukaryota > Metazoa > Chordata > Actinopteri > Cypriniformes > Xenocyprididae > Hypophthalmichthys > Hypophthalmichthys nobilis. Next base: position 21,865,898 of record CM075488.1, read on the forward strand.
GCTTTGGGTGTACAGTAGTACATATGAAAGCGCTATATAAATGCCTCATTCATTCATTCAAATAAATTAAACCTTGGAGAGCTTAAGAGACTTCTTTCAACAACATTAAAAACTATAGTATATCTCTAGATACATAACTGGATACATATTAGTTGTATAAAAAGTATAAAAGTATAAAGCTGCTTGTCTGAAGAAGCGTGTTTGCTTTTTGTGACGTCACAATAATTTCACGGATATGTTCATAACCCCAAAAACTAGCTGAGACTTTCAGGGTCAGTAGGACGAGATCATGTGCTGAGCTCACCGTACGCTGTTCCAGGTCCAAACTCGTGTCCCGAGTCGATCATGCACTCCCCTAGCAACTCGTGGTTGTTGGCACGTGTTGGGACTTTTTTGTCTAGCATCTCGTAAAGGAACTCCTCCATCCGGACATCTACACACATCAGACAAATTCAATTAAGACCAGCAAGAGTCAGATGAGACCACATGCAACCTTTTAAGCAAGGCCTGTCAACCACAGGCACAAATAACTGCTGCTGAATATCAAAAATATCTTACAAAGGGTTACTATGGATTTGTGTGCTTGTCAAGAAGAAAATCATGAGCCTTCCCATTTATGCTGATATTAGCTGCTTGGGAAATAAAGCAAAGTGAACCTCTATGCCACCAAAAGCCAAAATAAAGATAGAGATATGTTTCTTTCTTATTTCTAAGACAATCTAAGATCATAAATACAAGATAAAACCCACATTGTTTTGACTTTCTGGCTGAACAGCTAAAAATACTCATAATTAGGGCTGGGTCCTTAACTTAACACTGTTCTCCTGCAATTATAGTTACTGCAACAGCGGGATGATTTCACAAACTGTAACCCTGAGTTCATTTCCTCTCTACTGGTGACACAAATTTGCACAAATAACAGTGACTTGCACTATTACTGAACTACAGTCCTATTTAATCACATGCATTTCTTCTTACTGGGGTTCGGCTGCAGCACAACTTCGGTCTGTTTCATGATCTTCTCTGTCCAGTGTTTGGTGGATTCTGCCCGACTCAAAAGGGTCTCCAGATGGGCGTCCAGCTCAGTCTTCTCCGCCTGCCCAAACTTCTCCTCTGTGAACTACATAGATTGCAAACAGTTTTTTGAAGCAGTACAGTTTACATATTACATTTTACTTTTTACAGTTGACTTAGTGTTAGAGTTCACACGTTCCAGCTGTGGTTTCAAAACCAAAACCTAGTGAGCTGCTGACCTAAACAGCATTTCTGGCATATGACTTTTTTTTACCACAGTTTACAGTGATAATAATTTTATTTTAAATATACATATTTATATTATAAACAAATTAAACCAATAATCAAGTAAAATATATCCAAAAATAAAATGTTTTAAGACGAGATTTTAAAGTACAATTTGCTGAATTAAATTTGACTTATTACAGTTGACATACTAACATACATAGTTGATAAACTGTCATAACAGAGTTTAATATATCTAGTACAAACCAATAATGTTGTAGTAACATACGACAAAACGTACAAATAATATATATAATATAAATGAACCGTTTTATTTCTTCTTAAAGGGACAGGGAACAAAACCTAATCTATCTATCCATCTATCCTGTCACCACCCCCATGTTGTTCTAAACTAATGAATTTGAATGAATATGTATTTTCTGTAAAGCATCAAAAGGAGATGTTAGGCAGAATGATAGTCTTGGTCACCATTCACTTTGAATGGTGACTTCGGCTGTCAGTCCATAATCTGCTTTTGACCTCCTCAGAAAAGAGTGAAAGACAGTCATACAGACATTAGGGTGTGTAAATAAACACACACCTACTGTCAATTTTGCTGAACTGTCGTTTAAAGCAAATAAAAAAAGTTTAAAAACAAACACGAGACTAAACGCCTCGTCTTGAGGGTTTCAAAGTAATTTAAAGACATTAACTTACCTGCACAGCACGGCTGAGGAAAGTGCCCGCGTCAGCTGCTAGTCGTCTAACGTTGAACTCCATATCTGTGTTTATGAATATACTGATGTTTCAAACCTTCAGTGTGAACTGAAGCCTGTTAGCAAACACAGATTAGCCTGCTGTAGCCTTTCTCCGTCCGACCAAAACACTTATGAATTCAGCTCGCTTTGTCGTGATAAGCGTGTAGTCCATGTAAAACCCCGCAACTGGAAAGATAACTAATGAAAAATAAACGCGTAAAACTCTGTTAAGGCTGTCTGGTGTGGGTATTGTGATGTATATGTCAGTAGTGTAGCTGCTAGCGCAGAGCAGCAGCTGTTGGAATGAGTGAGGAGGAAGGACAAACTGAACTAGAGCCAGCGGATGTGTCTCAAACCCTAGTGTGCTGCCTACTTAGACAGCAGTTTGGCTATGAAATATAATAAACATAGTCCATAGATAGCTATGAATAAATCAATAAATAATAGGAAATAATAATTAAAATTAGTAATGTTGTGAGAGGCTGAACGAAAGTATAAATAAATAACAGGAAATAAAAATACATCATAAATCAATTTGCTATAAAGTGTAATCTAAAAAAATTATGGCCCAGTTTCACAGACAGGGCTTAGCCTAAGCCAGGATTAATAGCTTTTATAAACATACACTAGGGGAAAAAAAAAAACAACAAAAAAAAAACATTACAGGTGTTTATCTTGAGTCAAAACAATGGCACTGACATATTTTAAGATATGTCAGTACAAGTTGCTTTCAGTTAAAACAGCTCAAACATGCATTTTAGTCTGGGACTAGCCTTGTCTGTGACACCAGGGGTAAGTGTCTAAATTTTTAAATTTATATAAAATAACAAAAAAAATATTAAAACAAATATAAGGTTTTAGGTTGTCAAAACCAGCACGGAATAGTAGGAAATTAAAAATAAATAAACCAAATAAAATATGAAAATAACTTTTTAATGTAGTTTTTATTCGTGATCAACTGCTGAATGTTTGGTATATAAAGTTTTCGTAATGTCCACTAGATGACGCTATCGGCCAAAACAGGTTGTTGAGCAGTTTAGCGATTATTTGACCTTTTAGTACAATAATAACAACAAATACAAGGTGTTTTCATTGGACATTGGTTTAATGCCACAATATATCATTTTCTGCATGCCTTATTGTTATTTAATAAAACAAATGTATCAAGTTATAACTTTTTAATATTTTAAGCTACAACTTTCATGAACTGTCTCATTAAAATTACAACAACCATGGAAGATGATCTTTAGGCAAAAAAATCATAAGAACATGTATGATTTTATATTCATATCAGTTGTTGTCCACATATTAAAGGGATAGTTCACCCAAAAATAAAAATTCTGTCATTAATTACTCACCCTCATGTTGTTCCAAACCTGCAAGACTTTGTTCAAAGTTCATAAAGAGATCATAAAACTAATCCATATGAACTGAGCGGCTTAGTCCAAATTTTCTGAAGCTATTCATTCTCTTTATATGATGAACAGAATTAATTTAGGCTTTTATTCACAAATAAACACTGATAGCGAACATAAGCAGAAGCTCAACTGAACCTGTTTGACACACGTGCTGCGTAACACACGAGAATGTGATCATTGGTTCTCACATGTAAAGCAAACAAGCTTAAGCTTCCGTTTACCACAACTGATGTGTTGATGAATGTTTATATCTGAATAAAAGCCTAAATTCAATCTTTTCGTCTGTCTCTTCAGAAAATTTGGACTAAACAAAGTTTCAGTTGCATAGCTGTCTATGGAGAAAGCTCTCAGATTTCATCAAAAAGATCTTCATTTGTGTTCTGAAGATGAACGAAAGTCTTATGGGTTTAGAACGACATAAGGGTGAGTAAGTAATGACAGAATTTTCATTTTTGGGTGAACTATCCCTTTAACTTTGCATACTAAAAAGTTAACGCTGTTGGAGATGAACAACTTTCTTTGCAAGATCTAACAAAGTATTGTATCGCAAAGTCTTGCTTTTCCAGGAACTTGGTATTCCTTCAACTCCAACCTGAGGGAAAAAAAAAGTGTCACAGTATTAGATATTGAAAGCCATTACATAACTGCAAAAGTTACTGCATAGTCATTCTGTCATGCATGTATGACATAATCACCTGATGAAAGATTGGAATGGATTGCTCAGTTACAGATAAGTTTTCAACAACAGATAACACAAGAAGAGTTTGACCTTGATTACATATAGACTACTTTGTATTGTGATAGAACAATGTGGTCAAACAGATCACAAGGACATTATTTTTGCAGTACCTGAGCTCCAATGCAGGCACCAATGAAGGAGCTTCTGCTGCAGGTGCATCCACCACAGCTCATGGTGTCCCGGACAGCCTGCTCATAGCCACTAGCCGTCAGAACCCCATGCAGCGCTGCCAGGAATGCACCTGGCAAACCTGAGGGACATGACATAGCTGCTGAATTATCATGACTAACAATCAAAAATAACAACAGAACTAAATGCTATAGCTAAAGAGACATGGGCCTACTGTATAGTCTGCTTAAGACAGTCGTAAGACAATAATACAAGATCAGCTACAGGTTAACTGAATGTAACTAACCTCAGGTGTTTGGAAACACAGTGGGAATGAGCTCTTTGGGTTTCTTGCTCAGATTGTCCTTTACTTGATGAATTTGTCCTGAATTAGAAAACAAAAATCAGACTGATTTTGGATATTAAATGATGTCTTTGTGATATACACACAGTTCGACATGAATCCCAGGTAAAAATGATGCATTAACCACAACTAAAATGCAGACACAAGAGATACAGTGTATACTGCTTCATCTGTGAATAAGAATCCAGCTCATAATACTAATAATAACAATACCAAGCTGCTTATACCAACTATAGCTTTGTCCAGATCCTGAGGGTTTTGTCTGTTCGGGTCATTGAGCTGTTTTAGCACTGCATCCAGGGCCTTGGGATCAGGACCATTCAGGATGAAATGCTCCAAAAACCTTAAGAAAGAGCATAACACTGACATTTCCCATTATATTAATACACCATTTCCACACACAATTTAAACTGTCATATGCCACCATCTCAGTATCATATTAAACTGAAATAAATAGCCTTGTTTCTGTGGCAAACAGTGCTTAGCTGTACAGTATGTACATGTGTCACAGCTCATGTTGTCAGTCATACATCACCAACCTAGCAGCAGCAAGAGTTACCGCCACACACATGTCATTGTTTTGTGTGACACGGGTGGCTTCCTCAACCCTCTGCAACATCTCTGGCTTTCCAGCATAGCATGCTACAATGGGAGCCAGCTTTGCCACTCCATCTATTTGATTATCACTTTCACAACCTGAAAAGTGTCACAATAAAGATTTATTATTGCACATCTCCTTCCAATTTACATAAAATTTTCTAATAATTGTTATACATTTGAAAAACATTTAAATGAATTAGTGTTTATTAACAATAATGTGGCTACACAAAATATTTAGGACGGTTATCTGACTTAGTTGTTCACAGCAACAGAACTGACAGTACCTGTCTCTTCCTTGCCTGCATCCACATTTTTAATAAAGCTCTTAAGGCTTGCTTGTCTCCAGGGTCCCTCAATAGGTAGTTGAGGCCTGGGAGCTTGAGAGAAAAGATTATGAATAATTCAGGAAAACTCATATTTGAAAACAAAAGAAACTTCACCATCTGTCTAGGGTTATGAGTCAAAATTAAAAATGACAGACAAACATGCTGGCATAGTTATTGTTAACTAAATCTAAAACTTGAAAGAAAAAATATTAAAGAAAAATACATATTAGATGAAAAACTTAACTACATGAAAATGAGTAATGTTGCCTTGGCAACTCACTGAAATAAGTTGAAGTTGAAGTGAGAAAATTGCTAACTAAAAAAATAAATTAAACCATAATAGCAATTAGGGGTTACACAGACTAGTCGACTAGTAGCGCAGACATGTATTGTTAACACTGCTCTGTGATTTATCAATAAAATAGCTTAGAAACATACATTTTGTAGTAACTAAAACCCACAGCTTCACTCTAGAGAGACGCTGCCAGGTAGAATTAATTCACACACACAATCACTCTCTCACTAATGCATTCATATAAATGTAATGTTTACTGTGCTACTTTATCTGTATCTGATTTAGAATGAGCAGAAATCTGTGAGAAATATAATGACCCAAAGACAAAAGAACTGATAAAAATAAGCTGTGATGTAGGAGCAATAGCCTTGTGGGCAACGCTATGTCATATGCCATATAGCTGTGCACAAGGTGACCCGCGTTCGAAGCTCTAGGTTAATGCTTATTTGTTCATTAATGACGTCATCAGCGACTAGTCGACGTTGACTCGTCTTTAATCACATAAATGTCAGAAGTTGTTCAACCCCTAATAGCAATACAAAACTAATAACACGTCTCAGATTACGAATGTAACCATGAACAGGAACGAGACACTGCATCTTGGATTGACGTTATGGGGAACGCCACCAGCGTGAACAGTGTCTGAAGCATGTGTGCAAACAAATGTTGGGTTTGCACACATGCTTCAGACGCCAGTCACGCTGATGGCGTTCCCATAATGTCAATCCAAGATGCAGTGTTGAGTTCTACTTCGAAAGGGAACTAATAAAAATGACAAAAGCACATCAAATTTAAACTGAAAATTAAAAAAAAATGCTTATTCAAAATATGAATAAAAATTGTAATAGTATATAAATAATACTAGAACAACAGGTGTAGGTATGTTTTAAAAATGTACATTAAATTAATTTTATGCTTTGTATATTATATATAATTATAATGTCCATATATATATTTTATAATTAAAAGTAAAATATAAGCACAAACATATAATTATAACTTTCTTATTAGAATTGTTTGTCATAATGTAGAAATAACAAATATGCCATGGAATATTTCAAGAATAACTAGTAAAAATTTTAATAAAGAAAATATCCTTGCACAATGGATTTAATCTACCTCCTTTGTCTCTGTAAGGATCATTGACTGGTGTGTCATATTCAGATCCTGGTCCAAAGAACTTGTAGGTGCGCTGCTTCAAATCTTCCACATTCAGACCTGTTAACCCATGAACCACAACATGTAAAAATATGGTGATATACACAGGCATTATAGTCAGGTTTTCATACTGGAATGTATCTTGTTAGAATTGTTTTGTTTTGTTTTGTTCACCTCCACACTCAGACAGGGACTCTAGGAGCACGAATGCTTGATCTCCATAGCAGCTCTGCTGTCCAGTGTTTCTCCTGTAGAACGGGTTGGCAGACTCCGGGCAGAACTCAGGCTGAGGACTTTCAGAGAGTAACACACTCAGCTTCTGCAGGTCATAGACCCAGTGGAGTGGTTGTGCTGCAGAGTATATAAACACAAATCTGTGTATTATACATTTGATTATATGGACACATTACTTGCTTCTAATATTACTGTAGTAATGACAAGAACAATGTGTGATTACAATGCAATGGCATGAAAGTACATGTTCTATTACTCAATGCTTATAAATACACAGTAACATTTACTGTAACACTGCGATGTCAATTCAACTGTGATATATTAGTACAGACCGTGACTATGTAGATATATATAATATTGTGTTACTAGTATTCGTAAGTAATGCAAACCTGCAGCATCGGCCACAGCTGAGGCAATGATTGCTCCGATAGCCCTGTCAGCTAGGGCAAGAGCCATCTGTGACAGAGAGATAAAATGCTCAGAAACAAAACATGAGAAGCTGTATAATGCTCACCTAAGCTTAGAATATATATATTCAACATACACAAGGTTGTACTCGTACTAATGTTTAATACAGTTTAAAACGAAAGTGTTTCTCACCTTGAAATCCTATATTCTTCAAGCGGAATCTGAAGTTTGAAAGTCACATAGGCATTTAATGTGGAAGCGCTTGTGTTATGGAACTGCAGTTCTCGTGTTGCTGATTGGATGGAATTAAGCACGTGACAACACAACGTCTCACGTGCACGTGCTACGTCGACTTTTTCTTTCTTTTTTTTCTTTTTTTTAAAACATATAGATAATGTATGATTTAACTACTGAAATAAATAACAAATTGCTAAATAAATAACTACTAATGCTAGTAAAATGATAGGCGAATTTATTTTTCATATATTTGCTGCTGGTCCATTCATTAATTTAAACATGACCACACTATAAAATCGCTTTCATAAAATTGTCAGGGGAAAAAAATAATTAAGCTCACTCATGGTCATTAATGTACATTTCAGATAAGACCAGGTAAAATAATGAAATATGCACATCTTCACTATGGGACAAGATGAATAAGAGAACTTTAGCACTGTCTGAGTAAGTTCGCTCCTAAATCAACTTCTCCATCTTTGTATTTTGAATGATCAGCTCTCTAAAGCCATGTTTAATCCATCTGGAATGTCCGGTGAAAGGGCTAAACAATTGCCTTACACTTATTAAACTACTCTTCGTAATCAAATAATAATAATAATAATAATAAGTAGCTCTGTGTATTGTTCTTAATGGTTTCCTTTGTTCTGGACATTATTAATCATACAGGTTTGACAAATAATTTATTTACAGTTTTACAGCGTAATAGAAATCCTTTAAAGTCAGTATGATATTTAAGAGGAGGAAAGAGAGAAATCTGCAAGAGGTATTAAACCTATTATAGTTTGCGGCAAGAACCCATCAGATAACTAACGGAAAAGGAAACGCATTTGATAGGCTAACGGGGGCGAAATTATCCTACTAAGATAAAGACTTGTCTCTTAATATTCATGAGACGAGCCTTCGCCATTGGCAGATTACAACACAACGTCAACAACGTGTCATTAATACATTAATATTCATAAGATGAGACTTCTTTGGAAGATTACCAGGCAACGCCACACGACTCAATTATTATAAAAACTTTACCATACTAGAATTCGTAACTCCACTGATGGGGATTTATAGTCCTGGTAGACGTGGATAAACCCAAATTAGTTCGCACAAGTCTCAGATTTGGCAACTAAGAGCGCACGCTCAAAAAAGAAAACCGCGGATGCCAAATATAACGCAAGGTGTTCGCTCTGCTTCGGTTGTTTCTACATCTCAGCTTCATTTAACGCTGTCAGATTTATTTCACAGTTGTTGGTTTTAATTTTATACGCGCATTATGGAGTACTGGAGGCAATGCGGCTTGTGGCTGATCAACTGTAAAGTTTTGCCCCGGAATCATCGGGTCACGGCTGATTCGGCGCAGGTTTTTGATTTGGCCCAAACTCTTCGGGATGGGGTGCTTCTGTGCCAACTGCTGAACAATCTCAGACCCGACACCATTAACCTGAAAGAGATCAATCTCAGACCACAGATGTCACAGGTGAGCGTAAACAGTAGTCAGACTTGTGTTATTTTATTACTTGTATTAACTACTATTGTAATAAACTTTGTAATTTTATTTTTTATAATGTATTGCAGTTACGCAAACACTAACATACTGACACGGGACTCCCTTAAGACTACTATAGTACATATAATATATGAGAAGTATGGCCTATATTTTGACATTTTCATAAGTTTAAGTCATTTAAACCTGTATAGTACTAGCCAGTGCCATAGTACTAAGATTCCCAGTGCCAGTGACAGCATAGACTTCTCTTCACAAAGAGCCCAGTAGTAGATATACACAGCTCTCTTTGTATACTGCATCATTCAGATGGAAGCTCTGCAAAGCTCTCAACAAACTGGGTAAACATTGAGCTAATGAAACATCAATTTTTAAATGTACATCATGTTTTGGTAGGGACCCAAAAGTTGTCCAGATGAATGTTCTGTCTGATTCGCTGCTGTGTGTAAGTAAGTGTTTAGGGCTGAGAAGTCTCAGGCAGTCTGCCCAGGGCCAAACGACTCTTCCCAGATGCCCCGTTTCACTCCAGTGACCTGATAAAATCCAACTTTGATGTGACTGATTTTTAAACTCACAAATCCACCCTTCTGGATTGACGAGACAAAGTCAACGGAAGCAGACAACGGGAAAGAGCAATTTTCAAAAACATCCCTTGCTGCATTAGTCAGAATGATCTGACTCCTGTAGTTGTGTATTTTGATGAGTGTGGTTTTTGTCCTCTGAAATTACTTCACATTAATTTAAATAAATTAATGTGAAATAATCAAACTATTGAAATTAAATACAGCTGTCATGACACAGACGCTTTTGCTCATAGTGGTGAGAAGTTAAAACCAACCTTATCTATTCTGATATTTGACTGGAATAAAAAATGCAGAAGCAGAAATATAGTCAATTGCACCTATTAGGCAATAGAGACCGTTTGTGATTAGCTGGAACTCTCATTTCCTCATCTACCGAAGGGAAAAGCTGTTAGCCTTAATGATTCCACTAATTTGCATTATACACACACACACACACACACACACACACACACATATATATATACACTACCAGTCAAAAGTTTGGACACGGTAAGATTTTTAATGTTTTTAAAAGAAGTTTTGTCTGCTCACCAAGGCTGCATTTATTTAATTAAAAATACAGTAAAAACAGTAATATTGTGAAATATTATTACAATTTAAAATAACTGTTTTCTGTTTGAATATATTTTATAAAGTAATTTATTCCTGTGATCAAAGCTGAATTTTCAGCATCATTACTCCAGTCTTCAGTGTCACATGATCCTTCAGAAATCATTCTAATATGATGATTTGCTGCTCAAGAAACATTTATTGTGTACAATTGTACAAAATATTTGTGTACAATATTTTTTTCAGGATTCTTTGATGAATAGAAAGTTCAAAAGAACAGCATTTATTTGAAATATAATCTTTTGTAACATTGTAAATGTCTTTACTGTCACTTTTAATCGATTTAATGCATCCTTGCTGAATAAAAGTATTAATTTCTTTAATTTCTTTTCAAAAAAATAAAAATAAAAATTCTTACTGACCCCAAACTTTTGAACGGTAGTGTATAATGTTACAAAAGCTTTGTATTTCAGATAAATGCTGTTCTTTTGAACTTTCTATTCATCAAGGAATCCTGAAAAAAAGTACACAACTGTTTTCAACATTGATAATAATCATAAATGTTTCTTGAGCAGCAAATCAGCATATTAGAATGATTTCTGAAGGATCATGTGACACTGAAGACTGGAGTAATGATGCTGAAAATTCAGCTTTGCCATAACAGGGATAAAATACTTTATAAAATATATTCAAACAGAAAACAGTTATTTTAAATTGTAATAATATTTCAAAATATTACTGTTTTTACTGTATTTTTAATTAAATAAACTCAGCCTTGGTGAGCAGACGAAACTTCTTTTAAAAACATTAAAAATCTTACTGATTCCAAACTTTTGACTGGTAGTGTATATATATGCAAAAAACAAAACTGTTTAAAAATTTTAACGAAATCTTGTTTATGCTCTTTTAGTTCCTCTGTCTGAAGAATATCCGTACATTTCTGTCTGCATGCTGTGAAGCATTTGGGATGAAGAAGAGCGAATTGTTTGATGCCTTCGATCTCTTCGATGTTCGTGATTTTGGAAAGGTAATAAAAAAATCTAATCTAAAAAATGTATTGGTAGTTTGCCATTGGTAGTACCCAGCTGTAACCAATATTAAACCCCCCAAAAATTCTTATAATCGTTACTGCGGTATAAAATGTCTATCGTTGGAGATTTTGCTATATTGTGCATATCGTGATATGCAAATATATAGCACCATTGACACTTTAGAGTGATGAAATGCATGAATGAGAATATAAAAAGCGGGACGTGCTTGATGTTAAAAATAGTAGGCCCAATATATCCTGAAAAGGAACTCGGTGCTGCAGTGCCAAAGTGTGTGTATGGAAAGTGTATCAGTATAATTGATTCATGCGTTTGGTCTTAAAGTGACAGCAGCCTAATAAACCTACCTGCTGCTCTGTGTCATTAATTTGAATCAAACAAAAGAGAAAATAACTTACTGCTCTTGACTGAACAACTGTTTTTTTTTTTAATTTTTTTTTTTTAGCTTTAATAAGAATAAATTTATATTTAATTCATGCAGTAAAGACTATGAAATATTTTATTTATACATTTGATTATTACATTTCTGTACTAATTCTAACTACATGTTACATAAACCTATTGTACCTGAAAAACTTAATTTGTTTAATTCATATTTTTGTTATATTATATTTGTCCTATTGTTTGTAATTTGCTTCTAATTTGCTGTAATTTGCTTTCTAATTAATATTAATGTATTAATATATTAATTTATATAATGAACATTAGTAATTTGTTTTATTAAGTTATGATTTTATTTTAAAATCAGAATTAGCTGTGAATTCATGCTGTTAATGAGACTAAAAAACATTATTTGCCGAATGTAGGTCAGACAGTATGTATTGATAGAGGGGGGAGTGTGATACGACTGTCAAACTGAGAATCTAATATACTGTACAGTTCTGGGGCTAGTTGCATAAACTAGACATCATTTTTTAAGACTGTTCATAACTTTTTAAAGTCTGTTACATAAAAATGTAGATTGGTCTAATTTAATACCAAAAAGTAAGACTGATTATTACCCCTAACTAACTGCTAATTAATTATGCTAGTTCTTAAGACGCAGTCTTAACATAATAGCTATGTTTATGCAACTGGTCCCTGTACTCTGAATTCTGCAGCATTATGATATGCATTATTATATTTAACCATGGCCAAAGAATAATCATAATCATTCTATGAACATTGCATCTCTACACCAACATGTCCTTTTTACATTCCCATTTCCCATGCAAACATAATCTGTTTAATATTTCTCAGAAAATGTAGCCGTCTTCCTGTACTCACAGACACTTGTAAATGCTTGTCTGATGTGGTTGTGGTCGCCTCTGAAGGTGACCTGTAATAAGTAGCTCATTTATTTCTCTACCTTTCCTGTACAACCTGTTGTACAACCTCTTCGTAAATGTTTAGACTGTCTTCGTATGGCAGTGTAATGCAATAATTCCCTGAGCCACAGGAGTAACCAACTCCAGTAGCTTCCTACTGGCAATTCTCCTTCTAGCAAGCGCAGTGGCTGATGGTCTGGCCTCATGTGGGGTTAAACACAAAGTGAAGCGTCCTTTGTGCTGTGAGGGACAGCGCTGTTCTTACAGAGGAGTTCAGCTATTGTTTGACTGCACTCGTATGACACATCTGCAGCCATGCAGAATCATTAGAACAGCCCTGCAGGGATGGACTATAGCCGGGAGAGCACTCCTGAAAGAACTGACTAATGCAGAGAACAGAAAAGCAGTGCAAACACCCCTAGTTTTTAAAAGCTTATAGCTGAGGGCATGTGTGTATGTTAATGGAGCTGAGGAGTGTCATTTGTTCAGCATAATGGGCCTCATTTATCAATCTAATGTAGAAACGAGCGTAGATCTTAGCGCAGAAATCATCTTGTGACAGGGATCACGTGTGATTCATGAAATATTCGTATGCCTCAAATCCCATCTTACGAATGATCGTACTTTGATAAATGTGGCAGCTAAAAATTCGCAGTTTAGAAGCCTTGCCCCTAGAGTTGACGACACAGAGAAACGTAACCCGGCCAAGAAGAGGAAGTAATCTCATGAAAAAGAAATTGATCTTACTTGAAAAATACCCTTTAACCTTGTAATTGCAAATGATTACATTCATTTATGTTATATTAAATACTGGTAAGTAAAATGAAACATTTACAAACATTATAAACACTATAGCCTAGGCTATTTTCACTCCACAACAAATCCTTAAATTTAACAGTATTCAGAACAGAATAAGAATGAAAAATAAGTAGCTATAAATTATATATTAAACTATAAAATAAAACACCATTTAGGATATAGTGGCATTCGTTATAAACTACATACAAACATCAAGTCAAAATTAATTTATTTAAAGCAAAACTGAAACGGCATTGGGCTCATCTCTCTCATTCGGCAAGAATCCAAATGTTTCCATATTTTCCATGTAACATTTGGTTGCTAAACTATTATTCATTATGTAAACAAGGCTTTGTACTTAACTAGTGTTCCAATATTCACGTTAACAGCATCCTTCACATGCACAAAATGTGTGTGGTTGGGCGCTGGGCGGATTTTTCAGTAGCATGAAACTGCTTCACACATCTGAAGCATGCGCACAGAAAGCTGGCTGTCAGACAGCGCGTCCTGTGAATATTAAACAGATTTCTCTTACTTATTGCTACGTCTTATTGCACTTACACTGTCAAATACATGCAAGGTTATGTCAAAAACACAAAGTTCACAAACACAAAGAAATCGCATGTGTATATTAGATCTGTGTATTAAAGTGACGGGAGCGTAATATACAGTACCAACCTACCTACGTATATATGCTGTTAATATGACCAAAAACAACAAAAGAAAGACAGAAAATCACTCACTGCTCTTGATTAAATAACTTTAGTTGCTTTAATAAGAGCTAAGCTAATAGGGAAGATTCCGTCTCCAGTAATGGGCGTGGCTTCCCCCTCCTCTTACGTAAGAGTAGTTACAATGATTTCTCTTAAAATCAATGAAGACTGGAGTAATGGCTGTTGAAAGTTTAGCTTTGAATAAATTACAATTTGCAATATAATTGTATTATTATTGTATTATTGTATTGTAAAGTTGCACTATTTTTGTATTTGTTCTTTAAATACATGCAGGCTTAGTGAACATAAGAGACTTTTTCAAATGCACACACACACACACACACACACATACAGGTTTGTTTTGGTATCTTAGTGAAGACTTAAAAATAGCAAATACATAAATAACTTTTAGCTAACTACTAACTAATACTATATATATCATTTGGAGCTTCCCTAACACAAATGTGTCACAATGAAGCAGTGGCTCCACTTTAAGAATTGTTACTTCTCATTGCTGTGTTACAGACTGTAGTTGTGTTTTGCCCCATTTATAGGTCTCTCTGTGTTCTCAAGGTTTAAGTTAATCCTTCTAAATAATCTTTGGCCAGCAGCAATCTACTAACATGAGTTTGCCTTGTAAGCATGCATGTTACTTCCACATCCATTAAATCTTCTTTAAATGAAATTATTAAGTAATGACATGAAATACAGCTTAGATTTGGCACTCTGAGTTGAAGTTATGTGCTTATTGTAGTTTAAAGTAAAAGAAACTTTATAAAACAGATTGTTCAGACTGGTCTGGACTGGATGGTCTGCCATTCAAAGCCTTTGTAAAATGCTTGAAAACACATGACAAGTTGCATACTGTACTTTGCCCAGCAACTGCATACAGCCTAATGTTAGTATAATGAACTATATTACTCATAAAAGTTAAATACAACTGTATTACAATAGTTAACTATAGTTGCATTAAAGCTTTTCATATTGTTTTATAAAAGTAATAAGCCGCATGAGTTGCTAAAGTGATTTGACCATGTGTAGATACTCCTCTTCACATGGTGCCTTAAATGACTGTAAAGGCCCATTCACACCAAGGACGATAACTATAATGATAATGGTAAAGAGTTCTGAAATATAATCGTTCTAAAAATAAAATATTCTGAGTATAAAAGAATAGCAGAGTCCACTATAACAATAACAATAAAGGCACAGAGAAATTATATCGTTGGAATCACTTTCAGAGCTATTTTTCCAGCTGATGATCGATTAAAACAGCCAATCAGAATCCATCCTGCTTTCAGAGCTCGAGCATGTAAAGCGACAGACGACAAAACTGCAGCATGTGTTTATAAAAAAACAAAAAACAGTATCTCCTGCTGGTGTGGACGCTAATATATTTATTATTGCTATAGTTATCTTTATAGTTATTGTTCTTGGTGTGAATGAGAAATTGTTTCTCGAGTCACACAGGTGTAAATGTAGCTGAACTCTACTCATCTTTGCTTATGTTTTTTTATGAAGACCACACAGCTGTTTGGAGGTTGTATTTTCACTCTTTCTCACTTTTCACCTTCCTGTGCTGTTTCCTTAGAGACCTCAAGGTACGTCATCTTATGCACGTTGTTGTTTCAATCACCCCATTTGACAGTAGAGATATGGATTTACTACATGCCTTCCAGGGGTTATTATTAGGTTACTGGGGTATACTGACAATCAGATAACACAACCATATCAAATCAATAGGTGGTGGGAGGTTTGTCTTTACAATCCTAAAGCAATAGTGATTAACTGACATGACTTTATTTGCTTCACATATGTTTTGGATGAAAAAGTAAGTTCAGAATATATATATATATATGTACATGGCCATATTATTTAGCTGATATTTGAAATCATGGTCCTGTCCAAATCCCAACAAGGCTAGGAGTTAAGACCATATTCAGATTAAACAGTGCTGTATTTTTAACTTCCTTCTGATGAACACGTTAAACCAAAAAAGTACAGGAAAGCCATTGTAAGGTGACAAGACAGGAGGCATGAAAGGTGATGCTTGAATATCAGGAACATTTAGTTGTCAGATTTCTCAATTTTTATTATCCTTAATGTTAAAGTCATTAACACTGTGAAATAACACAAATTGAAGGAGAAATAGGAATTATATTGTGTCTAAAATGTTAAAGAAATTAAATTATATTTTAGATGCTACAAAGTAGCTACCAGTTTTGTCTAGAATAGAGCTCAGTACAATCTTGACATGGTGCATCATGGGTTGCTTTTAAAAAGCACAATATGTCATTTTCACCGCTATAGGTCGCTTATTCAAAACAAGGGCGTAGCTTGATGACGCCTTGATTTCGCGGAATCATGGGAGGTGTTGTCTTCACGTCTACAGCCAGTGGAAAAGAATCTGACGAGACTTGGGCAGAAATCATATTCACGGATGAGCTAATGTATTAAAAATTTATTAACATTACTGTAGTATGAATCAGGGTGTGGCTGAAGGGTTGTTGGAGCGGAACGAGGCCGCTGGAGCGATTGATAATGAGAGACGAGCGCGACACATGGCTCGAGAGACTTTTATTATGCAGCAGACGACCACTTCAACTTCTTCCGGTCAAGCGTATGTGGGGTAACGCAGTGCTGCTTTATCATATTAGATACATTTGTGTGTTGAAAGTTGTTATAACGTTACTCAGCGGCTACTATGAGACACTTGCACACTGCAGTAAGCTAGATCTATATTAGGCATGGTAAAATATGGTACTCGCAGTAAATCAAGAAAACCAGATTTAAACAATAATACTTACTGTGCTGAGCTATATAACGATGATTAGTTTTCTGTCGATTAATTATCCAAACAGTTGTTCACCTGTCTAATAAAACACATAATATATGAAGGCAACTTTGGTGTTTCCATGGTTTCTACAAAATAAAACATATACAAAGTAAAACAGTGTCCTGGTTAAAATTGCTTATTTCTCTGGATTTAAACATTCTTGGAAACATTTGGAATAACGCAAGTACACAAGTCAACAAAGTATATAACATTGTTCTGGTGGTTTTTGGGTGTTTTAATCCCAAAATATTACATATTGTGAGTTTAACAGTATTGAAGCAGTTCGTATGTCTGCTGGAAAATGGTTGGCTGTTTTCATTGACTATCTAGTCTAACTTGTCCAATAAAAAAAAAAAAAAAAAATCAGATCAGATCAGATTTTAGTTTGTAAAGAAGCTGTAGCTCAAACAATAGAGCATGGCGCTAACAATGCCATAGTCATGGGTTTGATTCCCAGAGAATGCTTGGACTGATAAAAAGTACACCTTAAATGGATAAAAGCATCTAGCAAATGCATAAATATAATGCAAATGTAAAAGAAATTCATTTGTTTGCACAACTTCCATGTCGTTTCAAAACTAGTTGCAAGCATTTAAACAAATTCCATCAATTTTTTTTATACTGAGATAATATAAAACTAAATATAGTCTTGGTTTCTATACTTGCGTTCACACTTTCTGAATTGGAATGCACAGTCTATGAGATGCAGAATGAAAAGCTCACCTCTGCTGTGCTGCTTTATGGTGGAATTGAAATTCTGCTGCGGTCTGCCTGTAAAGCTGCAAAAGCTGCGACCTGCATCTGGCATCTTTGCTTTATACTGTATAGGTGACTTTTTTTGCACTTCAAAGATGTTATTCGTAATGCAGGTTGTATTCGTAATAAGGTACCCAATCCATGGTTTTATTCATTCTTATACTTTTACTTTGTATACATACAAGTTACAAGGGAAACATATAGATTTAGCTAAATTTGTTACTCAGGGATTTCTGTTGTTTCCATCTCCACAGAATGCCACCTGTGAAAGAGTTAAAATGCGAAAACATTTATGCAGTTTAGAATGCATGAAGCGAGAATGAAAGTAGATGGCAACACATCTTATCAGTGGTGCGAAAAAAATAGCTTTCTAAAGGAAGCAGGGTTGGTTTTCAACAGGTGTTCTGAAGTGCGAGTCGAAGACCCAAATAGTGTGCTATCATCTAGATCTGTCTATTTGTACGCATTGTATCTGTGTGTATGCATGCATGTGTGTTACCTTGTGTCAATCTGTACATGTCTGTGTATGTGCATGGGTGTAAATGTGAGAAAGCAAGCCCACATCACACTAGCTTGGCATTGCAAGACCACTTCCTTTCCAGTGCAGTGTCTCACTAATAGCATCACTTTTCATAGGTACACTATAATAGGAATCAATTCTGCGTTTCAGCTAAAACACTGGATTTAATATTCACCCTATTAGTTACTTATTTTTTTGTATTTCTCATTTCTTAAAAAACTTTTACTCACTTAAAAAGTGTCATATCACATTATTATTATTACATATTTTCCCAAAGACCACGTATAAATACTAATATATTACAATAAAATAAATAGCTTGTGAATATCAGCAAGCCGACCTTTACAGTTCATGTGTCACATTTTAAATAGTTTTGTGATGGAATGCAAGATTTACAAAGTTGTTATTGAAGGATAAAGATTATGTAGGATGAAGTAAATATAATTTATCACTTACCTATATTTATTTTATTATATTTCCCTGAAGACAACATTTAAATAGTAATATATTTTAATAAAATAAATATAATTTAGTAAACATTTTCTGCCTTCTCGTTGACTCTGAATTAAATTGTCTTTTAACACTTATTTGTAAACATCCTTTTAACATGTGAAATGAGAAACAGCACTTTTACTTGAGCTGCAGATTTATTATTGAGTGTTAAATAGTTTTAACAACTTTGTAAATCTTGCGTTATATCACAGAACACTTTAAAATGTGACTCAAACTGTGTAGGTCAAACTGAAATGATCAGCAATCTTGCTAAAAGTAAAATAAAATAATGTGCATATGTTTAAATGTTTGCAGATGTCATTTAAAGTTGCAGAACAAGCTGTTTGGCTGGCTTTGTTTCAATAAATGTCCCTTTATATGGAGAGAAAGTTCTGAAAGTCACAGTTTATTTTCATAATGTGTAATATATTGAACTCTTTTGTCTCAAAAGACCAGGGTATGAGAGCATGTTTAAAAACAAAATGACTACAGATAAAGTAAAAGTCTATATACTCTAAGTGGACCAACCACTGACACACAATGTTTATCTCTAACTTGCAATACAAAAACACACTTTTGTCTTTCCAGGTCATCGACACTCTATCAAAACTGTCTTATACACCTATTGCACAACAGACAGGGATCAGGTGGGTTTGCATTTGCATAATGAATCAGTTAGACACATTAAAGATCGTATTCTCTGAGCTAAAATAAGTGTTCTGTACCGATTTCACAGGTCATTCCCCACAGAGGAAAGCAGTGAAAATGAAGACATATACATTCATTTGGCAGATCTCATAGAGTAAGTATAAAGCTCTCTTAACATAATTTTTGACTGGAAGCAATGAGTTACTAATTTTGACTGAAACTCATTAGCATTTGTGGTTTTTGTCATCCTGTTTCTGATAAACTCTAGAATTGAAGAATTTATATTTTCAGTAATGTACGCAAGCATTGTGTGGGAGAAATGTGAATGGATGATTAATAGTAAGTGTGGAAACAGGAAGTTACACAGGAATTTGAGGCATATGTACCTCTATTGCATTTAAAAACCAGTAGCCACAAAGTCTAAATTTTGACTAGAACTGTTGTGTAATTATGTTCATATTTTAAAGCAATTTTGAAGTCCTAATCTTGAACGTGTTTGTGTGAACAGTGAGGAGCTGGAAGAAGATATTTACGACCCCGTATATGGAGATGTTGAGGGAGGAGAGGTGTATGAGGATCTGATGAGGACAGAGGCTGCTTCGTCTCAGGCGGTACTCAAATGACTCAATACCTCACACACACACACACACACACACACACACTGTCCCAATTCAACAAAGTGCTGATTTCCTTTGTAAAGCACGTACTCCTACTCCTACCAGAAATATGGTGTGCTTTTTTGTAAGTATCTTTTTGAGTAAATTCACTGTAAACTCAAAAAGCACCAGTAAAAACATAACTGTCTTTAAACTGGACGAGTTGCATTGTGACCCTTTAAAACTTCATTAGGTTGTGTTTTTAAAGCTTTTTTTGGATAGCTTGCTGTAGTCTTCTCTCACGTTAGTGAGTTGTGTTGACAGAAACAGGCCGAGGTGGACATCAGAAGCTGCTGTCTTTTAGAGATCAAACAGACAGAAGCCAAATACACTGAGACTCTGGAGACCATTGAGAAGGTGAGATTCATATTCTCAGCATGGAGGATTTCATCATACCGCTCTTCACGTCTTGTGATGGACAGCTGCTCCACTGTTGCCACACAATGTAGGATATAACTTTCTTACCTAGAGCTTACTTTTTTTTTTTTTTGTCTTTCTTAACAGTATTTTATGATTCCACTGATAAAATTCATCTCAGCAACAGAAATTGATAAGGTTTTCATCAATATACCAGTGAGTAAAGCTGACCACAATGTTTCTTTTTTAAAGAAAACAATGTCTAACATTCCACCTTATATATACATGTGTGTGTTTGCTTCACAGGACCTGGTTAAAGTTCACAAAAGCCTAATGGCCGAGATTCAAGACTCTGTTCAAAATAAAAAAGCAGAAAACCTCCACCAGATCTTCATTACTTACAAAGACAAGTATAAAACCAGCATGTTCAAGCACAACACACTTTTCATCCATAAAACATACATAAAACAAGATAAAGTTGAAGACAGAACTACATAAGATAAGAAGACAGATGTTTACAGAGAAAATATATTTTTGAATTAAATCAATTTTTCGTAGTCCACTGTTATTCATTCAATCATTCATTCATTCATTTTCACACAATTTATTTTAAACATAGTCTGCCAGTGGGGTAAGAAAAATAAAATGAATGATAATAAAATTATCCAAAATATTATTATATTTTTTAATTTCATTTACTCAACATTTATTGAAAACTTAAACAAAGCAATCATATTGAGGAAAAAGGAATTAAATATGCAAGGGGTGACAGAGTTTTCTGCAGAATCAAATTTTGTGGAAATCTGCAGAGCTTTCGTTGAATTTATGCAGGCCTAGTTAATATTTAATATTTCTAGAATGATATTACTAAGCACTGCTGATGTGTGTGTTTTCTGCTAACATTTACCCTGTCTGCTTTAGGCTTTTGCTTTATGGAAAATACTGCAGTCATGTAGAATCAGCCATTTCTCTGTTAGACTTCATCTGTAAGGAAAAAGAGGGCGTTCGACTGAAACTAGAGGTGAAGAACTATGTTTCATTATCTGTCATATTTACAATATTACATTCTCATTTTATAATTCATTATGCGCTTTTCTCATACCCGAAGCGCTAAAAGATTTTTTTTTGAGGTGGATCCTTCTGTGTTTTCATATTTCATTTACTTTATGTTGCAGGAATGTTCAAAGAGAGCCAACAATGGAAAATTCACTTTGAGAGACTTGCTTGTGGTTCCCATGCAGCGTGTGCTTAAATACCCACTACTGCTTCAGGTACAGTAACATGCACCCATACACCCACACAATTGTCATTATATATTGTCCTCTTCTAAATAACACTAGAGAAAAGCAAATCACATTTTTGAGAAGCTTTACTGCATACAGTGCTGTGTTGGAATGGGCCTCTTTGATTGTCCTACTAAAATGGACCACATGGGGGTGTCGTCTGGCTAGTTTTCTCTTCATCTGTGACCACTACACTACATGAACTTACAGAACTTGTCATCACTGCTGTAGGAAAGTTTTCTCCTGTTTTGTGCACGAAAGACATTTCTGATAGTACAGGTTGCACAATTCAACACAATAAGTCATTATATTAAAGGAATAGTTCACCCAAAAATGAAATTTCTGTAGTTCCAAACCTTTATGAATTTCTTTTTTCTGCTGTACACAAAGGAAGATATTTGGAAGAATGTCAGTAACCAAAAAGATCTCATCCCCCATTTACTACCATAGTATTTATTTTTCCTACTATGATGACAGAATTTTCATTTTTGGGTGAACTATCCCTTTAAAGTACTTTTATGGGTAACACTTTACAATAAGGTTCATTAGTTAAACATTAGTTAATGTATTAACTAACATGAACTAACCATGAGCAATACATTTGTTACTGTATTTACTAATCTTCGTCAACGTTAGTTAATGAAAATCCAGTTGTTCATTGTTTGTTCATGTTAGTTCACAGTGCATTAACTAATGTTAACATTCCATTTAAATGCTGAAATTAACATTAACAAAGATTAATAAATGCTGTAGAAGTGCAGTTCATTATTAGTTAATGTTAACTAATGTAGTTAACTAATGAACCTTATTGGAAAGTCTTACCATTTTATGTTTTATTTGATGTATTTCTGAGCATTAGGGATATCCAAAAAATGTGGTTGGGACTTGAGTTTATCCACAGGGAATCGAGTTTATTTTGAAAAGTGATCAATAAATGACAGATGTAGGAGGAAAGATTATGAAGACAAACTCTTGTCTTCAAAATCACATGCACAATGTATTGAAAAATATATTACCAGAATTAAATAGGGCCAGTTTTGGTTTGTGGACAAAGGGACTTTAAGTGAAGATAATTTGCAAACTTATCACTGACAGATGTTGAGTGGCAAACTTTAAAGGGTATAAATAGTAAAATTATGAAATCTAGCTGGGTATGGTACATTCTGAAAGTCATCTGACCAAATTTGAAGTCGGTCTCTACAGTTCAAAGTTTTATATACTGTATTGAACAGAGCTGTCTAGATAAAATTATTTTTTCCCTGTCATTTCTTGGGACATGCCAAAATCAAAGTACCTGGTTATTTTAATTTCCATCCAACTAGATTTAGTACAGGAAGTCAGTCTCTATCTTGGTGTACTGACATATTTTAAAGGGACACCACAAAATTAAATAATTTACTCACCCTTACATCACCCTTACACCAAACCTGTATGGCTTTTTTAAAAATGTATTTTTCCCATATAATGAATGTCTTTGAGACCAAATGGTGGTTGGACCCCATTGACTTAATATATATATATATATTATATATATATACATATAATATATAATACAACACAATATAATATATATATATATTATATTGTGTTAAAAAGTAATTTAATTTTGTAAATATCGGTGTATCTGCTTCTATCCTTTGAGCTACTTTTTCGAAAGTGACCACTGGAGGTGCTATAACCAAACCATTTTTTAAAATGAAATGAAATTAATTTATAAGGACAGTGCACATTGATTAACATTTCTGTAAATGTGCAAGTAGTATTAGCCAATAGGCTAATTTTCTTTTGTCAAGGTGTTAAAAGGACAGTTTATTTTGTCAGATGTTTTGCTGTTAATTTGCAATAAATACCATGAAGTATAAATATAAATAAATGCAACATATGGGCGAGTAAATGATGACAGAATTTTCATTTTTGTGTGAAATATCTCTTTAGTTTAGTAAAGTGACCTGGCTTATTAAGAAATTAAGAGATTTTTCACCCAAAAATGAAAATTCTGTACTCACTTTCATGTCGTTCCAAATCTATAAGACTTTTGTTCATCTTCAGAACACAAATGGAGATATTTTTTAATGAAATCTAGAGATTAAAAAAATCTCAAATGTAGTAAATGGAAGCTCAAACATGCAGGCTTGAAGTTTGAAAACCAGTGAGGTTCTTGTGTTTCGAGCAGTTACGGTTGAGCTTTCATTTACCATATTTGACTGCTCTATGTATGTTTGCTGATCACTGTTTAAATGTGAATACAAGCCTAAATTAAATCTTTTTGTCATATAAAGGTATCGTGTCTCTTCAGAAAACTTGAATTAAACCACTAGATTCCTATCTCTTTGTGAACGTTTTGAGTTTGGGGTGAATAGACTTTCAAAGGAGGGACAGAAATCTCTCAGGTTTCATTAAAAATATCTTCATTTATGTTTCGAAGATGAAAGTCTTATCGGTTTGGAATGACATAAGAATTTTCATTTTTGAGTGAGCTACCCCTTTAACTAGGCATAACCTAGTTGCATAACCTATGTAAATAATATAATCATCAGTTACTACACTAGTTCATGCTAAAGTTTTGTAACTTTATCACAGGACAGAGATGAGAACAGAAGTGAGTGGACAAGTGTTAGAGACGTGTGTCGCCACACACCTGCCAGCCTGATACACACACACACATACACACACACACACATAAACAATCTGACACTCTGCCCCATGCAACCCAGTTCTCAAACACATTGTGCCCACTTCCTCTGGAATGACTCAAACATACTCTCTTTGTAAGATTGTAGCATGTCTGACTTTGCATGTTTGCAGTTGTTTGTGGTCTGAACCCCCCAAAATACATAAAATCAGATTTTTACAAACCCAATCTGAACCACATAAAAAGATGTTGTTTCATATCTAATAAAATGAGAGTTTGAAAAATTGTTTAACTTTAAACGTTCAAATCATATTTCATGTAGTTTTTCATCATTTGTGATATGATGCAACTGTAACATCATACTGGCATTCAGTATGTAATGAATGGGACATGAGCAAACAAGAAAGGAGTTTCAGACACTGCATATTCACTATTATTAGTAAATACAGTCTGACACTGATGTTGTTTTTCAATTCTCTCTACGTCTTGCATCTTTTGCCGTCGTGTTGATGCAAAAGTCGTTACTATGGGAACTGATGTAGATATAGCAGATATTGACTACTGTATGCTGCTTGAACAAATGAATCAGAATTCATCACTTGCAATATGACAGTGCAGATTAAAAAAAAAAACAATTGGTATTACAAAGCTCATGGTGTCTTCAGCAGTACGAATTGCCACTAGCAGTGAGTTTTGAGACAGAAATGCAGATAAATGTGTGAAAGGGGCAGGATTTACTGGTAGATCTACAGGGATGAACACTGAAATCTCATTCATTCGTACGGTCGGTAATTGGGTCTCCATAAGCTCCTGCTCTGCGTTATACCTCCAATATGTCTTGGAATACACACACCTGAGTCTAGGTGCACATCCACACACACGCATGCTTGAGCTTCCATCAAAGTCACAGCAACGGTCTGGATCAGAATGTAAATCTGGAAAGAGTGCTGAACTTTCTAATCACCTTGTTTACTTGCTGCGATTGGGCTGTTTGTCTCTCTCCAGCAGCATTCGATTGCACTCTGAAAACAAATGCATGTTTCTGATGAGCTGCACAGATTTCACACTTGGAACAACACCATTTCTCTCCCAGCATGTTTGTGTGCTCGTGAGTCTGTTTGCACACAAATCCAAAGGCCAGATTTGTTTATCGAGTTAATTAGTTATTTTATAACTTGGATCTCAAAAGGTTCTGTCGATGCTCTTCTCCATACTGTGGAATAAATCTGGTTCAAATCAAAATGTCCAGCATCCCCTCAAAACTGACCTGGTGTGCTCATTAGAAACCTGGCAGTCCTCAATTAAGTGGTCTAGACTCTTCAGAGTTTTGATGATGATGTTGTGGCCATATTCCATGACACAGAGCAGAGCCTGAACATAATTCTGAGTTTCAATGACATATAAGGGTCTCCAAGATAAAGAAATGGATAAATCTTTAAAAATCTAGTAAAAGATAATAGAAATATACTCTTTGGTTTCAAATGGTTTTTGAAAAACTTGTATACATTTTTCTCAGAAATATTTAATTTCTTAAAAGTTTGAACTTGGCCTCAACACATGATTTGATTGACAAAAGTTTTTTAAATATTCAATAATAATCAGTGAAGAACAATTGATGTGGGAGGAAAAACAAGATATTGTGGCCACAATTTAACTAAATTAAAATGAGGTGGGGGGAAATTAGTAGAACATTTAACTAAAATGATGGAACAAATTAATAAAATGAAATATCAAATTAGTAAATTGTGCGAACGATGTCTTATATTTTCCCCCGCATGTCGTGTGTAGGTCTGTACTTTTGAAAAAAAAATTCGGTAACACTTTAGTATAGGGAACATGTATTCACTATTAACTATGACTTTTCTCTCAATAAACTCCTAATTTACTGTTAAGTTTAGGTATTGGGTAGGATTAAGAATGTAGAATAAGGTCATGCAGAATAAGGCATTAATATGTGCTTAATAATTACTAATAAACAGCCAATATTCTAGTAATATGCATGCTAATAAGCAACTAGTTAACACACCCTAAAATAAAGTGTTACCAAAATTTCTAATAAAAAATAATAAAAGATTATAAGATTCCCAAACTATAATTTCTTTTCAAGCAATATACTGTTTTAATGAGGATTTTTTTTCCTTCATTGTGGTATCGAGACAATATCATTTTGACATTTTGACTTTATAGTCCAAAATTTTATTTCTGAAATTAAAAACATGCTGATCTAAAAAGAGATGTATTTAACTAAGCACTTTTTTCTTTCACTTTTCCTATAGGAATTAGTCAAATATACTAATGACACCACTGAAAAGAGCAACCTACGAGTAGCCCTTGATGCCATGAGAGTAAGTATCAATTTCTTATGGAATCTACAGCAAAAACATACAGAAAGTACAGATTAACAATATTAAATGCTTGTGAATGCTTTAACATTACAGTTTTTTTTCTGAACTGCTAACACACAATTCATGAAACAATTCACAATTTTCTCACAACTGTAAACACAAACTTGTAACTACACACCAACTTCCACATCAAACTTCCACGTCAAAATCTAATATTTCAGTCAAAAACATATTCACTCCTGTCAAAATCAAACTTTTGCCAAACAGATGACACACAAAACCTGCAAATACTACTTTTCCTTTAAAAGAATAAGAGAAGTTCAAAAACAAAATAACTAAACATGAAATGTGTATGCAACACAGTACAGGATACTGTCAATACATAAAGAAATAAATTCTCCATCCTCTGCACCTTCAGCCAAATTTGAGGGTGTACATGTGCTACAGTTTACTGGACACAGAATAGTGAAATTTCTCTCATATAAAGTACTGTTACTGTGTACTGTAATTATATTGTATGTGTAAGTAGTATAAAACCCTGTTGATGATTCTAGGATGCAATTTCTAAAGCACAATCACCTGTGCTCCTGTTTATATTATCCCGAGATTCTGATTGGTGTGTCATCGTTTTTGCTACTGAATGTTTACTGATGGGTAAATGTGTGCTATTTGAGTTTACATAGTGACACTTTAGTTAATTATACTGTTTCTGTTTTCTGAATGAGAACAAATAAGGGCATTTTTGTGTAGAGTTTTGCAGAAATCATTAAGAAAATTGGAATGTGTGTGAAAACAAGTGAAATGTGTTTATAGTTTTGAGAAATGTGTCTTTGTTTTGAGAATTGAATAAATGGTTTGGGAAATTGTGTCAAATGAATCAGTTATAGTGTGTTAGCAATCGAGAAAAACTGTAAATGCTTAAAGGTGCAGTAAGCGATTTCTGAGAAACACTTTTTGATTTTTTGAAATCAACCCAAACAAAGCCCTCCCTTCATTGTTCTGCCCCCCAAATGTATGAACACACAATGCAAGAGTGGATGTCTCTTTATCATAGCAAGATGATGAACGAACGAC
Organism: Hypophthalmichthys nobilis; assembly: GCA_037950665.1. Lineage (NCBI taxonomy): Eukaryota > Metazoa > Chordata > Actinopteri > Cypriniformes > Xenocyprididae > Hypophthalmichthys > Hypophthalmichthys nobilis. The sequence continues at coordinate 21,893,879 of CM075488.1, forward strand.
AAGGGAGAATAAAAAATGAACATACAGTACACAAGAGTATATACAAGGAAGAATTTGTTGTTAGTCTACAGCAGCACACCAGCTCCAGACAAACAATGACACTCAAAACTGTCCTGTTACTACAGCAAACATTACAGCATATCTTGGTTCTGTACATAGCAAAAACAATGTTTGTACCTCACATCCATTTTCAGGCCTTCACGCTAAGGTCTCTCCAGCGCTGGAAAGTTTTTCTAATATTAACACAGAGCATGTCGCTTTAAAAGTAGCCAATGTAGTTTTGTCGCAGTCATGAACCGTGAATGGCTACTTGCTAGCTGTTGTTGGTGGTACAGTCTGAACTTTAGGTTGTATGGTGCATTTTTGTCAATGTTCAGGAGTACACTAACATATAGATGGCCTCAAAGCTAACACAAACATGGACTAAAAGCCACAAAACTCTCATTTTAAGATGTCACACTCCTTACCAGCTCTTTAGAATGTGACGTCAGATCATTCCTGCATATACTTGGTAATGTTTCCTTTAATATTGATGAGATTATGGGGTTCTAGTATGTGAAGTGATGTCAAAGGCTCATTTCTGTCTCACTGGCAGAGTAGGTGGAAAGCAGATTAATGGCTATGTGAGGAGCAGTAATGGAACAGAGGCCTGCGATGATTTAATTTGTCGGAATTATCCTCTCAGTGTTGATTGGTTTAGCCGGATGGGAGCGGTGAGAGTTGCTCAGACAGGGACTGAACTCATCTACCTGCCTGCCTGTAAAATGGTGTGTTTAATTTAGACTCATAAGTGAGTGTTTGAGCAGAGACTGCCTTTTAATATGGAAATCAGCCGAGATCCACGTCATCCCAGCGGGGTCTTTTTAAAGGCCTCTTTTGGTATCTGGAGATGTTTGTACTCGCTGATGAAATGAAATAATTTCCTGTGGAGAGATAAATACTGGATATATTTTTCATTAATTTTTCATTCATTTCATAATTTTTTTATTACTAATTATTCTGTATTATGAACACAATTTCATAATACAGAGTCAAAAGCTTATTTGAAAATGAACATGAATTTCATAATGTCTTTTTCATAATGGTTTGGTTCTCTTTTGCTTTAATTGGCAGCAAACTTAATAATCATGTTCTCCAGCATGATTTGAGTTTATTTTATTTTATTTTATTTTTTAAAAAAGCATCTCAGAGAATGAGTTACATGATCAATGTCGCAAATTTACTTATCTGATTAGTAACTTAGAAATAGTGGAGAATCTGACATTTCATTTAACATATTATATACACTAATGCTCAAAAATTTAGTAATAATATCAATAATATTTTTATTAAAAGAAAAATATTCTTTTATTTAGCAAGGACACATTCAATTTATCAAAATTGACAATAAACACATTTAATGATATTTCAAATAAATGCTGTTCTTTTGGACTTTCTGTTCATTAAATAATCCTGAAAAAATGTATCACAGTTGCCACAAAAATATTAAGCAGCACAACTGTTTTCAACATTAAGTTATATAAAAAATTAAGCATATTAGAATGATTTCTGAAGGATCATGTGATGCTAAAGACTGGAGGAATGGCTGCTGAAAATTCACCTTTGCCATCACAGGAATAAATTACATTTTAAAATATATTAAATTTTAGAATTTTTTTTTTATTATTGTAATCATTTTTCACAATATTACTTTTTTTTTTTTTTTTACTGTATTTTGATACAATAAATGCAAATAAATAAATGCCTTTGTATTAAGAGATTTCTTTCAAAAACATAACTTTTGAGCAGTTGTGTATATAATTTTACATCAACGTTTCTTTATTTTTAAAAAAAAAAAAATATATATAAAAACTTCACACTGGTCACACTTTATTTTAATGTCCTTGTTACATTGTAATTACACAAATGAGTACCGAGTAATATTAATTAACAACATGTACTTAATATACAGTAGGTTTAGGGTCAGTGTTTGATTTAATGTTAGTTGCTTGTAATTAAGCATAGTTTACTACAGTTATTACTGTAGTAAATACTTTATGTAATGTGTAACAAGGACAGATCAAAATAAAGTGTTACCAAAGCTGAATTACCATTCTGTTTATTTTCCTGTTTATTTTGTATAATAATGTGTGTGTGTGTGTGTAAATATATATATATATATGTATGTTTATATATATATATATGCATAAATCTTTGTCATTTTCTTTTTCTTCATTAAACAGGACTTAGCCCAGTATGTAAATGAGGTGAAAAGAGATGTTGAGACTCTGAGGGAGATTGATCAGTATCAGAGATCCATTGAGAATTTGGTAAGTTGTACATAATAAGCATGACCTCTGCTTTTAAAAGCATAGTCTATTTACATCATCGTTGTTTTCCTGTCTGTCCATGAACTTCCCTTAACAGAATCAGTGCTTACTTTTGTACGGAAGACCAAAGGGTGACGGTGAAGTCCGTTTGGTGTCAAATGTGGACAAGCGTAGACAGGACAGGTGAGGCTTAAGGCAAAAACCTTTACTGCAGCCCACTCTTGTTTTTACTTTAATGTCATGTCATGACGTGTCGATGCTGCAGACATATTTTTTTGTTCGACGTCGCTGTCATCGTCTGCAAGAGGCGTGGGGACAACTATGAGATGAAGGAAGTGATCGACCTCAATCATTTCAGGATCACCAATAACCCCACCACTGATAAGGACAGCAAAAAGGTCAGTGTAGTAACATAGTAACAGCAGTTTGTAGGCTCAGAAAACAGCACCCAAACATCAAACAATACTTTTCTCTTATGATCCCAGCATCTGCTCATGTTCATCATATTGTTCCATTCTGAAGGGTTTTATAGAGGTCGGACTAGCACGGTTCAAGTGTACTGTAGAATAGAAATCACTCCAGAGTTCTTGTCTTCTCCACACATGGCTCCAATAACTCTCCCTTAGATCTCTTTTGAACTGTTAGAGTGTCATAGAATAGTCTTTGCTGATTTTTTTTCTCTGTAAAAAGTGTTCATGTCCTCTAGGATACTGTAGGATATTCTAGCAATATCCAAACCATTTTAAGGACGGTGTGACTTACCAAAGTGCATTTTTATGCAAATTAGTTGTGCTGTTGTAAGCTCTTTGAAACCACATAAGTCAGTAAAAATTTCACTTGCAGTACATAGGAAAAGTTGAGGTCTTTATCATTTCTGATCGAATACACTAAGTAAAAAACAAAAGCAAAACATTTTTTAAGATCAAGTAAATAATGCTGGAAAAATAACAAAAGTTCAAACAAAACTATATATATAGTGTTCATGAGATGCGATGTTGCCCTTTTTTTCTGTGTTTGCTATCCATGTACATTTCTTATAGAACATAATACTGAAGTTTTAAAAGCAAGTTACTAAAGGAAACAACTTTCATGGGACTGTTTAAATTATAACGCAATAAATCTTCTTAAAGTTATTTAATTTAAATAGGCAATTGACAGCAAAATTGTAATATATTTTAAAGATTTTTTTTTTTTCACGCACATTTGTATGAATATATTTATATTTAAATTTATCAACTAATAAGCTATGCCTGTATATGTGAGTCAACTGTCATTCAACAGCCTAAAATTTAACAGCCTGGCCTTATAATCAAGCTATCCCTTAGACTGTAATGGTAAGTACAACTGAGATCAGGCTGGAAAGCCCATCGCAGACTGTTGCAGAGAGATGTTACTGCTCTTTATGAGCATTGATGGCTGGAAAGCCCATCGCAGACTGTTGCATGTCAACTCAAATTCTGCATGCTGAACCAACTTCTGTCAAAAGACTTGGTTGTTTTTGACAACAAACAGTCTAAAATCTGTTCATTGTGCAGAGTATCCCATGTCGTGTGGCCATATTAAATTGCGAATGTATAGAGGTTGCGGAACTTTGTACTTAGATCGATGCTTTTTTTTTTTTTCCAGTCTGTGGAGGCACACAGCTCAACCTCAGGTTACCTTTGGTTTTCTGATGTTCTTTTTGGGCTTAGCAATAGTCATACAGATGTAAAAATAATGCGGATGTGTCTTTAAACTTTTGATATTTTTTTCTCTTTTATGCCTTTCACCAAAAGGAAGGTTTCTTCTGAACAGATGGTCTAGTGAAATCTGTCTCAAGGAGACCTTGGACAGGCAAAGCCCCGCTGGCTTTTCTGTTTGAAGTGCCTTTCTGCCCCTCCTCAGGACACATACACACACTTAATACACTGATGGATCTTATTCCTTCAACTACAAAACACATACACACAAACATGGCCACATACAAATATTTAAAAATATTGTAAAACTGTTATAATAGCCATCATTAATAACTTTAACAAACATTATCATATTATGTAATGCTCAAGGGATGTATTTTCTTCTTTTAAAATAGTGTATATAACATTTATACATTTACTTTTGGAGGAAAGAAAAGTTTGTAATAGTAATGATATTGCAGGCTAGGGCTTTAATGATATTTAAATAAAAAAGACTGCTATTACTTTTAAAGTCTCGTCTGGATTGAATTTATAAATAAATTTGCTGATAAGAATGTTTTTTTCCTTTTTAGGGAAAGAAATTAAAGTTTTTAGTATGTGCGTGTGCTGAACTCATGCTCATATTTTAGTCTTTTGATAACACACAGAACAGAAATATAATGCTTTTAATGTTAAATTAGATACATTTATTGATTGCATTAACCAAATTTATGTTCATAAATTAACATGTAAACTCTGGCAGCTTATTTTTTAATATATATATATATATTTTTACACAAACTATTTATCTGTTAAGCATTATGTTAGGTTTGTTATTATCCTCTTGATAAGAGTTATTGTTGCCAGAAATACTTGCCAAAATTGTCTGACTGGATCAGTGTTATTTTAGTATTATTTATATACTATTTTAGTATTTATTACTATTTTGAATTAACTTTTATAGTTAATTAAATTTCATTTTAATTTTGGTATTTGTGTGTTTTTGTCTTTTTTATATTTCCATTTAGCAGTTTTTTTATTATTATTATTATTTTTTTTATTACACTTTAAGTTTTATTAATTTAACAATAGTTTTAGTTTTACAACACTGGCCTGGATAGAGGCAAGGATGGGATGCTGCAACATTAGTCTGCATAAATGCTACGCCACACAAATGCACTCATGCACACACATACACATTTTCACATACACACTGGATAGTTGGTGATGAATGTGTCCACTCCTCCAAGGTTGCCTCTGGCTGTCTATTACTGTGTAAAATAAAAAGAGCCCCTTTCCCCCTCACCCACCAAGCCTTACTGCCATCTCCCATCACAGCTTTAAACCAAAAATCACAACCCCTTAATTTTCCAGAACGTCAACTTTTTGTGCCACTTATTACAAAAAGTCGTAATGTATATGCATATTTGAAAGTTAGGTCTTTACATACAAATCTAATTTGTATCAGTTATTTTTCCTTTTCTTGTCCTCTGGCAGTGGTGCTACGGGTTCTTCCTCACCCACCAGCAGGGGCAGAGTGGATTTGAGTTCCTGTTCAAGACAAAAGAGCTGAAGAAAAAATGGCTGGACCAGTTTGAGATGGCCATGTGAGTTTGAAACTTTGTTCCACCCAAAAATCACAATTCTGTCGCATTTACTTACCCTCATGTTGTCCCAAACCTGTTGTCCCAAAAACCTTAATTTCTTTTCGACTGAAGAAAGAAAGACATGAATATCTTGGATGACATGGGGGTGAGGAAATGATCAGGAAATTTTAATTCTGAAGTGAACTAATCCTTTAATCTGCATTCAAAAGTTCCCTGCAACTTTGGCCAATGCAAATTCCAGAATAGTGCACATGACAAAAGGAAACATTTGCTTTTTTATGTTAGATAGAGAAAATGTTTGCAAACATCATCTTCTATTCAATAAGGCATCCAACATGATTATATCACTGTCAAGCAGCTTACATTTTGCACCTGTGATGCTGTTGAGATTTGATGGCACAATGTATTTACCAGGACTACGCTGAAAGAAATGAAAAGAGAGACGGAGGGGAAAACTAACGAGAGTTCTGATTTGGAAATTGTGTAGGTTCAAGAGGATACGCCGTCTCTCATGCCGAGAGTCTGAAATGATGTTTCCTCTCCTGCTTGATTTATATGTCACCCTTTAAAAAATTTGTTTCTGTACGCACACATATACATGTGGTTGACTGCGTGATGATCTGAAAGGTGCATTCAAACAACAAATTACACCTGCTGCATGCGCACTGCTCTCTTGATGCAGGAATCAATCTTAGAGTCGTTCGAGTAAAGAGCTTCCCTACTGCTCTGATTCGTGCCCAGAATTGGAAGTTCTGGTTCTGGCCCCTACAGGCCACAACATTCAGCAACGCTCCTACCCCGTTCTCTTTGGCCTCTTAAACATGCAGTTTAACTCACACAGTTTGTCATGCGCTCATTTCCAATCATCCAACTTTGCACTATCGTTTTCCATATTTCTCATTTTCCATTTCAGATCTAATATTCGCCCAGAGAATGCCATGTTTAACTCTCACTACTTCAAAATGCACACTTTTGAGAGGGCCACCACCTGCAGCTCCTGTCATATGCTTCTCAGGTGAGCTGTCATTGCACTTTCAATTGTGTGCTGAAACAAGTTAATAAATATTTACCAGTCACATAATTAAAATAGTGTTTAAAGACCCTATGAAATTGCTTGATGAGCACAGTGTTTTCTGTGCAGTGATATTCTCATTTTATTGGACAAAAGTTTGCTGAAAAAAATGCATCAGCAATACCTTTTCCCCGTTTTCTCAGTGAAAAAATGATTGTAAATGTGTATTAATCTTCTAAAATATAGTTTATAGACCTTATGCGCCAGAGAAACAATCTTTATAATTTTGTGTTTGAACTTCCGTTTTTTGCGGTAGCTCTATATATTTCTATAGCATCGCTGTCAAAAAATTATAAGCTGATGAAGTGGATTTACTTATTGTAGAGTTAACGAAAATTATAATGAGCATTGTAATGTTTGAAGCGGATGTCATAACAAATGAGGCTGGAAAGGGTAGGAAGATTTTAAAATGAGCAGTTCATTCATAAATCCGTAAGGTCTTAGCTTCATGCTGTGGAAATTCAAACTGGAGGACAGAACACAACGAGTGAAGTGCTGAAAAGGGGCGGGGCTACATACAGTTCTATAGAACATAGTCAAAGTGGACGCCATATTGAATTTTACGCAGAAGAAATCAAGGCTGCGAGGGATAGACTTAAGGCCTTAAGTCCAGACTTAATGATGAAGATTTAGATTCAAATGTTATTAAAATGTTTAGATTTAGATTTAAAATTTAAATAAATGAAATGGTTGTAAATAAAAATAATTTACAAATTTGTTGTAAATTTAAAAAAATAGCAGAGTCCACACCACAACTATAAAGATAATGCCACAGAGAAACAATGTCGTTAGAATCACTTTCAGAATGATTTTTTTTTCCAGCTGATGAGTGATAAAAACATTGACAGCCAATCAGAATCCATCCTGATTTAAAGCATTTAAAATGGTGAAAATGACAAAACTGACATGACCTGAAAGTTGATTTCATGGGGTCTTTAATAGTCATGTATGCTGCATGTATGTAAATGAATGAAAGTCAGCGTTGACTCATGTGACCTTTTTTATCCTACTACTCCTCAGGGGAATTTTTAACCAAGGCTACCTTTGTACTAAATGTGGAAACGGGGCTCATAAGGGCTGTCTGGGAAAACTAGGAGTCTGTGGAAGGGCAGGTAATGGTCAGTAAAGAGCGTCTCCATATTAACATTTTATATTTGACAACAAAAGAATAGAGAGCGAGAGAGAAGCGACAATCACACTTCCTTGAATGACTTCCTACCTGGTTTCCGTATATACGCTTAATGGCACCCCTCCAGTTCTAAATAGTATGAAAAGAAAGAATCACTGATGACTGTCACAAACTTTTGACTGAATTATACTGGAGTTTATACCCAGATGATTCCCGATTCTTTTTCATATCAGGCCCATGGGTTTTCTGACTTGACATAAATATTTCAGTGTTGTAATGTAACTGTCATGCTATAGTCTGAAGGTAATGCCAAGCTGGAATATTCCCTTACTATAAGAATAAAAGGTCAGAATTCAGTTATGTTTCACACTCTCAAGGGCCAATGTTTTTGCATTCTGCTGCATGTCCCTTTTCCATTGTTTTTCTATGCAAACGTGCTAGACAGACGTGTTTGACCACTGCATTTGCGTCTAAAACACGGTGCACAAGTTAAAAGTTATAGAAAGTTTTTAACATAATATACAAAGCAAGGAGTATGAACATAGTGACATAACAAGAGTAGCTAAATAAATAAAAAAATAAAACAAATTAAAGAACAAAACAAATGGGCTAACATTGGCATAGAAAGGCATTGGCATAGAGAACTTTACATAAAGGTCTATTATGCAGAATTTATGTGCCTCACATAAAAACAAACAAACAAAAAAACAAGCCAAACGTGTTTTGCATGAAAATCCCCTTAGTGTGGCTCTCTGGATATAAGGCAGCTATTTTAACTGTACCTACTTGCTGGAGAGGTCTATAATACTCAATATAATGCCACAGAATTGTAATTTGTGCTTGTGTAGCCTTTTTGCCACTTTTACAGTTTTCTTTTATTCTCTCATTATGATCTCAGGTGCTGCTGTTCAAAAAGCACAGGTGAGATAACCGACGTTAATCTAAGTCTAAATTGATTGTCTATATGGTACACTTCAAACATAATGCATTCTATTTTGGAAGTAGAGGAAAATTATTGTATAATGCAGTCCGAAGTATAGTACATGTATATTATTGACCTTTAAATTTATGTTTACTGTACTGACAAAATGCTTTCTTAAATAGTAATGACAGAATCATTGTTAGACCGTATCTTTGTGTCAGTGTAAAATCATTTTGACAATATTTTTACCAGTGTTGCAAAAAGCAGATAATAATAGCTGAGTGTGTACATATTGCAGAGAATCTGTTAATGATATTCTCTCTCCTCTCTTATTTCACAGAGAAAGACAACACCTAGGAGACAAGAAGACCCAGGTAGGTGTCTTTGTCTTCAGCATGCTTCTGTATATAGACTGTGAAGTTCTGAAGACTGGTGTAAACAACTTTTATATACTGTATTTTTATACATAGTCGTTTGTTCCCCATCATCACCCTTATTGTTGTTTGTATGAGGAGGTTCATTCAGGTGCTAATTGCTGGGAACTTAGTAAGTAATTACTTAGTAAGTTACTAGTAAGTCATTCTGTGAATTCAGATCTATGTGGCCATTCCAGATGATAACAATACACAGTTTATAATCAGAATGACTACTTTAAGCAGTTCTTTTGCACTTGCTTTTATGACCTTTTAGTACATCATGCAGTATGTACTGCAGAACTATTTAAAATGAACTAGTGAAGAACAAATAGTGATCAAAAAATGGTGAGAAATGTAAAGTACTTTCATCTAAATTTTAAATGGCACCTATTATGCAAAATCCACTTTTACATGGTGTTTGGACATAAATGTGTGTTGGCAGTGTGTGAATACAACCACCCTACAATTATAAAAATCCACCCTCTCCTTTTTATTAAATCCCCATTAAACCAAAGCAGTGTCATTAGAGATGCCGTTTTGATTCTTTGAGCAGTGTGACGCCACACTGCTCAGTGACTGACTGACAGTCCTTCATTACCATAGTTTCCACCCTCGGCGAGTTGTGCGTTGTCCGCCATTTTCTCTGCACTTCAGCAGCTTTACCGACAACAATGTCTCGTAAGCAATCTCGGTGTTCTGTTGTTGGATGTAAGAGTGAACATAGGAGTCTTCATTTTCTTTCAACATCTGAGCCACTGAGGACGCAGCAGATTAATTTTTGAAGGTAATGCGCCCCAAAATATATCTAAATTCATTTATGTCTGCGTGAATCATTTCACTTCAGACTGCTTTGTGAACGAGGGTCAATGCAAAGGGACAGTACAAAACATAGGTTTTGCTAAAAAGTTGTTACTCAAGGATAGATCAGTACCAACTGTTTGTGATCCAGCTTATAGTCTCCGAAGCGATACTGGTTATGGCAGCAATGAAGGGGAGAGCATGCATGTTATTACAGTTCATTGGAGTTGTTTTTACGGATATAAAGTTTACCAATTTATTAAGCACCCCCATTGAAAAAAGAATAAGGTCTGTATATATTTGTTTACAGTTAGTTGTAACTGGTATTTTTGTGTAATTCGATCGCTGTGTATGTTAATGCAAGGGAGAGAGAGAGTTTATGGATACTTCTTGTACTGTATATTGAGTTCTTCATAAACTTCATAAAACTCATCAGAAAAATTTTGGCCATCATTCGGACAGGGTCCGCTACAACAGGCTTGTACTAATAGTGGATAAAAGCAAGATGACAACATAATTTATAACTGTAATTAAACTCCGCCCTCTTCTTGAAAGGGGGCCGCGATCAGCAGCTCATTTGCAATTAAAGGGACACAAAAAACGCTTGTTTTTGCTCACCCCCCAAAACTGGCTATTTTAACCTGCTATAAAAATGATCTGTGGGGTATTTTGAGCTAAAACTTCACATACACACTCTGGAGACATCAGAGACTTATTTAACATCTTGTAAAAAGGGGAATAATAGGTGCCCTTTAACCTAGTGTTGGGAAAATAATCCATGGATCTATCAACTACATGTATAATACTCTAATTTTAAAAAATACAGTAACATACTTAACCATTTATTATAATGTGGACATTCTTTTGTGTTAAATTTTGTTGAAAGCATTTACCATTAAAAAACAAATCTATTGAATTGCATCGCAGAATATTCTGCCAGGATTTCTAGCCATGATCATTCTCAGAACCATGTCACAAATCATATGAGACATGTTATTTGAGTTATTGAAAATAATTTCAAAATTTAATGAAATACCATTACAATACCATTGTATACCATTACAAAATGAATGAATGAATGAATTAATTTTGTAATGGTATAGAATTTCATTAAATTTTGAATTGATCAAAAGTTAAATGAGCAATCATGTTTCTTGTAAAAAGTTTTTTTGTCAACTGTGGCAACATTGTTATGTGTTTTGTCATTCTCAGAATTATTACTTAACAGTCAGGAGAGCTTCTCATTTTGCTCCAAAATCACTGCTACATCATTTTATTTTCAGAATGGTGAAACTTCGTGCTCAGCTTAAACAGGTGCTGATTTTCAAAATTGCTGCTGTTCTGTTTTGCTCTACTGGGATTAAATAACAATCCTGAAGTGCTGAAAGGGTGTATTCATATTGATGGGAGGAAGAAGTGGTCAGAAACAATAAATTAGAAACTAGTGCTGGGCGGTATGACCAAAAATTTATATCACGGTATTTTTCAAAATTATATCGGTTTCACGGTATATGACGGTATTTTTATCCCCTATGCATGACCGGGCATTAACCACATTTTCTACTGATTGAGAGAGGAAATACTGCAGTAGATTGACTAGAATGCCCTGTTTTACTGTCATGATGAGTGAATATTGTAGAAAAATTCCACACTAGAGTTAATACAGGTTTACAAAGCCCCACAAAATTATGCTGTGGGGAGACAACAACCAATAAAACACAGACCTGCAACACACTCATTACAGACACATGAATATTAAAATATGACCATGGAGATAGAAAAAAAAAAAAGAGTTGAGGGCACCTTAAGCATTTTAAAAATCTAACCCTATATAACAACAAACTGCCAAAACGAGGGAGAAACGCGGAAGAACATTTAAACTGTCTAAGGATATTTTCAGTACATTTAAGAGCACTACAGTCTATGAACAAATGACACACGTAAGTTTAACACAGAAAAAATAAAGCAGTTAAATTTTTGCCCATTCTTCTTTGAATTATCAGTCTATTTATTAACTTACATCGTCTTCTGTGTAGCAGAATAACCCATCGTGTCATCGCAGTCGTGATCAGACGTACAGTTCAGTGTCCTTTGCATAACGTTACATTTCATTTGAAGAAGACGTGATGAAATATGTGCGCATACACGCTGCTGGTTCATGTTTAGAGCACTAGAGTATATGAAATAGGTCCATAAAAAACTTAAACACGCTCGCTCCGGTCTATATAATATGATCCATGTGGAGAACGTTGTTAATCTCATCACGGCGCTCCGCGCAGAAACCGCTCTATCTTGCGCGCCACGTGTAGTTTGAATTCTCCGCTGTAATCGAGGCGACAGCCATTTGTAGTGGTGTCCGAAACCATAGTGGACGTTATTCAGTGCACTCATTCAATCTCACATTGCACCGCAATAACGAGTGTACAGCCGATGTACACACAACGGCTGTCCGAATTCACTCACTCGTTTTCATTCACTCTTTCAAGTGAACAATATGAGTGGATAACGTAGGGAATAGTGAATGAGGCTTTAGGGGGTGATTTCGGACTTACCATAGGCTGTGATGCGATCTCAGCTGTGCTCTCACTACAGTGCAACAGTGAAACGGAACCCCCCTCAAACAGTGACGGGCTGCCCCGCTTTCCGAACGTTGGTTAAGCGACACATACCGGTATTGCGGTATCATCAAAATTCATATCATAACAAAAATAAATACCAGTATTCGGTATGAACCGGTATACCGCCCAGCACTATTTGAAACAGCACAAAATTGTAACGCATTCATAAATGGATTCTTTCTTCAGGAAGTCTAATGTTCACATCAATTTCAGTTACAATCTTGGTTCAGGCCATTGAAGATAAGTCAAGTTATAAATTAACCAAGAACACATCATGGGATATTCTCATAATCCTCTTGGATATCTTCCTTAGTTTACTTACATGGATGAGTTGTTTCAGGATCATTAACAGCCACACTTTTCTCTTCCACAGATCTGCTACTAAACTGTACTTGTATCGCCAGTTATGGTTTTAAGAATTCTGTCACAAATTCGACACTCCTGGTAAACACCATATAAAACACCTGGGATGTCAAATATGTGTGTCCTTTTAGTTACCTTCAAGCAAGGGCCGCTGAGCACCATTCATAGCTGCCAGGGTCAATCCAATGGGCTGTAATGGCAGGAAAACCCCTCTGCGTGTCCAACAGTCAGTAGTGTTCACATTACACCTTAGTTCCATTTCAAATGGGAACTCGCACTTTGTCCTCTAGACACACCTCCAGTGTGACTGGTGTCTGAAGCACATGTTTAAATGAGACAGTGTCATTGGCCAATAACAGTCCGTGACGTCACTACTGGTGCAACCGTGAGTATAAAAGGGCACCTTTGTGCATGAGTGAGGAGCATGTGTGTTTAGTTCTCGAGGGAGCTGAATGTGCGCATTGTAAGGATTTCTCAGTGAAAACCTCCATTCGCATCGTCCCTATTCTCTGTGGATGTGGAACGTGCATTTGGGTGGAATGCCTTCGACTTGTTGAAGAGGCTGGATGTACTGGGTAGGATGCATTCACAAAACTATCGAAAGAGACAGGTAAGAAGCTTTGTCTTTCTGTTCTCTTCTGAAGCATGGAAGTTAGTGTTTGCACAAGTGTGTTCGGCTCTCAAGGGAGTTGAAGGCACTCATAGCAAAGCATTCGTGGTTGTTCTTGTATGATTCTTTCAGAGTGACAGAATCTGGCATTTGAACTTGCCGCACTTAACTCCTGAGAGGGTTAAATGTGTGTTGTGTGATGCGGTCGCAGTGACTTGTTGCACCCAGGCTGGACTCTCTTGAGGGATGAGAGTATAGCACCTACTCTCTGCGGCTAGGGTCCCGTGGCTGGCATTGCGGTAAGGCAGGATCGAGTGCGGGGGTTGTAGGCAGAGCACGGGAAGAGTCGAACAAGAATATTTTTGTTTAAGCTCCTCTTGCTAGCTCTGGTACTGCTACGGATTAATTTGCTAGATCTAATTCTGAGGAATTAGACAAGAATTAAGGTTGCAGTTGCACCCCCTTAAGTACGGGTCCTTAAGGCCTTGACATCAAGCATGGTGGCTCTCCGCGGGCCGCTGTGATAAGCTGTCTTAAAGGTTGAGTGTAGTTTGGCCTCTTCTTGCAAATAGAAAGTCATTTTGCTGAGGATTCTGCTCTCATGAGCTCCACCTAGACAGAGATATCAAGTTTGTTAGCTCTCTGCGGGCTGCTGTGATAAGCTGTCTTTAAGGTTGAGTGCAGTTTGGCCTCCTCTCATTCTAGAGAGTCGTTCGGTTGAGACCTCCACTCACCTGAGCTCCATCTAGACAGTGATATCAAGTGTGTTGGCTCTCTGTAAGCCCCTGTGATAAGCTGTTTTTAAGGTTTAGTATGGTTTAGCCTCCTCTCATTTTAGAGAGTCGTTCTGCTCCATAATCCCTAGGGTTTAATATGGAGTTGGCCCACCCTTTGCAGCTATAACAGCCTCAACTTTTCTGGGAAGGCTTTCCACAAGGTTTTGAAGTGTGTTTATGGGAATGTTTGACCATTCTTTTAGAAGCGCATTTGTGAGGTCAGGCAGTGATGTTGGCGAGAAGGCCTGGCTCACAGTCTCCACTCTAATTCATCCCAAAGGTGTTCTGTCGGGTTGAGGTCAGGACTCTGTGCAGGCCAGTCAAGTTCCTCCACAACAAACTCACTCATCCATGTCTTTATGGACCTTGCTTTGTGCACTGGTGCGCAGTCATGTTGGAACAGGAAGGGGCCATCCCCAAACTGTTCCCACAAAGTTGGGAGCATGAAGTTGTCCAAAATGTCTTGGTATGCTGAAGCATTAAGAGTTCCTTTCACTGGAACTAAGGGGCCAAGCCCAACCCCTGAAAAACAACCCTACACCATAATCCCCCCTCCACCAAACTTTACACTTGGCACAATGCAGTCAGGCAAGTACCGTTTTCAGGAAGTCTAATGTTCACACCAATTTCAGTTACAATCTTGGTTCAGGCCATTGAAGATAAGTCAAGTTATAAATTAACCAAGAACACATCATGGGATATTCTCATAATCCTCTTGGATAGAGAAGCGTGATGCATCACTCCAGAGAACACGTCTCCACTGCTCTAGATTGCAGTGGGGGCGTGCTTTACACCACTGAATCCGACGCTTTGCATTGCATGGCTTGGATGTAAGGCTTGGATGCAGCTGCTCGGCCATGGAAACCCATTCCATGAAGCTCTCTACGCGCTGTTCTTGAGCTGAAGGCCACACGAAGTTTGGAGGTCTGTAGCTATTGACTCTGCAGAAAGTTGGCGACTTCTGTGCACTGTGCGCCTCAGCATGCACTGACCCTGCTCTGTGATTTTACGTGGCTGAGTTGCTGTTGTTCCCAATTGCTTCCACTTTATGATACCACTAACAGTTGACCGTGGAATATTTATTAGTGAGGAAATTTCACGAATGGACAGTTGGCAACCTATCACGGTACCATGCTTGAATTCACTGAGTTCCTGAGAGTGACCCATTCTTTCACGAATGTTTGTAAAAGCAGTCTGCATGCCTAGGTGCTTGATTTTATATACCTGTGGCCATGGAAGTGATTGGAACACCTGAATTCAATGGCGGAGTGGGCATTGGTCCCCCAAAGTATCCTCTAGAGCAGTGGTACCCAAACCTGTCCTGGAGGACCCCCAGCCCTGCACATTTTGTCTCCCTCATCTATCACACCTGATTCAACTCATGTGCTCATTAGTAGAGACAGAAAGACCTGAAATGGGTGTGTCAGAAATAGGGAGACATACAAAATGTGCAGGTCTGGGGGTCCTCCAGGACAGGTTTGGGAACCACTGCTCTAGAGGATGCAGTGCGAGTTCCCATTTGAAAGGGAAAGTCTCAGGTTACTCATGTAACCATGGTTCCCTGAGAAGGGGAACGAGACACTGTGTCTGTCTACCCTTCTTTCAGATAAAGAAGTTGATGACATCTAATACAGGTGTCCTTTTATACTCACGGCCGCACCAGTAGTGATGTCACGGACTGTCGTGGGCCAGTGACATTGTCGCGTTTAAACACATGCTTCAGACACACTGGAGGCATTCCCCAAAGTGTCCTCTAGAGGATGCAGTGTCTCGTTTCCCTTCTCAGGGAACCATGGTTACATGCTTAACCTGAGACGTTACTGCTGCTGCCATCTTATTGTTCATGATACAGAACACCTCAGCCTAAATAGAGTATGATGTCATGTAGTAATGTCTGCTGAAAATTCAACTTTGCCATCAGATGAATACATTTTATTTTAAAATATATTCAAATTTAAATAATATTTCACAATATTACTGTTTTACAGTGTTTTTAATAAAATAAATGCAGCCTTGGTGAGCATAAGAGACTTCAAAAACATTTTAAAAAATCTTACCCCATACTTTTGAATAGTGTACACATATACATACATACATACATACATATAATGGTTATAATAGATGAACTATTAATTATTTGAAAAGGCATCACAAATTTGGCATTTAAATATGAAAGTAAAGGCAAGAACCTTAGTTTAGTAACAGAGGAATCATTCAGTCAGTTCAGTCTTTGGCTCAGATCTCCATAAACCTCTCCAATACATGTAAAACAACTGTTTTTTATGATCTGCTTTAAGATCTGGGCACCTGGCAGTATTAAAAACAACAAGTTTATAGACTGGATACTAAGAAGCTGTTTTATGCTAGAAGAAACCCCCAGCCTCTCTCTAAGGCTTCAGGGCGAGTTTATGCTTTTCCCCTGTTTTATTAACCACTATATACTGAGGCTCTAGAGAAAGAAACCATCTCAGATGATCTCCTTCTCTGTCATTGGTTAGTGTGACTGCCTCTGATTTAGTTAATGGGATCGTGGAAACAACAACTGCTGCTATGCATCACTTTATTTGTCCTGTGTGAATGAGAAAAGTGGACATTTGCTTTGGGTTGGGAGGGCCAACCACAGAGATCCAAAACAGTGCTGCAGTATTTTGGAGCAAAATCAGTGGCTATTTTGCTTGATGTAAAATTAATTTCCATGAACTGTTTATCAGAGGCCACTAAGCGTTTATTTACTTATAAGTGTATCATAAGCATATTGTTAAACACTTTTTCTTAGTTGCTTTGGGAGCTATTTTTCTGGCTTTTTTGTTGTTGTTTGTTTTTCGTCTTTGGGGAGAAATGTACATTCAGGCATATTTTGCCTAATTTCTCTTTTTTTCCCCTAATTTTTATCAATTTCATAAGGCATATAACTCATCACCTGTAATCTTTCATAGTTCCTCATTGTACTGTATTTAATTTAAATGTATTCACATGCCATTTGACATATACACTGAAAAAAATTATAAACGCAACACTTTTGTTTTTGCCCCCATTTTTCATGAGCTGAACTCATAGATCTAAGACTTTTTCTATGTACACAAAAGGCCTATTTCTCTCAAATATTGTTCACAAATCTGTCTAAATCTGTGTTAGTGAGCACTTCTCCTTTGTCGAGATAATCCATCCACCTCACAGGTGTGGCATATCAAGATGCTGATTAGACAGCATGATTATTGCCTTAGGCTGGCCACAATGAAAGGCCACTCTAAAATGTGCAGTTTTACTATATTCGGGGCATCCCAAACATGCTCAATGGGTGACATGTCTGGTGAGTATGCTGGCCATGCAAGAACTGGGATGTTTTCAGCTTCCAGGAATTGTGTACAGATCCTTGCAACATGGGGCCGTGCATTATCATGCTGCAACATGAGGTGATAGTCATGGATGAATGGCACAACAATGGGCCTCAGGATCTCGTCACGGTATCTCTGTGCTTTCAAAATGCCATCAATAAAATGCACCTTTGTTCGTTGTCCATAACATATGCCTGCCCATACCATAACCCCACCGCCACCATGGGTCACTCTATCCACAACGTTGACATCAGCAAACCGCTCACCCACACGACGCCATACACGCTGTCTGCCATCTGCCCTGTACAGTGAAAACCGGGATTCATCCGTGAAGAGAACACCTCTCCAAAGTGCCAGACGCCATCGAATGTGAGCATTTGCCCAAGTCTTTTACGACGACGAACTGCAGTCAGGTCAAGACCCAGATGAGGGCAACGAGCATGCAGATGAGCTTCCCTGAGATGGTTTCTGACAGTTTGTGCAGAAATTCTTTGGTTATGCAAACCGATTGTTGCAGCAGCTGTCCGGGTGGCTGGTCTCAGACGATCTTGGAGGTGAAGATGCTGGATGTGGAGGTCCTGGGATGGTGTGGTTACACATGGTCTGCGGTTGTGAGGCCGGTTGGATGTACTGCCAAATTCTCTGAAACACCTTTGGAGACGGCTTATGGTAGAGAAATGAACATTTAATTTATGGGCAACAGCTCTAGTGGACATTCCTGCAGTCAGCATGCCAATTGCACGCTCCCTCAAAACTTGCGACATCTGTGGCATTGTGCTGTGTGATAAAACTGCACATTTTAGAGTGGCCTTTTATTGTGGCCAGCCTAAGGCACACCTGTGCAATAATCATGCTGTCTAATCAGCATCTTGATATGCCACACCGGTGACATATCAAGATCACTACCACAGATTTAGACAGATTTGTGAACAATATTTGAGAGAAATAGGCCTTTTGTGTACGTAGAAAAAGTCTTAGATCTTTGAGTTCAGCTCATGAAAAATGGGGGCAAAAACAAAAGTGTTGCGTTTATAATTTTGTTCAGTGTATAATCTGTAATATTCAATGAGAAAATGGGTGGGACTTGATTGTTTCCATTGGGAATTGATTGAAAGTGGGCATTAAGTACCAGCATGTGGTCAAGTGGTTGAAAAATAAAAGGGTTTGGTGATGTCAGCGAAAAAGACTTTTCAGAAGTGACAGAGATCAAAAATCTTTTCTTTGGAATTATCTATGCAAAATAAGACCAGGGACCGGGTTTAGGCCAATTTTGATTTTATGTTTGATTTTGTTTTTACAGGTTTGCCAAAAATGTTGGTCATCAGAGATTATTTTGGGGTCCCCAGTCCTCAGGTTGGACCACCACTGAATGCTCAGATTGGTGATGTCATAGAGGTCATCTGTGCCGATCCTCACAGCTCCTGGTGGCAGGTCAGATAAAATACTACAGTATTTAAACACCATGTATTGTATTCTGTGGTGTCATGGGACCCTGAAGCTTGATCACAACATATATCAAAACAAACAGGGTGCACATAAACGTTTATACAGATATGTCTTGTGACATTTCAACCAAATGATAAATGCAGTAACCAGTATATATTTTATTTCAGTTAACTTCAATTTTATTTAAAATAATGACAATGCTTTTATGCTTTTGGTTTTAGTTTTATAATAACCCTGACTAAACCTAATCCAACACAAGTTCAGTACAATATATAAATGTTGAATTGAATAGTGACTGAAAACGTTCATTTTTCGCAATGCTTTCTAATATGCACTGAAACCTAAATGAGCCATCAGATATAGGGACTGCAGAGCACAGTCTTTGTTCAGGCATGTTTTGACATTGCAGTTTTGTCTCGAGCTTATTCTCACAGACTGCGTTATTTATTTCTGGCTCGTGCCGGGCTGTTGTGGCTCTTTTTCTCAATGGTTTATAGTGGCACTAAAACCTCATCTTCCTCCTGGTGTTGCTCCAATCTGGCCGACGTGCCTCAAACAGCTCGGCAGGGAATAGACACTTAGCAATATTTCCCATGCTTTATGCTGGGCTATTTCTGCCTGATAGCACATACTGAGGTTAAAAAAAAAAAAAAAATCACCTACAGGTCAAAAATGGATGCCAAGAGATTCACCGAGCCAACAGACTGCGACAGGCAGTGGCTAGACGTGCATGTCAGCCGTGGTTCTTCACGCACTAGGCAGGTCACGGAGGGGAGCGAGAAGCGCTACTATTGAATGATAATGCACATCACTGGTTTATTTTATCTTGTGTGAAACGACACTTAACTCTTAATAAGGCTACTAAATCTTCAGGGTCCCATGACACCAAAGAATGGAATTACAGAGCACTAAGCATCCATCTCCCATGTTACTGGAAGACAATTATCTCTGTCCTGTTGCCAGAACAGTGCAATCGATCACTGTAATTTAATTTGATCCTTTAGGCTGCCAACTGTTTACTCTAATGGGGTAATAAGTTTAATCTTTATCATACGCTTATCTGTGGCATAACAAATATAAAGGGCTTTCAAAAGCTATGGCGAAACATTATTAAGCCAAATAAATCATGAATACAGTTCCAGTTTGGGGCTCCAATCTAATTTGTGGTAGAGGTGCATTTTTCTGAAATTCATTTCATACTTGTTAGAGATGATCTTAAAGGGAGCCTGGAAAGAAAAGTATATATTTTTTTTCAGTATTGTTGTTTGAGAAGATACTCATTACTCCTTCAGTCAAACCTTCAGCCAAACTCGCAATCAATCATAGGCTGCTAAATTTTGGCATCTGGTTCCGCCACGTTCACAGCGCATTATAACCTCCCAGCTGTTGTTTCATACTGAGTGGGGGGAATTGTCTGTTTTTATCCAAAAATATACAGATAATTGTGGCTGAAGCCATGCAAGAAATGAGCCTATTTTAAAACTGGCATCCGGCCTGCGATTGCTCAATACAATCTATTGGGTGAGGACATAATATGAAACTTGAGTCTAATGTAATTCATAAATCCAAATGTGCTCGGAGCAGCAATATCAAACAATGGCTTATTGGCGAGTGTCATGATTCACGAGGTTCTG
Source organism: Hypophthalmichthys nobilis (assembly GCA_037950665.1). Lineage (NCBI taxonomy): Eukaryota > Metazoa > Chordata > Actinopteri > Cypriniformes > Xenocyprididae > Hypophthalmichthys > Hypophthalmichthys nobilis. The sequence continues at coordinate 21,914,572 of CM075488.1, forward strand.
CTGTGGAAGCTGTATGATTATTCAGCATTAGATGATGCTTTCATTCTGATGCGTAACGGAGTTTAACTGTGGGTAGGGGCTGAACAGTAATTAACTGTGGCTCTAAATGAGATTCACTGCTTGTTGTGAGCTAATTGTCTTAGATTTATTAAAGCAAAGGGGAGGGGGGAGCATCGCCTCAAGGCAAATATAATGCAATTAACAACCACACGTCCTGGCAGGGCAAAATCCTGACAACACAAGAGACCGGCTTCTTTCCAAGTGATGCAGTCAAGCCCTGCCCATGTGTAAGTATGTATATTTGGATGACTTGCACAATCATTTTAATGCTGTTGATTTGTATTTGTATCATTTTTTTAAATTAATACTTTTAGCTTAGTTGCATTAAATTTATTAGTAAAAAAATGACAGTACTTCTACATTGTTCAAAGGATTTCCTTTTCAAATAAATGCTGTTATTTTGCACTTTTTAGTTATCAAAAAATCCTGAGAAAAAAATATATATCATAGTTTTCACACAAAAAAACTGTGTTCCACATTGATAAATATAATAAATGTTTCTTGAGCACCAAATCAGCATATTAGAATGATTGATGAAGGATCATGTGACACTGAAGACTGGAGAAATGGGATTACATTACTGGAGTAATGTATACGCTCTATCTACTCAATACACTTGTGGCAACAGATTACAAGCAATATTATTAATTAAATTCAACATATAAGAATTGAGTTACAATTAATCAAATTAATTCCTTAAAAGTCAACCATTTAAAATGTGTAAAATTAGCAAAAACCATAACAGAAACCACAAACTGACATAAAAAGCAAAGAGTCAAACTGCCCAACTGAATGAAACACTGATCATCATAATGGTGACCAATTTTTAAAATAAAATCAACATCTAAACCTCTGTTAATTCATGTGTTTCTCTTTCCTTCAGTGATTCTACTTGTTATCATCAGGTGTCTTCAATGTTGGCAATAAAAATAAAGAGTTCTTAATTCATCTTTGACGTCTGTCTGTTATTCAGATATTTTTGTTTAAATTTTACTTGTTTTAAAAGGTTGACATTTAAGGAATTAATTTGATTAATTCAAACTCAGTTCTATTTGTTGAATTTAATTAATAATATTGCTTGTAATCTGTTGCCAAAATTTTATGGAGTAGATATAGCGTATTACTTTTTACAGTGTATTATTTATATACTGTTTATAGATGGATGGATGGATGGATGGATAGATAGATAGATGTTTGTTTATAATGTAATATACTGCATTTTGTTCACTATCCAGTCCAACTCATCCATTCAAAAATATATATAATAATAATAATGAATTATATTTGTCAACATAAATGGGTATAATTGGTAGTGTATATATGCAAGACATTGTTTATAATGTGTCTTATGCTCAGGTACCCAGGACAATTGACTATTCAGCCCAACCCTGGTAAGTCTAAATGTTTAACCACATTTACTCCCAATATCCACATGACTCAAAAAATAACCTGCATGACTACATGTGCTGAGCGCTGTTGTTTTGGTTTCAACCACATGCATGTTGGCTTGTGTGAGCAGGTTCGCCGGGCCCATAGAGAGGCACCATGCGGAGTCCGAGCTCATGGAGAGAGAGAACAGCACCTACCTGGTGCGATACAGGAGCCGGGAGAGCAGAGAGTATGCCATCAGCATCAAGTACGACTAGCTATTATACCACTTCATATATTGGAGCAAGTGTGTTTTTATCGCGCATAAAAATGGCATGACGGATGGTCGATGAGGTTCTTGCAGGAACATCCATTTGCATGCAAAGCTTAGCTTTCTACATGCATTTCCCTCCATGCAACCCAATACATTATGCATCACGGAATTTGCATACAGCTCATTGTGTAGCATGGTTGTGGTCAGTGAGTTATCACACCACATGCTCTGTGTGAGCTTTATTACCTCAGAACATTTTATAGATGCTTGTCTCATTATTAAACCAATCACAGGGTCTCTGTCAAAACATTTTATCCTCTTTATGTGGGGCTTTAGGTCCCATGGGTGTATTGACCTGCGGTCAGAGACTGACAGCACTATTCCACGTCCTTACGTTAAAGGAAGTTGTCCACAACACGCTTACATTTAAAGTTTAAAGGTATTGTGGTTTTTCTATAGCTGGTCCAAGGTCATGGAATAACTTGCCACTGGACATTACATCTTCTCCTGCTCATGACATCTTTAGATCCAGTATTAAAGGGATAGTTCACCCAAAAATGAAAATCATTTACTCACCCTCATGTTCTTTTTTGGGTGATTTTTCCTATTGAGGCTCATCTTAGGTGTTAAAAACATTTTAATTGCACATTTAAAGCATTTATAGTATGCACTTGTTTTTAATGTGCTCCATAAATAAAAAGATATGACTTAGCTTAACATTTGTTTGTCAGCCCATTCCCAGGGAAAACTCCCTTGAGATGGCTGACATTGTGGATTTGGAAGTACTAACAATCCTGGATTGGTGACAATGATTCTCTGCCATCTGCAGGTACAACAACGATGTGAAGCACATTAAGATCCTGACTAAGGAGGGCTGCTTCTACATTGCTGAAAGCAGGACATTCAAGACTGTATTAGTAAGTGGGTTTGAGTTGCACAGAAGTAATGGTCTTCATCAGCATTTGCTCTATTTATCATAACTGTATGAATACATATGTAGGGTGCTATAATTCAATGTCGCTATCTGTGCTGCAGAGACCTGAGCTTTTTTTATCGGAAAGCCAGAACATTTGCTGATCTGCATATTCCTGTATTTCATTAGCATAATTAATAACAATGGTCCAGCTATTAATCCATTAGAGTCACCAATACTACTGCAAACTTTACATTTTCTTTTAGATGGTTTTAAAATGACAATGTTTTCCCTTATAAAAAAATTCTGTGGTGACAGCATGTAACAAGGATGGTAAAGCTTTGATGATATAATAGTACTGAAAGATTAACAATTCATATATCATGGTACTCCAAGGCATGTAAAATAATACATAGTATTATCAGGGTACACATCCATAAAACCATATACGTAGTGCTAGATCATTTTAACTGTGAGCATTTATAAGCAATTGTAGCTGTTCCGCTAAGATAAAAGACTTTTCCAAATCCAGTAATTTCAAATTAAATGCTTAGTAAGGAATAATTTGTTGCTTGTAAAAATGTAAAATTTAAATAAATAAAAATAATGAAAATGAAATGCAAAAAAAAGATTTTTACGTATATGGATTTGACCATTAACCAAAATCAGAGAACCGTGAACATGCGGATGTGTTGTTAATTTTTTTTAAATATTAGCTTAAAGCTGCAGTCCGTCAGTTTTGCCTTTTTGTCGCCATCTCTGTTTGAAACCTGCAATTGCAGTTATTTGCGGAATTATCATCTTGGGTTGTGCATCGGCACAGCTCCTCAGCGCGGATGAATCTAATGTTTGCTGTCAGTCATCACATCGGTGTGGATACTGTACTTCGGAATCACAGATTTTACGTCTCGGAAGTATGACTAAAATAAGAATTTTTACAGGAAAATGTCATCTGAACAAGTAAGTAATAAATCTGCCACTTCAGTTCTGACCAACTGAGAAAAAAAGCATTACAATAAATCACGCTAACAATTGTGATTAAATCTAATGATCGCTTAGCTTGGATCACGTCAAACCATGCAAATTATTATAATTGTTATACTTTGTTCTCAAATTGTTAATGTTAACAACATCAGCGTTGCATGACTACGTGTTTTAGTGTGTATTAGCGTTACCTGTAGCTTTCATTTTCTGTAGCCACTCCGCAGTCCGAAGTCTTTTGCTTTTGACTACAGGTGAATCTCCAGTTGTCAATGATGATTGTCATTTGGACCTTTCTGGATTACAATCCGCCTTCAAAATTTAAGTTTAATTTTTCCAGCTGCTGTGAGAAAATGCTATAAATGATCCGCCACCTGCAGCATCCTCACATGATATAGCCCACTAGCTGGGACTCCTTCTTTATGTAAACAGGTGTGACGTAATGATGCAAAGACGAATGGCGGCATGCTCGAATTTCCCGCGGAAACCCACCAGTACCGCTCTTATTAGAAAACATTATTACAAGCTTACCGTTGTGAATCAGGCTAAGGTAAGGAGATATTTTTGAACACTGGCTGGTTACGTACTTGCTCAAAAATTGATTTTGGATCATTTTTAACCAAAAAAAGTTACGGACTGCAGCTTTAAAATCTCAAGGGGTACTTAAAAAAGTAAATATTTTAGCTGGCAAAAAATTTGAGAATGCTTATAATGAGCTTTTATATTTGTGATGTTTCTGTCCAGGAACTGGTTGAATATTACAAACAGCACTCTTTGAAAGAGGGTTTCCGTACACTGGACACGACTCTGCAGATGCCGTATAAGGAGCTCAGTAGTGGACTCAGAAATGCTGGTTAGTATCTACATCTCCTTCAGATTAACTCTGATTATATGATGACATTAGTTTCTTAGCCTTGTTCACACTGACAGCGACTTGCAGTTATGAAGTGACCAGAATTAATTTTCAGTTACCTCAACAATTGCGACTCGAGAACATTGGGAGAAGTCTAACTTTTTGCAGATGTGAAAAAAGTTCTAATGGAACAAAAAAATGTTTTTCCACAAAAATATTAAGCTGCACGATAATCATAAATGTTTCTTGAGCAGCAAATCAGCAGATTAGAATGATTTCTGAAGGATCATGTGAGTAACGATACTGAAAATTCTGCCATCACAGAAAGAAATTACATTTTAAAATATATTCAAATAGAAAACAGTTATTTAAAATTGTAATAATATTTCACAAATATACTGTTTTTACTGTATTTTTGATCAAATAAATGTAGCCATGGTAAGCATAAGAGACTTCTTTTAAAAACCCAAATTACCGACCCCAAACTTTTGAATGGTAGTGTATTACTGTGAGCAACTTCACTGTTCTGCGATTAATCTTTGCACATGTACAGAAAAGTAATTAAAATAATATAAAAAATATTATTTATACTTTTTCAATTACAAAGAGATTTAATTAAAGAAATTGCCTCATTCAAAGTACGATTGATTAATGCATTGACAATAATCTCATGATATGATGCATTACTGTAACCACTGCTGTAATTTATATACAAACATACAAAATCGTTCCCCTGCAGAATGCAAAAACTACAACAGTAGCCAACAGTACAGCGGCCTGTCGACCTCCAGCGATTAACATCACCGTCAGTGTGAACGGGTCTTCAGACAGGTCCTCTTTTAATGCCAGGAGGCATAGCTTACGCTCAGGATGTATTTTTATCTGGAGACTTACGTATATGTCCCGACACCTCTCTGACTCTTTTGATTAAAAATAAATGTTGAACACTTGACATGCTGGCCGTTGGGTGAAAATATAAAGTGTGCATGCACACATGTTGCTTTCATGGGAAAAAAACATACATCTTTATTTCAGCTCTCATTGCCCAAGATGGCTTCTCAAAGAGACAGACCAATGCTGTGAAGCGAGCCGTACCCACTCGGCTCCTGGCAGCAGGAAAAAGGCTGTTTGTGTCTGCTGCAGGTGATGTGGCGAGAGAAAGGACTCAGCTAAACAAGACGCCGGAGTTGCACTCAAGTAGCACAGGCAATCTCCCTGACACGACATGACAGTTTGGTTTGAGTTACAGGAAAAAGCCATGATGGATGCTAAGCTTCCCCTCACCTGTAGGGACTTGGCTGCTTTTTTCTCTCGCAGCTGAGAGAAAAAACAGTCCCTGCACCGAGAAATGAAAGAGCAGCTAGTGGAGACATGGAAAGTCAGCTTTATTGAACAGAGACAGATGTGTCACGTAGAAAAAGGCTTAGCGAAGAGTACAGATCTGTTGATAGAAAGAACGGGATTCTGGGGCTTGTGAGTTAGGGATTTCGCTGTTCTATTTGTCCTTTTTTTTTTTTCTCAGCATCCTCGGCTTGTTAGAGGTGTTTATACTCAACTGCCACTCTAGGTAACGCATCCTTTCACAAACCGCAGCAGAAAATCCAGGCCCTTGATGCATCCTGGGACATCGCTCTTGCTGATGTGCCCCAAACCAAAACACATACGCCAACAGATCAGTCGGCGTGTGGGCGCTGACACATCTGCAGGCGCCGAGTGTTTGGTAAACACGTTGAACACAGAGCGAGATATCAGGGTTGGGTTTGATAAGCTAATGTGAGAAAAGTTATTTGCAATACAGATCGCATCGGTTTCAATTCTGCATAGATATCGAACGTGTGGCTAGCTGCATGATTTCTGCAGCCGATTTCTGAGAGACAGTGTCACAGGAAAAAGTAGTTGGCTCATCATCTACTGCTTCGTTCCCCCAGAGGAGATGCAAAGCAGGAAGGCAAACATATTGTGGATCTGACGTTTGCTAGTTTACATATTAGAAAGTCCTGGATGCTCAGATGGGCGTTCAGATGGTAACAGGACTCTGTGCTCTGTATGAACGGTATCACAGCTGCGTCAGTGACAGGGCCAGGAGCACACACCTGGCAAAAGCTATCAGAACACCTAGAGAAAAAAAAACATCTTGAAAATATAAGAATGGCTTGCCCATGAAATTCCAAACCTGCATGACTTTTTCTTCTGTTTTTTTATCAAGATCCCAGCCACTCCTGTCCCGATAGTGTAAGTAATCCATAAACGTAGTCCATATGGCTGAAGTAGTCCAAATTTTGGTCTTTTCTGTGATCATTTACTCACTCAAATGTCTTTCCAAACCACTTTGACCTTCTTCTGTGAAACATGAAAGTAGATGTTTTGAGAAATGTCTCAGTGTTTTTTGTCCGTACAATACAAGTCAATGGGGTCCAAAATAGGACTAGACAATAAATCAACAAACATATTTATTGAAAAAATAAATCCAAAATATAAGTAATTTTTTTTTAGATATTCTGCCTATATCTACTAGACGATCAGGTGTGTGTTGCTGTGTATTGATTGTGGTGTTTTCAGTGTTTTCCGTCTCACTATTTGAGGACAGTCCACATGAGATGAACATCTCCCGAGCTGCTATGAAAGTTCACTTCATAGCGTTACATTTGAGAAAAGCTATCTCAAAGGTCTAATGCAACACCTTTGTAAAATTTTGTAAAGTTTGTAAAATGTACTTCTCAAATTAATAACAATAAAAATAACAGCAATAATAATAATGCCATTTATTAAAACATGACAACCAATATATTGTTATTCCATATTTAAATTTATACAGTATAAAGGTTGTGTTGTACAACACCTTATTTGTGAAAAAATATATAAAATATGCAATGTTTTGTTGTGAATTATATTTTCATTTGATTGCATTTTAAAGTGGCATTATACATTGATCAAGTCAAAAGTTTTTTGAGCACCAAACTAGCATATTACATTGTATATATATGTTTAAATTGTTTATGTTTCATGAATTAATTTCATTAGACAGCATTTTGATGTTAAATTTGTATTAAATAATCAAATAAAATCCAGAAAAAATTAAATTGAAAACATAATTAGGGGGAAAAAAAATAAAACAGATTTCATGTCGTAAATGAAAAGGTAGCTTACTCTGTGGAGTTTACTAAACAAACAAGTTATGTTTAAGTTTGTTCTTGAGAAATGCATTTCCTTCCCCAATTATGGTGAAATTAATATCATGATAAATATTGGATCAAATCATAAAACACAGACATTTTTCTAAACATTTTGTGAATTTCTCAAGACTTGCATATTTCAAGGAGGGTGTTCATTTGCCTGGTGCTGTGTGGAGTTCAGCTTGTTTATGTTTGTTTTGTTGAAAATGTTTCTGGGTTTTTCTGTTCTTATTTTCTTCACTCTGCTTCGGCTTGGATCTTAAGCTCCAGTGCTCTGTGGGCTTTCCGTTTTGAGTCCCACCAGCTACAGTTTTGTTCCTCCCTCCCCCTCACCCTTCTGGTCAGGTACAGCTATCAGCCACCTGTCTTATTCATTTCCCCCTCAAGCCATCTAAGTCTTTTCTCCCTGTGTTTGTTTCAGCTCTCTCTGTAGTTTATGGGTGTTTTCTGAAAGCTGTGGAGAGATTCTGTATCGACATTTTGTGTGTGAAAATGTCTGAGTATGAACTCCATTTGTGCCCGTTTTTGCTCCAAATCTCCAATCATCTTGTTGCATGTTCACACATTTTGTTCTACTTGGCATGTCTTGTGAAAACATTTGTCTCTAACTTTTCTCCTTTTTCTAACAACTTGTTTTTGTCTTATATCCCCCTCTCCCTCAGTTTTGACCCCGAGAGTGCTTGGCATTGCACTGGCACGATATGATTTCAGCTCCAGGGATACTCGGGAACTCTCTCTGCAGGTGGGCGACCTGGTGAAGATCTATATCAAGTGTACCAATGGATGGTGGAAGGGTGAAGTCAATGGCCGGGTAAGGGAAAACACTCTTATACGCCTTTATTTACTTAAAGGTACAGTAAGTGATTTCTGAGAAACGCTGTTGAAAGTGGATCGGAGAGTGAGCAAGAGGGAGATTTAAAGAAAGACTGTAGAAAGAGAGATGGCTGAGAGACATTACAAAACAGGAATAAAATAAAATATACAGTCAGAGGAATATAATTGGAAGAGGAAGGGTTATGATCAGGAAAAAGGTTTAGGACCTGCGTTATTATTAAAAAAGCTTCCCAGCTCTGGAGAGACCTAAGCAGGGATGCCTGAAAATGGATGCAAAGTTGCTTTGTTTCTGCTCCATGCATGAGAAATATTGGTTTTGCTATGTTTCACAGAACTTTGAGTGTCATTGTTTGTCTGGAGCTGGTGTGCTGCTTTTGACTAACAACCAGCTCTTGCTTGTATATACTCTTGTGTATTGTATGTTAATTTTTTGTTCTTCCTTGTCGTTCACTCGTAATCTTTGCTTTGTTTTTCATGAAGCATTATTTTGCTGGACTTTAGCTATGATAAAAAGACATCCACTCTTGCATTGTGTTTGTGCATTTTGGGGGCAGAACACTGATGGGAGGGGTGTGTTTGTTTGGGTTGATTTAAAATATGAATAGTGTTTCTCAGAAATTGCTTACTGCACCTTTAAAAGCACCCAAACCTCTTGTGAACTGCTTTAGTACTGGTGCTTCCTATTTTCAGCTTTTTTCTCTGAACTTGCACATCATGGAACTGAACTCTTGCCCTTCCATGTGAATCACAGTTCACGGTTGCTCAAAAGGGAACTGCTAGGCACACTGCAGCAAAAATGATTGTCAGAGTGTTAAATACGGTTTTACTGAACAACAACAGAATTATATAATCATAGTTTAGAATCGTAATATAGGCCATTGATGAGTTGTCAGACAATAATGTGTAATAGTGTTGTCAAAAGTACGGACTTCAATACCAAGTCTGTACTGAAATTTTAAAAATGTGACGCTTTGAGCGCTGTTGAGCAGATTCGTAAATACCTCTGATTGGCCATTGTGTTCTCGTGCTCATCATATATGTCTGTGATTGGCTACAATGATCAACGCTTCAAAAACATGTTGTAAATAGACATCAATGACATTCTTCACAGAGTGCTTACACATATACACGGGAACGATTGAAAGCAGGCATCTATCAGCGGACTGGACCCGCTCAAAGCATCACATTTTTTAAATTTCAGTATTGACTTGGTATCGAAGTCGGAACTTTTGACAACACTAATGTGTAATACTGTAAGAATGTTCAAGATAGATTGATACCTAATGTATTTACTTATGTTATCAAATTGAACCTTGCTGTAATAAGAGAAGATGTATTCTGTTATACAGTAGTTGCACATTTAAAAAAATGTGATTTCTGATTTATTGTCAGTTATATAATTTAATAATATAATATTCTGATATTCTGATATGTGTATACTACTGTTCAAAAGTTTGAGGTCATCAAGATTTTTTTAAAATACTTTGTTTAATAAATTTTTTGTGAATACTAGACAATATGCATTAACTTGATCAAAACACAAAAGTGAAAGTAAAGCCATTTATAATGTTACAGATAAATGCTGTCCTTTTTAACTTTATATTCATCAAATAATCCTGAAAAAAAGGTATCACTGTTTCCAATATTAAGCAGCACAACTGTTTTCAACATTTATCAGAAGATTTATTTCTTAAACAGCAATTCAGCATATTAGAATGATTTCTGAAGGTTCATGTGACACTGAAGACTGGAGTAATGGCCGTTGAAAAAAAAAAAAAATCCTTCCGACCTCAAACTTTTGAATTGACAGTGTATATAATATTTTTACTTTATAACAATAAAATATTTTTTTAAATGTTATATTTTTAAATTATATTTTAACTAATTTATCCATATTAATTATGAAAGAGATTAATGAATACAGTCATGAATCCCAAACATTGTCTGTGTTTGGGCTCTATTGATTTACATATGCTATATTTTGTGGCTATAAACAGCTTTCGGCAGGACCCACATTAAAGGTAAAAGCATTTTGCAAATATATCCCAGTTCTGAAAGCAATTAAATTTTGGTTCGGACACAAGCGAATAGCATAGCAATATAGAGGTGTGACAACGTGATTGACATTTGAGAATGAAATTAGAGTTCAGCCCTGCATTTCTATGCAATATAGCAGATCTTGACTCTCCAAGACATCTGAATCATTCCTCAAGCCTTTTTAGATTCACTTTCCTTCATTTCATATGCTCGAGTGCATTAACGAGAGAGATGATTAACTGGAGGTGATGACAGAATGACTTTTAATGATTCTTCTGCACGTCATTATCAGATCTGACCCACAAGAGCTCTCAAACTAGTCAAAGAAGATGAAGAGATATGCTCTATTAGTATTAAGTACTGTTTATGGATGCTTTTTATATCACAGGTGGGATTGTTTCCTTCAACCTATGTGGAGGAAGAGGAGTGACCAGCACAGGAAGTCATCCTCACTATGCTGTGACAGTGATAAGCCACTTGTTGGCGTTGGACAAGAATTGTAATAGTGAACAATGCACCCTTACTTGAGCGAAGCACAGCAATTATCAACCTCCTCTAATGGGATCCGGTGGACTGTGGTTGAGACCTGCAGCGTGATGCATCTGAGGCCCCGTCGGCTTTGACTGTTTAATTAGTTATGAATGTCCCTCGCTGCTCCACATTCAGTCCAGACATCTTTTTCTCTCACTCTTTCCCTCCCTCTCACCCTGTCACCTCCTGAAATCTTCACACAGGGCCTGGGGCCCCCCTCTCTCTGCCTGTTTAAAATTTAAACTCCATTTCTGCGCTATGCCGGACCTCCCATAAACTCAGGAGTGGCACGCAGAGAGAAAAGCCCTGAGCTGGCCGTTTTTTTCCCCTCCATTCGGCGACCTTTACGCGGCGCTTTCAGCTCACCTTGTGCTATAATTGATGATTTCATCCACCCGTCTGACTCTGCAAAGTTTGGCTGGGGCGAGATGGAGCACGGTGCTGTCACAAAGCCTTCCTCCATGCCTTCTCCTCTTCAGCCCTGATAACACTTAGCAGCAGTGCTCTCTCAGTGCGCTCGGGGCGCTGCGCGGTGACAGGAGGCCTGCCGTTCAGTGCGATATCCATCTCAGCCGGCCTGACGCACTGCGCTGTGATCAGTCATCGCTCTGTCTGTTTCTGAACCTCAGGTGCTCCCAAGCAGAATGTTGGCACTGATTTTGGACTAGAGTCAATTCCTTCTCTTTTCATGCAACGGAAAGACTGGTTAACATTACAGTGTTTGCAATAGGGACTGAGGCTGCTAGACACTGCAAAAAAAATGAAAGTATGATATAAAATAAATACAGTTACAAAAAAATCTGCCAATTTAAGATGACAAAATGCACTACCATTCTAAAGTTTGGGGTTAGTAAGATTTACTTTTATATAATACATAAATAATACTTTTTATTCAGAAAGGATGCAAGTGACAGTAAAGACATTTATAATTTTAAAAAAGATTTCTACTTAGAACATATGCTAGAAAATATTAAGCAGCAAAACTGTTTTCAACATTGATCATAATAAGAAATGTTTCTTCAGCAGCAAATCAGCATATTTGAATATTTTCTGAAGGATCATGTGACACTGAAGACTGGAGTAATGATGCTGAAAATTCAGGGATGAAGTACATTTTAAAATATATTCATATAACAGTTATTGTAAATTATAATATTTCAAAATGTTACTATATTTCCTGTTTCTACCAGAAAGACTTGATAAGCAGATAAACGTTTAAATAGATTTATTTTGTGAAGAATTTAAAACATATGTGAGAAATATATCCAAGCGATAATCATATCAAATGATTTGTTGGCGTAAGCCCAGTCTTTAGTCCAAGTCTTGAGGTAAGCTGGCAGGTCCTGCCTGAAGATGAAGGCAGGGGCGGAGCCAACCCCCGGACAAATGGAAAAGGCCAACCTGGTGGTGATGGGGAGGATGGAGGGGAACGTCAGCCACAACACCTACGAGCAGCATGGGAGAGTAAGATCGAGTTTTTATATAAGATGTTGCGCTGTGATTGGCTAGATCTAATTTTTTAACAATGAATGACGTGGCGTTAGAGTCTTCCTGGTAGAACCTACACTGAACCTACACTTCCATATTTGTGATCAAATAAATGCAGCTTTGTTGAGCATAAGAAACTTCTTGCTTTTGAACAGTTGTGTATATCCAAAGTACTTTCTCTGAAAAGGTCTTCATATTTTGTGTCATTTGTCTTCTGAGGTAAGTTTATCTTGTTTTAAGGATGTTTTTGTCTGGAAAACAAGACAAAAACACAGAGAATAGGATTTTCTGAGGACTGGCAGCACAGATGAACTTTTGTTTAAAACATTTTTGTAAGTTCTGTGCAAAGGAAATTGCTCTCTAAATGGACACACATTTTTTACAAGCTGCTTTTTATGCTAAAATCCAGGTCAAGTCTTTTCTCAGAAATCTATATTTACAGAAATGTAATTTTCACTGCTGTCGTAGATGTTGAAAAGATAATTGCAATCATACATTTGTTTCTTAATGCACCTAACTGTTCATGTTGTCTGGTTTTCATCAGAATACGTGTAAATTATGACTTGTTTCACACTGTTTAGAAAGTGAATTCTCTATAGCTGTATACAGGGTCCAAATGTAACTTTTTGCCACACTCGCCGATGGTGCGAAAAAAATTTACTAGATTTTAAATTCTGAATGGCCATGGAACTATTTTGTATTTTATTAAAATATTTTGTACCCATTAAAGTGACATTATTCATATGATTTATTTTTGTATTGCATTATTTTTTCTCATATATACAGTAAGCTATAATATAATAGGGAATATTGTTGTAATTGGTAATCAATTTATAGGTTTTCCCTTATATCCTTCTCATTCTGTTATTTGTTTGTATCCCTTTATAAATCCCTTTAAAGTCCCCATGAACCGGAAGTTGCAAACGACTTTTCTCCAGTGTTGTGACGTATTTCCAAGTGAAACGTAATATTGAATAGAGGGCAGGGTTTTACTTTAGCGCTCCTCCTCTCCATCTCTGGCTCATAGCAGACCAACGGTTGGAGGGGAGTGGTTTAAGCGTTTTCAACCCAAGCCGTCAAACTGATGTCATCAGAGACGGAATGCCATTCCAGACCGGAAGTAACTTTTCAGATTTTGATTAAAGATTACCACGACAAACAATTTTTTTCTGTGTATTAACTTGCACGGATTAATTGTTCACCACAAGACTAGTAATATGCACTAACAAAGTAAATAGGGTCAATTTTGATTTCATGCCGACTTTAAGCTACTTCCTCAATGACATCATCCTCTAGGAAGTGACATCATTTTGGAGGGAAAACAACAGTAAGTAAGTGTTAGCAATGGATTTTATGGCTTGTGTGATGTTTTGTGGGGTCTGATAATATCAACATTTTTAACAAAGATGGTTAAAAAAATCTAAATTATCTTCAAATTGACAACCTAATGTAAGTTAACTCTCAATCCGTAACTGAGCAATGACTAACTTTAGCTCTTTATTTCTGTCCTTCTAGGAATTACAATAAACTTATCATTGTTTAAATAATCAAGTTATTATTAATGAAGTTTAAGTGGCAGAACTTGAGCAAAGTACATTTTTGAGAGTATATGCCTATTCTTTTATTATAATCTGTACTTTTTTTATAGACATATTTTTTTAAAATGCAAAAGGTAGTACAACATAACCAAGTAAAGCATGTCATTTCTCCTAAATATCTACAAATGCTGTAACTGGGCTTTTATTTTAATATCATGTGTTTTTTTTTTTTTTCCCTCAATATGTTTCCAAACAAACTGTTTGGGGGATATGTTAAATTATTTTAAGTTCTTTTTCAGAATTTCAGTGTACTTGTCACAAATTCCCAGTAAAGCTCTTAAATCATCTTAGGACAGTAGGAGCTGAGTAGGAACCGTAGTGGAGATTTAACCTGAGGCATGTTGAGAAAGAGCCATGAGGGCCGTGGTGCAGCGCAGCAGTGATTGATGGCCAGCCTTGTTTGCCAGAGGATGGAAGCAGGTCTATCTCTCTCCACTTCTGAAAGCTGTGAACTGACAGCAGGAGACTTCAGAGGAAAAGGAAGAGAGAGAGAGAGAGAGCATCCCTCAATCCTGACCTGAAAGTGTCACCTCTTGGTGTTGAATAAGAGACAGGAACGGGTGAAGAGTTATGTGTTATATGGGTGTGACTTACCTCACCACACTGTCTTTACCAATTCAGCAACTGTAGATGGGGAGAGTGGGAGGGAAGCTCAATAAAGCCCTGCACTGTATGTCTGATAGGAAGGACTGAGATTGAGCGCCTCAAGGACTTCATCAGCACTATTGAGTAATTAAACACTTGCGGATCAAAGCTGTTGAAGGCAATAAACCCTGAGTGGACCACAATGAATCCCCCCTGATCCAACCTTGGAGTGAGTTAGGACAGGTGTCCTCATGCACTCGCTGCCCCTTTGGGCTTTGCACTTTGTAATACACCTGCCATATAACACTAAACAGAATTTGCAATGCATTGCAAATCCATAGTGCAGTTGTATACACTTGAGTTTTTGCAGTAACAAACTTCAGTACTCAAGGGTTCTGCGTACTGACATATTCAACTGTTGCTCCTCTGAAGAAAAATGTGTGTATAATAAAAAAATAAAAGTGATAGTTAATAGTTTCTGACTAGCCAAGTCCTGCCCAATAAAGACACACATTAATAAAAGGATATAAATTATACAGACACTTCGTAGTTAATGAGATTTAATGATTTGTAGATTACAATTAATAGACTAAACTTTCATAAAAAATATTTTAAATTAATTTGTAAAAGGTGTCTTTAGTAATGTTTGGGCTCTGTTCATGTTGCATATACACCATTTTGACCACCACACATTGGTTTAATTTCACCCATCACTTCAGTATGTTGTCTACATTTGCTCCATTAAATAAAATAGTTCCTAACAAACCAAAGCAGAATCATTGTTTCTCTGAACAACAAACATACAGTGGCGTTGAATAAATCATAACTATTCAGCTGTGAATGATTTAATGACTCACTCACTTGTCAACACCTACTGTACTGCCATAACAATGTAACCTGCAGAAAGAGTCACTGAAAAATCCAGAATGTGCAAACACAGACAAGTGGAAGGATATACAGTGAAAATTCCCAGTGGTGTGAACTAAATATCAGCCAATTATGTTTAAAGACAGGAACTAACTGCAACAATGTGAAGAAGTATTTGCATTCATTCTCATAACTTTTGAAAAATGCATACAAATAATTTTCACACAATAAATATTCATGTTTTGTTTTTCACTCTTTATTATCATAGTTTTGAAGTTGTAATAATTCATTTTTATAAATAATTCATAGTTTCCTTAGGCAATGATAAAACAAAATCAATACATAAAAGGCATTTGTAAAGTAGTACAAACATGATGAAGGCATGTTAAAGTTATTAAGACAACGAAATCTATTAGTTTTAATAAAATAAGCCATACATTTATGAACAGTAAGCATTATTATTCTTTAAAGCTGCAGTAAGTTTTGCCTCTTTGTCGACATCTCTGTTTGAAACCTGCAATTGCAGTTTGCGGAATTATCATCTTTACGTGCTTAGTGCCTCGGCACTACTCCTCAGCGCGGATGA
Organism: Hypophthalmichthys nobilis; assembly: GCA_037950665.1. Taxonomy (NCBI): domain Eukaryota; kingdom Metazoa; phylum Chordata; class Actinopteri; order Cypriniformes; family Xenocyprididae; genus Hypophthalmichthys; species Hypophthalmichthys nobilis. Next base: position 21,930,720 of record CM075488.1, read on the forward strand.
ATCTAATGTTTGCTGTCAGTCACTGCACTGGTGTGGATACTTTACTTCGGAATCACAGATTGTAGTCTTGAAGTATGACCAAAGTAAGAATTTTCACCGGAAAATGTCATCTGAACAAGTAAGTAACATATCTGCCACTTTTGTTCTGACCAACTGAGGGGAAAAAAAGCATTACAGTAAATCGTGCTGCCAATGGTGATTAAATCTAATGCCTTGCTCGGATCAGGTCAAACCATGCAAATTATTATTATTGTTATACTTTATTCTCAAATTGTTAATGTCAACAACATCAGCATTGCGTGACTATGTATTTAGTATGTGGCCTTACCTGTAGGCTAGATTTCAATTTCTGTACAGTCTAATCTCGTTAATTTGTATACCATAGAATCCGCCATATGATAAGTTGAAGTATTGCAGCTGCTGTGAGAAAAGGCTATAAATGATCCGCCTCACATGCGATATAGCCTAGCTGGGACTCTTCTTTATGTAAACAGACGTGACACAATGACGCAAAGACAAATGGCAACATGCTCGAATTTCCCGCGGAAACCCACCAGCACCACCCGAATTATAAAACATATTACAAGCTTACCGTTATGAATCGGGCTAAGGAGATAGTTTTGAACACTGGCTGGTTGTACTTGCTCAAAAATTGATTTCGGATCATTTTTAACCAAAAAAAGTTACAGACAGCAGCTTTATTTAAATAACTAAAATTGGTGAAATAATTTCAAGATTTTTTCCTGTAATGTTTGCTGCGTACTGTCAATTCATATCAGTTTATTAAGAAACAGTAAACACAAAACTTCAATTCTTCCCAGGCATTCTTCTATTGCACACTGTTAGCAGAACTTGACAGGATGTCCCTCCATCAAGAAAGTGTCATTTCACGCCATCTGGTTTTATTGATTCTGTCTTCACACTCTTTTTTTACACCCTGATATTTCCTTCAGGCCTCTTCCTCACTCCAAACATAGCAAGTTAGACACACTTGTGTTTAAGTTATTTGTATGTTAGCTTTTTCCATATGATTCAGCCCTTGTTGCACTTGCAGACAGGGTCCCTTATGCTCTGATACCACTACATGTTTTCAAAAGAGGATAAATGCTTTCATTCCAGACACAGGGATCTGGGGCACAATATATTATTTATAGTCTCTGTTGGTGTGATACATAAATAATTTGTTCCAGAGGGCTAGTGGGGGTGGGATCGGGAGATTTGCAATTTAAGTCCGGAGATGCCATTGAGCTACTATTTAAGATACAAACTAGTACTATGATATGCCATGCTAGCATATCAGAGGGTGGTTGCACTGCACCGTCTAAAGATATTTTGGGCTGGAGACACTAAAAGATTCAGAATATTCCAAATGGATTTCATTAGCAAGCAAGAATGTTTATGATTGGCTAAGCTGTTTGGCGGGCAATTAGTGATCTTGTAAAGTTGTTTTTTTTTACAGCAGGTTTAATGCTGCCACATGAAGTCTCTGAGCTGTCTCCAAGTTCTGTGTAATGACACAATGGCACATAAAAGCAGCAATAAAATATGCAGCTCTGACCCACCTCAGCCCCCAGTATCAGGTTTCATTGTCATGACAGGGTAAATATTTAAATTATTGTTATCTTAAACTGAAATAAATAAATAAAATTATACTTTCATAAATTTCTTTCCATTTAAAGTGCCCCTATTATGCTCTTTTAAAGGTTCCTAATTTTGTTTTGGAGGTCTCCTACAATAGATTTACATGCATCAAAGGTCAAACAACGTTTACGTTTTCTCATAATATGCATTGCACATTATCTCATTTCTCAAAGAGTCTGAAAACAGTTTGTTCGATTCAGTCTCTCAAAATCCCTCCTTACAGCCAGCCTATCATATTGTTCACAAGTTCAGTATGGAGTACAGTAAGGCTCAGTACTAGGACCATTGCTTTTCACCTTGTACAGGTTACCCATGGGTGATATCATTAGGAAACATGGCGTTAGTCTTCACTGTTACACTGATGATACTCAGCTCTGTATTTCTTCGCGGCCTGATGAAATATACCAATTCATAAAACTAACAAAACGCATAGCTGATATAAAAAAAAAAAGGATGACTAGAAATTTCCTACTATTAAATTCAGAAAAAAATCACTGGTTTTAATTATTGGACCAAAAACCTCTGCATGTAATAATCTAGAATACTCTCTAACACTTGATGGCTGCTCTGTCAAGTCTTTGTTGTCAGTTAAGAACCTGTTCTGTTACTTGATAACAATCTTTCATTTGAAAGCCACATTTCTAGTATTTATAAAACCACATTTTTCTATCTTAAAAAATATATATCTAAATTACCACATATGCTCTCAATGACAAATGCAGAAAAGTTAGTTCATGCGTTCATGACCTCAAGGCTAGATTATTGTAATGCTCTATTGGGTGGTTGCCCTGCATGCTTAATGAACAAACTCTAGTTGGTCCAAACAGAACCAGGAAGTATGACTACAGTATATTAGTCTGGTTCTGTCAACATTGCATTGGCTTCCAATTTAACATTGCATATATTTTAAAATTTTGCTAATTACAAAGCTCTAAATAATTTATCATCTCAGTTCCTGAGCAAGCTTTTAACGTATTATAGTCCTTCACGTCTATTGCGGTCTCAAAATTCTGGTCAGTTGATAAAATCTAGAATATCAAAATCGACTGCAGGCAGTAGATTAGGGCTTGACTAATTTTAACCTTGATTAATTGAACATTTTACCTCGATTACGATTAATGAACGATTATTTTTTTTATTTATTTTTTTTTGCCCTCATAGTTCACTGACAAGGTTTGTACTGTAAATTTGATTGACTACTAAAGGTGGGATATTTTTTCCTATTGAAAGAGTGATCTGACATAGCTCACTTTCAGCAGTTATTTTATCTATGGTTCGTAACATTTCTTACAGATTTCTGCTCGTTGTAAATCAGATAAAGATAAATTAGCACAGTACCACTATGTAATGCGATAAGAGCGATTGCATGTGTGAATTAGTCATACCGTCTCTCTATTAATTGTGAAGCTGTGGGTTGTAAATAGTTCCTTCAAAAGTAGAAAAATATATGCTATAATAAGTTTTGAGTTTCTAAGCTACTTTAGTGTTAAATCACAGGACAATGCTGACAACTAGTTTCTGCTCCTCTCAGTGCGCGCGATCTTCACGTTTTGCGCAGCTACTGTTTGTATGAGTGTTCGTGCCACAATGCAGCTGTGGAAGCACGGTAGCTCGAAACAGTATACATCCAATCCTCTAAAATCACTTGAATGTCCAAACTGGCAAACCTTAAAACAAATACAACTGACAAAGTTTAGTGAAGACGCAAGGCTCACCGCTCGCGCACCATCACTATGTGTTGAACCGGCGTTCACCTCCGTGTTGGTTTTATGCCACTGACTGGATGGGGTGGAGTCATGTGGCTACACACGTGGTAGTATGTTTTTAAGGGGGAAGTATTAACAGGATTAAAAAACCGAAATAGCCGACATGGGAAAATTACGTCGCTTAGAGGTTCTGAATTTCGGTTTCGATTACTTTTCGATTAATCGTCCAGCCCTACAGTAGATCCTATTCTTATTTAGCGCCCAAACTCTGGAACAGTCTTCCTAGCCTTGTTCGGGAGGCAGACACACTCTGTCACTCTCAGTTTACATCTAGATTAAAAACTTTTATTTAACCTATAGCATACACATAACATACCATCATATTTCTATAAATTCAAATCTCAGCAGAGACCGTGTCAACTAGACAATCCCCTGAGAAGATCTCGTCGACACGACAGCTATCGGCACAGATTGTCAGCAAAGACAAAGAGTCCTTTGTACAGACTCCGATGGCCAGCTTCAACTCCATACCGATGTGATGAATCCTATTTTCAAGCAGAAAGAACTCGATGAATTATTTCATTGACACCAATCCACAATCTGATTTCTTACTTGTGATGCAGCCTGGAATCATAATCACACAATGTTCATTTATTGGCCAGAGGAGAACTACGCGTTAAAAAAAGGTAGGTTCTAGAATATATAAATATATATATATACACACTAACTTTAAAATCTTTACTAAAATATATTAGTATAGTGAGGTTGTCACAATGCAATTTGAACAGCCTTCATAGGCTTTTCAGCAAAATTGACACCATAAAACAATTATGAAACACAAAACAAATCATGAAAGAGCAAAAATGTATTAAAATGTTTCATATTTTTGGCCAACAATTTTTGTAATCTATAAAGTTATAACACTTAAATTACTTGTGCCCATCTGACATTTATGAAAAATACCCTGCCCTGTTGTCACAAACAAGACTCCGGCAGTTCCTTCTGCTCGCCACCAGAGGGATCCCTTTCCTGAATATTAAACCCCTTTGAACTACATTTCCCTCTCACGTACCTGTCACTGATTACCCTTGCACCTGACTCTCATCAGTGGACTATTTAAGCTGCTATCAGACTCTACCTCATTGCAAAGTTTTGTTTTGCCCTGGTGAACATCTCTGAGCGTTTTTTTCCTGTGTCTTGCCTTCCTGTGGATTACCTTTGGACTGTTTATTCTCTTTGTGATTCCTTGCTGCCTGCCCTGGACTGTTTTCTGTCGTGGACTGATTTTTGATTGTTTGCTGCCTGCCCCGACCTTATGCCTGTTTCTGGATTACGAGCTGCCTTATCTCTACTGTTGTGTTTGCTGGTAATTGACCTTGATTGTACGACCAAGTTTATAATAAAGCTGCAAATGGATCCTCACTTCGCTGAAGATTCTTTACATAAAACTTTGCCATCACACGATCCAGCAGCGATGGCTCAAATGTCCTCGGAGCTTTTAACTCAAGCTAATCAACTTGCCATGCATCAACACCAGCTGGCCCATTTAACTACAGTTACAGAGGAGCTCGTCAAGACACTGCAGAGCTTACGATTACAGCCGCCGAACCCAGCGCCCTCTCAACTGAATGTGAGTGCATATGCTTCTCCACCGCCTTCACTAACAATTAATCCTCGTCTGGCTCTTCCTGATAAGTTTGACGGTAACCTGAAAAAATGTAAGGGATTTCTTCTGTAGTGTTCATTATTTGTTAATCAACAACCAGCGATGTATGCCACCGAAGCCAGCAAAATCTCCCTGGTATGTTCACTTCTAATGGGCAAAGCTTTAGAGTGGGTGATGGCAGTTTGGAGAGAGGATGGTACTGCTTTCCCTTCGTTTTACTTTTTTCTTCAATGATTTCAGGAGATATTCGAGCATCCAGAGGGAGGGATGAGTGCTGATGATCAACTGCTCGCGCTATGCCAAGGCAAGAGCACCGCAGCAGAATACGCATTGACATTTCGCACTCTGGCAGCACAGACTGACTGGGTGAAGAGTACGCTCAAACTGCTCTTTCGCAAGGGACTCAGCTTGAAATTACAATCTGAACTGGCCTGTCGGGATGAAGGGAGATTGCTGAATCAATTCATTGAACTAATCATTCAGATAATCTGATTCTTTCACGTTGTCCCATCAGAACTGTATCTCCCAGCACGCATTATCCAATCACTCCTTCTCAAACTGAACCCATGCAGCTCAGATATACTCACTTGACTCCCGAAGAATGAGAACGCCGCATATGTCAACATCTCTGTCTCTACTGCGGTCAAGCAGGCCATCTGAGGGCTTCTTGACCCACAAGACCAGTCCATGTATTCAGGCACATCACTCCAGTTCTTGCATAAAAGTACCTGTAGTTCTGTCACTAGAGGGCAATAGTATACCCACGTCTGATCTACTAGACTCAGGGGCAGCTGGAAATTTTATGTCTCATGAGTTTGCTCAACAGCACAAACTCCCACTAATATCCTGCACTTCTCATTTGGCAGTGGAGGTGCTAGATGGGCGCCCCCTCAGCGAAGGAAGGGTTCTACACACCACCATGGATCTTCAACTGCAGACTGGGACCCTTCACACTGAGACAATTCGTTTCTACATCATCACATCACCTCATAATCCAGTAATTCTTGGACTTCCCTGGTTACGCCAATATAATCCCCTCATCCCATGGAGGGGAGGGTCGAATCCTCAAATGGGACACCTTATGTCACTCCAACTGTATCACTGGCAGCTCTTCACTCTCTGTTCAAGCCGTCATGCTAAAGGATGAGCCTGCTCTTCTTTCTGCTCTGCCCATTGAATATTCCGACCTCACTGAGGCTTTCAGCAAAACCAAGGCTTCATAACTTCCTCCTCATCGTTCAAGCGACTGCTCCATTGAACTGTTACCAGGCGCAGCACCACCTAAGGGTCGAATTTTCCCCTTATCACAACCCGAATCTGAAACTATGAAGAACTACATTCAGGAGGAACTTTCAAAGGGGTTCATTAGAGCATCTAAGTACCTGCATCCGCTGGCTTCTTCTTTGTTAAGAAAAAAGACAGCGGTCTGTGTCCTTGCATCGACTATCTCAATCTTAATGACATAACCATCCAGTTTCGATATCCACTGCCTCTGGTACCAGCTGCCCTGGAACAACTTCGTAAGGCCAAATACGTTTCCAAATTAGATCTCCGCAAAGCCTACAACCTCAGTCGCATCAAGGAGGGTGACGAGTGGAAAACGGCCTTTTCTACCAGCACTGGGCACTATGAATATTTGGTTATGCCATTTGGGCTGTCCAACAGTCCTTCAGTATTTCAATCGTTCGTCAGCAACGTCTTTTGGGACATGCTTGACCGCTGGGTAATCGTCTCATCGATGACATTCTCATCTATTCTAGCACCTATGAGGAATATGTACAACACATAAGAGCAGTATTACAACAACTCATTGAGCATCAGTTATATGCCAAAGCAGAGAAGTGTGAATTTCACCAGACTACGACATCATTCTTGGGCTACATCATCAGTCAGGAGGGAGTCACTATGGACGAGAGGAAAGTCAAAGCTGTTCTTGACTGGCCACAACTGACAACCTTAAAGGAATTGCATCGATTTGTGGGATTTGCTAACTTTTACCGACACTTCATTAGAGGTTTCAGTTCAGTAGCCTCCCCACTTACAGCCATGACTAAAAGAAGCTCATCCCATCTCACATGGTCAACTGCAGCTCAGGAGGCTTTCACAGAACTCAAGTCACGAAGTCACGTTTCACATCTGCTCCCATCCTCCATCACCCTGACCCAGAACTTCCATACATAGTTGAGGTGGATGCTTCAAATACGGGCATCGGAGCCATTCTCTCACAATGGCAAGGTTCCCCACCCAAGCTCTATCCTTGTGCTTACTATTCACACAAACTCAATCCAGCCGAACAAAACCACGATGTTGGAAACTGGGAATTGTTGGCCATGAAATCAGCTATGGAGGAGTGGCGTCATTGGCTGGAGGGGTCTAAACATCCTTTTCTGATTCTAACTGATCACAAGCATTTGGAGTATTTGCGTTCTGCCAAGAGATTAAACCCTAGACAGGCCAGGTGGGCTCTCTTCTTTACACGATTTGATTTCACCGTTACCTATTGTCCTGGTTCAAAGAACACTAAAGCAGATGCCTTATCACATCAACACGATGGTTCAAACCCCATTAAGCCCAAAGAAACCCTTCTTCCAGAGTCATTAAAGGATTAGTTCACTTTCAAATAAAATTTTCCTGATAATTTACTCAGCCCCATGTCATCCAAGATGTTCATGTCTTTCTTTCTTCAGTCGAAAAGAAATTAAGGTTTTTGATGAAAACATTCCAGGATTATTCTCCTTATAGTGAACTTCAATGGCCTCCAAACGGTTGAAGGTCAAAATTATAGTTTCAGTGCAGCTTCAAAGAGCTTTAAAGGATACCAGACGAGGAATAATGGCCTTCCCTATTCAACTTATGGAACGACGCAGCGGCAGTTCCATTTTTTCCGTAAGTAGAACAGGGAAGGCGTAGGACATTCAGCGCAAGCTTTTTTCAAGAATATGAAAGTGCGGTTTTGGTGGAAGCACTTGGAAGGTGATAATTTGTTTGTATAAAGCATATATATATATATATATATATAATTTACATTTTTTTCGAAAATGACGATTGTTTCGCTAGATAAGACCCTTATTCCTCGTCTGGTATCGTTTAAAGCCCTTTGAAGCTGCACTGAAACTGTCATTTTCACCTTCAACCGTTTGGAGGCCATTGAAGTCCATTATAAGGAGAATAATCCTGGAATGTTTTCATCAAAAACCTTAATTTCTTTTCGACTGAAGAAAGACGGACATGGACATCTTGGATGACATGGGGGTGAGTAAATTATCAGAGAAATTTTATTTGAAAGTAAACTATTCCTTTAATCGTGGCTCCCATTCAGTGGGACATCATGACAGAGCTTGCTCAAGCCAATTCACAAGAGACCCTCCCTCCCGAATGCCCCACTGATAGAACCTTTGTACCGCAGGATCTCCATAAGAAAGTGTTACAGCAAGTTCACTTCTCATTCAGCTCCAGTCATCCTGGAATTTCTGTCACTTTTCACCTTCTTCAGAACAGTTTCTGGTGGCCAACCATGTGGGCAGACACAATAAAATTTATTCACGAATGCATCACCTGTAACACAAGCAAGTCTCCCAGACAATTACCATCCAGCTTACTGCATCCATTGCCAGTTCCTCACCAACCATGGTCCCACATCGCCATAGACTTCATTACCGATCTCCCCAAATCCAATGGCAATACTACAATACTCACCGTCACAGATCGCTTCTCCAAGGCCTGTCGTTTAATTCCACTTCCCAAGCTGCCCACAGCGCTTGAAACGGCTGAACTCATGTGCAACTTCGTGTTTCGCTTCTATGGTCTCCCTAACATTGTGTCAGATCGAGGCTCCCAATTTACATCCAGAGTATGGTCAGCCTTCTTTCAACAACTCAATATTAACATTAGCCTCACTTCAGGATATCACCCTCAATCCAATGGTCAAACAGAATGTCTCAGTCAGGAGATCACCCGGTTCCTCAGATCCTATTGTCATCAGAATCAAACAGATTGGAGTCGATACCTCATGTGGGCAGAGTATGCTCAGAACTCACTTCAGAAACTCTCCACCGGACTAACTCTGTTCCAGTGTGTAATGGGCTTCCAACCTCCTCTATTTCCATGGTCAGGAGAACCTACCGAGGTACCCTCTGTCAACGATTGGCTCCAGAGAAGTGAAGACATCTGGAATCAGGCTCACACCAACTTGCTACACGCTGTCAGGAGACAAAAGTTGCAGGCCGATCATCACCATCGCCCCAGTCTTGAATATACTCAAGGTCAATGGGTCTGGCTATCCACTCGAGACCTACGCCTCAGACTTCCATGCAAGAAGATCAGTCCCAGGTACGTGGGCTGCTCTGTCACAAACGAGACTCCGGCAGTTCCTTCTGCTCGCCACCAGAGGATCACTCTCCTGAATATTAAACCCCTTTGAACTACATTTTCCTCTCTCGCATCTGTCACTGATTACCCTTGCACCTGACTCTCATCAGTGGACTATTTAAGCTGCTCTCAGACCCTATCTCATTGAAGTTTTGTTTTGCCCTGTTGAACATCTCTGAGTGTTTTTTTTCCTGTGAGTGTTTTTTTTTTTTTTTTGACTGTTTATTCTCTTTGATTCTCTGCTGCCTGCCCTGGACTGTTTTCTATCATGAACTGATTTTTGATTGTTTGCTGCCTGCCCCTGACCTTATGCCTGTTTCTGGATTACGAGCTGCCTTATCTCTACTGTTGTGTTTGCTGGTGATTGACCTTGATTGTACGACCAAGTTTATAATAAAGCTGCAAATGGATCCTCACTTTGCTGAAGCTACCTTACACCTGTGAACATAAACCTAAAATCTACCTTCATTATAGACTGAAGTTTTGAATTAGAACCAAAAGGCACTGCTACTGGGAAAACACATTTGTGTAATTAGACTTTTGACTTTGTAACCTTTTATCAAGCTACATTTTGCTAGACTTTGCAGCAACATCCCTGTATCTCCTGCATATGCCTTTGCCATAAGACAGCAAAACTTCAGTTGCATGATCAATCATTTTCAAATGCATTTTAGGAGTGCTGATGCTCATAACTCTGGTGTCTCTTGACAAATCAAAGTTTGATCTGGGCAGTGTGGCTTTTTGTGTGATTATACCCTCAAGTGTATACATAACTATGAACAAAACGTATTTATATTCAGTCTTCTCAAAACACAAATGTTCAATTACAACATAATGCATGTTTTCGTGACACTCACTTCTAAGTGCTTTTGTTAACTGCTGAATATTTGATGATTGAGTGACCTAAGCGCTCTGCATTATGCGTTAATGATGCTGTGTCCGTCAAACTCTCTTCGTGATGCCCATTTGATGATTCATCGCTAAATACAATCCCAGATGTCTCCACTCACCACAACTATCCTTCTGAACCGGTGGCATCAATCTCCGTATATAATGAAATCCGTATCAAATTTTTAGTTGTTTATCTCTCTCAGTATATTTCCTCAGAAGCATCATGCCTGTTCAAATTCAGGTTTTTGACTTTGTTTATGCTGATAAATAAGCAGAATGTACTGAACCCTACAATCTTCATTTCTATTCTGTTCTACGTCTCCATTCGCCTTCTCTTTATCTTTATTGTAATTTTGCAGCAACCGTGGCTCCATCAACATACTACATATTGAGATAAAGGTTATATGCAAATGCACTCATTATATCTGATAAGGCGGATGTTGATGAAGAATGTAGTCTCGTCCTCATTTTAAGGCCGAAGCTTTCTGAATTCTTTCATCTTTTTGGTTTCTAACCATATGGTTATTTTAGTTCAGCTGCATTGTTATATGCAATAATGCTTACCTGCAGTTGAAACTGGATCACTTGTTCATTGTGTGCACTAACTAACAAGATCATTGCATATAACCTTCCATCCTGGGCTGTTGCATAAATGTCTGTGGTGTATGGACACATGTCACTTGCAGCTTCTGATGATTTTGCAGAAAACATGAATTAAAAATGAATGAATTAATGAATGAATGAATTAATATTTTCCACATTTAATAAGATTAAAAATACAATGCCAAAAGCACAAAAACACACAAATGTTTTAACCATCTAAACTGTGTTCCAACCAGTCTGTTGTGTACTAATCTAAATTGCTAATCAATCAGTAAAAAACTGATAAATAATGTTCTGAAGATGCAGTAACCAGGCATCACAGTTGTCAAAGGGAAACGTCTGACTGTGACGTGTCTGTCACTATTACAGTATGTAATATTGTTGCTGGTCTTTAGTAATATTTGCAAGTTTCGCAGAAAAATAAGGAATTATGCTGATATTGTCTAAAACCCCACATTGCCTAAAGCATTTTCCAACTTTTTGAGGGCACTGTATATCTGTCTATTAATCTTGCCTTTTTTTTCTTAGCCCCACTGGAAAATGATGTGTTTTTTTTTAAGCATAAATCCCCTAAATTTTAGTAGTTAGATGTTCTTGTTTTAAAAAAAAAAAAAAAAAATCTTTTCATTTGTTAAAACATGTGCTCATACACCGTCGTTCAAAATTTGGGATCAGTAAGATTTCTTTTATGCTCTCCGAGGCTGCATTTATTTGACCAAAAAATATAGTAAAACAGTAATATTGTGAAATAGTAATTACAGTTTTAAATAACCATTTTCTATTTTAATATATTTTAAAATATAGTTTATAAGCTGAATTTTCAGCATCAGAACTCCAGTCACATGATCTTTCAGAGAAATTATTCCAATATGCTGATATGATGCTCAAGAATAAGAATTTCTAATTATTATCAATGTTAAAAACAATTGTGCTTCTTAATATCTATGTGAAAACCACAATACTTTTTTTTTAGGATTCTTTGATGAATAAAAAAAACAAAACAAAAAAAAAACTGCATTTATTTTAAATATAAATCTTTTGCTTATCAAATAAATTGATAAAGCTTTAGATTTTTTTTCTTTTTCAATGCAGAACAAAATAAAAATTACTGATTAAGTTTTAATGGTGGCATGCCATTCCAGATCATTCAGATTCCAACTTTAACTCCTGGTTATAAACATTATTATCCCAATTTAGTATTTTAGGGATGAAGGTATAACATTCCTCTTACCCTTATCTGAACTTGTACACCCTTCACTTTAGCACTGAGGTGAGCCAGAAAAACACGGTAGCTGCCTTCACAACAACAGCTGCAATCTGATTACGTTTCCCTTATTACAGAAGAGAGGGTGCCAACAACTGAAATATACAGTGCAAGAGACATGAAAAAAGATCTCAGATGCTCACTAATGGCTTTGACCCTGGCTAGAGTGCTTATAAAACCCTAAAACTGTCTCCTAAATGGAAAATGTATAACGGTGTCACATCTCCCTCACCTCACATACAACTACAACATTTGGAGTTAATCCTTTTAGATTTATACTTTATTGATTTACCAGGATGGGAAGTAACCTGATTAAACAAAACCTAACCAGATTAAACTGAAACAGAAAAACATATGTGCATTGATATGGCTGCTATTTAAAGAATCACAACCACAATGTGGCCATTGTCTGAATCAATTTTTAGTAAGACAGGAAGTTATTGTTGCTCACCATACATTGCCTATATACCCCATATATTTTTCTATATAGACCATTTATGTGACAGGTCATAAATGAATAAACTGTTGATTAATCAAGTTTTAATCCTGTTTTGCTATTTTAAAGGTTCTTCTTTTTGTTTTGCAGGTCTCCTAGTTTTACATGCATCCAGTGTAAAAAAACACTTTCATTTTCTCAATGCACATCACCTCATTTCTCAAAGAGTATGAAAACAGTTCATTCTTAGATCCAGTCTCTCTAAACCCCTCCTTACCACCAGACTACTCTGCTCTGATTGGTCAGACAGCCCAGTCTGTTGTGATTGGTCTACCGCATACAGCGTGTTGGAATCGAAACTATTACCATATCTGAATTTTAGCTCCCAAGGCTTCCTCAACGCTTCAGTGATATGAACAGTAACGATGTTGTCATTTATTTCCATATCAATTCCAGTGAGTCCTCATCTGTTTGAAGTGCATGCAAACTGGATTCACAGCACTGAAAACAGCATCTTCTCAACATTTCGACAACACAAACTCTTTCAGGCCTCAGCTACAACTACGGTGTTTGAGGGTGGGCCAAAGTAGATGTCGTTCGCGGGCCAATGAAGACCATAGGCTGGCATTATGCAATGCCATCATGCATTTGTTACTTTGGTACATAGATATGTAACAGAAAGGGAGGCTGGAATTACTGACTCATTTCAGGCAGTTCAGAATTAATTCTTTCTTTTAGGAGACAATAACGTTATTGTCTTGCACTTTGCAGACCTTTTACCTTCACAAACAGCTATATTACACACTGCATGAAAGGTAATATGCAAAAAAGCATAATAGGGGCACTTTAATTATGTATTGTATGATGCTGACTGTGGCAGAATCCAATAAATGCATTGACTATATATGTCCTACCCTTGAGTCATTGAAGAGAATTGAAAGGCATGACACACACTGGGCCAGGCAACTGAAACGAAGCTCCCTGTGGTTAATATCCAGCATGGAGGCGTTCGTGTCTTTGGTATGTTTTCTCCTGTGTAGTCATGCTAGATTATAGCTCCCATTAAAACACTCAGCACTGATCTCTTCATAAACCAACACAATCCACCACTAATGTGCAGTCAGCATTATTTTTAGTGCATGTGAAGGTGGAAAAGAGGGGGTTCTGTTTAAAAAAAAAATATATAAAGGATGTATAAAAAAACTGATTCAGGTAACACTTATAATAAGATTTCATTAGTTAACATGAACTAATAATGAAATGTAGCCTACTTCTACAGCATTTATTAATCTTTGTTAATGTTAATTTCAACATTTACTAAAACATACTTAAAATCAAAAGTAGTATTTGTTAACATTAGTTAATGCACTCTGAAGTAACATGAACAAATGAACAGCTGTATTTTATTAACTAACGTTAACAAAGATTAATAAATACTGTAACAAATGTACAGCTCATAGTTAGTTCCTCCAACCAATATGCCCATAAAGGTCGTTTGTCACTTCCCTGAAATACGACCCATAGGAACGTTTACTAAAGTTACGCCTCTATCGACAACATGATACTTTAATTTTAATGCATTGTACCCATTTATCTGCGTCATATTTCGGGTTTCGCGTAACTCAATTGGTAGAGCATTGCAATATACAACAATATGTGATCATGCGATCATGGGACCGATCCCAGGGAATGCATGCGTTCATAAAGTGTATATGCACTATAAATCACTAAGGGTAGGTTTAGGGTTGGGGTAGGTGTAGTCGTTGAGTTTTGAGTTTTGCTAAATGGAAATAGGACAAATGGTGGGTAAGGGACCGTGTACGAAGTCCACACATTGCAGTTAAATGAACATGCATTTTGATCAGTAATGACAGTCATACGTCATTTCGTGATGACAGACAAATCACGACACTGTCATTATTTTTACGGCCGCTAGAGGGCGCATGACTTTAAAATGTAAATATAGGTCGTAATAAGGTGCTTGAAAAAAAACGACCTATAGGGTCATTTTTTGGAGGAGGACAGTCTCTTAGTTCATGTTAGTTAATACATTAACTAATGTTAACCAATGAATCTTATTGTAAAGTGTTACCGTAAAGTGCTGTCGACATTTATACACTGTGTACAGAACTATTTGGCAAGTTCGTTTTCTGATCATATTTTTTTTTTTTTCAAACACATTTTACCAATTCCAAACCATATCAATCTTAATAACTGCTATTAATTTTGTAAGTGATATATAATTATTCATGAAGGCTGGAAATGAAAAATGCCTTATATTCAGGTTTTCTTTTACAGGCAAAATGAGCCAAAAAACTTTTAACTCATTTAACTCAGACTGAAAAGTCAAAAATTATTAAATACTCATGAGAAGGATGCAATACTAATGCAATACTAGAAATTGCAAAGTTAAGGCATGACCATTGGACAGCAAAACACTCATTGGGTCAGCAGGGTCAGACAAAAACAGGTGGAGAAGAAAAGACACGTTAACTGCTAAATATTATAATATTATAATTATAATATTATAAATATAACCTTAATTCTTAATTATTTTGCAGTTAAAAGATCAGTTCACTTTCAAATGAAAATTACCACAAGCTTTACTCACCCTCAAGCCATCCTAGGTGTATATGACTTTATTTTTTCTGATGAACACAATTGGAGATATATTAATAAATATCCTGACGCATCCGAGCTTTACAATGGCAGTAAGCATTATCAAACGAGTATGAGCTGAAGAAAGTGTCTCCATCCATATCCATCCATCATAAACATATTTCACATGGCTCTGGGGGGTCAATAAAGGCCTTCTGAATTGAAGTGATGTGTTTGTCTAAAAAAAATCCATATTTAACAAGTAATGAAGTAAAATATCTAGCTTCTGCCAGACCGCCTTCCATATTATACTTACGAAGAAAGTGTAAAACTCTCGCAGTTCAAAGCGCTTACACTATGTCCTACGCCTTCCCTATTCAACTTATGGAAAAAGTGTAACTGATGCGACGCCAGTTTACACTTTCTTCGTAACTTGAATACGGAAGGCGGCCTAGCAGAAGCTAGATATTTTACTTCATAACTTGTTAAACATGGATTTTTTTTTTTTTTACACAAATGCATCGTTTTGCTTCAGAAGGCATTTATTAACCCCCTGGAGCCGTGTGGAGTATGTTTATGATAGATGGATGTGGATGCAGCTCATACTCGTTTGGTAACGCTTACTGCCATTGTAAAGCTCGGATGCGTCAGGATATTTAGTAAAATTTCTCAGAATGTGTTCATCTGAAAGAATAAAGTCATATACACCTAGGATGGCTTGAGGGTGAGTAAAGCTTGGGCTAATTTTCATTAGAAAGTGAACTGATCCTTTAACGTGTCTTTTCTTCTCCACCTGTTTTTGTCTGACCCTGCTGAGTGTTTTTCTGTCCAATGGTCATGCCATAACTTTGCAATTTCTAGTATTGCATTAGTATTGCGTCCTTCTCATGAGCATTTAATAATTTTTGACTTTTCAGTCTGAGTTTAATCTGTTTTTTGGCTCATTTTACCTCAAAACCTGCCTAATAATTATGCACACCTGAATATAAGGCGTTTCTCAAAAAAAAAAAAAAAAAAAAAATGTATTACAGTTTCCACAAACAATATTATGGAACACAGCTGTTTTAACATTGATAATAATTATAAATGTTTTGTGAGCACCAAATCGGCATATTAGAATGATTTCTGAAGGATCATGTGACATTGAAGACTGGAGTAATGATGCTGAAAATTCGGCTTTGCCATCACAGGAATAAATTACATTTTAAATTATTATTTTAAATTGTATTGATATTTTACAATATTACAATGTTTTTACTGTATTTTTATCAAATAAAGCCTTGGAGAGAATAGAGACAAAAACATTAAAAAATTACAGACTCCAAACTTTTGATGGGTTTTGTAAATGGATTTTACTCATCTAAAGAGATACAGCATACAGTTGGGGCTATATTACGTAATCATGATTTAGATATACCTGCTATATGTTATAATTCATTTAAGGCATTTATATTTTAGGTATTCATTTCTGTATTTTAGAAATTTCTGTACTGTAGATTACATTGAGTAATTACAACCCCACTGTATATGTCATAAGGAAAAATCTCTAATGTACTGTAAGCTAGTTTTTACTCCAAAAAGTGTAAATGAGCTGCTGCATTCACAAAGTGTCACAACCTGCTTTGAATAAGGCATTACAGTTCTGTTCCTCAGAGATGGATGTAGCCATTACTCTCAGGAAAGCATCATTCTTGGTAAACAAGCCACATCCTGGAGAAAAAAAAGCATAATGTTTTACGACAGTGTTATGTTATCTACTCTGAGTCTCCTGTACTTTGAAAAACATTGTGCTTCAATAATCATCCATCAAATGTCCATGAGCTATGCACAAATTCTTGATACACTATAACCTTTAAAAGTTTAAAAATGGTCCAAAAAGTTGGAGGAGAACCAGGAAGGCATAAAAGATGTTTTACAGCCTTGCTAAAATGTACCTCATGTTCTCTCTCATCTCAGGTGTGGGACATCTTGGCCTAGTAACATTGTCAGGGACCGTCTCAAGTGGGAAGCTCCTCATGCTGTTCTGCCGCTTTGAAAAATGGGACCTTGAGAGTGAGCCATTAGTTTTGTAAGCCATTGATGATCCCAATGTGATGTTATAAAGACCATACTGAAAGAGATCTCACAGTCTCTAAGGTTTTTCATATAGTTTTGAAATAGCACTGTACAATTATTTGTCTGGAGTTTGTGTGTATATATATTTGTGACGCTGTTGTTTCCAACAGGTGACAAATAATAGCCTCAGGATTTATTCACAGCTTGAGGGAAAGTCAAAGAATTGTCTCCCCTTTTTAGTATGCAGAGCTTTCAAAATGCCCAATCAGGGACGCATTGTGTAAAAATAGCCGCTAAAATGTATAACAATAGTCTCGGTAGAAAAGAAGCTGTTTTCTAAAGAGCATCCAGTTATTATTGTAAAGTATGAGGAATGAGAAACTGCATGGGCCCTCACTGACCCCTGATGTCCATCAAAAATAGAGGTGGTAGTTTGCTAGAGGGAGTATGCATTCAGTCTCATTACAGACTCATTAGCATTCTGACTGCATTTGCATTCAAACCTAATGAGATGCAGTACAGCTTGTTTTTTGGGAGGGGGGGTGTAATGTTTATACTCATTTATCTGGCCAATCTTAAATTTCCATCTTGGAAGTGCAAAGTGTTTCTAATTATTTGACCGCATCTATTAAGCTGAACGAAATGAGTCGAACAAAAATGGCCAACCTGGACCTAATCATCAATGGAATTTACAAAGGAGTAAATGGACATGGCAGTTATTTCTCAAAATAAAATGACATCTTCACTTATACTTGTCTGTTGGGAGAAAAGTTATTAAGATCAAGGGCGATAGAGGATTTGATTTGATTGAAATGAAGAGGCCTAATCTCACTAATGTAATCTATCCAGCCTCAGACCCGCTTTCACCGTGTGTCACAGGGACAGAATGACTTCATTTCCATTTAAGTGCCCAGCGTGGACTTGAAAATGATTGCTGTATCACGACTGCGTGTTATTCCTCGCAGTGAGTGACATTCTCCAATCCATGTTTCGTCAACACACCTCTCTTACTCATTCATTTTGTGATTTACATTTGATTTTATTCTCTGCTGGAAAACTTTTATTGCCGTGCCCTTAAATCCAGCCCTGTTACTACTATTTTTATGAATTGATTTCAGTTGAAATTTGAACTATGTCAGAAAATGTGTGGACTATAGAGTACCAGCTACTGAGTAAGTGTCATTTACATTTATACATTTGGCAGAAGCTTTTATCCAAAGGCACTTATATTGCATTGCATTGAAAGTTAAGTTTTTACCAGTTTTTTTACCAGTTCATGCATCCCCTGGGTTGCAAACCCTTGACCTGTACTACAGTTTGAGCTACAGGAATATTAACCAATAACCAGCAGTTGATGGGTACATTAAACACGAGTGAGAGACAAAAAGTAAGAATTTAAAAGAGAGTTAAAGATAGTAGCTATATTTTGCACATTTATTTTGATCTCAAATACAACAAAAACCATAAAATTATGAAATTTAAAATCGCTGTGATTTAAAATAAGTTAAAAGTCATTTATTCTTGTGATCAAAGCTGAATTTTCATCATCATTACTCCAGTCTTCAGTGTCACATGATCCTTCAAGAATTAATGATGAAAACAGTTGTGCTGCTTAATATTTCTGTGAAAACTGTAATGCATTTTTTCCAGGATACTTTGATGAATATAAAGTTCAAAAGAACAGCATTTATTTGAAATAGAAACCTGTTGTAACATTATAAATGTTTTTACTGGGTTTGAGTGTCATTGATTGTCTGGAGCTGCTGTGCTGTTGGCGATTAACAACAAACTCTTGTTTGTATTTACTCTTGTGTACTGTCCGTTCGTTTTTTGTGCTTCCTTGTTGTTCGTTCATCATCTGCGTGAGTGGTTAGGATTGAAGGGTGAGTTTTGGAGGCGGAGCAATGAAGAGAGGGGTGGGTTTGTTGGGGTTGATTTCAAATATCAACAATGTCCAACAGCATTTTTGAAAATCTACTTAACCCACCTTTAAATTCTGATTTCAGAAAACTGACGAGGGAGAACAATGGGCTTACATGTCATTCATTCTTTTTGTTGTGGTTATATTATGTAGTCCGAGTTCAAAATTTGCGTACTGAATGTTTTTATGGATTCAAGGATGTGTTTGTAACATTACACGTTTCTTCACAATCGTCATCTGTTTGGAAGAGTGCTAACTGTTAAATTCCATATCCCTGCAATTTGTGGGATCTCTAAAGCAGTTGCGACCTTTGAAAACACCTGAAAAGAAATCACCTGCTATCTTGAAGATTTTCTTTCACAAAATGGCCATAAACAGTCATTTTTCTTCTTTAATTCACAAACATAGTTGGCTTCAAGCAACAAAGGATTCCTCACCAAAGCCCTTTGGTGAAACCTCTTGTACAGTACGGTCGGTGAGAATGTAAACGCATGTTTTAAGCAAAACAATTAGCAACTGAACAGGGATATGCAACTTCATCAGGGCAATAATAAAAAGACCCACCCAAATTTTACAGGTTGTCGCAGTGGTGAAAAAAGTCACATTGTTGGACAAGGTCTTTCTTCTTGTTCTAAATCTCACTGTCATGAAAATACCCCAGTACAAAATTTCAACAGTTGTCTCTCACATCACTGTATTGTATATTTGATCATTTCTGAAAAACTGAATCATTTCTTGTGTGACATACATCATGGGTCTTTTATATGACTTCACAGAGTTACAGGAAGAAGAGAGAGGGTCAGGAAAAGGTAAAGTGTGAGAAGTTTGACAACCAGTCGTGGTAGTGTGTGTGTAAATTTAGGTGGCAGTCTACAAGTTCATCTTGATTCATCTTCACATCAATGATTTGTCTCCAAACAAATTGTATTGCAGTGTTTCTGCGCTCTGAGGTTTGAGATGAAGTAATAATCTGACGGATGGCTTCAGAGCAGTGTAACATTGTATTGATTTGATTTCATCCTACATTTTCAACAAAGACAGTCATTAGTGTCAGCATTTTGTGTTGTTGTTCTTGTTTTTGTTTCGTTTTTTTTTTTTTTTCTCTTGCAGTTTCTCTAGTTTTTTCAGTTTATCCATCATCTCTGGCAAACTTTAATTGACACAGTACTGAGTAGAAAACCTTGTGGTTTTGTTTTTTCTTCTGCATCAAGGGAGCATTTCTTTTTAGCCGTCGTGTGTCCTCTAACAGAAACTCAGGATTAGAGCCCCTGTTGAGAATGTCTTTGGGGCAAAAGCATTCCCCTCAGAGTGATGTAAGGCCCCGGGTGGCCAGCAGGAAGGGGATGAGAGATAGAAGAGCCAGCGGGAGAGTCTGGGCCATGGGCGGGGGGCGGAGGGCCGGCTGGCTGGATTGCTGCTCCTCGCAATAGTCACCCTGGCATTGGGCCTTCTCGCACAGTATGCCACCAAAACCTGCCGGACACTGGCAGTGCTGATGGTGGTGACACACACCACCATTCTGACAGCGCAGGAGAACGTTGTTACACACTTGAGCTGTGGGGAGCATAGAAAAAGAGAGGTGAACACACATCGCTTTTCTCCCCCCACCAGGAAACACTTTCTAAGAAAAAAAGTGCATCCATCAAGATGATCATCAGGTTGCTGTGTGTGTGATTGTTTATGATGGGCGCTGGCGAGAGGCTCAGCGGTGTATTTTAAGGACACCACGGGGGATGTTAGTCCCACCTGTAATATTGCAGAAGTGATATGATTAATCATAGAGTGGTAGGTGGGATTTGGGGCAGGAAATATATCGTTGTGTGACACATTTTTCAGTGTGTGACCAAAATTGCAAACACCACTGCTGACTTTTGGCAAATCTCTGGCATTAAGCTACCGGTGAATGTCCAAATGCTGCACTGCTGGCAACTCCAGTTGATTAGGCCTTTTAACATACTGTATGAAGGTTGCAGCAAACACAATCAACACCTATTGTTTATGAACCGTTCAACAATGCTTTGATGCTTCTGTAATGGAATCCATAATTTAATTATTTCGAAATCAAAAATAAACATACTATATATAAGATTTGAGGTTTTCCCCCCTCCAAAATTCAAGTTCAAATTTAAGACAAACAGGGAATTGGTGTGCAATGAAATATAAGCCATAATGCCAATCCAGCCCGAATTGCTCTAATCTTCCTTCCCTTGACCTGTAAACAATCTCTTTAGTGGAAAAAATATGATTGCTATTGCATTGTACTTGCTTCCATTATCAAGGAAAATATTTGCTTTGGGAGGGGAGACAGGACTATTTGCTCAGAAACTGAGTGTAATTACATGCTGCTTTCATTCAGATGGATTTCATCTAGGTCCTCTGAGAAGGCACAGCAAAAAAAAAAAAAAATCCTTATTTAAAGCAACCCAAGCTTAGGTTAGCTGATTTAGAATGGTTTCGCAGTCTGGTCAAGCTGGTGTTTAGCTGGTTTAGTTTTTTTGTTTTTAAATCTGACCCCTCTAAAACCAGTATGACCAACAACGTAACTCTATACAACAACGTAACTCTCTGCTTAACTACCATAGGATGGTAAAATGCATTGTTGGAGAAATTAACAAGCTATTCATGACTGTTTGCCGCAACCGTAGTTGACTTTGTCACAGATTCGTCATTCAATCCATGTTTGTTGTTGGCATGAAACAAAGTTGGCATTAAACAGAAGTTGCGATTGTCTTTTCTTCCCTATTGTGACATATATCAGAGTAAAACGACTTCTCAAATGAGGAAAAAATGTAGGATGGGACTTGATTTTAACCACCAGGAATTGATTGGATCATTGTGATTTACAAAATTGCTGCGTTCTAATGTGAGTGACAGGTTGCTGGAGGGGAGGGACTTTTGCCCTTCCCTCATGGTAGTGAACACGTCATCAGAGAAGAGAAGAGATGTTGTTGATTAAAGATTACGAGGGCATATGAATTAAAAAAAAAAAATAGTGATATGCACAGATAAATCATTTATAATAATATTCCATAAAAATATAAGGACTGTCAATTATGATTTCAGTCACTTTAGTGATGTTGTTAAGACGGTGGTGAACTTCTATTGTTTGATCGCTTCAAAATCGGATTAATGTAAGATTGCTGCAAATAACGAACATGGCATCTGAATGCTATTTTTATTCTCTGCTGTTTTTCGTTATTTCCTGATTGATTCAATCTTGGGTTTCCTATATATTATATATATAGTTAATCACATGTAGTTAACCACACAATTTTGTGATGCTGTTTGTGAATGTTCGGAATTTGTTGGTAACTTGTGATCATAGTTGGCAAATGATGCCTTTGGGAAACGTACCAGAAAATCAGCTTAGGCTAGTTTCATATGTTTTTGTCAGTAGAGAATGTATGAGAGGTTGTGCTATTTCTGCAATATTATTGACTTGACTGCACTGACACTATTGGATAAGAAGTGAACTGAGCTGGATGATGACATCACTGTTTTCTCCAGAGCTGCTTTATAAATGAATTGAACTCATTCCATAACTGATGAACTTTACACAATTCAATCCCAGTTGAATACACAGTTATCTGTATTGTATAAAGTGCTATAGAAATAAAGGTGTTTTGACTTAATCACAGCTAAAGGGAACTGTTAGGCCTGACACAAGTGTGTACAATATGTGTACATGGCCATAAAAAGTTACTACACATTAAAAAATATTTGACACAAATCCAGTTTTTTCCAGTAGTTTAAAAGTAGAGGGTTTTTTTTGCACTATACTTGCAATATACAAACAAACCTAAATGCATCACATCAAAAGAGCCTCTTTTAAGCATTTTAAGTGCTGAGGATGATTTTAATACTGAAATATCACTTTTTTATATCATATCTCTCCACAAAAAGCCCATCTGGCATGGTTTAATGGGTGCTCAAAAAAGCTCAATGTCCATTTTGAGTGACAACTCTGAAAAGATTTCGCTGGGATTTAAACTTTAAATCTCCAGGCTTGAAGTTTACTTTATTCACTATGTATAGGATTATCCAAATGCTGACAGGCCTCCAGAGGACCCTACAAAGCTATTGTCTTTCCAGCAGCATCTGTACCCAAGATTAGTTTTGAGCACAGGGTGCGGTTCAAGTGTACCCAGAAGACAGACTTGCTGCTGCTGCTCCTTTGACTGCTTCTTTCTTCAAATATGTACACGCGCACTGAGGGAGCATTGAACACACCCGCTCACGTCTGTCCCAGTCTTCATCTTCATTGTGAAAGACGTGCAAGGTCATCCGTCACATAGAGAGTACAGTGGCGTGGATTGCATTTACACTTGTGTTGCGCTTTACCTTCTGACCTAAGAAAAAAAAATGAGGTGTGAACCCTGGCCGAGGTCTGTCTCTCCCTGGGAGACATATGTGCTGTATCGCACCTTGGCAGAATACAGTGAATTTTTAACACGCCAACAGAACAGAACAGGCAGCTCCCGACTTGAGCAGTAGTGACGCACGCATACGACAGATCTATCCGTTCCCTGACAGGTCAGAGAAGAGGTTTCAGTGTTCCTTATTGACATGAATAATCTTAAAGTGCCGTACTGTGAATGAAACTAAGGATCTTCTTCAGTTTATTTTCTGCTTGCTTACTTTTTATGTCTTAATTTGATCACTTGATATTTTATAATTAAATTCTCCAAATTCTCTTTTTACCTTGCACTGTTTTGTACTTTTTTCTTTTTTTGAAGAAGGCATGTCACGCAATCCCATATATCAGTTAGATATTAGAGATTTTTTTCAGTCGATATTGGATATTTAATTGTTCATGCTCATGTCCTTCATTTTACATTTAGATTAACTAAACGTTATATGATGACAAAGGTAAGGTTACACTTAAAAAAATACTAATTATAATACTGTTAAATGTAAAAAGGAAATGTGAATTCACCCCTGTACAGTAGAGGGCGCAGCTCATACAAAACTTTCAGCTGTGCTGCTATTCTTTAGGAAGAAAGTTCAACACTCTTACTTCTGCAATAAAAACAAATTGAAACAGAAATGTGATGTTTATCTAGTCAGTCTGCTTACTGAATTGGATCATTGAATGTCAGCAGCAGATATTAGTTAATAAAGTGAGATTAAATATGTGTGTTCTTAATCTTTATTAATTACTGGTTTGAGTAATATTCTTTTTTTCTAGTCACTAATTACGTAACTCGCGTTACTTGTAATGCGTTACACCCAACACTGCTTTTTAGTGTTTTATTTTTCATTTATTTAGACAAACTAGTATAGATTTTAATTTCGTTCATTTTTTTGGTTAGTACACATACCATGAAAGTAATTCACAGCTTACTGCTATCGGCCAGACTCTTAATATTGGTGCAGCCATACCTCTGATGTTATCAGCAAAATTTATGGTAAGTGTTTTTAAAAGCTTACTGTATAATACCTACTTATCTAGCTGTCTGAACCATGCACACTTATATGGTTAGCTGAATTTTATTTAGCATTGTTTTTTCCCCCACAGGACAGAACAGACCTGCAAAACAACCCTAACCATTTGGAAAACCACTGGTTTAGAATAAAATAAAGAGAAATGTCACTAACAGAATGAAATTATAAAATATTGTACCTGTTGCTTATCCTCTACACATGCTATTTTAAGTTCCCATTTAGTCAGTCACGTCCGGGGTCTCGCCGTCATGGGGTCTCGCCTGGGAGCCCAATCACCTCCAAGTGGAAACAAAATGAGCCAATGAACATTGGCCAGTGACATTTGCATGCCGAGTCACACCTACCCGGACGTACGGGTATAAATAGGACCGGCCTTACTCACTTCATTCATAATTCGCTTCTGAGCCGATTGATTGTACAGTGATCGCCCATTCCATTCAACTTTCAAGAGAAAGACTAAATTTCTGAAGAAAAGAAAAGAGCAGACATCAATTTTGATTGCTATTAAGAAGATCCTCTCTGAAAACAGCAATTTTAATTGTTATTGCTTACAGCTCATCGAGGGATCTCTCTGCCGGTGTGACAGCACATCCAACGGTGTTGCGCAGTCCAGCTTGCTGTGCACAGAGAGTGCAGCGCTTCACCCCTCGGCGCTTTGGCGTTCAGAGCAGTTTCCCTAAAAGGGCAAGCACTGGTGTCTTATTTTAAGATGTCTTTCCACTCATGTGTTTCTGGATGTGGTCATTTCCTGACTTCATCTGACGGCCATGATCGCTGTCTCACATGCCTGGACAGACAGCATGCTGAGTGCTCGTGGATGGTACATGCTCTCACTGTGAGAGCATGTCCATATTGCCATTGTGGTCACAGCTCTCCTTCAATACGGAGGCACGAGTCCCCTCTGCTTGAAACTAGGCTCTGGCTCTAACCTCAGCACTCAAACTGTCTTGGTGGAAAAGGGGTAAAAGAGCTGCACAAGGGTAGTTCTGAGCCAGGGTTGTTGCAGGAGCCCTCTGGACGATGAAAGTCACGGCGTGGGCCCTCAGCCAGACGATGTCCACTCTGGTAGTCCAGGAATGCCATCTCTGGTTGGACCTGGCTGAGATGAAGGACACCGACAAAGTTTGCTTTCTCAATGCCCCTATCTCCCAGGCAGGCCTCTTTGGCGACACTGTTGAAGACTTTGCCCAGCAGTTCTCGGCAGTCCAGAAGCAGACTCAGGCCATAAAACACATCCTGCCCTGGCGTGACTCTGCCACCAAGCTGCCGCTGGCTAGCCCCCAGCCTGCTCATTGCCGAGAACACCCCCCTGCGGCTTCACTGACTCCAGGAAGACCAGAGGCATCCCATCCACCCAGAGCCTCCCGCAGGAAGGCGACACAGCCCGTCCAGACTGCTAAACCCTCGAAGCGTACATTGAAGTGGCCCTGAGACGGCTGGCCGTCTCTGGACCAGGATGTACCACTCCTTCCCCCAGAGGAGGGCCAGGCCGGCTGTGTGAAGGACGCGATAGAGCCTGTCCCTCCAGCCGAAATGAAGTCAGGATTTTACAGTCCGTATTTCATTGTACCCAAGAAAGGCGGGGGGTTACGACCAATCTTGGATCTGCGTGTCTTGAATCGGGCCCTTCACAAGGTCCCATTCAAGATGCTTACGCTGAAACGCATTCTCACATGCGTTCACTTCCAGGAATGGTTTGCAGCGATAGACCTGAAGGACGCGTAGTTTCATGTCTCGATTCTACCTCAAAACAGAACGTTGAGCAGGGTTGAGCATGTCAGTACAAGGTTCTTCCCATTTAGGCTGCCCTTACCCTGCTCAGGGAGGTGGGCATTCGCATCTTGAACTAGGTGTCCTTACCCTGCTCAGGGAGGATGAGGAGCAGGTCTTGTTAGTTGCGCCATACTGGACCAACTGGACCTGGTTCCCAAAACTGAGGTGCGCTTATGCTTTGAAGTGGAGTCTGTTTGCTGAACTCGTGTCTTTCCCTGGGCAGTTCTGCTCTGCCCTGTCGCTGCATCGGTAGTAGCTTCTCCCTGGTTAGGTAGGACCTACCACAGAGATCTTCCATATGTAGCTGCCCCTCGGGTCAGTCCATATGTGTAGCCACCACACGTTACCTCCCTTTTGGCAGGGTGTGGACTTCATAGCGTCCCTCTCCACTGGACTAGGCACACTTCCCCAGCGTTAACACACTGGTCATGGCTGAAAATCAATAATATCTGTTCCCCTGTTAGCGTCTGATCTGTTCCCTCTTTCAGGGAATGGAGGGTTCATTAGTAACCTAGTCATTCCCATAAATCCTAAACTGTCTTATGTTCTATTGATTTATTAATATTTACTACTCTCTAACTCTAAATAATTCTCAAATGTATCTCAGTGCCCAGTGCACAGGTCGCTTTGACGCATTTTCCACCACTATTTTCTTTCCTGTGCATCTCTTACAATCTTTCTTATGGTTTGATTGACAGTTTCTCCACTGTATTCATACGCTCAAGAGATTATCTCAAGTCTCTGAAATCAATGCCCATGCAGTAAACTTACCACCATCTCATATATTCCTCACTTCTTTCTCTCAGATACTTGAGACTAATTACATTGAGAGGTTATCACAAGACCCTGATATCCAGGAGGTCATCATTAAACACTGCTGTCTGTTTACTAACAGAAGTGTTGGATCTAGAAGATGTGGGTGTAGAACAACCTCTGTTTTGTTCTGCTTCTGGTCCTGACAGAAAAGAGACCACTCTCTGTCACTCATAATCAGCAGGCTGCTGAAAATGAGAAGCCTTTAGTTTTTCAATCCTCTTTTTATAAACACTCCATGAAATCAAAGAAGTTGTGTGGCTTTTACAGTAGTTTATCTTTAAGCTTTGAGACCATCTAAATGTTAGTGACAAAATATATTTTAGCAGCCTTTGACTAACATTAGCAACTATCAAATCATGCTTTATGGCCATGAGTTTACTTTTTACTTTTTATTTTAAGTTTTCTGATTATAAGCATCTCATTGTTATTAACAACCGAACAACAAACTAACCACAGGCGATGAGTCACACAAAATTGTTTCATGGACTTCTTGTCTGTTGAGATTTGAGGCTAGACTGAAATCGCAGAGGAGATCAAAAGTAGAAACAAAGGCGTTTTGTTAGTATGAGGGTTAGGATACTCAAGCTGGAAAAAAAACAAAACAAAACAAAAAAAACATTGTGTGGTTATTTTACAGGCATTGTTTTACAAACCAAAAGTCTTACCTTGATTTCGGTTTGCTGCTCCAAGTGAAGAAGCATTTGGCCGAACTTGATGAAATAAAAAAATAAGAATCAATTTATTTCTAATTTAAATTATTTAAAATTAGGCAGTATTATTTAATAATGTAGTGCTCACAATGGCTTCAGTCAGTTCTGTCCATTTTATCAACAGACTTTCAATTAGGAAATTTTAATATTTTTCAAATCTGCATTTTCATATACTTCAAAATAATTATTTTAATTTAGTATAGTAGTTAGTAGTTTTAGTATATTTTCATTTACTTCAAATAAGTATATGAAATACAAATGATGTTCTTTACACCATTATGAGTGAATAACTCACCAGAGGTGCCAAGATTGTTTGGGATACCTGGGGGAAAACAAAGAACTCAGGTTAGCATCACTTAAATTACATTTACAGAAAAAAGAAAAAAAAACAGTATTGAAGCAGTTCCCAGCTATGTTAAATACACGTTGACTGCTTTTCCTTCACTATCTGCTCCAAAATATTTATTTAAAATAAATACAAATGTATGTACAGATTAGTTTATGCAGTTTGTGTTTGTTATTCAGTCCATTAACTGGTGTTGTACATGCAGCCTGCTAGAATGTTTTATGTTATTTATTATTCATTAATTAGTGGTGCTGTTAGTTAGCACACATTTTAATAATGGTTTGACTTTTCTCTCCATCAGATTCTTTTTTATATTAATATTTTCAACCATCAACTATTATAACAGGCCTGACATTTTAAACCGTTGCACCTATGTGCTGCTCTCCAGTCAGTCTATAGGACACTGTTCAAAGAATAACAGCACTGAATATCTCAGCATGCTATGGCTGCAAAACCACAGACCACCAGTGTTTTCAGCACAATGCTTGACTAGCAACAGTCACTTACAGCTATTTCATCACCACATTATGTTTAGCCCTCAAAAGATTTTAGGCTCAGACATGGTTGAACACTTGCGTTCAGCTCTCACAACACATCATAGACCTCATTACAGTGTTAGCGACTCAAGGCTAATTGGGAATTCTGCTCACCTGAGCTATGAATGACAAGTCTGGAAAACAGGAAGAAGTGGACAGCTGGTAGATGAGCTCAGTGTGCATTGATTAAACCAACGCACATCTTATTTATCACAAAAGTACCAAACACACATAATTCTTCGCTTCTCAAGCACCTGTTCTTCCCACATGGGACACAACAAGAGCACAGAATTGAAAATCCGCCTCTGCACACAAAAGATCAAGATCTTAAGGTTCTGCCTGGTTAAGTCTGGCACACATGCATTAAGTATTTCAGGCATTTTTTTTTTTTTTTTTTTGGTGTTTATATGGAGAATACTGCTGTATGCAATGCTAATGTAACATTTGTGCATAAAGGAATATAATAAATTCCACAAAATTATGTATTACACAGAGTATAAATTCATGAGAAATCGTCTCCATTTCAGTTCATTTCAACTGAATTGGTCACGTTCCACAGAATGTTGAATTGAAGTTTAAATTGGATTGACAGGAAAAGTAATTTACAGAATTGCAAATAAAGACATTTCTGCAGTCACACAACAGAAGAACTGCATTAGACAAAAATAACACAATGGGTACAGTATCATTCTATTAATTTCTGTCATTGCTTGTGATTAACAACCACTCAGAAAGTTATAGAGACTGTCCACAGTCAGAGCTGGTTTGATTACATTTTTTCCTGCATATTTGCGGTCCAAAAGCTGGAAGATAAATTAAAAGTAAAGCATACACTGGAACGAACACACCAAACTGCAAGATAGCATTAGGGCTCAAGTGAAGGAGTTTATTAACAGCAGTGGTACAAGACAGGCAAATATGCAGGTGAGTATATGGTTAATAACACAGGAGCAAAGTAGGCTGGATACAGGTTGACAAGAGAAGAGTAACACAGGTATGAATCTGGCAGACTGGATGCAGGACCACAACAGATGAGCATCACAGGCAAGTAAATTGTAGACTGGAAATATATAGGATAACAACAGTTGAGTAATCACAGATAAGTATCTGGTAGACTGGATGTTGGATAACAGGTGAGTACATCAAAAGATACACAAATCTCCAGGGAAATAAACTGAAACAAGATTTTCTTCAACACGGGCTGCTTCTAAACAACAGTCTCAAACAGAAGATAACTATGGGAAGTATCAAACAGTAACTTTGACTTGCTGCCAAACTGAAGTCCATTTCACATCCATCCATATAACTTAAATCCACAGGTAAAGGTCCATATAATTGTCCAACAAAAGGGTCCCAAAGTACATAAGAACAAGACTGGTAAGCATCAACAGAGGAAAGAGCAATCAGCAAACAGAAGGTGAGTCCGTATAAAATACACAAAGACTGACCGGTTTTACTGTGCTTATATGCAAGTTCAAACACAAAAGTTCTGTCAAGACAACTCTTGGGATATTGGTATGGTAGCTGAGATTGGCATGGTAAAAAATATGGCAATGTTAATGTATTTGGTCTTGGCAGAATAGATCTGCAATGCTACTGCTGCAGAGCAAGTACAGAGACTTGCTACTACCAATACATTCACAGACATTGCTGTAAGCATGTAAGACATGCTGCTGCTGCACATGTAACATACATGAATTAACCCCTGTAGTAGATCTACACAGGTGGAGCTGGGGAAGGAGGAGGGTTCTGAAAGCACGCTGCAGACTGCTAACAGCAAACAATGCCAAATATTTGAATGTTTGAGCAGCAAGCTCACTGGCCGCTGACGCAACAGCAACCAATCAGCTGTGCTGTGTAGATAATGTGATCGCTGCAAAATGAGTTAAAGACCTATCAGTCTGCATCGTCAGAGTTTCTTGCCAGAACTACGTAATTAATTAACAGCAAGTATCTCTAATTAGCACTCTGAGTGAGAGTGAGTGAGTGCAGCAGTGAGAGAGGACAGGTGCACTTGTGACAGAACCCCGTGCTCATGCTCCAAAACACTGTAATCAGTGGGGGAGTGGAAGGAGGAAAAAGCCAGGGCATAGACAATGAAAGCAGGAACCTTGGAGCAACCAACAGCAGGATCCAACAACGAAGAAGACAGAGGAAGAAGCCAAAGGTGGAGAGGCAGGCAGGAAGAGCCAGGGTGGAACCGCTAGCAGATGGTCCAGGATGCAGGGTGGAGCAGAAGTCTACAATAGCAGATGATTCGGGGAGCCAGGGTAGACTCCACATCTGGAGAACTGTTTGACTGGCTGAGATCTGGAGCACTGGCGGGGATACTGACCCCTAGTTAGCAAGCTGACTGGCGAATAACTGGAGTGCTGGCTGACAGATGGGCATCTGGAAAGCCAGCTGACTGGCAGACAACTGGAACACCAGCAGAGAGAAAAACTTCTGGATTACTGGCTGACTGGCAGATAATTGAAATGCTGGCTAACTTGCAGACCTCTGGAGTGCCAGTTGACTTGCAGATGCCTGGAGTGTCGGCAGAGTTGAAGACCTCAGTAGCGAGGACCCCAGCAGACCTGGCAAGACAGAAAAAATATATATAGGGAACATAAAACAAGATATTATAGCCAGGACGAGGATGCTAGGTACGGTCTCCGTGGCAGAGACAGAGTAGACTGAGAGTTCATAATCAGCCTCCTTGGCCGAAACCGAAAAGGCACAATGTTCTGAAATGACATCTATGGCTAACACTGGACAGGTATATAACTGTAATGGTCTCACTGGCCCACACGGAACAAGTAAGGCTTTCAGGAACGACCTTCCTGGTCATAACAGGACAGTCGAGGAAATCGGATACGGCCTTCCTGGCCGAAACAGGACAAGTAGCTATTATTGGAATGGCCTCCTTAGTCGACATGGAACAGGCAAGGATTTTAGGGGCGACCTCCTTGGTTGTAGCAGAACAGGCAGATAACTTTGGATTGTCTCTTTGAGTTTAGGGACCTTGAAATGGCCTCTCCATCCAAGACAGGGCATACAAAAGAGAAAACGGAAAAATCACAAACAGACATCACCATCTTGGGAGGAGCTGCAGAAGTGTGCGTGGCCCAAATGCACAAGATGGCAGTAGTCACAGACAACAATGATAAAAACTCTAGGATCTCCCGATCCTGATGTGCTGAGATTTCTGGGCATGGCAGCACTCTGACCATTTGAATTTGCAGCACTGTACCAAAGGAATTTCGACTGGCTTTACTATCAGGGAGGAGGGAACTTTAGGTAGCCTTTCTGGTTGAGGAGAGGGAGTTTAGGTAGCCTTTCTGGTTGAGGCGAGGGAGTTCTGGATAACTACCTAATTTGAGATTCCCTCAAAATGTTTGAGGGAGAACTTTTTCCTTCTACTTTGTCTCCTCTTTCATGTTACATCCCAATAGTGCCCCCAATGAAAGGATATGGGGAATTCAGAACCGAGCTCCAGGACAGGAGCAGGCTCTAGTCAAAACTCTGGTCGAGCCGGAGTGGATTCCTGGGCTGGAACAGACTCTGTGCCATGCTCAGGTGCTGGAGCCGACACTGTGCAATGCTCAGGGGCTGAGGTGGACTCTGGAACGAATGCTTGGAGTGGTGATGGATTTGTCGGTGTCAGCTAATTTGGACATCATATCAATGCTTCTAACATTGTTCTCCTGGAATGGGGAATATCTGCCCTGAAGTGCCAATACCTGGGTTTGGGCAGTGAAAGAAGCCTGGAGCAGGACATATCTGATGTTGAAGATAACCTTCTATCCTCAGAAAATTCCACAGGCACAGATATTGAAGATGGAGAGGATTGCTGATATGTGGGATCTCCATCACTAAACTCGGGGGAGCCACACAGACACAGCTCCAGATATAGATACTGCTGCAGAGAGATTTTTGGAATGCCTACTTGTATCCAGGAGGCAAAGTAGTTGTCTAGTCCACTCCAAAACATATCCACCGGATAACTGTCATCCCGGGTTAGTAAAATGTCAATTCTGAACAAATTCTCCCATATACATTTCAATACTGTGCCCATCTTGAAAAATTGAGCAAAATTTAGCCTCCGCAATGACTTCCACTGGGTCCATGTTTGTAGGTTCTGGTCTTTCTGTAACAAACACACCAAACAGAAAGATAATGTTAGGGCCCGAGTCCAAGAGTTTATTAACAGCAGTGGTACCAGACAGGTAAATATGCAGGTGAGTATACAGTTGATAACACAGGAGCGAAGTAGGCTGGATACAGGTTGACAACAGAAGAGTAACATGGGTAAGAATTTGGAAGACTGGATGTAGGATAACAGATACACAGATCTCCAGGGAAATAACAAACTGAAACACAGGATTTTCTTCAACACAGGCAGCTTCTCAAGGGGGCCAACATAAACAGTCTCAAACAGAAGATAACTAAGGGAAGTATCAAACAGAAACCAAACTGAAGTCCGTCCACATCCGTCCATATAACTTAAATCCACAGGTAAAGATCCATATAATTGTGGAACAAAAGGGTCCCAAAGTACATAAGAACAAGACTAGTAAGCATCAACACAGGAAAGAACAATCAGCAAACAGGAGGTGAGTCCATATAGCAGACACAAAGACCAGACAAAGACTGACCGGTTGTGCTGTGCTTATATGCAAGTTCAAACACAAAGTTAATTAACAGCAGGTGTCTCTCATTAGCACTCTGATTGTGAGTGAGGAAGTCCAGCAGTGACATACAGCATAGTCTATATATATATATATATATATATATATATATATATATATATATATATATATATATATATATCAGGCAGTGCCTCCTCAAAAAAATTAGGATGACAAAATAAATCCATATTACAAAAATAAAACAAAGCAAATATTACAAAATGTGACAATAAAAAGTGTACAATTCACTCGTTTTTCTAAAGGAACACTGTCCAACAGCGACACCCACAGGTAAAGTTACAGCGGTAATCCTCGTCTCTCGTGCCTCCCTTGAGCTCATAGAGAATGAACAGAGCACCTAAAGTGTGCGGTGGGTTTTGTGGGGGGGTAATAGAGAATGAAGTGGGGAAAGTCACGTGAGAGGAGGCAGTGCCTCCATCGCGCTATGATTGGATATGATCGGTTATGATTGGATATGATTGGTTTGTGCGATTAAATCCCGCATCTTGTTTAAGTACGCATTCCGTGTGTCAGTCTGAATGAACAAAGTGATGGCATCACTAATTAATTAAAGACTAATTAAAAAGTAAGTAAACAGCTCACCCACTTAGATATCACCGCTTTATGTCACGTCAAAATCAAACGTGAAAAACCTGAAAACATGATGACTGCGGGGGTTTTAGTGAGCAATCAGCTTGATGAAATTAAAGATACATCTTCGTGTCTGTGACAGTGTTTACCGAGCATGACTGATGATCTGAAATAAGTAGACTATTAAAAAGAACAGCTGAAAATCAATACACAAATAAAAAAAATATTGTTTAACCTTCTATGGTATGGTGTTGCCTTCAGGCAACATAGTCTAATATAGTTTGTTTTTAATAAAATTAGACTTTTAAACTTTTAAAAAATAAATAAATTAAAAATTAATAAAAATGTTTATTGATATTGTTATAGTGTCCAATTTTAAGCAGGAATATTTTTTTCCTCATTGATATCATATTGCGTACCTGTCGCACACGCTGTATTGAAGATCAAATACGAACACGAAGATGAAGAGAAATGGCAATCTTTAATAAATCCAAAGGTAAATCCAAACAAGAGCATAACACACACGTTAACACGGACGATACCCGACAATGAATAACTGAAACAAGGGAACTTAAATACAAGTGCTAATGAGGTGATGATGACATACAGCTGACAGTGATGACTAAATCAAAAACCATGACAACGTCCTTGTGGCGGGAAATGGTGCAGGCAGGAAAACAAAGTCCAAAACTGAGTGAAACTGTGACAGTACGCCCCCTCCCGGAAAGGCGCGACCTCATGCCGACAGAGGAATGGAGGAGGCTTAGGTGGAGGACGAGAGTCCGGGAGAGGGATGGAGTGAAAAGTCCAGGGAGGTGCAGGTGGCGTGATCCAATGGGTGGCCTTAAACAGGGGCAGGCTGATGGTACCCCAGTGCACAACCAGGGCTGTGCTCCACGGCAGCGTCGCTGGAGGGAGGAGCCATGGAGGAAGACAGCTGGATGACGTCATGGCGATGGCAGGAGGCGATGTCGACGTGGGATGTGGAGCCCACCGCGTAGCCAGAGAGCAGATGACGCGACAGGACACTGATGACCTCAACGACTGCGACGGAGCTGCAGTGACGACCCCCCGAGGTGGAAGCAGGGATCCGGAGGGCTGAGGTTGAGCTGGAGCGACCGAGGGCGGAGGTGGAGCCTGAGGGAGGGCGGAGCTAGCCGCAGCCGAAGGGGTGGAGGGCCGGAGGGTAGCAAACGGCACGTAAGTCCGTGGCGAAGGTGGAGCCGACGTACCGAGGGAGTCCAGCGAGGCAGAATGCCCGATGGTCACTGCTGACATCGAGGGTGGAAGGAGCGCAGGCGTGGGAGTCAGGATGTCGGGTCGAAGTGGAGTGGAGCGCGCAGAGGCCGAAGGCGGAGCCACGGGCTCCCAAAGCCCAGGAAGAGGTGACTCCCAGCAGTCCAGCAGTGTAACCGTGCCACTGAGAGGAGGCAGAGGTAGAACAGAGGGGCTGATGGGAGACAGCGATGACAGGGTAGTAGAACTGGTTGGGGATTGAAGAGGATCTTGAAGGGTAATACAGAAGTCAACATGAAATAAAACAGTCTCAATGGCATTTTGGAGAGGTGGTGGGAGAGGGAGATTGGGTGGGGACAGAGAATTAGGGACATGATTGACAGATTCTGATGATGGTGGTTCAAAAAGTTCAATTTCTCCAAAATGACAGTAGTCCAGTGTAGAATCCAAAAACTCACTCTCAGTGGCTGGAGGGTGGGCAGGGCTCACTTCCATGCCCTCGATATCCACTAGAACTCCCTCGGCGATGGATGTGGCAGCTGGCACACCTGGTCAGACACGTGTTGCTCAGGCTCCGTTGCGTTGTTCAGCTCAGTCGCTCCCAAAGGTGTTGGCTCAAATGTCGCGGCGGAGTCACTCATGTGGCCTGCAGTGGGCTCATGCTGCCGATCCTCGTCGTCTGGGTGGTTTAGGTTGTGCACTGGGTTATGAGTGGGGCTGGCGTCATCGTCGACAGGTCCAACGGTGAGCGACGATCCACAGGACGCTAGCACCCACTCCACGAATTCCCTGAAGCTCCCCCAGGACCCCTCCTGGATAACTGCGCTCTTGTGGAGGTGTTGAGTCCGGCGATCAGGAACGAGCATAAGCAGTCATCCGGGAAGGTTGTTAGATGGGCCAGGTTCAAATAATCCTCCAAATGTCTTTCGAGGGAGCTATCTCCCTGTTCAAGGCACATGAGGCGAACAGCAGGGAAGTCCATGGTGACGGGAAAAAACAAAAAGTCCCAAAAAACACACGTACAAGAAAACAAAACACAGGAGCATGCCGCTAATCACTTTTTAGGTCAGGTATTCTGTCACACACGCTGTGTTGAAGATCACATACGAACACGAAGATGAAGAGAGAAGGCAATCTTTAATAAATCCAAAGGATCCAAAGCATAACACACACGTTAACACGGACGATACCCGACAATGAATAACCGAAACAAGGGAACTTAAATACAAGTGCAAATGAGGTGATGATGACATACAGCTGACAGTGATGACTAAATCAAAAACCATGACAACGTCCTAGTGGCGGGAAATGGTGCAGGCAGAAAAACAAAGTCCAAAACAGAGTGAAACTGTGACAGTACCATAGAGAGTTAAATTGTTACTGCCTTTAGTTATTATTTTGGAATATGTAAAAATGCTTAAAACACTAACTTGATGAGACTGACTTAGTTTTAATAAATAGAACATTCATTACTTTGTTAATGTAAAAATACAAAATAGAATTGTATTTGGTTTCTTTTTTTCTTTTTTGATGTAATGTAAAGTAATGTTCATTTAACGAGGAAAATGTGACAACATTAAAAGTAACGGACTTGAATTTACATTTACATTTATAGTAATACAATCAATTAGCAAACAATCAAATAATCAGTTATCGTAATAAATGTATTAGATGCAGGAAAAATGAGCAGATATAAAGATCTGAGTGACTTTGACAAAGGCCAGTTTGTTATGGCAAGGCGACTGGGTCAGAGTATCTCTGAAACAGCAAGGCTTATGGGCTGCTCCTGGTCAGCAGTGGTGAGAATTTACCAACAGCGGTCCGAGGAGGGACAAACCACAAACGGGCGACAGGGTGTTGGCTGCCCAGGGTTCATTGAAGCATGAGGGCAACAAAGGCTATCCTGTCTTTTCTGAGCCAACAGAAGGTCTACTGTGGCACAAGTCACACAAAATTTTAATGATGGTTATGGGAGGAATGTGTCACAACACACAGTGCATCGCACTCTGCTCCAGGGGCTTTGTAGAATCCATGCCTCGGTGGGATGGCACTGTTTTGGCAGCATGTGAAGGACCAACAGCATATTAGGCAGGTGGTCATGATGTTTTCGTTCATCAGTGTATATTATAAAAAAAAAAAAAAACTGATTAATTTTTTTTAAATATTATTTATTTTTAATCCACTTTCTTAAATTTAAATGCATAGTTCAAATTCAAATCAAATTCAGGAAGTGAACAGGAGTTTAAAAGGCATTCTCAGTTCTCTTATATGATGATAAGCAAATGACATTTTGATGGTGCTAAAAAATAGTCACACATTAGTTAACCCAAACCCAGTGTACCCCCAAAAATGGACCCTTCCTTGTTTTATAGATCTCCTCTACTCTGTCTGGCAGTAGGATGCTGGTGTAAAGGCACAGCTGGACACTCTCTCTTTCAGACGAAATGTTCCTTCCTGACTCTCTAAGCCCATCCTACCAGACAAAGACATGGATTTCATTTTCTGCTGAATTATTAGATGCGTGGTCACATGGAGCTATATCTATATGGGGTCCTGCCTACCATGAATCTTAACATAGAGATAAATTGCCCTTGTGATTACAGCAGAAGACTTGATGACAGATGAAAGCCATTACAGCTTAATTAAATTCTGCACTTTCAGCAAATTTATCTTTATTGGAGAGCCATATGTTTCATAACCTCACATGTAATACAAGCTGCATAGAAGAAGTGGCATGTCGCTGCGATCATGATCATTTGCAGGGAAGGGGGACGATGCAACAGTCGAAGGCTATTGATTTCACAAACCTGCAGGGGCAATAATGTTATTTTGATTTCATATGCAAGCCTGTTGCATTGTGGATTTCTTGCCAAAACAGGTGCTAATATTGCTTTTGATATAGGTGGTCCTTGGTTTCCTCTGTTGGGCACAGATGTGTCCTGGTATTGGGTTTTTAATAACTGGCTGTCAGTCTGAGCTTTGCCCCTGCATTATGAGGGCCTTTATAACAGGGGAAAGGCTAGAACAATATTAAAGGCTTTCAAAAGCATGTATACTCATACACCACCACCTACACACACATACACAAAAGCACTTCAGGTGCACTGAATCTAATATTGCCATAAAAGATCATGCATGCATTGCTGCACAGTGTTAAGAATGCAAAGGAGAATATTCATAAACCGAAATATCGCAGCTGCCTTCCACCTCGTGATGCAGCATACAATAAAATGTCCTTTGCTTGTGACTGCATAAGTATATAGCTTGTGCTTGATGGTAGTGACTTAGTTTTGAGTGGACCTGCACTGAGGGGGCCAGAGGGTTCTCCTCCCACCATCTGGACAGTGCTGAGTCTCTCGCTGTCCCTGAGCTACAGTTACTGACTTCATTAGATTTATTAGGGCAATGAGCCCCCTGCCTTGGGCTGAGAACTTGACAGATGTGCCACTACTCAATGCCAAGATGAAGCTAAAGAAGAGGATAACTTCTAGCTCTCAATTTTGGGAAAAGCACCAAAAAGTCCACAACATAAAATTAAAGTTTATACCAGAAGCTTTTTGTCTGAGGAGGCAGGGGGGAGCAGTGCCTTCTCCAGAAAATTGATGTATATATTACAACCCGAATTCCGGAAAAGTTGGTACGTTTTTTAAATTTAAATAAAATGAAAACTAAAAGACTTTCAAATCACATGAGCCAATATTTTATTCACAATAGAACATAGATAACATAACAAATGTTTAAACTGAGAAATTTTACAATTTTATGCACAAAATGAGCTCATTTCAAATTTGATGCCTGCTACAGGTCTCAAAATAGTTGGGACGGGGGCATGTTTACCATGGTGTAGCATCTCATTTTCTTTTCAAAACAGACGTCTGGGCATCGAGGTTATGAGTTTCTGGAGTTTTGGTGTTAAAATTTAATCCCATTCTTGCCTGATATACAGTAGGTTTCCAGGTGCTGAAGAGTTTGTGGTGGTCTTTGACGTATTTCTCTTTATAGGTGAAAGATCTGGTCGGCAGGCAGGCCAATTCAGCACCCAGACTCTTCTACAACGAAGCCGTGCTGTTGTAATAGCTGCAGTATGTGGTTTTGCATTGTCCTGCTGAAATACACAAGGCCTTCCCTGAAATGGACGTCGTCTGGAGGGGAGGATATGTTTCTCTAAAGCCTTTATATACCTTTCAGCATTCACAGTGCCTTCCAAAACATGCAAGCTGCCCATACCGTATACACCCCCATACCATCAGAGATGCTGGCTTTTGAACTGAATGCTGATAACACGCTGGAAGGTCTCCCTTCTCTTCAGCCCGGAGGACACAGCATCCGTGATTTCCTAAAAGAATGTCAAATTTGGACTTGTCTGACCATAGAACACTTTTCCACTTTGAAACAGTCCATTTTAAATGAGCCTTGGCCCACAGGACACGACGGCGCTTCTGGACCACATTCACATATGGCTTCCTTTTTGCATGATAGAGCTTTAGTTGGTATCTGCAGATGGCACGGCGGATTGTGTTTACCGACAGTGGTTACTGGAAGTATTCCTGGGCCCATTTAGTAATGTCATTGACACAATCATGCCAACGAGTGATGCAGTGTTGTCTGAGGGCCCGCAGACCATGGGCATCCAATAAATGTATTTGGCCTTGTTCCTTACACAAAGAGATTTCTCCAGTTTCTCTGAATCTTTTGATGATGTTATGCACTGTAGATGATGAGATTTGACATTGAGGAACATTGTTTTGAAAGTATTCCACAATCTTTTTATGCACTCTTTCATGGATTGCCCATCTTTACTTCTGAGAGACTCTGCCTCTCTAAGACATCCTTTTTATAGCTAATCATATTACAAACCTGATATCAATCAGTTGCTAGATGTTCTCCCAGCTGAATCTTTTCAAATTTTTTTTGCTTTTTCAGCCATTTGTTGCCCCCGTGCCAACTTTTTTGAGCCCTGTAGCAGGCATCAAATTTGAAATGAGCTTATTTAGTGGATAAAAGTGTAAAATTTCTCACTTTAAACATTTGTTATGTTATCTATGTTCTATTGTGAATAAAATATTGGCTCATGTGATTTGAAAGTCTTTTAGTTTTCATTTTATTCAAATTTAAAAAAACGTTCCAACTTTTCCGGAATTCGGGTTGTATATTATATCATATTATATTATTACAGCAACACCAATGTGTAATGGTCTCGGTCTGTTTTGGTTTCGTTTTCATTCTGTTCCCTGTGCTGTTTTTCCTGAGTTCTGTTTGCTAGTCAGTTTCTATGGTTTCTAACTGGATTACGTTCACCTGTTATTCATTTAGTTACCTTGTTATCTCTGTGTATTTATACCCTTAGTTTCCTCTGTTCATTGTTCCGTGTCATCTTAGTTTTACTTAGTTGTTCTTTATAGCTTTCCTGTGTTCTCTTGCGTTCCTTGAATATTGTGATTAAAAACTTAGACTATTCTAGTAATTCTCCTGCGTTGTGCGTTTTGTGCAACCAAGTGAATAAAATTTCAGAGGCTGATGCAATAAAGCCTGAACATGTTTTCTAAATGTAGTTCCAAATGTAGGTTCGAGAGGAGCCTAAACATTCAGTGCTGTCAATCATCATTACGAGCGTATATAAGCAGCAGTCACTGCGTCATCCCAGCGACAATTCTTCCAGCATCCCTCCTCCTCCCCATCTCCTCCTCTGTTTCTCTTATTCTCCCTCTACGCAGTACTGTTATAGGGCGGTTTAACTCGGAGCTCGAGCCGAGCCTCGGGTTCGAGCTTCCTTCAAGGACAGCAAGCCAAGTTTGTTTTACCATTTAACAATTCAGACTGAATGGGCAGGTGAACTTGTGAATATAAGGTAAAAATGTTTAAAATTATTATAGTATCATTTCAGGCAGGGTTATTATCTTTAACTAAAACTAAAACTATATATATATATTAAAAAAAAAACAAAACATTTTTATTGCTTGAAACAAAATTTTATTCAAATATTAAAAAAGTACACTTATCTTGTTTCAGCTTGCAACATTTCTCATTTTCTTTTAGTTTAACTTGAAGTATTAAAACAAATAAAGCCCACCATATGCTACTGGTTTATACATGTGCTCCCTACAGGCTTATTGTTGGTCTTTTTTTGTTGTTGTTCTGAAAGTAAAATGTCATTTGGAACAGGACTGAAAAGGTCACGTTTCAGTGCTTGATGGAGCACTATGCTTTCCCATGAGTCATGTCGAGAGGGAGATGGCAGGATGTACTCACAGATATTGGCAGTACCCTTGGGGATGGGCAGGTAGGAGCCCATGCTCCAGGCTCGGCCCTGGTAGTGTC
This sequence comes from Hypophthalmichthys nobilis, assembly GCA_037950665.1. Taxonomy (NCBI): domain Eukaryota; kingdom Metazoa; phylum Chordata; class Actinopteri; order Cypriniformes; family Xenocyprididae; genus Hypophthalmichthys; species Hypophthalmichthys nobilis. Next base: position 21,972,310 of record CM075488.1, read on the forward strand.
TCTTGCAGCGTGCACAATCCGGCCCCGTGGTGTTGTGTTCGCACTCGCACCCCAGCTTCCCTTTGTCAAAAACACAGCTGTTGGCATGGAGATTGCACTTGCACCTAGCAGGACGGAGAACAAAACATCATAACAAACGGGAAATGTCAGCCCGAGCTACCATTTCTATGTTGGTGGCACGAACAAAGAACCAGGCGCAATGTTTGACGTCTTATATGAATCGTAATATTAATTTCTTTGTGATGCGTTCGGAGCCTCTTTGTGGCATATCCATTACAAACTCCAACCTTTAACGTAGGCTTCCCATGATGCTGCGGAAGAGAGCTTCATTATGCCATTAAAAACAGAGCTCATTTGACTGTGCCCCTGTGGAGATACTGAATAGAAGCGTGGGTCACATCTGTGACAGAAAAGCAGAATGAAAGCCTCTCAGTGGTTGGGCTTTAACATTGAAAAAAGGGAAAGAATAAAAGAAGTGGAAAGTCTATCGACACTAACAGCACCTCTTCAAAGTTCCTCTGATGTCTGCTGGGAAAGAGATTTTGACAAAGAGTGACTGTTGTTTTAGAGTGTTTAGAGAGCATTAAATGTAAGAGGAAATCACGCTTTCTAAAAGGTGGAGTTTATGTCAAAACAAGTACGCCTTCCATGAATTTTATTTTATATGAAGACGCATATGAGTAGTTATTCACCAGTTAAAATAAAGAGAGCTTTAGAGACACTGCGGCAATTGTGGATGATTATCTTATCTGCCACTTGAGATGAGTGGTCTCACTTTCCATATCTACTCTAAATATAATTTGCAGTCATTGATTTTGCCAGGAGACAAAAGGTTACAACCGTGTTGTGTACTTCTGACCTCCGCCTCCCTGTGTGATGGGCAGCGGTTAATGAGATCATTGAGCATTCAGGATATGCTACACCTCTCTGGAGGGTTTGTGTTCGGTATGATATCAAGGCAGTATTTGTTTTTCTGCAGTGCGTTCAAGGGAGGACTTTTGCTCTTTGGAGAACCGCGGCGGTGAGGATATGTGGCTACCTCCTGCTGTGAACTCGAGACAGACGTGTTACAGAAATACATCCATTCCAATTGACTTTCTACTTTTTGTGACATTGCACATTAATGATTAATAACTGCGGGAAAACAACAGAAAATACTCTAATTTCAGCTTTCATTGTGGTCTATTAATGTCAAATGGAGCTACAGTAAATGCTTTCGTCTGCATTGCCTTTGATGACCCGTTCAGTGTTGTTCATTTAGATGATTTTATTTATTTATTTATTTATTTATTTAAAATAAGTCATTCAGTATTATCATGCAGTGAACTTCTGTGTATGTTTTGGCATTAATATGAATAGGCCACTTTCCAATTTTGCCATTACAGAAGTGCACATATTCATCGGCTCTCTGGAGTATCATAAAAAGTAGTCAATTAAATCTCTTTCATATCTCTAATCTGTAGATGTATCTAACTGCCCTTCATCTAGAATAGATAGTAAAATTCCCAAAAGTGGTGTGCTTTGAGATCTGACCCTCGGGTTAATTAAAAACCAGCCGAAACTGGATCATCAAGCCGATGTCACGAAGTTCAGTGTATCCGTGGCGCAGCGGCGAGGGACGTGATGCTTTTGCCGTTGGCATTGTCATATTGAAATTGGAGGGACCGTTGAATATCATTCCGCGGGTGCCGCTGGGAGAATGCCTGGCACGGCAACCGTTTGTGCTGGCAGAAAGATGAAAATCCATTTAATAATTCTTTATTGGCCTTTTTTCTCCTTGCTCTCCCACAGTGGGCTTTGGCCATTATCTAAGAGTGGCACCACTCAATGACTCCACTCTCCTCCCTCCTGTTATGAATCCAGGACGTAAGTGTTTTGCCTTGCGTTCTTACTCTCTAAAGATATGGCTCAGGGCGTTATGTTGAGCGGCATTGTCTATGAGGTGTAGTTCATAACTCATATTCATGAATTTTTGCCACAAAGGGACTTCTTTTCACTATTTGAATGAATATGAGAAATGGTTTTGAATAAAAATAATTTACCCTTCTTTTTTAACATTTTAACAGAAGACGTGCGTGGCTTACATTATGAAATCATATGATGCAATGTTGTCTAAACGTTAGTTCTCACACAAAGGCGTCTACACTCCCATGCCCTATTACTATGAAACATAGCAACATCTGAAATATATAGTCTGTCTTCAGAGGAAGTAGAAAGCAGACTTTCATGTCAGTTCCTCTTTCTATGTTTCATTCTGACCTTGGTTTCTCCTGGAATGCATTTTCCTTTGACAGCCTCTCCCATTTTCCATTTTCTCTATGTTTGAGTTCCCTATACCTCAATGCACAGTATTTAAGAGACACACACTACTAAAATACATCCTTTTTAATGCAATTGCAGTTTTTTGCCTGGTCCCAAGTAGGATGTAATATGGGAACTTGGTATCTCTGCTGTCTTTATGCCAAAAGATCGGTTGTTAGCATTTTTTTTTTATTATTATTATACTGCATATCTTGTATACAGAATAATTCCTGAGTGGGAGAGCAAATAACAGAAGCTATTGTGTAACAATTTCTTCATTATTATTATTGTACTTGAATACCATAAGGTTTTTGCTGAAAAAATACATATCTTGTAGTGTTAACTTAATGGCCTCTGCAAATGAGACTAAATAACAGTTATTTTCAACCCGAAGTGCATTACAGCCTCATCTCAGTCCTGCTGTTTGTTATCAATTGTAAGCCTTATTTTGTATTGTTTGCAAATGCCTAAGGCTATGAAGGCTGTAATGTGAAGTCTTATCAAGCAAAGCTAATTGTTAAAAGAAGAGATCATATTACCTAGTTGCAAGTTAAAGGTGTACTCTGATATTTATTCAAATGTTTTTCCCAAAGAAATAAATACACAGCTAACAAAAATATGTTCTAAGAATGTTTTGCTAATGTTCATATTAACATAAACATTTAAAAAAATCTTTTCAGGAACAAACTTCCATGAACGATATATAAATGAACTGCCATTAATTGTATTCTTTAAAACATCATTTCTACATTTTATGAATTCAGATGTTTAATTGATTTGTAATAAATATTTCACATGTATTTGGAATTTACCATTTAAAGATTACCCACTTTAATGAAAATTTGTCATGCAATTTAAATGTGTAAATTTTTTACTTATACCAGCAGTATAACTTAAATATTTATCTTAGAACAATTTTGAGCATGTACAGTAAGTAAACTTTTCCAGTGTCTGTAAAAATCATAGTTTTACTCATGCTGTTTGACCCCTGGAAACTTTCTTCACCTTCTGGCCTTGAGGATTAGAAGAGTCTTAGATGTCTTTGTAGTGAGAAGCAGACTTGGACTCCAAATGTAAACTCTAGTGGAGGCACAGAGACATCTGACGGCCATTTCATCAAAAAGGAAGGCGAGAGAACCCCGTACCTGTCCGTCTTCCTGAACTTCACAGATGTAGCTGAAAGTTCGCTCACTTTTGTATGTCAACCAACCTTAGTTACTGGAGAACCTGTCCGGCTCTCGACATGTGCCCTAACAACTTTTGTTGAGCGATAACCAGTATTGAGTGAAGTAAACACAAGTGAAAACAGGAGATGAGGAAAAGGAACAAATTTAAAAGTGTGAATCTCGTCAACAAAATTGCTGAAGAAAATGTTTTTTTACAAATTATTTTTTTATCAATGATAATAAAGACAAAAAATATGCATAATACGGAGGCCCTTAGGGGACACAGTGGTAAAAACTTTTGCGTTCCCCGGAGAAACTTTATTCTGTTCTCGCCTAAGCTTACGCTATACCTACATCATACATCCTACGTCGGGTCAGAGGTCACCCTTCCACCGAAACTCGACTCTTTCGTGAACGCGCGTATGGCTGTTGCCAGAAGCCAGTGATTATAGTTTATAAAGTTTTAAATATGGATATTGTTCTTACAAAATCCCATCGCTTCGCTTCAGAAGGCATATATTAACCCACTGGAGTCATATGGATTATTTTTATGATGGATGAATGTGCTTTTTAGAGCTTCAAAACTCAGGCACTATTCAATGCCATTACAAACCTGGGAAGAGCCAGGATATTATTTAATATAACTCTGATTGTGTTCGGCTGAAAGAAGAAAGTCATATACACCTAGGATGGCTTGAGGGTGAGAAAATTATGTGATTATTTTCATTTTTGGGTGAACTATTCCTAAAACTGATGATGTAATGTGTAAAATATGTAAAAAATAACACCGTAAATGACCATTTTCATTAGACTGTTTATGAGGCTAGTGTATGAGGATCGGCTACTATGTCTAACTGTCACCCACCATATAATAGCAGGTCCAGTGAAATACTTCAAGCCTAGTCTGTTATTTCTTTATTCAGTTTTACATGATACTACAGCAAATGTGCAAGTATCACAATTGCATTTTGACATGCCCAGTGCCTCGGGTGTACTGAAACTTCAATAATGACCCTAAAAGTCATGGCCACATTATTCACCATTGTGAGGCAGTTGAAATGAGGATTCCTATTAGGACTGACTGACTCTGCGCGGTGGCCAATTTCCTCACTCGTCTGGGTGGAATGTAATACATCTCAGGCAAATTGTTTGTGTCTCACCTCAAAAATGTAGTTGACCCTGGAGGGGCTCTCCAGATTTCAGGGGAAATATTAGGAATTCATCACAGCGTAATTCGCCTACTCCGATTATTCAACTGCAACCAAATCCGATTTGAATTTGTGGCACTCTGTTTGGCATTGCTGGGAGCTACGCCTGCAATTTGTTTCAACGACAGGCCCTATTATGGAGCATTTACTCTGATCTGCATGAATATTATGCTAATAAGGGACTCTGTCCCATCCTTGCTTTGATCAAACACAACCTCTCCCTCATCTTCAAAGCAGCTTGGATAAACAGTGAAGTGGGGACACAGCATATGTGGAAGTATGTGATAAAGTGCTGTGATTATTGATAAATATAGTGGTGGAACGGTTTCTAGAAAATGGGGAATTAAATGGTGTGTAAACATAACTGAAAAGACTGACATTACTGTGTTTTTCAATCTAATTTGATCAGCATATGTCTTTGTATTTATATTCACGTAAGTTCTGTTATAAGAAAAATTCTCATAATGTTGATTCCGAAGCAGCTGGGATAAATGAATAATGTAGTGTTATTTTGGAGAGTGCAAAATGTGTTGATATTCAAGTTTACTGCAGTGCCTCAAGGGAGAGTTTATGTTGATGCTTTTTTTCCCAGTTGCTCGTTTATTATTGATGACTGCAGCAAAGCTTCTCATTAGGCATTATTAAATATCTTAGATGTGAATCAAAAATGATTGACAGGAAACATGGTCAGTTGTGACAAACACTTGTACTCAAAAGCTCAGCCTATGACTTTCAAATCATGCCTCATGTGAACGTGGCAATTTGCAGTTTAAAAATCTGAATTGCAATTCATTTATGCTCCTGAAGAGTTCACAAGGGCATGTCATCATCGACTGATGCCTTCAGAATAAAATATTACATTCAATAAAAGAAATAATTCAATTTTTTTTAATTAAATAGTTGTTAAATTGTTGACAGTTCATGAAAAACAATTTTGAAATGTTTTTTCTGCTGTGGTTGTGCATTAGTATAAGTTCAGAGAAAATAATTCACAAGAAAAATGAAATTGAAAAATAAGGACAACAGAAGTGTTGAGCTAGAAAGATCTTTGTGCAAGATGCTGTGAGTTGGCACTCGTTGACGTGTAAAGCATTTATTTTAGTATTACAACGCGAGCGTCTGCTGGGACTAAAACAGCCAAAGTGATGCAGCTTTTTCAGGGATTTTTTCTTTGGAGTGTTTCATCTGAATAATCTTTCCTCAGATCATACATATTTAAATTAAGCTGAAAAATTGCAATGGCCTAAAAATATATTTCATTGAATATGAGATAATCTTAAAAGTGGAGCACTATGTAAAAGGGATCTTGAATGCCGTTTTTTTAAGATCATGAGTCCTTGTATGGCCTGTTTTTGTTTTACTGTTAAAAATCTTCAGAATAGCAGTCAATAAATGTGTAGTTCACCTAAAGATGAAAGTCGTCATTAACCTCATGTTTTTCCAAACCTGTATGATTTTTTTTTTTTTTTTTTTAACACAGAAGGTGAATTCTGAAGAATGTGCTTGTTGCTCTTTTCTATATGCAGTTACAATAAAGGAGAAAGTGGCTTCAAAAGGATGCAAAAGCATAAATAATAATAAAATAAGTGGTTCATACAGCTGTGCTCAAAAGTTTACATACCCCTTGCAGAATCTGTAAAAATGTTAATATACTTTAACAAAATAAGAGGGATCATGAAAATTGCATTTAGTGAAAATTTTTCATTTAGTACTGCTCTTCAAAAGCTTCAGAAGATACTTTTATGTTTCCCAGAAGACAAAAAGAAATAAAATTTACTCTCATCCAATTTAAAATGTTTACACCCCCCGGCTCTTACTGCATCATGTTTCTTTCTTGAGCATCAGTGAATGTTTTCAGCTTTTGTAATAGTTGTCTACAATCATCCTCAGTGTGAAAAGATGGATCTCAAAACCATACACTGCTGGAAAAGTTTCAAATATGCAAAAGATGCTGGAAAACCAAATAATGTGCAGGACTTTGAGGATTTTTCACATTAACTGCTCAGGACAAACAAGGGATTTATGAACAATTATCACAAAACATAAAAATAGTGACTCAATGATGTTATGCCTGATTGGTGTAAATATATATGGAAATTAGGTGAGATCCATATATATATATATATATATATATATATAGACAGTATTAAGAATCAAGCATAAACCTCTGAATGGGGTCATTCTTAGAAATTCCGCTTTTTTTAATGTCTTGTTTACTCTATGTAAACATCTGTTATGTGAAATATCTAATTCAAGACTACTAAACAAAAGAAATAACATGCAATTTTTATGATCCCCCTTATTTTGTTAAAATTATTAACATTTTTTGCAGATTCTGCAAGGGGTATGTAAAGTTTTGAGCACAACTGTAGAACTCATGTCTTCTGAAGAAAGCTTTGTCAAGTTAAGATTATAGTAGATTTATTTGTATAACACTTTTCACAATACACATCATTTCAAAGCAGCTTTTCAGAAAATTGTGATGTTGATGTTTATAATATATTTTAATATCTTCATGCCTTATAGCTGGCATTTAGCAGATTAGAACTAGGTGATGATATTGTTTACATTTTGTATACTGAGTGTACTGTTTGTATGCAGATATAGTTGGACGTATTTATATATTCAAGAGTTGGGCGATACATTTTGCAATGATATAAACAATCAAGCAGTTAAGATTTGCTATATAGAATCATATGACTCCAGAAGACTTGGAATATAGCACACAAGTTATATGAACTACATTTATGCTGCTTTTGCATCCTTTTAGAAGACTGAAAACCCCTCATTCATTTCATAAACTGAAGAAAGTAAGCTTTGAAACAACATTATTTTTGGGGGGAACTATCACTTTAATAAATAATGTGCTTGCATGCACAGTTTTACATGATCATATTTAATTAATGTGTCCATGTCCATTTACGTTTTGAAGGAAAACCTGGAGAACACAACCAGATGAGTTCAAAATCTCATGCAAACATGCTTTTCTTGTGTTTTCAGGTTTTAATGGGCTTATTTTTTATTCTCAGGGTCTTGTTTAGATTAACACACTCAATCTTAGTTTTAAAAATGTTTGAAGGACATGACTGCAGTTTTATTCATTTCTATCATTAGAATGTAAATGAAAAACAGCTAATTAATTTACAGCATAACATTACTATGGAGCTGCAGATCCTGTTTGTTCATGTATAATATTTCCCTCTTATACCTCTCTCTTCTGAATGCTAGAGGGACTTCTGAGGCATTGCTTCAAAACTACTAACCCCTTCCAAGTGAATAACTACACAACCCTGGTCAAAAAACCTACTCTGTAATATTCTGCTCTGTGTCAGAAATTTTTGGGATTAAATTGAATTGAAAACCCACAGGCAGGAGAAGATATTGGATGTATCTGTATTCACCTCTGATTTGCCTCAGGAACTAATAAATGGCAAAATATGGTGACTGCAAAGAAGCAGAAGCCTCAGATTGAACACTTATTTAATCGTAAGCAAAGGTTGTTTGCTGAAACATATATCACTTTTCCTTTCTTACCACTACCTAAAGAAGTTATTTTGCTTTACGTAAAAGACTCATTTTCGAAATAAGGCAAAAGGGGTAACACTTTACCATAAGTTTTCATTTGTTAACATTAGTTAATGCATTAGCTAACATTAACTAACAATGAGCAATATAATTCTTACAGCATTTAGTATTTAGTTAATATTAGTTAATAAAAATGTTCATGTTCACGCTAGTTCACAGTGCATTAACTACAGATACAACTTTCAATCTTAAAAATGTATTAGTAAATGTTGAGATTAACATAGATTAATAAATGCTGTGCCAGTATACAGAACCTGATTTCGCCAAGTGCAACATGTCCCTGGATTAATATCTTTGTTGTCACAACATTGCATTCAACCAATCAGATTTGAGGTTTACAGTTGATGTCAAGTTTAAGCTTATGTCCAATCAGGGTTTGGCGCTTCTACATCAATGTTATTCACCTATCATTTCCCTCTAATTTTAGGGATAACTTATGGGTAGGGTTAGATTCAGGGGTAAGGATATGTTTAGGACTAAATTTTCAGACAGGAATGTTGTTCCAGGATCAACAAAATGTGTTGACCCAGGAACGTGTCTAACACAGCAAAATCAGGACATGTCAACGTGAGAGGTGCTGACAAACTCATCTTATATCTACAATGTTTTTTTACACAAACATATTTTTAAGTGATCGCCTGCTCAAAGTTGACAATCAGAACCACCTTTAAAAAAAAAAAAAAATTCTGGTGTGCAGAATTCTGTCATTGACGAAATACATTTTGTTAATGGATTTGGACATGCATATTTGGAATGATACGAGGGTGAATAAATGGTGACAGAATTTTCATGTTTGAGTGAAACATTAAAAATCTAATCTAGAATTCAAAAATAGGTTCTAGGATATATATATATAATTTTTTTTTAACATTGTATTGTTTACATTACAGTGAAGCTGTCTGCATTAGGTAAAACAATTTACCAAATGTCAAACATTTTCTTGTTTTGTTAATTTATGCCTCAGTGATGGAGCATGTGCATGATTTCCCAAGTCTAACTTAAGATTTGTCGGCTCATTCAACTCAATAAGCAGACAATTCCTGACACAATAGGAGTATTGTCTACTGTGTCATGCATGTATATGACTTCCTTTGAACTATAAAATGAGTTTGAAATATTGCGCAATGGGTCTTCAAATGAAAATGTATCAGTCTAGTGTTCTCTAAACTCTAAAGGTGTGCTTTATGAAGGATCAAAAACCATGCGCCACCATCTACATAAAATACCCTCAGTAATCATTACAGATGCAAAGTCATATTAATGTCGCCCAACAGGCACACTTGCATGGTGATGTGTCCCCAGTGGTTATTATTTAATCAGCAGTAAATGGTCTTAATTAGTAGATTAGTCTCTTTCCAATTAGCTCACTCTATAATTGCCCTAATCTACCACTGCAGTCCTTTGAATCCTAATTTAGAGTTGTGCATTTAGATTCACGAGGGACCTATCAAATGCGTCATTATGAACGAAGTTATTCTCACATAAACCAACTGCTTATGAGCCATTCCGGCCCAATTTGGAGAGCGGCTGCTGTGTTTTTGTTTCTATTGTGCCGTCATTTGACTTGTGATGACATTATGAAGTCAAGCTGTACTTTTTGCTTTTTTATGCAAGCTGAATAAGTCCTTTGAGGTCCATTTTATTCTTTATTGCCCATTGCAATGTCCCTCATCCAGCTTGACTTCTAATTTTAGAGTAGAATGAGAGTGGTCACTCATTATGCTTATTCTGTCATTTGACACAATGTGGAGCCCTGCAAAAGAGCCATGGTTGCATGCATAAAACTTGGCATAATTTCATCCTGAAAGTGTGCTTACAAAGATTCATAAAACCAAGTTTTTTTTTGCATTATCTTTATGCAGTTCATTTCTTGGCCACTGGAGGCAACAAATCATGTTTGCGTGTAGGAATTCTGTAAATGATTTTCAGCTGTTTGTGTCTTTATTGTGTTTCTTTTTTGTGTTGAGTTTCCGCATTTGTGTCTTTATTCTGTTAATGAGTTTACGCTGTAGTTTATGCAACCCATGCTCAATGGAAAAACGTGCCTGTACTGACACTTGTGTTGAAATGTCCTGTGATTGGTGCTAAAGGCACTTTCACTTTTATCCAAAATAGATGACTGCGAATCTGGCAACATTTTATTACATTGAGTGCTGTACATATTGTGGCAGTTTGGAAATGAAATATCTGTTGAATGAAATGGCTCTAAAAGGTTATTGCTCTATCATGTACACTAAACCCAACCCTAAACTTAGAACCGATAGTGTTAATAAAAGCAAACATGAGATAAAAGCACATTTTAGCTTGCTTCTACAAGTCTTTGAGCTTTTTTATCATGATTAATGTTTCACTGGAGTCGTACCCGAGTGCTCTGCATCGCAAGTACAATGCTATCAGGTGAGCTACCGAACAAGTTCACTATGTCAGAAAAGTCATATATTACGGAGCCCCTAAAGGCACATGGTGGTGGAAATTTTTTTTTTCATATCTTTTGCGTTCCCTCGCAAACTTTTGCATTCCCCCGAGAAACTTTGTGTTCCCTCGCAAAGATATTTGCGTTCCCTTCGCAAAACTTTTGCGTTCCCTCGCAAAGATATTTGCGTTCCCACGCAAAGATATTTGCCTTCCCTCGCAAAGATATTATCATTCCCTTGCTGTGAGCTCGGACAAACACTTAGTGCACAGTAGTGTTTCAGTTAGTTCCATACGTTAATAATGCACACAAATAATGTGCGGCCCATTGAGTTTGAACTTGCTGGACTCAAATATAAAGAAATGCAGTCAGTGTTTAACTCAAGGAGTTCAGATATTCACAGATTTGAACTTCCCGGATCAATAACTCGTGAGCTAAACGTTGTTAAAACACAAATGCAGCTATTTCCAATCATAGTAACCTAGACAACGAGCTACAACAACCCAATTTTCCACAAATGTGCTTTATAATATATAAATTGGTCTCTATGAGCAGGTGGCAGAGAAAGAAAAGCTTGAAGGGACTGCCTGAAAAGTGCAAAACCCCAAACCCTTTTGCTCAGTTTATATTATGAAAAATACTCAATAACTTCACTGTAACACACTGTACTGTCACCAAATTCAGTTCATACGTCACTGCTCTCCTGATGGTTAGGTACTACAACACTTAGTTTGGAAAGTACATAAAGGTCTTCTTTACACAAATGATGTTGGTACACAGCTTACATACTTACATACTTAGCTTTTGCATGGTAATTGCTTACTGAATTTGATGGCATTACAATTTATTTAATATTTTTACAGTACAACCAGCAGGAGAGCAGTGACGTATGAACTGAATTTGGTGACAGTACATTGTGTTACAGTGAAGTTATTGAGTATTTTACATAATATAAAATGAGCAAAAGGGTTTTGGGTTTTGCACTTTTCAGACGGTCCCTTCAGACTTGTATCTCCGCCGCCTGCTCATAGAGGCCAATTTATTATAAAGCACATTTGAGGAAAATTGGGTTGTTGTAGCTCGTTGTCTAGGTTACTATAATTAGAAATAGCTGCATTTGTTTTAACAACCTTTAGCTTACGAGTTATTGATCCGGGAAGTTCGAATCTGTGAATATATTGGCAACTTTACTGAACTCCATGACTTAAGCACTGACTGCATTTCTTTATATTTGAGTCCAACAAGTTCACACTCTATGAGCCGTGCATTATTAACGTATGGAACTAACTGAAACACTACTGCCAGCCAGCGAGACATTAAACAGGAAGTGTTTGTCCGAGCTCACAGCAAGGGAATGATAATATCTTTGCGAGGGAACGATAATATCTTTGCGAGGGAACGCAAAAGTTTTGCGAGGGAATGCAAATGTTGCGAGGGAATGCAAAGATTTGGAAAAAAAAAGTTCCTTCCATCCCAGTTTTTTTCCAACACCACGTCCCTTTAGGGGCTCCGTAATATATAGCTGGAGCTTGTAATGTGATTCAAATATCAAAATGTATTTGTTTACGAATCATGCATCATGTAAAATCATGCAAATCATGTAAAAGTGTTTTAAGGTCATTACGTAGTATTGTGCATGCTGTGCAAAAAAAAGAGTCTTTATTAATTCATAATCTGTCCCTGTAATCATAATTTGTGTGAAAAAGAATAAAAGTTGTGAGTGTTATGTCACTAGTGTTTGGAATTTAGCAAAAATGTTTTTTGGGTTTTGCAAAAAGAAACAAGCTTTTTCAATGAGCCTTGATTGAGTTTGTCTTCTTACCAAATAAAAAATTAATTCACCTCAATCATGCATAAAAGTTTTAAATGCAAATTTTATTTGCATTTTATTTATATACTGATGTTTCCATGTAGTATTTTTTATTAATAATTAATTTATTTTATTATTAATATTTTTAGTTTTAAGCAAAATACATAGATGGAAACCCAATGATAGGCATGTTCTGTTTAAATTAACTCAGCCTCAAAGAAGCATTAACTTACCTGCCCTGCACTTTGATGTCCGAGATGGCGTAGAAGTATCTAGAGAGGTTGTTCTCATCCACCATTGTGGCTCCGGTGGCAGGCCGTAGAAGTCTGATGCGAAGGTCAGTGAGGGTGAAGAAATCCCTTAAGTTCTTGGTGGTGTCCAGCTGCCCATACAGAGAAGCCATGTTGTGCAGTCTCGGGCCAGCAAGAAGGGCGAAGCGGTCTTTGATCTCAAAGCGTACAGTTTTGTCGTACTTCCACACATAGCCCGTTGAATAGACCTCAGTGCAGATGATTTCTAGCATACTGCTTTGGGTCAGCTGATGTACTGCTTTTGGCTCCATAGTAAAGGCATCCAAACAGTCAGCGGCGTAAAACTGATACGGCTGCCACGTACGACCGTAATCCAGTGACTTCTCCAAGACTAATTGCTCAGGTCGGCCTGACTCGAAGGTAAGGACAATGTCATCTGTGAGTTCTATTGTTTTGTTCCAGGACAGTGTGATGTTGACCTGAAGGGGCTTCGGATATTTCTTCCAGGAGGTCGACTGCCAGAATGTGGTGGGATTTCGTCCTTCAGAGTCAAACATGAGCTCGGGCGGGTGGGCCAGCTCCTCGGTTTCAGCGTCGCATTCGTTATTACACATATATGGGTTTTCCTGAAACACACACAGACCGGATTTGTTAATTATGCAGTACACTAATAGTAACAGGTTTCCAGTTAGACACTGGCACTCATTTGAGGTGAATGGAGGGAACCCACACTGAGATGTTTGATTCTCCACATGAATCATGGTTTTAATGAACATATTCTTTGGTGAAAACACTTCAGTCTCCATTAACGCAATAAGTTGGACATTTTCCTGAGGTGACTGCTGAGTATGGTGCTCACAATGGCCATTGCGTGCATTCGGAGTGGTATGTCTCACGAGAGCTGCTCAGCGGTTACCCACTCGCTCGCTACCACCCAAATTGCTAATGTAATTGATATTCTTGCTTGTTGGCCAGTTGGAATGGGAGTGGAATTCCGATGAGTGAAGTTGAAGGTACACACAGAGCTCCATGCATTTTTCATGTGTCTGTGTCTGCCCTGCACCGCTGAGCCGCTCTGTTTCAGATCAACTTTTTCATTAACATTCAGCACACCTCTGAGCCATAGCACAAATGACAATCAGCCATGAACTTTGAGGAGACGGCCATTAATTTCTGTCTTGTATACATGTTTGATCGGCTGAAATTGTCATAAATCTTGTTTTGTTTCAGGCACAAACAGCGGCGAAATGCAATTACAAAAGATGCATAACATCTAAAGGCTCTTGGGACAAAATATTCAGCTTTGTTTGTGGAATAATTTTATCCCCATCGCTGCTGTCAGTGGAAGAACTGACAGATTGTGATGCTTCCTCAGATCAAATTAATTATCTACTCTGTGTTGTTGGATCAAAATGTGTTTCCCTTGTTTGTTTTGTCCAGGAATGTTCACAGGGAGATTGGATCTTAGATGCTGTGCCGAGCAAAGACTGTTTCACGTGGGCACAAGTGTTTAGTGAGGCAGAAGGATCACATCTACTTTCAACAACAAATTCATTTACTGGTAATTATGTCATTCCAAACCCATATACTGGTTTCCATGAAACACAAAAACATACATTTCTAAAGAATCCTTACACAATTCTTGCCATACAAGGAAAGATTGTAGCAACCAGGGGCTTTCAAGCTACAAAAATGACATTAAAAGCACAATAACAGTAGTTTATACAATGTATATGTCATATTCCTCCTACTTCTAGCATAATTGTTCACTATTCCGAATTGATTTTTAAATTTTGATTCCAGAAATTGAAATGTGGTAGCAAACAGGATGCAGAATTGCAATTTAAAGCAGCCTGCTATGCTGCTTCATTGTTGCAAACTGGTATTCCTTATCATATTATTTAAATGTATTATTGTAATCATAAACAAACTGGTTTTACTGCAATTTGATATTCTTCTAGTTATTTACCTTTAACAAATAACGAATCGGAAGTCTCGCACATTCACACAAAATACCTAACTTTCAAGTTGAAAAATAAGGTGGACAGAAATGTATATGTAGTTTTTACATAATTCTTTATATTAAAAGTGCAGTGTGTAAATTTCAGTGGCATCTAGCGGTGAGGTTGCGAACTGCAACCAACGGCACTCACCCCTCCCTTTCGAAGCACATAGAGAAGCTGCGGTGGCCATCTGGCTGACACAAGATAAAGATGTTGTCGTCTGAGACAGCAGAGAGTAGCCAGTCAAACAATGAGGTTTCTTCTTACTTCTAACAAAGAACGGTCTCTGCTTTTAATAAACCAGACGACTACTACTACTTCTTCTTTGTGTGTATTCAACGTAGTGATGATGCAAGCTGCCTCTAAAAACACAAACGATTTTGAAGAAGAACAACATAGTGACGAAACGCAGTTTGTCTGTTTAGGGCTACTGTAGAAACATGCCGGCTACTTATACTGTAGAAACATGCTGGCTACTTATTGTGTAAGGGGACCCGCAATGTATGTAAATAGAAATGGCTCATTCTAAGTTAATAAAAACATAACGGTTCATTATGTAAGATCTTTATATACCACTGAAAATATAGTTATGTATATTATATTGCATTTCTGTCAATAGATCCTCCTAAATTTTACACATTGTACCTGTAAATCAATTAATGCACTAAGTTAAAACACTTCATTTCCCAGAATGCCATTACCGGTTGAATTTCCCTAAATTGTTATTCAGTAAATTAAAGTTTTTAATCCAATTAAATTTCAAATGAACTTCCAGTGGGGTGTGGTCAATTCAGTTCAAATTAACACGTGAGATCTAAAGGGAGTCAGTTCTTTTATCTGGCATAAAAAAACAAAAACAACCTACAGTCAGGATTTACTAAAGACACGCAGTGAAAAATTAGCGCTGAAAAGACTTGGACAGTTATTTTTGTGGCTGACCTTATTGCATATGCATTTGTAGGAATTTCCCTTTCAGACGCAAAATTTATGGGAGGAGAGTATTTAAATGAATCATGCAAACTGATTTACTAAGGTTTAAGCTAGTCAATTTACTGGTATTTGCGCCATTATTTAACGCCATATGCTTAAACCAGACGCTAATTTGCGCTACTCTTGGTAGATTGTGATTGTCATAATGGAAATGATCCAGCTGTGTCTGTGTTCTTTAATTTGCTTGTCGTCAGTAGATCCTGCACAGAACTTTCCACTCCCATCGGCACTTTTATGGAATTGCGCTCTCACGCTAATTTGCCCTGTTTAGTAAATCCTAGCCCCATGTCTTCTATATATATGAGGAACAAGATGTAAATTGTCATTAACTTATATTTAATTTTTATCTTCAAGAAGATTATAGCACATAAGCCCTATACTCTTTCTTTATTTCTTGTAGCTCAGCAGTTCTTGGCCGCTGTAAATGGTTATTTGGCAAGAGCAATGTAACGATTCTTCAAAAACATCTAATTTTGTGTCCCACAGAAAATACATATGGGTTTAAGAACAACATGAGAGCAATGAGGGTCATTTTTAGCTAAAAACTTCTTTTAAGTCTTCAGGTTACTGAATCACTGGCTCCCCTCTGTGTGCATTTAAAGTAGAAGAGATTTACCACCTGCACACATATACTATCATTGATTTCTTCCTCCACCACATTACAACACTTACATACCCTGATATAGATAATACTGAGTGGCTTAATGTGACAAAGAAGGCCAGACCTTCCACTGTATTCTCCTGCAGTGGCTCCCTCTGACCAAAAGCTGCTGCCTTATTACAATCAATACGTGCTCTCCTCTTAACACTTGAGGATAGAGTGACCAGTGTTGAAGGTGGCCATTGAAAAATCGATGTAGATTATATCCTATTCCACGTATGGTCTCTGTTAGAGGAGGAAAGACAGTGCAGTGGTGCTCATTAGAATAGCTGACATCTCCATCAGCAGCACTGGACCACAGCAGTAATTTCCAAAGCTGCTCTCTATTAATCCCTGTTGATTAGAATACCGCCATAGAAGTGTGCATCACAGACACTTCAACATAAAGGTCACGTTAGACCAGCCGCTAATGAGGTCCTGCCTCATAAAGCCAAAGGGGCAATCCAATATTGTGTCTCGGATAGCGGTCCAATGGTTTGAACTAGGGATGTTAGGGCATTCATCATACGATCGTGTGTTAATTGAGAATTTGTGAGCTCCAATGAAAGCATTCAATGTTATTACCCCAACTGACCCAGAGCAGAAAAACAGGTTGTACATTTCAAACCTAAAATGAATTATGGTACAGAAATGGAAGAGATATATATATGGTACCTAACTCATTTTTAATCATTTGACTACAGACACAAGCCTTCAATTAAGTATATGAATTATTGTACTATTGAGTTTTTAATGATTTTTGATAACACTGAACACAACATCATCTTTTGTAATTCTGGCAATAAGCCAATTCTTGTATGGCTAGAAAAAAAAAACAATAGCAGATGTGATAGACATGAGGATTGTCAGACTGACAGGCCAAGCCCTGTTGATGCAATGCAGGACAGAGTATGTTGATGAGGAACATAAATTCATTGCCCAATGACAGCAGGGCCTGATGAATAGGTCCAAGCTGCCCCACAAATCAGCTGATGTAACAAATGTTTGAAAATCGGACCCCAGATCACAGACTGAAGCCTCTAAATTCTCCATTCCGTCTATGGACAGAATCACTACCTGCAACCAGGTTTTTAAAGAACAGATTGTTTCCTGTGATAAATTGCACTGAAAACCATGTATGCAATATCAATGTTTCATGGTTTAGACTCTGATCAAGGGAATGCCTGAGGAAGTCTGGCTTCAACGTCATGTCTGATTAATCATCTTTATTAAGCTCTCTTTTCTTCTGCCTAGACAAAGAGAGAATATGCTACTCATGGAATTTACGAAGGAAGAGCGTCAATATTTCACTGACAATTCAGTTTCTTTTAACATGTAAATCTTTGGCATGTAGATATAATGCATTAAAATTATTTGATATTGTGGTTATGAGTTAAGAAGATCTCTAATACCCAGAGAAAATTCATCTTAATAGCAGGTGCTCGGCTACAGTGTTGTTAAATAAAATTATTAAAAATGGCTATAAATATTAGATTAAAAGCTTAAACAAAATGAAAATTAGAAATGTTGCCTTGTCAACTAACTGAAATAAAAATAAATTGTGGCTTAATAGAAATATTAAAAGTAATTATACTACACATATATTTTTAGTCACAAAAATGAGTTTATTCAGAATACACAGCTAATTTTAAACCCTTTCATGCAGTTTGTAATATAGCTGTATGTGAATGTAAAAGGTCTGCAAAGTTTTAAAGATCAAAGTGCAGTTATTGTCTCCTAAAAGAAAAAAATGATTCTGAAAAAATGGATCTCACGGCAATCCGTACATATTTTTCAAGGTGGCTAATTCGTACAAATTCGTACAACCTCAATCATAGGATTTCATATGTTTTTTGCTAAATCGTACGTATTTTACGAGTTGCCAAATTCGTATGAATTCATACGAATGACCTACCCCTAACCCCGGCCCTAAACCTACCCGTCACTGGGGTTTAGACAAATTGTATGAATTTGTACGAGTGAGGTCGTACGAATTCATATGAATTAGCCACCTCGTAAAATACGTACGAATTGGTCATGAGATAGCGTTGGATTGTATATACAAAGATAACAAGCTCAAGTGCGATCAGATATGCTGATTGAATGAGTGTCAATAGTGATGGATCAAAGGAACACAGGAAACAGGTAACTGAAGAGAAACAAACTAATAGTCCATGAAAATGAAACTAAATACAAACAGAACATGACAGTATGGTAATCGGCTTTTCGTTTTCCCGCACGCACTGTAAGCGTTAGACCAATCACAACAGACTGGGCCATATGACAATTCAGAGCAGAGTAGTCTTGTAGAAAGGAGGAGCATAGAGAGACTGAATCTTCGAAGACTCGTTTTCAGAGTCTTTGAGAAATGAGATAATGTGCATTGTATATTATGAGAAAATCAAAGTGTTTTATGACCTTGGATGCATGTTATCCTGCTGCAGGAGACCTCCAAAACAAAATTAGGAACCTTTAAAAATAGCATAATATAGGGGAACTTTAAATGGCAGTCAATGGGGAAAGTTTTTAAAACCAGATTATGAAATTCTGGTATCTACCAGCAGGGGGTAATGGCTTCATGCTAACCAGCCAAACCTTGACCCTCTTGTTATGACCCCACTCAAACTTCTTCTCCAGGTCACCCTACTCTCTGAAAGCAATGATTTCTGCTTTATCTGCTCTCTAGAAAGGGCCTTTCCCACTGCACTATGAGAAGGATTCAATTACAACAAGAGTCTTCACAAGCAACTATATGAGATTGAGTCCCCAATCTCTCCCAGAGGAACAAAATTGCTAAGGCTTATATTGATGTAGGGTTATGGGTTAGCCCAGAATCACAAGGATACATCACATCCTGCCTTACACAGACCTAAAGCAAGATTTTGATGGCTGAAACTAATGCAGACTCTGTCAAGGTATGGCAATCTTAGCTATGTCTATGGTGATGTTGAGCCATGCTGGCTGGAGGGGCCTGATAATGGAGAGGGCTGAGAGGAGGGACAGTGAGAGATTGTAGGTGCTGGCGATTTGACAGAAACTCAATAGCACTTTAATGGTCCATAGTCATTGAGGTGCTTTACTGCAGTGCAGGACTTACCCCACTGACCATGGGAGAAATGAAGCAAAGCGGTGGCGAACTCTGAAGCCAGCGAGACCTGCACACGCTGCAGAATAAGATCTGTGGCGTAGGCCTGACAGATTGCCAATAGGATATGTGGAAATCACTTCATTGGCCATAAAATGAAAACATTATGATAAGATCCTGGGCCAAGTAAATCCCCACAGGATCTCGGCGTGTTAAATATCTGTGGCATTAGGTCAGAGGAAATACAGATCTGATCAGAAATGATGAATAAATGATGGTTGTGAACAGTTGTGCTGCCATTAAATAAAAAAAAAAAAAAAACTATTACAACCATTAAAAAACTATTAAATGATGATAATAAAAAAAAATTCTTAAGCACCAAATCAGCATATTAAAATGATATCTGAAGGATCTTGTGACACTGAAGACTGGAGTAATGATGCTGAAAATTCAACTTTGCCATCACAGGAATAAATAACATTTTAAAAACCAAGAAGAAGAAAAAGAAAAACATTTTAAATATGAATAATGCAAAATCCAACACATGTCATGCATACCTAATTTCTGGTTGTTAATATTCAAGTATTAATGCATTGGTTCTATTTCTGCATTATTGTACAATGTAGCCCTGCCCACACCAAAATCTCATTGGACTGAAGTATCTTTCCTCATGTATATTAATCATCCAACATCTACATGGAGAGACTGATTTTGGAAGTTCAGAAACATCTGATATTACATAACAAATCCCTCATTTTCCACAAGGAAAACCATAACAAAGGATGCTGTCTGGAGAAGCAATCCAAAGCCATAATATTAGGTTGGTAGGCTATGTGTTTCACGCTGTGCAGAGTGTTGCGAATTTGACAAACACTGAACTCTTCCACATGCTGTTCTGATTGGCTGTGATTTCTGATTTTGTTTGTGTTGTGTTGTGGAGCATTTTCTCGTTTAATGTGGGCCGAAAAATTGCTTGTCTCGTCTGGTTAGGACACGGTGTTGTTTCAATGATTTGACAGGAGTGGTGGAAGAAGTGGTTGCATCTAAGCAGAAGTGTACACATTGCTGTCTTTCCTCCATGCCATGCAGTGTGCCCTTTAGTATAAAGACTTTGAGAAAGCAGGGACTCTGAAAACAGCAGAAGGATCCTGAGCTTTGAAGTGAACTGAAAATCAAGTGCAACATGTTGTTAAGCTTCAGACTAATTGGGATTCACAGAGCATACAGAGACCAGGAGAACTTTACATTAATTAACAACTGGCCTCATTATCTATCCCATGGGGCTTCGTCCGGCTGGGGTATAAACTTATCACCACTTCATTATCCAGAGGGGGTGGAAGAGGCCGGATGCACCAAGCTGTCAGAATTCAATCAACAGTTCTTCCCACCACTTCAATGTGCTAGTCGTCTGTCTCTCATGTTTAACAGTACATGGAGTTGGGTTGGGTTGAGATGACTTGTTTCCTGATGTGACTGATTTTTCTCCTTCTTGGCATGCTTGGCAACAACAAAAAACTACATTGTAAATTAATATTTACATTTATTTTTTTTATTTAATGTACATTTATGCATTTGGTACTTTTTTCTAAGCTAATTACACTGCATTCAAGGTACACGTTTTATCATTACATGCTTTCCCTGAAGTACTAAATTAATCTTCATGAACGGATGATGTTAGATTAAATAATGCTCGTCTGTGTCAGTCT
Organism: Hypophthalmichthys nobilis; assembly: GCA_037950665.1. NCBI lineage: Eukaryota > Metazoa > Chordata > Actinopteri > Cypriniformes > Xenocyprididae > Hypophthalmichthys > Hypophthalmichthys nobilis. Next base: position 21,993,468 of record CM075488.1, read on the forward strand.
GGATCTGCATTTCTATATTTGCTATTACAAAATGTTCAAGAACCGTATTGCATTAACTCATTTTAATCAAATTAAACAAGCAGCACAAACCTATTTTTTCCAGTGCAAGTTTTTTTTTAAAATGTATTAATTGTTTGAAGGCAAGTTGTTGATGTACATTTAAATACAGATAAATATTATGTACACATACTGTTTCTTAGTTATACCCTATAATTAACTTGTTTTTATCAGCTCATTTATAATATGTAAAGTGAGGCACACCTAAAGTAAGCAAATCCAGCCATATGTAAATATTCATTTTAGCAAAATGCACAAATGCAAGCCTAGAAATTAATATTTTCAGAAATTAATATATTAATATAGCTAAAACTATAGCATTTTGTAAACACTAACAACCAGATTTGTTTATGACATGACCAATAAGGTGTAATTAATTAAATTCCTTTTTTTTCAGTGTAATAATAATAAAATATTTATTCAAATGAGTGAATAAATCCTTGTAGTGAACAAACTCAGGGTTATGGGATTAGTTTTGAGTTGACAAAACCAAACCAATACACTCAGACAGTTGGTACCATGATGCTGATAATTAACTTTATCTGGCTTTGATCCTGAGATAATGGAGCGTGTAAACATGAAAGTGTGACCTCAGTAGCGAACAGCCAATCACATGCCTTGTAACAAAGAGAAACTGCGATTCACTTCTCACAAGAGTCACCGTGATTCAGTTGTCTCTTCTGCCGAAGATTAAGAGATTGAAGAATATGAAGTATAAATGCAAGTACATAGCAAGAAAACATCTTGCTATATCAGTGCAAGTGAAAGTTGTGAAATTAGTTTATATATTTAATAATATATACAGGTATACGGAGACTTGAACATGTAAGCCCTCATGTAGTCATTTTTAAAGCTTTATCTATCAATTCCAAATCCAGAATCTTATTTATAATACATATTATGAAAATAGTCCTGCTTAGGTAAATCATAATTATAACTTAAAGATCAAATTATGAGATCTCATAATTTTTATCTCATAATTATGACCTTGTATCTCACAATTTTAACATTTTGTTACAGTTATTATTTACCAAAGTGTGATTTTTTTTTTTTTTAATCTTATGTGGCAGAATAAGCTTCCTTGGGCTTTGAATTGTGAAAAATGCAAGTAATTGATGGATATTATGCCTCATCACTGCTGTCATGAATCTATTCTCCTGGTGCATACATAAAGTGTTCTTAAGGTTCATGTGTGGCACATGGCAGGAGTGCCACCAAGCCAGTGACCTCTGGGCCTATCATCTCAATTGTTCACCCATACAACAAGATAGCTGTTATATTTGCACTCTTTGAACTTTCACATCCGCCCTCCCTGACACTTTGCTCCCCCTTCGCCTCTTTGTTATTTTATTGTATAACATTAATGCGGCTCCAAATCATATCAGCTCTACCGCCTCACTGTTGCTTGGCGCGATACAGGGGTAGTTTCTGTTAAACAAGTGACCCTCACTAATAATTTAAATATGTCACACTTATGAAGAGAATTATACAAAAGACTCTGATTAACCATCTGACTATTCATGTATTCTTGATTGCCACTTTAATGCAGGGTTAGTCATAGAAATTTTATAGCATGATTAATGAGCTATTTCTCAAATCAACTCAGTTCTAGTGGAGAAACTGAAGATGAGTTTAAGCAGTGTGACTCATTCTGATTAATATTATGTCACACCACACTGATGTTGAAGATCCCATCAGATCCTCTTCCCATAATCTTTTTGACTCCAGATCTCAAGGTTTGGCTGGCTAGCATGCCCTGTTAACCTCGGTCAGCCCTGCTGGTATTCTGTAACCATCTGCTTCTTTTTAGCATCTTTCTCTATTCACGGTTGGCCATTTAAAATTAGCTGTTTATTCTAGCTATTTTTTTTTGGCAAGAAACATCCATCCATTTTCCAAACTGCTTGTCCTATATAGGATCGAGGGTGCAAGAAACATATATACTATTTATAGTACTGTGTTTCCCAAAGTGTGGGGCCTGCTCTCTAAATCTTTGTGGTTTATGTTTCTAAGTGGTCTGAATGTCCTTAATGGACGATTGCATTGTACTGTACACTGATTACAATAAGAATGATCAGATTTTGCTGCTCATTGTATCTGTGTCATAAAGTTAAAGCGAAATAATGCTACTCTTGAAAATGAGTGGGGTTGTAGGCTACTGGAGGGGGTCCACCGATTTATTTTCCATCTTCTTGTTGTGCTATCAACCAATCATCATTGTCATGATGGCATTTTAATGCTGTTTCCCCAGCTAAAAACAATGTACTCTGAGAACGTTTTGCTTAACGTTCCCATTAAGTTATGAAAACACTATTTCTGAATGTTCTGAAAGAAATGCTATTATTAACATTTTTGTGCTAAAATTTTGAGAACATTATTAAAGAATAGATAACTCTGAACAAACATTCTATATGCTAGAAGAATGTTTCATAACTTTGAACCTTGCCAGAACGTCAGCTAAAACTCTGAGAACGTTCCCTGTTAGCTTGGACCAAAATGATTAGTCGCATGACATTGACAGCTCTTGGTCCCTTGAGTAAAGATGCCACATTTCCACTCGTGTACTTCTTGAGGGTCCTGTGTCAGCCAAACAACTGCCATTGACATGAATGGGAATGTTAATAATAGCTTTCTCCAGGTATTAAAGACCAGATCTCTCCTAGTTTATTTTTCCAAGAAGCTCTCCATATATGCAAGTCTGCCTAATTATTCACCTTTAAAAGTGCAAATCTTTCATATTAACAGCCTGTTTTACACATTGCATGTGTAGTGTTTTCACAAGGCTACAGCAGGTGAAGATACTAATAGAATTAGGGGAGAATCCTTTTTTAGCTCTCAATTAATACTATAAATTGCAAAGCTGTCACCACATTATATTAATGCACAAAGAAATATTCAGAGTTATTTTGAACCTAATGTTTAAGTACTACTACATCTGTGGTATGCTGTCAAATTTGACAGTGATAATTTCAACACTTCCTTCAGTTTTAAGGAACTGCATTTACAGTAGGCACGGTTGAAAATAACCTAAAAACAAAATCCTTTAAAATGTGTATCTGTAAGTGCAATTACGGTGATTCAACCACCTATCTGTCAAAATGCTCTCCCATCAGTGTTGTTATTTTTAACCAAAACTAAAACTAGGCCTAATAAAAAAGTGTTTTGTTAATTGAAATAAATCTGAAATAAAATAACATATTAATAAATATTAACATATTAATAAAATGTATAAAAAATGTTAACAAAAATTAAGTTGAAGTAAAATTACTAAACTGAAATAAAAATTAATTAAAGCTAAATATAAATATTTTTTGAAAACTAATAAAAATGACAAAAGCACATAACAAAATTACTAAAATTAAACCAAAATTAAAATCAAAGCTGAAAATATAAAAATAAAGCTTATTCAAAATACTGCTAAAACTATAATGGTGTTATTTTAGTACAGTTTATACACTGTCTCCAATCTATCTCATTTTATCAGTTAGTTCTTAAAATTCTGACCATCCAAATATTGTTGTCTTGTGTTATATTGATTGAAGGAGATACCAGGGCTATAGGGGAAGTTCAAAAATAACACAAATCCAGTCACACAAATTTGTGTTTTATGCAGCAGTAGTTTTGTGGAGTTTTCTGAAGTTTCCAAAACAAAATCACCTAGCAACCATAAAATCCAACCTTAAAATCCCTGGTAATACCACCAAATTTGGCACAAACCAAGTCAAAACCCATATCTAAATGTATATATATTCAACTTTTTTCCATGATTCCACAATTGTTTGATTAACATTAATGAAACAGACAGTCTATAATAAGACCTACTGTATCACATGGATCTAATATAATGTTACACATCAGATGTTTTTCCCCAACAGTTAACCAAATGTTCACTTAAGACATAACAGATAATGTTTGCGTGAATACTCTCTAAGACAGATTTTTTTGAAATACTGTAATTCTGTGTATACGTGTATATCGGGATTGTGCGCTGTATGAGGCATCTTTGTGTGCGTGCTTTGGATCTGTCAGTCAGTGCAAGTAAGATCAGAGTTTGAAAATCATATTTCATTGGTTCAGACTCATGTCATAGAGAATGCTGCGTGCTGAAGGGAAGTGCCAGTAACCGAGAAGCAGAGAAAAACTGAATTTTGCATGGTCAAAGGAAAGGTTTTTAGAACCTAAAGCTAAAATAGCCCGTTTTCACATTTTATGTATTATGTTTTTATTATAAAATTCTCAAACAATGTGCTATCTTCAAGTACAAGGTGTCATTTTTTTTTTTTTAGAAAACAACTGGCTTTCAATAAATTACAGTTATTGACCATTAATATATATGGCAAGTTTGTTAATAGAATTTAAATAGACGAAAAAAAAAAAAAAGAACAAGACAAGAAGAGAAAAATGATGATCAAAAGAATCTAACGCTTCAAACTTGAAAATTCAACTATATTACATATATACAAGTCTTTTTGTGACACTTGGTTGCACAGTTTTCATTCAGGAGGATTTTTTTCATACACGCATACATATACTACATATGTACGCATACATGCATGCATACATTTACCGCACGGACACATTATACAGATGCACACACCAAATGCGAAATGCGAATCTCACTTAGCCTCCTCCCAAGTCTTATCAAAAATCATCCCAATCGACTGTGTATCCTTCGCCATGTTTTTGTTTGTTTCTTTTATTATTTGTGCGATCCAAAACTCCCCTAAACTGCCGTGCTCCATATCTCTCTGTTCAAATCCTCCTTCCACCCGCTCTCCCCGAAAGCGGCTGCCATTGCTGACGGAAGGCACGAAATTACCGCAATAGCCCATATATTGCCAAAAAGCTCATGTTGTCTACTGTCTGTAGCAATTTGAATTATTACAATAGTGGTAACATGAATACAGCTTGGTTGGATGTGTCGCCAATGACACATCCGGTTTTAAAGGGTTAATGAACAAATTTTTGTGAAAACCTCAATTTCGACCAAAATTGACAATTTTCACTTGATTTGCCTGTAGCTCAAAATTAGCCTGTGCGCATTCCGAAACATTTTGCCAGAACGGGTCACATATAGTGTTTGGATCAACACAATAAAACCATTTGGCATACATTCAGGCAATAGACAAATGAAAGTAGATTTTAAGTTGTCATGAATGTATTAAAAGTGGCCAGACTCCTTTCACTGCCAAAACATCGCAGAGCATCAACCACTCAGACAGGTAGGCAGATTTTCCTCTGGCCCAATAACACCTCAGGCTGACAAGTCCACACAGAATAGTTGAAAAATGACACTTGTACTTTTGACAAAGAAAAATCTCAAGCTATTAAAGCAACTGTTGTCCCCACATGCCACATGAAGTGCAGCAGTGTTTATGACTATGGCATTTTATGAAGTATATTAGTCATAAAGTACCTCTCCAGAAACTGTCCAAACAACAAAAATGCCTTTCTGTTGCTTCAGTGCTTTTGTATTTCTCTGAGTGAAGAGGCTTTCAGCATCTGTGACCCCTGTGATCCTAAACAAGCCTTCAGTCCAGCACTCGCTCTCTTCGGATGCAGGTCTGACACATGCTCATGAGGCTCTGCCTCAAAGACTGCCAGGCTGCTCAGATCAGAAGGAGGATGGGAAATTCACAGTGCCAGCCAGCAGGCCAGACTCTGAAAGGAATCCCTTGCCGTCTGGAGCACGTTGCTGGCAGACAGTTTGCGCTGGATTGCCAAAAGCCCTTAGTTTCATTAATTTATTTGCTGGATCTTGGCTTCAGCTTGGGTTTTTTGGGGAAATGAGACTGCTAAGGCAAGTTGATTCTTGGTAATTTATGTTGGGTTGGTATTCCTTCAGCAAGAATGCAATGTATAGCGTACGGTGGAATAAAATGTGAGGAGTAAATAAATTTCTCCTTAACAGCCATAGTCTATGCAATAACATGCATATAGATTTCTAATACACAGATACTTTAGTTTTTAGACATCTTGGTGCCTTAAGGCCCATTCTCACCGAGGACGATAACTATAATGATAAAGATGTAGTTCTAAAAATCATTCTAAATATAGACTAAAAGAATAGCAGAATTTAGGAAACTATGAAAAGGTTCCTCCAGTGCGAAAGCTCCTATGTGTGTGTGTGTTTAGGTAGCTTTTTCACACTCTTCATTTCTGTCTGCAAGCACTTTCACTACTTTTCACATCTACAATGGAATTGCTGGTCCTGGAAACTGTCAGTCTTGTTTATACATCCCTGCATTATTTATCTCTTTATCTTTGCACATTCATTGAGAAATTAAATGCCTGGATGCTTCAAAGTCATATGTCTCTGCACAATGGCATTTTATCCTCATCCAAATATAGGCTGTGAAAAAAATACCATATAGTCTTGTCAGGGCTTGTCATGATATCATTGTCCGTAGAGTGTTTTGAACTAAATTCAGTGACTGACAATTGAACTAGCAAACAAGAGGCTCTATAAATAGCTCTGCTTATCATTCCTAAACAAAGACAGTTCTGCCATAAAGCCTGCTAATATTCAGATGATCTCAGAGCAGTGCTAAGCTGCACACTCATCCTCGTTTTCTTGCGTAAGCCACTTGAGGACCACATCGTAATCTGGCACCTCTGTTCATATCATGCGTTCTGCAAGAGCAGGTCAGAGTTCAGAAGAATTATAGTAATCTAGTGACTCAGAGTGCTGCTGCCAATGTGCTCCACGATGCTCATCAGTTCTTATGCTTCGAGCTGAAGGAGTCTCACTTTGTGGTCTGGACCAATCTCTCTCTCTCTCTCTCCATCCATCCATCCATCCATCCAACCAACCAACCAACCAACCTGAAGAAAATACTGAAGCATATAAAAATACAAAACATTTTAAGTTTCCACATCTTCTAGAATCTAGAAGGTAACCTTTGAGTACCCAAGCGTATTGACTGCCTTTAAGCTAACACACACAGAAAGTCATAAACATCCTAATTTTGTTTTTATGTGGTCTTTACTGTAAGTAACGTGTCCAGTGGCATGTGTGCTTCATTTTCTAAATATGGCATTCAGCATCCAAATTTCAAACATCCATTTTAAATAGAACGAGCTATTAGAATTTGATGAAAGGGCAATTAAGTTTATTTATAATGCAAAGTCTTTCCTTTGAGATTTTTCAGCATTCCTTGAAATGATTTAATATTCGCTAGACTTCAGAAGTACCAGTGTCTCTTGGGTGTTTTGCTTGTCCCGCTTTAGTAGCCATAATTGATCTTTAAAATCGTGCAAGAACATCCTTGTACTCATGGCCCCTCCTCAAAACAATTAGAATAGATGTAGAGTAATTGAACATTTTGTTTTAATTAACAAGATTAATGTGTTATGCTAAACCCGGTTTATTAATAGCGAGATCTAGCTTTGTGGACAAAATTATGTTGTGAAGCCTAAATATCAAATTACAATGCATAACAGGTCTTTCCATATGCCTGTTTGCATTGTACAGTGAATGGACAAAGGGAGAGAATGTTGCATTGCTTTGTGTTTTATTCTGTGTTTTTGTTGATGTTGCAAACAAGCTGAAGATGTAAGGTTAGAGAGAACTAGAGGAGAAAAGGCTCATCTACATGTTTTTGGACACACTCCCTTGTTGCTGCAGCTAAAAATAATATCAGGGTTAACTCCCTGCTGCAAAAAAGCTGTCCCATACACTCCATCTTCTGCTATGTGTGTGTGTGCAGCCTAGACTCCCACCTCTGTGTAGGTGATAAATGAGTGAGAGCGGTGATAGATCATAAAACACAACAGATTCATTGCTATTGTGGAACCACAGGTCATGTTGTCCTCATGCTCAGTCTTCATATAGAGTGAGGTAATACTTAGGGAGCACAAATTATAACAATGACTGTTTGTTTTCTCTTTGTAATAATATTGTCCAATGTCACATTACTAAAGTCACTATGACCAGCAGCATCATGGCCACTGAGGGAACATGTCTCAGATTTGAAACCAAGAGAAAGCTTAATTAGTGGCAGAAATTATGCATTCACATACACTGCCCGGCCAAAAAAAAAAAAAAAAATGTTTGGCAACAGTTTTTCTAAACCTAATTGAAGGAGTGTGTACCTTTTTCTTTCTTAAACAACTATGTAGGAAGACACATCATAGCCATATTCCAGGATGACAATGTCAAGATTCATCAGGCTCAAATGGTAATAAATGTTGTGATGTTATTTCCATCAAGAGGTGCATCAATTTTTGGTCAAGATCTTGTATTGACAATGCAAGTCTGTAAAGTCTACTCTATAGCATATCCCAAAGACTTTCAATGTATTAAGGTCTAGACTCAGAGGTGACAATTCATGTTTTATTTTTATTTTTTAATATATAAAATAAATAAAAACAAATATAATAATCAAAACCAATAATGATAAAGTTTGTAATATTTGTTCAAGAAATATTGTAATACTGTAAAAATGCTACAGTAAAAACCTGTTAATTGGTTAACTGTAAGTTACCTTAACATAAACAGTTAAACATGTTAATTCTTTATGGTAAGGTAAATGGTTTTTACAGTAAATCTCTTGTCTTTTTATATTTTATTATAAAAATTATAATTGACATAAATATTTTATATAATATTAATATAAAGACTACAGATGACTGAACCAGTCCAAGGTTTTTCCGTACTTATTTTCCATGCAGTATACTGATTATGCAAATGCAATACAGAATGTAATGACTATAGCTTCCCTTCTCTTTAGTGTTATTAGAGATGATATTACTGATCCACACAGGAATATAACTGCTGGCTAGGTTCATGAAATGCCTTTTGTGTTTTTAGCTTAGATTATTTTAAACAATCTCTCTCCCCAGGAACATGTTTAAAGTCTTGCACCGCAAGCTACTTAAAATTCCTGTCATGAATCTACCTGTGGGCAGACTATTCTGAAATCTTAGACATCTTCAGGAAAAAAGTAACTTCAATAATATAAGTTTGAATCAGATTTCCCTACAGACATACTTAATATTTGAGAAACAGTAAATTATCTGGGGTATTTTAAATACACACTGTTGTTCACTAATAGACAGAAGATTCTTTTGGTGGGTAATTTTAAGGACATTAACTTTTCTCATAACAATGCCTATGTATCATTATACAAATGCTTAATGGAGATTTTTATCTGTATTTAAACAGTGAGTGTCTATTTACACCAAGTGCAAATAGCCGCCTTGTTGGCAGAGACTATGTACACTAACTCCATCCACCAATGTCTAGTTGAGCCAGACAAAATTACAAAAGAAAACCATCTGATAACAGAGTAAAGCAGGTGTTGTTAGCTTTTGATGCAAACGACCTGGGTTTGAATCCGCCTCTTTCCGATCTAATTCTTCTCCCTTATCCCTTATCGTGTCTCAGCTCAGAGAGGTATTTATTTGAAATAAAAATTAAGAAAATATTCGAAAAGTGCCAATAAAGTGCCTAATGGGTATTTGGGAATAAAGTGTTTTTTGGGTAGGGTTAGGGGTAAGTGTAAGGGAGGGCTTTAGGGACAGGGACAAATAGTATATAAGGAGCATCCATTTATGATTTTAATAAATACAATCACATACACAGAATATGTTTTTATTATCATATACTGTTTTATAATGAACTGCAATACACTGAGGTGCAAATAGTATCTGGCACTATTTGCACCAAGTATAAATAGCATCTAACTACTATTTACACTTAGTGCAAACAAAATACTGCTATTTTAACTTAACCCTCTGGTGCTGTTCAGTCATTTTAGGCCGAAAAAAAAAAAAGAGATTTGAAATTTTAAAAATCGCTACTTCATCGTAATGTTACGAAAATCTGTGACTTCTATGGTCAGTCACTATGTAGTCTCAGCCTCAGACGTCACACCCACGGACCGTTGGCTGAACGTCTGATGCATATGGCACACTTATCTGGAAACACTTCAGGATTTTCGAAGTCGTCATCTGGTTGGTTGAATTCTACAGGATGTCCGAGAGACATGTGTGTTGCGTTCTTTAATGGTCCGCCTGGAAACAAATGCCGTGACTCAAAAAACACCCTCATGGAAGAAGAATGCCAACAACTGTGACAACGAGCGCTTACTAGGATTAACTAAATGCTGGATTTTCAAAAGTATGTGAATTTCGCGGCTCCATTGTTGCAGTAAACTTGCACAGCGTTCTGGAATGAATAATTCGTTAGATGACTCGAAACAAAAACAAACTGTGATTGGTTGCGCGACATGTCAGTCAAACGTCCTCTTGGGCAGGCCTTGACCAATGAAAGCTGCAATAGAGTCCAGACCTTCTGCCGTCAGTGTGCTACGCAAGACTATTTTTGTTTTGTTTTGTATTATTTTAAATAGGAAAAAAAAAATACTATAACTATTGCATAAATATAGTACCATGAAATTCTCTCAAAATACAAAATAAAAAACAAAAAATATTATTGAACAAAAATATATTACATTAATTTTACTGAAAATAAAAAAAAGTTACATTTCAGGTGTTCGGTCACTTTTGACCGCAAACACAAGTTAAATAGCATCTATCGCTATTTGCACTCAGTGTAAACAGTATTTAAATATTTACCTCTGTCATATTTAAAGGAGAAGTCAGTCATTTTCTTTTGGTTTTGTTGTGCTGATTGATATGACAGTCATCTTAGACTAATACAAGACTAATACTCATGTTGAGTTTCCAATGCCACTGTAGAAATGTCATAAACAGTCAGCTATGATGAATATACTCTGTGACTGAGTAAAAGAGAACAGCAATATGTCTTTACAGAGGGCAACCTGCTCCATAAAGAATAAAACTGCTTTTATTAGGCAGCTTATATTATATGACTGGTGTCTTTATCTCATATAAATAAAAAGATGACTCGACATATTTAAAACCATTAAAAATAAATCAAATTTAGTTTATCAAAAGTACCATTCATTTCTTGGGTTTGAAAACATTTTAAATTTAATGTACATTTGAATGTGTGTGTGTGTTTATTTCATTGAATTTATGTTCCACACAAGGTGAACTGTTGAGCATGTTGGGATGGGGCCCACAGCAGTGCTTTATTTCCTTGTTTACTTTACTCCAGTCATCTGTGTTCTTCTATCTCACATTAGAAGGGGTTCCTCATAAAAATTTGATAGCATCGTAAATTAACCATCTGCTGTTCCTTTTCCCTTTATCATATTTGATCATACCAGGACGTTTAAGCTTCTTAGCAAACACAACTGATTGAATCTTTTAATGGATTGAAGCCATGGTGTGAAGTTAGTAAATTAGTTTAACTGTGTAATTATATCAGAAATATTGCACTCGCCTCCCACTATAAAAAGCCTAATGAGGCATCAAGAGAAAATATTGCTGAGTAACAAGATACTCTGTGTTCTGTACCACCAACCACTGAGCATTGCTATTGTGCCCTTGAGCACTGCACTTAACACATAACTCCTCATTGCTGTTACATGACACCTCTGTTTCCCCAACCTCACTTCCCCCAAGGCACAATGGAGTAGAAAAATCAGCTCTCATTGTTTTACCGACTAAGACAAGATCAACATAGACCTCCATGACTGTCTTGTTACCTCAAATGAGGCTGACCTTACATGGGTTATAATGACCTAAAGCTTGGCACCACTGTAATGCTGATGTTCATTAGACTGACTGTCAGTTTGCTGTCAGATTACTGTCATGAAAATAAAAACAACATTTTAGTACAAGCTATAACTGGTTGTAATATGCCTAATGTGAAGATGCACAAGGTGGGCAGATATATTGATGAACAGAAATTGGTATGTGATTGGGTATGAATCCTGTGAAAAATTACAGAAATAAAATGAATGGTTGTTTTCACCAACAATCTAGTAGAGGAAACTCATTGTCTAGTAATGTGACAACTAGTCTATTTTAATCCGGTTATTATTTCTCAGGGTTGGTTTATTTTTGAAAGAAAGTTGCTGTATAAGGTAGGGTTGATATGGAATGGGAAGAGGGGTGTTGTCACAATATATGGGGTAAGTTGTCACAAGGAGAAAATGCCTGTTATAGGCTTTTTAGCAAAATTTAAATTATGAAGCAATTATGTAGGGAAGCTTTTTCCACCACAGAATAATTTTGCAATTGTGTAAAGAAAAAAAGAAAAAAAGAAAAAAAAAAGAAAGAAAATGCAGAATTGTGATATAAAAAGTCACAATTACCTTTTTTGTGTTTTATTCTGTGGTGGAAACAAACTTCCATAATTACGAAACAAAACAAATAATTGTTTTGGCCAATTATAATGTGCTTTAAACCAACATACAAAACACGTGCTAGGGAAGTTTCTGATATTCAGCCCATGTGACAACTAGCCCCTGTCTCTCCTGTACACAAGTACCAAAGGAACTGCATTCCGCTTCCTGACAGTTTATCACTGCTTGACACTATTTCTTGGATGCGCTTCTGAATAAAGCCCCTCATGAATAAAATACATTACCTTCAAACATGTTAAATAATTGACGTTTCACTTATATCAGGTTATCTGTCACTCTACATGCCAAGACTTTCTTGCACTTTCTCTACGTTGATTTGCTGAAAGATGTATTAATTGAAAGATGTATATCTCCAAAAAAAAAAAGAAAAAAATGGATTATAATAGAATGGAAAAGATTTTTGTATTAACATTTTATTAGCATACTTTTATTAGTATGCTGCTATATGTGTCATCATGCTCGCATATGAGCACCTTGCTGCAGTTCTGCCGACCATCTGTGAGATTTTCACAGAATATGTTGTGAATTCAGTGAACATGAAATAGATTAATATTTAAAGAACATTTTATGACCTTGCCTTCTTTCAGTGTACACCTCCTAAGCTGTACACGTACACAAAAAACAAAACAAAAAAAACAGACAAAAAACTGTCTAGTCTTTTAACATGCTGCATAAAGTTCCCTTTCAAAGAAACTTGCGTCAAAACGCTGTGGGAACACCTCTGCGTGATTGCGTCATGAAGCACCTATGGAATCAGTCCAATGGCGTGATGAACGTCATAGGCGGGTGATGTCATCGACCAAAAAACTATACCTAGACCAAACAGTGTTAGCTTCTGTGTCTTCAGCAAGCGCTCTATGTGAATCGTATGTCCTATTTATTGTTTGTCTTTCTCATTACAGTTATATATATATATATATATATATATATATTAGGGCTACCCTCGACTGAAGATTTTTCTAGTCGACCAGTAGTCGTTCATTTAAGCCAGTAGTTGACTAATTGCGGATTTATATTAATAAGCCATAAACTATAATAATGAGCCTATAATCTTCTACATAGGCTAATCAGCGCTCATACGCACGCATAAAGCTTGCCTCAGCGCACCGGCAAACGTAACGATTATGAATGTGTCTTGAAAAAACAGCAAGGAGACTGTCTAAACATTTCAATAATTTATTGATAATGTTTTCTCTGTTTTTGGGAGATTAAGTCAACGGTGCTGACTCGTCATCTCCACAGTAGTGGATGCGCATATATGCAAGTTTCATATGGATTACATAATCTGAGAATATTTATTTTCCATTTTAATTGGCTTGTTTAAAAGTAGACATTCCAAGCTTTATATAGATATATTTCTCGTGTTTGTGAGGCAAGTCTATGATGAGTTTCGGTTCATGTTTGTTATGTGCTCAAGTTCACTGAGACCAAGAGCAGAAAACGCATCCTGATTGCGTTCATTGTTTTACAAAAGCACAACGTTTTGGTGTTATTGTAAGTTTACAGAAATAAAAGTAGACCCTTTACATTTTGCATTACTCTTATCTATGACGGAGTATTTTAAGTTAAATGCAGTGATCGCACCGGCGCCTCCATGTCATGCAGTAAGTGCGCTCTCCACACAAACACTTGGATATGCGCCAAATAATAGCGCACATTTATCTAGGACTAGGCTAACATTAGAGCGAGTGGACTTGTAAAGTTGCTACTACTTACATGTTTCAAGTGATAAGCCATATTTCGATGAATCGATGAATGATAGGCGAATGTTTGGATTTCCTGCCGTTAACGGACTGCGTGACCTCGTCACTTCCTGTTGAGTTTTTTTTTTTTTCTGCGACTAACCGACTAATAAAATGTTGGTTGACCAAGCCTCTTCAAGTCGACTAACGGTTAGTCGACTATTAGGAGCATCCGTAATAAATATATATATATATATATATATATATATAAATAATATATATATGGCGATCGAATAACAGTTCAGAAAGTTTGTTCATCCCTGCCCACACTACATCACGGGTGGGGATACACATTTGATGTGTGTTGTTTGTTTGGGAGCGCAGCATGCCCAGTCAGCCCTTGAGGGGGCTGATTGTGAGCACAATGAGCGGCTACCGTAGAGAACGCTCCGCTCCCGCCGGGCACTCTTTGAGGAGGGTGCCTTGGCTCGCGTTCCTCGCGGCTCGGGTCCCGCTTCGGCTGAGGCAGAGCGGAGTTCACAAATGGATCTTACAAACGGGCCCTTCCCTTTCTCTGCCTTCACCTGTCAGGTCCAGTGCCTCATCTCAGGGTTTGGAAGCGCACTCTGCGGTTACTTCCTCCCCGAGTGAGGCACCGGTACTGCACATATCCAGTTCTGAGAAACTGGATGTTGTGAGTATCAAGGCAGGAGAAAGTGAAGACTTGTCACTTCATTCTCCTGTGTGTGAGGAGCTTGTGGAGGTGATCATTTGTGTGGTCGCTAAATTAAATATCGAGTGACCAGCCAATAAACAAGAGACTAGGAAGAAGAGCAAGTTAGATGAACGCTTTCTGCCTTCACATGCTCAACCTCCACGCCTGTGCTTACTGTTCTTTCCCGACCTCCACACCGAGGTGTCGAGGTCATGGAAAAGACCTATTTCATATCAAGTATTTGGCCTTCAAACATCTACTTACTCTAACATCCACAGTCTTAAACATCATGGTTATGGGGAGATGGCCAAGGCTGAAAAGATGCTTGTGAGCCATCTCTCACCTGAGTCAGCATCGTCCCTTAAAGCACTGGCATTACCCACCAAGCCTCTCAGAGCTACATCATCCTTGGTGGGTAAAGCGCATTCGGCCGCAGGTCAGGCCACGGTGTGTCTGCACAATATGTCAATCCTTAACCAGACCTGCTAAAAGACATGAGTGAGAGCGAGAAGATTAGCACTGACGTAGTTCGAGAACTGTGTCAGGCTGTAGATTTATCTCCCAGGGCCACCAAAGAGATGGCCAAGTCAGTGGGCCATTCTATGGCAGCCCTGGTGGCCATGGAGAGGCATCTTTGGCTGAACAGGAATGAAAGAGAAGGAAAAGAGCTTTCTCCTGGATGCCCGATTTCTCCTGCTGGCCTCTTTGGTGACGCAGTAAATTCTGTCACAGAGAGGTTTCAGGAAGCTAAAAAGCAGACGGTGGCGTTCCAGAAATTCCTGCCTCACCAAACTCATGTCTCTAGGGCTGCTGGGCGGGAACAGCCCCAGCCGTCTACCAGCTCCTCACACAGGGCACAACAGAAGCAGAGCATTGCGTCCGGTGCTCCCCCACAGAAAGACTGAGAGGCAGCACGGCGCCAGCAAACTGGCTCACCAGATCCTCTTGTGGGTCCAACGGAAGCTGTTCTCTCTGAGGGCAGTTTACATCCCAGGGTATTTAAATTAGGCCGCAGACATCCTGTCAAGGCAGGGGCAGAGGCCCGGGGAATGGAGACTTCACCCCGAGGTGGTGGAGCTCCTGTGGGAGAATTTCGGTCGAGCGGAAGTAGATTTGTTCGCATCTCTAGAGACAACACTCCACTGTGTCCACTGTGGTTCTCCCTTACTCATCCAGCTCCTCTTGGGCTGGATGCCATGGTACAGACAGACGCTATGTCTGTATGCCTTTCTCCCAATCTCTCTGCTCCCTGGAGTTCTGGAGAGAATTTGCCGGGATGGGGTCAGTCTTCTGCAAATAGCCCCGTACTGGCTGGCCCGAGTATGGTTCTTGGATCTTGTGTCTCTCCTCGACAGCTCTCATCTGGAGATTCCAATCAGGAGGGACCTTCTCTCTCAGGTGAAGGGGTCGATACTTCACCCCCGTCCAGAGTTGTGGAAACTGTGGGCTTGGCCTCTGAGGGGACCCAGCTCATAAGTTCAGGTCTCTCAACCGAGGTTGTTGAGACCATCCTCCACTCCAGAGCTCCATCCACGATGAAACTCTATGCCTTGAAGTGGAGTTTATTTACTTACTGGTGCGGAAATCACCAGTTGGACCCAGTTAACTGCCCGGTGGGTGCAGTGCTGGAGTCCCTGCAGGAGCGATTCTCCGCAGGGTTATCCCCCTCCACAATAAAGGTGTATGTGGCAGCCTTAGCTGCTTACCACACTTCTTTTGGGTGGTGTATCTTTGGGGAGACACCCTTCAATTACCTGTTTCCTTCTCCTCGCTATTACATTTCTCAAAAGAATTGGAGATATAACCCTTGACCAGGCTATGTTCCAAAGGTTCCTACTAATAGTGTAAGACCTATCGTACTGCAGGCCTTTAGTCCTCCTCCCTTCAGGATGTCAGATCAAGAGAAACTAAATCTGCTCTGCCCTGTTAGGGCTTTAGATGCTTATGTCCACAAAGCTTCCCTGTGGAGAAAGTCTGAACAACTGTTCATTTGTTTTGGGTTACCCAGGAAGAGGTTCCCTGCATCTAAGCAGAGAATGAACAAGTGGGTGGTCAAAGTCATCTCACTTGCTTATGAGTCAAATGGTTAGCTTTCACCATTGGCTGTACGGGCCCACTCTACCAGGAGTATGGCTGTTTCTAAAACATTACTGTCAGGAGTTTATCTCCAGGATGTTTCTGGAGAGAATCTCACATTCGTGAGGTTTTATGACCTTGACCTCGGCTCCACTCCAGGGGCATGGGTGCTCTCGTCTTAGTGTGCGCATACGACTTCACACGGACAGGCACTTGCTCATATGGTGGCGTGGGTATAACGTTCTCACAGCGTTTCGACGCAGCACGAGTTCCCTTGAAAGGAATGTCACTCTGCCATACTTCCTGCAAGCCTGTTTGCTTCAGCCTATCAGAAGCTAACACTGTTTGGTCTGGGTATGCTTTATAGTTTCCTGGTCGATGACGTCACCCGCCTATGATATTTCGCCATTGGACTGATTCCATACACACTTCACGACACAATCACACAGAAGCGTTCCCACAGCGTTTCATTCCCTCTTCAGGGAACCAAGGTTACATATGTAACTAATACATTTATATGCATCACATATTTTGCCCTAAAATTTAATTTAATGTAATTTAATTTAATTTGCACTTCTCTTAAAAAATTTGGGGTCAATAAGAATTTTTAAAAATGTTTTTGAAATGAACCTCTTCTCACCAAGGCTGCTAAAATTGTGAATTACTATTACAATTTAAAATAACTCTTTTGATTTTAATATATTTTAAAATGTAATTTATTCCTGTGATGGCAAAGCTGAATTTTCCATCATTTCTCCAGTCTTCAGTGTCACATGATCCTTCAGATATCATTTTAATATGCTGATTTGCTGCTCAAGAAACATTTCTCATTATTAACACAGTTGAAATCAGTTGTACTCTTCAGTTTTTTTTTTTTTTTGTGGAAATCGTGATACATTTTTTCAGGATTCTTTGATGAACAGAAAGTTAAAAAAACAGCATTTATTTAAAACTCTTTTTTAACATTATAAATGTCTTTACTGTCACTTTTGATGAAATTACTGAATCCTTTCTGAATAAAAGTATTGATTTCTTTAAAAAAAAAAACTTACCAACCCCAAACTATGAAAGGTGGTGTGCATTCTACCACTCATTATGTGGCTACTTATCAAATAAATAAATGGGCATGTAATTGAAACTGAGTTCACTGTACAAAAACTTTGATTGCTGAATGACAGCCAATCAGAATCAAGTATTGCCTAATGTTACTGTATACCAGTTACATGGTTCTCTTTGACGCTCATCAAGAAGTTCATAAAACTGTTTCAAACTCACCAGGGCACAGTACATCTCAGGTGGGTCTCCACAGGTAATGTTGGGGGGGTCGAGAGACACTCTCAGGTATTTGGTCATATCAGTAGCTTCAGGCTGGCAGGCCATGTAATGCCAGGCCAGGCGGTCCTCCGCGTATACCTGGGACTTACAAACATCATAGTGCCCCCATGAGGCCGGGTAATGCTGCGTGGCATGACACCAACTCACCCACAGGGCCTGTAGTACAAACACTAGCAGCAAGTACATGGTTGTGCCTTTCTTCTGATGCCTCATTAAATGGAGTCTGATAGATAATAAGCAGGCAGAGGGTGATGAGGCAGACTGCCTCTGTGGTAACACTGAACTTTAAAGGGGAAAAGAGGCCAGCATCAGTGCCAGGTTTTACTCAGCTTCCTTAGGCTGCTCTAATTTCATTTATTTGTGTCTTTTTGTCCGATTGTGTTGCAGGGGCGCTTGAATGTGTTTTGACAAAGTTGCGGTAAGTGCGGGTCACCGGTATGAAAGAATGATATTAATTCCTTCTTGAAGCCATTAGTGGAGGCCATTTCAGATCATCCGCCTGTCCATCTCCCTTTCCAGTGTGCTCTCTGCAGTCTGTAGGGGATAAGAACAAAAGAAGAGGAAAACAAGAGTGTGTCAGTGGAGGAGATTTCAGGATTGGTGTTATGTGAATAACGAGGAGCCCAGTGGAAAAGGTGAGGTGGTGCAGGTCAAGTGTTTTCTATTGTTGAGACGGACTTCATAGAGAGATATCCTAAAAATACCTGCTTATTACGGAAGACAAATAGCCAAACATCCCTGCAGGCACAAATATACCGTCTAAGTCTGCACATCTCTGCACAGTGCAACTCTCAATAGTCTCTCAGCAATTTGAGATTTTAAAAATTCTGTTCTAGAGTGAGGCAAGCAGTGGCAGAAAGAGGTCATTATTTTTTCTAGATATAGAAATGGTATGCATACTTCATATTTCATAGACCTTAATGCATTTCATAGACCTTTTAATGTCAGAGACAGAGGCCCTTGTTACTACTGCTACACTGCAAAAAATATTTTGTCAGGTGGCCTAAAATGTGTTTCATGTGATAACATAAAAGCAACTGGTTTTATATAAGTAAGAAATATTTAATTAGATTTATTTAATATGACTGAATCAACCAGGCCACAGTAGGTTACAGCAAATGAAAGTCATTTTTAAGGGTCAAGTCAGGTTGAAATAGCTGTCGGGCTAGTTCACCCAAAAATGAAATTTCTGTCATCATTTACTCACCCTCATGACCAGGGGCTGTCAAGCTCAAAATATGGCAAAAAAAGCATCATAAAAGTTTCATCAAAGTTGTCTGTATGATTCAAGCAGTGCATTTAAGTCTTCTAAAGTCATTCGATAACTTTGTGTGATGAACAGACGGACATTTAAGTTGGTGTTCATAAAATCTCCCATCTGTCATAGATCTTAATTTTCATTTGTGAGATATTTGTTTTAAATATGCACATATTCAAATTTGGTACAGTGAGATCAGTTACAAGACATAAGAAACAATGACCTTTGGCACCACTAACATCAAACCTGATGTGACACACATTTTAATGCACCATACTTGAATATACATGAACATTAATGCGATTTTAAAGGTGCACCAGAGGAACAGATTATCAATTAATAATGGGTTTTAATAAATTTCTGCCTTTTCCTCATGCAAAGCTATCATATGTTTTTAAAAGACTTGGAATATAGCATGTAAGTAAAGACATGTTCACACCAGGGACAATAACTATAACTATAAAGTTGTTATAATTGTTCTAATTCTATGGGAGTAGCAAAGTCCACAACACAACTATAATGATAAGTTCTCTATCTGTCAGTCAATTCAGTTTCGACACTAGGGGTCACACTTGGGAGCTCCAAACACTTCTGATACCTTGAGAAACGGCCAATGAGAATTGGCGAATGGAATTTGCATGCCACTCCCCCGGACATATGGGTATAAAAGGGAGACGGCGTGCATCACTCATCCAGATTTGTCTTATGGTCTTATGACACTCAGCTGGACTTCCACCATCGGGTGCGGTAGCTCAGTCTGCGAGCATCGGGCTGGAGTGTAATCCTACGCCCTGTCCCGAGCGCTTGCAACTGGATGATTGGTTTCTGGGTTTGAAGTGCAATATACAGCCGAGCCCCGCCCCGCCCCACTGCCTTTCTTTCCAGAAGTACATGAAGAGCTGACAAAGTCATTGAGGGCACCTTTCATTGGCCGGTCCCGCTTCACAAGCTCTTCCATCCTCACTACCCTTGACGGTAGGACAGCCAGAGGGTATATAGATGTTCCACAGGTGGAGCGTGCAGTTGTGGTACATTTATGCCTGCAAAATGCCACCACCTGAAAGAATAGTCTCAGGCTCCCTTTAAGTTCACTTTGTCTCTAACGACGAAGGCTTACAGTGCTGCTGGACAGGGCGCCTCCGCCCTGCATGCCATCGCCATCCTGCAGGTCCATCAAGCTAAAGCTCTAAAAGAGCTGTACGAGGGTAGTTCTGAGCTGGGACTGATGCAGTAACTGCACTTGGCAAACCGACTTCAAGCTCCAAGCAATGTCATGTCATGGCATGGGCTCTCAAGGCAGGAACACACCAAGCCGACACCGACGAACTAGTGGCGTCGAAAGCAGACTGCGGGGTTGGCTCACGTCGGCAGCGTCTGGGTCCAAAGTTGGCCTGACACACCAAACCAACGCTCGACAGCCGACAGCCAAGTAGCACGTCCGTTCTGCGCCTGTGTAAGATGAAATGCCTTTCTGTACCAGCAGGTGGCACTAGCTGAACAGCCAATCAGAATGATCAGATGGCCCGACTGACCGACAAGCTCCAACGCCGATTTAACATGTAGAATCAGCCGAAAAAAGCAGACGAGGACTAACTTCAGCCAATGGTGCAGAACACACTGAGAAAACTTAGTTGGCCGACGAACAAAAACTGGCCGATGGCCGACCGTCGGCTTGGTGTGTTCCTGCACTCACCCAAGTGGCAGTGGTGCCCAAATTTTCAAAGAAAGAGAAACTTCCTCATTCTCTGGGTCACATAGTTCGCAGCCAGGACATGATGGACTTACGCATTCTCATTCGCATTCTCAACTATCTCGATGACTGGCTGATCCTAGCTCACTCCGGGACCTGTTGCTCAGACACCTCAGCCGTTTGGGGCTTCAGGTCAACTGGGAAAGGAGCAAGCTCTCCCCAGTTCAGAGCATCTCTTTTCTCGGGATGGAGTTGAACTCGCTCAGTTGATGCTGAACTCCCTGAAGATGTTCAGGGGAAAAACAACACTGAAACTATTTCAGAAGCTCCTAGGGCATATGCAGACACGTGGACTATTTTAAAGATCGTGGATTTTATCAAAAATATCTTAATTTGTGTTCCGAAGGTGAACGAAGGTCTTACGGGTGTGGAACTACATGAGGGTGAGTAATTAATGACAGAATTTTCATTTTTGGGTGAACTAACCCTTTAAGGCTGGATGTAGTCTCCATTGTGTTCTTTCTCCTATCTGTTGTGGCATTTTCCCTGGGAGACCCCTAGTGTCAGTCATTGACACCATGTCGGAGTGATTGACATATAGGTAATGTCTCGGTTACTGTTGTAACCTCCATTTCCCGATGGATGGAATGAGATGTGGTGTCCCTCCTGCCACAGTGCTGAACTGCCTGCTGAAATGGTTGGGACACTGTCTCGGCTCCTCAGCACAAACCTGAATGAGTGAAGCATGCCGACTCCCTTTTATACCCGTATGTCCAGGGGAGTGGCATGCAAATTCCACTCGCCAATTCTCAGTGGCCTTTCCTCAGGGTATCAGAGGTGTTTGGGGCTCCGAAGTGCGACCCCTAATGTCAGTTATCGACACCACATCTCGTTCCCTCCATCAGGGAATGGAGGTTACAACAGTAACCGAGACGATAACGACACAGAGGAACATTATCTTTGGAATCACTTTCAGAGCAATTTTTTCTAGCTGATGAACAATAAAAACATTGAGAGCCAATCAAAATCCTCCTGACTATAAAGAGAGCTTGAACATTTAAAGCAACAGGCAACATACAGTACCTGCAGTGTGCACTTATAATAAACAGAATGTTATCCATTGGTGTGGACGCTAATATAGTTATCTTTATTGTTATCATTCTTGGTGTGAAGAGACCTAAATACATACTTCTTTTATTTGGATTTTGAAGTCCCTGATTACCTTTCATTTTCATTATATGGGAAAGAGAAGTGTGAACATGCTGCTAAACTTCTCATTTTGTGTTCCACCGAAGAAAGTCAGTTATACAGATTTGGAGCAATATGAGGGTGAGTACATTTTTGGGTGAACAAGTCAGTCAGGGTAACATTTTTACTTTTTACAGTGCATATGTAATTATCAATCATTTAAAATCAATGATGCACTAATTGGCCATACAGTATAAAAGAACAGGTCTCAGATTGCACTCCATATCCATCAAAACAAGCAATCCTTGATGGTGGGGTATGATTTGTTGACTTGATTAGGTCCGTGCCCCCTCAAATTGGGGGACGAGCCATGATAGATGAGACAGAGCAGCCTCTAAATGTGCTTTGTCAATCATGCTGACGTCTAACAAGGAGCCAATTACCACGTTCAGCCCCCGGCACGGGGCAGGATGTGATTAATAAGACATTACTGTATAGCCGTCAGCATCATGAGTTTCATAAAAAATGTCAGTAATAGGACTGAAATAGTGGCTGCTCTAAAGTGCAAGAACAGACGATAAGTTAAAGGCGGCAGTCATGGATAGAAGGATAGATAAGGTGCGGTCCGATATCACACAAGTGTTTTATCACACTCCTAATCCAGATAAAGCTTCAGACTCCCAGTCCTGTGATTGGGTTACAGTAGAGATGGGAGAGACTTTTTTCCATGCACTTAACACTAGGAATTTGAGAAGTGTGAGCTTATCAGGCTTGCATTAGAGAGGAAAGTAATACATCGGAGGATGATAAGAGAGGAACGAGAGCTTCCTGGAATTTTCTAGAGATGAATGGAGACTGTGGAAGCGCCACCTCATCATTAATAAATGGAGGGTTTTTCCAAAATCAGTCAGAGTTGGCTTCCTCACCAACTATGTATTGAGATATATATTCGTAAAAAAATCCTATCTCTCTGCCTTTATATCATCATAAATAGGGATGTGACATATATCGGTACCATATTGACCGATTCTGATTTTATATCAGCAGTATTCAGCAGTGAATATCTTTGTAAAATGTAGTAAAATGTCTTTCCTAATTTTAGTTATATTGTTGTGATGACTAAATTCACTTCTAGGCATCAACATTTAAGAATATCATACTAATTTATTATTAACAAAATAGTGTAGAACTGGCTATTTGTCAGTTATTGGCCATAACATCAAATGATGATGAAACCTCAAGTTCCAAAGTTCCAAACTCATTCTTCCATGAAACACAAAAGGAGAAATTAGAAGCTCCCTTGACGAAAATATTATCAGTGAATAACTACTGGAAACTACTGAACTACTTATGGACCACTTTTATGGTACTTTTATGGTTGTTTTGTCACTTTTTTTGTAAATTATGAAAGCTTCAGTCTTCATTCAGTATTCATTGTAATTTCATGGAAAACAGTGAAAACTATTCTTCAGAACTTCTCTCTTTGTGTTTCACAGAAGAAATAATGAGTGTTTGGAATGACATAAGTGTGGACAAATGATATAATGTCATATTATTATATAATATTTTCATATTGATTATATATTTTGGGTGAATTGTTCCTTTAAGAGGGGCAAATACCATTTGAAAGATTCCGTATTTCTCTGCTGCAGAGAGCAAAACATTATTATTACTATTACTATTATTATTTTATTTTATTTTATTATTATTATTTACATCTGGATTCCAACAGTAGGAAAATAAGAGATGCTGCTATTAAAAAAAAACAAAAAAACATGAATGTTTTACAAGTGTCCCATATGTCTAGGGAAAAAAATGTTGTGGTGGCTTGGGTATTTTTACGTCCCTACTTTTTTTTCCCTCGGAACCTCTGAAAACACCCCCCTGTGTCCACTTGTATTTTACTCCCCAGGCAACTGAAGCATACCAAAGTGTTTTTAAGTCAGTCGACACTCATAGCACATGGCTCGTGTTGGTTACAGACTCTCAGGTACCCTGTAAAACCACTGTGGATACTTCTATTTATTCAGTGGTCTTTCCACTATCCTTGTTGTCCCTCACTGGGTCAGTGCTGCTGACATGCCTTGATCATTACTGCTTTTTCCCTTAACCCCCTCTGCACTGTTCTCTTGCTCTCAAACACATATTACCACATGCGTACATGTTAGCCTTGTGTGCAATGGGACTGGAGCTGTTCAGGTGCTGAAATTGAAACAAGCCCTAACAACTTAGCACCCTGCAATCTTTTTAAAGGTTGTGAAGCTTTGTTTTCTGTCAGTTTCTGAACTGACAGATTCGCATCTGCTATAGTGTTAATGATGTCACTAAGAAAATGAAGAATTGTGCATATTTACACTCTTACAAATAAAACTTCCAAAAAAGTTTTCACAGCAAGACTCAATTGGAAAGAATTGTTCAGTGAATAGCAAACATTTTTTTTTTTTTTTGTGAAGAAATTTTTAATAATCAAAACAGACTTTTTCAAAGAACCATTTGTGCACTGGAAAGGTTATAGATGTTCTTCATGGAACCATAGATGCATGGCAAATAGAGAACACATTTAAAATTTAGATTTTCTTTTTAAAGAAAGCAGGAAAGCAAGAACTTTGCAGGAAAGCTTCACACATCAGAAGTGGTTGGCATGTTCTTCTAAACATGCTTGGCATGTTCTTCTAAACATGCTTGGCATGTTCTTCTAAACTTCTAAACCTTTCCATGAGTAATGCCAATCAGCCTGTCGCTTGCTTCCCATTGGACCACATTCACCACATACCAGAGGAACATACATAATTAACTGCCTCTTTCCTGAAAGGTTTGCATGCTCTGACACACACACTAAGTGGCATGTGGTCTAAAGTGCTACTCGCATTCCCATACTGATGTACCGCCACACCGCTGAGATCAACACAGAGTCACGTCCTTCCATTGAAGAAACATATCTGTGTTGAACTCCAATTAAGAGTAAAACAAAATGCCAATGAATGAATAATCATTAAGGGAATAAAATGTGCATTGACTTTGAAATCCATCTTGCCGTCTATCTGTAATCTTCCCTTATTAGTTTTTTTTTTTTTAATTAAGGTTTAGACATTCATGATTAATGATCAGTTACTCTTATTGTTAAAAATAAAGGTTTTTCAATGGTGCTTTTAAAAGGCTGAGTAAAGATCAGTCTTCTCATTTTAGCTGTAGTACCTGTATTTCTTGAGTTGAATATACTGGGTGGTTCTTTAAAGATTAATATTTTAGGATTAGCTAAACCTTGATGTCTCGTTAGGGTTCTTCAGTTCAGTGATATGTTTTCTGGGTTCTTAAAAGCACCTGTAGGCTACATATAGGTTTTCTAAATAGCTAGAGAATAAAAATGGCTTCTTTTTTTTCGAACTTAAAATATGCCCCTGATGCATCAAACCATAAACGCCTTTTTGTTTCTCATTTTTAATAGTGTAAACAAGAAAAGTGCAACAGGCGAGGCGTATAAGAAAATAGTTTTAACGACAAAGCACCTGACAAAACACTTTCATTTGGAGACAAAACATTGTTGATCTTCTATGTCTTAACCAATGTCGCACCTGGAACGCTCGTGCGCATGAGGCGTGGAAAGGTAATGGAATAATAAGCTTGTCAAGTTAAGAATTACAAATTGAATGTGCGATATGCATTCCTTTAAATATAAAAGCAAATATTATAGGTATAATTGTAAAAAAAAAAAAAAAAAAAAAAAAAAAAAAAAAAAAAAACTGAGCAGTTTAGAGGGGAATGTAGTTTTACATTTTGATAAATCCGTTCAGCTATCGATTACTGGACGAATTAGAGGTGTCAGAAATAAAATAGCCTAACTATTTACACAGAAAAAAGCACCTGAACGATCTGTTCTACATGGACACTGCACAACGGCAAGTTTTTATAGGCTATACCTGCCTCAATTGATTTCCTCCAAATATGCTGAGAAAATGCCTACACATGGATGATGATTAGACTCTTTTGGTTCATGCAACATGCAAGCGACAAAAATAACCCACCTTGACAGTTTTCCAGACAGAAAACAAATCCAAATCCTTTACTGATCAGATCATGTCCCAGAGATTTTACTCCACAGCAATTGACTAAATGCAGTGTCTCCTACACGTCTGTCAATTGTTCATCGGAAAGCTGAACATACTTTACTGATAAGAAGTCCAGCCTTTTCAGTAAAAAGTCATTGTAATGACACTCAGCCGGTAAAATGCGAGTTAATACGACCAAAACTCCAGTTAGATTTAGTTGCTGTCAGCGCTTACCTACCCTGTCCGGGAGAGAACAACTAACCTGCTGAAAGCGATCATCTCCAAATGTAAGTTTGAGGGAATGAAGCGTATTCAAGCCGCGCACTTGAGCTCTCCGCTGGGTCCTAAAGGACCCTCAGCCGCGAGAACATTTGGACATCTGCTTAAACAGGATAAACTGCTAGTTTACATACTCTTAAGTCTGCCTATAGGCTAACTAGATAACATTTTGTCCAATATGGGACGACTGTTAAGTTCTATAGGCTAGTCTTAAGAAAAATAACCAGATTCATTTTGCTAAACATATCCATCAGAATAGCCAGCCTGAAGAATTTTAATTGTCACTTATTTGATAAATAGCAAATATAAAAGATGACCGTCATTTTCAAACCTGCATCCACTTTAAGTATTAGATTGTTGCTTAGGTAAATCAGATTATTTAAAAGTAATTGAAGGTTACCTACCTTTTACAGAAATGACTAAAATGTTGTTTTCCGCGCTGACCTCTTAGGAATGATGATGAGGACCATATAGCCTCTTTCCTCGAGAGTCTTTTCTGCAGAGTTCAGATCACGCGCGTGATGAGTGAGCAGCAGTGACACTTCCGTATGAGTATCGACAGCATTGCTAACAGATTGGTTTGTTTTTAGTGCAAATTACCTTAAAGTAATTACTTTAAACTTAAGTTAAAACATTTCATTTATTGATACATTTGATCAAAAGCGAGACAAGATTTTAAACTGTTGGTTTGTACAACCACACAATACAAATGTTAATTAACAGCTTATGTGTTCTTTTCACAGTATCTTCCTTATATTGCAGTTTAATGCAATATAATCTGATTTTTAGATCAAATCATACAGCCACACAAAGAAAATGTCATTTATTTTTTCTCGTAACACCTTTTCTTATGCTAGTGAATGGGAATCAGAGTTGTCAGGCTCCAAAAAACGACAAAATGTTCCATATGAGTATTCCAAGTCCTCTCTGATGATAGCTTTCAAATCTCTCACATTCAAAATTACCTAAAATTCTTGTCATAAGCATGGCAAATTTGAATGTACTAGATTTAAAAGCTGTCACATGGCATCAGAAAACTTGGAATATGAATCATATGGATTTTTATGGTGCATGACAGCCCCAGTTCCTACTCACTTCTATTGCATTGAAAATCAAAGAAAATTCTTTTTTCTTGATGTATCCTAGATTTAGGTTTAGGATTGCAGTTAACCTTAGAAAAAAAAATACAGTGCTAGAACAGTCTGAATTTGATTAATTTGAAAATGTATTGATTTTCCTCAATGAGAGTAGAATTTGTACATCTTTGTTTGAGTGAACTCATTCTGCATCATATGATTTTACCATCTGTTTAACTACGAATCATTACAAGTTCAACATGAGATCACATGAGAGGTTGGATTTGTAATTTTCCATTTTCAGGGTGTGGACAGGTTACCACACGAAAAAGAACAAGCTGAATTGCAAAGATTAAAGGAATAGTCCCTCAAAAATGAAAATTCTGTTATCATTTACTCACCCTGATGTTGTTGCAAAACTGTGAGATTCTTTCTTCTGAGGAACATAAAAGAATATATTTTGAAAACTGTCTTAGAGGTTTTTGTCCATGTAATGGAAGTCACTGTTAACCAAAACACTTTGGTTCTTCAAAATATCTTCTTCAAAGAAAGTCATACAGGCTTAGAACGACATGAGAATGAGTAAATGATGACAGAATTTTAAAACTACACCTTTATAGTGTTTCCGTGGCATCAATAATTTCATATTTAGTTTTCATCAATATGTGGTGGTGCTATGAGTTGGTACATAGAGAGAGGGTAAATTGTTGGATTTACTTAAAAAAGAAGTGTCAAGTGGTTCCACGCAACTATATTGAGTAATAACAAATACCAATTTAGTTGTATGAGCAAAGAAATTCAAGTAAAGCTGACAATACTCATTTTTAGTAGAAACAACTTAGTTAAATTAAGTTCATGTAGTTAGTTCATGTAGGATGCTTTGAGTGAAACTAACAACAGTGAAAGTTTAAAAGAACAGGCTCTAGTGTAAATTGAGAATGATTGTAAAGGATTTAACACTGCAATACAAATGACTTTAAAACCGTGTCTTTGCTGATAGAGATCCTGTGTGATTGTGATCTTGCGTGGGACTCAACAAGCACACATTGTTATTGATTACCTAAGCCATTTATATGCAACAAAGCCCTATAAACCCATTAAAAAGTTGCAAGGCAATTTCCATTCTGATGAAGAGGAATTTGCAGCAGCCAAGTCCTGAATAGCTATTAACATTTGACCGAAGCACACAACTCGGTGAGCCTTTGCTTTGCGCTGTACTTGGCATTTCTATTAAATCTTTGATCATTCAATCAGCATAACCACTAGCTACCGGTCAGCCACATGCGCAGAAGCCCTGCATTTGTGTGGTTTGCTTTGATTGGATCAATAATGGGATCTATGGATTCTGCCAGCGTCAGTGTTTTGCTGTTAACTGTCTATATTTTCTGATAGACAAGTCTCTTTTGATTTATTCCACTTGGATTACCTTACTAAGCGGCAAGTTTGAAGCAGTGTTTGGTTCATTTGTGTGGTTGTTTTGTTCACTTCTGCATGCATCACTTACCAGAATTCCCTGTTCTTGACCTGACACCTGTTATGAGGGACTGGAAAGTTTGGAGTCCTGTTTGGCTGTTGGGTTTATTGATGGCTTCAAAGAGGAGCCCACCTGCCATGGCTTTTATCAGTTACAACCTCCCACACAATGTAAGCAACACAGAGTGAGACATCTGGGAGCTGCATTGTTCTTGTTGCTTCATGATGAGTAAGACCTGAAAACTTCATGAAAACACATCACCGTATCAAACAATGCTGAAACACTACTGTGCCACTGTTCCCTTCCCCTAGCAACTTTATTTTAGTGACTTGTGCTGTCAGTTATATTATGTCATAGTAGTAGATTCCTTGTGTGTCCTTCTAGTAGGGCACTGGAGGGATACACTTTGATTATTTTCTGCCTTTTGAGTATTAAAACTTGGTAAGATTAATATAAACAATTTCATTTTTTTTCTGTAGGTTGTAACCAGGGTCCAAAACACTCACCAAGCATTAACTGAGTAAACTGAGGTGAGAAAGTATGGTAAATAAAAACAGTTACTCAATAGTGGCTATGGAAACTGAAACATAATACATGGTTTTAGTCAAACAGTCATTTTAGTATTATTTATATACTAGTATAGTTTTTAATATTTTGAATTAGCTTTTATTTTTTATATTTTCAGTTTAGTTAATTTCTTAGCAATTTTGTTGTGTTTTTGTCATTTTTAGTAGTTTTTAAAATGATATTTCTATTTATAAAAGTTCCCGTCCTTGAGTCTGATTGGTCATATATTTCTAACCGTTAGGTTAAGCGGTCATAGCCGTGTTTTATTGCGAATAAAACACGGCTATGACCGCTTAACCTAATGGTTCTGTGAATCACTACACAACACCCTTAGCAACCACTCTTAGCAACGTAAACTGTATGTTCTTAATTGATATTGTTCATTGAAGCTTACTGTATTATGTAGAAGAGTATTGTGAGAAAAAGATTGAGTGAGCGAGTTTATTAGCTGCATTCAGATTTAGCATTTTCCTTCAGGTCAGTCCTATGTTCATAATAAAAAATCAGTTTAAATCCTTTAAATCTTTGGTGTCCTTTGTACATCAAGCTGTATTGGAGCTGAATAAGCCTTTAAAAAAAATTTAATCTGTAGCTGAAGCCCTGAATTTTTTTTATGTATTGTAAGGTCTTGTCTGTGTGATAATGTTTTTCTTATAATTGTGCGTGAACCTGCTGTAAATGCAAGACAAATTTCATCATCGTCATCATCAAATGTCCGATGTCTTATCTTGTCCTTTTAACAGTTAAGGGGTTTTCCTGTGACTGACAGTGCTAGTCAAAGCATTTGTCAGCTGTATCTTGTTCCGTGTTCACAACAATTCAGTCTTTTCAATGTAAAAGTCTTTGCTACACACTTATAAAGACAGTCTTTGCCGCCATCTAATGGCGTAATAATGTAACTTCAGTTGCTGTTCACGGTCAGGGACTATTTTTTCCGGCGGAAGGAAGGCTTTTATTGAAAGTTTACTTCATGAAAGTTGCATTGATACATATTTTTGGCTTTAATATTTTTATTGTGTGGTAACCGTTTTATAAAAGCAATAAGGTACTCGAGGCTAGTGCTGTATCGTGAATAAGTCATGGCTGAAGGGGTTGCAGGCACTCCGCTTCACGTTGTGCCTTACAACACCCTTCAGCCATGACTTATTCACAATACAGCACAACCTCTCGTACCTTATTGCTTACATAATATAATATATTTCTAAATTGTTTTAATTTGTTTTTAATTTCGGTTTTAGTTTTATTTCAGTTAGTACTTGTAGAATTTCTAATTGTCGTTTAGTTTAAGTTTTTTTTAATTTGTGTCAAGTGCAGATTTACCGAGAAACTGAGATTGAGTCATTAACATGCAAAGAAAATGATTTAATACCACTTTCATATGTATATGGCTACTGAATTGTCTAAATTCACTCAGCACTGGCAGGTGCGGCATAATAATTTGGATTCTGGTTTTAAATGTTACATAATTAAGAGAAGTGATATGAAGATAAAAGTCTTCTTTTTGTCTTCTTTTCCCCTTCTTTTTCCCACAGTGTAACAGATCTCATTTCTGGAGCAGAATCAGAATAAAGTGGTTGTGAGCTGTCTGACTCTGGCTGGTGAAGAGCAGGCATCATGCCCATCTCTCAGGCACCTGAGCCATATTGCCTGCTATGATGGATGATATCTTTTATTTTGACGAGCAGAACATTTTAGCATTCACATTCCTCTGGATCCTTTCATTAGTGACTTGTTTTATGGCAACAGCTTTATACCTCATGCTCAAGCTCAACTTTAGTTTCATTAGATCTTAAAATCTTCTTCCCTTTCTTCCACTTTTCATGACTTCTAGCAAACTCCAGCTGTAACTTAAGGACAGGCTTTTTTCAGAAGCTTCCTTACAGCCATTTTCTCACAAAGGCAAAATGTGTGTGAAGTGCTTCCATTTTGCTACAGTGGGCTTGCTTCAAGAAAGTTTCAGAGATGTGCCAGTTCTTAATAACCCTTTTCTTGCTTTTTTTTAATTTATTTCTGAGATCTCTCAAAGTGACATTACCGTTCTATCAAGCAACTGAACACACATGCTTCAAAACAGCAGAACGAAAAACAATAAACACAGGGTAAATATAGATTAAAATGCCTTTTTATTTTCACAATTACTGTTAAACCAAAGCAGAAAGTAACCAGAGGACCTAAACTAGCAATTTGTTCTTAGAAGTGAATGTATCTCACTCAGCAGCACTCATCATTTAAATGCTATGTACAATTGACCTTGAATTGGCATTACTATAAAAGAACCAAAGTACTTGAGACAATACAAGCATTATAATAGGTAGAATTAAGTGGATATCACCAGTGTAAATAATGAATGAAGACGCCACAGGGGAGGCCTATAATTGGAAGAGCGCATTTGCCGAAAAAACAAGTTTTTGCCATGCCGCACGCGGAATAGAAATTCAACAAGCCAATATATTTAAACAATGCCCATGAGGATCATGATTTGCTGGTTTCATCTCTCAGTGCAAGTAATATTTGTAGATGTGTATGTATACAGAAGTGAACTGTGCAAGATCATAATATAACCAGAAATTTTTGGCTAATTTCTTGTTTGAAATTCTTAAGACATAGCCAATTGTCATTTTTGAGAACAACGCCATCAGATATAACCTGTTAGCTGTCAGTGTCCAGGTAGTGGGACACTTGGTGCTTTTTTTTTTTTTTTTTTTTTTTACATATTTATGTAATCATAATATTAGGTATCAAACCTTTAACATGGAAACTGTACTCAAAAGGGGGCTGACATTTAACAGGTTGATTACAACACATAAGCTTTTTTTTTAAGATCTACACAAGGCCCTGGCCTGGATCAGTTACATTCCTACAGAATTAGATTTTAATACATTACATACAGCCACCTGCTACATGAGATCTAACGATACTTGATCTCAAAAGCCTCCAAAAATTGCATTCTGTTCTATTTTTTGAGTGTAAAACAGTTTTGCAAGATAGGTTAAGGGAAAAGCTGAAATGCAATAGTGCACTAATTTGTCTATTTTATTCAAATCTGTATAGCATTTGACCCATCAAGGGTCATTTACTAGTGAAACATGCATCATGGAAAAGATTAAGCAGGAAAAGTAAGATTTGTAAATAAGGCAAATTCAACATTTTGTCATTGAGAAATTATGCAAAAAGTCAAGCTGTGGTTGTCTTTGCTCACATTAGGTTGTTGATGTCAGCCTTTAGGCTGAATCAAGCAGATACACTTAATCCAGAAGAAAAGATGATGTCTCTAAATTCATTCTCAAAAGAGCTGCTTTGACAACCCTCCATGTTCCAATTTAGAATAAATCAGGGATTAAACTCTGCTCTTTGATGCACTCACTTACCTCAAATTACATGCCCGTCTCTGTTGTCCTTTTGTGTGCCCTTCAAAGAAAAAGATAAGCCAAACAAGCGGGTGTTCTCTAGCTCACTGGGAGCTCTGCTTTCAAAAGAAATTCTGTGAGTATTTAGGCTGTATTTAGATGGTAATGTTGATAACGATGTTTATCAGAACCATACTCTGTGAAAAGGGAATATCTCAGGATACTTTAGCAACCTTAGGTTATACTGCAATTTTATTTTAGAAGATGATTTTGTGGTTAATCTGTGAAATGATTACAAACAGCCGTGAATCGCTGCATATGATCGCATTCCATCCATGCTATTTAAATGTGATCCTCAGATTCTCACATCAATGGATCATACCCATTCCTACCAGAGGAGCCCATGCAGGGATATTAAACCAGCTATGTAATAACACTCTCTATAGGTCCAGTGGGGAAATGAGTCTGACTCAGATCTAGTTCTCTCTGATGGATTGACATGTTTTCCAGTGGGATTTTGCTGCCTTGGTGGTCTGCTCTCTTTTTCATTTCGTCCAAGACTAGACTAAATTTTCACCAGAGCTGTCGATGTACCTGATAGACAGAGATGAATGTGTCTCATTTTCTTATATTGGTGTGGAATGAGCTATAGTTTTACCACTCATCTACCTCTTACAAAATGTTACAAAGGATTTCTATTTCAAATAAACCTGTTCTTTTGAACTTTGAATTCATCAAAGAGTCCAGAAGTAAAAATGTATGCATCACAGTTTCTATATAAATATTAGACAGCACAACTGTTTTCAGCATTGATAATCATATTAATTTTTTCTTGTGAAAACTATACTTAAGTAAAAGTACAGATACCTTACAGTGAAAATGACCCAAGTTACAAGTCACCAATTCCAATACGACTTGAGTAAAGGTCTTACCCCTGGTTTCAAAGACAAAGCTTAAGCTCCCAACCTAAAATGCATGTTTGAGCAGTTTTAATTGAAAGCAACTTGTACTGACATATCTTAAAATATGTCAGTGCCACTGTTTTGTCTCAAGATGCGCACCAGCAATGTTATTTTGTAAGGCACATTTATAAAAGCTACTTAAATGTCCTAATTGAACTAAGGCCTAATCCTGGCTTAATCTAAGCCCTGTCTGTGAAACCAGGCCTTACAGTATATGATTTTAACAGTACTTAAGTATTTTACTTGTACTGAACGTAGGCTCAAAGATGCACTAGTCCTTAACACCTAAGTGAAAAACAAGAAACAGTTTATTTGTGAGGTGATCAATCACATTTATTTTCTAAAATCGAAACAAAACTGAACACCACAATATTGCAAAAAACAAAAAAAAAAAAAAACGCAAAAGCCTCTTAAACGTCTGCAAACACTCAAGGCTTAGTTAAAGGGTTAGTTCACCCAAAAATGAAAATTCTGTCATTAATTACTCATCCTTATGTCTTTCCACACCCGTAAGACCGCCGTTCATCTTCAGAACACAAAAAAAGTGACGAGAATACTTTTTGCACAAACCACTGTAGTCACATGAACTGAACTGTTTTAAATATGTCTTTTGTAGCTTTCTGGGCATTTGAAAGTGTTAATTATCTTGCTGTCTATGGAGGCCTCACTGAGCCATCGGATTTTATCAAAAATATCTTAATTTGTGTTCCAAAGATGAACGAAGGTCTTATGGGTGTGGAACGACATGATGGTGAGTAATTATTGACAGAATTTTCATTTTTGGGTGAACTAACCTTTTAAGCTTAAGTGCTCAAAAAGGGCATAAGAGAACCAATATCCTTCAAAAAGGTCTCTTCATTATAACAGATAAATAAAATAATGTTAAGTAAAATTAAATAGTCAAAGCCTACTTGCACTGGACATGCTGTTACAGCTGCAGCCATGTTCTTATCTCATAAATGAAACACCTGCGATTCAGCAACTACCTGCTAATGCACTTATATTATTGTAAATTAGCCTTGTTGAAAAGTTTGGGTGAGTAAGGGCAAAACAAACAAGATATAGTACACTCACTGCCCTGTAGATGGCGATATTGCTTCTTTTGTTGCAGAAATAAACTGCTGTAGAAAAGGTTAGGTGCCTTGCAAAATGTAACAAGTAACTGCATTACTCATTACAGTTGCTTCTCATTTATTATTTGTGCATCCTCATTTCCACCTGTGTATCCTCGCTCATGACTCTTCAGAAAGCTTCTTCACTCCTTGTTCCTCGCCTCCTCACTGTGCAATTGAGATGCTGAGTTCGATCGGTTTCCGGGTCACGGGCTGGAGGATGGAGGAGCGAGGAAATGAGTAAGCATCAATATGAGTATTGAGAAGCACCCTACAAATTAATTAGAGTAAAGGGTACATATACAGTACTTATTCATTAATAAGTGCTAAACACTTGTGTGTAACTCATTTTGGACTGTTTGTTCTACAAGCAGCATGAACAATACCTCAAAGCTTGAGGAAGAGAGGTGTGCTATAGTCACAAAAATCACGTCAAATGATTTGAGATAAATAATTCAAATAATGTGAACTAAGAGTTGCAAACTAAGAATAAAAGCCAAGAGATAAGTGGAATCTGCCACATTGCAAAAGTTACTTTTTCTTTGTTGATTTGCTTTCAGCTTGCCAACATTTTATAAATTGGCTAAACCAGCATCCTGGCTTCCTTCATTTACATGCTTCAGGGCATTGCTTTTCAAATACTTAGATTTGCATATTATTTTGCCTTATTTTGTCAAAAATGGAATTCTTGTCAGGGCACAAGAGTTCTGTTGTTAAAATCTTTAAATTAAATTAAAGTCAGAATCACAGTGTTCACTCTAATAATTATCTATAGCCTCATGCTGACTCATGTGTAAGAATGCTGTGGCTGAAGCTCTATAGAGATATAAACCTTGTTTTGGGGCTTTAATTCAGATCAGCCATAATTTTGAATTCTGATTAGGTCAACAGAACATGACCTTGAATATCATGACTAAATGAAATTAAGACTGAATGAAATGGACTGCAGTTTTTATTGTGATATCACAAATGTTGCATATCTATGACCCTCTCTGTGTTTATATCAGTGTTTTTTATAAATTAAGTTTGCATATGTGTTTTTGTTGATTATCCTGTTTGATACATATACATTATGGCTCATATAGTATGATATAAGAAATATGCTTACACTCAAGGATGAAAAATACAATCATTTTATTCAGAGGGCCAAACTGAGAAGCAGCTGCTGATATTTATATGGCCAAAACATAAGATAAAAATTCTGATAGCTTCTAATGTAAATCAATGAGATCTTAGCAGATATATAGCAGACTACTTACATACCACGCACATAAATATCAGTTGTCACTCTACAGTATATCTCCATATCTGAAACACAGCTCACACAGAAGTCATTTTCAAACCAGCCAGCTTACTGTTGGTCAGTGCGGCAAATTCACATAACCAACTTGAACACATGTAAAATCTGCTAGGAAACCTTTCTTCCCTCAAGCGAAACTCTCAATCGCCTTGATTTCTTATGAAATTACTTGATTTTGCCATTGGTAATTGCATGGAAAACAGCAACTAGCACAATCTTAAATATGCCTCCTTTTGTGTTCCATGTAAGAAATAAAATCATACAGGTTTGGAACGATTTGAATGTGAGGATTTTAATTTTGAGGCAATTAGTCTTTTACGGATGACAGGAAATCCTTACTCATTAAAAAAAAAATGTAGTAAATGTAGTGGAAAGGCATCTTATTAATAGATGGCATCTTTTCATAACTTCTTTGTTCCAATTCCCTTCTTTCTTTATTCAATGTGGCAAGCCCATTACATGATTTTTCACACAATTATCCATTGTCACTGAACAAATGCTTGGTGTCTCATTGCTCTTGAACGGTGGGAAAAACAGCTCCTCCAACTTCCTTCTAAAACTCCTAAAAGTGTGATTCATCCACAGTATATCTGTAGAGGAGCACTGATGCTGTGAGGAAAGAGAGGGAGAGAGACAGAGAGGATGAGATCAAGGTCATCTCTGTCTAAAACGAATGAATCATGCATGTCCAGGCAACAGCAGGATGACTGCAGCACCTGACGTTCACATACTGATGAAACCGAAGAAATGAGACGGGTGACATTTCATTGGTCATGGCAGTGGCATATAGTCTTCTGATGAAATTAAAAAAGAAGTGCTACTTAAACAAGAGGGAAGTTCCAGTGCAATTAACCTTTGAATTACACAAACCATATATCAGTTAACCATTTTAGGCAGCATGTTAAATTCAAAACCACATGACAGTGGAAATGGGTGTCCTTTTTTTTTTATATTATTATTATTATTATTTTATTCAAGTACTATCAAGACCAGTTTCACTTATACTAATGCCAATACCTATAAAGGATAAAATGTAGGTAAGGCCATTTATTAAAAAGCAATTATTTTTTTCCAAGCATGATTATATACATTAATTTCCATGATAAAATTAACAATAGATTTTTTGAACTATAATTTTATGTCCAGATCAATCCTCTCAATATAGTATCGGAAGTTTAATATTTCATCATCCATATTTCAGATCATCCGCTCATCCCTGAAATGGATATTGAATGAACAAAAGCTAGCAGAATCAGTTTTTGTATGCTTTATAAATCTATATTCAGTTCCTTCCTGAATGAATAAGTGCAGAATAACAGCAAATATCCTTTCAATGGCTAAAGTCATAAAGGATGTTTATGCTGCAGGGCCCTGAGTGACAGCAGTACTTTTGCTTTACCTGAACCATTAAAGTTCAGCTTGACTCACAGGGACACATTCCAGGCCTGTCACAGTGAACACGGGAGTCGACTGGAGGGAGGGGGACGGGGACAGACGACCCGCCGTATGGAGAGAGCATGATACAGGCGAATGGGAGCTAGCGGCTGGTGAAAGGTGCACACCGTCTGAGATCATGAATTGGCTCCAGATGGGACCTGGCAGCCGGAAAAGGCGGAAGCGAATTGTATCGACAGGCTGTGCTGGCCGGGCCCCGAACAAGGCCATTAGTGATGCTGTACAGTCACCTGGGAGAGTTCTCTCACACTGAGATTTCACTTTAGCTAAGTGTTGATTTGAACTCTCCAGCCAGGTTGAGTGCAATGGGAAGTACACTCTGAATGTTCAGGCCATAGCCTGTATTGTTGAAGTAACAATGAGGCCTTTCCTGGAATTTTTTGGGGGATATAATGCCAGTATAGTTTTCTTTTAGCATTGATATGAGCATGACTGCACTGATAAGCGTTTGTTAGCACCCTACGGCAGCACATTTCCACACATTAATTACATGAGTCATCTTTTTATTTTCTGTGATGGAGCAGCTACCAGCCTCTTGAAAATATTAGATAATGCTATCAAGAGTTTATTGTGATGTAGTGTCATCTGGTTCATCCCTGTCTGGCTCATCCTTGTTTTTTTAAGTGAAGAACTGGACACCTGAAGCATTTACTTGCAACAGCAGTTCAGTATGCAGTGTTGCAGTTAAAAGGGTCAGGACAAAGATTTTTTAAATTATTTCATATGTTCCTTGAGGTTCACTTATGATGTTAAAAGTAATTTTGCACAAAATAGTAATTATGATGTAATTTTGGAAAAACCAAACAAACAAACATATAGTATAATCTTGGAAAAAATGTCATTTAAAGACAAAGCGTTATGAAATAATTTACTTATGATTTAAATCATTTACTTACTTGTGATGCAGCTGTTGTCAGATCCAATTCAGTTGCCAAAACTGATCCAATTCAGTTGCGAACTCCGGTTTGAACAGCCCGCTCTAAACGGGACACGGACCCCGGCCCATCCGCATGGGGGTCGGGCGCTCAAACAAGAAGGCTAAAGACTACAGTATCCAGCATCAGTCGCTAGAGCACCTCTTGAATTCAGGGGAGTAAGGTTTACATGCACAGCTCTTACCGGCCTACGTCCGTTACACTCACCCCCTTAAACCTCACTCCCATCCCCTTTCTGTAATGCATGTAGCCCATCCGGTTTGACCAACCCGCTCTAAGCAAGACGCGAACCCCAGCCCATCTGCAAAGGTGGTGGGCACTCTAACAAGGAGGGTAAAGACCTCAGTCTCTAGCATCAGTCGCTAGAGTGCCTCTTGAATTCATGATCAGTGATGGGAGGAAAAATTATCTGTGAATGATTTTGCATTCCGTCGCAAAGACGTTGCTTGCAAAATGTTGGCATTCCCGGGAGAAAATTGCATTCACTTGCAAAACCTTTACGTTCCCTTTTGCATTCATATTTTTTCATCACTATGTCCCTTTAGGGGCTCCATAGTATCCAGTGTGGACAGTGTCAGCGATTATAATGGGTTCTATTTGCTTTTGATGCAACGCAAAATGTCAGCCGTTAAGCAACTGAATGCCAGTGGGCGGGGCCTATGGTGGGATGATGTATAACTATTTGTCGATGTCTTGCTCTGGAGGCAGTCATATGCAAATATATTTGCCCGTGTGACGTCACAGATCCCACAATATCAAAACGAGCCATTTTCAGAGCTTGAATAAATAAATGCTTTGTTTATAAAGAGGAGGACGTTTTATGATATAAAACTTGCAGGATGGTTTAAATGGTACAAAGACTTCTTGTATGTCAAAA
Organism: Hypophthalmichthys nobilis; assembly: GCA_037950665.1. Classification (NCBI taxonomy): domain Eukaryota; kingdom Metazoa; phylum Chordata; class Actinopteri; order Cypriniformes; family Xenocyprididae; genus Hypophthalmichthys; species Hypophthalmichthys nobilis. The sequence continues at coordinate 22,033,141 of CM075488.1, forward strand.
GATCAAGTCAAATTTGATTTCTCATGTCATTACATTAACATGTAATATACACTATCATGTAATGTTTTTTTTTTTTTTACTTTTATTGGCTGTTTCCACGTGTTATTGGACTAGTTGCACCCACCACCGTTTCTGATTGGGCAACTATTCTGAAACTTACATTGATGAGCTGCAGCCAGTGTATTGTTTATTATATATACTATTATAGTTTATAATAATACTATAATATATAATATTTATACAGTACTATTATTTTGTATTAGCTTATATTTTTGTAATTTCAGTTTTCATTTGAATTTTGGTTTAGTTTTTAGTAGTTTTATGTGCTTTTTTCATTTTTATTAGTTTTTTTTTTTTTTTTTATTAAATTATATTTCTATAAAGCTTTAGGTTAAATAACTGATTAAAGTTTTTGAAATATTTTTTTAAAATCTAATATTTAGGGGCCAAGCAGTAGGCACCTATTGTATCCGCTGGCGTTCTTCTTCCTCCGCTCTGGAAGTCTATGGCAGCCCATAGAACCGCTTGTGGGAAAGTTATGGAATTTGGCACACAGATAGAGGGCAGTCTGAAATGTCACCATAGCAAATTTGGAGTCTCTAGGTCAATCCCTCTAGCGCCACCTCCTGTTTCACTCATGTTTGACTAATAAATGACTCATGTCACTAATAACTTTTGAACCATAAGGGCTAGAAACAAAGTGAAAATTTTCCCGCCATTTAAATTTTTTTCGAACTCCTCCTAGGTCGTTGCTTTGATTTTGACGAAAATTAAACCAGATCACCTTCAGACCATGGCGACAAAAAGATATGGAATTCAAGTTGATCTCTCAAACCGTTTTCGAAACACGTGCAAACAAATTTTACGTGGCGCTTGCAAAATTAGACATGAGGCTGTATCTCCGTAACGCTTTATCGTATATGTCATCCCAAGCATGACCTAAGGCAACATGCAGTGTTTCGGCGCAGCACCACCTACTGGTCCGGAGATACAAAAAATGGCTATTTTTGCTTATAACTTCTGTTGGGTTTGTCCAAAAATCATAAATATTTTGGCCGTGTGCCGTTTTGAATTTTGTGCTAAAATGCTGTATTTCATGAAAGCATTAGCGTATCATTACGAAACTCTGTATGGGTCATCAGCACAATGCCCTGAAGGAGTCTGAGAAGTTTCGCACCAGTGCCACCTAGTAGAGAATTTTTTTTTTTAAATATGCTTATAACTTTTGATGTGGTCGACTTATTTTCATGGGAGTCATATCCTTAGACTCCTGAATTCTTGCCAACTCCAACGATACCAAACATGCTAGGTTTCGCCTTATGGTTTGTGCGATGTGGTGATTTAGCTCTTAAAAAACGATTGCGAATATCTTTGTTAGTCTGATTGAGACAAAACCAGTGTAGGAAATACAGAACCCAAGTTAGTTTACTATATATCAAAGCCCAAGTGTCAAAATTTTGATAGGAAGTGGCAAAAAAATCAAAACAAAGTCTTCCATGGGTCATTTTTTATGATCCTTATAAATGTCCATAACTCCAAAACAAAATGAGACATTTTCACCAAATTTGACACACACATGTATGGGCTCACTCTGAGGACACATATGTGGGATTGTGCCTCTTTGTGGCACTATAATTGAACAAAACACGAAATTGCCATTAACTACAATAGAGTATTGTGATAAAAATGGTATATTTTATGAATGCAGTGGTGTACCATTGCAAAACTCAGTATGGTCCGATTGTAATATCACTGGGTCATGCCGTGAACATAGATACTAAATTTGCCATATTCAGCCAAACTTCCTGTCCGACATTTTATTTTTCTTTAAAAACCTACTTTTTCTCACTAAAATCAAATCATATCATCTTCAGACCACGCTGACAAAAAGTTCAAGTCGATTCAAGTCGATTCGTCAAACCGTTTTCGTATACCGTAGCAACGAAGTAAAGGCTTGATGCCAAAATGACTCTTGAGGCTGTATCTCAAACTTTGCGATTGTCATTGTCACCTTACTCTGACCATACCACATTAATTTGGTCACAGCGCCACCTATTGGTCGAAAGTGATAAACCAGTAAATCTTTATTATTGACTGTATTTGCGATTTTTCAGATCTTTTGCCTAAAATGATCTAAAAAGGTCTTAAATTGCTCACTGTTGCAGTTGGTCTGATGCTCACAGCCATGTTGGCTGGCTTGTTGTGCCTTCTTTGTGCTTGGCCCCATAATTGGTGCTTGCAGCTATATTTATATTTATATTTGATTTCAGATTTATTCTAATTTTAGTTTTAGTTAACAATTACAACACTAACTGTGCTGTTAAAAGTGTTAATTTTAACTTGACATGACGTCATGCACGGGATGCTGAAAAAAGAAGTGAGGTGTGGCACAATACACAAAAACGTCTATCTGTTTACTAATGGAGCCTTCTTGTGAAGTATTACCAACAATTCTTATGTACTACAATAAAAGCAATCTATCCATGGCTATTTAGAGTACTCTGGGAAAATTGTTGATTCTCACTAAAACATATAACCCCCAACTGACTCAATAAATGTGCTTACAGGAAGCCTTGCAAATGTACATAGGTGGCTCAAGGATATGGCTGTTTATGCCATTTTAAGATAGCGGGGCTCATATTGTTTGTTCTGTAACTAGTTCCTGAGGGAGTGTATATTTCCACTGACAGTATCTTCCTGACAGCGGGCAGAAAGAGCATCTGTGGAAACGAGTGTGTTGGAGACACCTCAGCACTCAGTCTTCCACCTCCTCTTGTCTGGAAGAGCGTCTAAACAAGCTACAGCTCCTCTGGGGCAGGAATGTATGTATTCAAACACAGCTCCAGCAGAAAGTGTGAGAAATTCGCTTTCTTGTATATAACATTTCCTTACTGCTGCTTTAAGCCTTGAAGATAATGTATTTATATATATTTCATTCGTTTCTTGTGTCTGTTACTTTTATACACTGTATTAGACTACAAGTTTTTGTCAATTAAAATAAATATATAGTTATGGTTTGCCTTCAAGGTCAACATTTCATTTTTAAGATATTTTGCAATGTGTGTATATGTAGTGATTACATTAGAATTTGACATTGTGTTAACTATATTTGTCCTCATCACATGGATAACCACTAGGCAGGTTATAATTGTGCTGTGCAAAAGGATGGTAGGTCCATTTACAAGGTTAATAGCAACAATTTGGAAACCCTGAATGTACAATGCTTGTATTGTGAATCTATTATTATATGGTGACTGAGGATCACACTTAGGACAGGCTCATTTTTCAAAAGGGCCGACCATTTTCCTGTTGCTCTTTCACAGGCTGTTGATGAATTGAGTCTGACTACAGGCTATACCCTCTTTTAGCTGATGTAAATGAATCACTTCAGTAGCTGAACAGGTACATTTTCGACATTGCGCTTTTGAGAACAGTCCTATAATCAAGCCCTCCCCTGATTCCTTGGTTTGACGTCACCACATCAGAATTACTTTTCTGATGGAGGTGGACTTGTGAACAATATATAATTTAACTGTTAAATGGCTTTATCATATGTATATAAAAGTTTTTGTAATAGTTTTAAAATGGATTGAAGTCAGAGCTTTTTCTGAATATGAATACTTACATGAGGTCTTGTGTCAACCAGAAGGATATAATGTCACATCTTTATGTCATGATAAGTATGTCATGTCAAAGTATAATGTAATGGATAAAGAATTAGTCACACACTGTATTGTCAGTCCACATGTATGTTTAATCCAAGTTCATGCTGTACATACCTAGATAGCTAGAGCTGAATTTCCAAATCACATGACCATGGCCGAAATATTGGCTGATATTCAGAAAAACAGCACAATTGCGAGTGTGATATTGCTTTTATAAAACAGTTCAATAAACACAAGTTAATACTGAATAACTTATATTGTAGACATAAAATTAAGATAATTTACATCAGTTACGTTTTGCAGACATTAATATAATGGCAGTTAATGAAAATTGTTCCAAAGAAGCTACAATAGAACCTCTGCGTGTCTCCAAGCAACACACAGTAGGCTATTACAATATAATGTTTAGTTCCTGAATGAATCAGCTGTTTTGAACGTATTGGTTGAATGAATGATCCAATGACTCAGAAAGACAGCCCACTTGTTTTGTTTCTGAAAGAATCAGTATTTCTGAATGCATCAGCTGAGTGACTGATTCAATGACTCACTCAGAAAGACGGCCACTTTTTTGTCCCTGAATCAATCAGTGTATTTGAATGAATCAGGTGATGACAGTCTGTCTGAAATGCACAAATGTCACAGTAGGCTGTAATATAGCACTCTTAGAATGCTGCTCAACCAGTATATGTTCTATATGTTCTTTTTTTTTCCTTTTGACAAATAACCAAAGAGCATTTGACCTTATGAGTGTAAAAAATGGATGTTGAATGATAGAGAAAAGTTTTTTTTTTTTTTCTCCTGCTCAAACAATGATTCAGCAAAGGGATTCAACAGCATGAAACAGACAACGATAAAACACTGTCACCTTTTCTATATGGGGAGGGATTAATATCTTTTGGTGGTACTAGGCAATTAGTATTTTGTTCGCACGGAACATGAGCACAGCTATTAAATTCTTACAATTGCAAAATCTGCTCTTGAATGCAAATGGCCCCACAGCTCCTTGTCTGTATTTTTGTGGGTAGATGACTCAATCTTCATTATTCTCTTTATCATATTTTTTAATCAGATGTAAAAGAGGCCCACTGAGAAAATGCAATCAAATTTGAAAATTGTATTTGAAAAATAACAATAATAAAAAATATCCATTTTTAAAAGTTAGATTAAATTATAATAAAAGTTATCTCTTTGTAGCACTATGATGCAGTACAGGCTACTCACGTGTTTCTGTCTTGGAACATTACACTTCAGTTTTAAGCTAAAATGATAAAAAAGATGAAAATATTACTTTTAACAGCAATCATGCCTCCTTAAGAGCAGGTATCTGATCATTTTTAGCTTACATGGTGAGGTAATGGATTCAAGTGTTTGGAATGAAGATAAGCATGTACTTAAGCTCAGAGATCAAATGTGAAATTGGAACACTGTCACATTCTCTTTCAAGTCAGAGACTTCTGAGTTGCTGAGGAACAGATAAAAGACACGCTACACACACAAAAAAAGAGGGTTTTCGTAATGAATAAGGGGACATGCTAATACTATAGTGCTTTGAACAGGATTTGGCTGACAGGATGTTGGCGTTTCTATGTTGACAATATAGGAAAAATGACCTTTAAGTACTCTTGTGACCTGAGGGGGAGATCATGGCCTTGTCTACTCTGTTCCTTATTCAGTTCTTACATTAGATAGCTTTTTGATGTTTGTTTACAATAACCACTGATTCATGTCAAACAAAAGTAGTCGATATAGTACTAATATAAATAATGTTTCCAAGAAATAGGACTAAAATGTTAAAAAAGCATAAATGTGCCATTTGTGGATGTTCATTTTATTGATACTTTCATATATTTCTGATCAGTATACATATTTTACTTTGCTAGAAACAAATTCGGATCAGATTACTGTGAATTATTTGTTTTAACACAGTCTGCAATTTTATGTCATGAAATGTATTCCTTCATTTAGGACATCAGTACAACAGTTATGGAATTTTTTTTTTTTTTTTTGATATTTTTAAGCAGACTAAATGGAGTTCTCAGTTCTTGGGAGAAAGAACAATAGACAAATTATAGATGTCAATAGTTGAAATACAGTATATATTTGAGTTGAAATCTTTCACTTAACTGCCGAATTTGCAGATCTAAAAACAGTTGTGCTATTATTGAAAATCTAGAGGTTATGCATATGAAGTTACTAGTTATTTAGGCAAAGGCCTCTATTTGCTTTTCATTTAATCTCATTGCTTTCTAGGAGGAAAAAATATGACACATAAAAAAGATCTCATTTGCAACATTTCTATGCTCATGGGTGGTTGTTTTATTTGCTGGATCTATCAGATCAATAACCTGCCTGACATCAGTCAATATTGAACACATGGAGCAAACATCCACCATAGTTACTATTGTTTAAGTAATTTAGCTTAAAGATTGTTCTGTCATTTTCTCATGACTCTAAAGCCTCAAGGTATAAAAGAGATTCACATTGGTCAAGACCTTGTATGGTCAGTCATGTCACTGTGACAGGTTGATCAATGATAATATAGCCAAAGGAACACAGATTATTCATTTTTCAGCACACCATAACAACCTCAATCTTCAGACCCTCTACGCATTAAAAAACCCATATCTGAACTGGACCATATAACTAGTAGAGGATTTGGTCTCCAAACAGGGATACACCTAACATCTTTTATACACACCCTTTTCTTGTCTAATTCCCAGACACATCTCTCATATTGGATTGTTTGTTGGTCCTCACATTGCTGACCTTTGAGCTACTGAGAAAAAATACAGAAAAATTCATATTAGATTATCTCAATCCTTTTGAAGCTCTATAAAAAAAACTGTATTTTGAGAGTACATGAAAGCCTCTGCCTTCAGTAATGTTGGATGATTGATGTATAGATTATTAAGTCTACAAGTTTTATGGGTTGAGTTTGTGAAAGCAGAAACATGAACATTCATGATGTCTCATCTGCCAAATTCATTAGAAGTTATATAGTTTGAGTGTGTGTCAGTGGCTAATCTCAACACAGCACACAGTGAATAATGAATGCTTTTGTCATCTCTTATTCATTAAGACAAGGGGTCAGTGCTTCACTTCCTTTGTCCTGTCTTGATCCTGCTTGGACAGCTTTTCTTGTAGTTTCTGACCTTGAGAACGGAGACAAAAGTCAATGTGGCATGACACTGGCAGCTGAAAAACAACAGAAGGGAACAGGAGACACAAACAGCATTTAGTATTACTTGAAGACTTTCACATGTATCGTATTATTGGCATCCACGAAAGAGCGATGAGACGTATAAAGCAACATATGGCTATAGAAGTGGAGGAGCTAATTAAAGTGAACGATTTTCAGTATATTCAAACGCTATTAAATTTCTCTCTGTGTCGATTTTTAAAGGGATAACCTAACATTGAGATTTCCCTGTGCTATGTATTATTTTAATCTAGGTTTTTTAATTTGGAGTCTGGGAACAACCAGACTATTTTTAGGACAGTCAAAGTTAACATGCACTTTAGATATCAATGTAAATTTGATAATAAATTTCATCATTCACATCAGTGTTATTTTAGTATCATTGATAATAATATTATACTTTTGTTAATATTTTAAATTAGATGTTTTTAATATTTTCTGTTTTCATTTTAATTTTAGTTAGTTTTTGTCAAATTTTTGTGTCTATGTTATTTTTTATTAAGTTTCAGATTTGTTTATTTAATTTTATGTTCCTTAAACAAAACATGCCTTGACAACTAGCTGAAATACATGTTTTTAAAAGCAGTTTTTCTAATATTTTATTTCAAATAATAATTTTAAGTAGCCTAATGTTTTTTTTCTTATAGTTTTAGTTTTACTTAATGATAATAACCCTGATTCAAATTTGATAAAATTTTCATTATGCTTTCTAAAGACTGATCAGTAATCATTCCAATAATTCCAATTATTAAATAGTTTTGATAGTAGTACTTTTTATAGTAATGGGAAAAAGCAATAAAAACAAAATCCGAATATAAAATGTAGATATTTTCCTGATAATATTTAAACAGTTTGCTTTAGTACAATGACAATTTAACAAAATGCAAATATTTAAGCAAGGAAACCATTTTTGTTGTCTTTATAATATCATATTTTTCTCAAACATTATAAATGGATCTTTATACATTAAAATATGTAACTGCCATCCTTGGCATTTCAAACTTGGCAAAAGTTTGAAAACCTCTGGTAAACACTACTAATTATTTATCATTATTTATTTATTCACATTTTCCACATTTCAGAATAAAAAAGGGTCTTAACACTCCAACTTAAAATATACATTAAAAATTGAATGGAAACCATCTAAAAAAAAAAATAAAAACAATAAATCTGATGTTTCGTAAAGAAATTAATATGTAGGGACAATTTACATTTGTCTACAAAACTAAGCATCTTAAGCATAAATCTGTAATAAAAAACAAGAATTCCAACCCGATCTCACGGCAAGAGTACATATTTACGAGTTGGCTAATTGATGAATTCGTAGAATGACCTACCCCTAACCCCGCCCCTAAACCTGCCCTTCACTGGGGTTTAGACAAATCATATGAATTCGTACGAATTAGCCACCTCATAAAATACGTACGAATTGGTCACGAGATAGCACAGAATTCTGTTAGTGTATGTGTAGAAAATTGAGATGTGTTAATTGTGTTAATGACAGACGGTCAAGTGTCTCTGCGTATTTGTCTGAGCATAGGTGTATGTGAGTGTGTGCTGGCCTCATCCTGTCAGGGTTGGATTAGGCAGACTGAGCGAGTGTGAGGTTGGAGGAGGATGTCTCGAGGGAACAGCGGAGAGAGAAAAACGCCTGAGGATCATCCCACCTTGTGGAAGAGCAGCTTCTCCATCTGCCTGAGAGCTGCCACGCATACCTATTCGCTCTCACCTCCACTGCGATCGCGCACTGCCTTATTCCACTCACTCATGTGTGGAGCCCTTTATAGCTCCACTCGCATAGGATACGCAGGGATAATAGCAAATCCACGTCCAATAAACCTTTGTGTGCTGAGCATTATAAAATTTGACAAGTCTGCTAGAATCATCGCTTAAAAACTGGCTTTTTTTTTCTCTTTTGAATGGGCCTCTGTCATATTCCTGGGCCCACTTTGTGCCTTAGGTGAGATATGACTAAAGAAAAACAGTTTTTAACAAGTCTTGAGGCTAATATTTTATTTTATTTTACAGTCAAAAGCATACATTTTTTTCAGGTAATAATTTGTGGTTCACTTTACTATAAGGGTTAATTTGTTAACATTAGTTAACTTATGTTAACAAAGATTAATAAGTACTGTAATGTATTGCTCATTGTTAGTTAAAGCTGCTGTCCATAACTCTGGTTAAAAATGATCTAGAATCAATTTTTGAGCAAGTACATAACCAGCCAGTGTTTAAAACTATCTCCTTACCTTAGCCCGATTCACAACGGTAAGCTTGCAATAATGTTATAGTAAAATCGGTACTGGTGGGTTTCCGTGGGAAATTCGAGCATGCCGCTGTTTGTAAACAGAAAGAAGGAGTCCCAGCTAGTAGGCTATGAAGATGCTGCTGGTAGCGGATCATTTATAGCGTTTTCTCACAGCAGCTGCAATAATTAAACTTATCATTTTGATGGCGGATTGTAATCCAGAAAGGTCCAAATGACAATCATCAGTGACAACTGGAGATTCACCCGTAGTCAAAAGCAAAAGACTTTGGACTGCGGAGTGGCTACAGAAATTGAAATCTACAGGTAATGCTAAATACACATAGTTGTTAACATTAACAATTTGAGAACAAAGTATAACAGCAATAATAATTTGCACGGTTTGACCTGATCCAAGCTAAGCGATAGTTAGATTTAATCACCATTGGCAGCGCTATTTATGCTTTTTTCTCAGTTGGTCAGAACAAAAGTGGCAGATTTGTTACTTACTCCTTCAGATGATATTTTCTGGTGAAAATTCTTATTCTGGTCATACTTCCAAGACATAGAATCTGTGATTCCGAAGTACAGTATCCACACCAATGTGCGACTGACAGCAAACATGGGATTCATCTGCGCTGAAGAGCCGTGCCGATGCACAACCCAAGTAAAATTGGTAATTCCGCAAATAACTGCAATTGCAGGTTTCAAACAGAGATGGCGACAAAGAGGCAAAACTTACGGACCGCAGCTTTAATGTTAGATAATGCAATAACTATGGGACCTTATTGTAAAGTGTTACCATTTGTTTTAACTAAAAAAAAAAAAAAAAAAAGTAAATAGATGAAGATATGAAGATTTAGATATACACACTATTTGCCTGCAATAATCATATTTTATTTTTATTATTTTATTATCATTATTATTGGAAGTTGGATTCAAAAATCACTCAAAAATATGGAAGGGCACATGCACTGGCATGGTGCTTCTGCTTTTTAAAAAAAATGCACAAGGTTGACCTTTTGGTTGTAGATTGGGTTGTTTTTCCTGTTGCCTCTATAGATCGTCTCTAAAAGCTGAGATGGTGACATGAGTCAAAGCCTTTGAACACACACAAACATTAGGAGTATGAAAATACTCCATTAAGTTAAGAGGGTCCCAGAACAGTGACCTTCTCTTTTTTAATTGGCCCTGATGAAAGTGACTTTTATCTGGCCTCACCATCACAGACTTAAGCGTTTCAGATTTTTACCTCTTTGATACCACTGACTCCTGTGATCTGCCGGACGTGCCTCGTTTCTCATTCTGGTGCTTTTGTCTGTGATTGAATGGAGCTGGTGATCCCTAAGCCAAAATCACAGTGAGTGTAAGATGTACATGGATATGTTCAATGCTTTTGCTTGTTGTTCCCTTTTAATCAGATTATTTCTTTTCTGCCTGCATATAGTTGATATTTCAGGGTTAGGTTAACAGTTAGTATATCTTCCTCATTAGAAATGTTTAACAAATAAAGCCATGAGGCTACTTTGAAAAATATGTTAACACAAAATGAGATGAAAACTCCAGCCCAACTCATGAGGGCAACCATGTTGAGATCACATGACCAGCCAAGTACTATTCGCTTTTTCTCTGTAATCTGCCTGTTACTCTATACTTTTTACTTGCAGACTAAATTAATCATGATTGTGAAAAGCTAATGCATCGGTAACTAAAACATTTGTTTTTGTGTGATGCTGCATCCACACCCCCTAGTTGTCACTATAACTCTGAGATGACTGTATTAGACAACATAAACAAAATAAATAAATAAAATACTGAGTACATAATGGTCATGGATTTATAGATTCATACTAGATATTATGTTTTATTCATATTACAAAAAAGAAAAAGAAAATGAAGAAACACAACAAAAAGTAGTCCCCCTTTTATTTATTTATTTATTTATTTAATTTTTTTTTAATTTTGTATAAAATACCTTGGAGCATCCTCATTTCCTCATAGTGTATTTTGGTCTGCTTGTGTCTGGCCTGTTCATTTAATTTGGTTTGCTTTCTCGTTCAGAATATATGTAAGGATTATTAATGAATATAATTAAGCTTTCCTTCCTTTCTTCTTTTTTCTCTTCCAACAATCCTAATCTAAGCTGCATGAAGCTGCCTGAAAGGCTGCAGGCTGATTATATTAATAAACTAATTATGTAGGAAAGCTCCCATAAACTAACAATGATTATTCTTCTGTCTAATAAAGCCTGACTCAAGGCTAACCATCTATAACCATGCTATATTTTTATTGAAATGAAGTCTGCCCTGATCAACACTGGTTTCCTTTATCCTCCGCTCATTATTGTGAATATTCTTTAGCTGTTTGTTGTTATTGAAGAGATGCTGGAGGCTCATGTCTACGATAATTCAATAATGGTTACTGTATATTACATATTACAACTACCCAGGCTTTTTTATTTTATTTATAGTGAATTAAAAAGACTGTAATGAATTGTCATTACTGCGGTATACCACAGCTGAGAAAGAGACCAAGAATTATCCTAAAATCATCCTGCCAATCAAAACTGATAAAAAGCCCTCATTGTAATTTATATTCTAATCACAATGCACTTAGCATATTTCCCAGGAAGCTGAAAAAAACAACAACAACTGAAAACTGAAGAAAGAAAACACACACAGATCCACAAACAAATACAGACCGAATGGATTTTCAAGACTTGACAGACAGGAAACAGAATATGTGACATACTATTCTCCGTCTCCCATTGCCATCACCAGTTTCCACCCTTTTAACATTCCATGCAGCATCCTTGTCTTTGACAAGACTCTTCACCTCGATTTCTGTTTTCCTTATGAATTGAAGGATTAGAGATCACTCTTGCACCACCAGTCTACCAGTTTTATTTTAGAATTGCCCAGAGCAAACAGCTACATTGCCATGCCACCGGCTTGCATCATAGTCATTTATGTGACGGATACAGTGTTAACTAACATGCTGGAAGAGTTTTATATATTTTTATTATGTTTACGCAATTTGCTTCTTCTATAGATCATAGGTTGTTGTGTAAATATGAAGCATGTGGTCTTAAATTTTATAATATCTAGCAGTGTGTATTGATCAACGTCTTTAATTCACAGCTTATTTTATTGCTAATCTCCCCTCCCCCCTTTTAAAGCAGGTGGTGTATTGATTTTTATCTCATAAGTGCTAATGTATCGCAGTGTCATATACTATGGTGTTCAAAAGTTCAGTATTTTATATAGAGAACCAAATATTAATTATTGATTCAAAAACTCCCTTGACCTTTTTTTTGTTGATATTACAAAATGATTGCAAGAGACTGTACTTTATTGTAGAGTTACTATAGATTAAATATATAATATAGGTAACACTTTACAATACTCTTACATTATTAATAAATAACACAGGAACAAATGATTAACGCAATATTAACATTCTAGTATCTACTATTAAATAACAAGAAACTCTGATGATAAGCATGATAATTCCCTAGTAATGACTGAAGTCATTGTAAGCTTTTGAGAGTTTTGTAAGGTTTTGGATAGTAATGACTCAAATGTTACTACATCCTTCTATAAAGGAATTACAGGCCATTTGGAACAGTATTGTAAAGTGAACATCATGGTAACCCACTAGTACGGACTCAAGTGTTACTACTTCCTTCTAAAGGAATTACTAATTATTTGGAACAGTATTCGAAAGTGAAGATCATGGTAACCCACTGGTGTGGACACTAATACAGTTATTGTTATAGTTATAGTTATCGTTCTTGATGCGAACAGGCCTTAATTCGCCAGTGGTTCCCTCGAGATTTTCCTATGGGTTTTTAGAAGTGGATTTTACAATTTATGGGTAAAATAAGGTCTGTGGTAAAAAATGATGACGACATTGTGATGTGGGTAACACTTTATTTTACAGTGTCCCTGTTACACATTTTACATGTAGTTACTATATTAATAACAGTCAATTATGCATAGTTACATGCAACTAACCCTAAACCAAACCTTAACCCTAACCCTAATTATATAGTAAGTACATGTAATTAATTACTATTACTCAGTACTTAATTGTATAATTACACTGTAACAAGGACACCTTAAAATAAAGTGTTACCATGTTTTGTTCTACAACATAAATTACACACACACACACACACACACACACACACACCAATAAAAACACAAAATTATAAGCTGTTATGCTTTTTTTTTTTTTTTTTTTTTTTTTTTTTTAATATTTCTAATAAGTAACTAGATTAACATTTGGGGTGTGAGTGTGTGTAATTTACGTTGCAGAACAAAAGTTATGTTTACCACAGATTTATTTTACTTGAAAAAACCCATTATAAAATAATTGAAAAACCTCATTATAAAAACCCAAAGGAAAATCTCGAGGGAACCACTGGTGAATTAGTCTTCTGGGTTATGATGTCATCCCTGCAGCACTCTATTGTGAGGCTCTATGAGGTAAACAGGCTCTAAATTGATGAAGGACAGTAGTTACTGTAAGAAGAAATAGAAAATATGACTATTTCTATAGCACCCCTTGTGGTCATAAGTTATGTACCGTTATGAATTGCATTTTATCTAACTGTTAACTCTATTTATAAAATACAAATTAAATTCACAATGAATAAAGATCAACTTTTAAATAAATAGAACACCATTAGATCAATAGAGCATGTATAGGTAACTGACATAAGCCAGTCTAAAAATTCACTGAGTTAACAGAAAAATGGCTGCTAAACACAAACCAATAACAAGAATTAAACATAAAGTAAATCATTGGAAGTCTTAAGTGACACCATACTACTTTTATTTTATGGATGCAAACATGACAGAAAAATATAAACTTTCAGTTTATATTTTTTGTATGAAACAATATGACATTCCATAATTATAGTACATTTTAGTCATACATGCGAGAGCTAGAAATATTCATAAGGGTTATTCAATAGTCTCTTAACTTTGGTGGGGACATACTTTAATCATGCTGCATACTCAGTGTTTTCTACTGTCCACTCTAGCTGACAGCCTCCTGTCCTTGTGCTTTGGAAAACCTCCATGAATATGGATTTTCCCCCACTTCGCAAACTTCAGCACTCAAAGACAAAACACCCTGAAGTCTGCACATTCCCACATCATCTGTCCCCGGATTGCACTTTCTTCCTTTAACCCCTTCATGATTATAATAAAAATAAAAGCCTCTCGGCGCAAATTGCACACAGAAAAGTGGTTAGAAACAAAGAAACAAAAACAATTTCTAATGTTGGAGGTTATGAGAATTAATTTCTCTATTTTTGCTGCTCATAGTGTTTCTAATGTGCTTTGTTATAAGCTCTCTACTGAGTGGTTTAATCATCCCATCCATCCTGTGAGTCACTATAGCCAGGGCACAGTAGGGCATCACGGCTTTAGTAAGCCTGTGTTTAAACCAGAGCAGCTGCAGCGAATTCACGGGAAATTATTCTTAGCACCATCGCAGTTTATTGAAATGCAGCACAATGACTTTTTAAACTTATTTTACTTTACTTTTACTCATATTGCTTACTTTACTTTTACTTCACTTTACTTTTTATGTGATTTTGTCTTTCTGATCTGAATGCATACAATGAATGGTTACCATGAATCTTAAATAAAGGGATATATATCATTTTGACGGCATAACTTGATATAAAAAAGGTAGACAACATATATTCATCCGATACAGATACAATAGATATTGATTTTGTCACACAACATGTGAAAAGTTTCAGGGGTATAGGAGTTTAGTGACTGACAGAGAACATGATGCTCAGTTCAAAAGGCCCCATTTGCATCCACAACAAGATTCTTCTTGATAATTAAGCAGCTGTTCACAGCAGGGAGACCTTGATAAGCATTTTGATGAATGTGATGTAATCAACCAGGTTTTGCATATATATATATATATATATATATATGCATATGTATGTAACTGTAGATGTCAGGTTTTTGTGTGTAAACCAGTATGGAGCATGAAGTTGCAATGTTTTTGGAGGTCAGATATTTTAGGCAAGATTTTTAACCAAAAATAGTCACTAAAAAATGCCAGAATAACGCAGAGATTTTTAGTCCTGTTTGATCTGGTCAAAACCCATCACAATACGATGTCATTTGGGAGATTTTTAAAGTACAATGTATCACACAGTAGTTAATTGTACATTATTCCTAAATAATCCTGTTTGTAACTAATTTTGGCATTAACCCTCATTAGTACTGTTATTCTGTTTACATACTGTATGTCTTTATCACAGCTCTCAAGCTCACATAGCCAGTCTGCTGGTTTTGTTTTGTCTGTTGTTTGCCTCTTCTGTTTTAGCTTTAGCTTATGCAGCTGAGATCCATCTGACTGACAATAACAAAGGACACACAGGACTTTGACCATAAAGAGGATCTTCAAAAAGACAGATCAAGCTCAGAATATGATGGCTGAAGTGTTTGAAGTACACATGGGAGAGCAACACCAATGAGGTGTGGTTTGTAGGGGGACCCCGCTGGATAAAAGCTACACCCGCTCCTTTCAGAAAAGCAGGCTTTATTTCTTTTCCTAAATAATGTTTCCAATACTGATGTCTGTGGTAACTCTATCTCTTCTACACACAGAATTCCTTCTTCTATAACATCTGTACACATCAGCGAGAATGTTAAATACTGATCATTCTACACTTGACTCCAAAAACGGTACACTGCATGGCCAAAAAGTATGCAGGCACCCAAAAACACTTCCTTATTTAACACACCTGATTCAGATCATCAGCTTGTTAGGTGGGAGCTTTATGAACTGGACTAGGGGTATGTTTACACGACAACAATGTAAAAACAAAATGGAAACGTTTTTTCTTTGTATAGATGATAACGCTGTCAAAATGATCCCTGTTCACACAGATCCGCTAAAACGACTAAAAATACTGTATTATGCATGCCAGGTCAGTAGTTGGCAATGTCACTTTGTAAAGAAAGGCTACGCGCCAGGATTGAAAACCACTGATGTTGCAACATGGCTGTGAGAATTTGCTCCCATTCAGACATAAGTAAGGTCAGGCACAGATGTTGGGTGTATGGATGAAAATCTGAAATAACTAGGGGTGTGACGATAGCACACATGACAAGACAATTCACGATATTGGGTTCACGAGAATGAGACGAAATTATATTTTAAGTAACGCTATTTTTAAAAAATCTTTAATGACAAAATATATGACTGGAAAAATAGTCTTTTAATCTACTGAAAGTTACAAAATGCAAAACAATGCAGGTGCATTTTGAAATGTCTTAATGGCTGTCATTATAAACATAAATGTCCAAATACTTTTGGCCATGTTTTTCGTTTACTCACAAAATGTTTACTTTACCCCCAGAAACTCATACATCATTACGTCATAACTGTTTTTGAAATTTTAATGGTTCACCGCTGGCGTTTTGAACGCTTCGAAATAGCGGCTGCATCCGAAATTGCATACTTTTCATATAGTAGGTGAAAAACAGTATGTGACTGTGACGAGCAGGGCGGGCGAGAGCCGTGAGGGAATCAGCTGGGCATTGCACCGGTCTCGAATCTCTCACGGAGGAGCTCCGGAAGCATAAAAGGGGAAGCGACGACAGTGAAGGACGAGAGAGGACCAGGCCTGGACTTTACTTTGGACTTTACTGGACTTACTTGTGTACAGTCTTACTCTGCAGTTAGATCCAGCTCTCCCTCGTTTCTGAGTTCACCTGGTGTTACAGAAATATATCTCTCTTTTTTTATCACCATGTCCCTTTAGGAGCTTTGTGTGTTCTTTAGTTAGAGAAGCTTAATGAATCATAAGTATTTGTGCTTAACACTGCCCATGTGGGCTATAGGCCTATACACAACTGATAGCTATCCACTTGTTACGTCTGACGTCATGTGTCACAGTTTCTGGGTCCAAACACTCGATCACACTCTTACAAATAAAGGTTCTTTACTGGCATCAATGTTTCCATGAAGAACATTTAACATTCATGGAAACTTTCTATTGCACAAAAGGTTCATTTTAGAGGAAAAAAAAAAGTTCTTCAGATTATTAAAATGTTCTTAAAATGTGGTTCTTTTAAGAATTGTTCACTGAAAAGTTCTTTGGGGAATCAAAAATGGTTCTTTGGCATCATGCGAAAACCCCCTATTGGTACCTTTTAGAGCAAGAGCAAACAACAAACAGGGTTAATGCACACTCTCGGTGTGCTGTAATACCAAAAAATCCTGATCCTAACCTTTATCTCCATACCGAAAGCTTGGATGGCCAGACAGTGATTTAACTTTTATGAATCATTAAAATATTGGTATCTGGGATGCTGTGAGTCTGGAGACTGTAGTGTACACTGTGAGTTTTTAACAGCTTAGCTTAAATGAGTAATATGAAAAAATAGTGCTCATAAACACTGTTAAGATCATAGTCTCAAATAAAAGGAGTAGAGGCTTGGACCCGGAAACAGTTTTCTTTACATTCACAACATACGTGGATATTCATACATTTTTATGTTTGTTTGTTGTCTGGAGAGAGTTCTGTATTCCACTTGGCAATGCAAATTCAGAGTTACCTTCTTCAAGACAAACTTAATCAAATTTAATTGAATCATATGGCTAACTGAAAATTTAGTGGAACAAAACTGAGTCAATATTGCAGATAAATGAAAAATAAAAAGCTAAAGACCATGTCAGACTGCTCTGCCATAGAGATGGTAGTTTTCTGGTCTAGTGCCACTGAGGTCTTCAACGGCGCTTTCAAAGCAGCAGATCGACAGCACTATTGATTTCCTGATTAATGCAGCACACTGCTATGGGCACCGTGTGCTAAAGGCACTGTTTTCATTTGTGCATGATATCTGGATTGCTGAATCCACAGAATCATATGGCTCTGTTCTGGTAATTTCATTCCCAAACTTTTGCCAAGCTCTTTAGTTAACCCTAACATTCTGGATTAGATAGCAGATTAAAACTGCTCTATCACTGATAAATAATGATGAGATGCATCATCGTCTACTAGTAATGATTTACAATCAGAATATTCTATGTTATAGAATATGTTTTATATGTCGATCAACAATATCTGACTTGGTGAACTTATGTTAGTTGGAAAACAGGAAAAGAGGGAAAAGGACTGGGCATCTCGAAAGCACTACAGATTACTATTAAAATTATTTTCGGGTCAAATTGAATGATGGTGTCATACCTTGTTCCTGGGACTTGTCATCTGTTATGATGTCCATTTTTATTTTCCTCAGGCTGCTTCACTCAACAAACTGTACAAAGTGATCCGTAAACAGGAGGATTTTTGATTATGGACTGCAATCACTGCAATTTTAAATAAGTTCTGCCAAAATATTACCAACAAGATACAGTTCTGCTCATAAGTTTACATACTGTAGCTACCTCTTGTAGAATATGCAAGATGTTAATATTACATTCATACTACACACATTCATACTATATAGAATGTACTTTTTTAGCGGTCAGGAAGTAATTACTTATTCAGAATAAGTACCTACTCAAGAGAGTGTGCGATTTCGGACGCAGCCTTTTTCTTGTTAGAGAAGCTGTTGCACTCAGATATGTGTCACAATAGGGAAGAAATGACTATCGCAACTTCTGTTTCCTTTTCGATTTTATAGGAGTAAAATAATATTGCTGTTGTAATTATTTATATTTGCATGTAATATATAACAGAAAATGTTGTCACACAGTTTAAAGGGGACCTATAATGCCTCTTTTACAAGATGTTATATAAGTCTCTGGTGTCCCCAGATTGTGTCTGTGAAGTTTCAGCTCAAAATACCCCACAGCTCATTTATTAAAGCTTGTCAAATTTGCCCCTATTTGGGTGTGAGCAAAAACGCGCTGTTTTTGTGTGTGTCCCTTTAAATGCAAATGAGCTGCTGCTCCGGTCCCCTTTCCAGAAGAGGGCGGAGCTTTAAAGGGCTAGTTCACCCAAAAATGAAAATAATGTCATTTATTACTCACCCTCATGTCGTTCCACACCCGTAAGACCTTCGTTCATCTTCGGAACACAAATTAAGATATTTTTGTTGAAATCCGATGGCTCAGTGAGGCCTGCATAGCCAGCAATGACATTTCCTCTATCAAGATCCATTAATGTACTAAAAACATATTTAAATCAGTTCATGTGAGTACTGTGGTTCAACTTTAATATTATAAAGTGACGAGAATACTTTTGGTGCGCCAAAAAAACAAAATAACGACTAATATAGTGATGGCCGATTTCAAAACACTGCTTCATGAAGCTTCGGAGCGTTATGAATCTTTTGTGTCGAATCATGATTCAGATCTCGTGTCAAACCGCCAAACTGCTGAAATCACATGACTTTGGTGCTCCGAACCGCTGATTCGACACAAAAGATTCATAATGCTCTGAAGCTTCATGAAGCAGTGTTTTGAAGTTGGCCATCACTATATAAGTCATTATTTTGTTTTTTTTTGGTGCACAAAAAATATTCTTGTTGCTTTATAATATTAATATTAAACCACTGTACTCACATGAACTGATTTAAATATGTTTTTAGTACATTTATGGATCTTGAGAGAGGAAATGTCATTGCTGGCTATGCAGGCCTCACTGAGCCATCGGATTTCAACAAAAATATCTTAATTTGCGTTCCAAAGATTAACAAAGGTCTTACGGGTGTGGAACGGCATGAGGGTGAGTAATAAATGACATTATTTTCATTTTTGGGTGAACTAACACTTTAACAGCTCAAGCTTTGGTTGCTCAACAACAACAAAGCTGGAGAATCTCACGCAGCCAAAATGATGAATGTCAGTAACGATGTTCAGCCTTACATTGTTCAAACCGGAGTCGGACACTGATAGACAGACTCAGAAAGAAGTTACAACTTTTAGAATGTATCTTGACATTTCTGAATGGTTAGTGGATAACTTTATGTAGTTGCTGTGGAGTTGATTCAACTCATCAACTAGAATGTGCCGTCATGTTAATCTTTTGTGCAAATCCAGCGTCAAATTGACCTTTGTTTGTAAATCAGTCCGGCGTAAAATGACGGCATGGCAACAACACTCTTCTACAACAACTCTTCCTCTTCTCTAAAGCAGCCAAACATGGCCTCGCCCCCTTTGTTGCGAGTTTTCTGGGGCAGGGTTTATGTAAGTTTTAGGGTTAGTGATGTTGTCACTAACCCGGGAAGAAGCTTGTTGTAGTCCCTACCAGCCGTTTTTAAACAGAGGATTCTTTAAAAGAAAATATCTCCTTTTGAATTGAACTTTGAGGGTCGCAACTTTGCAGATGTTGTTTATGCTCTAACAGCAACATTACACACTAACTAAAGTTAAAAAATTGAAATCATAATCAACCACCCATTTAATATGTGGCTGGGAATACAGTATGTGACAGCTTGTGATAACTAGCCCCAGACTCTACAATAACATGAACACTATGTAAAAAGTGACCACTTTTGTGTAGGTTAAACAAGACATATTTCAGGCAGCTGTGTCGATGCCACAGGGCTGTGATGTCTTTGAGGGAATGAATGTTAGGGTGAATGGGAGATGGTGTGCTGGGAATGTTTTACATGCAGGAGTCGGAGAGGGTCTGCATAAGGATATTGATTACTGCTGGGATCACCGGGCAATGAGCATATCTCTGTCCAACAATGTAATCATCCAAACACCAATTGTAATTCACTAGATGCTATAGCCGCATCAAAATGAGCCGCGTAATGGAGCCGGGGAGGGGGGCTGACAGAGGCTGAATGCATTTGCCCTCAGATGTCCTTCAGCTCATTATAGTCTCATAGCACATAACTTTATGCTCCCAGCTTATAATGCTAAACTAATAGGGAAGAAATACTGATTAAGGTCATGAATTGATTTAAAAAAAAAAAAAAAAAAAGTAAAATATGGTAGTTTCACACAGCTGTTTGATTATTTTATTTATTTATTTAATATTTTTAAGAAATATATAGTGAATGTTAACATATTTCATTAGCCTAAATGTATAGATCAGTCATAAATACTGTACATATTCTGTCATCATTTTCTCACCCTCATATCATTCCAAACCTGTATGAACAAAAGTAGTGAAGTTCTTTAGAATCAGAATTTTTTTGAACTTTTTTTCTTTTTCAGTTTGAAACACCAGTTTGAATGATTTGTTCACTAATTCAGCTGATCTGTGCTCAGGTTTAACTCACTCATTCAGTGATATGGACATACAATAACTTGCTGGAGAAGATTATCAGTGATCACACTATAAAAAAATATTTTCATACTTTGTTATCATTTTTTCTTTTGTCAAATCAACTAGATAATTAATGTGGTTCAGATAACGTAATATTTTGAGTTTCTGTTGATTAAACCAATCGCCTTCATTGTTTTAACTCAATTTTTTAATTTCAATGAACTCAAAATTTTAAGGCAACCAGGGAACTTACTTTTTTGAGTTAAACCAACAATTACCCAGGATGCATTGTAATATACAGGAGTAATATACTGTAAAAACAATGCATTCTGGGTAATATTTGTCATTTTTGAGAAAGTATCCTATAGGTCTTGAAAATGACAAATAATATTACCCAGAATGCATTGTTTTATGGTATATTACTGTTTCAACAGAAAATGGTATTTTACTGCGTAAATTTGTTTTGTTTTTTTACAGTTATTTTTTAGAGTGTACCGGTTTGCAACAATATAAGAATATAACAAAATAAATCTTATCTTAATTACAGAAAAGTGTATCAATTAAAAAGATTGTTTAAGACTATGCCTATGGAATTATTTGACCTCTGAGAAGTGTGTGGTGAAAAAAAAGAGATGCACGCCTGTCATCAGCTCATTTGATCCCTTGACAGGCATCACCTAACAACAAGTCAATCCAAAAAAGTTGCAGGCAGAGGCGGGTTGTCAATACTCAATCAAGAAATGCCTTCTGGTGGTTAATGCTCAGGCCTGATCCTGGATAATAATGATATCCAGCTTCAGGTGAGGGCGAGTTAGTGAAGGTCTATCCTCCCTGGGTGTTCTGGATTGGCAGCAGGAATTAATCCTCCGCACCTGCACTTTGCTGACTGCCTCGTGAAACACAAAGTGTGGATTACATGACCAATGTTTGGACAAGGGAAATTATTTCAAGCCATGAAATAGAACTGAACTTTGCATGTTTAAAATGATAAAAGAAAAGTGTTGGCTGGAAAAGAAAGGACGTAATTATATTTTGCTGATAAATGGCAGGAATGTTGGCAAAACCCACTGGCATGCATAAGATGTTTTGTGCAGTAATTCTGTCTTGGTAACTGAAAAGGGGCCAGTATACTCTCAAAGACTATAGTGATTGAACTATGCGCGACAACTGCTTTGTACCGCTTACCTTGTTGTTTTTAGCTTCTATGTGTTTTCTTACTGTGTTGTCAAGCGAAGCTAATTGTCTTTAGAATATTGCCCCTTTTTGATGCCCAATACCAAATCAAGAAGGCATTTTGCACCAAGAATCCCCTTTTTTATATGCTCATCAAATGGCTCTATTTCAGTAAAACGGCACCTCTGTTATTCAGGCTTGTCAAAGAAAAGTAAACAAACCTGAAACGCAGCTGTTCAAACTCACACAGAAATACACAAGAGAACAGAGCAAAACAAACCACCAACACAAATGCTGTAAAGCAGAGATTGTTCTAGAAGTGCAGTCAGGTGCTCGAGCATTGGGAGATTAGGAAGGGATATGTCATTTGTCAGTGCATATCATATTTCTTGCATATTATTGCATATGTTTTTGTTTTTTGGATAGAAAAATGTTGTCAGTATTTAAAAGTAAACTTAGTAATAAAATAATCCTAAAGAATTTAATAGTACTTAAAAAAAATATTATATATATATATATATATATATATATATATATATATATATATATATATATATATGTATGTATTTATAAAATTATAAAAAATAATAAAATTTATGGTATCCACCATGAAGCCTCACCAGCTGAAAGTATATTTGCTTTACTACTTTATCCTTCACTTATGGAATAATTTAATCATGGCTGACTGCTGTTAGCAAATTTCATTTGTGTAAATGCATGCACAAATTAATGCACTTCAATTTTTAATTAATGTAATATTTTATAGTTGCCTTCTAATTGCGTTAACTCATGAAATTGTTATTTGCACTGGTTTTCTATTTAATCTGTCTAGGAACTCTTTGTTCTTATAAAAAGTGAGTTATCAGCAGCTCATGCGACAAAATCATTTAATGTGGTGCTTCTTCTGCTGCCTTTTAGCACTACAAGGAAGTCACATTCACCACAATGCAATGTTGAACTAGACAGCCATGAATTAATTGTTGCTGCAGCAAGGTGCTGTTCCTAGCTACCATATTGATCCAATGGTTAAGTATGCAAAACATTGGTTACACTTTGAGAAGAAAAACATCACAGTATACAAGAACTGGCTCTGTGATTAATAGCTCCCTCCACAGGAATATGTCAGCATGGCAAAGTGAGTGTGGTTTTAGCCATGAACACTGGAGACTTGAGCTGAGTGTGGAGCATATGTATGCCATTTGTGAACACACTAAGTTTACTGCAAAAAGGCTTTATTTGGCTCTATTTGGACTGTTTTGTTACATCCTAGAAATTTAGAAGTTACATTACAACAGAACTATCAATTCCTGACGGATACCTAAGGGATAGTGCAGCAGAAATATTCTGCAAATGAAAACTTTGACAGTTTCTGTGCCCTGAAACTGATACTTAGATTCAATTTAATGGACATTATGCAGCAGAGAAACAAGCGTACAGCCATCTTTAGAATTTTGTGTTTGAACTTAAGTTTTTGTGGTAGCACTGTATATTTCTATGGCATCGCTGATGAAGACTAATAATTATCTGGTGACGTGGATTTACTTAACGAAAGTTATCATGAGCATTGTAATGTTTGAAGCGGATGTCATAATAAATGTAGACGGAAGATATAAAAACGAGCGGTTCATTCATAAATCCGTAAGATCTTACCTTTATGCTGTGGAAATACAAACCTGAAGACAGAAAGAGGCGGAGCTACATAAAGTCATAAAGTTAAACAATAAATAAACAGATGATAACAGCAGTATGGTTTTGACAGCAAAAAGCCCTACCGTTGAAAAGTTTAGGGTCAGTAAGATTTTTTTTTTTTTTTAAAAAACGTCATATTTTTATTCAGCAAAGACATAAATTGATCAAAGGTGACAGTTAACACTTTTACATTGTTACAAAAGATTTCTATTTCAAATAAAGACTGTTCTTTTGAGCTGCCTATTCATCAAAGAATCCTGAAAAAACAATGTATCACAGTTTATTAAAATAAGCAGCACCCATATTTCTTGAACATTAAATCAGCATATTAAAATGATTTCTGAAGGCTCATGTGAGACTGGAGTAATGATGCTGAAAATTCAGCTTTGCCTTCAGGACATTTTAAAATATATTAAAATAGAAAGCAGTTATTTTAAAATGTAATAATATTTCACAATATTACTGTTTTTACTGAATTTTTGATCAAATAAATCCATCCTTGGTAAACTTTTGAATGGCAGTGAATGATTTTACGGTGTTGTAGAGATGCCACATCTTATCTACCTTTTTTACATTTCTGAGTTCAAAGCATAAAAAATAGCAGGGTAAGTGTAGCTTGAATATATAGGTAAATGGGAGAGCACTGCAAATGTTACTGCAACATCTAAAGAGCAAAAGTAAAATAAAAATCCAGTGAGTTTCCATGAAAAACATTAAAAACAACAACAACAACAAAAACCGATTATGGCAGTCACAAGAAAGGAAGGCGCCACATTTACTGTCACTGCCTCAGCAGCTCTATTTGAAACTGTACTATATGTGATGACGGTTGTAACCTTTTGTGATGGTGTGTAACCTTTTCATATAATGTTGTAAATTTTGTCGACACTATTAAACAGTTTATTCTTACAATTAGTGTAACATATTTCTCAACACAATAAGAATTATTCTGTCACATTCTGTGCTGTTTTCAGTTTCATTTTCAAGGACTTTTAGTTTGTCTCCATTATTTCCTGGGTTTCTTTTCTGTTGTCATGAGCTGTGTTTGAAATTGCCCCCTATAGCCTCATTCACTATTCCCTACATTATTCCACTAATATTGTCCACTTGAAATAAATGAGTGTGCGAATTTGGACACTGAGTGCACCGGAAGGGCTGCCGCTTTTGCATAGTTTGTACTTGCCATTTAATAATCATTTGAAACTTAGCAAACTGGCAGCTCCATCTTATCTTGAACTCTGTCATAGAAACTAGCAAAATATAATTAAACAATTTAATCGTCAATTAAAAAGGAATTTATACCTGTATGATATTACGCTGTACCCACAGTGGACCAGCGGTTTCGAAAAACGGATTAGATGGATGATTCAGCTGTGGGTGCCATCTTCTGGCGAGACATGGGAATACATTCAGCACAACCCTCACAGTGCATTGTGGGTATTATCTAGCCGTTGAGTGTACATCAGTGGTACACTCGTTATTGCGGTGCATTATGGGATTGAATGTGCACTCGATAATGTCCACTACACCACTACAAATGGCTGTCCCCTCAAATAGTGCCCTATTTAAGGGTAAAAGGGGCAATTTTGGACACAGCCATGGTGTCTAGCATGTCTATCATTAGTTGTCATGGTTACTCATTGATTTCACACACCTGTTCCTCGTTTTGATCCTTTGTTAGTTGTGTATATCATGCCCTCAGTTTCATTCACTCACTGTCTGCCGTTGGTTGTGCTGTTACATGGCTTTTCTCATCTTGTTGTTGGATTACTCTCTTTTGTTTTGTTTAATAAAGAACACACTGTATTTTAGATCTGCCTAGCCTAATCTTCATCCACAGCCACAATATTACATATTCATTCAGCAAAATATCATACTCCCATTGTAACTGACATGATTTGCAATTGAAATGCTATCACTAATCTTGGGGATGTCACTAAAGTTGTTTGTTTTATTGACATATGAACATCACTGTAAGCAGGGTTGATAATTTTACTAAATTTAACCTGCTAAATTAAAGCCAGAATGCCACAAAACTCTGTTAAAATGGTCCATTGTAATGGTTTACAATTAATAAACCATTGTTTTCTGTGTAAACGTCCCATCACGAAGCATAGGTCTAATTGCAAAAACAGGAAAAGGCTTTTGCACACTTGGTGTGAAAAAAAATGAGTCATATTTACTTTGTACCTTAAAATAGAAAGATTCGTTTAGATCTAAAATATTTCCTGCTTTTTTTTTACTGTGATGTATTTCCATGTGAGCCCATGATTCCTTATCCCAGGGCCAGAGCGTATCTTCATCTCATCGGGGAGCAGAGCTGTGTCATCTTTGTGGGATGAGATCAGAGCTTGGCCTCTGCAGTGCTGATGCTGCTTCATCTCCTGACCCAGGTGGCATTAACATCAACCAGATCCCTGAGATGGCCTGCAGATTTAACCTCCACTCATCTGCTGCTCAGGAAGCCACTGATTCTGAAGCTCAGCATGGGTAATGAGAAACATGATCACATATTCTCTTTGTATGCTTTTGCCATCTTTCTGTGTGGATGACTTTTAGAGTTCTGATGCAGAATCAGCAAATTTGTAGTTGCAGAAGTAGCAACGGATCTTGTCTACCAAATTTGTGACATACATCAGAGTAAAACAGATTGGAAAATAAAAGAAAGTTGAGTGGGTGCTTGGTTCTATCCATCGGTTGTTGATTGGATAGAGGCAGATCTAAATGTGAGCTTGAAGTCGATTGTAAGGGGTGGGATTTAGGCGGACTAAATGATTGGAGAAGTCACCAGGCAGTCTGTTGTTTCACCAGGAGATACAAGTATAACATGAGTATAGCATTTTGTTTAATCATTACAATCAAAAAAAAAAAAAAACATGCATGGATGAATCGTTCACAATAAAATCAATAAGATGTATTTAGATAATAGACAGGATGAACAGTGTGATTTTCCATTTCATACTGACTTTAATGGACTGAATTACAGACTGGAAAATCACGCACTGTTTCTGACCTTTATTGGGCTCCATGTAATTCATTATAGAAATAAAAACCTGATTGACCGATAAGAATCAAGTACTAGTGTAATAGTTTGAAATATTGCCTTGGTTTTGTATGTTTTTTGTAAAAATGAAGACATATTGTCAGTATTATTTGGTGTGAAAAAAAAAATTGTTTCTTGTTCCTCTGGTTTTACACATTTTTCATAACAGACTATTATAAAAATAAAGCTTACCGTTAATGGCTAGTATTTGCATAGTCAACAAACAGACCTTATAGTATAATAAAAAATATATACTATAACCTGAGAATTCCAAAACAATAATATAGTACCATTTATTCACAGTGTTGGGGGTAACGCATCACAAGTAACTTGAGTTATATAATCAGATTTCTTTTTTTCAAGTAACTAGCAAAGTAACGCATTACTTTTTTAATTTACAACAAAATATCTAAGTTACTTTCTCAAATAAGTAATGCAAGTTACTTTGTTTTCACATTTATTGGCTGATAGCTCTCCTGTCCCCATGTTGGGAGAATTAAAATGCAGAGGCGTTGTGTGTACTGTGTGAACATGATGGTTATTGTACTTACCTCACTTGCACGAAAATATTCAATATTTCTCAAAATGAATAAAAACAGTGAAATGCAACTCATATTTTACGCATACCTGTAATAATTAAATTGGAGAAATATTCTTTATGTATTTAATCTAACCAATGTCTTTGCTGCTAACCTTCAATTATCTAATTCAACCATAACAATAAGCAAAAATCACTTTAGATTAGATTTAGAAATGTTGAACTTTCTTCTCCTGTGTTCTTCTTTAATCCAGAATGGCAGCACAGCTGAAAGGTTTGTCTGAGCTGCACCCTCTACTGTACAGGCATAAATATGCATTTCCTTCAGCCTGAGGCAATTTCATTTCACTTTTGGTGTGAAAGGGCCTTAACATTTGCCAAAAATATAACTTTTTTGTTGTTACTAAAAAGAAACAAGCAAGCAGTCCAGGTGAGATAAAGTAACGCCAAAATAATGTAACACATTACTTTTCATAGAAAGTAACTAATGCAATACTTTTAAAAGTAACTTTCTCCAACACTGACTATACAACAATACTTACACCCCCTAAATCAGGGGTGTCAAACTCTGTTCCTGGAGAGTTTCACTGTCCTACAGAGTTTAGCTCCTCTCTGCAAACTCTGCAGTGTCTCCTTTTTTCCCCTGAGGGATCTTTAGCCCCATTGTACCATACAATTAGATCAAGAAGCTATTTAATAGGATGTTAGAATTTAGAAATTATTCCACGATTCCTGTAGTTTCAGAAAATCAATAATCATTATCACCGTGTAACTGCATTGTGACCCACAAACATCCAGGACTCACCTGATGCTGATGTGCATTATTTAAAAGATAGCTGAGGAGAATAAATAGACTGAATGCATGACAAGCCACTCCAATCTGAAGCCTGTAATGGGCCCCTAGTGGCTTTACCTTGCAGAGAAGATTTGCTCTGCTTACCCTTCCCAGCTCTGATAACATGCTGTTTTCAAAAACTTGACCTTGGGCGCTCAGGCGTAACCAGTCAAATCGCAGCGCTTCAGTCCAGTTGGGTAACATTTTATCTCAGGATGAGCCTCTAATAAATATTTGATGTTTTGGTGACCACAGTCCAGACTGTGTGGCTGTCTGATATGTTTTTCCGAGTATTTGTTGCTGAATACAACAAGTTCACTTTGTGTTGTATGACTATAATGGGAACGGGCATTAAGCAGGGATGTGTATGACTGAAGAACAGCCCAGAGCCTTATAGGTATGCAATTTTTCTCTTTTAATTACGTCTAAATTGCGAATTGACCTGACACATTAATTACAGTTAATATCTAATGGAACATATCTACATATTTGTTAATGTTAATGATTTAAAATAGGTGCACAAATGATATTCCACATGATATTGTGCATTTGATCTAATAAAGCTTTAATTTCTTTTAAGGCGAATATAATGCAAATGTTTGAAGTGTTCAAACTCTTTTTTTAAGCAGGCCAAAATTCCCAGTAAATAAGAGTATAAATAAATAAATGAAATTATGAATGTAGTAATGGATAAACAGCCCATGAATAAATAATTTTTCATACTGGGTCGAAGAAGAGATGATAGACAGGTAGAATACTTGTTCAAAGTATTTTTTGTCTTTTGGGGAAGTTGCGGAGAGGCAGTTTCCCTGACAACAACTCAGTCATAAATTATTGTGAAATTCTGTCAATGTCATATTGGAAATGTTTTCTTTTTTATACTGTTTTCAAAAGCATCTCATTATAGACTAAATTATCATATCTGTCATATTTCTAGCTCAATCGCTCAGCTATTCAGAGATTCTGATTCATTTTCACCACTGTATAATGGAGATACACACAACATATTATGATCAGATACAACAATGACATGTCAGTCAGTGAACTGATGACACATACAAATATAAATGTAAAATCCAAATATATCCTAAAAGTAAAAACAATGATTAGAAGGAAATGGTCATTTCTGCCTTATAAGCTGACTTTCTGCAAGAGAAGTGAACCACATTTGGCTTAGTCTCACGTAGGATTAACACAGGTGTGCAGGAGGCATTGTGAGTTTTCATTAAAATGTGTGTCATCTCCCACTCACCCGCCCGTTCTTCTCTAGCTTGCCCCGCTGTAACCATATGGACCCCATACAGAGACCCATTACACTAGGAGAGTGAATTAACTTCCAGAAGAGAAAGAGAGGGAGTCTGCTTCATGTGTTTTCTGCAGCATACTCATAATCAGCTCTCAGTAATGTGTGTGCTTCACTGAGAGATCACAGATTGATTTATTTCCACTACAAAACAGAATATTTAATATGTATCTCTAATATAATACACTCTATTGAAGGACTATGTTGAGGTACACTCTTAAAAATAAAGGTTTCAAAAGGGTTTTTTTTTTGCAGGAGTGCCATAATATAACTATTTTTGGCTCCCCAAAGAACCTTTCAGCCAACAACTCTTTATAGTTCACCCAAAAATGAAAATTCTGTCATCCTTTACTCACCCTCAAGTTGATCCAAACCTGTATGAATTTCTATAATTTCTAAGATATTTTGAAGAATGCCGGTAACCAAACAGTTGGTCTCCATTGACCTCCATAGAATTTTTTTCCCCCATACTATGGAAGTGGGGTCAGTGGGGTCCATCAACTGTTTGGTTACCCATATTCTTCAAAATATCTTCTTTTGTGTTTGTATCTTCTTTTATCTTGTTTTAAAGAGAAAAAAAAAAACTTAAAACACAGTAAATTTACTTTCTAAGATAATAAGACCAGAATATAATGAATTATTTCTTGAATTACGTTTATTTTTCTTACCCGAGATTTTTTGAACAAAAAACCCCACTACATTTTATGCTTTATCAGTGCAATATAGTTGTATCAGACCTGTTCTTGGTTAGTGGAATTTTGCTTAAAAAGGGGAAATATAAAATCTCCCACTTGACTTTTGCTGAAATTCACCTGTCCTATAGAGGATTTTAGTTGAATCCAAAGATTGCCATTATCTCAGAAGCAAATAGAATCATCAGTGTCCTGCCAGAATTTGCCGTCCCAACACTACTCTCATTCGGGCACCTGTCATTGAGGTACCATTCCTCTCAGACTTAATCAATCAAACTGCTGGCATAGACACTAAAGAACAGCTCTCAGCAGAAACACTGCAACAGGCACTGTCACTGCCATTTACACACATCTAAAGAAAATCAAATAAGCTTGAAAAAAAAAAGTGTAATTATAACTGGAATAAAACGTCATTGATCTGCAAATATCAAATACTGATATGGAAAGAATTAGCGACATAGCTGAGTGTGATTTAATCTCCTGGATTAATGTTTGTTTACCTTTGTTGGCACAGCACAAGTTATTCCAACAAATTCACTTTCTCAATTTTTTTTTTTTTTTTTTAAATGCCATGTTGTTGTCAGTGTCACACTATGTAGGGTAAGTTGTCACAATGGAAGCTGCCATTAAACAGGCTTTTCAGCAAAATTTAAAGTGTCCCTATTATGCTATTTTAAAGGTTCCCAATTTTGTTTTGGAGGTCTCAACAGGTTTACATGTATCAAAAGTCAAAAAACACTTTCATTTTCTCATAATATACATTGTACATCACCACATTTTTTTAAAGATTCTCAAACGACTTGTCCGAAGATTCAGTCTTTCTAAATCCCTCCTTTTCGAGAGCCTGCTCTGATTTGTCATATGGCCCAGTCTGTTGAGATTGGTCAACTGCTCACATCACATGTTGGAAAGTAAACATCCATTACCATAACTGAATTTCAGCTCCGGAGGCTTCCTCAGTCCTCAGCAATTGTACACATATAAATTTGAGTGCGAGTCCGATGATGAAACATTGGAAGAACTAGTTATTCAACCCAAACCTCCAAAGCAAGGACAACTTGAGCGGGACGTATCTCTGTGATACGCTACTCAGTTTGTCGTACATTATGAGATGTTGCAATTGTAATTCCTCACCATCAGCATTAACAAGTGCATAGGGGGCATACGCTGAGCACTAACCTGAATCACTGATGTAACATTAAAGTTTGTAAAATAATAAAACGTTAAAGTTTGTAAAAATAATACTGTTGTAGTATCGCTGTGGTAATTTTAACCACTGACTCTTCACATCCTCATCCTTTGGAAATGTATACAAAGAGAATTTTCTTTTGCAGCGCAACAGCATCTTCCCGACACAACACGAATCAACTACAGTGTTTAAAGGCGGGTCAAAGTAGTTGTTTGCGGGCAGCCAATGAAGACCATAGTCTGGCATTAAGGCAATTTGTTACTTTGTTACATGTGTATGTTATGGAAGTGAGAGTGGAATTACTGATGACTCCTTTCAGCAGTTCAGAATCGATTCCTTTTACATTCACAAACCGCTACATTGCACTGCATGAAAGGTAATATCTGAAACAGCATAATAGGAGCACTTTAAGCATTAAAAGAATTAGGCTATAAACAAAGCAATTCACAAAACAGCAAAAATGAAAAAGATGACTTGTAGTATTTGCTATTTACTATTGCTTTTGCTAATTTTTTAATTGTATACATTCATAACATTTAAAACACATGTAACAATAACACATTTGTCCTTAAACTTTCAGTTAAAATCTCCCTTTATTATGAAGTTGTCTCTGTGCCATTGTGGTACTGGCTACTGTATAGTAAATTTATGATACTGAAATTGTAGTTTGAGGATAGATTTCACAACTGTTTTCATACGGTGGCCGACAGAGCCGAAGGCGCCGCGACTTAAGAAAACACATGCAAATAGAAAAAACACCAGCAAACTAAGAAAACATCTTCATCGGTTTGACAACACGTGCTGCAAATACTGACAACGCAACCAAATACGGAAACGCTGCAAATACACACAACTCAACCAAATACAGAAACGTGATGCAAATAGCACAGACCACAACGGAAATGTTTCAAGGGGATCCCAACAAGTGATGTACCTGGCTGGGACATGCTTATTGCTCAATGTCTACTTGTCAGTGGAGTTGTCGATGACCTGAAAGGTGAGTTTGTTTGTTTGTTTATTTTTATGTTAACCTCCAGATCATTTGTGCGTTGCTGCGCGTTTATGCATTTGCTTGCGTTGTGATTTGCAGCACGTGTTTCAAACTGATGATGTTTTCTTAATTTGCTGGTGTTTTTTCTATTTGCTTGGTTTGCGTTTTTTTTTCTTCCTTTTTTTCTCCAGTTTCAGCGTGTTAAGCTCTCTCAGTCACCATATTTTTCACTTAAAAAATGCTCGAGAAAAGTGTAATTGGACTTTGAACTCAAACCCATATGCATGTAGTTAAACAAATATAACTGTAGCGACTGTCCTGTGTGACAACTAGCACTGGTTCTCTCTCTCTCTCTCTCTCTCTCTCTCTCTCTACTGGTTTTCCTTTTGTTGAACTTTGTTGAAATGTATGTTTTTGGGTGAACATGCACTAAAAATGATCAAACGACTTACTTTTAAAGTTGGATGTGTTGGGAATGAGCATGGAGGTTTATATTGATGGGGAAAATCATGTGGCAGGTATGTGCCACAGTTTATATGTGTGGATTCTAAACTGCAGTATGCAGTGCAGTGTTCTGGATAGATGGGTCACAAACAGGTTTTGACATATTCTAAAGCTAGTGGACCCAGCCATGCAATTTTAATGCATTGCGTTGCCGTAGGGAGTCATATATTATTGAAATATTTCTGTGGGCTTCCCTCTTGTTGAAAATGGCAAATTTGACAAAAACTGGTTGGAGATAGAATTTTAAAACGGATGAAGTCGTCGGTAGTGTACTTCATTATGCTTTGATTCATTTGTATGGTTTGATATTCTTAACTGTAAGATTAATGCAAGCAGATACTTTTTGATCTTTAAGTTTTATCTTTGTGTAGTCTTTCCTCTACATGTCATATCACTTCCAAAAGGTTTACATTACAATATAACATGTAATGTATTGGTGTGTGACTTGTTTGTGATTTATTCATTCGTGATTCTGCAGTGGCATGTGTCATTGCTCTTCTGATGGCGATGTCATGATTCTGTGCAGAATTTCATTCAGAGTTTGTAATCACATTCCTAGTGACAACAAATAAATAAAGTTCTGCCTTCAGGCCATTCCTGAACTACGAGACCCTGTTTTAATCTACCCACCTGCCGATATGCTTTCTGTGATTATACACGTTCATAAATATTTAACCATTTTTTTTTTCCTTGGCTCCATTGGTGTCAAAATAATTGATTTGACAAGTCACAAAATAGTTGAGCTAGCTTTATTCATAATGTCATAGGTGGTGACAGCATAGACTTGATCTATTTTTGCACAGGCTCCAGTTGTCAACTAATGATCATTAAAATTGACGCTTTAAAATCAACTTCTATTTATGTGGCAGATCGCATTTTACACATACTTTTTAGTCATGACAGGTTCATTGTGAAACTTTTCTAATATCCATACTGTCATTAAAGTGGATAGTTCAGCCAGCCTAAATGTACATTTAAAGGAGTAATTCACCACTGGCAAAATGGTCTTTCAATAAACTTGGCTGCCTATGTGGTAAAAAAAAAAAAAAAAAAGAAAAAAAAAAAATCAGTGCTACCTGACTAGAGAAAACAGAAGAAAAGGCCATTGTCTTCCCTTTCCCTTTTGCCAAATAAGTAAGAAAACTTCAACACCCACTGGGTACATTGCTGTTCAAGACCACTCCCAGCCTGCTACTACTGGATAGCTTTGACCGCCATCAAATTCTGCCTTGCTTGATTAGAAAATACCTCTTAGCAAACTTTTAGTCAGAAAAGAAGGCTAGTATTTTTATCATAATACTGTTTGAAAATGAAACAAAGTACGATAAAATCAGTACTTTCAGCGGTAAGCCTATTTATACAATAACTGTTCTGTTAATAACCCTCTGTTGATCCTACTGTCTGTGGGCAGGGTTAAAAAAAATGTTGAAATACAATCTGTAGTTTTCACAAAAGCCCTAAAGCTGTCAAAAGTCTGCCAGGTGACATGTTTTGCGGACTTTTGCTAACAAATAACTAGGAATTTCTCTGTCTAGGTAACATGGAGAAAGAGTAAACATTGTTCATTTACATATTGTGACCCTGGAACACAAAACCAGTCATAAGGTTCAATTTTTTTGAAATTGAGATTTATACTTTATATATCTGAAATCTGAATAAATAAGCTTTCCATTGATTTATGGTTTGTTAGGATAGGACAATATTTGGCCGAGATACAACTATTTGAAAATCTGGAATCTGAGGGTGCAAAAAAATCAAAATATTGAGAAAATCTCCTTTAAAGTTGTCCAAATGAAGTCCTTAGCAATGCATATCCACTCACAAAAATACATTTTTGATGTATTTACAGTAGGAAATTTACAAAATATCTTCATGGAACATGATCTTTACTTAATATCCTAATGATTTTTGGCATAAAAGAAAAATTGATAATTTTGACCCATACAATGTATTGTTGGCTATTGCTACAAATATACCCCTGTGACTTATAACTGGTTTTGTGGTCCAGGGTCACGAGTACCGACATTGTAACAAAACAAAGTGAGTTGAAAACACTTTAAATCAACTCACCAATCATCTGAAATCATGTCACATTTCACAGTGATCTTCATGTGTCGAGCCACCTGCAATGTGTTTATGTGAAGTCAAAAAAGTAATAAAGCAGTAGCAATATGTGCATGTGATTATAACCTGATGGAAAATCATCTCACAGAAGTGTGTGATGGGGTTTTAAGCACATGGGTAATGAGAGCAGAGTCCGTGATATGGGAGAGGTAGTCGAGGGTGGGCAAGCGCTGCAGTACTCATGCTTCCATCTGCTCCTTCTCATCGCAGCTTGCTCTGCAGAGGGCTCAGCGGGCCCCAGGAGCATTTGGAACGGGGCCTAGGGTCCGCCTCCAACATCGCTGGCAATTACTGGATAAACACATTTGAATTAGTGCCTGTATTTAGACACCGTGGTGTTGTCATATCAGCTGCTGTCGACTGTCAACAAACAGTCCATGGAAACGGCTGTTCAAACAATGGAGAGGCAAGAGGTATGGCTAGACCGTGAAATCTGTTGAAAGTTCCTTGAAATATTTTAGCCATG
This sequence comes from Hypophthalmichthys nobilis, assembly GCA_037950665.1. NCBI lineage: Eukaryota > Metazoa > Chordata > Actinopteri > Cypriniformes > Xenocyprididae > Hypophthalmichthys > Hypophthalmichthys nobilis. Next base: position 22,069,011 of record CM075488.1, read on the forward strand.
TGTTGTGTAAATGTTTAAATAAGATTGGCAGGGCATATGGAGATGGATTTTTTTTTTTTTTTTTTTTTCGGATAGGGGGATGTTATGAAAGCAAAGACCTTCAATGACATAATACTGGACATGACACAAGGACTTTGCATGCTAGAATAGTTGTAATTCCATTTGTGGGATAATAAATTCACGTTTCCTGGGATCTGAGTGTTGTTCATGAGGCGTACACATTTTAATGCACTGTTCACGTTTTATTACTTGACAATCACATAGATTTATTTAAATTAAATACAATAAAAATATGATGCACAATTATTCATAAGTTTTTTTTTTTTTTTTGAAAAAATGGAACAATATTGGCTTGTTTCTTCTTTCCCCTTGACTTTGTCCATGGATCAGCATCATACCACCTCCATCTTTGACCCCTGTGGTGACTGTGAAGAATGGGTAAATTGAGCAGATGAAATGATTAAACCTGAGCCAGTGGGATGTACAGAAGACATCTCATCCCCCTCAACACACACACACACACACACACACACACACACACACACACACACACACACACACACACACACACACACACACACACACACACTCACACACACATATACAGTGCTTAACAAATTTAGACCACCATCCAATGTTAGGTTTGTGCCACAACTGCCCTAAACTAACAGTGTTCAGTGTTGGTGATTACCAAAATCATGTTTCTGTAATGGTTAACCCACACCAGTATGTGTAAGCTCTTTAGTCACAGTAGTGCTTCTAATGCTAAAATAAAATTATTGTTGTGATTTAATGGATTCAAAGATAGATCACACAACACTTTGGGAACAACTAGAAACTATTTGGAAGTCACTTACAAAAGAGACTGTGGAAAAGTACATAAAAGCAATGCCAGTAAGAATGCAAGCTGTTATCAAGGCCAAAGGAGGCCATACAAAATAAAAATAAAATATTTTGTTTTAGTTATTATGTGTGAATAAACACTATTTAGTTGTTTCATTTTGTCATTTGCCTAATAAATATATATCACAAACATTTAGCCTATTTATTTATTTACTTAGTCTTCCATATAAACCGTGTCACAGCAGTTATATGGGACACTGTGGTGCCACAGCAATGTTCTTTCTGTGATAATGCCATCTATGCGTCATAATTCACAGCAAGCGATCAGTAAAGACAAGAAACCTATATTTAGATATCCCATCACAAAAATAAAGTGTAGTGAGGTGAAAATGCAGTTCAGATCTTAATTCATCCATCTAGATGATTTTTTTTATTTATAAACATATCATTTGGACCTTCTAGAAACTGTTTTGCAACCATTATCCCCCCTCCCCTTTAGATGATTAGGAAAAAAGTTTGTGGTTAGGCAGTCCACCATATGTGCACTGACAGTCAAGTACACTGTGAGCATAATAAATTATAGAGCAAGGGACAGGGTTGTGGGTACAAGGGACAGTGTTGATGGCGATGTCAAAAAACATCAGTGAAAATGACAAGTCCAAGCTTCTGACCTGCAACAGTGACACTTGAGCTACTAATCGGAAGGTACAGCTCTCCCCTCTGTCCAGCTCAGACATGGGACAATTCAATTATTTATTGAATGCAATATGGTGCTCTATAGTCTTTTCTGGAAACTCAAAAAGTAATAAATGTAATTAATAGCAATATCACATGAGTAGCCGTGTGATATGGCTGTATATCAACACAGCTGTGATTTGGCTGTAGGTAATGACAGCGTGCTGATATACAGCCATATCACACGGCTACTCAGAGTTTGACGGCACAAGTGAGGGAATAAGAAGCAACAATGTAGTATCTTTACAAACACTCTTTTGTGCAGAACTAATTCCTTCCGCAAAAGATTCAAATCTCAAGTTGACAGTTTAACACTTGTGACCAAGCCTCCATTACTAATTCTAAAAAGTCACTTTAAAACTAGTAAGGAAGGAACATTGAGTCACTTCATTGAAGCTAATTTCATTATGTAGAGTAGAGTGTTATGGTATTTTGAGAGAGAGAGAAGTCCACCATATTTTTTAGATACTACAGTTATTGGGTCACTGAATGTAGTTTTAATAGTTTTTTTTTTTTTTTTTTTTTTTAGGTGAGAATGTGGTTATTTAGAACTCGAATATGTGACTTATATGTAAACATAACTTCTATTTGAAAATTTGTTTAGACATTTTCGGAGATGTGAGGTCCAGGCCATCAGCGGCGGTTCAACGCTCATATACCCGCAGAGAACAACTTCATCTCGGCCAGTCCTTCAGGAATTTGCCACTGGCTCTTGTGTATGTTTAAACATGAGGTATAATTCATTTTGGGTAAATCAAACGGGCAATCGTTGGTTTTATTAATCTGTTACGTTCCAGAGCAAGGCTTAATAGCTATATTAGGTTTCATAACTTTATATTTACGTTGAACTTATATCCTGTACTAACTAGAGTGCAGCTTTTGTACTTTTGACCTGTTTGCTTATTTTCTATTGTACAAACTTCTTATACTGTTATAATGGCTATTGTTGTTCATTTAAATATTATTGTTCAATAAATAACATTTTATATAAATATAACTGACATGCATTGACTAGTGCTGTCATGGGAAATCCCCTTAAAGGGTTAATTTACCCAAAAATGAAAATTCTGTCATTAATTACTCACCCTCATGTTATTCCAAACCTGTAAGAACTTTGTTCATCTTCAGAACGCAAATTAAGATATTTTTGATGAAATCCGAGAGCTTTCTGACTCCTCCATAGACAGCAATTTACTGTAACTACCACTGTCAAGGCCCAGAAAGGTACATGGTACAAGACATCGTTAAAATAGTCCACATGACTACAGTGGTTCAACCTTAATTTTATGAAGCGACAAGGATACTTTTTGTGTGCAAAAACAAAACAAAAATAACAACTTTATTTAACAATTTCTTCTCTCCCATATCAGTCTCCTACGCTGTTGACATGGTGAACGCAGTGCAGCATTTCCGTGTTTACGTCAGAACGCCGGCTCCTGCGTCAGCATCACACGCATGCATCGTGCTGCTCACATGCACAGCATCGGCCAATACTGAGCTGGCGTTCGGACGTAAACACAGAAGCGCTGCTTTGCATTCACAATGTCAACAGCGTAGGAGACTGACATGGGATATAGCCTAAATATAAAGTTATGAAACTTAATTTTCCCCTTAACTCAAATCGATTTGCATCTGGAACAAGTAAAGGCCGGAACACACCAACCCGACTAGTGGCAATGAAAGCCGACGGTGTTGTCGCCTCACATATATTCTCATGAACTGAATGGTTTGCTATACTGAACAGCCAATCAGAGTTCTCTCTCTCGCTGACAGCCCGACGACGTTTCAACATGTCGAATTGGCCGAAAAAAAGCCGACGAGGACCAACTTCAGCTGACGGTGTGGAACACACTGAGGAAACTTAGTTGGCCGACCCACAAAAACTGCCCGACAGCCGACCGTCGGCTTGGTGTGTTCCGGGCTTAATAGATTAATAAGACCAAAGATTGCCCGTTTGATATACCCTAAATGAATTATATCTCATGTTTAACCACAATCTACATAAAAGCCAGCGGAAAATCCTGAAGGAGTGGCCAAGACGAAGCTGTTCTCTGTGGGTACATGAACGCTGAATGGCTGACGGCCTGGAGCTCACATATGCGAAAGCGTTTAAACAAAATGTAAAACAGGCGCTATATTTATATATGAATCACATATTTGAGGTCTAAATAACTACATTTTCCCCTAAAAAAACTCTTAAAACTACATTCCGTGACAAAACAACAGTAGTATTTGTAAAATATACATGGTGGATTTACTTGAGCGCCATGACAGTCATTGCAAGAGGAGTGATACAAACAGGGAAACGGTTCCAGTGCTAATACTGGGGGAATATCGCACATCTCTCAGCCAATCAGATTTGAGAACCAGAAAGAAATTTAAATTTAATGTGTTTATTTTGTCATCATTTGTTACAACCATAGTTAGTAAGCCATCAGATAGAAGGGTGTTTCTCACAAAACGTCAAAACATCCCGCTGCTGCATGGACAGATAATACGCAAAATACATTTCTCGACTGGATAAAGCAAACCAGTAAGAATGCACAAGTCCATTATATAATGATGCGCAAACATGTGGTCCTATTTGGTATCGCAATTTGACTTGTCTAAAATGAAAAATAAGCTCTTTGCCATTGCACTGTATACCTATAAAATACAGGTTGCCTGCCCCGAAAATCTTGTGAGAACCATTAAAAAACACCTCGTATTACAGTCAACACATCTAGTTTTAACCCTAACAAGAGCTCTGGATATTTTTACTACAGCGCCCCATCTAGATACAACATCAGCTATTTAGTTAGCATGAAACAGAGTTCAGTCTTTGATCTTGGAGGGACGTTTTCTGTTTTTTGGAGCTTTCATGCGGCTGCCACCACGTCGGTTTCACCTGAGTGCAGCTGTGGCAGGGCCGTCAGGGCAGCAGGGGCCCAGGGGGCCACCCTCCGCGCCCCGTCACACACACTCAAGAGCTCGACATATATACACACACACACACACACAGACCTGAGCTCTAGACATGAGAGCTTAGACAGCAAAGGTGACATTCACCACACCATCCCACTTTGTCGTCATGGCAACTCTGGTCTGATGACAATCTGGAAAACAATAACTTCATTATACAGATATATGAAGAGTGAGTAACCTTAGTTTGTCTGACTCACTCTTCATTTTATGTATATGTATATCTATATGTATAATTTTAAGCCATTAAACTCCGGGAAAGTTTTCAGTCCAATGATCCAGAAAGTGAATTCATTCAAACATTCAGTCCAAAACGGCACCAGTGTAAAGAAAACTTGACATAGTCCAGCACAGCGTGAATCACTTTCTTTGATAACACTTTATTTTAAAATGTAAACTTTTTAAACTAAAATTTGGGGAGAAATAAGCTGTGTTTTGCTTCACTTTTATCATATGGATTTACATGAATTAGACTTGCAAAAATAATTCACAAATTTAAAAAAAAAAAAAAAAATGCTGAAAAATGAACCAACAAAATTTTATGATAATTGTCATTTTTGGGATTTACTTGCTATTTAAAACAACTTACAACTTTCGGAAACACAAGTAATGCGTCTCATTGCAGCTTTTATATTAAAATATATTGTACCGACTTTATTAAAGTTGAACCAACATCAAAAGAAGGTTAGTTAGATTGGTAACACTTTACAATAAGGTTAAATTTGTTAACAGTTTAATGCATTAAAGGTATAATGTGAACTAACCATTTTTGAAGATTAAATTTTTTAACAAGATATTTGCAATTATCAATAAAAAAAGTCACTAGATTTAACTAGGCCCAGGTGCTGCCATCTCTTGAAAGTAGAGTCTAGCTTGGCAAGGAAAAGTCTGTGAGTTGAAATATTGTCTAAACTGGCTATATACTTTGAGAGTAGAAATTACAACTAGACTTGAGGGGAATTGCAATGGTGAGAATGGTGACTTCATTGTAATTGGCACCGCAAGTGATGTTGACTTATGTGATTTAGCCTCCGCTGCACACCAGTCTATATCAATTCAGGACTACTTCAAGCCTAAATTCAACTGGTTCATCATATAAAGTGATCGTGTCTCTTCAGAAAATTTGGACTAAACCACTCAATTTATATGGATTCGTTTGTTACAATCTCGTTATGAGCTTTTTGAAGCCTCAAAATGGTAGTTGCATAGCTGTTAATGGAGGGACAGAAATCACTCAGATTTCATTAAAAATATCTTCATTTGTGTTCTGAAGATGAATGAAAGTCTTACAGGTTTGGAATAGGGCTGCATGATATATCGTGATTTATTGCAAATTTTATCGCGTGTGATTTGATAAAGGCTGCGATTATTTTATGCGCAGCTTGTCAGAGCTGTACAGCTCTGTGAGCAGTAGTAAATGCTTCTCCATCTGAAAGCCAGAGGGCGCTCTTGTGCAGAAACTCCAAATATGCCCTGCCGCAGAAGTAGTTACAGTGCAAAAAATGCTTTTCTTACTTAGAGTTTTTGTCTTGTTTTAGTTCAAATATCTAAAAATTCTTAAATCAAGAAGCATTTACTAGACAAGTAAAAATTATTGTCTTGTTTTAAGTCAAAATTAAGTGAGTTTTTCCTTAAAACAAGCAAAATAATCTGCCAATGGGGTAAGCAAAATAATCTTATTTCAAACCGAAAATGCAGCTTCCAATTGTTCTTTTTTCTAAAGAAATCTTCTAACAGTTGCTTTATATAAATGGGTCATTTTTGGCCAGTTTTAGGTGTTTAAGTCAAATTCACTTAAAACATTTACTTAAAACAATGAAGTAAGAAAAAAATGCAAACCTTTAATTATTGACATTACATGGTTAAGACTCATCAGAAGCGGCTCTCTGCGCTATTAAAGGCTATTGTTTAAGGGAATACATTTGTGTCACTTTTGATGTGAGGCGGGAAATAGATTATGCATTATCTCAGGCCCTTTGGGTGAACTAGTCCATCTCAGCATTCGTTAAGGCAGGACCCTGCAGACCTGCTGGGTTATGCTCTGCAATGTGTGGCCAGTATCTCTGACAGGTCATTATTGGCCATCATGCTGAGTGACGGACTGCAAGAACCGAGCTTGCATTCATTTCTTTTGCCCTTATTGAGGAAGAGAAGCAGCTTTTTTTTCTATCGGGCTTCATCAGAATGATCAGAGGGAAGCAAAATGAAGTAAACTGTATTCAAAGTATCACAAGGATTTGTGCTGATGCGTGAGATACAACAACAGTCCGTTACTGGACACACAGCTTACAGTATCAGTGGTGTAATTTTAAAGTGCAATTATTTTACCTTCACTTTTTATTTTAATATTTAATTTTATACTTTAAATTTTTATTTATTTTACTGATCTTTATGTACCATTTTACTTCTTATAAAGCATGTAGAGTAAGTGAATGGAATTTTGGAATTTTACACAGTGAAACTAAAATATTTTCTAGTTCTTAATGATGAACAAGACACCTTTTCTAAAGCTGTTGCAAATATCGATAAACTATAAATATAATTTTTGCAACTTAAGCCATCAGGATGAAACCATGTAAAAAATGACAGTAGTTATAACTTGCGTGGAGCTTATTTATTTAAACAGCATCATTTAAAGTTTTGAGTCTGCGTGAATGGCAATAAATGGGTCTTCTTCCATGTTACTGATTCTGAAGGAAGCACGTCCATCTCCTCCAACCGTCACCTGTTTCCCAGTACATCTGCCACCTTCCTTCTGACCAGAGATCACATCACAATAGGTGCCTCCTGGCAGGCCGGTGTTCAGGGTTGCATTCAGCTCCCTAGAGCACAAGTTAATATTATAGGCTTCTGATAACAGTGACTGCAGCTATATTCACAGTACACACTGTAGTAGCAAGTTTTAAAGTATATCTCTCAATAGAAATACAAACTAACATTTTCTCTCATATTGTAACTTTCTTTAAAGAAAAGATTTTTACCAGTCATCATTGTTGATGACAATGAATCCTCGATTACCACGGCTAAAAGAGATCTGGTTGTTTCCATTGTCCCACCAGTTAGAGAATGGCTGTCCATTTACAACATTACGGAAGATCACCATGTTTCTGTGGAGAAAAGAATAGCGTTTATTTGAAATAGAAATCTTTTGAAACACAAATGTCTTATATGTCACTTTTAGTCAATTTAATGCATCCTTGCTGAATAAAAGTAGCTTATTCATTTCATTAAAAAAAAAAAAAAATGAATAAATCATACTGACCCCAAACTTTTGAACCTTAGTGTATATTAGCAAGCATAAGACATCTTTGCAATGGAACTGCTGGAACTCACTTGATCTGACGCCATCTGTGCTCACAAACCCAGCCGTCTCCACAGGTAGAGTCAGGGTTGATGGGAACAGGTTTGGTGGACCCATTACTATTGCTGGGAGGTCCTATCCAGTCGTTTTGGTCCTGAGCAATGACAAAGTGAAGAATTATGAGGGGGAAAAAACCTTAGGCCTTAAAAGACATATTAGCATTTGTTTTCTCACTTGACTAAGCTTAAACATCTACCTGTCCATTCACGATGTTGCGGTCCCAGCGGTAGCTGGACATTACTCTGGTAAATCCGTACGGGTGGGCCAACATAAAGGCTACAGCCATTTTGTAAAGTCTAGAAAATGAAGGATGATTACAAGTGAAAGGAAATGTTATGTTTTCATTTGCCACACATATGTTGCGTTGTAACTTAAAATAAGATAAAGTTGTACCTTGCATCCCAGAATGTCAAAATAGATGCACCTCCAGCACCATGTCCTCTCTGGTTATCATGATTGTCAGTAAACACAAGAGCTTTATCAGAAGGCATGAAGCCCCAGCCCTCACCCCAGTTCCTGAAACAAAAAACAGTTCATCTGTTTTATATGTTGCAAGAAACAATAAATAGAACTGGGTGGCAAAACAGAGCTGATACCCTTGGAAAATGTTTGAATTAACAATAAAGTTCAGATATATTTATGCAATATCACACTCAATATCAACTTCTTGTTCTGTCTTACTGTTCAGAGCAATAAGTTAACATTGAGTAACTTACATTTTAGACAAAATATAATCAGTTACTTTTGTTACACCATAGTAAATATTTCCAAATAAAATGACTGTAGAACAGTCACTTTTTAGTTCCTGAATGAATCAGTATTAAATGAATTGGTTGAGTGAATGATTGACTTGCTTACTCAAAAACATTCACTTGTTTTGTCTCTGAATGAATCAACTTGTGTAACAGTTTAACCTTCAGAAAGAGTCAGTGAAAAATTCCCGCCACTACACAGACTGTTTGACCAATCAAATTTGAGGACTGTTGTATAATTAATAGCAATGCAAATCCACAAATTTACTTACTTGACGTAGGATAGTTTTTCTCCATTCCATTTGCGGATGACATTGCCCAGCTTGGCACCATACTTGAACTCAGTCACCCTTCCAATTCCATAGTATTGACTTGATGTAATAGGCTCCCCACCGAGATCAATAACCTAATAACATACCGAATGACAAGTAAATCGCTTATAAATATTATTTTGCCACCTTTACACTGATGTTCCTTTTGGAAATGAATGGAAATACCTCTTGGTAGATAAAAGGTCTTGCACCAGAGGGAAACCACTTAGTGTTCAGATTATGAAGACGGCCGTAGACAGCAGAAAGATCACCAGGCCACATGTGCTTGCAGGCGTCCACTCTGAATCCAGCCACTCCCATGTCAATCAGCTTGTTCATGTAGTCGGCCGTCTTACCACGCACGTAGTCCTTCTCCAAAGCCAAGTCCAGAAGACCAACCAGACGACAATTTCTCACCTGCCATCATGACAATGCTCAGATTTGTAACACCAAGACCACACTGCACAATAAATCAGAGGTTGAAATAAACACTCAGACATCATATCATCTCATACTTGGTTGACATCGTTGTAGTTCTCAATGTTTCCACTGCCGGTGTTGCATTTGCCATCATTGAAGTCCAAGTTTGAGTATGGAACTGTGGGGAAGTCCTTGTTGTTGGCATTGAAATATGATCCACAGCTTGAGTGGGTACCAGATCCACCACCCGCTCCACACATGTGGTTGATGACTGCATCAACGTAGATGTTCACCTACAAAATCAAACCGAAGTGAATTTTCCATGAGAATAATACAACAATAGGCTATTTGTGCTCTATTGATCAATTATAGCGGCATTTACCCCAACATTGTTGCACCTAGTGATCATGTCTCTCAGCTCATTTTCATTTCCTGATCTGGAACACAGATTGTAACCGATGGGCTGATATCTCTGCCACCAAGGGTGCCAGGGGTTTGTGACAACAATGCTCTCACTCGGAGGGGAGATCTGAAATGGGAAAATCGATATTTCGTTATTACTATTATACATTTTTACTCATATAAACAAAAAAATTATAAACTGCAAATGAACTTTTTGCAGTATTAACTACAATGATGTGTTTAAAAATACCTGAACACCACCAAAACCATTTGGTCCGAGGTAGCGCTCGCACTCCGCTGCGATATCAGCCCAGCGCCACTCAAACAGGTGGACGATAGCAGTTCTTCCATTTTTGGTGTTTGGGTTGAACTGAGCGAGGCTCAGTCCAAGCAACGTTGCCAAGATTAGAAGCTTCATCCTTCCCTGGTTCAGAGAAAAACCTACAACAAAACCTAGGTTCATGTGCAGTTTATATACAAAATTACATTTTTCCTCTGGCCAATCAGGGAACTCAAAGGTTGAGGAAAGCCACTTTGAACAGGTGAAAAACACTGTCTATTTCCCATGCTACAAACTAAAAATACAGAATCGGAATAACCTTATCAGCATAAACATACTTAGTTATAAAACACTGTTAGGTAAGGAATGAAAAACTTTTCCCCTACAAACTTGACAAAACAAGGTTGTGACTGTAAGGAACAGAACAGGTCCTGCTGACTGAAGAAAAAAAAAAAAAACTAATTGAATCATGTTATGTAATGAGGTAGTTTTGGCAACAATTACAAATATTTTGTGAGAAAAAAAAATAAAACAAAATATAAATAAGTTTATCTATAATCATTATGACTTAAATGATCAGTAACTGACATTAATACTAATTTCTCAGTTTAAATAACTACAGTAGATAAAAATAAAAAAAGAAATAAAGTATTCTAGCATTTGCTGAAAAGTGCTGAAAACTTTTATCTGTGACTTCTCTTAAGTTCTTTAATTATATAATTCACTACTACAATACTTAGGGTTTGCAGGCCAGCTCTCCTTAGAAAAAAATATTTTTCACTAAAAAAAGGTGTGTTTAAGGTCCATCAAAGGTCATTGATGATGTTTAAAATCTTAATATTAAAATATGTTTTGCTTTTTTACTGGATATGGGAGATTGTTGTTATTGCATGGGGCCCCGAGCAATGGCATATGTTCACGGCCGCGCAGAAAGAATAAAATGCTGAGCAGAGGATAGACTTGAAATGTGTGGGGAAATCCATTTGATTGGGGTGGATATACCGGGGTGGCAACTGCCAACCTAAGAAAAATTATTCAGATTCAGATTATTGCCACCTCAAATTTATTCCAGTATAAAATATAAATGTAATCAGTGTTTTCTGTACCACATTGTAGCAGCTAGCCTTTAATGTGATGACATAAAAAGATGCACAGAGAAAAAGTGTGAAGAAAACACGTTTGTTACATGGCTACTCGCACTGTGTAGTTAACTTCATTAACAGGTATGACTATAAACTGGTTCTTTTTGGCAAGTCAGTAAATAAATAAATAACACAACCAGTGCAGCCCAATTCACGAACAAATGGACCGTTTTTCCATTATGTATGTATAGTATTATTTTCCACAACACTTCTCATTGATTATTTTGACCTGCGCCCTGTATCGTTAAATATTTGTGGCGCGTGAATTCTCTGACTGCTCGCTCCACTTTCATCATGGATATATTGACATTCAATAAAATAAAATGAAACCAATAAGAAGATCTAGACCACTGAAACTAATAGCAATATTAGAATGTACTCTTAACTAAATTGATGTTTAAAAAAACAAGCTTTATTTGGCTTGACAATGTCTTCATTTAAAAAACTTTGAAGTTCAGGATGGATAAAAGATCATTGAGTGATAGTTGGGTTGTTGCTCAAGTGTTGCTAGGTGGTTGCTGGGGTGTTCTGGGTGACCTTGCGGAAGGCCCACATACTAAAATTCCCTTCTCTGTTAAGAAATCTCAGAAGTCTTAAAAGGATAGTTCACCCAAAAATGAAAATTCTGTTATCTTTTACTCGCCCTCAAGTTGTTCCAAACCTGTATGAATTTCTTCTGCTGAACACAAAAGAATATATTATATTTTGATGTTGGTAACCAAACAGCTGATGGTCCCCACTGACTATCCAGAGTATTTTTTATTTTATTTTTTTTACTGTACTATGGAAGTCAATGGGGTCCATTCACTATTTGATTACACATATTTTTCAAAATATCTTTTTTTATGTGTTCAGCAGAAGATTGCTGACAACAACAAAACAACAAGAAGAACTTTTTTAGAACTCCATTAATGTGTAATTACTGTCATCAGCAGATAAGCAGCAGATCATTTATAATATTCATGTTTTGCTCTAGGGAGCTGAATGAGACCCTAAACATTGACCTGACAGGTGGAGGTTTGAATACTACTGTATAATTATTATAAATAATTATTATATTATTAAGTAATATAATTTTCTGAGATGGCACAGAATAATAATAATATAAAAGTCATTATTAAATAATATTATATACTACTACTACTACTACTACTAACACTTTGTTTATATTGCAAACATTAATCATTATTTAATATACCATTTCATATATTTGAAATGAAATGTCATGCAGTCTATGTACTGGGAAAACAGTATGCAAGTACATTATCTTAACTTATGAATAAAGGTGAAGCCATTTTTCAAGAGAATATTTACATTATCATTATGATAAATGACATATTGTAACATTATGACATTATCATAAAAGTCATCTTGACATTATTCCATCTTTTTAGACTGACTGCAATAAATTTGCTGTGTTGGTTTGCAATGTGCCATTCAAAAAAAAAAAAAAAGAAAAAAAAAAAAGAGAGAGTGCACCAGCGCCACCATGAGACAGGAGATGGGGTTACAGACTGCATAACACATCTTGAAGTTATCTCACAGACATATCAGAATATGCTCACTGAACTACATTTCCTTTGATTACACAACTGTGAACTTTATATCCAGTTCAAACTGATGAATGAGAGTCTGCAATGAGCACGTTAATGACTAGATGGCATTTAGATAAGGACAATGTCTACAAACTCTGTAAACACCCATTAGTTTGATATCACACAAACAACAGCATTCATCAGTCAAGCCTTTGTTGTGAGGTGATGGTATGAACAGTGAAATGAGTCCAGGACTGTCAGTAAGTTCTTTTTATGTTGTTCCAAAATTGTTGATAATTTACAGCACACAGTTAGTTAAGTGTCAGCGTGTTCCCTTTACCAAAAGAGTACAGTTTGATGCTGTGTTTCAGTTTAGCGAGTGATTTATTTATAAATGATTAGGGCACACTGATATTGTTAATATCATTTTGTTTTTGGTAAAAATGCTAAAGGGTTGATGTTATACTTTATATGATCTGTTTGACAAAGTTATATTGCATTACGGCTTGACAAAATGACTGAATCATATGATTTGGCATAATAGGGATGGTAAATCTTTGTAAATGAGGGTATATACAGGAATATGCAGGAAAGGGGCTGAAGCATGTGCTGGTAGATGGAAAGTTAATCCACAAATGTACAGATGGAATCAATTTAATGATCTGGTTTCATAGTAGTCAACGGGAAAGGCAAGCAGAAAGACGTAACTAAGGGGAACATTCCTCTTTTTCTCTCTCTGTCTTGTCTAAATATTTGAGCACACTATTGATGAGAAAATATCGTTTTCTTACATTTACAAATCCAGTGCATTCATATTTTGACAATAGGAGTGTCCTGTTGGTTTCGAGTAAGGGTGTCTGGAGCGAACAGAAGCTGACCAGATGATTCAGTGGCTGTGGAATTTATTTGTTTTTGATCATGGATACAGTTCACAGTATGTTCACAGTTTTGCCCCTTTTTGGTCCAACTTTCTGTCTTCGGCTGGCCCCATTCCCCTCTAACACACTGCCATAACAGTAGCCAAGAGAGGTTTCTGTCAGAAGCACTGGCACTGGCGCTCAGTCTGCTCCAGTACTGGGGCAAAAAAAGAAACTCGCTTTACGTAGTCTTCAATCTCTCTGCTCTGTACTTTTAAACTGCGTGGTTAGCAGTTCCTATAAATGCCTTTTCCAGTGGTTGTATTTGAATTCTTTTTCATTTTTCTTTCACATCTCGTCCCTCTTCCTTTTGAACTAAAATAAGACATTCATCTCATGTATTCAACATTGTGGCTGAAAGAAAGATCCATGTGAAATCTTGTGTTAGGTAAATGAATCTTATTTCCTGAAGTAGTTTCTACAAAGTAGGGTGCTACAAAATTTCTCTCTAAATGGAAATTTTTGATCACACTGTGCCTTGTTTGGCAGGCATCCCCTAACAACTTGATGAACAAATGGCCATCAAAGAAGGAATATTGGCCTTGCGTGATCTGGCACTGGGATTCTCTCTAAACAAAACTTTTGATCACTTTGTGCCTTGTTTGCCAGGCATCCCCTAACAGCATGATGAATGAATTGCCATCAAAGGAGGAATATTGGCCTTGTGTGGTCTAGCACTGGCATGAAGGTCATGGTCAGCCAGAGGCATGATAGGGCTGCATGGCACCAAATATTTATTTAAGGTAACCTGAACATATGTGGTATTTCACAGCCACAACTTTCCTGTAAATTCTTACAATTATGCCTTCACTTTATGTGATACTTGAAACTGAGTTAATTCTTTAGTAACCCCAGCATCTTTTTTTATTTTCCTTTTTCAGACAAGCCAAGCCAATTATTATTATCACTTACCTGCCATAAGAAGTCAATTTTATGAATCAGTTTTAAGCATAAACCTTTTTAAGTGGTTCAGACTTGGATGCAAGCATATCTCTCTCTAAAGCTGGTTTGATTTTTGACTGAAACAAGAAAAAAAAAAAATTGCCAGTGATGTAAGACAAATAAACTAAAATATATATTTCTTTTACAATTTTGCTTTCAAGTAAATGTGTCTTGTTTAAAAGATGTTCAGATATAATTTTTGTGAATGTGAATATATTTATAAAAAAAAAAAAAGTAATATAATTTAGTTATGTTATATAATGCAACATTTAATTTACTTTCGGCCACTGGCCCTCAATCAAGTTTGATTTTTGGCTCAAACAAATATATACTATGTTAGATTATACAGTTTGTACAGTATAAAAATCATTATGTCTATGAAAAGTCCCCATAAAACATAGAAACCTAACGTGTGTGTGATAAATATGACAAAACCTCCTTTTGGAGATATCGTTATTTAAAAAAAAAAAAAAAGGTTTAAAAATAAAATGAATGAAGTTCAGAGATGGATTGTTCCCCTTTAGATAGCGAAGTAAACGTGTGTGTGTGTGTGTGCACGTGTTTGTGTGCACGCGCCCGCGTGTGTGTGTGTGTGTGTGTGTGTGTGTGTGTGAGAGAGGGAGTCTGTAACTGAATAATCCAGGAAGTTAACTCTAGCATGAGGCCACAGAGAATTTTGATGGAGGCTCTTGCAGATTTGAATTAGGAGACACAGAGATGTGAGAAGGAGGTACAGTTGGAAACAGAGCTTACGTTGGCTCTGCAGTCAGACAGGAACTTCAAGCTGCACAAAAATGTATAACCCAAATTTTTTTTTTCTCTCTCTCTCTCCATTTGATCTTACAGAAGAAAAAGGACCTGAGAAACACTGATGATGCAAGGGGTCTGTTGATGATGACATGGTACAAATATGGCTAATTAATGCTGTCCTTGAAAACACCTTATGTGGAACAGAGTCATCACTGTCCCAACTCTTTCCACTAGAGGACACTCCACACAATCAAATGCCATATAAGATAATAAAAGTGAACAGAATTGCTTTAGGAATACTGATCTTTAGTTATTTTACATTTTCATCAGATAATGAAAGGAAAGGTTATCATTCTACCAAAGAAAAAAAACAGATTCTGCGTCTGAAATCACATACTATACTATACTACATTTGGTTGGAAACTTTGTGACCGTTAAAGTGTACGTTTGATATAGTATGAATGTGTATAGTGTGAATGTAATTCGGACACCCCACATCCACCATGTTGTCATTGTCATGTGATTTATGGCATCAGTTGCGTTGCTTCACTTCCATTCACAAATCCATTCAATTCCATTCACATGGCCTCATCTACTGTAGGCTGCATCCTTTGAAGGCTGCATTTGAAGGTCGATTGTATCACCACGGTGCGACGAAGGCTGCCCCAATTCGAAGGCTCCTTCAAATGCGGCCTCCAAATGCATCCTTCATTTCCTGTGAAATGAAGGATACAACAGATGGATCCTTCGCGGCCTTGCCTATAGAAATTGCTGAATTACATTTTTAAATGTAACTATTATGATATATCTTACTCAAATATCTAATGATACAAATATAAAAATAAAAAGGTGGGGAGAGGGCATTCACATGTCACATGTTTTGCGTGCTCAAGTTCGTTATTTCAAATGCAGACACGCAGCACGTGTAGAAGTGACGCGGTCGCGACGCTCATGCCGTGTGACGCACTCATTGTTCTAGGTGTTTACGCCACAGCAAGATGAAAAAATACCAACTTTTCAGAATACCGCAACCACACTGCAGGTCATGTGACAAGAACCAACCAATCAGTTTCACCCTTTCCGTAACAACATTGAAAGCTCAGCCAACATGGAGGAACTGCTGATCATAGGGGTTCAGGGTTATCCAGAGCTTTTTAACATATCAAACGCCTATTATTTTGAGTTTTTCGGTGCTGAAAATCTATTACTGAAGCTTCCTTGTTGTTGTGGAGAGCGAAGTTTATGGTTGCATAGCAACGACAGACGCCAAGGGAGCACAAGCTTCCGAGAGCTTTGGAAATAAGGAGAAAAAAGCGGTGCGTTTCAGACGCAACATGAACGGCCTCCAAATCGGTTCAAATGTTGACTTATATCTTACTAAGATGTGATTATATATAGTTTATACTCTTTATTATATGCAGAAATGGACCGTGGTGAACATATTTAAAGTTTGTGCAAGTTTGTAAACCCTGTTTTGTTTTCAGACAGTTTAATATGGTATAGTACAGTACAAACATTACTGCCACTCATCAACAGCAGATGTCACAGTTACTAGGCGACAAGAACAATCCTCGTATAGACCATCCCATTTAACAAAGCTCATTATGACCTTTGAAGGATGCAGCCTCTGAATTGGGACGCAGCTTAAGTGTCCATTGAATGTGCACTTCAGAATCTTGCCGGAACTAGTAGGTCATCCAGGTACTTTTAGCCTACTGGTTTATGAAGTTGACAATACTACTCAGCTCACTTGCTGTATAGTATGGAAGTAGGCATATTCAAACTCAGAGAGAGTGACTAAGTTTGTACTCAACCTACTTTCCCACTGACTCATTCAGATATGGTCATTAAATTGACACTCGACAGACTTCAGCTCTTTGCCAGGCTCTTGGGAGGTGTTTCCCAGTGTGTGCCAAGCAGTCTTTAGCTTGGCACCAGAGGGCATGTCTCTAACCCTCATTTAGATTGGCCAGACCATTTTGCGTGTCTTCACTGACACACTGAACCGCTGCTCCCCCTGACATTATGCATTTTTCATGACTACAGGGTTCCCAGGCATATTTAAAACTTAAAGACTAAACCAACCACATGTGTGTAATCTTTGTAGGGGCATTCATTGACCCACTGGCATCATGATTGTCCATCGCAGGGATTTTGAAACTGTATAAGCACTGCCTTACATCCAAGACCATCATTAAGCAAGTGTTGCACATATTTGAAGCAAGCTTGACAAAGCCACAGTAGACTGGAATATGGTTCTGTGGTTTCATACTACTAACTGAAGCTTCTACTCTGTGACATCATGCCACCAATTACAGTGGTTTGATTGCAGGCTGTCGAAAAAGCATGCGCTGCAGGAAAAGCAGAACATTTATCACTTGAAAGCTTTTTCTGAAAAGTTCTCTGTGATGAGAGTGCACTTGAAAGGGTTTATTTGCAGTGTATATAGACTAAATTATGAATTTTGGCATAAAGAAAAATTGATATACGCTGAATATTATGATTTTTTTTTATTATTAGTTACTATTTAACAATGATATATACCCTAATATATACCCTAATGTCCAAAAGTTTGGGTTCTGTAAGATTTTTTATGTTTTTTAACAGAAGTCTCCTATGCTCTACTAGGCTGTATTTACTTCATCAGTAAAATACTGTAATAACGATAATATTATGAAACTTAAAATAGCTATTTTCTATTTTAATATAATTTAAAATGTAAATTATTCCTGTGATTGCAAAGCTGAATTTTTAGTATCATTACTTCAGACTTAAGTGTCACATGATCCTTCAGAAATCATTCTAATATGCTGATTTGGTGCTTAAGAAACATTCTTATTGTTGGTGGCCCGAACCAACAAACTTTCTCGCTCACTGTGACAACTAATCTATGCCACTCCCACACCATACACAGTAGCCCGAGCAAGTTTACTCTATTAACGAACATGATGAGACACGCACGGGTGAGTGACGTATGTATGAAATTTACCGCGAAAACCATCCTATTTGGTTTAAAATATAAACGCTTAGGAATCGGGGAAAGACAAAAATATGCTTTGGAAGAAGGATTGATGATGTATTGACTTTTTTGTTAATTTTGAGTTGTCATTCCTTCATTTGTACAGTACAATTGCTCTTATTTTCACACTTAATCGCATATCAATTGTTGTTCGGTGTTACATAGTTTTCTTCAAAGCTTTTTGCAAAATGATTCACTTTTTTTGAAGCACTCGAAACAGCGTGCTGGTGAACACAGCCCAAACATCCACTAATTCTAAACAAAATATTCGCAAAGTTTTTGAAGCTTCAGGATTCAGTGTTTTATATCTACTGTGTGCTGTATTCACGTGCTTCATAAAAAGAATAAAAATCTGATTGTAAAATCTGATTCTTACAAATGTTATTTGTATATGACCTGACATGACATGACGTGACTTGTAGCCAAGTATGGTTTCCCATATTCGGAATTTGTGCTCTTCATTTCAGTGAGTAGTGAACACACACCGTGAACACACACCCGGAGCAGTGGGCAGACATTTTTGCTGTGGCGCCTGGGGAGCGATTGGGGGTGGGTTAGGTGTCATGCTCAAGGGAACCTCAGTTGTGGGTAATGAGAGTGGAAGAGAGCGCTGTTCATTCACTCCCCCGACCTACATTTCCTAACGGTACTGAGACTCAAACCCACGACCTCTAACCATTAGGCCACATCTGCCCAAATTAAGAATTATAAAATATAATAATAAAAACAAGTACTTTATATTTGTCATTAGTTTATGTAATCCACATTATATGTAATCTGTTACTATTCAAAACTGTCAATGTGATCTGGCTGTTAATTAAAAGAAAGATGCAGACCAATTGTTTGTTCATTGTGGTGGAACAGACATAGGTCTGGACTGGTGTCAGAAAATGTAATAAGGAATGTCGTATTGTCAGTGGCCAGATAAGAAAAATGTTTCAAGTAAATGAGAAAATTACTCAAGCTATTGATGCAGTTGGAGCTCTGTGGATCACCAGGAATGCAAATGGAAACAAAGCTTTGACCATGTTGGTAAAGATCATAATGGAAAACCTGTGCGATTTCTTTCCAGTCAGACCGTTCCATCACGCTATTGAAAGCAGATGCTTCAGGACAAGTAAAGTGTCAGCTGATGAATTGGGGAGGACACCGGTAGATCTCCTGTCCTGAGTGTAGCATGAGGTAGGAGCACCTCTATTATCCTCATTTCACTGGTTGCTGTGGTGGCATGCAATGCTATAGGCTCAATAACAGTGCTTAACAGTGATTTTTTTTTTCTTGTTGCCCTTGTTTATCTTAGTCACAGCATCATCTGTAATCTTTTTAGTTGCTTAAAATCTCTCCCATCAAGTCCCATGATACTTTTTTAAAATGTTTTGAGTTTTTTTCCAGTTTTATGTCAAATATCCAGCATTCCACAGTTGTTTGATTTTTGCTAATGGACATTCTGTTTTTTCTCTCTGGGATGACCAGTCACCATTCCTTTCATTTTCCTTCCACTGAAAGTGATATGATTACGGTGCGACTAATCCAGTGCATGTGTTTTTCCAAACCCTTGGCCAGAGCTGCCTCTTTGGTCTTTAGCTTGGGTTTACAGCAATAATTGAAAAGAAAATCAAACCAATATGTTCTTAATTTCCGATCTCTGGTGCAGAAAGTGACATCTTCAAGTTTTTCTTACTTTCTCTAACACAGATACACCACTCTGCATTCTCTTAAATACATGACTTTTTTTTTTTTTTTTTTTTGTGTTAACAGATGTCGAAAGTTTCTTGAAATGACAATACACAGTTCTCCAATCAAGCAAAGCATGAGATAGAAATGCAATAATATAATAATAAATATTAACCAGATTTATTGCTTTATATTTATAACTGTTATTTTTTATAATAAAAATCAAAAGAACATTTCTTTTACTCTATTTTTTTCCCCAGAATGTAAATAAATCATAACAATATTTAATTTCATTTCTTTGTGATGGTAGACATCTTAATCCAGTTATACATTCCATTTAACTTTATATATATATATATATATATATATATGTATAAAGTCAGGTCATCAGTAAAAGTGGAACAGTATTTATAGCAAATTTGTGCAGTTTTCTTTTATTAAAAGTGATGCAATTTTAGATTTTTTCCCCCCCCTGGTTAAAAAAAATTATTGATTAAGTTGGTCAGTTGTTGTTTTTTTTTTTGGAACATGGTAGCTGGTTTGTTACTGGTCCATTACTGGTCCAAGGAGCACCAGCCCTGTTCTCCTGCTTTTCAGTTTTATCTTCTAAGAAAATAGCCTGGTAATTTTGCATGTCTCTAGAGTTTCAGAAGAGTTCCCTTTCAAGCAAACTTGCGCTGCGTCAATGATGACGCTTTGGGGATCGCCTTCGGTGTGAGCGTGTCTGAAGCTCATGTGTAACTAGTCCAATTCTGATTGGTGTTGCGTTTTCCGGTGACGCATGCCGGAGGAATGCAGAAGCTATAAAGGGAAGCCGGCATCACAACAGAGATAGCTTACTGATCTTCAGCAAGCGCTCTGTGTGTGTACGTCTTATTTACTGTTGTCTGTCCCACACATAAGCATTCAAAAAGTGAATAAAATGCCTGTGTGCATTGTGAAAATCTCCCTTTGAAGAATTGGTCGAGCTCATTTGGAGAAAGTTCAGTCAAGCAGAGGTCTCAGGACTTCGCACATTTAGGAGACGATGCATTGCCTATTGTGGTTCTCCCTCTCACACCCAGCTCCGCTGGGGTTAGATGCCATGGTACAGATGTGGCCGAGGCTTCATCTGCACACATTTCCCCTGATTGCTCTGCTCCCGGGAGTCCTACAAACAGTCCGCCAGAATGGAGTGCATTTGCTCCTGGTAGCCCCGTTCTGCCGGCCCGAGTCTGGTTAGCCCTTTTAGACAGTCTCCTGCAGTTGATTCCGATCAGGAGGCCCCTTCTAACACAGGCCGGGGACACAATATATCACCCTCAGCCAGAAAGATGGAAACTTTCGGTCTGGACTCTGAGGGGGATCAGTTCATGAAGGTCTCTTGGCTGAGGTCATTGAGTCCATTCTCAATTCTAGAGCTCACTCCACGAGGATACTCTATGCTCTAAAGTGAAGAGTGTTCACTTTATGATGTGGAGAACGTCAACTAGACCCAGTTAATTGCCCAATGGCTTCAGTGCTGGAGTTTATCCAAGACCGTTTTTCTGCCAGTCTTAACCCCATCCACACTTAAGGTCTATGTGGCAGCCATAGGTGCCTTCCACACACTGTTAAGTGGTGGATCTTTGGGGAAGCACCAATTGATAGATGGTTTCCTTTGTGGTACTCTGAGGTTGAGGCCTACGACTTTTTGGGACCTGGCCGGAGATATTGGAAGGGTTGTCCCTGGCACCCATTGAACCCTTGGACCCTTAAGATAGCATTTCTGCTCACTATTACCTCTCTCAAAAGAGTCCCAAGAGAGATCTGCAGGCTCTTTTGGTTGCCCCCTCTTGCCTGGAGTTCCCGAGGCCCGGCCATGTGCCCAAAGTACCATCGAATGTGGCCCGTTCTCCAGTTCTCCAGGCCTTTCATCCTCCACTGCACGACTCGGCAGACCAAAGGAAGCTGTTTTTACTATGCCCTGTTAGGGCCCTTGGCATTTATGTTCAGAAGACCTCTACTTGGAGAAAGAGTGACCAACTGTTGGTGTGCTTTGGGCCCCACAGGAAGAGCTGCCTAGCCACCAAACAATCCATTAGTAGATGAATTGTAGAGGCAGTTTCCCTGGCTTACGAGGTGCGGAGGCTGCCTTCACCTCTTCAAGTCAGAGCACATTCTACTCGTGGTATGGCTTCATCCAAGGCTTTATTATCGAGGGTTCTGCTCCAGGATATATGTGATGCGGCAGGGTGGTCTTCCCATCACACATTTATGAGATTTTATAGCCTGGACCTTCCGGTTACTCCGGGATCTCATACTGTCCTGAGTTGTGCCAAGTAGCTTCACTCTGGGACAGGCATTTTGTCAGTATGGCGTAGTGGGCATCTCATTCCCCAAAGCGTCATCATCGACACAGCGTAACCTCTCAGGTTACAATTGTAAACCCAGTTCCCTGAGAAGGGAATGCGATGCTGCATCCCTTTGCCGTACTTCCCGCATGCCTGGGAGCGGCTTGTTTCAGATCAGAAGCTATTTCTGTTGTGATGCAAGCTTACCTTTATAGCTTCTGCGCTCTGCTGGCGTGCGTCATGGGACAACACAACACCAATCAGAATTGGACTAGTTACACATGTGCTTCAGACACACTCACGCCAAAGGCACTCCCCAAAACATCATCAACACAGCGTCTCGCTCCCTTCTCAGGGAACAGGGTTTACAGGTGGAACCCGAGACGATCACAACAATATCTTCAACTGTGCCCAGAATCTACAATTAGAAGTCATACAGAACGTAAATATTTATCATTAAAGTCACATAAAATTTTACATATTTTTTGGTATCTAATTGTATTTCTTCTGAGAAATTTTAGGAGACCCTCACAAATAATTAAATGCAATTTTGCATCAAACATACTTGTGTTTGTTGTATACTTTTAAGTATATTATTGAATCGCTTAAGTTGTTTATTATTGAATTGCTTGTTGTATTCCTCATCTGTTAGTCACGTTGGATGAAAGTGTCTGTTAAATGTAAATGTAAAGTTTCTTTCTTTTTGCCACTTGATTTTTTCCATATGTTCAGTAAGAACAGCTGAAGCTCTAGGATGATGTCAGGCAAATCACAAAGACCCTTGTGGCAATTATGTAGGACTGCTACATTTAATTAAGGACAACACTGAAAGATCTTTAAACTGGAAATATAGTATTAAGTCTAGAATACTTTCTCTAGAAGTCTTTGAATTTCCAGCACTTACTTGTCATTCTTGAACTTCCTGTTTAGTCTGTAGAAGTCCCCGAGTGAATGGAGAGTTGTGAAGGAATGGGATAATGTGTTTTCCAGTGCACCTAGTCTGTATTAGAGCCTGCAGTGTAAACCCAAGTACTTTGTTTACTTTTTTCCAGAAATCTTGCTGTTTCCAATTTCAATTTTTTTAAGCAGCATACTGATTCAAATTAATCAGCGTATCCAAATTAAGATATTGCTGTACATATAAAAGGAAATATAAAGTAGGATTTACTCATAAAGACAGATTTAGTTTGTTTCTTGTGGTGTTCTTAGTCATTTGTAAAGCATGTCCCAAGTGTGAACCTTGATTCACCTCCTCCAATGGATTTCCCTGTGTATCCACACCTAAGAAAACAGATAAGACTAGCCAATGCTAATAGATATAGAGAGCTACATCTATCTCTTACAGTCACTGATGTCAGTGAATTGACTCTATTGTAGTCAAAGTTGTTAAAACAAGTCGTATGATCATTTTAAAATGAAGAGCACTGGGAATAGGCTCTGCTGTAATTAATGTACAGATGTGCTGTGAACACATGCAGAGAATCTGGCACTTATTATACAGTTCACACTGGTTTATCGTAAGCCATTTTCTCATTGAATATTTTGTCATGCTTTTAATTTCTCATCAGCCTAGAAAATAATGGATGATTGTTTGTACATTATGCTGTATTTCTGAGCTATAAATCATAACAAGGACAGCAGCACTATTGTATGTATTTCAAAGGGAATATATTCAAAACAAAAAGCTTCAGAGCACTGATGACATTACTAGATTAAACCTCAGTGAAAACAGTACTAATAAAGAACATGTAGAGACACTAAAACCACAACTACACCCTAGGATTACTGTAAAAAGACAAAACCATTACATTCCCATAGTATTTTGTTATCAAAGAACAACTCAAAGAAAGTCTCAAAGAAAGTTTTTTCTGACACAACAGAATACAGTAAATCAATATACAGTATGTTCAATTAGGTAGATTCACTGATTAAAACTATTGTTTTCTACAATTATATAGAATGTGACATTATTCAGTAACTGAACCACATAAGTGGTAAAAGGTGAAACCAAAAAGCCATAAGAGAAATAATAGCTTTCAGCAAAAGACTTATCATGAAAACAAAGGCCTTGGCTCCTATAAAATATGTGTAATATCTTGAATTGTTACTGTCTGTCCTACATTTTACTACTGTCTTTCCTACATTTTACTTCTGAATGTTTCAAGTGTGCTCATTCTACATATTTTAAAGAATTTAATATTAAATTAATACCTTGCCATGAAGACAGATTGTAATCAGTTCAAGACTGTTGTGAGTAGTTACGTATGTAACACCGGTTACGTATGTAACACCGGCGTATAAGAAGGGCGCCTGAGAAATGTCATCAGATTCGTATTGTCTGAAGGAAGACGCACAGGCATGCCCGAAGCAATGTGGCAATGTGACACAGCGTCTCGTTCCTTTTCTCAGGGAACCGGGATTACATAGGTAACCCTAGATGCTCCCTTTCGAGGGAACTTCTATGCTGCTTCAACTGCTGACCCTATGGGGATGCCATACCAACTACGCCATGCACCAGCGGGTAAGCGGGCCTTGCAACCAAAACAGTCTGCTTTTCAGGCTACAGTAAGCATTATAGCTCACTCTTCGAGTAAGGAGTTGGCCCAACCTCAGTTTAGACCGCCCCAGTCCTATTAATAGACACAAGAGAGGCTCCCAACCTGCGCATGTGTATTACGTGTTCAGTCTATAGGTGCATAGTTTTTCTTTATAAAGTGACCTTGCTAACTACTGGCCAAAGACAAAGAAGCAGATGACGTGTCTTATACACTGGGGCGCACCTTGCTACATCATCACACTGCGTCAATGTATATACATAGTATATACAGATAGTACATTTTCTGTAAGTTATGTCACTGAGTCAATAGAATGCAACGTGAGAGTTGTTTTTGCATGTTATGATATCCTTGATTCATTCACTTAACTGATTTGTTAGTTTGTTTTTTTCATTATTTACTTACCCTCATGTTGTTCCAAACTGTAAGACTTTTTTTCATCTTCGGAACACAAATGAAGATCTTTTTAATGAAATCTGAGTGATTTCTGTCCCTCCATTGACAGCCTACGCAACTACCACTTTCAAGCCCCAGAAAGGTAGTAAAGACATCATAAAAGTAATCCATGTGACTCCAGTGTTTTAACCTCAATTTAAACAAAAAACATATTTTTTTTACGACAGCACCATGGCGAATGCGTGTTTTGTTGAAGCGAGCAGACGTTGTTGCGTGAACGAGCATTGGAGATTAATGTTTTGTAAATAAAGTGGTAATTTTTTTTTTTTTTTTGCACAAAGCACTCGTGTCAAAAGCAGGAAAGTGATTGCGCGCTTTAAAAAGGAGAGGCAAAAATTATGATTCAGTGCATTGAGGAGCGACTTGTTCATTTGACAGATTTATTCAAAAACACATGAAAAACTACTATTTTGAACAAATATTTGAAGGTATCTATTGGAGGCTTAGTATACAGTATATAAAGTCACATTTCAATAGTCAAAACTTTGCAATAATTGGAGTACTATACCACACAATGTATTACTGTAAAATGGAAAAGTATGAGTTCATACAGTATGAATACACTATTATCCTTTGACATTGCTGCAACAGCACAACCACTTTTAAATAAATAAAAAAAGGTATTATATTAAGCAGCTGGTTATTCTTCAGCAATGAAATTCATGCTTAGACTGGAACACATTCCAGAGTCTTGTGGTTTTTCAGTCTTCCATAGCCTACCACACACTTTTACTGTAAGTTCTGCCTACCTCACTAATTTCAGCTAATGTCAGATAATGGTAAATCTGATTACATTAACTCTGTTGATCTCTTTCAACCAGCAGGATGCCGCAGCACTACCATCCAGAGGAGGATGAATCGCCGGTCTCATCTCAGGCCAAGACAGAAGTCAGGACAAAACCTCAAAATCCAAGATGTAAGCAATGACCTAGAACAAGAAATTTTGAGGTCAAGATCTGACCGAAATCAAAAGGTTTGGAGCAGCGAACAGACCAAGATCAGAGTAGATGACTCATGTCTCAAAACGTCTGGTTGATCAACATAGTATAAATTCATTTCAACTGCTTTTGAAGAACAAACATCTGAAATGTCTGGCATGAGAGCGTACTTCTTTTGGGTTAAATTTGAACTGTAAGTTAAACTAGTCAAACAAATTGAAAGGTTCGGGATGTCTAAAAACAACAAACGTGAAGGTCATTCACTTACAATTATAGAATAATTATATAATGCATGGTATAACTTGGATGTACGTTATGTGTACTGTTTTCCTAATCACATGGTTTATAGATAAATGAGTGATACAAATATGGATCCTGCAGACAATTGTATGTTCTGAACTGAATAAAAACAACTATGAAAACATTTAGAGTCTTTTTTTCTTGAACTCTTCTGCCTATCCCAGTAAAGGGTTCAGCATATGTTTTTTTTTCTTTTTTCTTTATTAATTCAGGAAAATGTCTATATATATATATATATATACATAAAAAAGGAAGTGGAAAATGATATGCTAAGAATTTGCATAATTAGCATTTAAACGTTGAACAGACAAAGTTTGGGTGGATGTATTATTCATCTGAATACCAGACAGAATGGTCTGGCAGTGGTTACTCAAATCCCTATTGTGGGAAAGAAATGAATGTTGACTGCATAAGGTAGTGTTATCTATCTGACACATGGAAATCTTTCTTTGTTCCCAATCTCATTACTTTATACAAAGCAGGAATGTTTTAAGCTTGATAAATGTATTCGATTGTACTTGGTTTTTAAGTATTAAACTTAATAATTTTGTTCAGTTTAGTCAGAATTTTGCATTTTGCCCACTAAGCATCTTTTCTTAAAGTAACAAGAGTTTGAACCCTGAACCCATCTAGTGAATAGCCTCTTATTTTATATAGCATTTGGAAAGAAGATATACTACATGAAGCAGTTTCTTTGTTTCAGTTACTTTTATTGTTTCCCTCTGCATTCTCAAAAAGAATTTTCATGGCCCCAATTTATTGCGGGATAACACATAATAATGGTTAAAATGTTCTGAATTTCAGTGACAATTACGGCTGTTTTGCTGTCAATTATGCATCTAAACGTTATATTGTGGAGAAAGAAACTGACTGCTGCATACATAGCCACCACCTCTCTGATGACTTTTAAAGATTAATTATTTTTAGACGTGCCACAGCAATCCCATTAGCAGACTCTTTCAAGATTGTTTCTGGTAGGAATTCCGACTTGGCCATGAAGTCTCATCTGTAGTTCTCGTTCATGTGGATGGTATCTTTTCTGGCTATCACTGCTACTTGAGGAATTTTAAATGGGCTACTTCAGGCCAACATTTGGTTTGCCTCTTTAAAAGAACTTTTGCCTGGATTGACTACAATACCTGCAAATGCCTTCACCTAGTATTTTTCCAGCTTTTTATTAGTGGAGCAAAAAATCATTTCATCAGGTCTGCAGTGGAAATCACAGACAGGATAAAGAATACACTGATAGGATATAAATACATATAAAACATATATTTCCAAATGGTAATCTACAAGTGTGAGAAGTAACAAAAGAAAGTAAGTTGTGTAATGCTATGGAGATAGTCCTTATCCGGTCCTCTGTCACTGATTCAGGATGCAGGATGATAATCCAGGCTTGGGGATAGATGTGACTCTCCGCTAGTAGACCGCTGTTCCATCACCAGCATCCCGGTGTTGTATGATCCCTCAGTGCAGATACACCTTTGCTCTGAGTTTTCGGGGGAACGGTGTTAAACTTTTGAAGCTCTCTTCAAAATAATGGGCGGATCTTTCCAAGACTAGTGATTTTCCCGTGTTCATTTCTTTTCCCTTACGGGTCAGGCTTAGTCCACACGTCCAGCCCTCCTAAAGACTTGAGCTCTTCAGGGAACAAACGGGTTTCCTTTTTTTCACGAGAGCCCGTTTACCTTCAGTCTGAGAGACTGCTGGGCGGAGGGACTAAGAAGTTTGTTTTCGACGAAAATCAATTGATTTTTTTCGCTCATGGCAGTGCATAAATAAATAACAATAATCTGGATTGTGGAAAAGGAACGCATTTGAAAATAACTCACAGTTGAGGGTGCCGGTCATGGATAAGGAAAGGTGGTCCACGAGATGGAAAACGAAAAAGTGGCTCAGGAACTCCGCTTTAAGTGCAATCTTCAGTCTGATTTTTGTCCTACAGGCAACACATGTGAGAGCAGGTAAGGAAAGGTTGCAGAGCATCGTCGCGATCCCTCCAGCGATGCCAGCCTCAGTATTGTAAGGAACTTAAAGTGTCTGAGTGCATTTCTGCCTTTAATATTTAATTATAACACCGTGCATACCGGCTATGTACTGTAATATTTGTTGGCTGTGTCTTTACTAAGCTGCCTACCTAGACAGCATTTTTAGGTATCATAGACGCGTTCCAAGGTAGCTAAGTGATATCAGTGGCATTAATTGTGAAAGTAATTGCATTGTTTAATATATTCGACATACACAGTAGCCTAGGCTATTTGATGTTTATTTGGAAAAAATATTTATATATTATTATATTATTTATAGATTTATTTATTTCTAGTAGCCAACATAATGCAACATTTGAAATTAGGCATGAACGAGTCTATCAAGACAAATATTTTATTTCAAGGTGTGCAGCCTACAGGTAGCTTCATCAAAGTTATATGTTATAGTTTATTTTTATATATATTTAAATACCCAGTTATCAATATCACTGGTGACCTTGATTTTCAAAGTTGTACATATACAAAATTTTAATGTAGGCTATTTCACAGAATAGAGTGGTTTAATAAATAGCAGTAGTCTTCCCTAACTATTATATTTGATCTGTTCGTGAGGCAGCATTTATGATAACTGCACTACCCTGCACACACCAGTGAGGCACTCGAGTGCCCAGAATTAGATTAGGAAATTTTATTGCTCAGACAGAGAGAGATACCGTTTCTCCACACTATCCCAGTCCACACTAAAGACCGGTCTACTGTCAGAAAGCTACTGTAGAAGTGGTCTCTGAATTTGGCATATTGTCTCCTTTTAAAGTGGACACTTGAGTGTTATAAAGCGGCCCTATCCATCATTTGTACATTTAGTCTTCTTGTATACTAAAAATCTAAATCAAAATTCAATTCCCTTCTTCCTCACCTGCGAGGATCACAAATAGCAAATAGTTTTTATACGTTGTCTTTCTAATTGATTTTCAAAGGGCCTAGTCTCTCCTACTATAAGCAAATCCAAAATAGTGATTACTCTGTAAAGTGATAAAAAGTATTCCTTTGTTGTTGTTCTGATGGCCATTTCAGATATGTAACATACCTCTTTCAAAATGGCTGCCTGATAATGTCTTCACCACATTGCACTTCTCCAGGCCAGTTTGGGAGGTGGGGGTATTTTGAAAATGAGCTTTCACATTTTTGGCTTAATAATAATCTTGACCACAACTACATTCCATGCATAAAAGCTACCTTTTGGCTCTTGTTTTCTGGATTGTTTATTTGAACTGAAATCCATATAAGATATCTCTTACAGCGGTTCACAAAGTTCACATGAGATATTGGCCACACCCACTGAGATATCCAGTGATTCAACCAATGAGGATGCAGGAACTTTTTTGCGTTTGATGTTTGTCATAGTACGGATAGGGATGATGTCAAGTACTGGGACATTTCATTGCTTGTTGGGTCAGATTGAATGTAATGATTTTTCTTGACTAGCCAGTTGATATTGTCTCTTGTGTAACAGCATTTTGACATTTCTGCCAGATTTCTTCAAGGTTTATAGTCTTTTCAGAGGCTGGATTGCGCAGATGATAAATTATTTTCAGCTAAATTCTTTTGGCATATTTTATTGTGAAAAGTCTGCTGTGTCATTATCCATGACACTGGCTCTCTCCAAGTACAAAAGAACAAGAACAAAAGTTATCAAGCACTTTTAATTGTGGATGTGCTTATTAATGGATTTGGGATACTGACATTTTTTTAAGAGCTTCTGTGAGAGGGGGGGTCCTGTTCCTGCCAATTCTCCACATCTGGAATATATGAGGCCTTTAGGTATGCAGTAATGCTGAGAGACATTCTGAAGAGCACAAAGAGACCTTTAGTTTAGAGTTTAGAAAAGAAAAAACAGTAGCACTGCATTTTGGAAGAGGCTCGTAAGACTTACAGATTATTACCCTCTCCTTTAACAGTCTGGGCGCCTTTTATTCAGACATTTTTTTTTTTTTTTTACATCTTGTTTCAAATGATAATGCAGAGGGCTGCTCTTTGTTTTGTCAGTGGGGGTTACACTGAATGGAAACTCTCAGACTGATTTGACAAAAGCTACATTAAGACCTCACCACATCATTAAGCTCACAAACGTGCACACGGATGTAGACACGCTGAGCTTTATTGTGTGCAGCTGGTTTAAAGTTATCAAGAAAATTAAGCTGTTCCAGGCAAATAAAAAAAATAAAAAAAAAATCTTTACAATGATTCATGTAGGCTACTATACAAAAATATGAAGCATCTTGAACATACCGTTCAAAAGTTTGGGGTCATAAGATTTTTTCATGTTTTTGAAAGAAGTCTTCTCACCAAGGCTGCATGTTGTTGTTGTTTTTTGATTTAAATGTAATTTATTTCTTTATTTTCAGCAGCCATTACTCTTTTAGTGTCAGATGATCCTTCAGAAATCATTAAAATATGCTGATTTAGTGCTCAAGAAACATTCTCATTATCAATGTTGAAAACAGCTGTGCTGCTTAATATTTTTGTGGAAACCATATTTTTTTTTTCAGAATTATTTAATCAATAGAAAGTTAAAAAAAAACAGCATTTATTTTAAAAAAAAGTAACATTTTAAATGTCTTTACTTTCACTGTTGATCAATGTAAAGCATCCTTGCTAAATAAAGTATTAATTTTTAATTAAAAAATAAAATCTTACTGACCACAAACTTTTGCACAGTAGTGTATGATTTGCTGTTAAATATATTGTCCTTTTATCTCAGAATAGAATAACAATAAGTTTGTGTTTTCAGTGCATTAGGACTTGGTTGGTGGTACATTGAGGCAAAGTTATCTGCAGGCTGTGCCATGCCGACACCATAATGTGTTCAGCATGTTCAGAAACCCTAAAAAAGCACCACCCTTCAGCTCCCAGCCACATATGTGAAACAGAAACTACCGGATCAGCACTTCCTGCATGCTTTTACCATATGGTTACAGAAAATAATGAAAAAATGAGAAAAAAAAAAAAAAACTCAAATTGTACTACTCATACTTGTTTAACTTTTTTATATATAAAGTAGCAAGAGAAGAAATTTCAGAATATTTTTGTTCTGCTCTTGATCTTAAAATGAAATAAAATACAATTAAATGTAACTGTAATAACCAAGCGTCTGAGTGACTTTTCCACTGTCTATTTTTAACAAATGCAGCTCATCGTCCTACATTTTTTGTAAAGGTTTTACTGGTTTTATTGTGCTTTATGCACACTGTTATAGGGCTAATATATCAAAAGACTTCTTCTAAAGTGCTTTCCCAGGCTTAGTTGAGTGGGACAGGGTGGAAAATGAGCCCTTTTGTGATGTCAAAGCATATGAAAATAAAACCCTGATTTGAATCCAACAAAGAGTCCAGAGAGAGAGAGAGTAATGAGTCTTAGCAAGTAGTCATTCTTGTTTGTATGGTTTATTGTTTTTAGGCTTTTGAAAGGGATACTTCCTGTCTGCTGCCTGACCAGCAGACAAATATGTCCATTTGACCTGAAGTTTTTGTAGTCTCTGGTAGCGGGGGAGTCAGAATAGGAGTGTTTATATTCTAGTCATCCATTCAGCCTCTGTTCCTCTTTCCTTAAACCTCCTGAGATTCAGAGACTTCACACAACTCAGCATCCTCAACCACAACTTTCGCAGTGGTGATGACAAACAGATGCGTCTTAAGCCAGGGACACACTGTACAATTTTGGCTACGATTTGGCTGTCTGAGACAAATTGTGCAAATCCTAAAAAAATTCATCTGATCCTAGGCTTAAATCTGAAGTCTTTAAACCTTAGTTTGACATGTTCACCGACAGCCGATTAATGACCGTTGCGATCAGATTTTACATCCGACAAAATTCTGGCTGTTGTCAGAAGATTTGACACAGTCCTGCAGACTTCCCTTACGACGGCCATCAAATTGCCAAAAGTGATGACCAAAATTAACGTTAGAGATTTCTTTGTGAATGCAGCTCACTGTCACTGAACATGTCATTAATTGATGATGTAAAACTCCGGACAAGTTTTCTTGATTGTGCCCGTTTTTAACGCGTCTTGACTGTTGCACAGTCTGACATTAATGACAGCTGAGATCCTACAGTGTGACATGGTTTACAGCAAGGATCACGTTCGTACAGTCCGACAAGCAACAATTGTAAAGGACTATTGGACAGTGTGCATCTGGCTTTAGCGACACAAAGTTTTGTTCGGATAGTGATGGATGTAAGTTACCCAGTTGATACTCTTATCTCCCTGACCTTGCGTACATCCTCATTCATCAGTCTCGAGTGAGGCCGGAACTTTTCCTTTTCAAGGCATCAAAGACGAAGCTTAAAAGACTCAAGCAGAGCAATAAATCAGTGTGACATTACAGTGCTGCTCGGAGTCCACTTTACAGTACCAGCCTCTAAATTGCCATATTAATCATATCATAAATCTCTCAGCCTGTTTAAGCATTAGAATAGATTTGTTAAGGATCATTAGAAATGGGCCATTTGTGGGGTGCAGGCTGAGCGAAACCAGAACTTTTCATATAAGACATTAGCAGTAGCAACATGATGAAGTGTAGTACCTGACATATTGGTGGAGTTGAACTGCTTGTAAAGTTTGGGCCGTGCTGAGCTGCCATAACCGTAGAGAAGCAGTGACCAGCACCAGTGACTTTAACTCCTGGAATGTTTGGCTTTGTAAATGGATCTGCATGTAGGGGGGTCAATTATCCCTACTGGATATTTCTTCACATCTTTACTGCTATGCTGCTCGGGTTCCTTGTAAATGTACAATTGCTTCATTGACGGTCACAGCACATATGCGATGGCAGGGAATTATGTACAGTAAAACTGTCAGTCAGAGTTAGCGTTGTTGCGAAATGACATGTGTGGCACCGAGGGGGAATTTTATGGGAATTTGTTTGTTCATATCAACAAATGGCAAGATGTGGCCCATAAATGTCCTCACTTGTTGAACGATAATTGACTGCAGATATACTGACTCCACACTGGTCATCATTCAAAGCATGATAAGGACAAGTAAGCCCTGTTGCATAGAGGGAAAGCAGTCTAACTGAGGTTAAAAATATGTGTTGAAACTGGCTTCTTGTTTTTAAAATTGGAAAGTGTAATAAAATTACATAATAAGCCAACTGTACTTGAGAGCAATTGTGAAAAGTAAATGAAAGTTTTTATCTGGGAACAGTAGTTTTCTCACTAGAATTGCCCCCCTCATGTGTAACAAATTAAATGTATCTTTTGGATAGTGCTGCTTAATTTTTCCCTCATTGTTTTTGTAATATTTTTGTATCTACTGACAGACACTAAAGCGATACCGTTGCTGTAGACTTTTTCGTCATTTCTCATCCAGCCATTTGCTAACAGAATTATTGCCTTCAGTTAAATTAGATAAACAAATGGAAATAACTGAACAAACATTGTTTTGGTTTGATGTTGCAAAGCTACTGATGCTAATAATGTTTGTTCAGCAATGAAATTACGAAAATGACAAACGCTTTGATCATAGCACTCAATGTTCTGCCTCACAGCTGAACCCGTGGATGTGCTCAAGATCTTAGACTTTAAAAGTTCACCTGAAGGAGTGAAGAAAACACAAGGCTTCTGCACCATCCGGAGAGGATCTAAACCAGATGTGGCCTACCGAGTGGACAAACGAGCTCAACTCAGCTCCCCAACCAAGCAGCTCTTCCCAGGTACATGATTTGTGCTAATCTATGTAGTCTCATCCCTACTTACTTTTAAATACAGTAACTGTTCTGGTTGGGCAAGGCTGTAAATCAAATGTGTGTAATTGGTTTTCTCTTGCAAAGTGACATTTTAAGTTGGTTATTTTTTCTCTTTAAAATGCATCCAACAGGAAGTACATAATGTAGCTTGACCATCTCAGTTAAATGCATTTGGACTGCTTACAATGCTAGAAGTCTGATGAAGGAATTAAAGCCATATTTATTGTTCCAAGAAAGAGTCCATTAAGAAAGAGAGAACGCTCTTTGGCTACTGTTTTGACCAACATAGGCTCATTGGAAAATCATGACTCTACTTACCTATACATACAATTCACTGCAGTTTCCAGTTGAAATGAATACAATGTGTCTTATCTTACATTTGCCTTTGTTAAAACTATCAGTTAGGTTTAGGGTTGGGTTTAGTGCCAGTCACCAGATATTTAATTTCCCAACCAACATAAAACATAGCCAAAAAGTGTTTGAAAATGTCGTGAAATTTGCAAAAAGTAATGTAATATCATATTGAAGGAATGTCGCACTGGCACATTTTCACAGTTAGCCTGGGTTGGTTTTGACCACAGTGCTGCTTGCTAATCATCCACGACTAGCTAAAGAAAGAATAAGTGAAAAAATCGAAACTGGTGCTAACTGTAGCCTTAGCCCTATAACAGAGGCTAGTAATGTATGTTGTTTGTAGCATAACACAGATGATGAACTATTACTTTACTATTAAAATGATGGCTATTAGACATAATAACACAATTATTCAAAAAACAATGTGTCATATGTCCTCTGCAAGTCCATGGTAGGCACAGTTTTAGTTTACTAATGGGATGTTGAAATCTCGAATTATTTGCTCAGTCTGTAACAACAACATCATATACATTTATAAGTTTAGTCTTGTTTTTTTGGACCCTCTGTTCTGTGTGTGTTGGGTATCTTCCAAATTGGCCAGACCGCAAAGGGTAACTGAGGCACAAAATAGCTGGAGATTAAATGAACAATTAGTTTTCTGTGATTTTTGGCTGAAATAAAATGCCCTCCAAACCTTATGGTTTTAGGACTGGAAATTTCGGCTAAATAGTATGTTGACAAGAAAAAAAAAATTCTCCCTCAAGGTTGGCAAAGAGAACAGTTAATAGAATAGTTTGAGCTTTATTTCCACCCTAGTGCTCATACAACCCGTTTAATTGTAAATCTGTTATGTCACCTGACACCTTGTAAAGTTAATGTGCCAACAGAAAAGACAAACTGTTTCATACTTCATTAAACCATCCCCTACAAACGATGTGCGGAAGGGGTTGTTGTAAAAGGGCCATTGCATATTACAAGGCCTGTTTAGATCACACTACACTGTCTGATAGTCTTAGCTCATCTCCGCCACAGAATGGAAGACAAGCTTATGAATCATCAATAACAGCTTTAACCCACAATGCCTTTCCTGTATCTTCAGGAGGAGTATTCCCTCAGGATTTCTCCATCCTTATGACTATCAAGCCAAAGGCAGGAATACAGTCCTTCCTTTTGTCGGTATACAACGAGCAGGGCATCCAGCAGCTGGGTGTGGAGGTGGGCCGCTCGCCGATCTTCCTGTATGAGGATCAGCATGGGAAACCCGCTCCCGAGGATTACCCCCTTTTCCGTGCAGTCAACCTCGCAGATGGAAAGCAAGTTGACTCTTTATTTGTATTTTTTTTTTTTTAAATCTTTGTAAAGGTTTTGGTTTAAACTGTTTGGACACCTGAAGTCTGCTTTCTTTGAGTAGTATAATGTCAGTTTCAGAAGAAATCTTGTTCTTGTTTCTTGTGTGTGTGTGTGTGTGTTTTGAACAAGCTTTAGTACAGTTTTCATCAACTGGCCGTTGAATGAATTTGGACTGGTTATGTAATTTGCTTATGAATTTTTCCTTGTGGCTAGTTTAGTCCACTGTGTTTATTATTGGTACTTTTTTCCATCTGCCTATTAATTTATTTATCTAAATAGATATAATTAAAGTAGGAAAATTGTGATGTTAATATTCACCCATATGTAACCAATTAGGCAAAGCAAACAAGAACGTCAGTAAGCTTCTGTACTTAGCCACATTGAGGTTAACATGTGATAAAACAGTATTCTCACAATTCATGTAATGGAGACCTTTTTTTAATTTGAGAAAACAAATGGTGTTAAACAAAAATCAGCTTGTGAAATATTTATAATTGAGTCAATATGAGAGACAGTGTTGAGAAAATGCCTTTTTGAATGCACATGGACAGATAGAGTGCTCTTTGTCTTTTCCTTTCAAAAGATTTTATTTAAGAACATCCTGTACTATTACAAACCTCCCTTAATGGCAGGCAGTTGTTTTTCTCATTATATAAATGTAAATGTATAAAGAACCGAACATGCTTTTTAGTTATGCAAAGTGAAAATGGACAGTAAAATGTATATCATGTTACAAACTAAACAATCACAAACTTCATGGTTCTTCTTTGTTGTCTTTCCCACCCAACAGGTGGCACCGCGTGGCTATTAGCATCGAAAAGAAGACCGTCACAATGATTGTGGACTGTAAGAAGAAGATCTCTAAACCACTCAGCAGAAGTGACCACGCAATCATTAACACAGATGGCATCTCTGTCTTCGGCACCAGAATCCTGGACGAGGAAGTTTTTGAGGCAAGAAAAGCTGTTTTATAAAAACACTGGTAGATACAATCCATCCCAGTTATGATTTGTGAATCAATGTCGGCCAAGGATAAACTCTCAAAAAAAAAAATGGTACAACAGCTGGGCTGATATTCTTTCAGAAGGTAGACCTTGTACGTTTTTTACCCCTAAAGGGTGCATAATAGTGCCTAAATGGTACATATTAGTATCTTTTAGGATAATAGTGTGCATAATAAAGGGTGCATAATAGTACCGT
This sequence comes from Hypophthalmichthys nobilis, assembly GCA_037950665.1. Taxonomy (NCBI): domain Eukaryota; kingdom Metazoa; phylum Chordata; class Actinopteri; order Cypriniformes; family Xenocyprididae; genus Hypophthalmichthys; species Hypophthalmichthys nobilis. Next base: position 22,106,255 of record CM075488.1, read on the forward strand.
CCCAGTGACAGCTGTTGTTCCAGGATACTCACACTGTTAAATGTGTCTCGAGTTTGTATGACATGCTGAAAATTGCCAAATGATTTGATTTACTGCACAGTCAGCATGATGATGTTTGTGAAGAGATGACAGCTTTCATTTTTTCTTACAGTTGACAGTGCATGTCAGTGGGTTTTATTTGTCCATAAATCACGCTGAATGCTGAATACTTGTAAGAGTTTTTGAACCAAAGATCTCTCAGTATATTTACAGTTAAACTACTTTACATATTTGGCAAGTTTCAGCATATTTGGAGAGCTGTTGAGACCAGTAGGAGTGGCTTATGAACATGGTGACCTGCTGTGACATTTGAGAGAATTAGACTAGCTGTGGCTGTTTTCTATTAAAGGAACAATTGTTCTTTACTATAGAAAAAAATGTCAATATCTCAATTGTTTATCGTCAATAGCAATGAGATTAAATTGAGGCTTTCCCTTACATCTTATATTTATGCATTTGGCAGATGCTTTTATTCAAGGTACACATTTTATGATTTCTTGTTTTCCCTGGGGACTGAATCCTTGACTTTGGCATTGATTTGAACAACATGCTCTACTGTTTGAGCTTCAGAGTGACATCTATTACTTCTCAGATTTTTCTCATGAGAATGTTTCAACTATTGTCTCATTGGTAACACTTTACAATAAGGTTCATTAGTTAACATTAGTTAACTACATTAGTTAACATGAACTAATAATGAACTGTACTTCTACAGCATTTATTAATCGTTGTTAATGGTAATTCTAACATTTACTAATACATTATTAAAACATTTTTAAAAGCATGAACAAACAATGAACAACTGTATTTTCATTAACTACCATTAACGAAGATCAGTAAATACAGTAACAAATGTATTGCTCATGGTTAGTTCATTTTAGTTAATACATTAACTAATGTTTAACTAATGAAACTTATTGTAAAGTGTTACCGTCTCATTTTAATTTAGCCAAAGGAATTTTTTGAGAAACATCTGAGGCAAAATTTATACTTGCTAAATAAATGCAACATAACTATCCTGAGGTATAAAAGAGCAATAGTATAAACATTTACGTGAAGATACAACTCAGTGGAAGAACAATACTGTTCACAAAAGCTTCAAGTATTCCATTCACATTTCTCTTTGCTATACTAAGCATTGCAGAAATCCTGTGTAATTCTGTACGCCCGATTGCGAGACAATATCTGCAGAGTCTGTCTTTGATGTGAGCTGAAGGAATGCTGTCTAATAAGAACAGCATGCTAAATGTTCGCCTCAGGTTAGATATGTCATACAGCACAGGAATCTTTTGAAATTCTGATTCCGTTTCTTCCTCTTCCCTGCTCGTCCCAGTGTTAGTCAGAGGGTTGTGATGAGCCTGCAAAATATATAGCCTGAGAGGTAAATCTGCCATAGTTAATGGACTCATTTTCAGCAATCACTTAGCATCTCATCTCTCAATTCTTCCACCCACTGTACGATTGCTCATAATGTTGGAAACAATGTCAAATATTGCTGCCCAATAGTAAACACAGATGTTTCAATCAAGAGAGTTGCTTTTCATTTCATATGTGATTGATAAAAGCGATGAACTGTCGAAAGCATTGCAAATAGGTTGTAGCACTGTGAAATTAACCTGTTTTCTTTGTTTTTATGCAGATAGATCCATTTAAATGGCTGCATATAAATCATAGAAAAGTTATAAGGAATAAGGAAGGAAGTATTAGTACACCCAGGACCCCCCCAATCACCACCACCACCAACACACAAACACTTATACAGTATGTGTACTGCGGTGACATTTGACAATGACATTTGTGACTTTTCAGTTTGTTGATGTTCTAACCTTTCCTCTAGATGGAGAGAGTATTTGCACATGCTTATGCTGAAGAACATTTAAGTTCTGTTTGTTTCCATATGTGTGGTGTGTATTTTGGAAGAGAGCTTAAGGTCACAACCTTCACACCAGACAGCCGTACAAGAAATACATTCCTATTAAACAGTCCGAAGAAGGAAATCTGATAACTTCTGTGATAATTCCAAGGGAATATTGCTTTGGACTGGCAAACATTGTGATTTTGACCCACTTAGAGATAAAATTTACCCCAAATAATATACTATCTCAGGGTGTCATGATTATGTTCTGTTTAGTTGTTCCTGTGTTCCAGTTTTCTCTCTCTGTTTGTGTTCTTAGTCGTCCATTCTCATCTGTAAAGTGGTTGTTCTACTTCTGCGTGTGGATAATCTCCTGAGTGTTTATTTTGCTTTATTGTTTGTTAAAGTTTTACTGCTGCATTCAGATCCTGCCTCAAATTCTTTCTTGCTGCAACCCACCGTGATAGAAGAATGGACCAACAATAATGTATCCAGCAGCAGTTTCTGTTCAGCCAGAGGACATACTGTGCTCCCTCTGCCAAAATGTACTGGCTATTGAGAGTTACGTGGAGTTTCAGGACTATTGCCACCTTTCAACATGAGATGATCGCACCTTGACGGACTGCTTTCAAAATGGTCCTTTGCCAGTCCCTTCTGTCTGAATGGTCCCGTTTGGAGTCCTTCTGCTCCGCTCCTTCGTCTCCCAGCTCCAATTCTTCTTTGTTGCTGCTGGTTCCGCCCAGCTCCGAGTCTTCTTCATTGTTGCTGGTTCCGCCCAGCACCAAGTCTGTTACGTTGCCCAGCACCAAGTCTGTTTCGTAATCCAGCACCAAGTCTTCTTCTGTTTCATCGCCCAGCACCAAGTCTGCTTCTGTTTGTCGCCCAGCACCAAGTCTTTGTCATCGCTGACGGTCCCACCCAGCCTCCCACTCCTTCCACCTATGCTGATTTCATCCATTTCCTCGACCCCACCTCCGCTGTTTCCATTCAGCTCTTCAGCTCCTTCAGTGGCTCAGCTCAACTGCTTGGATCAGCCTTGGGCTTCTCAGTCTCCAGCTCTGCTTTGGTGAGTTGATCCCCTGGCTGCACCTTGGGCCTCTGAGCCCTGGACTCCACCTCGGCAAGTAGACCCATCGCCTCCACCTTGGTTCCATGCTCCCTCAGCTCCACCGAGGTCCATCATCCCTCAGGCTCCGCCTGGCTGCCTCGTTCCTCCGGCTTCACCTTGGTTAGTCATCACCCTGGTTGCACCGCGGAATTCCAGGCTTCTGGCTATGCCTTGTCCCTACACCCCTTTGGCTCCACTGGGCTTTTACTTCCCTCTGGCTCTACCTTTGTCCTCACTCCCACCATCTCCGCCTGAGCCCTTCTGTCCATCAGTGTCTTCACTCCCGCCTGGGTCTCTTCCTCTCCCGGCTCCACCTCAGTCAGTCACTACCCTGGCTCCTCCCTCCTTCGGTTCCTCTTTATGCCTTCGTCCTGATGGCTCTGCTCGGGGTCAATCCCTGGCTCCTCCCTCCTCCCTGTCGTCTCTGTCCGCCAGCTCCTCATCCTCCAGAACCCCCTCCCTCCATCCTCTGTTGGACTTTGTTTCTGTTTACAGTGTGAGGACTCACCTTCTGGGAGTGGGAGGTTCTGCTCCTGCATATGGATAATGTCCTGAGCGTTTGTTATTTTGCTTTATTCTTTATGAAAGTTTTACTGCTGCATTTAGATCCTGCCTCAAACTCTTTCTTGCTGCAGCACAATGTGACAGAGGGTGGTTTTATTTTTGAAATTCAGTTTCATGTTAAAAAACTTGACTACAACAAAGCTCCACTAAACATTTCCACTGTTAATGTCCAGGAAAAATAGCTCCAATAACAGGTCACACTATATGGGGTAACAATAGGAAATATAATAGGTTTTTCAGCACAGTTTACATGAAGTAAAATCATGGAAACTGGAACAGCAAAAATATAAAAAGTAAAGAACAAAAATATTAATAGTATAATATTAATAGTTAATAGTATAGTATATAATAAACTGAATAAATTTAAAACATTTAAAACAATTTACAGCTAGCCTTAAGAAATGCGTGACAACCTATCTTTCTTGAAAAACTTAAAATCTATCTTCAACATATATTTGACACTGGTCAGTGTGGTTTTATTGTGTTCTAATTTCACTCACTTACCCAACAGCAATAGCAAAATATTATGATATTGTAAGTTTAGTTTAGCGTAATGAATTTACGTAATGAACAAAATCACTGCTAGAGAAAACACACTTGTGTAATTTTACTTTTGACTTCACCTTTCAGTTGTGGGATACATGGCTTGTGACAACTAGACCCCATATAGGGCTATAGTTTAAAGTCATTAAATCTTCTCATTAGAACTTCATCTATGTACTGCTTAGATAGCATTTTGAGGAGATTCACTATGCAGATTCACGTTCTTTTACCAAAGTTATTTGCAAGGACTGTTTGTGAAGTGGGAAGCATATCTTGCATATCTCTCTTGGCCAAGAAAGTAGCCAAGCTTAGCCAGCCCTGTGAGATATGGCACAGATTTAGCGATCTCTGGCCAGGAGTCCAGCATGTCATAAGGATTTCAAATTACTGTTCCTTCGAGGACATATGTTAGACATTGAGTGGATGGAAAAATCAAGCTGAATAACTCTGATCAAGAACAGAACACTTAGTTTTCAAATTATGACTGGGTGTTTTACACATTTTTAGGATGTGTGATCATCTTTTTGTTGAATTGAATGTCTTTTTGTCACAGAATAACAAATAGGTGTTCCCCCAATTGATTTGTTAGTAGCATCCCTGAGAGCCTCCTACAAGATCCACCCTTTCACACTGGGTATTTTTAGTGTCTTTTCTGTTATTGTTATGCTAGTAGGTGGTGACAAATGACTATCTGTCAAGTGAGTCAATGAATTATTCATTTAAACAATTCTTTTCATGATGGATCATTGATGGAGTACTCATGCACAAGATAGAGACAAGATAACTACTATAAATATAACGATTTGTAGACTGCAAGGGATTGTTCAGGAAGTCTTGACAACAGTCATTATTTTTGCAATTCTGTTTTATGACACTAGTAGTGCAAAAACAAATTTCAGCTGCAAGTAAATGTAAATCACATTTTTGTGGAACAGTGGGATAACTTTTTTTGTTGTTGGAGATGAGGTACTAGGTCTGAACTAACAGCATACTTCATGTTGTAGGCGCATCTGTGTTTCTAGCCTTTTCAGATATCTTAAGCAGGTGTGAACCTGGAACTGTGACTGAAGGGAAAATATGATCATAGTGCGCTATGACTTCGTCAAGGTTTCACAGCTGTTTAATAGATATTGTGTCCAGCTTGGTGTTTTGTAACCTAAATCACAAGAGAGGCAACTTAAAATCACCTTTTTTGCACTTCTCTGACTATTAGAAGATTCTTTAACCACTTTTTGTGTTGCACAAACAATAAAAACAGCATACGAGTGTGAAGGAGTAATTTCAGTTAGCACTATGCTAAGCTAGTAGCTTGCCAAGCATGAAATGAAGTTAATTTCATTTCATAATTATTAGCTTCTGTAAAATAATGTGAAAGACATTAACATATTTTTAATTTTTAAGAATAGCTTGCCTCACTTTTGATCGGAGCATCTATCTCAAGTTTTAGTGTGTTTGTTTATTTGGTATTACTGGTAGGCCTATAACTGGACTTCCTCCTACTATCACCAGACCTCCTGTAGAAACACTGGTCCAACTGTTCATTACAAAGGCTATCATTTCCTCAAAGATGTCACTGTACGTGGTTATACATTTTGCCACCTTGGAATTAAAAGGTTCTATCTGCATTCTGAGCAGTTTTGTGATATTTGTTTTTCCATTCTGTTCGACTTTGTAGATAGAACCTTTTTGTTTTCTAAATAAAAAATTCCCAAATGTACACAACATAAAAAATATTACATAATGTAAATAAGTTGTCACAGAATAAGAATATGTGAATAACTCAATTTTGACAAAAATGTCAGATAGAATCTTATAATTCCAAGGTGACGATTTGATCTTTATTCTCTCTCTCTCTCTTTAAAAAAAAAAAAAAAAAAAGAGGCTGGCCTCTGCCTGTGTCCTGCTCGCTGCTGGGAAACATATTTTACTGTTTAACGGCTCCCAGTAGAGCGATAAGGTAACTTTTGAGGCCTGCTTCAAGGCTGCTGTTTGGAGGATTGCTCCGGAATGGGGCAAGTGAGTTGGGGTGTATTAAAGCTTAAACAATCACAAGATTTTTTTTTGCCTTAGTACACTTGTGCTATTCAAAGTGTGCATGGAATCTGTCTGACTGTATATAAAATGAAGCTTTTTTCCAGATCTTGCCACAGAGACTGTCTGTATTTGATGAAAATGTGAAAAAAGATCTGGGGGGCATTAAATACTCCACGTTTTCTGCATTTGACAGTCAGTTGCTGTTTGTGCACTTTTCAAACAATCTGCATTTTCCATGATATCTTTCCAGTCTGTATTTTGCTTTGAGTCTTTCCAAGACTTCCAAGACTTTTCCCTCTTTGCGGAATATCTAGGTTAAAGTGTCAGGAAGGATAACTACTGACTCCAGGCCTTGAAAATATGGCTGACTGTTCTTTGTGGCTTTCACTAGAACAGTGGATCTCAACAGTGGATCTTAAAGACCAGAGTTCTTTAAAGGACTGTTCACAAAGAACACATTTTTTTCATTCCGCTGTGTGGCTTTTATACTTTTTTTTACTTATGTAAAGATGCATTACATTTTTTAACATTGTGTGTGTGCCTTGTGACTTTTGAAGCTCATGCTCAAGTTAAAAAAGAACTTTTAAAAGTATACCTTGCTTTTTTTTTTTCACTCCACTGCTCTACATTTCACATTTTTAAACGCAAAAACACATTCTGTGTGGCCTGTTTGAGTGTATATTTTAGGTATTATATATTTTAGTCAACATGTCTTAAGTTTTTTGCAGTTCATTCTATTAAATTACATTCTTAAGAATAACAATTTTTGCTACAAAGTATTTACTATTTAACTGTTTTGTCAGTTTTATTATTATTGAATCAGCTGCTATTTTCTCAACCTCTTGAGTGACCAAGGGTGATGAATTTTTAAGATGTAGCATCCAATTAAAAGTAGATGCAGATTGATTAGATTAAGCTGGTGAAGGATGGTAAACCACCTTGAACCAGTAACAAATGAGGTACAGAATTATTTTCCAGTTTGACCTCCTAAATCTGATATGACATGGATTTTCTAGCAGGGGCATAAACATAACTTGTCAAAAACACTCCTACTATTGTATAGTTCTCTTAACCTCTCCTGTTGGTTGAATATTAAAATAGGTTAGTATAATGCTGGAGGCTCTGATAAGTTGATTTTTTTCCCCCCAATAAATGATCTTAAAAGGATCTACATTGCATTGTCAATGTGCATTTGACTTCAGTGTTCACTCCCCTAGTCTGTTGCCTACAGAGTGTTGTGACAGAGAGGTCACATGGCAGGTCATAGTGACTGGCAGGAATACCTGGAGCTCCTCAGGTTATAATTACAAAGTGCTGACAGTGGTAATCTTACACACTGAGGTAACCTTTGAACTGGTTCAGTCTCAATGCACACATAATGAACCAAACTTTCTTCTCTGGGCTTGACCTCTGACATTTAAAGCACACAGTCCTCACCTCAAACAGACATTAACACTTCATCTTGTAAGTGCAATAATGAGATCTCATGTGTTAAAGTCATTTTATAGAATTACTCCATTAAGTTGTACCATGCTGTTAGTGAAAACACACTTTTTGGAGATTGGAAACCCAGTAACCTATCCTATATTTGCTATATGTTATTGTTTTTATTCTAAATGATTCATCCATGCATATGTTTCATTTTTTACCTTTTTTATAGTAGCCTCTCTGGTGATGTATGCCAGATTTCTCCAATCATTTCATCTGGATAAACCCCGCCCCTTTCTTATAATCGACTACAAGCTTGCATTCAGATCTGCATCCATCCAATCAACAACCTGTCGATAGAACCAAGTCTTTCTTTTTGATACTCCTGTTATATTGCAACGCTAACTCTGATGCTAATTTCTAAATTTAACCTTAGTAAATGTTGATCTAAAATCTGTATATCAATGTTACATTTTTTCCTCAATTTCCAATACTGTTGCACCTTTGAGGCAGAGATAACTTTAATTTTACTATACTGCAAACATTAGTAGCTACTGTAAGAGATAAATGTGTTACATCTGCTGAAAGAACATGGCAAGGCTTTAGTTTAGTTCTGCAAGATGAGCTTTATGTATAAGCTAGTTCAGTTTTTAGTTTGGTTGCTTCACACTATTGTCTTGCATAGAGTGTAATAGTGCTGGTCATTAGGTTGAAGTGATCTGAACTGTCTTGAATAAAAGTGCTTCATTGCCTGTGGCACACTTGAGAATATTATTATTAACGCAGCAGGATAGAAGAACGCTATGGGTTGCTGTTGTAATTACAGGAAGAGTACAAGAAGCAGGTGAAGCTTTTGAGAATGCATTGGTTGAGGCCGTAGTCTTAGATTCTTTATTTTGTCCTGCCTGTTTACATTTATAGACAGACTGTGTTTACATTAATACTTTTCTAGATGGCCATTTTGATTAAGAAGTGTGTTTGACCATTCATATGACCATTTAAAAAAGTATAGTCTGTCAGTCAGCACTCGGTACTGCTGCAAAAAGACTGAAATCATCTTTTTTTTTTTTTTTTTTATTTTAGACGTGGTACCAAAGTATCTCTAGTCTGGATTGTATTCAATTCCTGCTGGTTTTAATGTTCTTCATACTCTAAGCTCAAACAGTCTCAATAGAGCGTGTAACTAACACATATAGAGATTTTGACTAATAACACACACAAGGAAAATCAAACCAGAACAAGTAGCTGGTGAGGATTTTGATACCGATCTGTTGTTGGAAGGTTTTGGCTTCTTGTTCAATATTCAGTATCCAGAATCTGAAATTAGCTCACTGTACTGTACAAGGAGTTTTTCTCTTTGCAAAGACTGTGTCTGTTATGAATTAATGCAGTACTCTGCAGTGATTGTAAGACAGGGCAATCCCAATGGATACTGAAGTATTCAAAGTAGATTTATATCTCCCTGTTTCCGCCATTGTTTAGTCCAGAGCCATGCTAGTATATTATCTGGGTTTTCAGTAGTGAGGAAAATGATGTGCCAGACGCTTAGAAAAACAACTCCCGTCCAATGATGGAGAGTCACTGGATGGAGTAAGCTAAAAAGGGAGATGTGTTTGACTAGAGATGGATGTCAGTCGTGGGCCAGCACATTTTTGAATTAATGTTGAACTAGATCAGGTGCGTGTGAATGGTTTGTCTGACTATGTTTGAATGGGGTCACTGAATATCAATGTGTTGGCCAAACCTCACTTGCTGTTCAGCGTGTCAAGAATGTCATGCACTTTTTCTTTTTTTTAAGAAGACACCAGTGTTGTTTTAGGATTAATTTTACTATTATAGTAATTATTACTATTTTGAATTAGCTTTATATTTTTATATTTTCAGTTTTCATTTAATCATTTATTTTAGTTTAAATTTCAGTCATTTTGTTTTGTGCTTTTGTCATTTGTATTAGTTTATATATATTCCTATTTATATTTTTACAAATATATATATATATTTTTTTAATTTGGTATAATATAATAATGCAACCATCATTTAGTTAATATATGAAGCAGCATGTTTGTAGTATTTCTTTTATTCATTTTCTTGCACAGAATAAATGGATATTTAGACATGAAAATATGTTGCTGTCTTTATATTTTAGGAAGGGGGTCCCTTACAATCATGATATTTGGGAGTTCTTGGTATAGAAATGTTGAAAACCCCTGCCTTAAAGGGATAGTTCACCCAAAAATGAAAATTTTGTCATCACTTACTCTCCCTCATGTTGTTCCACACCTGTATGAGTTTCTTTCTTCTGTTGAACACAAAAGAAAATGTTTTAAAGAATGTTGGTAATCAAAAAGTTGACTGTAGCCATTGACTTCCATAGTAGAAAAAAAAAATACTATGTAAGTCAATGGCTACCGTCAACTGTCTGGTTACCAAAATTCTTTAAAACATATTCTTTTGTGTTCAACAAAAATTTTCATTTTTGGGTGAACTATCCCTTTAAATGAGAGAAGACATGACCAGACCTAGACAAAATTTGCAGACTGTCCTGATCTGTGGAATTCTGCTGAATGGTTTTAAACATGCTAAAATGTGTCAAACAGAGATGAGAATACTATAATTATTGGTAGCTGAGAGCATAATCAAATTACCCAAAATATGTAATAAATGAACATCAAATTCAATGGAGTGTGTGTGCGGGCCTAGACATGACTAAAGAGAAAAAAACATGTATGACATGATAGTCTGTGGATCTGAGTTTTAAAGGATTAGTTTGAAAATGAAAATTACTTCAAGATTTCCTCACCCTCAAGCCATCCTAGGTGTATTTGACTTTCTTCTTTCTGATGAACACAATCAGTTATATTAATAAATATCCTAATGTGTCCAAGCTTTATAATGGCAGTGAACGGGACCAACGAAAATAAAGTTCTAGAAAGTGCATCCATCCACCATAAACATACTCCACACGGCCTGGGGGGTGGGGGTTAATTAAGGCCTTCTGAAGCGAAACGATGCATTTGCATAAGAAAAATATCCATATTTAACAAATTATAAAGTAAAATATCTAGCTTCCGCCAGACTGGTTTCTGTATTCAACTTAGGAGAAAGTGTAACGCCTTTTGCAGTTCAAAACGCTTACGCCACGTCCTACGCCTTCCTTATTCAACTTATTTAAAGGTGCTGTCCGTAAAATTTGCCTCTTAGTCGCCATCTCTGTTTGAAACCTGCAATTGCAGTTATATGCCGAATTATTATCTGTACGTGCGTTGTGCATCGGCACGGCTCCTCAACGCGGATGAATCTAATGTTTGCTGTCAGTCACCATACCGGTGTGGATACTGTACTTCGGAATCACAGATTGTAGTCTTGAAATAGGAATTTTCACCGGAAAATGTCATCTGAACAAGTAAGTAACATGTCTGCCACTTTTGTTCTGACCAACTGAGGGAAAAAGCATTAGCCTACAATAAATCGCATTGCAATGATGATTAAATCTTACGATCGCTTAGCTCATATCGCATCAAACCATGCAAATTATTATTGTTGTTATACTTTGTTCTCAAACTGTTAATGTTAACATCATCAGCATTGCGTGACTGTGTATTTAGTGTGTATTAGCGTTACCTGTAGATTTCAATTTGTGTAGCCATAACGCAGTCCGAAGTCTTTTGCTTTTTGACCACGGCTGAATCTCCAGTTGTCAATGATGATTGTCATTTGGACCTTTCTGGATTACAATCCGCCATCAAAATAAGTTTAATTATTGCAGCTGCTGTGAGAAAAGGCTATAAATGATCCGCTACCAGCAGCATCCTATATGCAGAGACTCCTTCCTTTCTGTTTACAGACGTGACGTAATGATGCAAAGACGAACTGCTGCATGCTCGAATTTCCCGTGGAAATCCACCAGTATCGATTTATTATAAAACATTATTACAAGCTTACTGTTGTGAATCGAGCTAAGGTAAGGAGATAGTTTTGAACACTGGCTGGTTATGTACTTGCTCAAAAATTAATTTTGGATAATTTTTAACCAAAAAAAAGTTATGGACTGCAGCTTTAACGACGTCAGTTACGCTTTCTTCATAATTTGAACACAGGAGGCGTTCTGGTGAAAGCTAGATAATTTACTTTATAACTTGTTAAATATAGATATTTTTCTTACACTAATGCATTGTTTCGCTTCAGAAGGCCTTTATTAACCCCCCGGAGCCGTGTGGAGTTTATGATGGATGGATACATTTTTTTGAGCTTCATACTCGTTGTTTCCCGTTCACTGCCATTATAAAGTTCGGATGCGTCAGGATATTTATTAATATAACTCCGATTGTGTTAATCAGAAATAAGAAAGTCAAATACAACTAGGATGGCTTGAAGGTGAGTAAAAGTGAACTAATCCTTTAAATTGCGACCTTTTTCTTGTTTTTTTTCCAAGTAAATTTGCAACTGAACTAGACAATGAAAAGGTGCAGCTTTGACAAATTTGTTGGCCAAATTTAGACATGTTTTTTTGACACAGGTTTTTAAGAAAAACACATTTTCTTACCTATAATAATCATGCAACTTCATTTTCAAATATAAAGTTGATTTTTTTTTTTTAAATGCATTTGACTTATAAACGTGTGTTAGCTGCTCCTAACTGCGAAATGTTTGTTGTACAGAGGGATGTCAGAGCTCTCCAGCGTGTACAAGGATTTATTGGTCATGCTTGCAGGAAGCATCCTTTTGGTACCATAAAATGTCTTCCAGCGCCTTAAGCTCCTACAGATGTAGACCCTGTAATTTAATGTCGTCTGCATGTTAGCGTTCTCCTCCCCAGGCCACCCCGCTTGACTCGACTTTAAATGCCAATCAAATCAAAGAAATTTTTGTGTTTATTTATCCCTGCCCTTCTCTGACTTACTTACCTATTTACAATGCATTATGTCTGGCTTTGGCATGGCTGGTCCGAGTCTGTCCGGGTCAGCTGAGGTATTCTGCAGTCTCTACAGCAGTAGTTTACATTCTCAGCAGTCAGACAGTTCCCGTTTGAAGAATTCCTCGGGTTCAGCTTGTGCATGGAGCTGTTTGGCCTTTGTGTCGAGGTGGGAGAGGGGATCTTATTTCCTTTCCCGAAATTTTCATGAAAAACAGAAGGCTTCAGATATTTCGCATCAGCACGGGTGCTGGTTATTTTTCTTGCCATTCCTTAGTAATTAGCGCTGGACTGCTCTATGAAATGTGACTCATGTTGAAGCACTATAGCATTTTTTGAATGGGATGCAGATTAGTGGCCCTTCAGACTTGTGCTCACACAGTGCTGAACCGAACACTTTCGTTCTTCATTGTTTTTTCAGCTGAGCAGCATGTCGGCCTTCTTCCTGTCTGTGAGCGACTTTTGAGAGGCTAGCTAGGAAAGAAGTTCACGACAGAACGAAGGGCTAATGCTCAATGCCCTCCAGCTACTTTCATTGTTATCACACATATTGTATAAGACACATGCTTATTTGATTTAGTACAATATCTGTCTGTCTGTCTATCTTTCTGTCTGTCACACTCAAACAAACACATAGCATTTTCATGAGATGGAATAAAAATGACATATACTGTATCATATTTATGTATAGATATGTCCAGAATACTTCTGATAACTGTCTCTGTGCTGTCATACAGGGGGACATCCAGCAGCTTCTTTTGGTGGCGGACCCTCGTGCAGCCTACGACTACTGTGAACACTACAGCCCTGACTGTGAAACCCCCCACCAGGACACACCACAGGCCCAGGAACCCGAGGAGGAGGTCAGTATGTGTCTGGATCTGTGTGGTTTTGTGATGATGTATTGATGGATTATATACGGTCTACACCCAGAACTCCTGTCTGGGACTTTCTTAGACCTGGATTCAAAAACATTGCCAAAAATAAAATCGGAATTATTAATATGTATTTAGTAGGGATGTGCACACGTAATTGCCTAGTTGGGTTTTTGTTCTAGTCAACTAGTAAAAACATTGTTCAAACTTTTCAAATTGTTTTTCGTTGGTGATTTTTTTTTCTCATATCCATATTTACATACATATAAAATACTTTCCCAATGAAACGCACATCTAAATATCACATCTATATGTCATAATTGCATTAGCTGGCGCTGTGGACATTTAACGTCATGGTAATGAGAGGTGATGATAGCATGACCTATAAGCACAGCCAGGTGTGGCAATATGTTTTTATTGGCATTTTTGGAGGAATGGTCATACTTTGTAGTATCATGCATCTCATTGATTAGAATCTGATTTTATAGTGGAAAGAAAATGTGAAACAAGTAAAAGTTTTTAAAATTTATTTTTAAATAATGATATGTATTATTTTTATTATTTTATTATTTTTTTTTTGAAAAATGGCTTATTTTAAAACTTACTTGTGATGTAACAGCTATTAAACAAAACCACACATACTTGTCATACTAATGTTAATATTCCTTTTTTGTGTGTGTGTGTGTGTGTGTTAGATTACTCAACTAAAATATATTTGAAATGTCAATACCTATTATTTAGTGTGTTATTGTGGTAGAACATATTTTATTAGAGCTGTTGGTCTGTACAAACTGTCCTTATGATATCTATTGTGAATCACAAGTGTGATCTAGAGGGATTAATTCATCCTGCTAATCCCAAATTGAAACAGTGCGGTTTGTCTGGTTTTCGATATTTAGCTTTTTCAGTGCATCATTGTTTTCCAATAATATTTCACTGAATAGCCAATGAGCTCACGGTGGAAACTATTTTTCCCCCTGCCACAGAGTCTGAGCCCACTTTTGAGTGGCGTGGAAATATATTTTTCTCTAATGACTCCTGCATGCTTGCTAGGAAAGTCTAGTTTCTCTCTCCACAGCTAGCTCTGGAATACCTGGAAAAGTTATGTCTCTCAGCTGTTAAAGAACTCCTGATTGTAACATGATGATAAATCACAGTAACTGCTGCTTGGGGTATTGAGAACTACGCTACAACAGGGGATGGAAAATATAGCTTCATGTATCGTGGAGAACGCCAGAGCAAAACCAATGGACAAATTGGTAAATTAATACAGAGTGGTAAAAATAAATGACATAACTATTCAGTCAGCTTTTTAAAAAACAGATGATATATAGCTTTATAATCTGTGTTAAATTACTAAATGCTATAACTCATCCCAGCATCAGCAATCTAACATCTATATCTATTAGGAAGAGCAGAGAACTTTGGACAGAGGTCCGTTCTTTTCCCCTGCAAGGAGCTCCCCTGCACCGTACCAAATGCTTTAAGACACATGTGGGAAAAGGGGACGCGATTTAAATGGCCTAGGACGATATTTATGCCTTTCATCCAGCTCGCTGGCTGCAGCCATGGCAGGCTCCAAGCCTGGCAAGACCCTTTAATACCGTAAACTGACTCGCAGCTGGATATTTCTTCCTTTTCGCTTCTTTTCTGCAGCCAATGGAACGCAGCCAGTCCACCAGGCCTCAGTTCTTTTTTTCCTGTTATTTTTATTAGCTCAGCTGATGCGCTGGGACTTAAATTCATCCATCTTTGATGGACAAAGGCACATCACAGAATGCCTGTTATCTTAATGTACTTACTGTACCTCACCTTATGCTCGTGCACCTTATTACAATCATAGAGGAAAATAATCTCAGATTTGGAAGCGTGTGTTTATAATTGCTTGTTTATAAGTGTCTTTTAATTATTGGGAAGGACAATAGCTCTTTGTTGAATTGCTAAATTGACTGCAATTTAAGTGCATTAACAATTTTCAAATAGTTTTGTGTGCAAGTGGCTTGGGAGTGTTATATTTAATGAGTACATTTTATGAGAAGCATAATTATCCAATAAATTAATTATGAATTGCATCATAGCATATGTGACATACGCACTGTGAATTATACCATGTGCACTGTTTAAGTTTACACAACAAAATGAAACAGAACAAAAAACAGAACAAATCTTTTACATGAACACTGCGTTCATGTCATGTCTAAGAGGTGGCCAGTGCTTATTAACTATAAACACATGCCTGTGACTGCACAGTCTGTTTTGATGTGCCAAATTGCTCCTCAGCAATTTTAAACTGCCTAATGATGGACTATATTGCATAGTCTCATTATCTACTTTTAATACCTGAAGGTATTAAAGGTGGAGTAAGTACATTTTGAAAAACACTGTTTGGAAGTTTGTCAGGCCGACACCAACAACAAATGTGTAACCAATCAGTATTAGGGGGCGTATGACGGTCGAGGAGACAGAACGAGCAAGCGGAAGATTTGAAGAAAAACCGCAGGAAGTGAGATGAGACACAATACAAAAGAGCTCAAAAGAATATCACTGGAATGAAAGATTTTGACTGCTTTGATTCCGCTTCACATGTGAGTAACACTGGGTTTTGATTGTCTGGAGCTGCTGTGCTGTTGGCGACTAACAACGAACACTTTGTATTTACTCTTGTGTACTGTGCATTCATTTTTTGTGCTTCCTTTTCGTTCGTTCCACATCTGCGCTTTATTTTTCGCGGAGCATTTTGTTGTGCGTCAGCTGTGATAAACAGACATCCACTGTCGCATTGCGTGTGTAACAGTGGCTAGATAGTGAGAGTTGTGCAGGTAAACCACTGCGCACTAACAAATGCTAGAGAATGTGCTGTTTAACGTCATTGTTAGTGCACTCGCTTCACCTGCCAGCAGCGATCGGGCCGGGGTTCGAGACTCGGAGCAGGGTGGTTAGGATTGGAGGGTGAGTTTTGGAGGCGGAGCAATGAAGAGAGGGGTGGGTTTGTTTGGGTTAAATTCAGATATCAACAATGTCCAACAGCGTTTTTGAAAATCTACTTATGCCACCTTTAAAGTGGATTTTTAAGTTTTGAAGAGGTATTTTCACAAGCATACTTTGCACTGTTTATCTGTCTCTTTTTTTCTAATTTTATTGTACTGTTAATCATTGCTTACTTTGGGCAAAAATTTAATGCTTGCCTTATTCATGAAACATGATTTGTATGTAAACTGTTGAAGTGAATTTGATTGGATGATGTATATACAAATGGATTCATGGAGAAATTCATTCAGCTCATGTTTCATGTGTGTTTTTGTACAATAAAATGCTTTGGATAAAAAAATAAAAAATCAACTGTTGAATGATAAGGATAAAAATAACTTACTCATGACTCAAGTGTCATGTAAGACATCAAATCAATCTAAGAATTTGACATTATCAAATTGATTTGTTGTTTTAAACAGATGGGGAAGATACATTTTTGAACTACAAAAGATTTATGTAGTTCACTTATCACCCATCATGTCAATGGCATACACAAGCACATTTTGCATGATTTAAATTCTTATCAATTTGTATTTTGTGTGATATGCCATTAATATATCATACAATGCATCTTCCCTTTAGTATACAGTGACCCCAAAAAGTATTTGAACACTTAAGCTACACTTGAATGATGTATGAACATTGCATTATGTAGCAAAAAAAAAAAAAAAAAAAAAAAAAAAAAAAATATATATATATATATATATATATATATATATATTAATAAAGTTTATTTTAAAGAAATATTGTGCAAACATTTTTCAAGCAAAAAAAAAAATTAACAAAAAAAAAAAAAAGGTTAAAAATGGCAAAACAATAGATATATTGTTGAAAATTATGGCTACTGCAAAAATAATTGCCCTTTGATTTGATATTTTGTCTGTGAAGTTTACACATTTTTTTGTACATCAGGTATTCAAAATGTGTTCAAACATGTTTTGAGGCCTCTATACCATATATAGGGACTTTAATCTTGAGACCTGAATCTTTCTTTCTAACATGCATCCATCTCTCTCTCAGTACAATCCTGAATACACGGATTATAATGAGTTCTATGACTACACAGAGGAAGTGACTCCCACTGAAAATCCCACTGACAACGTCCATACCGAGACCAAGGTAAACACTCACATCTGTATGGCCCAGGTGAATGTCAATCACTGTGGGAATTTCTTCAGCCCACTTTCACACTGTGTGGTCTCTGATTTATAACCCTCCACTATTCTGTTGCCCTCATTTGCCTTTCTCTTTTCTCACATACCATCACTTTTATTCATACATTCACTCAAATACAGAGTCCAAATGTAAACTGCACGTATTATTGAGAAAATATTGACCTGTTTTACTGTTTTATATTGTGTTTTATCAAAAATAATCCTACTGTCAAAGAGACAAAATAAATGTAGCTGTTTTTTCTTGACATATTAGAAAAGCAACACAAATCATTCTATCCTATATCAATTTCTGATGACAAATGTTACACTGAGGTAAAAGTCAAAAGTACTAGATTTTTTCATTTGTGGACAGTTTGATTTCTTTCAGAGTGATTTAAACCATCTATTATGTTGCAGTTTGTAATAAAGTTACCGGCCAGCTGTTGAAATTTATTTACTTGACAAATCCAACTTTTACTTGCAGTTGAACACTGTTCATATTTCAAATTCAGAAATAAACAACTAAGAATAAGCGGTTGTTTTAAAAATTAAGAATAAATGAACATTCACATCTCAAGATTATATTTTTTCTTCATTCAGACTGATATGAATCTCTTGTATGATGTTTACTCTTAGCCCAGCACTGTTGACACGGGCGATTATGTTGAGCAGGACTATGCCACTGAAGCCCCTTCCGTTTACATTCCAGAGGTAAAGATCTGCATGCTCCTACATTTTATTTTCCATTGTGATTCTATTCAAATATCCTTCTTTTGGTGAAGGTGATGAAATCGGATTTGCTGACATTAGAAAACAATTTTGCACCTTATTATCTGGTAAATTAAAGCAATTGCTACATTATAGATCATATTGTTACTAAACTATGAGTGAAAAATAGAAAATCATCTGAGATGCCAACTCTACGTGAGGTCATTCATTTTGGTTTGTCTTAACTGACTGGTTGTACCTCAGTCTGATTTTTATGGGTACACAATCAAATAAAAATCTCTGTTCCATTTAATGGTTATGTTTAACTGAAAGTAGTGAAATCAGTACATTTTCCTTATTCATGTTATTTCCAAATTTTGATTATTCTGTCACAGTCTGTTCTAAAACTTTACAAAAATGAAGACTAAATGAGGAACATCCAGCTTTAACTAGAACAGCATGTCTTGCATTTAGCGATGGCCAAATGTCTGCTTCAAATGATACACCTACATGGGCTGACGCAGCCCCATAAAGCACTCCTGGTATACAATACAAAGGCAGGGGATTAACTGGAGAAATGTTAACTCCTTTTGTTCAATGCATTAAGGCCCTTGGTTGAGGAAAACTGTCATACTTGAAGCCAAAATAGCTTTCCAGTAAAAAAGCCAAATGGTCTCATTCTTAGTGGAAGGCACAGAAGGTACAGATGAGACATCAGTACAGCATTATCACATCATAAGATAGTGTGGTTTGTAAATTTTATTAATCAAACTGTTTCAGATTTTTTTTTTTTTTTTTTGATAATCTTTTAAAATGATTTTATAAATATACTAACAATCATACATAAACATTTATCAAGGATTTTTATTTGGAATTGTTTTAGTTTCTATTCACTGCAGTGGCAAAAATATTGAATGTTATTAGTTGTTTTTCATGTATGGATTCACAAAGAGTTTGGTCACTTTGGTCACTTTGCCATATACTTTGGTCTTCATCTATTTTTATATACTATATTATATTATATTATATTATCATGTTATATTATATGGAGCTAAACTCTGTAGGATAGTGACCCTCTATGAGCAGGATTGGACAGTTCTGGTCAGGACCAAAATCATCCCATTTAAAATTATGTTTGCCAGTGGAGTTTCACCTGTAGAGCCTCATTAAAGGAGTTTATTAGTTTAATTTGGTGTCTGCATTGACTATCTTCCTTGTTTCCTTCATTCGCTGACCTCCTGCCTCCCCTGGCTGGGCAGAATCCTTCACCAAAAGAGGAAATAGTAGACGACTACATTGCAGGGATAGAAGAAGTTGGAGTGGATCCCACCATTGCCACCAATGAGAATGTGGAAATTGTGGAGTCCAAAAACACTAATGCCGCCGAAACCCAGGACTTTAAAGAATACGACATTAATGAATATGATGCAAAAGTATTAGATCCCAGCAATTATGACGATTCATTCTATGAATACAATACTAATACTAATGGAGGCAGTCCCACTGGATCAACCTACGAGGAGGAGTTCGGACCAGGCCGGCCTGCGGAAACGGAAGTCACAGAGAGTAATGTGAGTTGACTTCTCCCTTCTTTATGCTGGAATCGGGTCAATTGTGTAGCAAGCAATTGTGCTTCTAATGCTCCTAATTACTAGAAATAATGGCTATGTACCTTACTTCATTTCAGTATGTCTGCTGACACAGCAGCACAGGAAAGTCTTTCAATTGTAGCCGTTTTGCTTGTGGTGTGTGGGAAACAGGAAATGAAATGTTAGTTGTGTGATTGCAATGTTGATCTGATATAACTGGAGACTTATTTTCACAGTTTAACACAGACACTTGCACACAAGCACACACTGACCACAGTGGCTTTGTGCCCTTTTGCTTCATTCCTGGAGAGATGTATCATCCTGGTTCAATTTACTGGATGAAGCTTGTGTTAAATGACTGTAAAAGATATTGCCAGTTGACTTACCCTGTGGGTCTTTTAAGTGGACATTAAAGGAAAATATGGAGTTCACACTTAATTTCTAATCATCCTAAATCACAGTCACAGTAGTGTGTTCACCACTTAGCTTTATAGAGTGATGCAGACCATTTTAAGCATTAGCTGTAGTGCTTAATGTACGGTTTTACAGTTGTTTGGTCTACAAGAGTAGTACTTCCTCTGTCATTAAATTTCAGTTTGTTTTGCCTCTGTTGTAGGTTGGTGGTGGCTATGGTGGTGAGAAGGGGCAAAAAGGTGAACCTGCAGTCATTGAGCCGGTAGGTAAACTCTCTACATGAGGCTTTTACGAGTACCAAATGAAATGCAACTACTAATAACACATCATATTTTTTCCCCCTCAATATTGTGTCAGTTCAGAATGTGGTAGGCTGGTAATCATTATATATAAATATTATATGAACCAAAAAAGAATTAAATATTTAAATATTAATATAAATACAAAAATATATATTCAAAAGAATAGCATTTATTTGAAATAGAAATCTTTTGTGACATTATAAATGTTTTTACTGTCACTTTTGATCAATTTGATACAATCCTACTCAATAACAGTATTAAAATCTTACTGACCTCAATGTTTTTGAATGGTTATGTGTATATATATATATATATATATATTAAATGTTTTTTATTATTTATGTTAATACTTTCATGTATTGGAGCTGTAGTCATGCCTCCCACACAATTATTCTTTGTACGGGAACGGGAATATGGTAGTGGTCCAGGAAAGAAGATTTTTACATTAATACTTTCAAATGTCAACGTATTATTCATCAGATTCTGACAGCTGTTGCATCATTCACTTTTCTTGAATAGTGGAAAAAAGGAGATTGCTTCAGTTGAACTAATGAGCCACATCTTTGGGTTCCTTCTCTTCGTTCTTCACTGATTTTCTTTTTATTTCTGCGCTGCTCAAACTGTGAGATTTACGGCTTGCCCAGTGTGCTACCGTACTCATGTTTTTCTTCCTCTCTCTTCTTCAATTCTTTTCAGGGGATGCTTGTAGAGGGACCCCCAGGACCACCAGGGCCCGCCGTGAGTATCACCTTTTTCCACACTCTTTTCACTCATGGAGAAACACCGTAGGAAAAAACACCATTATGGAAAATGTCAGCATAGAGTTGCCGTGAGTGTTTCTGTGTGTGTTAACTTGGCTTTTGACATTTTACATGTGTTTTTGTTAGGGCCTCCCCGGCACTCCAGGTATACAAGGCTCCCCGGGCCTCCACGGAGATCCTGGTGAAAGAGTAAGTTGACGTTTCTCGAAAAAACATCCCTCATCTGTGTTACTATCTCATAATGCTTTTTGTGTTGTTAAAACATCTCATTCATGTAGATACACCAGTTATATGTAACAGTAGCCCTGGCAGAACTTTTCACAGCCCTTTTTCACTTTATTAGAGAAGTTTGTAGTTTTTGACTTTCACATAAAGACAATGGTAAAGTTTACATTGGTCAGAGCTTCGAGAGAATAAGCTAATGACAAGCAGCATGTCATACAGTAACTATGTGAACAAGCAGATGTGTGTATTAAAAAAAACCTGGGAGACCACGTTGAAACCAGATCTGCCTATAAATCCTCACACTAATAACACTTCCAGAGGAGCAGCAGACCTTATAACCTCTCATACACATTAACACATACTCATTCTCCCATTGATCCTTATGTCTGGTGCTGTTCGCACTGTTTTTCAGGATTGTAAATTCACTATGTTGATTATTGCACAGAAAATAGCTGTCCTCCATACAAACAAACAGCTGGAATTTTTTCCTCTTTACGGTGTGGAGTTTGGCCTCCTCTTCTCCACCTCCCGCAGAGTTAACCCTTCCAATGCATTCTGGGAAAGACACTCCCACCTTCACTGTCCTGCATCTCCCAGCACAAAGACATTTTTGTCCATGAGCGAAAGCGATTTCCCAGTCTCACTTTGATGTCCATCAGTTCCTCCTCATATGAAGCCAAACTCTGTAGCCGAAAATACATAATTAACAATGATGGCCACTTCCATTGATGGCCTGACTCTTTTACACCACACATTCTCCTTGCTATAAATACAGAAGCACATGTGTGCTTAAGTGTCAGTGTATATGTTACATAGAAGAGACATTTGCCCAGCCTTCACAATACACACACGCACTCGCACAATTACACCGTCATATGGGAACAATTTAAAGAGAGCCATCTACAAGAGGAGCGTGACATGCCTGCTAAAGATTTCTTTTCGCAAAACTACCCTAGCAGCATTCATATGTGTGCATGCGTTATAGTCCTCCCCACTTTCCTTGTGGGGTGTCAGTTTCATTACGAGCACACACACAAATAAACACCACAATGAAAGGAACTATAAACAACACAAAACATACATAAACCTCTGTATAAATATAAAGCGAAATAAACCTAAGTGTATTTTTATCGGATAATGACTGGGCTTTAGCACATTAGCTATTTTTGATTTCGGGTGTAAGGAACACTGCGGAAATCTCCTGCAGTTTAGGTGCAATTTGTGAAAGCACCACAGCATTTTTCTCTAAACAGTTCAGTCAAGCTTTTGTGATTTTGTTGAACTGCGTGAACTGTTTAGGGATTTTGAGTAGATTTAGGTTACCTAACCAACAATTTAAATAATCCTACAGTATTTTTCATTTGCTTATGTGTATTTTAAACTTCAAAGAACAGACCGATACTCTTTCCAGGCCTATAGTTTTCTTTTTTGGCCAGCCATTTACACGTTCATTTCCCACATGCTTTATGCCTCATTTCCTTCTGCTCCCCCTCCTTCTTTTCTCTCTCTCTCTCTTCTTCTCGCAGGGTCCTCCTGGTCGTCCGGGTTTGCCAGGCGCAGATGGAGCTCCGGGGCCCTCTGGCACTATCCTCATGTTGCCGGTAAGCTCATCCAACCCATACATTTCCAATGATTCTGATTAAGGAGAATATTTTTCAGGCTTTAATCTTAGAGAAACCACCAAACTTATCTCAGATCAGCTGCAAATGGCCACTTCCTCTAACATTGGACAAATTGCTGTCATTGTAAATGTCCAAGCGAGTTATGAATTGTTATAGCTGTGAAGAGCCCTAACCCCACCCAGTAACCCCACTGCACTCAAGCTACACCCAACCATCTACAGTAACCCTACACAAACTGGCACTTTGCAGCCCAGATGCAAACCCATAATGACAAGACTGAGGAGGCCACTTTATGTTGTAGCAACTCCAGTGGCTCCTCTAAATTCCAACATGCAGTAAAAGTACTGAAATAAACTTGCGATTTCTATGTTTGTGGATGTTTCTCTGACAGTTCCGCGCTGGTGGAGAATCTTCAAAAGGTCCAGTGGTGACGGCACAAGAAGCTCAGGCCCAAGCCATCCTTGCCCAGGCCCGGGTGTGTACCCTTGTTCATGTTGCCTTGAAATATATATATATATATATATATTTTTTTTTTTTTTTTTTTTTTTTTTTTTGCTGAAATGAGCGTTAGGTACAGAGAATGGACTGTATATGAGAAAGTTTAATGTGACTGTTAAAATCAAGACAGATTTATAGTTTTCATAACACTCTATGGTACATGCACCAGTTGCCAGTAACACAACTTAAATACTCTACTGCAGTTAATGTCAGCTTTGCAATATATATACAGTATATATATATATATATATATATATATATATATATATATATATATTTTTATTTTTTTTTTTTTTTTTGATCATTTGTTTTGTCCCTGCAGTTGACTATGAGGGGACCACCTGGTCCAATGGGATTGACAGGACGCTCCGGCCCTGTGGTAAGTGTCCCATCTCTAACTGACATACAGTCAAACCAAAATTTACTCAGACACCTTGAACATTTCATTCATTAATACAGTTTATTCACTATAGTTTAAAAAAATGGTAATAAAATATGACAAGATCTCAGAGTTAAACTGTGTCAGAAAAAAATAATCTTAATTATGTCAGATAACACTTAAGTAAAACATGGTCAGGTCAAAGTGTCTGAATAATTTTTGGTTCCAAATTTTTATCAATTGTACTGGTAGTCCACTGTATGAAGAATTTTTGGGTATAATATGTAACACTTTATTTTGCTATCCCCACTTACATAAATGAACTATAGTGTCCTGCACCCACCAATGTCTGAATAATTTTTGGTTTGACTGTACATAAAATGCTCAATACTTAGGAAAACAATCAAATGATATTAAATTATGCCTTTTCAGCAAAATAAAACAATATTACTAAATTATATTTCTAAATAGAACCACATAATTATTTATACATTTTAACAAAATGTTGTTGTTTTTTTTACCATATATTCATTCATTCATTTATGCAACAAGAAATAAATATATTTCTATAAAGTAAAATATATTTATATAAAAAACATTAATAAAATAAATTGCATGAATGAATGATGTTAGATTAAAAAATGTTTTTAATCAGTTGCCAATGTGTCTTTTACAGTCTGAATCTGGATTTTTGTAAATCCGATTATAGCTTAAATTATTCATGTAGTCCCAATGTAAATGAATTAATTTAACAATTTTACAAACTTTGTAAAAAATATATTGAGCACAATGAACTTAAAGGATTAGTTCACTTTCAATTGAAAATTAGCCCAAGCTTTACTCACCCTCAAGCCATCCTAGGTGTATATGACTTTCTTCTTTCTGATGAACATAATCGGAGAAATATTAATAAATATCCTGACACATCCGAGATTTATAATGGCAGTGAGCGGGACCAATGAGTATGAGCTGAAGAAAGTGCTTCCATCCACATCCATCCATCATAAACGTGTACTCCACACGGCTCCGGGGGGTTAATAAAGGCCTTCTGAAGTGAAGTGATGCGTTTGTGTAAAAAAATATCCATATTTAAACAAGTTATGAAGTAAAATATCTAGCTTCCGCCGGACCGCCTGGCATCGCGTCAGTTACACTTTTTCCGTAAGTTGAATAGGGAAGGCGTAGAACGTAGCGTAAGCTTTGTGAACTGCAAGAGTTTTACGCTTTCTTCGTACGTTGAATACGGAAGGCGGTCTGGCGGAAGCTAGATATTTTACTTCATAACTTGTTTAAATATCCCCTGGAGCCGTGTGGAGTATGTGTATGATGGATGGATCTGGATGGAAGCATTTTTTTGAGCTTCATACTCATTGGTCCCATTCACTGCCATTATTAAGCTCAGATGCATCAGGATATTTATTAATATTTCTGCGATTATGTTCATCAGAAAGAAGAAAGTCATATACACCTAGGATGGCTTAAGGGTGAATAAAGCTTGGGCTAATTTTCACTTGAAAGTGAACTAATCCTTTAAGTTGTGAACAAAAAGTTCAGGAATTGTGATGCTTGTTCAGTTTTAAAACATTTTGTTTATTTATTATTTTTTTGAATGTAGATGAGAAACACACATGAGCCGCCTGCTGCTTAAATAAACATAATCTAAAAGCCAAATGCATGCCAAGATTTACCTTCATGAATGTATCTTTTCTTTTCCCGTATCTTCCTTTTGAACCCAGCTTCCTCTTGTTGACATCATCACACAAACACTGATAGTAACATATGTTACATTCATCTCACTATGATTTATGACCAGAAAATGAGCAGTTCTTGGGTGCTGATGTGCTTTCAGGCTGTGTGCTGTTTATTTTCACGTTCCTTTCTCAAATTTCTTTTGTCATTTTTGTGTTGCTGTATTTCATCCACTTGAGATGAATCATACTAAGAATGCCCACAGAATTTCTCTTATTCTTTTCCACATCTGTCTTCAAATCAAATGCCCATTTAAAAGCAATGGCAGAGGAATGTGTTTAGGTTGCCAGCGTGTGACCCAAACACAGCACATATGATATTGGTGTTTAGAAAGGTGTGTGAGACGTAAAACTCATCTGTGTATGTGTGTGTTTCAGGGTGGTCCTGGTGCACCTGGTGCTAAAGGGGAAAGTGGAGATCCTGGCCCACAGGTGACTATGTCTCTTTAGACTTTAGTGGCATGTTTTAACTACTTTCATTCTTGTAATTAAAATTAACAGTATAGAATCATGATCTGAGTATTCCTGAGACATTTTACCTGATAATTTTTCTAGTGTTTCATATGTACACTACTGTTCAAAAGTTTTTGAAAGAAGTCTCTTATGCTCACCATGGCTGTTTAATTGATCAAACAGTAATATTGTATTATTAGTAATTAAGTATTATTATAATTTAAAATGACTGTTTTCTGTTTTAACACATTTTAAGGTGTATTTTATTCCTGTGATGGAAAAGCTGAATGTTCAGCATCATTACTCCAGTCATGATCCTTCAGAAATCATCCTAATACTGTATGCTGATCAAGATTTATTATTATCAATGTTGAAAACAGTTGCGCTGCTTGATATTTCAGTGCACAGTGACAGACAAAAGAACAGCATTTATTTGAAATAGAAATCTTTTGTAACATTTTAAATGTATTTATTGTCACTTTTCATCAATTTAATGCATTCTTGATGAATAAAAGTGTTTTAAAAATCTTACTGAACCCAAACTGTTGAACGGTAGTGTACTTGTCACCTTGGGTTGAGGGCAATGTGTTATTATACAATAATCACATTACATAATCATATAATTACTTAGCTTTATTATTAATTTAATGTGTTTTCTTAAAAAATATGATTGTAAAGATTGATAATTAAAGGTATATTTAAGGTGCGCTATACATTGTAGGATATATTGTAGCTGTGGAAAGCGTGTGTCATGCTTATCGGAGCGCTTTCAGCCCACTCAAATTATGTTCAAATTAAGTTAAAAACTTCAAAATGCTGTAAAACAAGTAAACCTAAGTGCTTCAGTGGAATCCAGAGATTTTCTCTGCCTTGAAGCCCACAGGTGCAGCCGCCACAAACTTTAAAGCTGTCAAAACAATTAGCTTGCTCTTTTTCGATATATTGCTTATATGTAATTGAATGCAAAATATGTTGGGGGGGATAAACACTTGTGCGCAGTAAAATAGCACTTTCTAGTGTAAAAAACATATGTGCTTGAGAACAGAGTCTCTTTCAGCTGATGGTGAGGAAAAAGTATTGAACTTTAAGTGTTACTTTACATAAAAATAACGCTGTTGGCAAACGTTTTGAAGTAATTATGTTACTTTTTTTTTTTCTTTTCATTTGTCATTTAGTAGACTCTTTCATTACAGAATTTTGTGTGTTTTTTAAGGGACCAAGAGGACTTCAAGGCCCTACTGGATCACCTGGAAAACCAGGCAAGAGGGTAAGAAAAGGAAAAATTTGCTCATGCTGTCATTTAGTCTCTGGTCTGTTACACAACATGACATTAGAGTTGAAAAGGCAAAAAGGTGACATATACATAATACATCTGCAATACTGCTGCTGAAGCACTCTGGCAAAGTGAAGCTGAAAGGCTCTACGCAAGTAGCCCACTGTTCGCTCTCCAACCGTGCACCAGATTTTCCGTGAAACTGTCTGTTTCTATTAGCCTTGACCTTAATTTACCTGTTTCAGCTTAACAGAATGACAGATGTCCGTTGGATTCGCATCCACATCTGCCAGTTTTAGTGCCAAATGTTTCTCAGATTCTCCTTTGACACAGTTTATTCACAGTTTCATTATAAATGAGTCAAATTGCCACAATAACTCAATACTCAAACATGCTGTAGACTCAACACACCTTATTTAGGTTGTCTTTGGGTGTATTCGCTCACTTCACGTCTTCCCCTGTCTCGCGTTGATTCTTGTTTAAAACATATGTTAAACACATTAACCTGCTCGTAGCACATACATAGCATCAGGCTGATGATGCAACCTGGTTTTACAGGGCCGAAATGGAGCCGATGGAGCCAGAGGAATTCCTGGAGAATCAGGAGCCAAGGTAAAATCATCTCTGACTCAAAACCTTCACTTTAATAAAGTTAGCGCTGATTGTGGTTTCGGAACTGCTTCTTCTGTATTGAAAAACAGTAGGGAGTGTTTGTTACTGTGTGTCTGTGATTTAATTATTGATTTTGAATTAATCAGTTAATTTGTACCCGTTAAAAATTATTTAAAAATAATTATAAACAACAATAATAATGCAATTAATGCAACATTTTTTTTCATTTGTATTTATTATAATGAAATTATATGATGATTGATCATTTATTTAAATTAAAAGTTGTTGTAAGATGCTCTAAAATTGTTAATAAATGATAAACAAAAACATCAGTCTGATCATTTGCAGTTTAGGCCTAAAAGAGCTTTCAAATATAATGTATAACGGCTATAATCATTAATTTTAACATTTAATAGAGTTTTTTTTTTTTTAGGTATCTGATACTTGGTAAAAATGAAATAAATTTATAATTACATATACCTCCTTTTTGTTGATAAAGTTTAAAGTATAATTATGTTTATAATGAATAACATTCATGATTACAAATTTTAATTTTACATACAAGAACAGAAATAATTACATTTATAATATTTAATAAGTGCACTAAAACAGTAAACATTTTGCATTGTTAACTTTGTTAAAGGTTTAGTTCACCCAAAAATGACATTTCTGTCATTAATTACTCAACCTCATGTCATTCCACACCCGTAAGAACACAAATTAAGATATTTTAGATGAAATCCGAGCGCTATCTGGCCTCCGATAGACTGCAACACAATTACTACTTTCGAGGCCCAGAAAGTTAGGAAACATCGTTAAAATAGTCAACGTGAATACAGTGGTTCAACCTTAATGTTTTGAAGCGACGAGAATAATTTTTGTGTGCAAAAACAAAACAAAAATAATGACTTTATTTAACATTTTCATCTCTACCCTGTCATTCTCCTACACTGTTTACATTGTATAGACAGTGCGGCTTCTACGTCAGAATGCCGGCTCATTATTTCTTTCTGACATAGAGCCTGCACTGTCTGTACAACGTAAACAGCGTAGGAGAATGACAGGGTAGAGAAGGAATTGTGGAATAAAGTCATTATTTTTGTTATGATTTTGCACACAAAAAGTATTCTTGTCGCTTCATAACATTATGGTTGAGTCTTTAGTACTTTTCTGGACCTTGAATGTGGTAATTACATTGATTTCTATGTAAAAAAAAAAAAAAAAAAAAATTTGGATTTCATCAAAAATATCTTAATTTGTGTTCCGAAGATGAACAAAGGTCTTACGGGTGTGGAATGACATGAGGGTGAGTAATTAATGACAGAAATTTAATGTTTGGGTGAACTAACGCTTTAACTATAACAGCTCTATTGGCAACTATATTTTTATTCTCATTGCGATTACTGTCTAACAGGGGGACCGAGGATTTGACGGGCTTCCTGGCTTACCTGGTGAAAAGGGACACAGAGTAAGTGCCGAGCTATTCTTAAGAAAACCCATACTTAGTTTCTCATCATTGATGTAACAGTTGAAATGAAATCAAATCGTTCTAGACAGCAGAACGCAAGCCTGACCACCACTCGTGAGAAAAATGTCTTTTAATGCTCAATTATCAAACTTCCAGCTTGTCTCAAATAGTGCTTTATAATTATGGGAACCATTCTTGCCTGGTTTCATTTTATCCCTCAGTGGCAGTTTTCCTACAGAAATCTACTGTATTTAGTTAACTCCACTTAAAAATCTTCTTGTCGGCTCCTGCCAAGACCAAGACTTTTACATTATAAATATGTTCCATGTCTGCCGCTGTACTTTTTGTTTAGCGTGTTGACAGTCAAAGTGGCAGGAGAAGTTGACCTCATTATAGTGGCGGGGGGGTTGTTTGGCGTGCTAGCGCTCCTCTGGCAAACGAAGGCTGCCCTTGCTAGGCACAGCAGAGTGTGGCTTGCTTGGCCTGGCCTGGTGTAGTGAAAGAGGCCCGTAGATCACAGCTGTGTATATTTCCAGCCAGAGTGCTGTCCTCCTAATCCTGCCCTGGGTAATTACAGGCCCTGCTATGTTATAGCCTCTTCTTATAGGGATGCAGTCTTATAAATAGTGGTCATGGGCCCTAACAATGCACTGAGCCAAAAGCAGGCAGGCAGGGATGGTAATAATACATTTACTCTTTTTCTCTCTAACTATCATTTCATGTCTTTCGTTTTCTTTTTTAGGGTGAGACAGGTCCCATCGGCCTACCAGGCCCTCCAGGAGAGGATGGACCAAGGGTGCGTTTGTCCAAATGACACACTAATATGTCATTTTTATTTTGATTTGTATGTACTTGCATGAGTGTGTGCAGACACACTGGACTTCAGCGCTG
Organism: Hypophthalmichthys nobilis; assembly: GCA_037950665.1. Taxonomy (NCBI): domain Eukaryota; kingdom Metazoa; phylum Chordata; class Actinopteri; order Cypriniformes; family Xenocyprididae; genus Hypophthalmichthys; species Hypophthalmichthys nobilis. The sequence continues at coordinate 22,136,740 of CM075488.1, forward strand.
TTGGCAAGCGTGTTTGTGCTCTTGTCTGCAGGGCGAGGATGGTGAGATCGGACAGAGGGGAATGCCAGGAGAAAGTGTAAGCATCTTCATTTTGACGTTAACTTTTGTATTCCCTTCTCATGTTTTCCCTTCAAATTATTTTGATATTTTCATGTAAACTAATCAAAGCTTAGTAGGCATAATGATTGAAGCTTTAGCCCTGTTTTTGTATCACACTGTAGGCATTATGACTGTTATCCAATATAATAAAGTAGCTCTGTTAAACTTCTTTCAGAAACATTTAAAAATCCTACTGATGGTACTGTATGTCTCAAAGACAAGTAATATGAGCTTTTTCATGGAGTGTTATCAAGTTTTTTGTGAAATTGTTTGTATAATCCAATTAGGAAAAGTCATGAAGTATCAACTTGATACTATCAATGTTAAGAGATTTTTTTTGGATCTCTCAGAACAGAAAATTAGGGTTAATCACCTCACTTTATGCCTAACTATAATCTCATCCTGAGGTGTGCCCCACCCTGCTCTTTCCACCTCAAACCTCAGTATTTGTTGCTCATTGCTCATTGAGGTAATGGCTCTGTACAGGAAGGGAGCACTGCAGTTTTCTATTTTCTCCCTCTCTCTTTCTTTCTGTTTCTTATGACACACTAATGGTCTCACATATTTCACTTGCTCTTTAACTAAATACTCCATCAGCAGAGATATAACAAATAACAGAATCAGCCCTGAAGAAGTGGAATTTAATTGGAGCAAGTCCCACAGCTGATTTAGTGAACCTTTGAGTTTACAGCAAAAACCCAATTTGCCTTTGTTTCTGTTTTACATAGTTGTTTCTAAACCATTTGGAATGAAGTAATAAAAAGCATATTTAGGGTGTTCTTTCTTAAACCTCATGTTCTGTTCTGACTGTAAAAAATTATAATTAACCTTTATCTTGCCTTCAAATAGTTTTAATATGTTTCTTTGACTTTATCAAAACACAGTGTGCCAGTATTATTGAAGTCTAGATCACAAAGTAGACACTTTAAAAAAAAAAAAAAAAAGTAAAAATCTGACTGACTAAAACTATGACTGAATAAAATATGCATTAAACCAAAATGGGTTACACTTTATTTTGAATGCCCACTTAAGACATTCTACTAGCTATAAGCAACTTTGCAACTACAACTAACTGTCACTGGGTTAGGGTTAGGGTTAGTTAGGGTTAGGGTTAGTATTAGTAGACTGTAGTTTAAGGTTAGGTGTTAAGGTTTGGGTTAGTAGAACAAGTTGACATTGTTGCAAATTACTTATAGTCAGTAGAATGACTGTTAAAATAAAGTGTTAGGAGATATTAAGCTGACAGTCTACTAATACTCTAATGAGAGTTAGTTGACATGTAGTTGCAAAGTTAGTAGTGGACTAAAGTGGAATAAAGTGTTACCCATTGTGTTTCATTGTCTCTCCCACTTTAAAAAAATAGATTAAAATGTATTGTACAAGTATATGACTCATCAGTGATCATTGTTTTAATGACTTTGTAATATAATTATAATCATAAAGTATATATATATATATATCAGAAATGCCTAAACCAAAAAGCCAAAGTTGGTCCATGATTCCTTTTTGATTTTGGCTGACCATGCCATATCTCAAGAGGGGGTAAGAGGGAGTCTTTTTTTAATGTAAATTTGCATATAATGCTGTTAGATATAATGCAACACTTACTGTCAGCCCACAGTCCTCAATCAAGTCTGAATTTGGCTCTTTATAGTAGAAAGCTTGGGCATCTCACATTAATATGGTACTTGTCAGTGTTGGGGCAAGTTACTTTTAAAAATGTAACTAATTGCATTGCTTGGTTACTTTTTATGGAAAGTAATGTGCTACATTAATTTTGCATTACTTTTTCTCACCTGGGCTGGGCTTGCTTGTTTGTTTTTTTTAATAACAACAACAAAAAAGTTTCACACCAAAAATTTCACACCAAATTTCACACCAGAAGTGAAATGAATAAGCCTCAGGCTGAAGGAAATGCGAATTCATGCCTGTACAGTAGAGGGCGCAGCTCAAACAAACCTTTCAGCTGTGCTGCCATTCTAGATTACAGAAGAATAGAACACAGGAAACAAAACCCTATATTCAGCAATTTTTTTTTATTTATTTTTTTTTGGAATACTGAATCTGTTTTTGAGCAAGTCAAATGAGTAAATGCATACTCACATTTAGTCTAGAACTGCAATAACCATCATGTTCACACAGCGCACACACCTCTGCACCTCAATCGCGATTTCTCTCAACATGGGAAAAGGAGAGGTGCTCCATATTCTCTCCATCAAGTGGTCTTTGGCCTGGAAAAGTTTGAAAACCTCTTGTATTCAGTACAATGGTGTAATGAATTCTCATGACATGTTCTTTTTGTTGATCATCAGGGTCCAAGAGGACTGCTGGGCCCCAGAGGATCTCCTGGTACTGCTGGACAGCGTGTATGTACCACCACACTTTCTTAATTACAACTATCCGAAGTATGAAAGTCACAACTAGACACTACTTTTTTACAAATGCAGGGTCTTCCTGGATTGGATGGACCACCTGGCCCTAAAGGAAATATGGTAAGGATTTCCTCTCCCCTTCTTTATCACAGAATAGAGAGCCTCTTCTGAGCTTTAGGCCCCATAAAGGAGTTTCCTGGTTAACTGTCCTTTACTGACAACCTCTGACCTCTCTAAACCATATGTGTTGTCCGGAGCAAGGGTTACATCTAAATAAGGCTATTAGATAAGAGAAACACAGTAGGCCTGGCAGGAGAGAGCTAATGTCACCATTACTGTAGCAGCAGGGGGTGATCTTTGACCTGGAAGTGCTGAAATTAACAAGAAATTAAGTCTGCCACTAAAATATGCAAGACAGGAAGTGTAGAATTCATCTAGGGATACAAGGGCTGTGTTTGAAATCACCCCCTATTCCCTACATTACTCCACTAATATAGTTCACTTGAGGGAGTGAATGAAAACCAGCGAGCGAATTCGGAAACTGAGTGTGCCAGAAGGGCTGCCGATTTGCATAATTTATGCTTGCTAATCAATTAAAAAGGAGTTTATACCTGTAAGATATTACACTGTGCCCACATTGGACCAGCGGTTTGGAAAATGGATGGATGGATAAAAAAAAATGTTTTTTTTTATTTTGAAAATGTGACACTTTGAGCGCTGTTGAGCGGATTCGTAAACACCTCTGATTGGCCTTTGTGTTCACGGCTCATCAGATATGTCTGTGATTGGCTTCAATGATCAACGCTGTAAAAACATTGTAAATAGTCATCAATGACGCTCTTCACCGAGCGCTTACACAGATACACACAGGAGCATTTGAAAGCAGGCGTCTACCATGGACCAGTACGCTGATCGCCTGCTTTCGAACACTTCTGCTCCCACTTTCAAAACGCTTACAAATTCCGTGTGATTTCAAAAGCTGCCGTGCGTTGATCATTCTAGCCAATCACAGACATATCCAATGAGCGCATCAACACAATGGCCAATCAGAGGTGTTTACGAATCCGCTCAATAGCACTCAAAGCGTCACATTTTTTAAATTTCAGTACCAATAGTTACCAAAGTTGATACTTTGCATTGCAAAGTTACTTAAAGTTAGTAAAATGTCTAAAGTGGACCATCAAAATAAAGTGTTACCAAATTATTTAATTGTCTTATTTTAGTAGCTTTTCTTTCACTCATGGTTTCACTACAATGGCCTTTCTTACTATGCATATCCATGTCTCTTCTTCTTCGCCAGTGGTTTAAAGCTTATATAATAGATTTTATTACAGTAGACTGTGCAATTCAAGAAGGAAGGCCAATGGAAAAAAGATGGATTTGCAATTTACATTTGTCTGTTGTTCAACATAGTATTTATGGAGTTTGAGGTACTGGGGCTGTTTTTCATATCTATATAAAATGTCATAGGCTCCCTGGAGCAGTGAAGTGCAGGAATGAAAATAGTGTTGTCTGCTAAAATGTTCCTATTATATGTTGTAACAGGGTCCTCAAGGAGAGCCTGGACCCCCTGGGCAACAGGGTAACACTGGTCCACATGTAGGTATCATTCGGTCGAACACCTCTTGTCAGTCTGCTCTTTTTCTTTTTCTGTCTTTCTCCCAGACAACCCTAAATCACTTCCCACATACCATGAAATCAACTTTTTTTGTGGCTTTTAGCCTTTGTCTGCTAGCTTTTAGGTCATCTATACACCAGTGTACTCCTAAAAGCTGACAAAAACTTTGTGTAGATATACGTATACCTTTCAAAAAATGGGGTCAGTAAGTCTTTTATTCAGCAATTAAAATGAATTTTTATTATAAAAATGTAAAGTTTTCTATTTCAAATATAGTACATACCGTTCTTTCTAACTTTCCATTGATTGTAGAATTATGAAAAAATGTATCATGGTTATTACAAAAATATTAAGCAGCACAACTGTTTTCAACATTGATATTAATAAGAAATGTTTCTTGAGCTGCAAATCAGCATATTAGAATGATTTCTGAAGGATCATGTGACTGAAGACTGGACTAATGATGCTGAAAATGTAGCTTTGACATCTCTTTTGACAATAAATTACATTATAAAATATGTACAATTTTTATGTTTTATGTAACAAACTACTGTTTTAGTAATTCCTTGGTGACTCCAAACTTTTGAACGGTAGTGTAAATGGATCAAAAACATAGATCATTCACGTTATGCTACACAGATTTTTTTTTTTTTTCCAATCAGATGCTCTCTAGAATTGGAAAGTCCCTCCCCTAATACCACCCACAACTGACTAGCAAGTAGCAAATCATGTTCATAGGTGTGATGTATGGTAGCTATAGCCTTTTGGCTAGTTTAAAAGAAAAAAGGAAACCACCCCTTTTTATATCTTTCACCCAATCTTCCTATTTCAATTGGAAATACTTCAACGCAGGAAAGGAAAACACATGTTTAATTATTTAATGGGGTCATTCATTCTCCTGAATTCCCTTTTTCTACTCTTTTTTCACTTGTATTCAGTTAATTGTGTGGCCTGATGAACTGTCATTGAAAGACTTAGACAGAAAAAGCAATAAACTGGTAGATCCATTAATCTAAACCCACATCCAGACTCCATAAGTTTGTAATGGGCCTTATAAATTCACACACTCATGCACAGACACACAAAATAATGTATCCTGTTTGACATTCTTTCTTAGATTTGACTGAGAGGTGCTCAAACAGCTTTTTCCAATCTAAACTTTACTATCAGATTTCCCCTGAAGACTCCATGTTGTACTGTCTGACTTTTGAAATCTTGTCTTGCAGGGTCTGCCTGGTCCTCAAGGCCCGATTGGTCCACCTGGAGAGAAAGTGAGTGAATTAGAGCTGTTCGCCCCAGCAGCCATCGTCTTTGTTATTACAGGCGGCATTTTTCTGCCCTAACCCTATAAACGATTCAACAGACTCCTCGGTTTCCGAGCTGTAGGTTGCCTTCAGATCACTGCTGACTTGAGAAAAACCACATGCACACACACCTCAAGACTCGCTAATGCTTCAACAAGCAAGAGATATGCTTACACACAAAACTGTCATTGGTTAGTCTTTCAGACAAGCATTTTGTCAGGGCTCCTGGAAGGAGGCCAGAGAGTCTGAAATGTGACTCCAGAAGTGGTGGAGTGTTTCCAGACATACCATATGATTAGATCTCTTCCTTACCAAGAGGAAAAAGATGATAATGAAGTGCTTTAGAATTGAACTGCTTATAAAGGTTGCCCAGCGAATCACTTGGGCACACCAGTAATCGCAGCCTTAATTGTGTGTGTTTTTCCTCCCTCTTCTCTTTCTTCCATCTTTTCTCACTTATCCTCTTGCTTTCTTTCTCTCTCATAGGGTCCCAGTGGAAAACAGGGGCTCCATGGGCTGGCTGGGGCTGATGGGCCTCCTGTAAGTGGATTTTTCTTAAATTCATATTCTCCCCTCCCTAATTCTCTACGTTCACATCAAAAATACTTTGCATCATCACACATCATTAGCCATTAACCAGCTTGATGAATATCCTGGATTGAGGGGAATATGTATTTTATTAACACAATTTAGAATTAAAGAATTGGCTCCATTTCAATGCATGCGTTGAAAATTTGATTTGGAATGACAGGGAGTGGAATTTATTGAATTGCAGTTCAGAGAAGTTCAACACAGACAAAAGAGGACTTTCATCAAGATAAGCACAAACAGAGAACTTCTTTGTTTTCACTCTTGTAGCTTGTTTCATGTGGACTCCACTTTAAAGACTTTAAATAAAGCATTCTGGGAAATTAAATATTTTTCTGCTGTGGTCCATGAAATTCTATAGGCCTTTTTATTTAAATATATATTTTGTATTTATAATATTGTCATTGATTATTAATAAATAATATCTAATATGTATAGAATAAAAATGTTTATAGAATAAAAAGTTTCTAAATTATTCGAAATTATTCTTATGTAGTTAATATGTATTGTTAATTTTGGAAGAAATATTTTTAAAATATTGCTAATATTTATTAAAATAACATTCCAATAAACACTAAATATATATATATATATATATATATATATCATGATAATTTTTCCCAGTATTTTTTGATGAATAGAAAGTTCAAAAGTACAGCATTTTTTAACAATATGAATGTTTTACTGTCACTTTTGAGTAGTTCTGATGATCATTTTGATGAATTTAACTTGCTGAATAAAAGTTTATAAAACTCTTACCGACCTCAGACGATGGTGTATGGTGTGTATGATGACATATTTATCATGAGAATTTCAATTTGTAAATGGCAATTAATTCCATTTTAATTCTACTTTCAAATTTCAAATTCCATTTTTTTTTTCCCTTGCTACTTCAGTTTAGGTTCTACACTGGGATACACTGGAACAATCATAACACTGGCATTTTTAATGCTATTCATACTGCATATTACTGTACACTGAACCCACAAGACCATGCCCAGCTGCATTTGCCTCACATTACTTTCAGACTTTGAGTGAAGATGTTTTTGTTTGTAATCCTTGCACAGGGTCATCCTGGGAAAGAGGGTCCTCCCGGGGAGAAAGGAGCAGCTGTGAGTGTATTTTTAGTTTGTCTCTAAATGATTTGTCACTCTGAGTTCCAGTTATTGACCACATTTCAAGTGCAAAACCACTAAACGCCTTTAAGGTGCTATTTTTGCAGCTGTCTGAAAGCTCAGTAAAAAAATTAAAGCCATTTCTCTGTCTCTGTAATAACATCTAATGTGTGGCTCCTTTAGAAGTTTAAAACCTAATTCCCCTCTATTAATCCTGATTGATTTATTGTTATTATATTTACTCTCTTCCTATAGGGCCACCCAGGTCCCCAGGGGTCCATTGGCTATCCCGGCCCCCGAGGTGTGAAGGTAAACAGTCTTGATTTTCGTCATCTTGCTTATTCTTTATTATCAACATTATGTGCTCTTAGTCTATCTATTAGAGCCTCTATTCATTGTTTTCTATCCATTTAGGGTGCCGAGGGCGTTCGTGGCCTGAAGGGCGGCAAAGGCGAGAAGGTAAGCAAATTACCCTGTCCTCTGTCTCCAGCCTCTAAAATGAGGCACACAGATGACAGAGCAATAGCTAAATGGCAATTTCAATGACTATCTGCACCAAAATGGCCTTATCAGTTGTTATGAGTGTGTGGTGTAATGCAAAATCACCTATGACTGGATTCATAAGCAGAAAAAAAAGAAAAAGAAAAAACGATTGCAGAATTGTCTTTATAATATGTGTTTATTATTGTTTTGAATATGTGCAATGGTGTGACTTGATCTGCTTCAGGCTGTATCCTCTGCAGTGGCCACCAAGTGTCAGTGTTTCATTTGGAAAGAGTCAAGACTTTTATGAGTCTAAAATGTATTGTTATTGATGTGTAATAATATGCTCAACATTTAAAATGAAAGAACACTTCTTGAAAGAACATTGTTAAATTAACATTTTGACAATCTTAGATATGATTTAATTACTGTCTAAACTAGCATGAACCAGCAAGTTATACTATGGCCACTAGGTGCCAGCATTTAGCCATTATGTTTTTTTAGTGTATTTGAAAGAAGATTCTTAATAGATCTATCCATCTATCTATCTATCTGTCTGAACTTAAATAAGTTTAGTTTACCCACAAAAATGATAAGTCTGACTGATTTCAGGGAGAAGATGGTTTTCCTGGGTTCAAGGGTGACATGGGCCTCAAGGGTGACAAGGTGAGTAACAACTTTGCTTAATTCATTTCAGTTAAATTTAATTTTAATCAGCACTCATAACCACTCACCTTTTGTTTGAGATGAGTTTTACCCATTTTGTTTGTTATGAAACTAGTATAATCTATTGTTGCTGGTGTTCAGGGAGAGGTTGGTGTTTTGGGTCCCAGAGGAGAAGACGGACCAGAGGGGCCCAAAGGTAAATCAGGTCCCACCGGAGAGGCTGGTCCTATGGGCACGGCAGGAGAGAAGGTCAGTGTAAAAGTCATTTTGTTGAATATAATGGCAAAGTACTTAAAATGACCAGCCCTGGAAAAATCAGCACTAGGGTTTTTGGGGCACTTAAGGAACTGTCAGGGATTAATTATATATGTGTGAATTGAAACCTAAATTTACACTGAACTCATAACTCATAAATTGATTCTGAACTCCGGTTGTAAAGGGCAGCCAAATACACCATTAAAGCACCCATATGTTTTTGCAGTTTGTGCAAATTTATTGTTACTGTATAGCGCCTGATGATTGTTTAGAAACTCCAAATGAAAATGTGCAGACCTAAAGTGTATTCTTATTTCTGTTTTTAGGGAAAACTTGGTGTTCCAGGTTTGCCTGGATACCCAGGAAGACAAGGTCCTAAGGTTAGTGCTGACAAGTTTCATGTTGTGGCTTTATCATCTTTTCAAAAGTTATTTTTGTATATTTTTTTAAAGTATCTATCTCTAGGTCATTATTTACCAACAAAAGCAATCAAACAATTAGACATTAAACTTTAATGAAGCTGTAAAGTTATCATGTATCATAAACAGTGCCACTGTTAGTATTGTTTTGTATTTATATTTCACCAAGCGCTGCATTTGACATGCAAGGCCTGCTTTTCTCTGACAGCCTGTGTTAACAGAGTTAATAGGATAAACTCATTCTCCATGACACTGACTGCTTTATCTCTCAGCCACCCAGCATGCAGGCCTGTGAACAGCCCAAGACTATGTAGACACAGCTTGTGTTGTGAGTTTGTCAGCTTATTCAGTCAGTTCAGCCTGCTAACATTGACAAAATGATCATTTGGTTCAGTCTACAGACAGGTCCACTCATATAGCTTGAAATCCCTGGTATTTATTCATTGAGTTTTATTTTTGAAGGTTTTTTTTTTTTTTTTTTTTTTATGAAATTGCTCCTGTTTTGTTTGAATAACAAGTTATGGAAAGTGAAGTAGTCTACAACCTGCTTTGTCAGCTATTTTGACTCTGGGTTTCTATTTTCCGCTACTGCATATTTTTTTAAGTAATATTTGGCCTGTTCAGGGTTCTGTTCACAGTATGTGAGAAGCTTTTTTCCCTGGAGTGATAAATTGGATTTTTGAGCCCAATGTTTGTTTGTTTTGGGTTTTTTCCCCCCTCTCACTAATATCATAGATGCAAAATATATCAGTATTATATTGCTGATCAACTGATATTAAAGATCATTTCATTAATCAATATTGGTTGATATTAGATATTAAATTGTTCTTTTCATATTGTTTATTTTTACATAGATTACCTTTTCTGTCATCTAACATTCACTTAAAGGATTAGTTCACTTTCAAATGAAAATAACCCCAAGCTTCACTCACCCTCAAGCCATCCTAGGTGTATATGACTTTCTTCTTTCTGATTAACTCAATCGGAGAAATATTAATAAATATCCTGATGCATCCAAGCTTTATAATGGCAGTGAGCGATACCAACGAGCTGAAAAAAGTGCTTCCATCCATCATAAACATACTTCACATGGCTCCGGGGGGTTAATTAAGTCTTTCTGAAGTGAAGCAATGCGTTTGTGTAAAAAAAAAAAAAAATCCATATTAAATTAATATCCATAATAATAAATAAAATAATAAAATAATAAAAATGAATAATAAAAATAATAAAAATATATCCATATTAAATTAATATCCATATTAAAAAAACATCCAAATATCCGCTCACTGCTGTTATAAAGCTTGGATACATCAGGATATTTATTAATATATCTCCGATTGTGTTCATCATAAAGAAGAACGTCATATACACCTAGGATGGCTTGAGGGTGAGTGAAGCTTGGGATAATTTTCATTTGAAAGTGAACTAATCCTTTAAAGTTAATTTTTAAAACACTGACAATTTGATAATATTTATAATAATATTTGTATTATTTATATCCTTAGTAAAATCCTTAGTAAATCTCAAAATCAATATCCATTTTCATGCTGTAAATTATAATGTCCTGATGATAAATTCGGTCAGATGGCTCAGCCTGTTGCGATTGGTCTACCGTTTACAGTGCGTGTCAGAAACGAAACACTCATTACCATATCTGAATTTCAGCTGCAAAAGCATCCTCAGCACTCGTTTACACAGTGATATGAACAGAAACAATGACGTCGGTTTTACCATATCAATTTGAGCCAGAGTCCTCATCCTGTGGAAGTGCATCAAAGTGGATTTGCTTTCGCAGCACAGAAAACAATGCCTTCTTGACATATCGACAACACAAATCAAACTTTTTGAGGCCTCAGCTACAACTACAGCATTTGAGGGCGGGTCAAAGTAGATGTTGTTCGCGGGCAGCCAATGAAGACCGTTAGGCTGGCATTATGCAAATTTGTTACAAACCTACGTAGGTTCATGCTTGAAGTTTAAAATGATATATTAGATATCTTATTACATCAATTGGAAAATGTTAAACGCATGGTGAAGCTGGAGCATAGTAATTAGCATTGACTTTCAGTTGGGATGGGAAATTGCTGTTGGTCCGCTCCACTCACATCCCCCTCAGTCAAACCTTAGTGTTCCATTTTTTGTATGTGTGTATTTGCAGTTGTCTGTTTGATTTGCTCCATTATCTTGTGCAGGCGACCATCATGTGGAGTAAATTACTGATGCGTATCCATTGTGCATGGGCCGCTTCCCCTTCTTTGCCTGCCAAAATAATTCGACCTTCAATTTCATCTCCTGTCCTTGTGCTAACAAGCGCACGCCGCTCATGTTTATCAACTCCAAAAGCTTGCCCTCTGAGTATCATTCACATAACGTTAGCATTAGCAGTAATGTTGTTGAATTATTCCTCAAGGACATCCTCTGTGTCAACACTGCTTCACTTTTGCTCAAAGACCAAAGTTTTTTTGGCATGTTTAAATGGTTGGAACGAATATTGGATACTTCTGAAGTGAAGTGAGTGTGTCATTTACGTTGTGTAGCTGAAATCTACTCCCCTCAATGTGTCTAATAATCTGTCTCCATTTACAGGGCTCTACTGGTTTCCCTGGCTTCCCTGGAGCCAATGGTGAGAAGGGAGGAAGGGTACGTATGAGGTCTATTTTTTATTTTAATATAAAATTAGATTTCTTTTAGCATGCTACAGCCTGATCAGAGCCATTTCTATCGTACTTCTCTGGTTCTGATTACAAACAACCTATACCGGAAGTTGATTAGTCTTAGAACTCACAGTTATTGTAATGTTAGGGTTGTAATCTTATAGGTTGGTTTTGTTTCTTAGGGTATCGCTGGTAAAGCAGGTCCAAGAGGACAAAGAGGTCCAACGGTATGTAAATGAACAAGTTTGAATCTTTTCAGTAGAAAAGAACACTTTTGTCCACATGCACTAATGATGCACAAGGCTTATCGCTAATAACTTTTGGTCTCTTGCTTTCAGGGACCCCGTGGTGGAAGAGGTGCCAGAGGTCCAACAGGAAAACCTGGACCAAAGGTCAGGCTTCATCAGTCCTGATTCAGCTAACTCAAAAAGTGAATGCTATTTGCGAATGCTTTCTTGTAACGGGCACCTTTGTTTCTGTTTTTAGGGAACATCAGGAAATGATGGACCATCTGGTGGCCCAGGAGAGAGGGTAAGTAATGGTTGAGTTATTTCTCCAGTTCAGTTGTATTAATCGACTACTTACATCTCCCTTAATTTTTTTTTCCATGTTTTAGGGACCCCAAGGACCTCAGGGCCCTGTTGGATTACCAGGCCCTAAAGGCCCACCTGTATGTGGTTTCGTCAATTTCATATGCTTTTGAGTTATTCTACTAGCTATTCTACTCTTTGACTCACATTAAGATGGAAGTCCATTTCTGCCACTTATGAAAATAAATCATGCTTTGGTAAATCATAATTCACATAAATTACATTTTATGTCATAGTTATGGCATTAAGATTCCTAATTATGACATAATTTTATCTTTTTAATCTCATAATTATGACTTGTCTCATAATTTCAACTTTTATGTCATAATTATGAATTTATATCATTATTATGATTTACTAAAACATTGCTGTTGTTTTTTCTTATGTGGCCAAAATAGACATCCATACATTAGACTGTCTATTCATTCATTCATTAACCATTTCAGTCTTATCCGGTGTATGGTGATTCTATGGACCATCTCTTGCCCATGCGAGAGACTGTCCGTGAATTTTCTTGGCAATTATTTTTCCAGGGTCTTTCTCCAACCCTCCCATTATATTGCTTGGGGCTCACAAACGCATTCACACCTATTAGCAATTTAGTACCTCAAGTTCACCTATACTGCATGTTTTTGGATTGTGGGTGAAACGGGAGCATCCAGAGGAAACCCATGTAGGCACAGGGAGAACATGCAAACTCCACACAGAAAGGACTCCTGGCTCAGCTTGGCTAGACTGTCTATACTCTAGCTGAAATAACATGTCTAACTATAACAGTTAAACCACAAAACCTGAAAGAATGTTAACCACAAGTCTATTATGTAATAATCCATGTTTTAATCTCAGTTTCAATTTTGTAATGCCCTCAGGGGCCTGCTGGAAAGGACGGATTGCCTGGTCACCCTGGACAGCGAGGAGAGACTGTGAGTATAATTTTGTCTTCATAAGTGTTTTCTGTCTCTGGAGTAAAGAGGAAGAAATGTTGTGGATAGTGTTTTTATGGTGTATTACCTTTTAGCTGCCGACAGTGTCAAGGCTCTACCCTGTTCTTGGCAGGTCTATCTATCGGTCTGTTTCTAATTAAGAATGTCCGAGAGATGGACTGCTAAAAAGAGAAACTCATTTTATATTGAATGTCTCTCCTCAAGATAAAAACACTGCACTTGGCTTTCAATGATATAGGGAAAGAAGTGGATGTAATGGAAAAAATAGAAAGGAAAAAAAAAAGAAAGGTGTTGCTGACATTTCAGAGACTGGATTTGTACAGTTTAGTCATATTTACATAAAGTTTATAATCAATCAGATTTTTCTTTGCTCCAAGATTGCTTCCACACATGTGATAATTAGGATAAATTGCATTTACTCTCTCACAATGACTATGATTATTCTCACCACAGGGTTTTCAAGGAAAGACTGGACCTCCTGGACCTGGAGGTGTTGTTGGCCCACAGGTGAGCTTTAGCAGTTATTGTTTTATATAAGCAGGAAAAAAATACCAACACATTTCTCTAATACAACATCTCCTGAAGTTAGCAAGAAGTATAATTAAATAACTATTTAAATTGGAATTTGAAAGGGCTCTACTGGAGAAACCGGTCCTGTTGGAGAGAGAGGACATCCTGGATCACCAGGGCCCCCTGGAGAGCAAGGTCTTCCTGGAGCTGCTGGCAAAGAAGGTGGAAAGGTATGGTTTGCTAAACACGTTCACTTCAGATCATTCAAGGGTAATAATTAGGAAGGATTCACACAATTTTCAGTCCAATTTCATAATGTGTAGCTGGCAGAAAATGCCTACAAAAAGCAGCTGTGAGGTTGGCGTTTTTAAGTTAGAGGACTAAATCTCATTGTCTCTGTCCTTGAAGGGTGATCCAGGTCCTCAGGGGGTTTCTGGGAAACCCGGACCTGCCGGATTGAAAGGGTTCCCAGGACAAAGGGGGCTTCCTGGCGCAGCGGTAAGAACAAACGAGTTAATGTCATGTGCCCCACCAAATGGCCATTTGCTGCTTAACCGCCTGCTGTTCATGCAAATGCTTACACTGGATGAATGCCTCAGGAAAGGGTACAGTCCTAACTATAAGACTGAGGCTTATGGAGATTAACTGAAATATTTAACATGCATTAAGACATTCAGTAAGTTTTTGAAACACATCTTGCATAGAAATTCCACTGTATTGCAGTCCACAATAATATAATATGTAAACGGATGATTTTAATTTCATATAGACTTTCATGCACAAAGCCAAAAATGTATTGGAAAGAAATACTTGTGTACCAACATAATCTCTTGATGCAGATGCATTTTAGTCAAAGAGTTCATTTTTAAAGTGTTTCAAATATCTAGTGAGATTCTGGCCGCTTCAGAACACCAAAAGTGCATGAGGTGCTTAAATGATATATTTCACTGTCCTAATGAAAAATGCTAACATTTATCTCACATTCAGTCAGTTTCAGAGATTTAGTTTCACATTTTTTATTGTCTCTCTGATGTGGTACTCTGTGGGCCTGTAAATGACTTTTGCATAACAAACTGCCTCAGTCGGGCAACTCAAAAGAAATGTATATCATAGGGACTTTGGATACTAGTTTTTCTTCATTAAGAGTATTTAAACTGTGGGACAGAATATAATCCAAAATTTTCGTTTTTCGTTTATGAAATAGCATCTGCCTTCTTGATAAATTTCAGTCTCCACTAGTTGTATATTTCATGACTCAATTGTTGCTGAAAGTCACATTTGAAACATAAAGCCAGTATGATTTCAATAAACAACAGTTGAATTTGCCATCACTTGTTGTTTTGATGTTCACTTTTAGCTGGTTCATATGTTTTTCATGACTCAGATTATGACTTGATGGGAGGAGAGTGACATGTCATTGGCGTCACATAACAATGCACTGCCAGCGCTTGGTTTCTGATGTAGGAAATAGGGAGATTGCCAGTTTAATAAACACTCTGGGCTGTATTTCTTAGAGACATGTAGTACAAACATCTGCCATATATTGGCACAAACACATTCAAGCACACAGAGAAACTCAGATGCCACTTTGACAGATTCTGAAGTACAGCATTCATTAGAGAATTAAACCTCACTCTCTCTCTTCCTCTTTCACAGGGTCCATCTGGTCTGAAGGGAGGCGAGGGTCCACAGGGCCCACCTGGCCCCATTGTAAGTACCTGTGTTACCATGGAAACTCTGTCACTGCAAACGATCAATCTGCAAGCTTTGCCTCTATTAGTGAAGTGACATCAGGCAAATTCTGGACCAGGCACAGTCAGCAGGTGGTGAATTTAATGACCAGTAATGTTGTCACTGTGAGCCCACTTTGGTGTGTGATCTGATCCCACGCAGTCTGATCACGCTGAATGAGTCAGGCCTAATCAGTAAGACCGCCACTTTGTTAGTAATTGCATTTGAATCATACATGAAATATGATCAGAGATTCAGACCTATAGTCATTACCGTGGATACTGTATGTGCATGTGCTCTCTGTGAAGTGCATATTAATGCATCTTGGCAGGATATTGATGAAAAATATAATACGTTTATAATACGTTTATAATACGCTTTGTGTCGGAATATTGGACCAATGTATTAGGCCTTGCTATGTAAATGCAGCCTAAGCCTAATGTAGACCTGTTGCTGTATATAGTGGTGTTAATATATAATACAATACAATAAAAATAATAATATAATACAAAAAAAATAATATTAAAAAAGAAAGAGAAAAATATTTCTTTAAAAAAAATGTTTAAA
Organism: Hypophthalmichthys nobilis; assembly: GCA_037950665.1. NCBI lineage: Eukaryota > Metazoa > Chordata > Actinopteri > Cypriniformes > Xenocyprididae > Hypophthalmichthys > Hypophthalmichthys nobilis. Next base: position 22,152,655 of record CM075488.1, read on the forward strand.
GAACTTATTTGAGAAATATTTTACATTATTATTTATTGTTATTATTATTATTATTATTAAAATGAATATTATTATTATTAATATTTAAAATCTGATATTAAGTGTAATATATACTGTATACTGTGTGTATATATATATATATATATATATATATATAAACACATATATTAAGTGGTTTTATTAGCTGCAGTCTGTAAGTTTTGCCTCTTTGTCGCCATCTCTGTTTGAAACCTGCAATTGCAGTTATTTATGGAATTATCATCTTTATGCGAGTTGTGCATCGGCACAGCTCCTCAGTGCAGATGAATCTAATGTTTGCTGTCAGTCACCACATCGGTGTAGATACTGTACTTCGGAATCACAGACTCTACGTCTTGGAAGTATGACTAAAATAAGAATTTTCACTGGAAAATGTCATCTGAACAATAAGTAACATGTCTAATGTCACTTTTGTTCTGACTAACTGAGAAAAAAAGCATTACAATAAATCGCCAATGTTGATTAAATCTAACAATTGCTTAGCTCGAATCATGTCAAACCATGCAAATTATTATTACTGTTATACTTTGTTCTCAAATTGTTAATGTTAACAACATCAGCATTGCATGACTACGTGTTTTAGTGTGTATTAGCGTTACATGTAGATTTCAATTTCTGTAGCCACTCCGCAGTCCAAAGTCTTTTGCTTTTGACTATGGGTGAATCTCCCCCTGTCACTTACTGATAATTATCATTTGGACCTTTCTGGATTACAATCCGCCATCAAAATGATAAGTTTAATTATTGCAGCTGCTGTGAGAAAAGGCTATAAATGATCCGCCACCTGCAGCATCCTCCACATGCCATATAACCTACACTAGCTGGGACTCGTTCTTTATGTAAACAGACGTGACATAATGACGCAAAGACAAACGGCTGCATGCTCGAATTTCCCGCGGAAACCTACCAGCACCACCCGAATTATAAAACATTATTACAAGCTTACCATTGTGAATTGGGCTAAGGTCAGGAGATTGTGGTTATGTACTTGCTCAAAAATTTATTTTGGATAATTTTTAACCAAAAAAAAGTTACGGACTGCAGCTTTAAAGTATACTTTAACAATTATATAATACTTTAGGTTTTAATAAATTAAATGAGGATTGAGAATCATGCTTGTTTCACTGTTGTTGCTATTGATTATTGAATTTTGGTATGGTGACAACCCTATAATCATATAGAATGTAGAATAAAATAGAACTGCATTCTGCATAGCAGTAACATCCTCCCATTAAAGTAACTGCTGTCTGTCTTCTCTCATAGAGCAGCGAAGGCGCAGCAGTACAGCTTAAAACCGTCAAAGCTTCAGCTGTGCGCTATGTGAAGCCCCTTTCAGCTTGAGGAAGATTGGTGTAGGGATTCATTGTCTATCGCATCTGTAGAGCCCAGCAAGAAAAATCTCTGAAATCAGAAGGATTTTGAGACAGTGGCCCACCCACACCAATCAGCGATCTTATCTTTGCCTAAATAGACCTCCCGCAGGTGCCTGAAATGAGTCACCGGCAGCAGAGTAAAACTTCTGAGAAGTTTCTAACAAAGGGTTGAGTCAGTTTGCACAGTGTGTTTTCCAAGATGTTTGTCTGGAGTGTGTTTGTGGGGTGGTGTATGAGATGAGAAGTGAGTCAGGCTGTATGCTGTGTCAGTTTGATAGTAGGTTGTATGACTGGGCATAGTCTGTAGTGTGATGGGACCATACAGTGTGGAAATGAGCAGGAACTTCTATGTTCATACTTTATTATATGAGTTTTATATATTAAGGACAAATTAGATCAGTGGTTCAACTGATGGCTGAGGGGTCAGTGACATTTTTTTTCCCTGTTATGACAAAGTAAGATTAGTTCAAGTTGTAGAATGTAATGTGGTGCAAAAAATGCGTAATATTTATAAATTAATATTATAAATAAAACAGTAACATTTTACTTAAAGCCTAATTCATTATAAAATATTTTAATGTATTAATCAATGCACCTTATAATGCATTGTATGGTCTCATGAATAAATGGAACCACAGTTATAATACTGTACATACTAATACTTGTCTATTTATTGCTACACCTTTACAAAGTATAATGCATTAAAGGGTTAGTTCACCCAAAAATGAAAATTCTGTCATTAATTACTCACTCTCATGTCGTTCCACACCCGTAAGACCTTCGTTCATCTTCGGAACACAAATTAAGATATTTTTGACAAAATCCGATGGCTCAGTGAGGCCTCTATTGCCAGCAAGATAATTTACACTTTCAAATGCCCAGAAAGCTACTAAAGACATATTTAAAACAGTTCCTGTGACTGTAGAGGTTCAACCTTATATCTAGTGACGATATCTAGTGATGGGCGATTTCAAAACACTGCTTCATGAAGCTTCGAAGCTTTACAAATCGTTTGTTTCGAATCAGTGGTTCGGAGCATGTATCAAACTGTCAAAGTCAAGTGATTTCAGTAAACGAGGCTTTGTTAGGACATAAGTGTTTTGAAATTTCAATGGTTCACCACTGGGGGGCGTGACTTTGGCAGTTTGATACACGCTTCGAACCACTGATTCGAAAACAAAAGATTTGTAAAGCTTCGAAGCTTCATGAAGCAGTGTTTTGAAATCGCCCATCACTAGATATTGTTGCATAAAGTCATTATTTTGTTTTGTTTTTTGGCGCGCAAAAAGTATTCTAGTCGCTTCATAACATTAAGGTTGAACCACTGTAGTCACATGAACTGTTTTAAATATGTCTTTAGTAGCTTTCTGGGCATATGATTTTATCAAAAAATATCTTAATTTGTGTTCCGAAGATGAACGAAGGTCTTACGGGTGTGGAACGACATGAGGGTGAGTAATTAATGACAGAATTTTTATTTTGGGGTGAATTAACCCTTTAAAACACATGACAAACAACCAATTTCAGATATAAAAAGGAATCTGCAAATATTATAATGCATTTTAACTTTGGTTAGAATTATTTATGGAAAGATATAATTCCCGGGATACCTTTATAATGCATTATACTTAAAGGCTTTAGGTAAAGAAAAATAATGATCAAGATGTGTACTCCCACAGTTATTCATGGTATAAGGAAAATATGTTGAGAACCACTAACTGAGACCATATTCTGCACTGCATGTTGTGCAGTTTGGTGTGCAGTGACCTTGACCCCTCACTATGTTTGGAAGCATTAACACTGATGGTTAATGTTGTGTTTGTTTCTGTGAGTTTGTCCATGCATGTGAAAGCAACCGGAGGTCCTCAAGTAAAAAGTGAATAAAGCCCTCGCTTTGAGAGCTGTCTTTAGTTTTGATCCTTCAGTGCTAATAGATGCACTAATGGACTATTTCTGAAAAAGGCATGCTACACGTTGGTTTTCAACCAGAGAGCTCACTCTCAGATAAACTATGAAAGGCCTATTAATACACTTTAAGGAAGAGATGTATTAAATGTGATACACAAATGCAAATGTGCCTTGTGTTGTTCAGTGCAGGAAAAGGATCTTTATGGGAACAACATTCCTCAGAGCCAAAACTAACTAACACAGACATGGAACGCCTGTAAATATCAGTGACATTTTAAAAGGCCTAGAAAAGTCAAGGAACTTTGAATAGAATTATTTATATATCCACTCTATAATATACTGCACAACCTTATATATCAAAAAAGAAACATGTTCCCACTTTCAACTGCTTTATTCCAGCTAATTTCTTAATGTGTAGCACTGCAACCACTGTGAGGAGGATCAGCTGTCCTTCCTGTCTCAGTGTAGCACTGTCTTAGGCGTCTTACATTACGGACTTTGCATTTTATTGCTCTGGCCACATCTGCAGTCCTCATGCCTCCCTGCAGCAGGACTATGGCATGTTTACACAGTTGATCAGGAACCCTGGGCTTCTTTCTTCTGTTTTTTTTTTTTTTTTTACCCCAGAGTCAGTAGAAAGGTATCTTTAGTGTCCTAAGTTATTGGAACTGTGACATTAAAGGTCTTCCGCCTCTAAACTGTTAAGGATTAGTTCACTTCAGAATTAAAATGTACTCACCCCCATGTTATTCAAGATGTTTAAGTCTTTCTTTCTTCAGTCGGAAAGAAATTAAGGTTTATGAGGAAAACATTCCAGGATTTTTCTCCATATAGTGGACTTCAACAATAACCGATGGGTTGAAGGTCCAAATTGCAGTTTAAATGCAGCTTCAAAATGCTCTACACGGTCCCAGCTGAGAAATAATGGTCTTATCTAGCGAAACGTTTGGTCATTTTCTAAAAAAATAAATAAAAATGTATACATTTTTTTAACCACAAATGCTCATCTTGCACTATCTCTGCGATGCAATCATCACGTTGGAAAGGTCACTTCAACGGCTACCAACGGGTTGAAGGTCCAAATTGCAATTTCAGTGCAAAAACGATTGGTCATTTTCTAAAAAAAAATAAAAATGTATAAATTTTTTTAACCACAAATGCTCATCTTGCGCTATCTCTGTGTTGCAGTCATCACGTTGGAAAGGTCACGCGTGATGTAGGTGGAAGTACCGAGCAAGTGTTTACAAAGCGAACGTGCAAAGACAAAGTCAAACAGCCTTTACAGAAAAAAAGGTAAAACAACGATGTTGGATGAATTTAAAGTTGGAGGAGAAAATGAGATGGAGATTTTCGGCCTACCACGGTACTTCTGCCTACATCACACATGACCCTTCCAACGTGATTACGTAATGCGTGGCGCATCGCAGAGCTAGTGCAAGACGAGCATTTGTGGTTAAAAAGTATATAAATTTTTATTTTTTTAGAAAATGACTGATCAATTCTCTAGACAAGACCCTTTTTCCTCGGCTGTGATCGAGTAGAGAGCTTTGAAGCTGCACTGAAATTGCAGTTTGGACCTTCAACCCGTTGGTAGCCATTGAAGTCCACTATATGGAGAAAAATCCTGGAATGTTTTCCTCAAAAACCTTAATTTCGTTTCGACTGAAGAAAGAAAGACATAAACATCTTGGATGACATGGGGGTGAGTAAATTATCAGGAAATTGTAATTCTGAAGTGAACTAAGTAAACCAGGACTTCTTTTAAATAACAATTATCTTAACTAACCAATTGGGATGCAGTCATTTTTAATAGGATATGTGTGTCACAGGGGTCACCAGGAGAGAGAGGAGCAGCTGGACCAGGAGGACCCATTGGTCTAACAGGACGCAACGGCCCTCAGGGACCCCCGGGACCCGCTGGAGAGAAGGGTGGTCCGGTGAGTGAGCATTGTTAGGAGATTAAAAAAATGCCATTGTTAGCTTGTACATTGTCCTAATGAGTATGAATAATAATTAATGTGAATTCATGTAAATTAGGCCTTTATCTCATTTGTTGATGAGATAAATAGCAAAATGTGTCCTAATTTACCTGAATTCACCTTGAAGAAAGTGAAATAGCAACTGTGATTTTATCAGATGTGTGGAAGCGATGTACTAATGTCTAGAGATTCCTGTGGGAAATAACATGGGCTAGAGGGAAAGAGTTTTAATTCATTAAAATTCATCTTTTCAATAAACACATTTACCAGAGATAGCTTAGCAAGTTTAATGCAGCATCCAAACAATAACTTAATTTGCTTAAAGCTGAAATCAATTAGTTGACTGAAAGGTTCTATAGTAATTACCGAACATACTCTTCTGCATAGTGTATAAATGCTGTTAATTAATTGCAGTGGATCTGCCATTAGCTTTGTTTGCTCAGACTCCCTGTATTCCTCATAGGACATAATGCAGAGATGTGTTAGCAGTTTCTTAATCTGCATAATCAGTCAGTGTAAAATGTTATTTCTTAACTTCACTCAGGGTGAGAAAGGGCCTGCTGGTCCTGCCGGTCGGGATGGCATCCAAGGTCCAGTCGGTCTCCCGGGCCCAGCCGGACCTCAGGGTCCACCTGGAGAGGATGGTGACAAGGTGCAACACTTTATTCTAAACTTCATAGCATGACATTTTAATTCATAGACAACATGCCCATCTCACATCTGCACACCGTTAGTGATGCTGCCAACAGAGTTTTTTTACTTATCCATCACTATAACCAAACAAGACACAAAATCATTACTATTGTGAAATGTTGAAACCAGTGAAATCGAGGAGCACACACACACTTCTACACACATGCACATATACCAAGTAAACAAATGTGCTTTGAGGCTAATGTATTCCAGAATCTATTATCGCCGTGTTAAATGTAGAATGGGGCTTTTTTAGATCCTTATCACGTCCCAAGCCACATTATTCTTTTCAGCTGTGGTGGCAGTGGTGTTGGAGGGGCCAAGTAATCAATTAATTGCAAACACACTCCAAGGTCTTGGTTTACTGTTAAATTAAAATCTCCGGAGCAAACTTTACTCTGCCATTGAGGCTGAATTGACCTTGAGAAATGTTTTGATGACCAGACAACAAGGGAAAAGTTTTAAACAAAGCTTCAGGTTACTCAAATTTTAATAACATTCATTTTTTTCAGGGAGAAGTTGGAGAGCCGGGTCAAAAGGGAAGCAAAGGTGACAAGGGGGAACATGTAAGTTGAACAATATTCAAACTATTTATAAAAAATGATCTTTATTTATATTTTATTTATATTTGAGGCAAATAAATGAAACACTAAAAATATAAATAAAAAATATTTGATTGCACTGAGCAATACATTTGTTACATTATTTATCAATCATTGTTAATGTTAAAAAAATACAACTGTTCATCGTCCATTAAATAATAATAACAGATAAAACTTTTGAGATTAATAATGTATTAGTAAGTGTTGAAATTAACATTAACTAATGTTAACAAATGGAACCTTATTGTAAAATGTTACCATTTATTTTATTTGTAATATTTTGGGGTGTCATTGTTACACATGTTACAAGTAGTTACTGTAGTAATATCTATAAATGTTTCATAATTACATGCAATTAACCCTAAACCAAACCCTCATCCTAACCCTAACCCTATAGTAAGTACATGTAGTTAATTATTATTACTCAGTACTTAAATGTATAATTACACTGTAACACGGACACCTTAAAATAAAGTGTAACCTATTTTGGTCACACTTTATATTAGGTGTCTTTAACTACTATGTACTTACATAAAAAAAGGTTTAAAAAAAACAGCAGTCCATTTTTTAAGAGACACAATCACTTTATAAGGTCAAACATACTTGCTTGATGTGTGAGAACAAACCTCACTGATTATTGCGGAAGCTCAAACGTGCTCCGTAACACACGAGAATGAACCTTATTGGTTCTCGCACATCAAGCAAGCATGCTTGAGCTTCTGTTTACCATATCCGATGTGTGAGTTGATGTATGTTTATATGTGAATACAATTCAATCTGTTCTTCATATAAAGTGCTCATGTCTCTTCAGAAATTTTGGACTAAACTGCTTGATTCATATGGGTTAATTTTATGATCTCTTTATGAACTATTTGAAGCATCAAATTGGTAGTTGCGTGGACTGTCATAGTTAAAGACACTTAATATATAGTGCGACCATGTTTTTACTTGTTGCATTAATTATGGACTTACTATTAATTATGCACTTGGAAGCAAAAGCAGCCCCATTTTTAACAAATACTATCTTAGAATGATCATATGAGATACAGCTTCTTTATAACCTGTCCTTATTGTTGCCCTGATTGTCTATTGCTGTAGGGTCCGCCAGGTCCAGGAGGTCCTCAGGGTGTAGTTGGAGCTCCAGGTCCTGCTGTGAGTACTTAAAACCGTTCATTTCAGCCGTATGGGATAAAACCCAAATGTCTTCTCCATTCATCTGTAAACTCAGAGAAATTGTTGTCACACCAATGTATCATCTTTGTTACTGCAGTGATTTCACACATATAAAGTTTCTTTTTACTCAGGGGTTAGTGGTTAAGCTAGTGTTCGATAAAAATATCAAGGTTTGAATCTTGCAAAGGGTGATGCTTGAAACAATGTTTAAACCAATGTTTTATGTTTGTAAGTCATAAAAACACTTGTATATGATCAAATCATTGCAACGTTGTAACAACTGGCCTTATACAGTAGGCAGAGTGACAGTTATGTCAGCTTGCCAAAATATTCTCACATTGGGCCATCCTGATTTTTTTTAACCCTGGTACACATTGCTCCAGGTGGATTTTCCCTGTATTAAGTGCTCTGTAAGTTGCTTTGGATAAAAGTGTCTGTTAAATGACTAACTACTCACATTTGCTCAGCTTTGCCTCTGTCAGGCAGCCTGCTGTGTTGATAAAGCAGCAGTGTGAGTAAGTAGTCAGGGCCAGGTGGCACACAGTTGAATGTTTAAAGTTTATGACTCAAGCTGAACACTCCCAGCTGGGCCTCTCCGTTTCCTTGATACATTAGCTCTATAAAAGCTGATAATTACACCTATTCTGTGCAGTTATGTGAAGAACATTCTTGGAAAATGTTCAGCTTTTCTACTGAATAGGATCTTACAAATTCGGAAACGTGTGAGACGGTAAATCTTTTAGATGACCTAATGATGTTAATGCTGCTAAAGACCTTAGGCACTAAAATGTGAGCAATATTTGACTAAACAAGGATTCTTTATATGCTAAAGTTTTTGTTAGGCCTGTCACTTGATTTAAAAAAAATAATAATAATCAACTTAATTATATGCAGGTATGTGATTTCCACACAAATTTTGCGAAATGGCGAAATTAAAATTAAAATTTCCTGAGAACATGTGGTTCACATACTTTTTCTGGCAACTGTATATATATATATATATATATATATATACAGTTGCAAGAAAAAGTATGTGAACCACTTGCAGAATCTGTGAAAATGTTAATAATTTTAACAAAATAAGGGAGATAATACTAAATGCATGTTATTTTTTATTTAGTACTGTCGTGAGTAAGATATTTTACATAAAAGATGTTTACATATAATCCACAAGACAAAAAAAATAGCTGAATTTATTAAAATAACCCCATTCATAAGTATGTGAACCATTGATTCTTAATACTGTGTGTGGTTACCTGGATGATCTACTACTGTTTTTTTGTTTTGTGATGGTTGTTCATGAGTCCCTTGTTTATCCTGAGCAGTTAAACTGAAGTCTGTTCTTCTGAAAAAATCTCCAGGTCCTGCAGATTCTTCAGTTTTCCAGCATTTTGTTGCATATTTGAACCCTTTACAGCAGTGACTGAATGATTTTGAGATCCGTCTTTTCACACTGAGGACAACTGAGGGACTCAAACACAACTTTTAAAAAAGGTTCAAACATTCACTGATGCTCCAAAAAAAAAAAACGATGCATTTATAGATGGGGGGTGAAAACATTTGGAATTTGAAGATCAAGGTAAATTGTATTTAATTTGTCTTCCGGGAAACATGCAAGTATCTTCTGTTGCTTCCGAAGGGCAGTAATAAATGAAAAAAAAAAAAAAAAAATGATATTCAAGCGAAATAAGAAAAATTTGGACCTCTTTATCCTGTTCAAAAGTTTTCACCCCCCGACTCTTAATGCATAGTGTTTCCTTCTGAAGCATCAGTGAATGTTTGAACCTTTTTCAATAGTTGTGTTTGAGTCCCTCAGTTGTCCTCCATGTGAAAAGATGGATCTCAAAATCATTCAGTCACTGTTGTAAAGGGTTCAAATATGCAAAAGATGGTGGAAAACTGAAGAATTTTTGGGACCTGGAGATTTTTTCTGAAGAACAGAGCTCAATTTAACTGCTCAAAATAAACAAGGGACTCATGAACAACCATCACACAACAAAAAAACAGTCGTAGATCATCCAGGTAATGACACACAGTATTAAAAATCAATGGTTCACAAACTTTTGAACTGGGTCATTTTAATAAATTCAGCTATTTTTTTGTCTTATGGATTATATGTAAACATCGTTTATGTAAAATATCTTACTCAGGACAGTACTAAATAAAAAATAACATGCATTTTGTATGATCTCTTATTTTGTTAAAATTTTGCACATTTTCACAGATTCTGCAAGTGGTTCACATACTTATTCTTGCAACTGTACACACACTTTTTTGTCTTGCTGAAGTCTGTCCTGTAGGTTAATCAACTCATTCCATCATAGTCTCCAAAACAAACACCATCATATCATGCAGTGACTTGCCATTCAGACATCTAACCCCACATCATTTTAATAACTTCATCTTCATTCTGCATTTGTTTGAACTGTACCCTTTCCCCTTCCGCTGACCCTGTAGAGCAAGCAGCGTCAGAAATGAGGACAGCACATTCTCACCCTTCATAATTCCTCTGGGCGCTCCTATGAAAGGCACATCTTTTCAAGCTTGACTTTTGATGTCTCAGGGGGTAGATCTCATTTTCATGCTTGTCTGCTCCATACAGTAGAGTATGAAAGACATTCTTGGGTCAGAAAGTTGATTTTTACTTATACAGAGAGTGTTGTACTGTACTTCTCCACCATCAAGTTCAGAGTTTGTATCAGTTTCAGATGTTAACTGTCAGTGTGTTATCACTTGTCTTGACTGTTTTTCTTATGTAGGGAAGTGACGGAGAGCCCGGACCCAGAGGTCAGCAGGGTATGTTTGGGCAGAAGGGAGATGAGGGGCCCCGTGGTTTCCCAGGTCTTCCCGGTCCCGTCGGACTGCAGGTACAGTTATCATCTTTACATTAATCTAAACACACCTATTATGAATCTGCTGCATCCATATGATTTAATTTACACAAAGCTCAGTTATTAAATATCATCTAAGACTGTAAGGCAGGATAATTGTGCAAGGAGAGCAATAGCCATTTTTTATATCACAGGGGCCAGTTGCATAATTAAGACTGTGTCTTAAGTACTAGTATGACCAATTAGTGGTTAGTCAAGGGGCAATAAGTCTTACTTTTAAGTATCAAATTAGACAAATCTAAGTTTTTATGTAACTGACAAAATATTTATGAACAGTCTTAAAGAAAAAAAATGTGATGACTAACTTTTAAGACTATAGTCTTAGCAGTTTATTCAAATAGCCCCTGTGGATTGTTTTATTATGTTGCTCTAAAAATTGATGATTGATTCCGTCACTTTCAGTTTACACTTGACGTTTTGAAGGTGAAGTGTAGTTTTTGCACCACAATTGGAATAACAAATGAAAAAAAAAAAAAAAAAAATGATACTTTTAATACTTTTTTGTCTTCCATTGGTCGAACAAATGTATAGTCCCATTCCAAGATCATACCATTGGTTGAGCCATTGTTGCAAACATTGAGACAAAAATATTTTAATAACCAGAGTTTACACTTTTCAGATAAATCAGCTTATCAGTTGTTTACTAAAACACTACATTGAAAAGTTTGGGGTCAAAGAAATGAATACTTTTATTCAGAATGGATCTGTTAAATTATAAATGTCTTTACTGTCACTTTTGATCAATGTTACCTAAGATTTATATTTCAAACTATTTCTGTTCTTTTGAGCTTTCTGTTCATTAAAGAATCCAGAAAAAAAATCAGCAAATCAGGATATTAGAATGATTTCTGAAGGATCATGTGACACTGAAAACGAGCAATGGCTGCTGAAAATTCAACTTTGCCATCAAAGGAATAAATAATTTTTTTAAATATATTAAAACAGAAGATAGTTATTTGAAATTCTAGTATTATTTCACAATATTGTTTTTTTTTTTTTACTGTTTATTTTATTTTACTCATATTTATTTGTATAAATAAATGCAGCCTTGGTGAAAACCATAAAAAAAAATCCTAGACCCCAAACATTTGAACAGTAGTGTAGCTGTCTCTGTGTATTGAGACAAAGTATTATAACAAAAATAATTACACACTTTAACTTTTTTGGGAATAATGAGGAAGTGAATTCAAATGACAACAGAGGCTGTTATTCAACACAGAAATATTAGAGTCACTTAAAGCAATTGACTAGTAATCAAAGGTAATAGGAATAGTGATTCATCCCAACTGTGCTAATTGTTTGTGCTCTGCTTGTCCTTGTTAGTGCCTCTCACTGATAATCCACGATAATGATGTCTGATCCCAAGAAATTAACCATCATAATTTGTTTTCTCTCAAGTTTTGAATAACTTGCTAATGGGAAGAGATTGTGCTTTATTAGAATGGAGACATTTCATTATCTTTTCAAAACTGACTCCATATATAATATTTAAGCTGTTTTGGCTTTTGGGAAAACTGTCTCCCTCAAAATAACACTTCTGTCCTTTTATAGTAACACAACATTTATCACAACAATAAGCAGTAAGATGCGTTAGCTGGTACCAAAGAGCATGTCTGTCAAATACAATGACCCAGAATATCTTTCTAATTACAGATGTTGACTATTAACAATGAAGAGATGTCTGTTGGTATTGTTAGGTGATAATGATCTGAATAACATTCAAACCTCTTTAGTCAAGCACAATTATATTGCAAAATGAACTGCCTGCCAAGATTTGCCTCTTTTTGTGTTACATATTTTCAAAGTGACACCGGGTGTGACACATTCACAGGCACCCACATGCAAATGCAATAATTGCCATAAGGGTTCCTTCTACTGCTAATTACCAAAAATTGTTATTTGATTAATAGTGTTTACCCAATAGCTCAAAGCTGTAAATGTACCTATATTATTAATATTCAGCACTGTGAGACTGATTGTTATTCTAAATTATTATCTTGTGCATGGGGGATGAAGAAACATATCAGCATATCCTCTCTTGTTACTGAAACTTTTAGCATTTTTGAAATTGTAATAAGTGAACTCTAACTGGGATTATGTAACCTGGAATCATGCCAGATTAATATGTAAAACTTGTTTTCTTCTAGGGTCTACCAGGACCACCAGGTGAGAAAGGAGAAAATGGAGACGTTGGCCCAATGGTGAGTTCGTAGTTGTCAAAAAGCATAATTTTGTCATAATTAGTCTCAACTATGTACTAATTATACATACTTTTTCATTAAAATACAATTACAACAAAAAGTTTGTGAACATATACTGTAACTTAATGCTGTAATAAAACAGCAAATGATAAATAAATGTTAGTATTTTGTGTTTAGGTGCAGTCACTTTTACTGTTGCCTGTCAAAATGTTGCGGGTAAAATCCAGTCATTAGGAATCTACACGATTGGGACTTTCATGTGAGGGTGGCAAATGTTCCCTCCACAGATTTTGTTTGTGTTCAAGTTGGTCACGCAAATTCACCATGCTGACCAACAGAAAATTGCTTGGTTTGAAAATGACTTCTGTGTGAGCGGTGCTTAATGCATTGCTACACTATTGACAGTGGAGAATCAACCATTTTTGCCTGCAAAATTTTGCCAAAGTTCTGCTAATGCGACGGCACATTTATAGTATTAGTGCTGGTGCTACTGATTCACAAACAAAAGTCATTTGGATATGCCGATTAGAATATATCTTGTAATAGGTCAGAATGATTCACAAACTTTTCGTTTGAATCCAACAGAATTAAATGTCTTAATCTGTTTGACAAACTGCTGTTTCTCTTACAGGGTCCACCTGGTCCTCCTGGTCCCAGAGGTCCTCAAGGTCCTAGTGGAGCAGATGTGAGTTTAACTGTAATATATTTGTATAGAAACTCTGAAGTGAATCTAAGTTAGCTAAGCTAAGCTAAACTCTGAAGTGAATCTAAGTTAGCTAAGCTAAGTTCACAGTGTCATTTTTTTGGATTGACAACCGCATACAGCAACGTTCAAACAGCAACTTACAGTAGCGTCTCGAATACTGTCTGTATGAACATGCAATAGGAGTTAAGCCTGAATTCTCTAACAAATCATAAGAGACAGAGACCAAAGCAATATCAAAGATGGTGATGTCCATAAAACTGAAAAGTCTTATCACTTTTGACACGACAAGAGTCAATCTGTCAAGACACGAGTTCATTTGTCAAATCTTCATTAACACTTAAATGCATGAATGTTTCGCCAATCATTATTACATATTCGGGTCTTTAGCGACCCGGATCTATATCTAACACGGATGGATCTCTATCTGTCGCGATAATATAAAACTCTCCTGATATTAGAGTAACAATTACTAAACAATAAAATTAAGCATATTTTGTTTCCTTTTGGAGCTTTGAAGGGTTCAGTTTGAGCAGATGTTTTATACCATCATCAATGTCCTTGTCAGAGCTCATTTCCCAATACATTCAGCATCTGTCTCATATTCACAATCTCAAACATATTCTCAAAACTATCATTTTCAACATCTTCAAAATCAATATTTTGATCGCTGACTTCTTCACCAGATCCACCATCAAGTGACAGTGACACTAATATTTGATTGCATTCAGTACTTGCTCTGCATTAAATCGCAGAGCCATTGCAAGTTTTCCTATTCTTTTGTTTTCTGCCTGCGGTAACTATGAGTGATCTAACTAAGAGTTAACCAACAGCAGTTTTTTTTATCTGGGAGACCAGAGCATTTGAGTCATGTGCAGAACACAAAACTGACAGGATCAGCTCCGGCGGAGAACAGTGAATGGAACTAAAACCTTCAAATGGCACACAGCTCATATTTCTGTCGCTGTAAGTTGCCGAAATCCCGCAACACACGGTAAACACAGCAGCTCTCTCACACTGTATGATGTGACAGACAGCTAGTTGTCCAGTCCGGTTCCATTCACATAGCGAGGGTTTTCTGAGAATGCGGTTGTGAGTCTTGAAAATTTACAGGTGTGATTTCAGTTATAGAATGCTGTTGTCAATCCTGTTAATAACTGAACTGTGTGTGAACGTAACTGGACTTAACCATATTCTGCTGCTGTGTGAACGTGGCTAGAAAGATTTGAATCAGCTATGTCATTATTTGTCTGACAGGGTGCTCCTGGCCCTCCTGGAGGTATCGGCGCAATGGGTGGAAATGGTGAAAAGGTGGGTTTTTCTGGAATAAATCTCTTCAAAACATGAAAATACATGAATATTTTTGTAGTTATTATGATGAATGTACACAGATGTCACATAGTGTAATGATGACCAGGTAGAAAAGAACTTGTTTCCCTTTATCTATTCCCCTCAGGGTGAGACCGGTGAGGCAGGTAATCCAGGACCACCAGGAGAGCCTGGCCCAGGCGTAAGTATATGTTTGTGTTTTAGAGTTGTTGAGCATGATTTTCTGGCTGTTTACTAGATAAATCTGACTTGCATGCAATTGAGGCTAATCTATTGACATTCAGGGAACATAACTACACAAATCCTTCTGTTTTCAAAACTGAACACATAAAGCTAATGATCTTTATGGTATCATTTGCACAGGCAGGTTCAGGCTGCTACAGTCCTTTGCAATGAAATCATTTTACTCTGCTTTAGAATGGATGTGTCATATTTTCCTCCAGCTTGTATATGCTGAGGTGAACATCACTTGCATTCCAGATGGTTGCTGTTATCATCATCCTTTTTCACCCAGGGACATTATTTTGTCTGCCGCGTACTGCACAGACCTGTTTATGTGATATCAGCATCTTAAATGCTGATGTTTGTCTGTTGGTCGAAGTGCTTTTTGAGACTAAAGAGGACAGTCTATCTTACTAATACTTTCTGTTTGGATCAGAAGTTTAAGGCAATATGTGAATAGTGGAACCACTAAGCAATAAGTTACCTTAATTTTATAGCCAACAAACACTTTACATTATTTTTGAGCATAATCATCATACATGAGTGAAAGAAAAATATTGATAGTTGTTGTGTCCTTTCTTAGGGACCCAAAGGTGAGCTTGGAGAGAAAGGAGAAGCTGGCCCACCTGGAGCTGCAGGACCCGCTGGTGCAAGAGGACCCCCTGGAGATGACGGTCCCAAAGGAAACCCAGTAAGTCTCTGTCTATGACATCCCAGAAGACACCCTTCATCTGTTAAACTAAAATAATACTGTATGCGTTTATCCTTTTTTTTTTCCTTCTTTTTCTCATTCTTCTTCTTTTTTTAAAATTTAGGGTCCTATCGGCTTCCCTGGAGATCCAGGTCCCCCTGGTGAGCCTGGAGTTGGTGTAAGTTCAATATGAAGACGTTCAAATACAAGAGTTTATTCAGAAGGGCTTCAGCAACTAATAAATAATCAAAATGGTTGACAAAAGATTTCATTATCAATTAATTGTCTCTACGTTAATATTTTAAACAGTTTTGTTTCAGTGTTTAGCATATAGGCTTCATTGCACATTGTTGCATTCCACATCTTGTCACGCGCAAGATGTGGAATATCAATAAAAGGCTCAATATTCAGGCTATATGCATGTCCAGTACACTTAAAAAGCAGATGTTGGGAGAAAACTATTGTACAAATAAAATGATACTTGATGGAAATGAAATATTAAGGCAATGTTGTGATGTAATGTCCTGTTTCACATAGGGACTGGATGGCCTTCCCGGAGATAAGGGAGATGATGGAGAGGCCGGTCAGCCTGTAAGTGATGCTCAACTCTCACTGAAAATCATATTTTATTTTCAAACATAATAAAACTTGCTAGTTAATGTATTGAATTTTTACACCACAGGGTCCACCTGGTCCATCTGGTGAAGCTGGTCCTCCAGGACCCCCTGGAAAACGAGTGAGTACCTTACCAGGCATTTTGTTCATTTGGTTCAGTGTTGGGGAAGCTACTTTAAAACAGTAGTTTTAAAGCTACTCATAATTTAAGTGACATGTGAAGGCCAAGCATGATGATCCATACTCAGAATTTGTCCTTTAACCCATCCAGTTAGTGCACACGCCCAGAGCAGTGGGCAGCCGTTTTGCTGTGGCGCCCAGGGTGTTAGGTGCCTTGCTCAAGGGTACCTCAGTCGTATCCTTACACTATATTGAGAATCGAACCCGCAACCTTCGGGTTACTAGTCTGACCAATTCCTAAAATTGCTCAACTACAGACAAGCTACCATTCTTAAAAAGTAGTTAGCTACATTACAAGCTACTAAGAAAAAGTTGATAAGTACTTTCAAGCTACCTAAAGGACAATATTTTATATAGATATTTATATTTTATATAGTTTTTTTGATTACAGTTACAAATAACATGGGTAAATTTAAAGTAATGTATATGTAGTATGCATTTGTTAAAAAAAAATTGTATGAAAAGAAGTTTAAAATGCATAATCAGACCATTGTGCAATATACAGGATATTTCTCTCTGATCCTCATTACAGAGATGATGAAAAACACAATTTCCCACATACTCAGAAGAAGAGAAAAGCAAATTCCCTCCACATGCTCAAATCTTATCTAAAATGAGAAAATCTGGTGGTGATGTATTATTTTTTGACGTATTGTGCCTACAGGGGTACAACTCTCGTCTTACAAGGGTTGGGCGATTGGTTATATCTAGAAAAACATACCCAAATATTTTATTTTATATTGTACCATGAATCGGGTACAAAATGTTATGGACTATTGATGATTATGAAAGAAAATGTGCAGGGGCCCTACTGTTGCTATAGTAATGAATGCTACTTTACATGAAAAAAAAAGGCTGCCCATGATCCAAAAACATGGTGTATTTGTGCAAAGTCTTTACCTGCGGTGTGTAATTCACAAGCTGCACATTCAGTGTTGATCTGAAAGATCTTCTTCACCACTTTTTAAGCCATAGCATATATTCCAGGATTGTTCTAAGTGGATTGTAGGAAAATCATTCAACTTTATCCAGCAGTATTTTTATTTTTACCCTGCAAAATGATTCAGTGCTTGAGTTAACATGCTGAATTACTAATTAGGCTGAATCTCGAACCAGTTTGGACTGTTCTTCATACTGTTTGCTGCGTTCTTTAAAAAGAACTGACTCAAAAGAGTGAATCATTCGCCAGTTGTCAGTTCTTATATATAGCGTTTCGTGTATTTAAACTCGTAGCCTCACTACTTGTAGTTAACTACTCCCCAACACTGATTTGGTTTTATTATTAAAACAGCTCAGACTTAGAGTTAGAGATTTGAACAGACCCCACTGTAATTGTCAAATTTTGATGCGTAACATGTACCAGACGGTGAGGTGGGATGTTTTGACTTGGGCCAATAAGTACAGTAACTACCTAGCAAACCCCCTAGAAACCACATAGAAATATACTAAAACACTCAAAACAGTATGAGTTTTGCATGGGCAAGCACCACTTTTCATTAAGCAAATGTAAAAATGTACTCTTTGTATTACCCCTTTGTTGTTCCTTTTGTAATCTGCTGAGTCGAACCTTTTCAAATAGGTTTATGAGCCCTTGTAAATTTTTTGCTAAGAGAAGCCTATTTTTTGGGGGCACATTTATTTTTAACTGAACTGCACAAACAATAAATCTTTAAAATCAGAGCACAGTCAGTATTTTACTGGGTCTTCCCTCAGTAAATTGTTCCCAAGTGAGTAAAGAGTGCACGCTTGTGCCTGGGAAAAGGCATTCCTGTGAAATTTCAGCATAGCATAACCTGTGTGGGGGAAAAAACTGGTCTCCTCACATCAGTTTGCATTGCTCAAGAGCAGTTGAGCTGTGGCTGACATTTAGACAGTTCTATTATAGAATATTGACCAAAGTGGTTTGAATGACAGCACTGTGATAGCTGAAAGGAAATGGAGTTGTCATTGTCAGCTCTGTTGCCATCCTCAAGATTTGGCTTAGAATGGATTCCACTTTTTGCTGTAACACTGTCTTCTATGATCTAATGTATTTACCACAGTAAACTTATAGTTTTCAGTAGTTGAGTCATAAAGTGAACTTGTTATTGTTGTATAAATGTATAAGCAGAATAAAAAATGCATTTCAGGGATTTCCATTTTTACCCATCTTGCTTACAACTTAAATGGGTCTGCGCAGGAAGCTGATTCATTTGGTAGACCACGGCCTTCACTGTGTGTTCAATCTAAATGCACAAATATTGATCATGGATTATTAGGGAACATTTCAACCTGCGCTGTGTTTATGCCTACACTGAGAAACCAATAACATCTTTAAGTCTTTCACTGGTTGATCACCTATTTATCTGAATTATCATGTTAATAATGTTCACAAATGTGGAAATGTTATTTGCTTAATATCTGGAATCCTGCCCACTCCATTAGCCATTGCTATTGCTATTGCTAACACCTTTCTCTCCAAAATTATTTGTCTTAATCAGTACTTTGATCTTGTTTTTAGGTAAAAATATGAAACCATTTTTAAAACAAGGTCAATTTACTTGAATCAATTCTGTGTATGAAAATAAGACTTGTTTTCAGAGAGTTTATCTCAAATTATGTTACATTAGCAAATGGTGGTGTATTAGCAATATAGGGAAACCTCATAGACATCATAACAGATGTAAAAGGTAAGTGTTTATATGTGGTTTCCGGAGCATGTTTTGGTTTTTGTGAGATAGCGGTGAACGAGAGCTTCTAAAAACGGAGCCTCTATGTCATGGGGATGAAACGGAGGAAAAAAGAAAGTTCACTGCCTCGTTGTCATGGTACATTTGGATGCAGTGCCTTTTTTATTCTTGATAACTCTGTATAGATTTCTGCTGTTGAAGGTTTTGTTTTAAGTTTTGTTTTTCTCTCCTCAAGGGTCCTGCTGGCCCAGCTGGTACAGAAGGCAGGCAAGGAGAGAAGGGTGCAAAGGTAAGACCGTTTCTATTATTTAAAATAGCACTTGAACAACCAAACAACATGATTGTCATTTGTATTGTAGCAGTTGTCCTCCTGAATGCTTTATTTGTTATCTGTCCATGCTTTTGTCTGTTGAATCCAATCTCTCACGACACCTGACTTTCGAAATCCTCATTGAAAGATCTGAGTACATGAAAGCTTATACTTCAAAGCGTGTACAAATTAAGCTGATACTAAAGGTTCAGTTACAGGAAGTGACAGAAAATCTTTTTTTTTTCTTCTTCTTCTAAAAGCTTTAGTTCTTCAAAATGATTGGTTGATCCAGTGCTAAAAACAATGACTAAAAACATTAGATATATAGAAGGTCCTTACCAAACATTTTCACACTGCTGCCGTCTGTCATTGAAGATAATGAAAGAACAAAGATAACAGAGAAAATTACTCAATGATCTTGACTAAAGAACATTTGTAGCTTTTTAATAATGATTATCTATGTTTAATTTAGGCTATAAATTATGCAGCGCAGACTGTTTGGTAACTTTATTCAATTTCTGTATTTTTCCTATCCGTTAGTAAGGTAGGAAAGGCACAGGTAAATATGACATTTATTATGGGTTTATGTGAGGATTGTTCTAAGTACACTTAAATTAAAAGTTGTTATATTTTTGAAGCCTAATAAATGTAAAAAATGATATAGCTTTCAGCACTGTAATGTTGAATGACTATAATTCATGTTTAAAATTGGGGAAAAAATCTATTTCATCGAGACATCAGTAGCTGTAGGCTATCAGTATCAGTGATACTGGCCTTCATTCATAAAAAGATGCCATTAAAAAAGTATTTAAAATATACTGTCTTCATGTTGTTTCTTTATGTTGTTTTAATTTGGAGATTAACTGTGAAATTATTACATTATAAAATATATTAAAAACGTATAAAAACGTAAGTGTTTTAACTGCAATTAATCACGATTAATCAGAAATAATTTGATTAATTTGATCGACTGACAGCACTAATATATATATATATATATATATATATAACTATATCAAATCAGATTTTTTTTTTTTTTTTATCAGTTTAGTAAGTAGCCGCTTTGGGTCGGTCCCATTCATTATTTTTTTTATTTATTTATTTATTTTTTTTGTGTATTGATCAGTACATTACCCTTTAATTCCATTTTCGTCACACAGGGCGAGGCTGGTGCTGAGGGACCAGCAGGCAAAACTGGGCCTGTGGGCCCCCAGGGGCCTCCTGGAAAGTCTGGAGCTGAGGGCTTACGTGGCATCCCTGGGCCTGTGGTATGCCTTTTGGAAACTGATATCTCATATAGTGCAAATTGTCTGCATAATTATATTAGAGTGGTGCACAAGAATCTCTTAATTTGAATCATTAAGCTTTTCAAGTTGAATCAGTCTCCTTGTCTAGTCGGTAGGTTTGAGGAAATGTGCCGTGCATTAATTTTTGCATATTTGGATGTGTATTAATGGGCTGATGGTTGTTGTCTGCTCTCTCAGGGTGAGCAGGGACTTCCTGGAGCTGCTGGCCAAGACGGTCCTCCTGGACCATTGGTAAGAAGATACACTCGGGCACAATTGTTGTTGTTTAATCAGACTAATGAATGTCTTTTGTATAATTTTTGCCTAAAGACTTGACTAAGACATATTTATTTGTCTTGACATATTCTAGGGTCCTCCTGGTCTTCCTGGCTTGAAAGGTGACCCTGGTAGTAAGGGTGAGAAGGTATGTTTTAAATAGTATGGAACATAATTTTATATTTTAATAAATATATACAGTACTGTTCAAAAAATTGGGGTCAGAATGCTTTTTCTTTTAAGGAAATTAATACTTTTATTCAGCAAGGATGCCTTAAACTGATCAATGGTGAAAGACATTTATAATGTTACAAAAGATTTATATTTCAAAAAATGATGTTCTTTTGAACTTTATATTTATCAGAGAATCTGATGTATCAAGGGTTCCATGAAAGTATTAAGCAGCACATCTGTTTCAACATTGATAATAATAATAAGAAATATTTCTTGAGCAGCAAATCAGCATATTAGAATGATTTCTGAAGGATCATGTGACACTGAAGACTGGAGTAATGATGATGATAAAATTATAAATTCAGCTTTGTCATCACATGATTAAAATAAATTTTAAAGTATGTTTAAATAGAAAACAGTTCATTTAATTCTTAATAATATTTCACAGTATTACTGTTTTTATTGCATTTTTTGTCACATAAGTGCAGCTTAGATTCTACAGTTTTAAAAATGTATCCTTTGCTAAACATAACCATGTATATTTACAATAATGCTGATCTCAGTTGAAAGTTTAAGAGGCGAGAGCAGCTGGCCTTTCTGGCATCTCTATTTCACATAATGACAAGGAATAAACAAGCTCTTAGTGCTGTAGATTAAATATAGTGTCAGTTAAAGATTAAACTGTTACTCTGCCTGCGATACATAATCAATGCAGTATATCTCTGTAAATTTGTTTTATGAGAGGAGACGTGCTGAGATGCCAGAGTGTATTCAGTATTAATATTGTGGAGAGGCAAGTACAGTAGCTGTGGCTGTAAATAACAGGTGTTGAATAGAAACTAAAGCACTTGAGCAGATCCTCTGTTCATTAAATATGATTTATATTGTACACACTGGCTGCGGTAGCAAAACAGTGCAGTATTTTGTACATGATCAAATGCATTGTTTGCCATTTCAGCCTTTAATCTGAGGTTTGTATTGACTGATTTATTTATTTATTTTTACTGAATAATGTATGCCATTGTTCCACTGAACATTTTGGCAACAAATTTTCATAGTCACAGGTTTCAGTCTATTACTCTTAGTTTTAGTAGATAAAACTGAAGTAGTTTGTCAAGTCACCTTTATTTCCATAGCGCTTTAGACAATACAAAGCAGCTTCACAGTAATAAACAGGAAAATAACATAATCAATGATGCAAACCTCAAATATGCAATCCAAATTGTGTAACTCAACAGAAGACAATAGTGTCATTACTCAGCTCAAGTCAGTTCAATGTTGATTCAATACAGTTAATGATGTTGCAAGACTCAACAATTATGAAACAAAGTCGATTCAGCTATAAAGCAGCTCTGCAGAAGACGGTATTGTCATCATCCAGCTCAATTCAGTTATGTTTTGTTCTCATACAATAGTGTCAGTGCAGTCAAATTGATAATACATGGAGAAAAAACCTTGGGAGAAACCAGGCTCGGTCAGGGGGGCAGTTCTCCTCTGCCAAATAATTCTAAGTTAAATACAACTTACGCTCTATCAAAAGCACCTATGGAATGCAATTTATCACAGAAAAATCGTGTCTGTATGGTTTTATACAAAAAACATCTGTGAAATATACTGTAGGCCTATGTATGTTTTACTTCAGTACACTGCTATTAAAACCCATGACTTCCTTTTACTCTTCCAGGGTCATCCAGGTCTGATTGGTCTGATCGGTCCTCCTGGTGAGTCAGGAGAGAAGGGTGACCGAGGACTGCAAGGTCCTCAGGGACTTGGTGGAGGCAAGGGTGACGCCGTGAGTGACTGCTCTTTAAATACACCTGAGTTAGTTCAGGGTCTGAGTGTGCTTCTGTCTGCTCCTCATAGATGCTGTTATTTAAGAATAAACTCTTAGAAGTGTATCTTTACAATGATTTATGTTCATTTAAAATTATGTTTTGATTTTGCCCTGAAAATTATGAATTGCTTTATTGACTTCAGGGTCCCGTTGGTGCTCCTGGTCCACTCGGTCCTCCAGGTCCTCCTGGTATTCCTGTAAGCTGTTTTTTTTTACTTTAGCACTGGCATTGATCATATTTGTATGCATATCATTTTCTGATTAAGGCCCATCTTTTTTTTTTGGTGACACCTTGATTCTTAAAAAGACATTTACATGCTCCACAGCTATTAGGAATATAGAGGAATATTCCTCAATACATGTTATCAGCAAGCTATGTTAAGATGCTCGCCCACTCTTGCCATTTATACCACTGCATTTTAGTTATTTTGGTCAGTAATTTAATATTTTTATGAATTATTTCATGAACTCTTTTTAGATTATATGAATGTTTTTACATTAATTTAAAGAAGTGTGTTGTGACACAAAATTCTGTTTAAAACAGACATGAACCATTGTTGGATTTTAAGAATCTTAAAGGCACAATATGTAAGATTTCTGGATTAAAATATTCCAATAATCACTAGAACAATGTTATATATTTTTTGACGTGTACTTATATTATCCCAGATGTTTCCAAGAATGTTTCAATCCAGAGAACTAATTATTGTTATATAGCTCAACACGTTTAGTCTTATTGTTTGAATCTCGTTTTCTTGATTTTCCGTGACTCCATGTGGCTAACATAGCATAATCAGATGCAGCTTTATTTTTAGTAACAGTAATGCAGTATTTTCTCTGTCATACAATATGTTTTAAAATTAATTGCACACCATTTATCAACACAAGTCATCCAGCATTTATTAATATGATATTCTAATATAGATCTAGCTTACTGCAGTGTGCAACAAGTGTCTCATAGCAGCCGTTACAACATTATAACATCATTTTCAACACAGTTAAATGTATCTAATATGATAAACAGCGCTGCGTTACCCCACATACGCTTGACTGGAAGAAGCAGAAGCGGCGACTGTGGCAAAATAAAACTTCAGCTGCTCTCGAACCCTGTGTCGCACTCGTCTCTCATTAGCAATCGCTCCAGCGACCTCGTTCAGCTCCAGCATCACTTGGCCCTGCTCTGCTTCATAGTAATGTTAATAATTTCATTCATGAACATGATTTCTGCCTGAGTCGTGTCCTGATTCTTTTCCACCGGCTGTGAGGTAAAGGCGACAACTCCCAAGATTCCGTACTCAATTTCAGCACCATCAAGCTACACCGTTGTTTTGAATAGGTGACCTCTAGTGGCGTAAATTTACATAGTGTGCCTTTAATCTGGTTTTGGCAGTTAGGATAATGCATGTTTCCATTGTGCATATAAACATGGTAATTGTTTTCTTTTGTACATTTGACCACTTTAACACATTTCTTTGTGTCTCTATCTTCAGGGCACACAAGGACAGAAGGGATCCAAAGGATCAACTGTAAGTGCTGAACCTCTCCATTACACATGGTTAATGAGGTGGTTCTTATTTTTTTCCTTTTTAAACTAACCGTGTTTCTGTTTCCCAAGGGTGCAGCTGGCCAGAAGGGAGAGCCTGGCTTGATCGGACCACCAGGTCCTCCTGTAAGAAAAATATTATATTGCATGAAATAAATCAAATTGTATTGAGAGCTCTGCTGAAAATCAAATTGACAAGCTTATGTCTCCAGTGGGATTGAAGCTGACCCCACAGAACTGTCAGTGATTTGTTTTTGATTATCTATCACTAGGGCCCAGCCGGTGACATCATCCAGCCCCTCCCCATCCAGACAAGTAAAAAATCGAGGAGGTCACCCGACATGCAGGATGATGAAGCAGCGGGAATGATAGATTATGGTATGGAGGGAATGGAGGATGTATTTGGATCCCTCAACAACCTCAAGCAGGACATTGAACGCATGAAGTTCCCACTGGGAACCGAGGATAACCCCGCCAGAACCTGCAAAGACCTGCAGCTCAGCCAACCAGACTTTCCTGATGGTGAGAGAAAGTTATGTGTTTAGTCAGTTAAGTCTGTTTGAAGTAAACTAGGCTTAATAATCAAAGATAAAACGGATAAAGAGGAATAGAGGCAAGGAGAAAACTTCTTTAATTGGGGCAAAAAAAAAAAAAAACCTAGAGAATTTTAACACACATGTTTTTGACTGTAGGACAATACTGGATCGATCCAAATATGGGATGCATAGGAGACGCCTTTAAAGTGTACTGTAACTTCACTGCAGGAGGAGAAACTTGCATTTACCCTGATAAGAAATCCTCAGGGGTGAGAGGAACTCGTCTCTGCTAAATCTCATGATTGGTAGTAATATAAATCAAAAATAAAGAACTGTATTATCTTAGTGAATTATTTGATCACAGTTTCCATTTATTCCAGGTTAGAATATCAAACTGGCCAAAGGAGTCCCCAGGATCTTGGTTCAGTGAATTCAAGCGTGGAAAAATTGTAAGTGCCCATTTTTCTCTTCCATTATAAATTTCATAAACTTTGAATCAAAGCTCAGCAATCTGGTTGTGAATGTCTCTCTTGCTTGAAAGGTGACAGTAGTTTAGGGGTTGGGAATCAAGAACTGTTTTTTTATACAGAAAGTTTCAGTTTTTTGTTTTGTTTTGTTTTTTAAATTCTGGAAATGAATTTTTTTTTTTTTTTTGGAGCTGAATGGCTAAGCGTTAGAAGATTGTGATCTCAATTCAAACACCCACATGATCTAGATTCTAAATGACTACAATTCGCCTGTGTCTATTAAACCTTTGACAAAATCACACTGGAACATTCAAATCTGCAGAGAGAGCATTTATCATGTGTAGGTATGAAACAGCTTCGCAGTCTTTTCAACCACACAGTATCATTATTTCTGTGTTACAAATATTCTTATCACAGAAGAACTGGGATATAAGGTTATAGTTTGGATAAAAACATTGATGTCTATGGAAGTCAACAAAATAAAGCAAATGACCTTTCGAAAGTAACTTGGTGCTTCAAATAACCATTATATCATTACATCTTTAGGCCAGATGTCTGTTATATTTATTTGTCATTGAATCATTCATTAAAGAGATTTGCTTAAAAATGCTGATTCATCCAGCAATGAAACAAGTATTTAGGAGTGAGTCATTGAATCATTCATTCATTCATTCATTCGAACCAAGGTTTTTATTAAATAATTCAGATTGATTAAACATTTTAAATAGACTGCAGCAATTAACATTTTGTCAGAACCTTTAGTAAATTACAACTGTGATTCTCAATTTACTCAGAATCGCACAGCTCCAGTATTTTTATATTAGAACTAATTATTTAAAGATGCTATCTAAAAAGTACTAAAAGAATTGTTAATTGGAGAAAGGTACCAGAAAATTTTTCATCCCTACAATACTAAATAAAAAATTGAAAGTTCTTCTTTCGGTCAGATGTTTCATCCTCATATTCCTTGTGTCTCAGCTGTCTTATGTGGATATTGAAGAGGGCTCGATAAACTCAGTCCAGATGACATTCCTCAAGTTGCTCAGCTCTTCTGCCCGGCAGAACTTCACATACATATGCCATCAGTCTGTGGCCTGGTATGACGCCAAGGCTGACAATTATGACAAGGCGCTGCGCTTCCTGGGCTCTAATGATGAGGAAATGTCCTATGACAACAACCCCTTCATCAAGGCTCTTTCAGATGGCTGCTCGGTAAGACTGGTGTTGATCTGTTTGCTGATCATGCTGTATATTAGGGATGCTCCCTTATTAAAAATTTGGATGATACAATAAACCAATCATTATTTTGATTTTAAATAACTAAAATTCTGTACTATTTTGTCTGAAAAAAAAATAAACAAATTTACTAATTAACTAATAAATTAGCCAAAGTCTGTCGCTTTAAATGCTAAAAGTGAATTTTGTGAACATTATAATGTACAGTATGAAGAATTGACATTCATTTTGAGATTTGTTAGATTACTTTTAAAATTTTTATTAAATTACAAAAAAATTTAAAGAATAACTTTAAGTGAACATTACATGATGGCAAAGGTAATCTTAATGTAAAAATAGAGGAAGATGTACAATTAAATATCCAATATAGACCAATATGTTTGTTTTGAAATCTTCAAAAATCTGTCTACTGATATTTATGACGTCTGCTTCAAACATTACAATGCTCATGATAACTCTACAATAAATTTAGTTAACTCTACAATAAGTAAAATAAGTAAATCCACTTCACCACCTAATTACTCTTCAGCAACAATGCCATAGTAATATACAGAGCTACCGCAAAAACGGTAAATATGGCTGCGCGCTTGTTTCTCTGGTTCAGGTCTTTTGACCGATACTGATAAATGTAAAAACAAATCTCTAATATCAGTTGATAACCAATATGGTACCAATATATCATGTTTCCTTACTGTATATGTTAATTAAGCAATATAACATGAGCAAGAATACTTTCTACGACACTGACTATAACTTACTTACGACACCGTGACGGCACTGCGTGTATTACTAGCACAGATGTATAAAAAAAAAAAATATGTTGGCTATATTAGGCTAAATTTCAAACTCTTATTTCTCCTAATTATGTCTGTTAATGGAGCAAAAGATAATGTTTACATAGTGACATTCGTAAATGTTGTTCAGGAAACCTAATCCTGATGGTAAACCTTAAACTCACTCAGAATAGGCTATAATGCACACCGGAAGAGAATTCAGTTTTACCGTGGCACCTGGGGTGGCCAATCAGATGTTGGGTGGTGTCTAGTGCCACCCCAGACACCCCTCTGTCTCTGCCACAGGTTGTATAATGCTGCTTAAAACAGTTTGCAGTAATAACATAAAATTTGTATCTTTCTGTTTCAGATGAAGCAGGGATATTCTAAATCTGTGATGGAAATTAACACTCCTCGCATCGACCAGGTGCCCATCATCGATGTCATGTTGAATGACTTTGGGGAATCCAGTCAAAGGTTTGGATTTGAAGTAGGCCCTGTCTGCTTCCTTGGCTAAAGGACACCCCCCTCTACATTTATGGCAAAGGTCAAGGAGTGTGGCCAGCCAAGAGACCCCCAACCTGCCCCCTCCTTGCGCCACAAACACACACACCAGCACCCGCACTGTGTAATCTGAAATGGAATATTCATCGCCCCGGTGGGATCCTAGTCACACGACTGAAAACCTGCAATTGGAATAAAACAGAAAGAGAGGACATGAACTACCTGGTGGACAATGGCGCACTTTCAGGAGAAAGAGGAGGACCCATTCCTTTATCATCTCACCACTCTACCCAGCCTAGAGCCTGTAGGAATCTTTTCCCATTTCCAAACTCATTTTTTCTCCACTTGAAGTCTTAATCCTTGTATTGTTTTGTCCCATTCCAACCTTAATCCCAGCACCATTCATGCTTGATCTCAGTCCTTCCCCATACTCCTATCCAATCTATTCCCAATCCCGTTCCAACTCATTTTCCCTGTATCCTTTATGGATCCTCCTCCAGGTGCTGCTCAGAGAAAGACAACCACAGTGGTGTGCTCTTGTTGTAAACACCCAAACACTTAAGGTGCTATTGAAAGTGCATTTTTTTTGGTAATACTGTAATTATTATTTTGTACAATACTGTTCTTTCTCAATTGCCTTTAAGTCTTGCATGTGTATCAAAATTGATTTGATGAAATATTGATAACCATAAAGAGTATTTCTCATGTTTTTTTTCCATGTTTAAAAACCAACAGTGCAACAGATTTTTTCACAAGATGTCAATCATTAAAGTGTCCCTGCCAACTATAAAATAAAGTCAGCATTACAAACCATCCAAATTTGTAATTATAAAGTATCCATTTTGTAAATATTGACCAATTTTAAGCACTCAGAGTTTCCATTTTATCCAGGAATATACGGGCATGTCTAAAGTAGTGAAGGATTACCTGAACGTGAGTTATCTCACTGTCTTCCTGAGGTCTGCAGATTTCCAATAGCTTTCTTTTGTTCTCAAGTGGTAGCAATGATGCTGTGGTAATCAGTGACTTTACAATGCTAAAGAAACTTGATGAAAAGTAACGTGATGTCAGATTGAATTTCTTGACAGTATACCTCAATCTCTTAAAAGACGTATCCAATTCAAAGATGTTCAACCCTGTACATACAGAGCCTTGGTTACAGAATCAAGTTTATATATTTGAGACAGGGATTTTTAAAATAAAAAAGACTATTTGTTAAACTTTTGTTTGGTTATTTTGTGATTGTTATGATTAACCCTTTTAGATATAAAACAGAAACAACTATTTTGAGGTGCTTTTCATCAGTATTAAATACGGATTCTGGACAGTATTGTATTAAAAGTGATAATTGTTTACTCTCTGTATGAATCATATATGTGTGATTCACTCAGTCATGGATTTTTTTTTTCCTGTGCTGTATGTGCAAAAGCTCATTGCATTCTTCATTTGTCTTCATATTTAAAGTTTCTGTGGTAAAATGTGTTCAGGTTGTGTGGTTCTGTAATGCTTAAGCTGTTTTGATTGCTTTATCTTTCTTTTGCATCCATTGTTTTTACGGTTCTGTCTGTGTCCCTGAAAACCCTTCAAATATATGACAATAGACTCAGAATTTACACGTCTGTGTAACATACTTATAATTTATGTAAAACTTGGAATAAATGATCGATTACATTTCAAGTAGATAATCTACTGTTTCAATTTTGCTCAAAACAACAAAGATTGATCAGTTCAGTTCAAAACCAGTCACTCAGTCACACCATATAAGCCATAATGTCATTGGATGTAAAGCATGTTTGATTTATGAGGCATGTCTTGTTGATCGTCCACTAAATCTTTTAGTTTCAATCTCACAGAATGATGCTATAAAGCTGAAATCTAGAAGAGAGATTTGCTGTTTCTTTAATAGCTGATGTTGCCATGGTGCTATAGTTGAACAGTTCATGCAGAAGTGATTATTCACCCGCTGAAGCGGAAACTGGCTGTGGTAATTCACCTGATGAGCAACACAAGGCTATGAGCACCTGCATACCTTGGAAGTTTGTCACAAGGAAATCAAAATTGAAATTTTTTTTTTTTTTTTTTTTAGTGAATGTCGCAGTATTTATTATTAATGATTTTTCCATGCACATCATTATTTTTTTAATTCATGTGTCCTCGTAATCTTAATTCAAAATAACTTCCCCTCCATCAAGCAGCGACATCTTTTCTCTGATGATGTGTATACTGACATGAGGGCGGGACAAAAGTCTCAGGTTACGCTTGTAACAGTTGTTCCCTTAGAAGGGGAAAGAGACACTGCGTCTCCTATGACGTCATTACTGGTGCAACTGTGAGTATAAATGGGCACCTGTGAAACACGTCATCCACTTTTTGTCTGAAGGAGACGTGCACAGGAATACCTGAAGCATGGCAAAGGGACGCGGTGTCTCATTCCCCTTCTCAGGGAACCATGGTTACATTTGTAACCTGAGAGGTATAACCTTATTTGTCCATTAATGACATCATCAGCAACTAATCCACTTGACTTTCATCACATAAATGTCGAAAAAAATCTAAAGTCAACCCCTACCATGCTGAAGAGATGAATGCCTTATTGGCTGACATAAGTCAAAGACTCAAAGGAGTCCCCATCCCTAAGGTACACACCAGCATTGCGATTAATTCCATGCGGTCAGAGCCCGAGCTAGGCAAAGCTCAAGAGCTTAATATTCCCAATACCTTTAAGGGAATATCATCATAGACCAGAGTTTAAAAGAGAGGAACTCTAAAAGAGAGGAGGCCTAACTACGTTCTCTATTCAGGCCGAAATCCAAGGTGGCTCACAGCTGATGATGGATGCGGGCTGAATATGGCTTTCCCCAAGATCTCTCCATATCAGCGTGAAGATCTGGGAGAAAGGGCAGGGCGGTTATGTCCCCACAAAAAGCGTTCATCCAAGTGATTACGAACGAACTTGCGCTTCTCGTGCTTCCATGGCAGATCTAATCTTTCTGTGGCATGGGACATAACCTCTAACAGAATGTCACATGTAGGGCAGGCGGGCTGAGAGTGCTCAGAAAACAAGTAGATAATGTATTTCACAAATGCCCTTTTATAATCACGGTCGCCTCAATAGTGACGTCATAGGCTGTCACCTGCCAATGTCAAGTTCATTGTCGTGTTTAGTCTCATGCTTCAGACACCAGTCATGTTGGAGGCATTCCCCATAGTGCCCTCTAGGGTATGCAATGCGAGTTCCCATTCAAAAGGGAACCACATTTATGACCCAATTAATTCCTGGTGGATGAAATCAAGTCTAGCCCTATATTTTTTGCTCGAGAAGCCATTTCACTAGGATATACGTCACAATAGGTTATGGAAACAATTGGTTCAGAGGAGGTGTTTTCATTTTCAGAAAGAGGACAAAATTACAAAGGGCTACAGAAATCCAAATACAGTAAAGAGAAAAGGGCCAGACTATCCCTGTATATCACTCAGAAAGTACAGTATAAAAATAGAGTTCTCTGTCTTCTTGATCATTAAAAGCAAAAATATAATGGTTCATCTTGGTTCCCCTCATTTATGATTTCATAATTTTAAAACATTAAGTAATCTGCTTAACTAGTCCAGTTTTACTTTCAATGTTTTATAGTACAAGGAAACTTTATTGTTGCTTTTAATGTTTTAGTTACTTTTAAAACACCAACTGATATTTAAAAATAAAAAATGAAATAAAAAGAGAAAAGGATCATGAACATTTAAGAAACTAAATGAACTTTTAAATGAATCCGCAAATAAATTATGATTTATATTATGCAAATATGCAAAGTAGATTTGTATTTTATGTGACAGAACATTTACTGATTTAAATATAAATTAAATTATTACATGGCTCTCTATAATATGTGATGCACAGTGTTCACTTACTTCATCATCAACAACACTTTACCTTTATATTGAAAATATTTATAATATGATAGAAACCCTGGAAATATCAGAAAAATTTAACATCATTTCCAGGAATTTAAATGGAATGGAATGTTACAAGACTTCTTTACACAAGTTAAATATTTTAATTCCCAATTGGTACATACAAATGAAAATTCTCCACAGTAATCTCAATAAAATTATTTTTAAAAATACTTATGAACGACTGGAAAGTGCGATGGTTGGGAACCCTGTATACCACTTCATATGAGTCTGAAAAAGGGTCAGGGCTTTGATGATGGTGGTCATCAATCAGGAGTCAGTACAGTATACACAGTCCCTCTGAATTTAAACTGTACTTGGAATAACTAACAGTAATTTAATTACAGACATACATTCAAGGACCTGGCATTGGATCAGCTTTTGGGTTTTCTATTTTGCTTTCTGCTCTTTGATTGATGATTTGGAGTGTAATTGAATTTGAATAATTTGAGGTCATCCTTCTAAAAAAATTTTTTTTTAAAAACACACATTGATGTGCTCAGAGTGATGTGATTCGTGTTAACTTATAATGATAAAAATCTGAAAGCAAACATTTAACCAGCGCACCTCTTGACTTCAGGGGACTGCGGTTTACCTGCACAGTCTTGTTGGAACAGGGTGGCTATTCACCATCCAGAAATCCATCCTTCTAAACTATTCATTGTAATACGGCATTCGTCAGTGAATAAAACTATTTAAAAATGGGTCTTCATTTATTTCTACAGCCACTGTAAATTTTTTTTTTGTTTTTTTTTTGTTAGCTTTGGTTAGGGGTGGTTAGGTGTAAGTTTTTGATAAAATCACTTCCATTGTAAAAATCGTGAATTATTAACTTAGGAGCCGCTTAACTGACACATTTTTAACTGAAAACAGAAGACTTTTAATGCATTTTTGCCGTTCATTTACGTGTTTATTCTATAGGTATGCGCATTTGAACGTTTCCGCAGATCCATGCGAACTGTAATCATTTTGATAATGTTTTATCTATGCGTAGGGAAAGGAAAGGGAAGGAGGCCTTTGTAGGGGATAGTTTAGTTAACACTTCAGGGCTGCGTTATCGTCGTGTCTAGGCGCAGGTCTTTCATCTTATCTGGATATGGCCTGGATCTGGCAGACTACGGTAAACCTCGGGAAAAACAGAGAGATACTAATATTAGCGTAGACTCCATTCTTCTTATGATGTAGTGAGTACATCAGGTGTTATGGGAAGAGTTCCCAGTTCCGGCTGACCTAATTTATGCAGCCTAACAATTTACATGTAGATAATGTGTTATGTGTATGCCAGGTTAAAGAGATGTGTTTTTAGTCTAGATTTAAACTGACAGAGTGTGTCTGCTTTCTGAACAATGCTAAGAAGATTGTTTCAAAGTTTAGGTGCTAAATAGGAAAAGGATCTACCGTCTGCAGTTGATTTTGATATTCTAGGTATTATCAACTGGCCAGAATTTTGAGATCACAATAGACGTGAAAGACTATAATGTGTTAAGAGCTCGCTCAAGTACTGAGGTGCTAAACCATTTAGTGCTTTGTAAGTAATTAGCAAGATTTTAAAATGTATACGATGTTTAATAGGGAGCCATTGCAGTGTTGACAGAACCGGGTTAATATTGTCGTACTTCCTGGTTCTAGTAAGAACTCTAGCTGCTGCGTTTTGGACCAGCTGGAGTTTGTTTATTAAGCATGTAGGGCAACCACCCAGTAGAGCATTACAATAATCTAGCCTTGAGGTCATGAATGCATGAGATAACTGTTAAGAGACAAAAAAAAGTTGTCTCTTAGCGCCCTACGAAGTCTCTAAAGGTATACCTTTTCTATAGGCATGTTCCCCGAACTATACCTTAAAATGTTGCTTAAGGTATACAGGTGCTGTCCAGGGCGGTGGTGCTGAATTGGTTGATATTGATGGCTCGAGAATCGATTATTCACTCTATGCAGGGGCTGCTTCACTGCATAATGTGAGAAAGCGATGTTCTTTATAAAAGAAGCACTACAGAAATAGTTGAAATTGCATTAATCAGGACTCATGGAATAGATAAAATAATCTAAATTTTATATAATTTGGAAATGAGTGCGTGAACCCAGCAAACCTCATGCCTAAACGTATCATGCCTCAACCCGCTACATTAACTGGCAGTATGCCTTCACTGGCCTTTGAAAGGGTCATTTATATTATCATATTTGCCATAGTGTATTCATTTACTCCACAACCAGGGTTGATTGCCCAGCAGCCGCATAACATTATTGGTATAAATCAATTTCTGTTATTGGATGACCTACTCAATAAAAGTGCAACATGTGAAACATAATCAACAGCTACAGTACTATGGCGGAGAAAAAAGACAGAAAGAGGGCACAAAATAGTGCACATACACTAAATGTCTCCGCAGACAGCACCGTCTTTGATTTAGCACAACTATTTGCTGTATCGCTGCCATAGTTTGACCAAACTCCCCACCACAATCATTCCCTTTAAATATACTCCTAAGCCTTTACTGCCTAACGGTTCGCCAGCTGTTGTACCTTTGGATAATATAACTAAAAAAGCTAACAACCATCAGTGTAATGACAATTTATTTCACTTCAATTGGCCAATTGAACAATGGGTATATTACAACTTCAGAAATATATTCGTATAGACTGAGATGTAAAGAAGCTTTTTGCACAGTGGTGGCCACTAGCAGACTGAACTGTCAACAGTGATAAGGTATAGCTAAGACTGGTCCAGACCAACCTTATGAATGTACGACTTACAGAAGGTATACTTAGCTAAGAACATTAACATAAACACAAATTAATGTTAAGGTACAGCTTAAGGTATAACTTAAGAATGACGTAATGTTAAGAAGTTTCAGGAAACCCAGACCAGATCAGTACAGCCAACTGTTGTTGCTCATGGAAAAAGTACTTCTAGCTAGCACTATGGCATGATGAGCCAAAAGCCCCTATCATCCTCTTGCGCTGTTTGAACACTCTAAAAGAAGCATCAGTGTATGCCACATGGTCCTTGTAATCAGAATGCTGAAGTTTAATACAGAAGGATGTCACATCAAAGGTCCTAACAGCTACTTGTGAATTATTGCCTTGAAATGTCTTTATTGCATTATTCATTCCTTCCAAACTTCAAAGGTACTTGATCACTTCATTAAAGGTGATTCTCAATGTCCTCAAAGATTCAACTCTCAGAAGTCTTTCTCCTTGAGCCAGTGTGATAAATCTATATGAGGCCTAACGTACTCAGTAGATCCATACACAATTTAGTAGTGAATTTGCTTACTTAAAGTTTTAATAAAAAATGCTGTTAAATATTTTAATATGTAGTAACTGTTTTATAAAAGCAATAAGACAACTTAATTCCATTGTGTTTGAATAGTCACAGCTAAAGCAACCTTCTTGGTCTCATGACTACATTCACAATCTACGGTATTTCTTTGGATAGTTACACCAGTAGATAGAGACTGGCAATATTGTGTCTAAAATGATAAATAATTACTCAGTATTAAGTTTGTTGTTGTCTTGTTTATTGAAATATTCTAAGGAATCAATATCACATTTTTAGTCTGAACATCAACAAGGCTGTGATTACGAGCAGATATTCTAAACATCAGAATACTGTTGTAGAATACTGAAAAATACCATTGTTTTCAATGGATCTGCTATGTGTTATTTTACCATTCGTCTCACATCGATGAACCTTGCTCAAAGATACACTACCGTTCAGAAGTTTGGGGTCAGTAAGATTTTTTAATGTTTTTCAAAGAAGTCTCTTAAGCTCACAAAGGCTGCATTAATTTAATCAAAAATACAGCAAAACAAATTGTGAAATTTTACTACAATTTAAAATGACTGTTTTCTATGTTAATATATTTTTAAAATGTGGCAAAGCTGAATTTTCAGCATCCAGACTTCAGTGTATCATTATCCTTCAGAAATCATTCTAACATGCTGATTTGCTGCTTAATATTTCTGTGGAAACGGTGATACTTTTTTCAGGATTTTTTGATGAACAGAAAGTACTTAATTTAATTGTTAAGGATATCCGTGCACTTATTATGCCTGTAAAGTAATCACTAACAACCAAAAAGAAATATGCTTATGAATATTTAATTAACTTTATAGCACAATGATCAGAGGCAATATAGACAAACAGATTGATCGAAACAGAGGATGACAGATTTAGAGGAGGAGAAATGCTCAAATGATGAGCAACTACACGTGACAAAAGTGTTTATTTGTCCTCTGTGAGTCACTGCGCTTATCTAGATCTGGAACTTGTTTAATCATCATTACATTTTCTATTTAGTCATGGTTGGTACATTTTACAGTTAGCTCATTTCACAGGACACAAACTTCTGGCAGAGGCTTAAATCTTGCTTGTGTTCATCCTGCCTATTAATTCTTTAAAAAATCTTATTTTGTATTCTTTCTTGGGTATTGGCGGGTACAATAATACCATGTGGATTACACTAAATACAGCACAGAATATACAAAGCTTTACTGGGAGAACAGTTCGGTCGTAATATGAAAATGAAAATGGATTTATAGCCAAATGTTCTATGAGCAGAAAGTCCATTATCTTTGGCTTTCCTGCCTCCTCCATGTTTGATGTGCCTAAGTGTCCAAAATAAATCAGCAAAGCTTATTTGCTTTTATTGAGACAGCTCCTGTCTGAATAATGACTGGTGAGCCGCTCCAGCTCATGAATAACGTCTGTTCGTAAATGTTCTGTTTTTGTGTGTGTGT
The DNA here is from genome assembly GCA_037950665.1 of Hypophthalmichthys nobilis. Taxonomy (NCBI): domain Eukaryota; kingdom Metazoa; phylum Chordata; class Actinopteri; order Cypriniformes; family Xenocyprididae; genus Hypophthalmichthys; species Hypophthalmichthys nobilis. Next base: position 22,189,550 of record CM075488.1, read on the forward strand.
GTGTTTTTAGTGGGTGTGTTGTGTGCCTGTGTATGTGTGTGTGTATGTGTCTGGCGTCCCACTCCTGTTGGGAGCACCTTTCATTCAGAGCTCTAGCAGGCAGCAGCTGTGGCCAGCTGCCAGACACAAACGTGCCCAGAGTTAATGTGTTAAGACTGATTCAGGCGATGTACATTGCAACCTGCTGGGTCAGTGTCTCAGCGTGCGGCGGCTTCTTTCTCTCTGCTTTTCTCACTCTTTTATTCACACAGTCTCCTTTAATTCAAAAACTTTTTTGTGCTTTTCCGAGGCCACTACAACATGAATCGTAATCAAAGGCAACCAGGCCATTAGTGAAGACCTGTCGAGGGAACCAAATGTCCTGCGCTCGCACATGTGACCTCAGCACAGCTCTTGAAATCAAACAGGTGCCAGAGGAGACTATTTATTCAGCACACTGTGAAACACCATCAAGACTTTTATCTTATTCAATAGCTGGGATTCAGTGCTGGGTAGATTACTTACAAGTTGTAGTCCATTACTGATTCCAAATTACATGACAAAAATTGTATTTACAATGATAATGTGATCCATTACATTACACATTTATGTAATGTAATCGGACTACTTTTTATATTACTTTTGACCTAACTAGTTTATTACATTGATTTGAATAGGGTTGTACCATATTGATATAAAAATACAAAGAGAAAATATATATATTCCATTTGTTGTTATTAACAACATGAAGTGCATTAAACATTACATTACATCAAGGTTTCCCAATGTTCGTGAAGGAACTGCCTGTGAGTTTAATAAAACGCTTATAATTAATTAAATCATAAAAATATAAAATGAAAAAAAAAAAAGTAAAACCACAACAATCAAAATAAAACACTTACTAAAAAAGATGAAATATTTTATTTGTTTACCTGCATGTCATGTGACAATTAACCAAGGGGGTATTTCAAGTAAATATATTTGGTGAATCGGCTGACAAAAAATTTTTGGGAATCCCTGCGTTACATGTAAATAAAAAATAACAAGAATTTGTAGATTGAAAAAGCTTTCCAAAGACATAGTAATACATAGCCCACTGAGTGATATTTCAAATAAAAATTAATGTTTCCATCAGTAGGTGATGCAATGTTGAAATGTTGAGAAAACACTTCTTAAAAGTGAAATTATTTCTGTGAATCCAGTGGTCAAATGATGTGTGGCCTCTCAATTTTCTGTGTAATTATAGCTACCATGGTGACTGGTTTTTGTGTTAATGTCCACAAAACTGGACGACTTTCTGTTCATAAGCAGTGGGCTATTTTAGGAAGGAAAATGTAAAAGATGAAAAATTATGTAATCAATAAAAAAGTAACTCTAGTCTAAAGCCTCTAATTACAAGTATTTTAGAATGTAATATAATCTAATTACAAGTATTTCATTTTTGCAATCTGATTACGTAATCCAGATTACATGCAATCAGTCGCTATCCAGCACTGTTGGCATGAAAGTCCCTTTCTTCTTGAAGAATCTCATAAAAACAATTTAAAGACCTTTGACTGAAAATTCACTTGAATGAAATCAAAATGGACAGTTCTTGTTTTTTTTTTTTTTTTTTGTTTAATGGAATATTACAGTATTTCTTAAAAAATGATTTATCTGTGCACATCATCATCATTATTTTATTTTTTTTTAAATTCATGTGTCCTCATAATCTTTAATCAAAATAACTTTCCCTCTGTCTTGCAACAACATCTCTTCTTTTCTCTGATGACGTGTTTGCTGGCGCGAAGGACAACCTGTCACTCACATGACATCACACGCATGCAAACCACAACCATCCAATCAATTCCCAATGGACAAATCAAGTCCTGCCCTAATTTTTTTCCTTGTTCGAGAAAATACAGTACCGTACATTACAAGACTATCACTTCCATTTCATGCTGACTTTACGCCCAAAGCATAATTCTTTAATTACTTAATTCTGAGTCAATCGCGCCATGCATTTCCTGATATCACAGTCGTCTATGGCAACGCTGATCTGGGTAACTAAAACTGGCGCTACTTTCATGTCTCTCAACTCACACCGAAAACTCGCTCTTGTTTCATACAAACAGCTGCTGTCATCTAGTTTCTCAGTGACAGTTATCGATTGCAGTGATAATGCCTTCCGTTTTAATAATATTGTTGCATTTTTTTCCCTTGTTCATTGTTTTGTATGTTGTAGTTTATTAGCGGAAGCTTTAAGATATGCCTGCATGTACAATTATATAATAATTTCAAATCAGATCAATATTTGCACAATCAACTGTACTTTACGCAAAATAAAAATTATTCTGACAAGGTTCATTTTGCAAATGAACTGTATTATCCCTTGTGTAGTTCATATTTCATCCCTTCTTCATCTTAGTGTTGAAAAATCTGTCCATTGTATATACATAGGATAATGAGAAAGATAACTGCTCATTGGGCCATGGTTATTGATTTTTTTCTCTCTCTTTCTATGGTTGACATATGTTGGCTTGCAGTATAAAGACAGTCTCTGAGATGTCTGTCTGCAGCTGCTTTGAGGTTTGATACATAGCTAGACTGATGTGTTCTCGAGGGGTGGGCACCTCCTGGAAAGACCAAGGTGACTCCTGCAGCTTAATTCTGCAATAAAGGAGAACAGAGTTTTAAAATATAGCCATAGCTAGACAAGATAAACCATTTAAAAGGACTTTGATGTGTTTTATTGCTGCACATACAACGCTATCTCACGACCAATTTGTACGTATTTTACGAGGTGGCTAATTCGTATGAACCCCAGTGACGGGTAGGTTTAGGGGCGGGGTTTGGGGTAGGTCATTCGTATGAATTCATACAAATTGGTCAATTCATAAAATACGTACGATTTAGCAAAAAATTCGTACGAGTAAGGTCATATGAATTTGTGCGAATTAGCCACCTCGTCAAAAATACGTACAAATTGCCGTGAGATTGCACTGGCATATGCTATACACCGATCAGGCATAACATTATGACCACCTTGCTAATATTGTGTTGGTACCCCTTTTGCTGCCAAAACAACCCTGACCCCTGAAGGTGTGCTGTGGTATCTGGCACCAACATGTTAGCAGCAGATCCTTTAGGTCCTGTAAGCTGCGAGGGCCTCCATGGATCAGACTTGTTTGTTTAGCACATCCGACAGATGCTCAATTGGATTGAGATTTGGGGAATTTGGAGGCCATGTCAACACCTCAAACTCGTTGTTGTGCTCCTCAAACCATTCCTGAACCATTTTTGCATTGTGGCAGGGCGCATAATCCTGCTGAAAAGGCCACAGCCACCAGGGAATACGGTTTCCATGAAAGAGTGTACATGGTCTGCAACAATGCTTAGGTAGGTGGTACGTGTCAAAGTAACATCCACATGGATGGCAGGACCCAAGGTTTCCCAGCAGAGCATTGCCCAAAGTATCACACTGCCTCCGTCGGCTTGCCTTCTTCCCATAGTGCATCCTGGTCCAATGTGTTCCCCAGGTAAGCGACGCACACGCACCTGGCCATCCATGTGATGTAAAAGAAAACGTGATTCACCAGACCAGGCCACCTTCTTCCATTGCTCTGTGGTCCAGTTCTGATGCTCACATGCCCACTGTTGGCGCTTTCGGCGGTGGACAGGGGTCAGCACTGGTCTGCGGCTATGCAGCCCCATACACAACAAACTGCGATGCACTGTGTATTCTGACACCTTTCTATAAGAACCAGCATTAACTTCCTGAGCAATTTGAGCTACAGTAGCTCGTCTGTTGGATCGGACCACACGGGCCATCAATGAGCCTTGGCCGCCCATGACCTTGTCGCCGGTTCACCACTGTTCCTTCCTTGGACCACTTTTGATAGATACTGACCACTGCAGACCGGGAACACCCCACAAGAGCTGCAATTTTGGAGATGCTCTGACCCAGTCATCTAGCCATCACAATTTGGCCCTCGTCAAACTTGCTCAAATCTTTATGTTTGCCCATTTTTCCTGCTTCTAACGCATCAACTTTGAGGACAAAATATTCACTTGCTGCTTAATATATCCCACCCACTAACAGTTGCCTTGATGAAGAGATAATCAGTGTTATTGACTTCACCTGTCAGTGGTCATAATGTTATGCCTGATCGGTGTATATATACATATAATCACTTTGGGTAACATTTACACACTGCTAAATTAATTATTCCAGCTTAAATGTGAAAAGGATATCTAACATTGCTTACCCTGACATCTGTTTCTGGCCCCAGCTGGTGCTGTCAGATTTCAGTGGTGCATTCCTGGCTTTTAAATGACTGCATCATTCAAACCCTGCTTATTTTTAATTGTAATGTCTTCAAATAAATGCCATTTCACTGACATTGATTAAACGGATATTACACTAAAGTAAACAAAAGACTTTCTCTTTTGATAAAGGAACAAATAAAGAGAGAAGCCTATACCTCTAAAAAAGGACAGGCTAACCACACATGTTGCCAAGCAACTAATTGAGAATGCAGAGGTGCAGTGAAGTTTATGCTCTAACTTCTGATGAGGTAATTTTAGCATATGCAGGTCTGTGTCTGTAGATAATGTGCAGAGATGCTTGTTATCTTGGTTTTTGAAAGTAAGTATTGTGGGGGGTCATCTTAAGGCAGAAACACACCGAGCCGACGGTCGGCCGTCGGGCAGTTTTTGTTCGTCGGCCGACTAAGTTTTCTCAGTGTGTTCCGCATCGTTGGCTGAAGTGTGTCCTCGTCTGCTTTTTTCCGGCCGATTCGACATGTTGAATCAGCGTCAGAGCTCATCGGTCCATCGGGCCATCTGATTCAGCTGTTCAGCTACTGCCCCCTGCTGGTACGGAAAGACATTTCATCTTACGCAGGCGCAGAACGGACGTGCTACTTGGCCGTCGGCTGTCGAGCATCGGTTTTGTGTGTCAGGGCAACTTTGGACCCTGACGCTGCCGACGTGAGCCAACCCCGCAGTCTGCTTTCGTCGCCACTAGTTCGTCGGCGTCGGCTTGGTGTGTTCCTGCCTTGACACAGAAAACCGACGCTCGACAGCCGACGGCCAAGTAGCACGTCCGTTCTGCGCCTGCGTAAGATGAAATGCCTTTCCGTACCAGCAGGTGGCAGTAGCTGAACAGCCAATCAGAATGATCAGATGGCCCGACAAGCGCCAACGCCGATTCAACATGTCAAATCGGCCGGAAAAAAGCCGACGAGGACCAACTTCAGCCAACGATGCGGAACACACTGAGAAAACTTAGTCGGCTTGGTGTGTTCCTGCCTTTACCCAAAGGGTCTAATTTCATCTTTTTACTTCAAAATAATAACTATAACTTTTACTCCACAATCTAAAACATTAATGTGTCCACAAATCCCTCATTATCAAATACACAAAAAAAAAACCTTTGATATTTAACATAATACAGCATCATAGATCAGTGATCACTATATTTTCCAGAGACACAAAATTAGATCAATTAACCTCAAAACTGTTTCGACTGACTAAATCTCACAAATGTTGATATTCAGATGAAATGACTAAAATAAAAACAGCGTAGCCATTCATCAAAAGTGCTGAGATGAGATTTTGTGTCAATATGGAAAGGAAAAAAATTTACCCTACTTAAGACTTAAAATTGGTGTAGTTACTGACTTTTTGTTTACATGTCAATGGAAAGATACACGTTTTGTTTTTTGTTGATATCAGTCGTGTTCAAAAACAGTAAACGAATGATGTTATCAGCTTTTTTTCTTTTGTTTAATTTTGCTTAGCAACTAGCTATGATTTTATTAGACTGTGCCACTTTAAAAAGTACAATTCCCTTTCCAAATATATTTCTTCAGACTTGCTAAAATAATCGTTAATGGTATTAAGGAACCAGAATCGTTCGATTCCTTACAATTCCCACCCTGAGCAACATCTAGCTAATGAACATTTTTGGTTTAATATTTACTCCTCACGTTGTATAAAAAAAAGTATAAAAGTGGTGATTTTATCGCTTTAACTTACTCTTAGATATATTTAAGTTTGGCTAATGAAAGAGTAACCCCGCACTGAAATGCTGTAATGATGTAATATCCGCTGAGTCTCCACACATCTCTCAAACTTTTCTGCGCCCAGAGCGACGATGACAGCGCACGCACTTTCAGCGGCTCCATCGAGGGTCTCCGATCCCAAGATACTGACAAGAAGCTCGATCTGAAACATCGGAGAGTGAATCAGCTTGCAACAGAGACGTAGGAGGGAGACTCGAGGCAGAATGCGGGCGCTGTTCGTGGTGCTGAAACCGCTGTGTTTTCTCGCTCTGCTCGGATACTGCCCTTCCGCGGTGAGTGATGCGCACCTTACTGACTTAGACACAAACTTGACATGTCTAAGCCCAGCTCCGACTACACCACTGACTCATAGAACAGCGTATACGCAAGACTAAATGTATATTTAAAGTGGCAAACAGTGTTATGTTATGATGTCTTATGAGAATATGCGTTCTTCCGATAATATCCTTTTAATGACAACCTCAGAGAGAAGGAGAGAAGGAAATGCTGTAACACTTAAACTGGGCTATAAAAATATTAATAGATGTGGGATGCCCTGAAATTGTGTTTAAAAATCTTGTTTTCCATTTTATGTAACTTTCTCTATGATTGCAGCTCAGATGGCCACAGAACATTATTAGACTCTCTGTTCTGTTATAGTGAATGGGCTTCTGTGCATTAAAGCTTTCAGCTTGCAATTTCTTATTTCTGGTGTTGTTCAAAGGTTTTAAACATCCACCTGTACTGAGCTGGCTGTTTATTTCACCTTAGGTCAGACTTTATATTAGGTGTCTTATTTAGATAAATGCTAAATATATTCACATTAAAATAGAAATCATGTGAGACAATGTACTTATTGTGTACATGTCATGAGATTTGCATTTGCTGCTACTATAGGGATACTGTTATGAATACGGTTTGTATTATGATCCCTGGGACAAATAAACAGTGCGTGGATTTTGATCACTGCAATGTAAACAGTAATGCATGTTTCCTTCAGTAAGAACAAGAGTAGCCTATAATTACAGTAATTGCATGCAGTTATTTTAAATATAAATACAGTGTAACAGCACGTGTTGTATGTACAGAATGCTAACATTGTTATTTTAACAGTAAATAGTCAAAAAGATCATGTAAAGTTTTAATGTACTATTTTAGTACTAATATTTTTTGTTATATTGAGAGTTCAATAGTAATCTACAGTACTGGGTGTTGATAAAGAGTTTAAATGAGGAAATGTTTTTCTTCCTCAGTCCATTCTCAGCCCTACTATTAATCTGTATGGAATTTTTTTTTATTTTTTTTATTACTGGGTCAAGATTAGATCTGCAACACTGAGGCATGGCCAACTTTTTGTCATGCAGCACCCATATAACTACATGAATTTCATATATCATATGTGACTGGAAACCAAAGAAATCCGTAGTATCTGTGAGAGTGTCGTAAAGATCTCTCATCCAGTCTTAATAAACCCAGCTGCAGGTCTTATTTGAGGAGCAGAATCCCTCTGCTCGTATCTCATAATAGCAGTGAACTAGCAGGAAGTATCCATCCAACTTGGATATGTTACAATTTGCTGAAATCGCAGTTAGTTGTTAGTTGCAGCAGCATCAGGAAGTGTGCCAGAATGTGTAAAGAACTCTCATTTTCAGCTCGCCTGTAAAAGGCTAGTCCCCAGAGCCGGCCTTTCAAAGCCCACTGCGAGAGTGGGAAAAATGAATGTGGGTGTTTACAAAGCTCCTTTATTGTTGCAGACAATCTAGGGAAATTTGGGGGGATGAATGCAGAGAGAGAGGCTTTATCATGAAGGTGTTGCAATGGGGTGCTTTTTGTTGTCAAAACACACTATTTTTGGCCTTTTAGTGGCGTGTGCTTGAATTGGTTTCAGAAATCTGATGAATCAGTGTGAATCAAAATGAATATTCAATGGAATACATAAAAACTGCACTATATTTCTCCTTTGCTTTTATTGTATGATTTCAAATGAAGTATAGTGTCTTATACAGTCAGAGACAGATTTGGGATCCTTTCAGCCAGAAAGTATGGTAACACTTTAATCAAAGTTTGTATTTATAATGCATTATAAAGTTATTCATAATGTACATTATAATACACTATATCTATTATTAACCAAAGTTAAAGGGATAGTTCACCCAAAAACTAAAATTCTGTCATCATTTACTCCCCCCCCCCAAGTTGTTCCAAACCTGTTTCAAAATTTCTGTGTTCATACACAAAGGAAGATATTTGGAAGAATGTTTGTAACCAAGCAGATCTCGCCCCCCATTGACTACCATAGTATTTTTTTTCCTACTATGGTAGTCAATGGGGGGCAAGATCTGCTTAGTTACAAACATTCCTCCAAATATCTTCTTATACAACGTGAGGAGTATACAGGTTTGGAACAACCTGCGGGGGAGTAAATGATGACAGAATTTTAGTTTTTGGGTGAACTATCCCTTTAAATGCATTATAATATTTGCAGATACCTTGTTACTGTACATCTGAAATTGGTTGTTTGTCATGTGTTTTAAAGCATTATACTTTCTAAAGGTGTAACCGTGATAGTATTATAATGTATTGTATTATAACTGTGGTTACAATTATTCATGAGATCATATTGCAAGGCATAGTTAATGCATGAAAATACTTTTATAATGCATTTTATATATAAAGACTGTCACCAAAAGGTTACCTGGAAATATGAGAGCCCAATGGAATCAAGAAAAGTTGAGGCAGGCTATTCTTTTTAAATGGGTCATGACATGGATTTATTATTATTATTATTATTATTATTTTAATATGTTCCTTGAGGTTCATTTATAATGTTAATAAAGTTTTTGCACACAAAATGTCTGAAATGACCCTCTGTCTGAAATGATCTATTTTTAAAGGGTTAGTTCACCCAAAAATGAAAATGTAAATATATTAATCTCCAACACGCGTTCACGCAACAACGTCTACTCTGATGTAAACACAACACACGTGTCGCAGTGCTCTCATGAATGCGAGTTAGAGGTTAATATTTTATGAATAAAGTGGTATATTATGTTTAACAAAGCACTTGCGTCACTTCATAAAATTATGGTTAAACCACTGGAGTCACGTGGATTACTTTAATGATGTCTTTACTACCTTTCTGGGGCTTGAAAGTGGTAGTTGCATAGGCTGTCAATAGAGGGACAGAAAGCTTTCAATTCAGACAGAAAGATTTCATTAAAAAGATCTTCATTTCTGTTCCAAAGATGAATGAAAGTCTTACAGGTTTGGAACAACATGAGGGTGAGTATTTAATGACAGAATTTTCATTTTTGGGTGAACTAACCCTTTAAGAAGCGGCTCCTTGCCCTTGTGACGTCACATAACCCATAATATAAAACCGAGCCTTATATGGAGCTTGATTAAATAAATGCTTTGTTTATAATGAGGAGAATGTTTTAAGCTATGAAAGTGATATGCATTTTTTTTAAAACAATTTGCATTTTTACACAATATTCTCTCCATATAAGTTATACATTGAAAACTAAACAGTTAATAAAACAAAGCACTAGCAGTGAATGGTGTGCCATGTAAATTTATTGCAGTTCTCACAAAATATCCTCATTTCAGTTTCACTGCTTAAAGCATGCTTGAGGCATACAAATCAGATTATGTCATATTGTATGTCATTGCAATTCATTGCATTAAGAAACAAAAAACACTAAGATGCCTCATGCATGCCTGTGTTTATGTACAGACCATCAGACCAAAGGAAGGCTGGCAGGTGTACAGTTCAGCGCAGGATGCCGACGGCCGCTGTATCTGTACGGTGGTGGCACCAGAGCAGAGCTTGTGCTCCAGAGATGCAAAGAGCAGACAGCTCCGCCAGTTACTGGAGAAGGTGTGTGTGCTCACATATTGTGTGTCTAAGATCTCTAAAGTTGCTTCATATTGAGATCTGGTTTGGATAACAAAAGCTCTCATTGCAGCGATTTGAAAGCATTATGCTAGACTGCTCGCCATTGTCATCTGTTAAGAATGCCTCTGGCTTCTCTGCAGCTGACTGTGGAGGAGCATAAAGATGATGGTAATGCGAAAAGGCCTGAAGGGCGTTTTAGGCCCTCTTTTGCTCCTACTTCCTACGCTTTTCTTCTCTGTTACTGTAATAGGCCTGTAACATTCGGCAATAGTTAGGGGCACATAAGACGTGTCTTTTTTTCTTTAGAGGATGCTAGTGAAAGAATAGGGTAATAGAGTTAAGCGATATATAGTCGCTTTTTTGCCCTATTTTAAATGTGCCAGTTGTTGTTTGTCTGAGATCTATCTGTCTTTGCTTTGGTTGTGTTGAGTGAAATTATGGAAATGCAGAATTCCTTGGAGATATAGTGTCAGAGCTGATTTACACCAGTTGGAAATATAATTTAAACTTATTTCATCTTCCTTTTTGCAGTTCAAAGAATGATTAATGGATCCTAACTTCATCTTCCTCTCTTAAGATTCAGAACATGTCGCAATCAATCGAAGTGCTGAACCTGAGGACCCAGAGGGATTTCCAGTATGTCATGAAAATGGAGAGCCAGATGAAAGGACTCCGATCAAAGTTCAGACAAATCGAGTCGAACCGAAGAACATTATTGACTAAAAACTTTCAGGTGGGCTACCATTAAAGTCATGCCTCAAAAAAATCAATGATCTTTTCTCATATGAACAGAACAGTTTGAAAAAGCCACATTCTTGCCATTACTCTCCAAGAATGAAGAATCAAATCCCACTTAAAAGCTTCTAATCTTTATTCTTCACAAACATTTGAAAAGGCCATACGCAGTTCAACATTCTTGGAAATCCTGTAAACCTGTAAAGGTCATGTTTTTCTTTTTTTCAGGCAGTAATATCGTTGTTCAGAATGTCTTACAAGCGTTTGCATCTGTTTCTGTTAATGCAAGCAAATCTCTCCTCATGTGATTCCCATTTAAATTTGTCTGTTTTTTCAGGAGCTGAAGGGGAAGATGAATGAACTGCAGCCGCTGATTCCAGTGCTGGAGCAGTATAAGACTGACGCCACGCTCATTTCTCAGTTCAAGCAGGAAATCAGGAACCTGTCTCTAGTGCTGACTGCTATCCAGGAGGAGATAGGAGCATATGATTATGAGGAACTCCAGCAGAGGGTCCTCGGCTTGGAGGGAAGACTGAGGAACTGCATGAACAAGCTCAGTGAGTTTTACACTCAACATGACTTTGATGGTATTTTCTTGAATGGCATAGTATGTGTATTCAGACTAAAAAATACTCTTAGATGTTTTGACGTGTCTATATAACAGCCGCCATTCTTTATCATTCTCCATTATGTCAGCCTGTGGTAAGCTGATGAAAATCACAGGGCCCATCACTGTAAAGACATCAGGAACAAGGTTTGGAGCATGGATGACAGACCCTCAGGCTTCACCTAAGAACAACAAGGTAATTTATGGCTATGACTATTTTTTCTCATTATTTTTCCTCCATAAAAAAAAAAAAAAAACTTCACTAAAGAGTTCAAAGACATGAATGTAAACAACTAGCTCTGAGATCAATCACAGCATATAAAATTTGATTCGAATAATGAAAATCTGTAATTATTATATGAAAAGAAAAAGAGACAAAGGTAAGACTGTGTAATTTAATTCTTTCATGGTGGGATAACCTACCATGATGCATTATGAATGATGTAATGAAATGAATGAAACAAAAAAGATTATTAATATTTATATTATTCATATTATAAAAATACAACATTACGGGCCAGATTCTAATAGCTTGCGCAAGCGCAAACCTTTTTTTGGCGTTAAAAAACTACTGTCGGGATTTACTAAAGACACGCAGTGCAAAATTAGCGCTGAAAAGGCGTGGACTGAGTTGTTTTTGCGGCTGACCTTATTGCATATGCATATGTTGGAGTTTCCCTTTCAGACGCAAAATTTATGGGAGGAGAGTATTTAAATGATTCACACAAAGCAATTTACTAATGTTTGCGCTAGTCAATTTACTGGTATTTGCGCCATTATTTAACGCCCCAAAAAAGCATGTCTTAACCCATATTGTGACGTGGCTGCAATTGATGCTGCTAGGAGGAGACACATCTACATATATATGTGTGTACGGGTTTGTCAGATTACAAGTTGCGCCTGTGTCGACCCGCACCTGATGAGCATCATCTCTGCTCATTTGCGACTCAATGCTAATTTGCACTGCTCTTGGTAGATTGCGTCAGTGTTCTTTAAATTGCGCGTCAGCAGATCACATGCAAAATTAGCCACTCGCATCAGCGCATTTGTGGAATTGCGGTGTCACGCTTTTTTTGCCCCTTATAGTAAATCTTGCCCTATTTATTTTAAACATTTTTGTTTGATTGTTGTCCTTTTGTTTAATTTTATGAGTTTAATGAGTGTGTGTCTATATAGTCTTCAGTGTCATATGATCCTTCAGAAATCATTTTAATATGCTGATTTGGTACTCAAGAAACATTTCATATTATTATCAATGTCGAAAACAGCTCTGCTGCTGAATATTTCTGCTACATTCATTTTCCTGGAGTCTTTGGATGAACATTTATTTGAAATAGATTTTTCTTTTAACAATTTGATTTTGAAATCACAGTAATTTATCATCCTCAAAGGTCATGATGTCTTGGAAGATTTATCGCTAAAAATGGGTTTCTGTATCGAGAAAATGAATGAGATTTTTAATTCCTGATCCCTATTGTTGTGCTTTATAAATGATTCATTTAATATGATTCAAATGAAAAATATTGAATGTTACTCATCACATTTGTATTATTCTAATGCAGGTTTGGTACATGGACAGCTATACAAACAACAAGATTGTCCGGGAGTACAAATCGGTAAGCGACTTCGTAGCTGGGGTTGAGTCAAGAACCTACAACCTTCCATTCCACTGGGCGGGCACGAATCACGTGGTCTACAATGGCTCCCTGTACTACAACAAGTACCAGAGCAACATCATCGTCAGATACAGCTTCGAAAGTGGCCGGGTCATGACCCAACGAGCACTTGAGTCTGCTGGCTTCCACAACGTCTACCCGTACACTTGGGGCGGTTTCTCCGACATTGACCTGATGGCAGATGAGCTTGGTTTATGGGTCATCTACGCCACCAATCAGAATGCAGGGAATATAGTGATCAGCCAGCTGGATCCTCTGACCATCCAGGTGCTAAACACTTGGAACACAGAATACTCCAAACGAAACGCAGGTGAGTCCTTTATGATCTGCGGCACGCTGTACATCACCAACTCCCATCTGACCGGGGCTAAGGTGTATTACTCTTATTCCACCAAAACCTCTTCCTATGAGTATATGGACATCCCTATCCATAACCAGTACTTTCATATGTCCATGCTGGATTACAACGCCAGGGATCGTGCACTTTATGGCTGGAACAATGGCCACCAGGTACTCTTTAATGTCACGCTGTTCCACATTATTAAAACTGACGACGAATCCTGAGAGATGCACCCTGAGGTGAGAGGAAAACTTTCTGCTGACACTGTTTCTGCAGTTACACTGATCTGTAATCACTGTGGTATTGCTGTGAAGTAATGGGTTTTATATATTTCAGTCAAAAGATGAGCTTGGTTTGAGGTTCAGTGCCTCTGGACATTTCAGTCAACATTGCACTCCTCCATTTGTAAAACAATCGTGATTAAATTCAAACTCAGACTCAGAAAAGGACATTAATGAACTTTTAAAGCTCTGTTAAAATGTTGTTTGTGCAACTTTCAGTCCATAACCGTTGTATTCAGCTGTAATACTTCATTTAACAAAGAATGTAACAAACTTACCACTATAGAAACTTAGAAATATTAAGTAAAAAAAAAAATCTATATTATGGACATTATATAATATTGATCTGTCAGACTGCATCTGTTAGTTTTAGCTTGTCAAATATTTAGGGAAGTTAGACATATTTTCAACTCTTTTTATGACATCAACTTAAAGGGAAAGTTCATCTAAAAATAAAAAGTTGTCATTATTTATTCACCCTCATGTTGTTCCAAAACTGTATGATTTTCTTTGTTCTCTGGAACACAAAAGAAGATATTTTAAGAAATGTATCCACACCATGGTTGTCTATACTATGAAAATCAGCGGGCTCCAAAATTGCTTAAAATATATTCTTTCATGTTTCACAGAAGAAAGAAACTCATACAGATTTGGAATGACATGAGGAAGAGTAAATGATGACAGATTTTTCATTTTATGGTGATTGATTCCTTTAAAATCAATCCATGCTGAAAACATTTCACAGTGTACAGTGAAATTACAATAAATAATTGTTACATTAAGTGTTCATGGTTTGATGTTTTTTTCCTGTGTACTTCACAATTCATGCCATTATTCAATAATACCTCATATTTTCAAACATAATGCAATAAAGGCTTTGTTCGTGCTTGCTATTTTTCTACACTAGGTAATTCGTGGATGAAAGAATTTTTGAAATTCACAGAGGGCTTTGTGAATTTGCTTTTGATATTGATGAAAGACATCAGAGTGATGACTTTTCATCAACAGCAAAAGAAAAATCAAACGTTTTCTACACTTTCCTATATTTATTATTCCAAAGCATGTGGGAAAAGATTCTTTATTTAGTGACAAATTAGAGAATGCAAATATCTCTGGAAAAACCCTAATTCTTGTGTTCAGAATTCCTGTCCCTGCTCAATAAATGTTAGTAATGGAAGATTCAGAATGTTCAAACATTCACACATATCAGCTAATTATGCTGTGGTTTTCTAAGTAAGTTCTTTGCCAAAAGATCAGTATTCATAAACCTCAATGACAAATATCTAAAACAAAGTCATTCATTTTCCCGTAAAAGGAACATTTGCTGATGTTGTTTCACTTCCCATCTGCTGATTCAGAAACAACTCAAACGACAGAGCTAGTCTGTCGAACGCAATTTGACTTCAGTAAACACATTTCAGCAGGCCCCTGAATCAGAGAGACATTATTGAGCACGAGTGAGGATAAGTATGTTTATGTAAGGGATAATACACAGTCAACCGGTCGTTATCACAAAATAAACTCTGATGGGGATCACGATCAGGTCTTGTGTCCTTCTAGATTTTGAAGGGTTTAACTTGCTATAATAACCATCTGACTATACTGTATATTTCCCTTCTTCAAATGAATAAACAAATGAATAGATTTAGTGTTTAGTTCAAAATAGAATCAAGTATTCCAGAGAGCTGTGTTATAATTAAGGATGATTAATGTGATAAAGTGATATAAAAGAGTAAGTAAAATAGAAATATCTGTGTAATTCTCTGACTATTCCTCTTTTAAAAGATGCAGAAGTATCACACAATGATCCCATGCAAGATGTGTAACTTAACGTGTAGTATATTCCAAGTGTTCTGGGGGTATACGCAGGGTTGCCCGGTTTTCACAATAAAACACGCCCAATTGCTACCCAAAACTAGCCTAATTGCGTTTCAGGGTGGGTCCCCCAGTAAAAATCGCATTCTGGGGGTTACCCTGGTATTTCAGGGGCTAAATATCATGTTATTTAGATGAAAAACAACCCGCAGGAACAGTGTAAAAGCAGCCCAATTCCGCGGGAAAACCGCACACTTGGCAACACTGGGTATACAATACGAAAAAACAAAAAGAAATTTAAATGCTCTATTTAACGAAAGCTATATGAAATACAATGCCTAGAAATGGGATCGTCATATTAGCTTGTGGGAACGTGATTATAAGTTAACTGCAATGAAAACACTCATATCCTACATGCAGCTCTAAATCGGGATGAAGTCCATGGGATTTTGTCCTCAAAATGATTAGAGTGCACATATACCCTCTTTTGGAAGTATTTTAATGTAAGTGCTGGAAGCCTTGCTCGTTTTCTCTTGCCAGTCTAGCATAAAATGCAAGGCATACAGTGCCGTATACGGACATTCTCTTCAGATTCGCTGGTGCTCAAAACATGTATTTTTCCAAGAATTTCTTCAATTTACTGCTGTTATGCAGCAGCCAACAATAGCACAGATTAACCCTGCGCACATTTTTATTTTTAGTAATGTTCAAAAAGTTTCTGTTTAGTTAATTCAGATGCTCTTTTCACCCCGTTTTGACAATGTGTTCCTGTGGACCCCAACAGGACAGCATCCAAATGGAAGCTGGAATTCCTCATGGCAACTTAAAGCCTATCCACCTTTTTTCTCTGTCCTAAGCATATGTCGAACATCACATAAACAAACAGGGAAAAGGGCGCTTGTTGTCAGAGAAAATGTTTAACGCATTAAGAACTGTCGGTGATATAGGCAATATGGACTTTTAAGGTAATTACTAGTTAACCTAGCTAGTTTTTTTTAGTGTTGCCGTTTTATTTGATTTGAAAATAAGACAAATTTGACAAAATTGAGAAGACAAATAATAAATAATTTTTAGATATCATTCTGCATATGCGATAGACATCGATTATGCTCATCTTTGCTCACTCTGAAGGTATCTTGAGTAAAACGGCTCTGTATTTAACAAAGCATACAAAAGACTCAAACCAGTGTTGTGCCGAATTGTGACCACCGCCAGATTAGGTCACTAAAACATGTTCTTGGATCAACATTCCTGCCTGAAAATTTAGTGCTAACCCTAACCCTACCCCTAAACCTAACCCTACCCATAACTTACCCGGCAGCGGCTGTTTGCACTAAGTGAAAATAGCATATTTTCTTAGCGATAGATGCTATTTACACTAAGTGACAATAGCAGCATTTCCTTAGTGATATGCTATTTACACTAGGTGAAAATAACGATAGATTCTATTTACACCATGTAAAAGTATCAGTTCTTTGCAATAAGAGTAAATAGTAATTAGATGCTATCTATACTTTATATTGGCAGATACTATTTGCACCTCAGTATTTTTGTACAATAACAGGATGCATTAATATCATAGAGTGTGAATGATTATATTTATTAAAATTATGAAATGGATGCTGCCTTACTGGGAGAATAAACAGCCTCCCTACACCTTCCACTATCCCTACCCAATAAACACTTTTAATATTATTAAACACTCATTCGCAGTTTATTTCCACTTTTAGAACACTATTTTCATTTTTATTGAAAATAAATGCAAGCTCGGTAAAAGGTAGATTCGAAACCTGTGTAGATCACGTTAAAAGCCAGGTTTGCAAGCCTTACTCCCTACTGCTGTACCACTTAAGATGCTGAATTAAGTGTATCTTTTTTAAAACTTGAGTGGCCCAACCAGACATTGGTGGGTGGAGCTAGTGTAAATAGCGTTTGCAAACAAGGGAAGCTATTCATAGTTTTCAGTCACGTGACTGTCGTGGAGCCCTGGCGGGCAAAACAGCCATGTAACTGCAGCACAAGCTTGTTAATTTTCCATCTTAAGAAATAACAGAAATATGTGAACAAGATGCAAGTTTGGGGCACTGTCTTGTGATCCATATACAGCACCTGCAGTGATTTCAATCACTATGAACAGCGGGACGATTTTTTAAAAAGCTAATGTGAAAAAGGGTGGGTTTTACCAATAAGGATTAAATTAAGCAAATTTTAACTACACAGATTAACTACGCAGAAAGACCGTTAGAATGAAAGGGCTGATCAAGCAGCATAGGTGGAGGGTGAACCGACGCCAGGCTAAAGAATCCTTAGTGTAACCCACCCTTAAAGTGCCTTGATGTACTAAAACAGTGATATTAAAAGATCAAATTCAGTTGAACCCTTTTTGATGATGCATACTATATACAGGCGAGCAGATGAGCCCAGAATATGAATGCAACCCGTTTTCTTTATAATGGTTTTCGATGGAAAAAACGCCTAACGAGAAACCTCGTGTTGCATTAATATTCTGTGTTCATTTGTTTGCCTGTACAAAGTATGCATAATCAATAAGGTGTATTTTGATTTTGGTCTTTTAATATCAGTCTTACTACATTAGATCTTACTACAAACCTGGTAAAAATGACTGGCGGGCAATGGAGGAAAGCATTGTTTTGCCCACCAGGGGGGCGTTCCCCTCGGTGTGACGTCACGTGAAAACTATCAATTTGCACTTAGTGTAAATAGACACTCCGTAACTTACCCCGAAAATCAGGAGGAAATATTATCCATTTGTGGTCCGAAAAAGAAAGAAGGGTGTACGACATTAAAACAACATCAGGGTGAGTAAATGACATCCTTCATTTATAAATGAACATCACTGTAACCCTGAGTCAGTGTGCATTTTTTTATTTTACCAAGTGATATAATACTACTCACTTTTGCTGTTTTCAGTAAAATAAAACACTATGAAGCTCTTACATGTAGGAAATCATAGCTTAATCTTTTTACAAATGCACTCACATGTAAGGTGAAATTTGGATCGGTCCATCACTTGTCCATTTAGTTCTATTCACACATCACATTAAAGATGTCTCTATGACAGACAATTTAATCAGTAACTTATTATGAGAAAAATGAATGAGGGTCTCCTTGTAATTTGTCATGTGTGACCTGACTCCGGTCAGCTCGGTGCTCTGGGGTGTCTCAGTGTTGACTACAATGCCCATGATGGCCATTTGACTGACAGTTCCTGGGCAGATGAATCGGGCAGACTGTCACCCCGTATCAAAGCTAGGGCAGGTGCTGACTGAGACAGGCCAAGCATAGCATATAAGGCCAACACTAAAATTAACTTTCTCAACACCCTTCTCAGCAGGCAGCCAGAGATGAGACTTTGAAGAAGAAAATGAAGGGGAGAAAGAGAGAAAGCAAAAAAGACAGAGGAGAAGAAAAGCGCAGGCACAGCGAGAAAAACGGAGTAAATGGACTTAAGTTCCTATGGCCGAGCAGCAGGCCTGTGGGTGTTGCAGGCGTATGAAGTTGACTCAGCTCTCAGGTGGAGAGTCAAAGTGACTGGCTCTGAATACATTAGACATGGTGAAATTAGAAAGATACCATGTCACATTCCTCAGAATGTGCATTTATTAGCATTCAGCTGCATATAAACAATATCGAGTGAAGTCAAAAATGAGCTCAATAACCGTGCACAGCCATTTGTGATGCTATTATCTTTTGATATAATACACACACACACATTGCATTTTCCACTGTACTACATTTTAATTAGCCATTTGAATTAATTATTTAGTTAGTGAGATTCACACTAGCATTCAAAAGTTTGGCAATTTTGTTTGCTTTTTTTTTTTATAAATAAATGTGTATTCAAAATATTCAAGTAATCATTCAAAATATTTCGATTTCAAATAAATGTTGTTCTTTTGAACACAGACATTGTGGATCCTGGGAAAATTTATCACGGTTTTCACATAAAAATTAAGCTGTTTTCAACATTGATATTGAGAAATGTTTCTTAAACATCAAATCAGCATATTAGAATGATTTCTGAAGGATCATGTGACACTGAAGACTGGAGTAATGATGCTGAAAATTCAGCTTTGCCATCACAGGAATAAATTATATATTAAAATATATTGAAAGTTATTTTAAACTATTTCACAATATTACTGTTTTTACTGTATTTTTGATCAAATAAATGCAGCCTTGGTGAGCCTAAGAGACTTCTTTTAAAAACATTTTAAAAACCTACTGATTCCAAACAGAAAATTCTACTGTACTACATTTTTATTAGCCCTTAAAATGAATTGCTTTAAAGGTTTCCTTCATCCAGCTGTTTATGTCTTTAAATTCCTATATATCTACCTGTATTAAAAATAGCATGAAGATTTGAGTGATTTATCTGTCAGTATGAGCGTCGTGTGTGTACTGGTATTCCCTGGGGACCAAATGTCCCCACAAGTATAGTAATACCAGTAAATTTTGTCCTTGTGGGGACATTTTTTTTAGGTCCCCATAAGGAAACAAGCTTATAAATCATACAAAATGATATTTTTTGAAGATTCAGAAAGTTTTCTGTGATGGGTAGGTTTAGGGTTATGGTTAGTGTAAGGTGACAGAATATACAGTTTGTACAGTATAAAAACCATTATGTCTATGGAATGTCCCCATAATGATAGGAATACCAGTGTTTGTGTGTGTGTGTGGTCCTGGTAAACCCGATGGGGACATGAGGAAAACAGCTTATAACTCATATTAGATGACGTTTTTTGAAAATTTAAAAGTGCAGCAAGTTGTCTGTGATGGGGTTAGGGGATAGAATATACTTTATTTTGGCAGATACAGTATAAAAATACTTTATGTCTATGGAAAGTCCCCATAAAATATGGAAACACATGTGTTTTATGATAACACTAGTGATGTGCGTAGTGTTTTTAGATAAACTACCATAAACTGTTAATATCTAAAAACAGAGTAAGTGAGCCTTTGCTGTCTTATAAACTCTTTTCAAGATTCAGGATTTCCATAGTTGACCCAAGAGAGCGTGTCCCACTATACCAGCCCAGAGCTGCCCTAAATCATCTTCAGCATATCTCTTCCCTCTTCTGTTCTCTTCCCCTTTGGTCATGGAAATGAAGGTCAGCAGAAAGAATCACTGATTAAATCTCATGTATCAAGGTTTCAACAGCATCTGCATTTTATCTCTAAAACAAATAACCGGACAAACCACATCTCCACTGGGGAAAATGCTGGTTCCCATCAACAATCAACCCAAGCAGGTCCTCTCAGAATGATTATAGGATGTTAAAATAATTAGTTCCCTATTTCTCTCTTCAAATCCATCTGGAAATGAAAATGCCTTTACTTTCTTTGTTTCTATCCCTTTTTTATAATGCTAGTTCCATTGGTATTCAGTTAAAGGGTTATCAAACCGTTTCTGGAGTCTCCTTAGATTTGAAATAAAATAAGGTTTGTTTTACAGCATAACTAGTTCAAGCTCTTCAAAAATATTTTTTTATTAAAATTAAAATAATGTTTCTGAAAGACTACAATACAGATATGTGAGTCTGCGTGTTTGAAGAATCCGACAACCTGCGTCCTTGTATATCCTATTAGCAATGTACAAGTTCCTACACAATGAATTCAAAATTCATATATTGTAACAACATGAAAATCTCTTCAAGTATAACCATAAATCCAAAACCGCCATATTAAAAAAAAAAAAAAAAAAAAAAATATATATATATATATATATAGATTCCCAAGGGAATTAATGGCTTGAAAAAGCTAATTATTTTAGGTTTTAATTAGAATGAACATAACAGCAGAAGAAACACGAGCTCTTGTGTACTGTAAAGAGAGTGAGTGCTGCCTCCTAGCGGTGAAAAACTATAAAATTATGAGTCTTAACGAACAAGGGACATCATCAGACTTCTCAGTTTTTTTTATTAAGGCAGGAAAATTGTGTAATAAAATCACTGTGTTGTCTGTGAACTTAACTCATTGCTCATTATGAAAGAAACTCACCCACTTCTTCCAATTACAACAGCATTTACTCTCTTCCTGCACACTGTTCTGTCAGTCACTGTAATTAGCGCAGTTGTCCCATCCTCAGCACCTCTTGATGTATGCCTGGTTCTATGGCTAATTATCCACTGTATTGATCACTGGAGACAACTGTCTATTTATTTCCAGCAGTAGAGAGCAGTTACTCTCCATTTGACATCCTCATTAGGATTCAGCAGAAGATATTTAGTGGACTGATAGATAACATCTCATTCAACAAAGGCAAAGCAGGGTTACATATGAGGAATTATGGCCTGTTCTGCTCATATGGACATGCTGGATGAAAACACTGATTCTTTCAGAGGCTGGGAATCAATTGTGTGGCATGGATTTCACCTGGAGGACTGGAAGAGACATGGAGTCATTAATAGAGTTGCCTATTTTGAGGTAATTACTTGAATTACATTTTGACTTTTTCCCCCTCACAGATGTTCTGTTTTAAATGGAAACATTTAAATATCTGAATGCAATGAACGGTTATATTGCTGCAGTTAATGAGCTGTTTTTGTGTGTGTGTGTGTGTGTGTACCACGAGTCCCCATGACTTACTAGTAATACAATTAACAAATAGAATTAAGTTAAGTTAGATTTAACTAAAGTTATCCAATATTTTTTACCGATATTCACAGTTTTCTATGGTGCTTACCATAACATTATCAGATAATTTGTGACTTCATATGGGTCTCTAATCTATGTAATAACACATAACACCATTAAATAGCGTGCTAAATTAAATATTAATAAATAATCAATTTAATAATAGAAATGTACGCAAAAGGAATAACCTAGAAAATGCATTTGCTTAGCATTCACAAAGTTTGGGTCCCATACTATTTTTTTTTATTTATTTATTTGCTTATTTATTTATTATTATTTTTAATAATAATAATAATAATATATATATATATATATATATAAACTTGACATTAACAATGAACAACTCTTCTACAGCATTAATTATTCTTCATTATTAATTTCTACATTTACAAATATATTATTAAAATCAAAAGTTGTATATGTTAACATTAGTTAATGCTCTGGAACATGAACATTTTTATTAACTAACATTAACAAACATTAATAAATGCTGTAAAAATATGTTGTTCATTGTTAGTTTATGTTAACTAATGCATTAACTAATGTTAACAAATGAGACCTTATTGTAAAGTATAAAGTTGTTATTATTATGCTGTATTGTTATATGTTGTTTAATTATCATTGTGGCAGAAATGACTCAGTTATGGTCTATCTCTGTGTGTGGTCACATCTACTTTCACACTTTCACAGGCCTGATACTGTATCTCAGCAATGTTGTGCTCTACTTTTCTTCATACTTAAAGCTGGTAATCAAAGCTAGAATATCAATGAAAGTCCGTATATGTTTAAAGCGTGATGGGGGGCGGTCTCCCCTTACCAGAAGGATTAAACTCAAACCAGATGATGATATGATAGTTGACAGTGTTATTGAAATTCAGAGGTGCAGCGGGGCTGATGAATTGCCCCTCACCGTCAGAGATAAATTTAGTCTAGCTTGCAGCTCTAAATCCAAGACATGCCCCTCACGTCTCTTCACGGGCGTGCGTCCGTGTGCATGTGCCTGCACTACATGAGAGGAATATTTCTGCAGACATAGCTCACAAATACTCCAAATAAAGTATGACATGGCATACCAGGCCCTGCTTTCTGAAAAATAAAAAGCCATGCAAGCTTGATAGCATTTGAAATCTTAAAATGTGGTAACCCGAGCAAAATTATGCAACTATGTCAACAAGATACTCTGGCTGTGATACTCAACTGGATATGCCTGTGAGGTCAACATGAGCATGTCATCTCTGACCATGTGACTGTGAGGGTCTGATCGCTTCACCCTCCCTGGCATCAGTATACCAACCACCAAAATCAGGGCTCACCTACAGCCCTCAGGCATCATGGAATGTCTGGACTTAAGGGATCTTTTCACCGTAGCCCATTTCATAAAGGCCAGGTGTGACCACGGCCTGAAAGCTGGTGCAACCAAGGATAAGAATTATGTCTTTTTTGAGGTGGAGATCCTGGACCCCAAGAGCAAGGCGCAACTCTGCTACCTGGATAAGGTGCGTTGGCTTGTGCACCTTAGGGTACGTTTAGACGACAACGATGTACTGAAAACGGAAAAGTTTTTTCTTTCAAAACTATCTCTGTTTACATGGATCTTCGAAAATAACTAAAAACGCTGTATTCTGCTGTCAGGCCATTAGATGGCGATGAAACACTACAGACTGAACGTGTAATGCGCGTGTGCATGACGTCATCGTTTTCACAGATTCGCGTTTTTGTTGTTTACACGGAGACCGTTTTCAAAAACTTGCACTTTAAAACCCGTTTTCAAAAGTTTGCGTTTTTTAGACCACCAACACGCCGTTGTCGTGTAAATGAATGGCCAAAACGCATAAAAAGCTTTCCGTTTTTAGTTGAAAAGGGTGTCGTGTAAACGGCCCCTTAATATATTCATATAGGCCTACTATTATAGTATTATTTTTTGAATTTATTTTTATTTTTATATTGTTTGTAATTGTATTTTTCTAAATGTATTTTTATATTACGTTATTTTGTTGTGTTTTGTAAATTTTTTAAATAATTTTAATAGTTTTAATTTATTTTTATTTCAGCTTTAGTCATTTTAATACTTCAAATTATTTTATTTCAGTTAGTTGCCAAGGCAAAATTTCTAATTTCTGTTTAGTTTGAGTGTTTTCATCGAATATATATTTTAGTTTTAGTTTTTTAACATCGCTGGCATTGGGCCACAGATCATATTTGAGTAAACAAATGCCTCTTGTTTCAAATCTCAGGTGGAGCCCAACGCCACCATCGCAGAGATCAAGACATTGCTGCACAAAATCTGTAAGTGATATTTGTTCTTAAACAGTCAAAGACTAAATTTTATATGCTTATTCAAGCCATGAAGCTTACATATGTGTAGTAATATGACGAAGATGTAACTTTATAATTCTTGAAATCCCTGCAGATCCCAAGTTTTATCCATCAAGACAGGCACTGAAGCTGCATCCTGGTAAACTTACTTTTTTTCTTTTTTTTTATTGTTGTTTTTTTCTATTCTATTCTATTTTGGACATCCTGTGTATTTACCAACATTGCAAAATCTTGCATATATATGCATATAATTAAAGTCTAATACAGTAGACAGATGCTTTTGCAATCTTAGATCTGCAACAGCTGTGGCACATATGTGCCCGTCTGCATTTCTCCTGCCAGAATGTCAGGCATTCAGGCATCATTTCAAACTGGAGAAGGCAAGAGTGAGAAAACGGCAGCTTTCAAAAAAACTAAATCTGTTTATACTCCATTATTTATGAAAATATGGTTTTTATAATGTCTAAACTGAGGTGCATTTCTCTTTATATTTCTTTATGTTATGAGTCTATGACTGACTTGATTCATTCTCAGAGGGAAAGGCCCTCAGTGATGATGATGTGCTGGAGGATTTACCAGTTGGCACGACCGCAACAATGTTCTTTCAGGACCTCGGCCCACAGTTAGGTTGGACTATGGTAAAGAAAGTAATCTGATACAACCTTTTTAGACATTGGCAGTTCATATTGTGTGCAGGCCAGTAATGGTGTTTTTGTTTGGGGTTAATCGTAGGTATTTCTGGCAGAATGTCTTGGGCCACTTTTCATTTACCTGCTATTCTACTATCGGCTTCCATACATCTACAGGCATGAGTTTGACTACACCCAAAGTCCTTTGAAAGTTGTCAAGTGAGTTTGGAGTGAAAAATCTTGTTCAGATGAGCTGAGCTTGATGTATGCTGATGAACAGAATATTTAACACACTTAAATTCAGTTTTGTTGGTGTAACAATGTATTTAGGTTGGTTCAGTTGTGTTAAATAGTATTTTTGACTTTAGATGCTATTACATGATGCAATACATTTTTTAATTTTTACAAAATGCAGTTCATTTAACTTTTCCTTTCAGTGTGAAAATGAATAATGAATAAACGTGTGGCAAACAGTTTGCTAGTGTTTTATATTTGACCTTGCTGATACAGACTGGCTTGCTGGTGCCACTCTCTTCATTACATTAAGAAGCTTGTGGAAACTATTTTTATCCATCGCTTTTCTGACGGAACATTACCTTTACGCACCATCATGCTGGTATGTTTATGTCTATTTTTCCATATAATATATTCATGAATTTTTACTTTTTTCTCTCTCTGTTTATAATATGCCCCTTGCTGTTTTTAAGCACTAAAAAATAAGACAACATGCTTTCCAAAGTCTTATTGTCCCAATATTTCCTGTCTTGGCACATTAGCTAATGTGTCTGAAGTGCTTATGACATTGGCATCAGTTCGGTGGTGTCAGTGAAGCATTGAGGAGCTTTAGGGGGGATATTTGGCTGCTTTCCATTAAGTGTCGTCTTGCTGGTTTAATTTATGCCCCTACAGTATCTTTCAACACTCTGGAAATACATATGGTTTGACCATATGGAAGAGTTGTTAAAAATATTGCCTGCACATGTGAATGCTAACAATGCAAATGAAAAAGCTTAAATTAAGTAAAACATAGCTAATTAAGGTTTGCCTTTAACATTAAGTCATGTATTCTTCTTTGAGCAGTTAATGTGTGTTATATGATCCTTACACAAATTTAAAATGTAATTTCTTTAGCTCTGTCTGTACTACTGGGGATTTGCATCATGGCAAGCATATTACATTAACCATCCACTCTACACACCACCAAGTAAGTGCTCATTATGTTACACATTAGATTAGTTTGTGTGTCTCATATTAACTCCTGATTATTTCTCTAGGCTATGGGAGACTCCAAATCTACTCTGCACTGGCAATGTTTTTGGTATGTAGGCCTATGTCAAAATCTCTATTACATAATCAAATATTTAAAGCTATATTATGTAACTTCTTTGATTTAAAAAAAACAAAAACAAAATGTTATTAATCAGAGAGTGTAAAAAGTCATCTTCCAAACCCTTCACCCAAGTTTGATAAAACGCTTAAACCCGCCACACGCTGGTGATGCCTGCTGGTAAGAGAAAACTCAAAACATGCATAAAAAGCCTAAACATGCATACAAACACCTTTTACAAACTGCAAATATTGAAAGTGTAATCTATATTATATACTAAATGCTATTAACAAATCTTCTAATACCATTAAATATGAAGTGTCTGTATAATATGTGTTATGTTATGAATTTGTAGGGCTTGTTTTGTTTGTTTTATAGAGTTTGGTTAATCTGGCCAAAATGAAACTTTTAACTACAACGCTTCCTTTTTAAAATTACAAATGTGCCATTAGAAATGTCTACAAATTTATACAACTGATCTGAGATCAGCTAAAAACATCTCAGGTTACATCCGTAACCCGGGGTCCTTGAGTAGGGACGAGACACTGGGTGCTTCTCAATATCCCTCCTCGTTTCCTCGCTCCTCCGTCCTCCATCCTATGACCCTGAAAACCGATCAAACTCAGCCATCTTGAAGGACATCTCAATTCTCTAATTGCACCGCGAGGAATGAGGAACGAGGAGTGAGGAAGCTTCCTGAGGAGTCATGAGCGAGGATACACAGGTGTATCCTTTGCGGAAGTCTTTCTAGGCGAAAAACCTTATGCACGTATACTTTCTCCTCCCCCTTCATATCTGTCACAATAGTTTAAATGTATGCTTTACTTTTGCAGTTTAAATAAACTTTACATCTCACATATTTGAACGGGGCATCTTGCTTTATTAATATTTATTATAATTTTTTTAAATAACCAAACTTTAACAACATATGACGCTAAAGGGAGCGAGGATATCATTTCACTTGATTCAATTCCTCCGTCCTCGCGTCTTTTCCTTGCGGCTTTCCCTCGTATCCTGAAGGGGTGGAGCTAAGATGTGAGGAAAGGAAGCGAGGAAAGGAAAGGAGGATGCACAAATAAGAATTGAGAAGCACCCAATTCATCAGGTTGTTGACACTTTGGGTATGCTTCCGTGTGACCGGTCTCTGAAGCACATGTAAAATCACACTAATTATATTGGATGCAGGTAATCATACGTGAAATGGCACATACCTGGGACTGAACTTGGTACTGAGGAAGGCACCTTTGGATCATAATCTGGCCTAAAATGTATAATAACTTCTACACTCTTTAGTGAAGAAATCGAAGGGCTACTTTAAGCGTCAAGGCTTTCTCAGAGGCTGACTCAAGAGGCTTAAAGGGTTAGTTCACCCAAAAATGAAATTTCTGTTATTAAGTACTCACCCTCTTGTCGTTCCAAACCCATAAGACCTTCGTTCATCTTCGGAACACAAATTAAGATATTTTTGATGAAATCCGAGAGGTATCTGAACCACACATAGGCAGACAAAGCCCAGAACGGTAGCAAAGACATCGTTAAAATAGTCTACGTGACTACAGTGGTTCAACCTTAATGCCCACCACATATACCTTATTTATAGATGGTGTCAACCCAGCAGAAAAGTTGATGGCATCTGCAATGGCATCGCAAATTCCCCACAGGGACAAGGGCTCTTTGACAACAATTTCCTCCTTTTACCTGGTTTTGGCACCACTGTAACAAGGTTTATATTACAGGGAAGGAGGTGGGAACCGGCAGATGTTCAACATAAGGTTAATGACAAAATAAACATAAACAACAAAATGAAAGTAAAGCAGCCCCTCACAAACGACTGCCGCATAAACTAAAACAAAACAAGATAAAATCTAGGCCTGGTACTCTCTAATCCTTTTATCCTTCTGGAGTTCTTCCGTGGGACTCGAGACCGGTGTGGTGCGCAGGACATACTCATTAACAGTTGTGCCACTGACCTCGCTCACGGCTCTCAGCGTCTTCCTGCTTGCCACACACCGATCTCCAGCGTCCGTAGCTTGAAACTGAAGGTCTGTTGTCACAACAGATGAGATAAACTGACCATGTATCATTCAGAATGGCAAACGTCTAGGAAATCACCGTTATTTTTGTGTCCAGCTGCTCTGATAAGATATCCTGTATCAATGTGACACCAGTGCCTCCTACCACATTCATCCACACAGAAGAGCAGAGCCAAAGCACAACCAAAACAATGTTCCTCCACAAGATGCATGCACTGCAGCTTTATTTTTTAATAGTTAGAGAGCCACAAGTAACAAGTTAGTGTAGTTTTAATTTTAGATAGCTGTTTTTCTCCATCATCTCTTTGTCTCTTCATTTTTTTCAGGTTTGTGAGTTTGGCAATCTCTCAGTTCATCTGATTCTGAATCAAATCAGCTGTAATGGTGAGTCCTAAAAAAGATTCATCTCTTTAGTTGTGTGGGGGTATCAGACAGTGAAAAACCCAGTGATTGTGATTACCATTTCTTTCTTCCTTACATAAAGGAATGCGTGGGTGTATGCTGTAAAATTATATCTCATTAATACTTGCTTCAGAGACTAGACATTCTCCTGAATTAATCCTTAACTCTTCAGTTCTTGAATAGAATCCAGTTATATTAGATATATTTATTACCGCATAACCTTACAGTCTTCTCACACATCGACAGGGTCCAGGCCTACAGAGATTCCTTATCCCACAAAGAATCCATTCACTTGGCTGTTTTTCTTTGTGTCCTGCCCAAACTACACATATGAGGTTTGTCAAGTGTACAAAGTAAGCTTTTTCATGTCAAAAAAGCAGTAAATGAGACATTCGGAAAACATCTGGGGTTGTGTCCACACCTGTAGAGAGCAGATACATCACAGATATGTAAAATGTTTCTGGTTAAAGTATCCTTGTGATCTGTCCGTGATGCAAAATTTGAAACCTGAATTTATTTCCAGGTGGGATCATGGATCAGCTTCACAGTCATGACACAGTGTGTTCCAGGTACACAGTATTACAAACCATCTGCAGAGAAGTCCAAATGTCTGAGACCACAACTCAGATGCAAAAATCGAATTGAAAGCTGGGAATTAAAGTTTATGTATTTATGACGTAAAATGAATGAGCTATATTTAATATTGCGCATTTTTCGGGTAACATTTAAAAAAAAAAAAAAAATTAAATAGTTATGCTGATTATACAGTCAAAAGTTTTATAATGCTTTTGAAAGAAGTCTCTTATGCTTTCCAGGCTGAATTTATTTGATCAAATATACAGTAAAAACAGTAATTCTTGTGATGGCAAAGCGGAATTTTCAGCATCATTACTCATCTTCAGTGTCACATGATCCTTCAGAAATCATTCTAAAATGCTGATTCGGTGCTCAATTATTATTGGTACTCAATTATTAATAATAGTTCTCTTAATAGTATCAATGTTGAAACTATAATTTTTTTGCTGCTTAATTTTTTTTTTTTTGTGGAAACCGTGATACATCTTTTTCAGGATTCTTTGATGAATAGAAAGTTCAATAAACAGCATTTATTTAAAATAAAAATCTTTTGTAACATCTTACTGTCACTTTTGATCAATTTGATGCATTGTTGCTGAATAAAAGTATTAATCTCTTTTAGATAGACAGACAGTCTTTCAATCAGTAGTCTCTGACTTTTGGACTCCACTGTATATATTTTATGAGTAAATATTTTGCTGCACCTGCCTGATAAGAACCATGAATCCTTCATATTTCTGCAGTTGGAGTTTTCACATTTTTGGGGTTTATTCAGATGACTATATGGGCTCGGGAAAAGCATAAAACCTACACCCAGCAATTCGAAGACTATCCTGACCTGAGAACGGCCATCATTCCACTCTTCTTCTAGATCTGTTGGATGGAGGATGAACCTACATGCACTTTTGTCATTGGATTCCTCACCAAACATAATATTGTAAGCAGCAAAATAAGTCTGTTCTTTCTGTCAGACCTTTTTTAAGTCTTAATTTTTTTTTTCCAATTAAGTTTGTGATGAAATGAAATGGTAATTACTAGTAATTACATTTATTATAAAGAGGCTTACTGAGCATAAACTAAGGTTATACAGCAAAGTCAAGGAAGATATACTAACAGTGACTAATACTTATGTGCAGGAGGCGTATGTATCATAAACTTAAACATTTGCTTTACATCAAAGTGTGTAAGTTGAGTCCCAATTGAAGGTCTTCAGACCATCAAGCAGAAAACATGGTGTACAGTGTGATCCTCTTTTATTGTTGAGTATTAATTTTTGTATTCCATTAAAACATTTTGCAGAACATATCTAAGTGTTTTTGTAGTAAAGAATATCACTGAAGATTTGTTATTTCTAGAAATAAGTGAGTCAGTTTTCAAATGTTAGTATTTTCAAGACATGGTATAAGAACAATGTTACAGAATAGTGTTTATTGTTATTGAAAACCATCTGTTATATTATTGCATATTAAAACTATATTTGCTTAAAGGGTTAGTTTATCCAAAAATGCACCTTAAAACCTTTGTTCATCTTTGGAACACACATCAAGATATTTTTGATAAAATTCGATGGCTCAGTGAGGCTCAGAAAGGTACTAAAGACATATTTAAAACAGTTCATGTGACTACAGTGGTTCAACCTTAATGTTATGAAGCGACGAGAATACTTTTTGTGCACCAAAAAAACAAAATAATGACTTTATTCAACAATTTCTAGTGATGGGTGATTTCAAAACACTGCTTCATGAAGCTACAAAGCTTTACGAATCTTTTGTTTCAAATCAGTGGTTCGGAGCGTGTATCAATCTGCCAAAGTCACGTGATTTCAGTAAACGAGGCTTCGTTACGTCATAAGTGTTTGGAAATTTCAATGGTTCACCACCGGGGGGGCGTGATTTTGGCAGTTTGATACAAGCTCCGAACCATCACTTCATAACATTAAGGTTGAACCACTGTAGTCACATGAACCGTTTTAAATATGTCTTTAGTACCTTTCTGGGCATTTGAAAGTGTTAATTATCTTGCTGGAAATGGAGGCCTCACTGAGCCATCAAATTTTATCAAAAATATCTTAATTTGTGTTCTGAAGATGAACGAAGGTCTTACGGGTGTGGAACGACATAAGGGTGAGTAATAAATTACATTTTTGGGTGAACTAACCCTTTAAAATATTTACTGATAAATACAATTGAATCTCTCCATTCTTCAAAACAGTCACACAGCCTTACCGATTTTTACGGTCAGGGATTGGCTGTTAGATGTCATAAGTGTGTATTCGCTGCATAAAAAAAAAAAACAACTGCAAGCCAAATCAAGTGTTTCAGAGAAAGTGCCAGCCAGCTGACCATGAGAAAGAGTAACAATAAAAAGTAACTTTTTTGAAATAATGCAATGCTGCAATTCTGCATACATTTCAGGTTTTGATTACAGATTTCACATTTATTTCAGCTCATACTGTTGATGTTTAACCAGTACAAAATCAGTGCATTATCAAAGTTATATTAGAATGAAGCATTTTGGTGAGTGCGTACACAGGCACTGCTGTAGCAGATGCTCTTGCATTCAGCATTTGAGAGATTTGTACAACAAAGGAAAATTGCAACACTAATATTTACAAATGTATAAACACAATAAACATTTCAGATTGTATGGGAACCTAAAGCAAGTTTTGTATCTACTTCAGCTGAGCTTCATCAGTATTAATGTGTCAATGAAAGTTTCCTTTCAGTGGGTGAAGATTGACCTTTGGCTCAGAGTGCTATGGACTGAGGGCAGATGTTCAAAAATTAAACTTAATATAGATGCAGTTGGTTTTGTGTATAAATACATATATTTGGCTTTAGGGAACTTCATGAATGAATCACTGTCCCTTTGAAGCATCTGAGTTCATTTTATCTGTTTTTTGACACTACTCTTTGTAGTGGCGAGACTTTTTTCTCTCGTCTTGACCCTGATGATCTGAGATGAGGGGGGACGGTATCATCCTCTCCTGACTGCTGCTTGGCAAAACTCACGAACACCTGTAAGGCAGTGAAACAGATGAGCTGTTAGTCCTGTCAGTCACATCTGCTGAGCAAATCGAATTCAATCTCTGCATGGGAATTTCAACCAATAATTCATTCCTAATAAAAGGTCCTTAAATCACAGCATGTCAATTTTACAGAATCAAGCCATTTTTCTTGTCCGCAGTCAAAGTGAAATTCTAAAATAACTCTTAACATGCTGTCGACAGCTGGTAAGAAATGACATGAAAAAAGATTTGTTGCTTAATGCTTTATCACATCGCACCTGGTCTAATGTGGTCTGAGACACAGAGTAGTCCTCAATGTTCAGTCTCTCTTTGTTGGTCAACACCAGCTGGAAGACTCGCGCCAGTGAGGCAGCGGTGATTTCATATTGTAATGTGTTGTAGTGTTTCTCTCGCTGTATACATCCCGGGAAGCTGCTATCCATGAAGGACTCAGCTGGGACCAGGTCAGGAGTCAGGCCTGCTTTTGCAGCTTTGATCTTCATCGTGACTACATAGCCACCTCCAAACCTGTCCGCAAGTACAATCAATACATGCATATAAAATCAAGTATGCACTTGTTTTGTTGACCATTTGATGGTTGAAAGTTGTTATGCATATCAGCTTTAATAGCTGAAAATGTAAAGGGGACCTATTATGCTTTTTTACAAAGTCCTGATTTTGTTTTTGGGGTCTACTAGAATAGGATTTCATGCTTGAGTGTTCAAAAAACACATTATTGTTCACATATTTGACATTGTTGCAGCCACTCTTCCCAGTCTGTCTATAACACTCTGATTAATTCTTATCTCCATAAAGCTCCTCGCAATGTGCTCTGATTGGTCGGCTGGATCAAAGTGTTGTGATTGGCCAATCATTTCTAGCGTGTTTCAGAAATGTCACGGCACTTACCATAACCACAAGTTTCAACAC
This sequence comes from Hypophthalmichthys nobilis, assembly GCA_037950665.1. NCBI lineage: Eukaryota > Metazoa > Chordata > Actinopteri > Cypriniformes > Xenocyprididae > Hypophthalmichthys > Hypophthalmichthys nobilis. Next base: position 22,222,805 of record CM075488.1, read on the forward strand.
TCAACCAGGCCTCGCACCTTTTTTTTTTTTTTTTGCATATGTTTTGGCAGTAATTATTTAAATGACGGATAATGTGACATATGTTCCTGGAAGAAAACTCAGGACTAGAATTGAGACATTTCAGGGAGTTCAGAAAAAAAAGTAAAAAAAAAAAAAAAAAGTAAAGTGTTTACTGGGTAACACTTTAGTATGGAGAATACATATTCAGTATTAACTATGAATTTTCCCTCAATAAACTCCTTATTTACTGCTTATTAATAGTTAGTAAGGTAGTTGTTAATTTTAGGTATTGGGTAGGATTAAGAATGTAGAATAAGGTCACGTAGAGACATTAATATGTGCTTAATAAGTAATAATAAACAGCCAATATTCTAGTAATATGCAAGCAAATAAGCAACTATTTAAAAGACCCTAAAATAAAATGTTACCGCTTACTGATATAGAGAAAAACTCCCTTTGGAGTGACTTTGTAAATTTGCAGACCCTCATGTTAAATGTCAGCAACATTACACACTAAATAAAGTTGAAAATGTAAAAAAGCATAATAGGACCCCTTCAACACTGGAAGAACAATAAGTTCAAATGAACACAAGTTGATTTGTGGTAAAATGGAAATGGCATCCTTGAATTTTTATAAAACTTTCCAAAAGAAGGTACTCACTTGTATTTCAGATGCTGGATTGTGCCCAGACACTTAAATGTCCCATTGACCATGATGGCCAAACGAGTACAAAGGGCTTCACATTCTTCCATACTGTAGATGCAAACAAACAATCAAATAAATATATAATGTGAAAAATATTTAAATTTTATTTAAAAGAATAATGATCAATAATTTAAAATAAATAACGATTTGCAAACACTTGGCAAGTCACCAAAAAAAAACTATGCATGTCATGTAATTGCACTCACACAGGGATTCCATATATTATATATATATATATATATAGTGTTGGCCCCCTTCCTGATTTTTTATTTTTTTGCATGTTTGTCAGACTTTAATGTTTCAGATCATCAAACAAATTTAAATATTAATCAAAGATAACACAAGTATGCAGTTTTTAAATGAAGGTTTTTATTATGAAGGGAAAACAAAATCCAAACCCACATGGCCCTGTGTGGAAAAAGTGCTTGCCCTCTGTGATTACTGCCACACCTGTTCTCAATCAAGAAATCACTTAAATAGGACCTGCCTGACAAAGTGAAGTAGACCAAAAGATCCTCAAAAGCTACACATCATGTTGAGATCCAAAGAAATTCAGGAACAAATGAGAAAGAAAGTAATTGAGATCTATCAGTCTGGAAAAGGTTATAAAGCCATTTCTAAAGCTTTGGGACTACAGCGAACCACAGTAAGAGCCATTATCCACAAATGGCGAAAACATGGAACAGTGGTGAACCTTTCCAGGAATGGCCGGCTGACCAAAATTACCCCAAGAGCGCAGCGACGACTCATCCAAGAGGTCACAAAAGAGCCCACAACAACATCCAAAGAACTGCAGGCCTCACTTGCCTCAGTTAAGGTCAGTGTTCATGACTCCACCATAAGAAAGAGACTGGACAAAAAGGCCTGCATGGCAGAGTTCCAAGATGAAAACCGCTGCTGAGCAAAAAGAACAAAGGTTCGTCTCAGTTTTGCCAGAAAACATCTTGATGATCCCCAAGACTTTTGGGAAAATACTCTGTGGACTGACGAGCCAAAAGTTGAACTTTTTGGAAAGCGTGTGTTACACGTCTGGTGTAAAAGTAACACAGCATTTCAGAAAAAGAACATCATACCAACAGTAAAATATGGTGGTGGTAGTGTGATGGTCTGGGGCTGTTTTGCTGCTTCAGGACCTGGAAGACTTGCTGTGATAAATGGAACCATGAATTCTGCTGTCTAGCAAAAAATTCTGAAGGACAATGTCCGGCCATCTGTTCGTGACCTCAAGCTGAAGCGAACTTGGGTTCTGCAGCAGGACAATGATCCAAAACACACCAGCAAGTCCACCTCTGAATGGCTGAAAAAAACAAAATGAAGACTTTGGAGTGGCCTAGTCAAAGTCAAAGCATGACCTTAAAAAGGCGGTTCGTGCTCAAAAACCCTCCAATGTGGCTGAATTACAACAATTCTGCAAAGATGAGTGGGCCAAAATTCCTCCTCAGCGCTGTAACAGACTCATTGCAAATTATCGCAAATGCTTGATTGCAGTTGTTGCTGCTGAGGGTGGCCCAACCAGTTATTAGGTTTAGGGGGCAAGCACTTTTTTTCAGGGCCATGTGGGTTTGGATTTTGTTTTCCCTTCATAATAAAAACCTTAATTTGCAAACTGCATGTTGTGTTTACTTGTGTCATCTTTGATTAATATTTAAATTTGTTTGATGATCTGAAACATTAAAGTGTGACAAACATGCAAAAAAATAAAAAATCAGGAAGGGGGCCAACACTTTTTCACACCACTGTGTGTATATATATATATATATATATATATATATATATACCCACACAAACACATAAAGGGCTGCATGACTTGGCAAAAAATTATACTGTGATATCTTGCGATTTTAACTGTGATATGACACTTCATTTCACTCTCATTTCACATGTGAACTCTAAAAACTTGGTATAAGCTGTTAAATGAACAGAGACACTCTTCACTCTGAAACACAGACTTTATTCTTCTTTAATTATTAAAGTGCAGCCTGTTAGGGAAATCCTGGGTTAACATCAAATTCTTGCCTGTGCGACGTCAAAACGACTGCCCTCCCATCACGGATGATACTCAGAATGGCGGTCCACAGGAACCGGCGGGAGTGAGGGTCCATTCCTGTGGTGGGCTCATCCTAAACACATTTACACGGTTACATTACACCAATATTTTGATTTACGCAATGACACTGAGAATGCTTAGGAAAAACATACCAGGAGCACTAGAGGAGGACAGCCAATCATAGCAATAGCAGTAGACAGCTTCCTCTTGTTGCCCCCGCTGTAGGTACCAGCACAGTTTCCGGCATATTCAGACAGACCCAGCTTCTGAATGCCCCATTCTGCCACCTACAAAAACATACCAGATTGTACCAGAATGCTTTAAGAATTTCAGTTAACAGAGCCTAACATATAGTAGTGTGAAAAAAATTCTACTTTCGCTCAAGTATGTTGTTCAAGTGTCGTGTACTATGTTTTTGTCCTGGTGCATGTCATGTGATCTGTAAGGGGTGGGAGGTGAATCAGTGGTCAGACTGTGAGTCTCACTCTGCTAATCTCAGATTCAGGGATCCCTCGGAGGCGGGCGTACAGGTACAGGTGCTCCCTCCCCGTCAGCAGTTCATCTATGGCATCAAACTGAGGACAGTAGCCCATGTTCTGGTGCACATCCAGTATGTTGGTAAGAATACTGAAGAAAAACCCAGTTCATGATTAGCATTAACATTCAATGGAAGTTCACAACTAGTGGCTCTTGTACACTACCTGTATCCAGCTACTGATGCCTCCCCTGATGTCACATCTGTGTCTCCGGTCAGCATTTTAAAGGTTGTGGTTTTACCTGCACCGTTTACACCAAGAAGCCCAAAACACTGCACAAAACATTTAAGTTGAATACCACGTCATTGTCCAGTGGTTCATTTCAATTGAAAGAGCAGCGCTATGGTTTACAAATGATTTTTTTTTAGTGATACCTCCCCCGCTGGAACTCCTACACAGATTCTGTCCACTGCTGGGCGTTTTCTGCGCCTGTATGTCTAAGATCAGACCACACATTTCAGCATGGCAATAATGGTCCTTCAAAACACTGACATTGCTTACAAAATATACTCCAAAAATATATGCTTTTTATCTTAGTACATCTGATCACTTACTTTTGACAAGTCTCGAACTAGAAGGATGTCGTTCTTGTTTCCTCCTTTGTAAATGCGCTCTCTCTCCTGAGCTACATCATCATCTTCATCTTTAACAGGACTCCTCACATGGTCTGACACCCTACACAATTAATAGACACAAATAATACCATCATATGCTGTTTTACGATTTTTCCTAACAGCTACAGTAAACACAAAGTAATATTAAACAGATCCCATTTTACAGCTAACTTTTCTTTTAATGAGTATTTTGCAGTTGTAGAGTGAAAGTCTGTACTGAGCAGAATCTCAGAGGATATTAACAATGTCTTTTTGCCCTCACCAGAGATCAAGGAAAAAGTTGTACTGGATGAGCAGGTTAAAGATGAAATACACAAAACCCTCCACAGCCATACAGAAGAGATTCTTCCCCACAAAGTCCCATCTGAATGGATCCATGGAAAACTCCTCCCCTGTGCCAAGATATAAATTTATAGCAATTTATAGTTTTTTTTGTTGTTGTTGTTGTTGTTTTTTGAGGGGGCGCCAGTAGTAGATCTGTCTCAATTATTACCATAGGCGAGATAAAACATGACAAAAGAAATTACTTAGTACTTAGCCATTTTTTTTTTCAGTATTAATATACACTGCCATTTAAAAGTTTGGGGTCAGTAAGATTTTTTTTTTATTTTTTTTTTTTTTGAAAGAAAATGAATACTTTTATCCAGAAAGGATGCAATAAAATGACAAATGACAAAAATAACAAAGTATTTACTATTTCAAATAAATGCTATTTATTTGAACTTTTAATTCATTAGAGCAATATAAATCCTGCACACTACTCAAGTTTGCAAAATCACAAAAATAATGAGCATGCAGAAATAATGAGCAACAATTGACCTTCGTCAGGCTTACAAGTCCAAGCACATTTGAGAACACATTTAGTCATTAGTAAAATCAGTTAATATAATAATATATACATAATGCATAATATATTCATAAACATATTATATTCACAAAAATATTAAGCAGCACAACTGTTTACAACATTGATAATAATAAGAAATGTTTGATTTGTTTGAGCACCAAATCATTTCAGAACAATTTCTGAAAGATCATGTGACACTGAAGATGGTTCTTGATGGATGCTGTAGGAATTAATTACATTTTAAAATATATTCAAATAGAAAACGGTTATTTTAAACTGTAATAATATTTCACAATATTACAGTTTTTGATGTAATTTACTGTATTTTGATCAAATAAATGCAGCCTTGGTGAATATAATATAATATTTTTAATAGACCAAGGATTAGAGTGTGGAAAACAGCTACTTTTGATGATAATTCTTTTTGTGTTTTACAGGAAAAATATTGTACGAGTTTTGAGTAAAGATGATGCAATTCAATTATATTTAGACAAGTGAAGGAATGTTTTCAGCATTTTAGACATGCACTTTTTTCCTTACATAAGATACACATGACTATTGCTAGAAGTTTCATTAAAATCAACTGGGGTCAAATATCTGAGGAAAAAAAGTACTGTCAGTTTGAATGGCCTGAGTAAGGACATTAAAGGTCTTTTATATGAGGTGACAGATTTTACACAACAATTGATATATCATTAATAAGCCTTGCTAATAGACGGACATACCAAATCGGGCGTAGACATCAGTCACGGCCTGGTTCATGGCCATATCGATGAGACCTCGACCGAGACAGAAGTGAGGGAAGACCAATAACACCTTCTTCAACACCTCATTAAACATTAGTAGAGACTGAAGGGTTTGTGAAGGAAAAACACACGCAATTACTACAAAATAAGCAATACGAGATTTGTAAATATGGATTTATAAGCAAAGTAAGACTTTATTGTTACTAAAAGGTACTATTATAATTTTATATAAAAACAAACAACAACAAAAATTGTGAATAAAAATGTAATTATACCCTGTTGTTTTCAAAGAGCTCTAAGATGAAGGTGATGGCACTACTGTTGATACCAATGAAAAGGTTGATGCAGGAGAGGGACACGTACGCCGTGCTGGGGACATTGAACATGTAGGACATGGGGTACATCATGGGCGTCACTGACCACCTGCATAGTGAAGAGTGAAAGAAAAATCACTGTTGTGCTTGAGCTGATTGTCTCAAGTCAATGGCAATCTACATAAGCCGCTGACTGACCCATAGAGACAAAGCAGAGCGACCAGCGCTGGCAGATTTGTGGGTGATGTGTAGCACTTCTTATCAAAAGCCACGAAAATGGCCACAACCATCACTGTGCTGGCGGAGTAGTTTATCTGGCACAAACAAACGAATGGGAAATGAGCAATCAGGCAGCAGTCCAAAAACATTTCGCAATGACTAAGGATTGACATTTTACAGAACTGTCCTTGTTAACACACAATGCTGATAAATCTCACCATGTCCCAGAAAAAGTTGGCGACCCAGTAGACCACAGGACTGACTCCACTAACAAACTGCAGATGTTTGGCCTTGGTGACACGTTCCTGAATTAGGTAGAGGATAAAGCTGGCTGGGATGAAGGACATGGCAAAGATGACACAGATGGCCACCACTGCATCCACTGATGTGGCGAGACTGTCCGGAAGGAAAAGCAGTCTTTTACTACACTTTTTACTTAATGATTTCACACAGTCATAAAATATTTACATTTATGTATGAAAACAAGAGTACACTTGAAATGATATGTATCAGACTTCGGTGTTTTCGGATTCCATGACTACATACACTACCATTCAAAAGTTTGGGGTTAGTAAGATTTAAGGATAAATTAAATTGATCAAAAGGGACAGTAAAAATATTTATAATGATACAAAAAAAAATCTAATAAATGCTGTTCCTTTGAACTTTCTATTCATCAAGGAATGCTAGAAAAAAGTATCACAGTTTCCACAAAAATATTAAGAAGCACAAATACAAAGTTCTGTCATGAAACTCTAGATGGGCTAAAGGCAGGAACACACCAAGCCGACGGTCGGTAGTCGAGTTTTCTCAGTGTTCCGCATCATTGGCTGAAGTTGGTCCTTGTCTGTTTTTTTCCAGCCGATTCGACATGTTGAATCGGCGTCGGAGCTTGTCGGTCCGCTACTGCCACCTGCTGGTACGGAAAGGCATTTCATCTTACGCATTCGTAGAACGGACGTGCTACTTGGCTATCGGCTGTCGAGCGTCGGTTTGGTGTGTCAGAGCAACTTTTGACCCAGACGCTGCCGACATGAGCCAACCCCGCAGTCTGCTTTCGTCGCCACTAGTTCGTCTGCTTCGGCTTGGTGTGTTCCTGCCTTAATAGGTCCTTTAACTCAACCTGCTGGTAATCACATCGTTATCTTTAGGGCACAGCTGATTGCTGTATCAGTAGCCAATGAGCTTGCGTGCTCAACCTTCAAAGTACTTTGGTAGCATTACCTTAGCAGTGCAGTGCATTTCAGAAAAACTCCACCTTCCCCAGCTCCACCTGTATAGATCTGCTACGGGTAATTCATGTACGCTTACTTGCTCACAGCGGCATGTTGTGTATGTACTGGCAGTAGCAAGTCCTGTACTTGCTCTGCAGCAGCAGCAATAACCTACAGCAGCAGCAATAAAAGCAGCAGCATAGCAAATCTATTCTGCCAAGACCAAACATATCAACATTGTCATACCAATTACCATGCCAAACACTCCGAGACTTGTCATGACAGAACTGTTTTCAACTTTGATAATAATAAGAAATGTTTCTTGAGCAGCAAATCAGCATATTAGAATGATTTCTGAAGGATCATGTGACACTGAAGACTGGAGTAATGACTGCTGAAAATTCATCACAGGAATAAATTACAGTTTATTAAAATAGAAAACAGATATTTTATATTTTTATATTTCACAATATTACTATTTTTACTGCCGTTTTGATCAAATAAATGCAGCCTTGGTGAGCATAAGAGACTTCTTTCAAAATAATTAAAGTGTACCGACCCCAAACAGTTGAGTGTGAGTACTCTTAGTACTCATACATCACTATTAACTGAATGTCAGATTAAGATTAAAACCCCCAGTGGTCAATTGACTAATGAGTAGGATTACAAAACATTTTGGACCCCTTTTACACCTCTATTTAGTGCTGAGCATCTAAGACGGATAATGTAAACTGAGCCTATCAGTCAAAAACATTTCAATGTGACATCTGATACTCACACAGTGACCTCTGAGAGCTGCTCTTTGGTGAGGTTGAGTGGGTGGTTGATGGCAGTAATGCCGTATTCTGATGGGTTGGCGTGAGGCGGCAGGTAAGCACGGAGAATGGCGTTGTTTGCTATGTTCATGAAGGAGACCATGGCATGCCAGCCTTTGTTATTATACCACACCTGTGACAAGTTAGGGGACCAGGACAAATATGTCAATATGTCTAAATGTCAAAGATACTGTTTAAATAAGTCAGTATTCTACTAACTTTATTTGAAGAGTATCCTTAATATTTAGACATTTTTAATCATGGCTTAAGTGTCCAAACACATTTTGGGATATTGTATTGTTAAATAGGTGGTTTAACTTACCTTAACATTGTACTCACTCTCCATGTAGTGCAAGAAGGTTCCTAATTCATTCATGGCAGACTTTGAATAGGGACCCTAAGGGGATGAAATCATTCAATAGTGTATATGTTATGTGATCAGAATAGAAAGTAATATATTTAAATGCCTCTCATGATCGTTTATGTGTACAAAATATCATACCCCTGTAATATTCATCATCCGTCCAAGCTGGGAAAAAATGTTCTGGATCATCTCAGGGTCCACATCGAGAATCGGTAGTTGTCCACCAACAGAGAGTCCACCATACCTGTGTAAATTTGGGTTTAATCAAGCATATTTTGATGCCTTAGTTATTGTGTCCACTATTTGTTGTGTTATTGAGTATTACCGGTACATCATTTTTGCACATTAACATTTTGCACTGGTATATTTTTAAACACAGATGCATATCATGTCCATTAATTTTTATTATCAACATTTTAGTATACAATTTAATTGTGCTTCTACTATTGTCTCTGTTATGTTAAATGGTCATGCGGTAAGACAAATTAAAAGTAGAAATTAAAAAAAAAAATCAATCAAAAATCAGAGAGAATTAGCAAAATGGTGTTTAAAAATGTTTTAGATATGTATATCATGTCACACCGAAGGACATGTCAACTCCCCAAAAGTATTTTTTTTTTTTTTTCGGTCTAAATGAAGTAAAATCCTGAGGCATTCTGCAAAAAAGAAATCTTTTGATTATGATGTATGGGTTTTCCACAGATATGTTTCAACTGGACAACTGTTTGATTGTTTTGTATCCATATCGGCAACCACATCAAACATCCACACAACTAAATAATAAAAGACAGAAACTTTACCTTTGTTCATTCACCCAATATTTGCTCTTCAAGCTGCATATAAGGAAAACAGCAGTCATTATACAAAATGAAATGAATACTAACACACTGAAGTTTTTATAACAAGCTCACCTGGTCTTGATGAGCGTGGGGTAAGTCTTCACTAAGTAGTCAGAGATGTTTTTGTTTGTCATGTCGAGCAAAATGTCCCCTGTTGGCTCTTTTCTCTACATCAGAGCAACAACAACAACAAAAACATCACTAAACCCACTGCCTGGAACTTTATAATTACGATTAAAGTATTTCTGTTCCATCTGATCCTGACCTGTGGTGGTGGCAGTCCTCCAGCTCCAGCTGCACAGACAGGCAGCATAGTGAGCTTTGTATCAGTGCTGCACTCACAGGAAGGGGAGGGGTTTCTTGTATCCCATGCGGGACTCAATAAGATGTTTGTGACCTCAGGAGACACTGGAGGAACTTCCCAATCAGAGGTTGTGTTTAAGCAGATGAAGAGGTTCCTGTGAGCACAAATTCACATATATAATATAATACAATATAATATACAGTAACTTAATTTAAGTATATACAGTGCACAGCATAAATGAGTACACCCTCTGAAAAAATACAAAAGATGTATTTTCTTTATGATCACTAATACAATTCATGGAAAGATGGCAAAACTAAAATGTATTAAACATATACATAATAAAAACTGAGAAACATATGTCATTAATAGCCATAAAATAAGTAAATTAGCCAATTTTGTTTAAATTAAGGATTACAGAAATGAGTACACCCTAGATTTAATTCAACAAATATATAATACTGTAGTACTTAGTATGCCCTCCATAATTTTGAATATACTGCTCTGGCCCTTCTTGGCACGGAGTGTACAAGTTCATGACAAATTGTCACATCTGTCCTGTTTAACTCCTGGATGATGAGCTCCTTAAATGCCCTGATCTTTAATGGGGAGTGTTGCTCAACTCGTCTCTACAGAATCCCCCACAGGTGCTCAAGAGTGTTAAGATTGAGTGCAATACATGTCCACAGAAGGTTTTTCACCTTGGGAGAATGCATATCCTCATTGTCATGTTGGAAAAATGACCAACAATGCAGGGAATGAGGAACGGGTAACATCTTCTGTTTCAAGTTTGTGTATTAAATTACACAGGGAATTCATGACAGCATTGATAAAGCACAACTCCCTCACACCTTCAGCACTCATACATCCCTATATAAGAGCTTTACTACCACTGAACTTTACTGTGGTCCAAAATGATTGATTTGGTCTCATGAGACCAGAGTATTTATTCCCAGAATCTATATTTTGTAAATATGGGCTTTGGAAATGGCTAACTGACTTTATTGTGCTTTGGCTACAGTAGGTAGTTCCGGTGAGATCAACAACCATGCATGTCATTTCTGCAGGCTGCATCTTACTCTGTGAGATAAACAGTCACTCTTTTCATAGCTTTTGCTGGCTCTGAGACACTCGCTTGGTATTTCTCCTGCTCTCTGTCTAGCAAAAAAATCCCTCATCACTAAATGAAAGCTTAAAATGAAGGCCTGATTATTTCAGGGGCCTTGTCACAAGTCAATTGTTTTTCAATTTCTGTGTTACTTTTGCTATTTTCACACTTAAAACAATGATTTGGTAATCCTCTTGTACCACTGTCCTCTTTTGTGCTAAGAAATAAGTCTCCTGACAGTTCTCTCCCAAGTGGTTCCATTGTTGTTAGCATTAAGTCTGGGAATGATTCAGTGGGCTATATAACACTTTTAATTGTCAAGAAATTACTTCTCTTTAAATGTTTTGGTTCAACATACTTACCTTAAACTTACACCAGAAAATTTTCATTTTGTTTTATTTACTAACTTTTAGGAGGGTGTACTCATTTTTGCTACACAACATTTTATCACCTTGATAGGAAAATCTTATTTTCCTAAATAATTTTGACATGCTTCTTTGGTAATTAGTTAAGCAGACTTGCTGGAACATTATATCTCTAAAGAACCCTAACATGTCTTCTAAGTAATTGAGTAATTGCTGACTTTCAGAAGTTTCAGAGGGTGTGTACTCATTTATGCTGTGCACTGTATATGTTATTGCAAAATATGATTATTTTTTATTATTAAAAATATTCCATTTATTTGAAGTAGTTTAAGTATAATGCATAGGGAGACTGACTCGATTATATACACTACTGTTAAAAAATTTGAGGTAATTATTATTTTTTAAAATGTTTTTGAAAGAAGTCTTTTATGCTCATTAAGGCTGCATTTTCATTAAACAGAGTAAAACAGTAATATTGTGAAATATTATTACAATATAAAATATCTGTTTTTTTTCCCCCACAAATCTTCAATTAATAAAAAGTTCAAAAGAATAGCATTTATTTGTAATAGATTTTTTTTAAACATTATAAATGTCTTTGTTACTTTTAATCAATTTAATGCTTCCCTGCTGAATAAAAGTATTTTAAAAAAATAAACAATTTTAGTGATCCCAGACTTTATAATTTTTAGTGTGTTTTACTCAATTAACTTAAAATGATATTGACTCGTGGCTCAGATGCATAGCCCTGTAATGTTTATACATTATTATTATACATCTATGGAGAAAACTAAGGAGATTTTGTCACGCTCATTCAAAGATTAATTTCTGTCATGACAACTCTCTGAGTGTTTGGCATAGTAATAGATATGACAATGTTGATATGTTTGGTCTTGGCAGAGTAAATGCTACACTACAGCTGCTGCAGAGCAAGAACCAGGACTTGCTACTGCCAATACATACACGACACACTGCTGTGAGCAAGTAAGACATGCTGCTGCTCAATATAGCATACATGAAATACCCGTAGCAGATCTATACAGGTGGAGCTGGGGAAGGTGAAGGGTTTCTGAAAGCACGCTGCAACTGCTACAGCAAATGCTAACCAAGTATTTGAAGGTTGACCAGCAAGCTCATTGGCAGCAGGAACCAATCAGCTGCGCCCTATAAAGAATGATGATTGCAAGCCGATTGAGTTAAGGACTTAACAGCCTGTACTATCTAGAGTTTCATGACAGAACTTTGTATTTGAAGAAGTAATCGCATAAATCAGAACTGGATAGGTGTTCATTGGCTCAATATATTCTCCAGTGTAAATCTCAAAATAATTAAAGTATGCTCATAGTGTAGTTTCAAAACCCCTTCAGACAAAACTTCTAAACTCACTCCAAGGGCTGATCTGCCATACAGCGTGTTCCCATGCCAGGGTCCTTCAGCAACGTCTGTATGAAGTGCTTCATTTTTGGGTGTGATGGCTGCTCATTACTGAAATACAGAAGACCAGTGAGGAATTATGTCCCATGAAAACATACAAACTACTTTAAAAGCAGATTCTCAGGGCATTTTCACATCTGGCTTGGTTGTTTCAGAACCTGGTGTGTTTTCTCCATTAGTTCAGTTCGATTAGGCATATGTGAACATGGCAATTGTGCTTGGATCCGCACCAAAATAATTGGTCCGAGATTGCACAAACAAGGTGGTCTCGGCCCGATTGCAAGCAAACTTTGGAGTGGTGAGAAATAATCCGACCTAACGGACCAATGAACCAGGCTGTATTACAATATATGACAGGTAATTACATTTTGCTAATGCCTCTCAAAATGAATCATGGGTTAAGCTGGAGCAAAGATAAAGTGAAATACCTTATTGAAATTTGGTCAGACAAACATATTTAAATATTTCAGAACAACTGTCCAAAACACATAAAAATACAAAGCCTTGATTCTTGTTAAAAAAATGATCAAGTAATGTAATAACAGCTACAAAGAAAGCCACAATCAGCCCGCGGAGCTGTTGTCTATCCACCCTGACTGATGACCGCTATGAGCCGAATCCTGGAACATAAACAGGTGCACGCTGACCAATGAGAGGAGAGTTTACTCGCACTTGACTCTTATTAACAAATTTTAGTCTATTTAGAAATGTTGCCTTGTGAAAGCAAACCGAACCAAGAAGAAATCACAACATCCTTGTTTCAGAAAAGAAGCAAACAATCTACAGGAGTGAAAACGCCCATAGATTCTAAACAGCTGATCTCACCTGATGAAGGCCAACTGTGGTCCGTACATCCATGGAGTGAGGGTCAGACTGGGATACTCTCCAAATGGTGGGACAATCATAGTGAAGACCAAAGAAATAAGGACAAAACTGGCTGGCAAAACAATCTATAAAAAAAGCAAAATGTAAAGAAAATATCTGCTTATTGACTATTCTAGAAAAAAAAAACATAGCATCAAATAAGTGGCTAGAATATTTTTCAGAAATTGTACTTTTGAGTTCCACAGAAGAAAGAAAGTCTTAGAAGTTTAAAACAGCATGAAGATGAGTAAATAATGACAAAATGATGCTTTTTGGGTGAAATTTCCTCATTTTCATAACACTGTGTCCACACGCAAACTTCACCTTACCTGTGCAAGGAAATCTTTGTGGCTGCGTGTGGCATGGTGAAATCTCTTGACCAGAAGAGCGTGAAACTGCTTGAGTACCAGGCTAATGCCTTTAACCTGCTTGGAGGCTCTGCCAGCACTGTTGTCAGATTCCAGTGGGCTCCCCATTCCATTAGCATCTGTAAACCAGACCAGATATGGGCATAATCTAATTAGACCTGCTGTAAAAACTGCTCAACAGCATTATATTTTGGCTGCTGGTTTGTCCTCACCTGGCTAAGACAACTGACCAGCTCAAACTTCCAAACCAGCAAGACCACATTAGTTGCTTTAACAAGCAAGCCCCATACTTTTACTAGCTTAACCAAGAACCATTGTCAGGCAATCAATCAGCACAATTGACTGGTTTACCAGCTAGACCAGCACTAATCAGCACAAACCAGCCTGGACCAGCATGGAAATTCACATTGGTCTAAGATGGTCTGGTTGCTGCCAAGAGCTACTGTATCTCAAGAAGCTTTATCTCTACATAAAGCATAGCACCTCAGTCAAACCCTTTAGCACCCTGTTAGCTTCTTAGCATGAGTGCTAAGCAAAGCTGAGATCTGGGATCTCGATTCACCTTCAACATTACTCGTAGCCTCTTTTTCTCTCAAGAAACCATTGCCATTTTTCCTCTGTTGTAGCATCCATTGCTCTGAGGGGGTAGTTTGACACAGTCAAACACAGGGTTATAAACTACTGGTTTATAGAAAGTACAGGACTTGAATTAACTTTATGAGATGAATTAACTTGAGATGAATTTTGGGTATTATGGTTGTAAATACAGATAATATGAGGATTTTTACCTGGTGTAACAGAGCTGTTGGCTGCCTCTCCATCTGCTGTAACTTTCAGAAAGATCTAAATATATACAACACAGTTTCTTAAATCATTAGTGAGCACACACATATCTATACAGTAAGTTTTGCACAGTATCAACCAATATATATATAATTAATACCCATATATGGATATTAAAATTATACACAAAATTTAAACACAAAAGCTATATAAATTCTGCAGTCTGTTGACTGGTATCACTGATGGTAATGGTTGCTAGCATAAAGAAAGAAAAGAAATGTTGTTCAACCTCCTCTAGTGATGTGTCAGATATGCCAAAGCTACTGAGGCCCATGTCAGCCAGTGTTTCCTCCAGTTCTCGGAAAAGGCTGGCGTATGCACGATATTTAAAACCCTTATTTGGGAGCAGATAGGTCATCTCTTGACCGATCATTTCAATCAGCTTCGCCTCAGGTACATGGTGATGAATCAGAGTAGTGATGCTCTCAACATTCCCTGTGTGGAGAGATAGAAAAAAAAATTTATTTTTGAAGAAATTATATCACTGTATATTTTGAGTTGTTAGTCCACTGACCGTCCAGTGTTCTCTCGGGCTGTACTGCCTGACTCTCTTCTTTATATCTAGTGCAGGTGGAGCAGGTGCAGGAACATTCGGATGCACAGTCACACTCATTCTGAGGAGCACAGGTGAAGAACTCTTATTGGACACAGTCAAAATATTGTACTTTTAAGAACCACATTCCAGGTATTTATGTTATTTTTAGGGGTTTTCCTCTATCATGGCTTCTCCTCTCTGATGACGTGCTCTCTGGAGGGACAATAATCCCTCCCTTCCAGCAACCTGTCACTTACATGAGATCACATTACTTAGCAAATGACAACAATCAATTAATTTCTGATGGACAAAATCAAGTCCTGTCCTACATTTTATCGTTCAAGTAGCCATTTCACTCAGATATACGTCAAAATAACAAAAGCCAATCGCAACTTCCACTTAATGGCAACATTAACACGTTTCTATGTATTTGCAAGGGTATTTGCCATGGTTGCTAAGGTGTTATGGATGCTTGCTTCCTTGCAACTCCCATATCTCCATGATATTCTCATCCCTATACGGTTCATATTTCTTTTTCAATATAAGTCTATGGGTTTTTCCAGCTCATATTATCATTCATCAAGCCCAAATAGTAAGTGTGATAAAGTGTAATACGCCTGCTAATCAATTTTTGAGGTACCATTCATGTCCGCAGCACAAACTGTAAGATTATATGGTGAAGTTTAATACTTTTACGTTTGTTTAAACCTATGTTGCCCATTTAAGCATTAAGTTCACTTTCAAATGAAAATTACCCCAAGCTTTCCTTACCCTCAAGCCATCCTAGGTGTATATCTTTCTTCTTTCTGATGAACACAATCATAGATATATTAATAAATATCCTGACACATCCGAGCTTTATAATGGCAGTGAGCGATACCAACGAGTATGAGCTGAAGAAAGTGCCTCCATCCACCCATCATAAACGTGTACTCCACACGGCTCCAGGGGGTTAATGAAGGCCTTCTCAAGCAAAGCAATGCCTTTGTGTAAAAAAAAATCCATATTTAACAAGTTATGAAGTAATATATCTTGCTTCCGCCAGAAGAAAGCTGGAAGAAAGCCCAACGCCTCTCGCAGTTCAAAAAGCTTACGCTACGTCCTACGCCTTCCCTATTCAACTTACGGAAAAGTTTAACTGACGCGACGCCAGTTCCATTTTTTCCGTAACTTGAATACAGAAGGCGGTCTGGTGGAAGCTAGATATTTCACTTCATATCTTGTTAAATATCGATATTTTTGTCATATACACCTAAGATGGCTTGAGGGTAAGGAAAGCTTGGGGTAATTTTCATTTGAAAGTGAACTAATCCTTTAAATTGTACTTTCTGATTTATGATAAAAGTGATATCCAACATCCCCTAGTAAAAAAATAAAAATAAATAATTGTTAACTCTAATATCTCAACAAAATGTAACAAGAATGTTGAACCTGGCTTTATCAAATGCTCATATTTCTGTGAAAGATATGTATGCAAATTGGAGCATTTTTAGTTAGATAATGCCTAATTTGCATATTTAAGTACAACTTTTCAGAAAACTTGTAATACAAAACAATCATCTTAATTTTACAGTGATTATCAACTGGGGAAGTATTGTGGTGATTTATCAGTATGGTGATATTATTTTAGTTAAAATTTTTACTCTATTCACCCATGGTGTTTTGCCGTAATCAACAACAAGGTAAAAAGAAGTCTCACCTCCTTCTTGCGCTGGTCTTTAATGCGACGCACCAGCGTGAGGTAGAAACCCACTCCAAAGCAGTTCTTCAGAAAGAGAGGAGAGCCACTGCAGTGTAGTTTCCCTTTAGAGATAATGGCCACTCTGTCACTTAACAGGTCTGCCTCGTCCATATGATGAGTGGACAGTATTACTGTGCGGCCTGAATGAAGTGTATGTGTAAGAGAGAGAAAAAGAGATCATACAAGGATCCGATTTGTATATTATTGCATGAGCAGCTGTACAACAAAGTCTCTCGCAGTGATTGTCTTTTTAATCCTGCAGTGTTTTCTTTGGCCAGAAGATGGCAGTACCTGTGCGGTACTTGAGTAGCAGGTCCCAAATGGAGCGTCTAGAGTATGGATCCACTCCTGATGTTGGCTCATCCAGTATCACCACCTTAGAGCCGCCTACGAAAGCCATTGCCACCGACAGCTTCCTCTGCATACCCCCTTATTGACAGAGTAGAAACAAGTTGTTTAAAACACTGACTTTATAGACAAAAGTACTTAATGTACAAGTAAAAAGGCACTAAAAATTGCATACTGTGGGTACAGTCAGGGATATTTAAGGCAAAATGACACCCAGGGATTGTGTCAGGAAATAATGTTGGAACATTTGAAATATAGGCACAATCATTATGCAAGCCTGTTCTTCACCTTCAGAGTAAAACATAAGTAATTCTGAGATAATCAGTTCATGTCTGTGCTTTAAAAATCTTACATAAATACGGTTTTCTGTTTTAATATATTTTAAAATATCATTTATTTCCTTTTTCAGTATTCTTTGATGAATAGAAAGTTCAAAAGAACAGCATTTATTAAAAATATATATATATTTTGTGACTTTAGAAATGTCTTTACTGACACAAGTTGATGCATCTTTGCTGAAAAAATTAATCTCTTTCAAAAACAAAACAAAACATTCTTACTGACCCAAATCTTTTGAACATGATAGTGTACAAACACACTTGCATTTATCTCAGGCTGATCATCATTACCATCAAGGCAACATCATTTCCATGTTTACCCTATAGGAGAAGCTTCATTTTTATCCCTAACCCAGATCAGCTCCAAATAAGAAGCTTATCTCCAGTACCCCCCGTCTCCCTGGTTTTTAAGTATCTGTCTAAAACACAGATCCTGAGTTGGCAAACTCTAAGACCCCTTAATAACAGATTGCAGATAACCAGATTATCTTCTCAGGTTCACATTCAGACCCACCAGAGAGGTTCTGTGCTTCCTCGTCTCGTTTATGAGGCAATCCCAGGTCCTCCAGCATGTCCTCAACCTCTTGCTCGGCCTCCTTGCGCTCACGTCCCTTCATCAGAGAGTAGAAGAGAATATGCTCTTCTACTGTCAGACTGAGTGAAATAAAATGAAACATACATATCAGATTGCAGTATTTATAATATTATGTCCACTTGCAAAGAAAGAGTGCTCACTGGTTGAAGAGGATGTTGTACTGTGGACACATGCCCAACGACTGTCGTATGGCATCCATTTCTGTACGAATGTCCTTCCCATATACGTAAGCCGTTCCAGAGGTGGGCGGAAACAACCCAGTCAATATGGACCTGCGACAGTGCAAGTACATATATGAGAAATGTGTCCAAAACTTTACAAACTAGATGGAATTTATCATCAAAGGTAAAGTGAAGGTAAGGACGTACAAAGTGGTGGTCTTTCCTGCCCCATTGTGACCCAGGAAAGAGGTGATCTGGTCCTCATAGAAGTTCATGCTGAGACAGTCCACTGCAGGTCTTGAGTTCCTGGAATACACCTTCACCAAGTCCTGTACTGAGACTCCTATTAACAGACCCTCCGGCTCTGGCTCAAAGAATGGATTTCCTGCAATAAAATACCCATACGGACACTAAACCAGACAGATAACTGACAATATAACAGGTTTGGGTCCATATACAGGTACTACAGACAAAGTTTATATATTGTAGTACAGGAATACTCTAAAGATCAATTCATTCATTGACATTTTAATCTGAATGACAGTTAAAGGAAATTAGTGAAGCAAAAATCAAAGAAGTTCAACATTTGACACGTAAATTTGTAACCCTCAACCGTTAAAACTACACTTGTGGTTCAAACAGTTATATAAATTCCTTTGGATTTAGAATTAAGTTTCTTTGACACTTACAATTCTGCAGTCTTTTTGAAACTTCTATCCAGGAAAAGTATTCAAATTTGTAAATAACACAACCCAACTGGCATCCTTACCGTTGTGCACAGGCTGGATCTCCTCTTGTTGAATCTCTTCGTGTGTTTTTAACTGCTCCTCCCGTTCTCTCTCCTTCTCCATCCTCTCTCGTTTCTCCTTGTGCTTGCAGGTCTTGCTGCTGCGGGAACCATTGCATTCCCTGTGCTCCGGCGAAAGGCCCCCATGCTCAACATCCTCCTGCTTCTCCAAGTTATTTACCAGGGGCTTCTCAGGGCCTACAGAGAAACAGAGGTGTGTTTACAAAATGAATCTAATGTAGGCCCTGTTTACACCTGTATTTTTTGCTGCCAACTTGTGATTGAATCATCCTAAATGGATGTTTATATCAGGTGTAAACAATCAACCATACCTGAATCTGGATTCTGTGAGGGTGAAGGTGTCAGCTTCACCCAGTACGAGGGCTGCAGAGGAAAATAAAATGGCCGACCGATGCCATACTGCCCTGAAAAGCCAATGGAAAAAAGTAAGCTTTCTTTTACAGTAGTTTAGCAACATTCAGTGCTTTGTAAGAAACTGACCTGGAAAGACGTTGTCAAGATACCAAGCCAAAACAGCATAAAGAACTGCATCCAATAGCATCATCCGAATAGAAGTGAAGAAGGAGTACTCATCACCCAATAGAGGACTCGTACCAATATTGTCCCACTGCAGACCCAGGCCTTGCTCCTCATAGCGGGATAGATACTCTGTCCCAAAACCAAAGGCCACTGGAGACAGAAAGCTCTGGAAAAGGAGGATTGTTTCACCAAACTTTAATTACATGCAAGAGCCATTTTGACCTCTCAGATGTAAAGTCCAAATAAAAAAGAATAACTTTCTAAATTTAAATAGTTTCTAAATGAAATAAGATTTCATGCTAATTACATTTATAACAGTGGTTCTCAACCTATTTGACTTGAAGGCTTCCCTTGGTTCAACACACTATATTAAAAAGCTCCCCATTATGTGACCCTGGACCACAAAACCAGTCATAAGTCGCACGGGTATATTTGTAGCAATAGCCAACAATACATTGTATGGGTCAAAATTATCAATTTTTCTTTTATGCCAAAAATCATAGGATATTAAGTAAAGATCATGTTATATGAAGATATATTGTAAATTTCCTACAGTAAAAATATATAAAAATATATTTTTTGTGAGTGGATATGCATTGCTAAGGACTTCATTTAGACAATTTTAAGGGAGATTTTTTTTTTTTTTTTTTTTTTTTTGCACCCTCAGATTCCAGATTTTCAAATAGTTGTATCTCAGCCAAATATACCCTTATGACTGGTTTTGTGGTCCAGGGTCACATATGGACTATTTCTGCTGTAATTATGATAAGGCTGCTTTTTTTAAAAAACTTTAAAAAAAAAAAAAAAAAAAAAAAAAAAAAGTGGGAGTACTGATATATTAAATTAATTAGAAGTTTATGTTCTTCAATTAAAAACAAGTTACTAAAGGGAGAAAAAATATATTTTTAGTATTTATTGTTTTATTATGCTATAGTATTATATATGAAATACATAGCTGTTTACACATTTACATATTTTATTTTATGTGTTTTAGCATTTTACTTTATGATTATAGTTTGATTATTTTTAATATAATCTTTAATTCATTTAAATTTAAAACTATTTAATCATCTTGAGGGCCCTTTGGCAGTTTGCTAAGGCCCCCTATAGTGATCCCTGGCCCCCTGGTTGAGAATGACCAATTTCTAGGGGTTTTGGCAACTTTGAATGCTGCCGTTTGAGATCGGATCGAATTGAAGAGAAGTAGAACACCATAGTGAACTCACCACGGCTAACTTCATATTCTTGGTAATGCGGTCCTGCCAGGCGAAACAGAAGATATGAGGGAGGTACAGGGTGAAGTAGATGATGCCGCTGCAAGCCGCAGCCAGGTTGGCCTTATTGAAGAATACACTCATCAGAAAGCACTGCATGATAGTGGCCACAGTGAACGTGAGGAGGAACAGGAACAGGATGATGGGATCGCTGTAATTGAGCACTTTTCCAACCTGAGGACAAAGACATACAATAATTAGGATACTCTTCTAATTTAAAACAGCACAGTGTAAATAACTTATCCTCACACATCTCTCTTCCTTTGCTTTGCTACTGATGAGGTAATGAGGAATAAATAGTCAGTTAGTGTCATAAGAATCCATAATCGTAAAATGTGGTCCATGCGTATTCTAAGTAATAAGATCCAGAGAAAAACAATAAAGAGAGAGTGAGAGAAAGAGAAACAGAGACCCTCCATATATGTACTAACAACATACATCCAGCAGAGGTCACAATACAACAAATCTGATAAGGCTCAGAAGGAAAAAGTTCATCAGTCATCGCATTTCTTCCTCACCATGATAATGGCAGTCAGCAGAGCGGTGCTGGCGGCCATGATGAGGAAGCTGTCGATAAACCATGTGTACCAAATGACTGCATTAGAGACGCCCATGGCCTTCAGTGTATCCTTTAGCCTCATCTCCTTCTCCAGCACAATGCTCTTCACCACCATGGACACAGAGTAGATCCAGGCCAGCACCATGAAGATGGGGAAACAGCGATTTAGGGTCAGCATGAACCTTGATATGGGACAAAACAAACAAGATCCATTGGATAATTCCAAGGTTTCATTGAGAACTATGATATGCCATGAAATAATGCAACTAGAGTCATGTGTAGAAAGACCACCCAAAATGAAAATTCTGTGAACATTTACTCACCCTCATGTTGTTCCAAGCATTACTTTCTTTCTTCTGCTGAACACAAAAGAAGATATTTTAAAAATGTTGGTAACCAAACAGTTTAGGTCCATAAGTCAATAATATAATTTTAGTCAAAGGTAACCAAGACTGTTTGGTTGCCTTAATTCTTCTTTTGTCTTCTGCAGGAGAAAGAAAAAAAAAAGGTTTGGAATGACCCAAATGATGACAGAATTTTAATTTCTGGGTGGAATATCCATTTAAGCTGGTGTGATGATATGGGTCAGTTAGCCCTTTCTGACCACATAATTTCAGCCATCACTCACATGTCATCCACATAGCAGGGGTAGGGCATCTGCTGCACGTAAACACCTAGAGGCCAGTCATGACCTGTGTGTAACTTTAGGATACCATGTTCAATCATGTCCTGCAGGTAGGCAAAACCTCCCCAAATGTAGCGATGGTCCTCCAGAGGGTCTGCCCTGGGGCCAGGGTCCCAGTACCTAAGAGAAAGAAAAAAGAGTAGGATACTTAAAGGTGCATTTAGTAGTGTGGTGCTAATTCAAAAGTTTTACTCATGAACAAGAACAGTGAATGTTTCTTGAGCAGTAGATCAGCATATTAGAATGATTTCTGAAGGATCATGTGACACTGAAGACTGGCATAATAGCTGCTGAAAATTCAGCTTTGCCATCACATGAATATTTTACATTTTAAAATATATTACAAAAGAAAACGGTTATTTTAAATTGTATTACTATTTCACAATATTACTGTTTTATTGAATTTTATCAAATAAATGCAGCCTTGCTTTAAAAAACATTTAAAAAATCTCATTGACAATTTATCCAAGTGCAGTAAAATGCATTAATCCTTAGTGGTCAGCAGTTTTCATACAATGGAGCTCATTTAGTAAATCATAGTCTGCAGTATTATTATTATTTTTAATATCACCTAATAAAACTCTATAGATTGTCATTTGGCTACTCTGAGATGAACATACTTAAAATTCAGCCTTCTAGCACGTCACACTTGCTGTGTAATCCAACATGAATTACTCAAAAATGTTAACTTCAATAGTCTTTAATCCAAAAAATCAATATTTTGAAACATTATTTATATTGAGTAAATTGAGTTTCACTGGGAAGACGTCTATAATACTCAAAGCAACTGTAGACCTCTTAATGTACATATTCAGGTACTTTAAGGGGGTCAGTGAAATACATGAATATTCCAGGACCATGACACTTTAGAGGTTGTTAGTTTAGTTAATGTTAGTTAGTAATTTCCTAGTTTGCTGGGAAGGCTACTCAAAAAAGTCAAAGCCAAGAAGGGTTTTGGATACTTATTCTTAATTATAACAGTGTTAAAATTTTGCAATAAAGCCTGTTTTTCCACAAGTCATACCATAACAACATATGCTTAATGTAATATATCCCCTGTGTTTGGTCCTGGACTGTTATGTTTCCTGTTTCTTGTGCCATGCTTTGTAGGCCATATCCCAAATGGCACCCTAAACACTTGTGGTCTTCCAATGAGTCCACACTTTCGTGACGTAACACCGCAGACATGACTGTCTGAGAAGAAGAAGCTCGCTTCAGTGCAGGCTCGGCAAAAGTGTGCATATCAAGGGTGCATATCGACCGCAAAGGGGGAGCTCGCTAGCACCCTTCTGAAACCTAAAATGACAAATGGGACACCATACGGCCTCATGGACTTAATGGACATGAGCATGCGGCAGCCATTGTAAGCCCACAAGACCGAAGTGCGTATGAAGTGTGCCATTTGGGACAGGGCTGTTTGTAGTCCATTTGTTCATTGGTTTTGATTAGTCTCCCCAGGTGTGTCTCGTTACCTTGTTAAGCTTGTTACCCCCTGTGTATATATAGCCCTTGTGTTTCTCTTGTTCTTTGTCAGTCAATGTTTGATGTTACTCACATGTATGTGTTTTCTATGCTTCCTGTGTTTCCTGGTTGTTGTTTTGATAGCATTTAAATTTAACTCCTGCACTTAGATCTGCCTCATCTCCTGCATTACACTTAAAATGTTTACAGTTTTTTTTCAATTGCTAACATCCTATTATCCAATCTGTAGTCACATTTAAAAACTCTAAACACATTTAGCAGAACATCAGTCTGTTGTGACCATACCATTAACACAATTCATGTCGTTTTCACAAAGAATGCAGTCAATTAATACGTTTCTAAAATGCTTACATTTTCTTTTCATATAAGCTTACCCTATACCAAAATCATGGATCTTTCTTATCTTATTTGCAAATGCTTAAACACAGCAAGTCAGAAATGTAGACCCAATGTTCCAATCTTTAAATATAGTATAAAACCTCTACTTTTGTAACAACAGCAGCTCAAAAGTATTGAAAAAACATATCAAACAAATACTGAAACAATTGATAAGCATTTTTAATTAGCAGATCACTGAAATATTAAGAAATAGCAGATTCCAATCTCAGTTGGAGGCATAGTCAGGTGTTGAAGTTATTTTCATTACATGGACCTACAGTAAAATAGGACTCTTTGAAATGGATTTGTTCAGTGTGGATGCAGAACAACACAGAAGAGCAGAGAGAAAAAAAAATAATGTCTGGGTAAGGGAGAGGAACAGATGAAGGAGCAGAGGAGTAGTTGGATCAGGACAAGGGAGAAGAAGAGGTATATGGGAGAGGAGTAAGAATGTGTGCTGGATTGTGCATCTCTGGTTTTCCCCCTTACACATGTGAAACCTACGAAACCTCTTTTTATTTCACTATTCTGACCTTTTTCTCTAAATTCCTATAGGTTATATTTCACAATTCTGAGAAAAAAGTCACAATTTTGAGATGTAAACTCACAATTGCAAAAAATAAAGAAAAATAAATAAATAAATGAATAAATAAATAAAATTGTGAGATAAAAAGCCACAATTACCTTTTATGCTCTGTGGTGGAAAAAAAAGCTTCCATAATAACCAAAGACCATGTACAGTGCTCAGCATAAATGAGTACACCCCCTTTGAAAAGTAACATCTTAAACAATATTTCAATCAACACAAAAACAATTTCCAAAATGTTGACAAGACTAAGTTTAATATAACATCTGTTTAACTTATAACATGAAAGTAAGGTTAATAATATAACTTAGATTACACATTTTTCAGTTTTACTCAAATTAGGGTGATGCAAAAATGAGTACACCCCACAACAAAAACTACTACATCTAGTACTTTTATGGCCTCTATGATTTTTAATGACAACACCAAGTATTCTAGGCATGGAATGAACAAGTTGGCGATATTTTGCAACATCTATCTTTTTCCCTTCTTCGAGAATGACCTCTTTTAGAGATTGGATGCTGGATGAAGAGTGATGCTCAACTTGTCTCTTCAGAATTCCCCATAGGTGTTCGATTGGGTTCAGATCAGGAGCCACTGAATCACTTTCACCCTGTTCTTCTTCAGAAGAAGTGGCCATAGATGTGTGTTTAGGATCATTGTCATGTTGGAAAAGTGCACAATGACCAAGGTCACGGAGTGATGGTAGCATCTTCTCTTTCAGTACATCTGTGAACTCATGATGCCATCAATGAAATGCAGCTCCCCGACAGCAGCAGCACTCATGCAGCCCCACATAAGGTCACTGCCACCACCATGTTTCACTGTAGGCACCATGCATTTTTCTTTTCTATTCCTTACCTTTGCGACAGCATACAGTTTTGAAGCCACCGTTCCAAAAACATTTATCTTGGTCTCATCACTCCAGAGTATAGAGTCCCAGTAGTCTTCATCTTTGTCAGCATGGGCCCTGACAAAATCTAGACGGGCTTTTTTGTGTCTGGGCTTTAGGAGAGGCTTCTTTCGTGGACGGCACCCATGCATGCCATTCCTCTGCAGTGTACGCCGTATTGTGTCACAGGAAATAGTCACCCCAGTTTGGCTTTCTACTTCTTTAGATAACTGCAGTGAACTTGCATGCCGATTTTCTTCAACCCTTCTCATCAGAAGACGCTCCTGTCGAGGTGTTAACTTCCGTGGATGACCTGGACGTCTCTGTGAGATGGTTGCAGTTCCATCTTTTTAAAATTTTTGTACCACTTTTGCTACAGTATTCTGACTGATAAGTAAAGTTTTGCTGATCCTCTTGTAGCCTTCACTTTTCTGGTGTAAAGAAATTATTTTTTTTGTGACATTTCTCTTCCATGTGGTGCCATTGCTGACAGCATGAAATGGGAAGGGGTTTTAACACCCTTTTATAGTCAACTGTCTGCTGGACAGTGAATGAATAATTAGACTCACCTGTGGTTGAATTATTGTTAAATTAGACATTTGTAGTCTAAAATTTAGCTTTGCTCCACAGACTTTCAGTGGGGTGTACTCATTTTTGCATCACCCTAATTTGAATAAAACTGAAAATTTTGTTCTCTAAGTTATATTATTAACCTTACGTTCATGTTATAAGTTAAACAGATGTTATATTAAACTTAGTCTTGTCAACATTTTGAAAATTGTTTTTGTGTTCATTGAGATATTGTTTAAAATGTTACTTTTCAAAGGGGGTGTACTCATTTACGCTGAGCACTGTATGTTGGATTTGTTGTTGATCAATGGCAGCAATTTCATGTTTTCATTTCAGTAAAAGCTTCATACTACAACGATTTTACTACAATGATTCCACTACCACTGTTCCATATATGCAGAATATGTGGTCTGCACAGGGCACTAGCTACCAAGAGGATACCATCCCACCCTCTACAGGAGCACCATCAACACCACACACCCACCCCCAGAAAGAGATTTCAACAAAGGGGGCAACTGAAGTTCTGCATAGGGGACCCGTTTGACCAGTGTCTGCCCTGAGAAATTCTGTTACTTTCTTCTTCTTTTTTTCTACTGCACATTCTATAAAGTAATGACTCATTCACTTTTAGATAGTATGTTGCCAAGAATGCACACATTCAACACTCAACCAAAAATGTAGAATGGCTTACATGTAAGGAAACTGAATTTTAAAAACTATGCATTTCATATTTTTTCTGTTGGTAGAACTGAAACATGACAAGCAATGCAGTTTTCGTAATGCCATCAACTGTTAGTATTTTGACAGTCATTGCACTTTGATTGACTATATGTTCATGTTGGATAGAAAACTAGTACTATGTTTTAACAGAACGACTCGATTTTTAATCAGGTTTGCTGTGTTTTGATAGAGGTAGTATATGTTGAAAAAGGTTTTTTGCATTTTGAAATGTAGAGTTTGTTTTTATTTAACAAAATATGGTTTTGGGCAGAAAATTAACTATTTGGCCACATATGTGATGTATGTGTGTTGCTGTGTTAAGAGTTTAGAAAAAGTATTTTAAGTATTGGTAAATGCTTGTTAGCAATTGTAAAAAACTGTAGGAGACAACTCAGATCTGTAACTCAGTTCACACTGTTTTTTGTTTTGGTTTTTGTTTTTTTAGCGGTGGCTTGGCTTTGCATTATGCCCACATAATGAAAACACAATGAACCCACAGGGTCATTCTATCGTCTGCTGTTTGTTTTCGTGTGTCAAAGAGGAACGGCTACATGAGATGTGACCAGACTAACACCTGCAGGCATGTTTTGTGCTCCAGAGAGACTCTCAGTAATGAGTGGTGTCACTTTGCAGTGTGCAGCACACTGGAGCTCCATGGAGAACATGATTGTGCCCGCTCTTTCTCTTTTTCTTTCTCTAACAATAGTGTGTTGAGCAGTAACGCCTTACATGAACAAGAGAAGATCTTCCATTCTCTCCTTACACAATAAATGTTATATAAAGTCTGAATCAAAACGTTCTCTGAAAGATGAGACAAGAAAGTTCCTTCAATGATCCCTCAAGATTGATTTAAACATTTTCTATAATTTTGATGAGTAAGGAAGTCCACTAAAGGCTGAAATGGTTTCTTTAAAATTGGTGATTAAGATTCATGTAAAACAGATTCAGTCTCTACTTAATGGTCTTTTAA
Source organism: Hypophthalmichthys nobilis (assembly GCA_037950665.1). Taxonomy (NCBI): domain Eukaryota; kingdom Metazoa; phylum Chordata; class Actinopteri; order Cypriniformes; family Xenocyprididae; genus Hypophthalmichthys; species Hypophthalmichthys nobilis. Next base: position 22,250,513 of record CM075488.1, read on the forward strand.
TCTGTCTCATGAACTACCCAGCCTGACCCTGTGTAAGGAACAACCCTTATTAGATCAAATGAACAGTTAAGTCATTTAAACATCATGAATTCTCACCTGTCTTTGATTTTGTTGGTACGTTCCACTGCATCAATGTCCATTCGGATCTTGAACTTGACATGGCGGGGGAGTTCTGTGGTCCAGGGGTACATGTCAATGAAGACCAGACCCGCCCAGAACTTATTCTCCTCCAGCAGGTGCAGAGCCTGATGGGTCATCAGATTCTCATCCATGTGACCCACAAACTTATCCAGACTTATACACTGATAAAATATAAAAAGAAGAGTGTAAATATGAGTAAACAGAAAATAATGTGTTTGAATATTGAATCCTATGTGCTTGCGGTGACATCCATAAGTACAGTGGATCATATATAGATGCACAAACGATGCAGGACGATTTATTCCTATTAGTACTTTTTATTCAATGCTTGTGAAGCAATATTGCATGAGCAAGTGCCGTTGTCCCGCTGTTGTTCCGAATATTGAGACAGAAAAACTGCAAATGTTAAATTGTTTTATACAACAGACTATTCAATAAACAAGAAATTAATAATCAGTTGTTTACATTTTAGACACAATATTGCCAGTTACTTTGTCTATTTTTGCTTTACCAATGAAAATAGTTCCAAACAAAGCAACAACAGAACTGTTGTGCATCTCCGTGGTTCACTAATGGAATGAATGAAATGTCTTTAAGAACAAATCTTTTAGGTGAATGATTGATTCATTCCAGACTGAATCAGTGTTTTTTAATGAATCTGTTGAGTAAATGATTGTTTCGTTCAATTGTTTTTGAACAATTTGGTTTTCCGCTTGTTGCCACCTACTGGCATAACAATGTAACTGCAGAAAGAGTCTTCGTAAGATCCCATCACATATACAGTAGAGTACACAAACACAGACAAGCGGCCAAAAAAAAAAAACGAGGACTGGAACTAATAATGATGTATAATAATGTGTGTGTGTCACGCTTTCAAAAGCCAAAGCAATTCTCCATGTAGCAGGCCTCTCGTTCTCAAAGCGCTCCAATGACATGGGAAAATCACAGAGTCTGTGTTGGCTCTTCACTGGAGGACTGCTGTACAATAGTTGAGTGAACGGCTCGCTCTCACATCACATGCCACCGCAATAGAGCCGAGAGGCCTCCTATTTCATGTACACCATATCTAATGGAGTCATTCACAGTAATGTACAATGCCACCAGAGGTCCCGAACAAACAAGTGAATGGAAAGATTCAATGGGACCCCTGCAGGACTCACATGTTCTCAACACATTTCAATTCAAAAACACAACATTCACATTCGGAAGCACACAGCTGGAGATCACACCCCTGAAAAAACACAAATAAACCAAAAAGAGAGAAATCAGTCATATTTTTTCAGCGACAAATGATGCCATAGCTCTTCAAGGTAACATTTGAGCAGGGCTGAACGATGACAACTATAGCTAATGGGTTAAACAAGCAAGGTTTGTTTGTAAAGTAAGATGGCTCGCCGCTCGGACGGAGACAAAGGGAGACTGGGTTGCTCTATGATAGCTCTCTCCCACCATCGCCGTCCCAATCTAATCAATTTGCGAGAAGAGGCTTCCAGCTTATGAACAGGGGCCGGTTGTGGCTGGGGAGGTGAGGTAACAGAGTGAAGCTGAGTGATTTGCCCCTGTTGTTTCTCAGTGAAGCCCACCGTCCACAAAAACAACACGGCGCTGGCAAAGAGTGGCTCTCCCACCCACACTCCACTTAATCACAGCCATACAATAGAGGGGCCTGCATGCTGTTGACAGCTTGCTTGTTCTTTTCCCTTTCACCCATCTGGCCACAGTGGGCTCTATATAGCCGTGCTAAGTGGTCTTTCTTGTGGTGATGTGCTGAGAGCAATCAGCACTCCGTAGAATGAGAGCTGTGGTGCTCAGAGCTAAAGAGCCTCGTTCTGTGAAGTAAAGAACGACAAGGATGGTTTGAGGAAATTCTCTATATGGGGCATTGCTAGACCTTTTCATCTCTTCTGGAAAGAGCTGAATGTTTTAGAGGGGCAAGGTTTAAGGATGTAAATTAATTTTGACACTATTTATATTTTGCCAATATTAACTTATTACAGTGCTAAACAATGTTTCTTTCGGCTTTCACCGCACACTCCACCTGTGAATGTTTCTGAACAAATCTGTTGAATGAATTATTGTTTTGTTCCAGAATGAATAAGTGTTGAGTAAAATCTGTTGAGTAAATGATTGTTTCGTTGAGTAAATGATTGTTTGTTTTGAGTGTTTTTGGAAAAAAGAAAAGAAAAGGTTATCGTCATCTAGCGCAAATGCAGAAGACTGTATACTGTAAAGATATTTGATATATAAATATTAAAGAGAACCTATTATGCAAAATTCACTTTTAAGTGGTGTCTGAACATTAATGTGTGTCAGCAGGGTATGTACACAACCACCCTATAATAGTAAAACTCCACCCATTCCTTTTTTTAATCCCCATAAATCATAAGCAGTGTCTCAGAATAAGCAGTTTGCAGTTTCTATGCAATGTGACGTCACATTGCGGAGGCCCCGCCTATCATCTAGTTCTATTTTGAAGGAAACATGTGGTGGTTGAAATGGGAAGTGGATTTATTTATTTGTGGTTTATAACTAATTTATCCTTAAAGCTAATCTGAATTGATGACTGCTCTCACCTCACTGTACTGGTTGAGCATCCGAATAGCCTGATCAGCCAGACTGAAGACATTTCTCCAGTCAAAGTTGGTCATGTTCATATATCTCTCATCTTCTGGACCATTGTGCAGGAAGTTAAGGATGTCTTTGGTAGAGAACTCTGTCTCTTTAAGATGCCTGTCCAAAAAGTCCATCACTGTGGGGTTTCTAAGTGTGTCCTACAATGGGGAGGAAAAAGAAAAAGTCAGAGATAGAAATAAAGGACAGAAACACAGACTGAAAAAAAAAAAAACTTTCTTATGCTCATCAAGACTGCATTTATGTCATCAAAAATATACAGTGATTTGTGTTAATGTGCTGTGTTCACTGTTAACATGCTATGTTAAAATATGTTATAAAGCAATGTCAATACATTTTAAAATACATTCAAGCTGAATTTTCAGCATCATTATTCCAGTCTTTAGTGTTACACGATCCTCAGAAATCATTATAATAAGCTAATTTGGTGCTCAATAAACATTATTAATATCAATGTTGAAAACAGTTTCAGGAAACAATGATCCATTTCTTCAGGATTCTTTGACAAAGAGAAAGTTCAAAAGAATGTCTCGGGTTGTGACTGTAATCCTTGTTCCCTGAGACACTTAGGGGAACACCTCCAGCGTGACAGATATATCTTATGAAGGTGTGCGGGGAGGCCCAGTCAGCTGCATCACAGACCTCTTGAAGGGAAACCCCAGATAACAGGGCTTTAGGGTTCTCGAGGCAAGAGGGAGCAACAGAAAGAGCCTGCAGGTCCCCAATTCTTTTAAGGAAGGCCACTTTGAAAGAGAGAAACTTCTCCGACAACTTGTCAATAGGTTCAAAGGGTGCCAGGGATAATCCTTCAAGAACCACTGCCAGGTCCCAAACAGGAACCCTGGCTTTGGCGACAGGCCTCATCCTCCGAGCACCACGAAAGAAATTAACAATTAATTGGTGCTTCTCCAGAGGACCACTGCTTAAAGGCATGTGGAAGGCAGCTATGGCTGCCACATAGACCTTAAGCGTGGACGGGGAAAAACCATCAGAGAAACGGCTTTGGAGGAACTCCAGCACTGAAGCCACTGGGCAGTTAACTGGGTCCAACTGTCATTCTCTGCACCATAAAGCAAACACATTACACTTTAGGGCATAAAGTTTCCTCGTGGAGGGAGTTCTAAAGTTTAAAATGGTCTCAACAACCTCAATTGAGAGACCAGTGCTTAGAAGCAGGTCCCCCTCAGGGGCCAGACCCATGGCTTCCACGGCTCCAGCCGGGGGTGATCAATTAGGCCCCCGGCTTGCGGCAACAGGTCTCAAACTTAGGCTGGCCAGCACAGGGCAACTAGGGGTAAACTGACCCCGTATTGCCAGACCCTCTCTAGAACTCCGTATCCGCCTCGGCTGCGCCTGTACCACGTGAGGGAAAACCAAAGCGGACGGGGGGAGTTCTCATGGGAGGTGATTAAATCCACTTCCGCTTGGCTGAACTTCCTCCAAATAAGCTCTGCCATGTCGGGGTGGAGCCTCCATTCCTCGGGACTCAGCCTCTACCACGACAGGGTGTCTGCTCCCAAATTTTGGTCCCCAGGAATATACATCGCTCTGAGCAAGAGCAACTTTCCCTGGGACCACAGAAGAACGTGATGTGGCAGACTGCACAGAGAGCACGACCTCAGGCCCCCCTGCTGATTTATATAGGAGACCACCAACATATTCTCTGTTCGTACCAGAACATGATGGCCCCTGAGGTCCATGAGGAAGTGCCTCAGGGCTAGACACAAAGCCATCATCTCCAGGCAATTGATGTGCCTTGAAAGATGATGCCCTCTCCACAGACCTCTGGTAAGCAACCTTCCATGACAGCTCCCCAGCCTGTGAGGGATGCATCCGATTCCGTAATTTACGCTGACAAGACACTCCCAACACAGGACCCTGGGACAAAAACCACATAGCCAAAGAACGAAAGCATTCAGACGCTGTCAAGCTGGAGGCGTTCCCCTAAGCATTTTCTTCGACGCAGCGCGAGTTCCCTTGAAAGGGAACAGCATTTATTTTAAATAGAAATCTTTTGTAACATTAAATATATTTACTATAAATTTCAATCAATTTAATGCATCCTTTCTGAAAGGTTTTTTTTTTTTTTTTACTTACTGACCCTAAATATACAAATAATCAATATTTGAGAATGGATTTATAGATACCATATTATGACAGATAATGGCATGTGAAGGGATAAAGAGAAGTGTGTGTGTGTGCATGTACTGTATGTGTGTGTGTGAGATGAAAAGAAACAGATATGTTACCCGTATCATGTTCATTTGGACGCTGTTCTGAAAGAACTCCCAGAGCTGTGGTCCCACCTCTTCCCAGACTTTAGCCATTTTCTTCAACCTCTCTAGCTCCTCAAAAGTAGTGTTAGCCTGGAGAACACACACACACAAACATGAATCCATATGCATTGTCAGTGTCTACAGGGCATCTTAGGGATGCTCATTGAAACAAAAACAACCATTTAGATGGAAATATATATTCCAGTGTAACCCTGACTATTGAAGCACACAAGATGCTTGCTGGATTATCTCAAATTATGATGCCGAACATGATCATCATGTTTCACACAAACTTGTGGAGTTCATGCAGCTCAAGTGCTGTTGTTATTAAAGAAAAAGAGAGATAAACCAAATACTGAGACATTCTCAAATTCATGTTCAGGTCTCAGATTTTTTTGTCCCCACTGTATACCATTCAAAAGTTTGGGGTCAGTAAGATTTTTTCTTTTTAGAAATTATTACTTTTATTTAGAAAGGATGCATTAAATGTATCAAAAGTAACAGTAAAGACTTTTATAATGTTACAAAAGATTTCTATTTCATATAAATGCCCTTAAACTTTCTATTCATCAAAGAATCCTGAAGTATCACTGTTTCCACAAACATATTAAGCAGTTTTTAACATTGATAATAATAAGAAATGTTTCTTGAGCAGCAAATCAGCATTAGAATGCTTTCTGAAGGATCATGTGACACTGAAGACTGGAGTAATGATGCTGAACATTCAGCTTTACATCACATGAATAAATTGAAATATTTATTTTAAAATATATTTAAATAGAAAATAGTTATTTTAAGTTGTAATAATATTATTTCACAATATTAACGTTTTTACTGTATTTTTGATCAAATAAATGCAGCCTCATAAGCATAAGATACTTTCTAACCCCAAATAGTTTTGAATGGTAGTATATGATTTGGTTGACAGTGCATGTGTGAGAGTGGGTGGATATTTAAACCTTACACTCTTTAATATCTTTCTGACAGCTGGGGAGTCTGGGGTGTACAGGATCTTCCCCATCACCAGAGGCTTCACTGAATTCCACACGATTTTCGTAATAGGGTTTGACTCCAGGTTCTGCATCAATGCATTACAGAAAGGAGCTGTGGGCCACAGAGAGAGTGAATGAGAAACAGAACAAGAAAGAGAAAGAAAATTCAAAGAAAGAGAAAGTAAAAGATTAAAAAAAGAAAGAAAGAAACTGAAACAGAAAGATCAATAGCTCTCACTTGCTGTCTTGTCGTAGGTGTAGCTCTCGTGTCCTCTGGAGCTGTTGATGCCTAGGAAAGCCTTGTAGTTATTGTCCTCATACCAATTAAAGGAGAAGACCCGGGTGCCCTCACCCTCAGGGTATCCGCAGAACAGATCTGACACAGTGGACATCAGCTGACTGAAGGAAGAGGGACCCCAGGCTGGAAGATGGAGTACATGACCCGCATCAAGTCTTGGGAGCTGGGCCTCCCTGCAAGCTGTAAGAGAAAGGACATTTTAGTAAATGTAAACTTTTATAGTCTGATTTTAAAACTATAACAGATACAGTATGTACAGATTCATTTATTTATATAAGGGGTCTTAAATGCAACGGGGTAGGAGAGCTGGAGAAAGGCAAAACATCTTGAACGATAATTTAATGATGTGTTAATGATCTTTTTAAGCTTGAATTACCAACTATGTTAATTGTATAGGAAAGAGCAACTTGGATATTCTGCTAAAACATCTTCTTTTGTGATCCACAGAATGAAATACAGCTTTTAAAAAATTTGAGAGTAGTAAACGATGACAAAATGTTTGTGTCTTTAAGGATACAAGTCATTATGGCTGTAATAGCACAACTTTCACTTGAGAATAATTAAATATAAAGTTTGATGTATGCCTAAAAGCATACACTATCAGTCAAATGTTTGGACATACTGTACACTACTGCTCAATTTTAGGAGTCAGTAAATGCTTTTTTTAATTAATTAATTCTATTCAGCATAAATGTGTAAAATATATCAAAAGTGACGGTAATTTATGTTAATTCTTAACAAAAAAATTCTATTTCATATAAATGCTGTTCTTTTAAACGTTCTTTTCATTAAAAAAAAAAAAATCTGTTTTCAACATTGATAATAATAAGAAATGTTTCTCGAGCAGCAAATCAGCATATAATAATGATTTCTGAAGGATCATGTGACACTGAAGACTGGAGTAATAATGCTGAAAATTCAGCTTTGCCATCACAGGAATAAATGATTTTAAATAATTAAAAAAATATATAACAGTTATGTTAAATTGTAATAATATTTCACAATTTTTCAAACTATTTTATTGTCTCTTTGATAAATAAAACTAATGAAAATAAGAGACTTCCTTCAAAGCACTAAAGAAGCTTACCGACTCAGCATACCTATGTAAACCCTAACACTCAAAATAATTAATTTGTTTGAGTAGGGCAGACTCAAATTAAATAAATTAGTTCAATCAAATTCGCTTTTATGAGAATTTAGAACTTTCTTTTTCTTTTGAGTTCACAAAACTGACACATTTAAGTAATCTGATCTGAACTCATTATATCATTGTTTTGAGTTTGAACTTGTTTCTTTTAATTTAGACAAATTTAAATTTACCTGAAACTGGGCTGGGATTTCTATTTCCCAGCATTTAGGTTTACAGTGTACCTCTTCATTCTTTATTATTATTTTAGAATAATAGTACAGTTATCAATTGGAAATTTAAGAATTATGTAGTAAATGAAAAAAAAAAAGCTCTTTTAAGGTAAGAGACGTGCCCTAGATGGTCGCTTACAGAATGTCGCCTAATTGGTTGACCGACCTTGTCTGAACCTCTCCATCCAGGGTCAACATCTTTTATCTGCCAGAACTAATACAGGCTAATACACGTGGCAACCTAAAGACGCATATCCTTGAAGAGGATATCCCTAAATAAACCCTTATGTACAGTTGTGGCTGAATTTGGCATCCTGGAGGTAAAAATAAGGTGAGAACCAGGTTTGCAACTGATCCGATTTGAATTCTGCCATGTACATGATCAGTCTAATCCAACTGGTAAACTCCGTATAGAAATAAACAACACACAAAAAAGATATTTTTCAATTTTTTTTTTTTTGTCCATACAATGTCCAGTGTTGTTTTGGACCCCATTGACTTTCATTGTAAGGACGAAAAAAGAAAAAAAAAAAACAATAAACTTTTTTTTTTTTTTTTTTTTGGAACAACATGAGGGTAATAAGTAAATTATGACAGATTTTTCATTTTTTATTTGAGTGCGTTAAAGAAAATTTCTACAACAATATAAAAGACGTAATTAATAACATCATGTAGTCTGATGTTATCTCTAAAGTTAAGGGAAATGCTTTAGGGAGAATTCATGTGAGGGACAAATATCCTCACAGCTGTTATGCTCATATTCATCTCCAAAAAGCCTAGCAAACACTGCTCTGTGTCAAAATACGAGTGAACGTAAGATCCAGCACTTTTCCATGGGTCGTGAACTCTAATGCACACTATGATAGTCACAGTGAGTCAATCCAGGTCAAGATAAGTGTAGGTGAAAACATGAAGATTTCCATAGAGGTTTCAGTATGAATAATGAGTCATTGCTCAACCTCGGTTAAACTAACACTTTTACTCCCTACTTCCCATTCATACATACAGACCCACTCAGTGCAGATGGATTTAATGGTGGGTGATAGCATTAGTTGGCCAGGCTTTCTGTCACCCAAGCAAAAGGGAAAGAAATGTACTCCACCAACAGGATGTGACCTCAGTGGAATGTCCTTTCGACATAATTATAAAACAGGAGTGATGAAACACATGCATGTACACACATGATATAAACACTTTCTGCCCTTTTTACAAGATTATGGTGATTTAACCGTAAAACTGAGGTTCTGATGTGATAGACAAAAATGATCCACACACACTTTCCTACCATATCTCTTGGAGCTTTCTAAAGAGCTGAAGGGAAGTGGGGAGCTTCCTGGATGCTAAAATAAGGGTCTTAAAAGGGGGAGAGGAACTGAGATTTCTCAAGCAGTCGTACCTCTTGAAGCTTGTCGGACACTGCTGAAAGCACTCGACCCCAGAACTGCAGATCCATCCCAGTCATGTGATTATCCAGCACCACGGGCAACTGAACACAGAGAAAAGGAAAGAGTGTTTGAGTTTATATGAAACCAAGTAATAATGGAACTGTCGAGGCGACCCACTCATTATATCAGTATTTATAGATTTAATTACATTGAGTTTACAATTTTAAACATGTTTTGTAATTTTAAATTAAATATTAAGTAATGTTAACATACACTGTAAAAAAATCAAATAAAAAATAAATGTAAAAAAACAGTAATTTTCTGGCAGCAGGGGTGTTTAAAAACAGAAAAATACTGTCAGAAAAAAACCCCATAGATAAACAGTAAAAATACAGTAATTTCTTATCCTATAATTACTGTTTATTACTGTAATTCTACACAAAATCTCCTTATAATCCTATCAAATCTTTGACTTTTAACATACATTCATTGTTAGAATACATTCATACACCTCTAAAACACGCTTTAAAAAAAAGGCAGCTGTGGTTGCCAGAAATGTACCTTAAAAATTCAGTAACAACATTTTAAGCTTTACAGATTTAACTGAAATTCACAGGAAAACCTATATTTTGTTTACTGATGTAATGTTAATTTACCAACCTAATGAAGTACTAACGTCTGTTTTGATTTTTAATACACTGACAAACAACAAATGGTGATTAGAAAATCACATGATGAATCAAAGCCCATCACAGGCTTTTCCACAAGCTGAGAAGGTGTGTACTAATAGAAGGTGCATTCACACAAACATTAAACACCATCATGGTAACACACATGACATTATAAAATATTTATATGGTGTTAACTTATTTCATTTGAGTCCACTAAAAAGGATTATTTCTTAACATAAACCTGCAAAAACTTAATGTGAAATAGTGAAATAATCAAAACATAACTTTATGTCTATGGAAGCGGCAATAATAATCCATTCCATTATAAATAGATGACGCGTTATATTAATATCAGATACATATTATGTAAGCAACTGTAAAGTTTACTCTGTTCTTCTACGAGTTCACCGGACACTTACATTCATGTATTTCGAGAAATGTGGATGAATTCACATGTTGCAAATCCAATAGTTCCGAGCCTCTGAACTGTGGCACAAACAAACATGGCGACGCCCATCGCGCATACAGCTCAACTAATGAGATCATTATAAAGGTGTTTAAACAACAAAACACATTCACTTATACATATTTGACAATCGGAATATCAGGTATTTCATGACATAGTTAACAAGTTTGTGAATATTTTGAATAAAAAAGGAAAAATGACAAAAGCAATCCATCAGTCATACAGTGTTGTTGTTGCTGCCGTGTGTCACATGACAAGCAGTGACACGTCGCCATGGAAATAATAAAATGATTAGGCTACTGTTTTTCCTTGATTTTAAGGTATGTTGTCATAAATTAATTTACAGTTTAATATTGTTAAATTATTGTTCACTCTGTTTTTTTTTTTTATCTTATACCTTTAACCCTTTTAACCCCACAAGAAAATCCTCAGTGTTTAATGAACACTTATAGTGCACACTACAGCGTGTTAGAGTAACAGTGCAGCAGTGTTGAAGTTAATTAGATAATTAAGTGACTAATTGAGGATTGACCATTACTGATGAATACCTGCTGTTAACATTGAAGGAAAGAGAAACAACAGAAAAAAAAGAGAAAAGACAAACGGAAACACAAGAACTACAGATAACTTCAGTCACAGCCTTAAAATCTCTTAAGATCTGATTAAACAACTCCACAAACAGCATTACCAGCTTTACTTATTACTAGACTAACTTTAATTCTGTCACCATTGTTGAGATTGAAATGCTGATTCTTGATGTCTGTGTGTGTCTGAATGATACAGATGTTCAAAACGTTTTGAGTACAAACTGTTTTTAAAATGCTTCATATTACCTTATTGTCATGACACTGATGTATATCATGCTGTAAAATCACAGAAATATTATAATAAAAATATTAAACATCACCCATATAATTATAGATTAGAAAGAGATCAGAACCAGGCCATTAGATGACTTAAAGCATTAATAAACAGCCAATGTCATCTGATCACATTTCCTTTGTGCTTTTTTGCTATAACGCGTGTACCTTAAACACACAGTTACAGCAGACAAAGAAAAACTAATGTTGAAAAGTCAAGGGTCAAGAGCCCAACCAAAGCAAACACTGATCACCACAATGATAGCATTAAATGAAACAATAAAGCATCAACATTTAAACCTCTGTTAATTCTCAATGAGAACTTCTGTAGATGTTTGACAAAAATAAAGTCAGTCTGGTTAATAGTAAGCTGGTAATGAAAGTGAAGCTGGTAATGCTGTTTGTGGAGTTGTTTAATCAGATCTTGAAACTTTTCATTTATTTTTTCATCTTCAGTTGATTTCATTCAAGGCTGTGGCTGAAGTGAGCTTTAGTTCATGTGTTTCTCTTCCTTTCACTGATTCTGCTTGTTAACAGCAGGTGTTCATCAGTGTAATTCACTGTCTTAAGTGGACTTTATTAATAAACTAATGTATGGAATAGTGAATGAGGGTATAGGGTGTGATTTGGGACACAGCCTCTGAGTGTCGACTTTGAGCGCTGCTAATTCACGTTATACTGATGTAGGCTACTTTCTCGAAAACAACAAATATTACCCAGAATACATTGTGTCATACAGTATATTACTGTTTATTTAAACTACAGCAAATATCTGTAAATCAACAAGTATTTTATTGTATAATGACAGACCATTACCTGTAAAATTACATTTATTTTTAACAATGATATACCACCATTTAAAGGATTTTTAAATGCTTTTAAAAGAAGTCTTGTGGTCACCAAAGCTGCTTTTTTGTCACATGATCCTTCAGAAATCATTCTAATGCACTGCCTAATGTGATAGCGAGCCTCTATCTATCGCAATCTACAGCTGCATCTTCCAAGTTGTCTGGATTGATGTTGCTTGTCTTGTTGGCACACATCTTTGTAGTGAAGTACATGCTTTCCTGCTGGCCTGGAGCCGGTGCAAGTTCACCATACAGCAGGTCTGTGGGCATTCGGCTGGTGTTCACGCAGCTGACATGACCCGAGCCAGCTCAGGAGTCTCTGGGTGAGCAAGGCAAACATACTATATCCCCACCTGCAAGAGAACTTTTGTTTGGAACGGGGTCTTGCCAGGAGATGCCCAAAATCCTTCTTAGATTGTGTAGATGGAAGACATTGACTTTATGTTCTTTCTGGGAATATAGCGTTCATGTGTTGAGCACATTAATATAATCATTGATTTACTGCATGTTGATTTATTATTGATAACACTGGTCTACAATGTTTTAGAATTCATCTGCTTCAGAGATAAAAGGTGCTATTTATTATGTATTTTGATGTGCTGAATTCAAATATGACAATTAAAACAAATAATTGGCTGATAATTTTCCAAGATATTTAAGTTTTTACATTTTACGTCTATGTATTTTGTGTTGATAGTACCCATCACCTGTCCCGTTTATGTAACACTTTAAAAATCAGCAAAGGGTTATAAATTAAATTTATTATGAAACAAAAGGCAAAAACTCATATGTACTGTACATAGTTTAGTCCTATTCAGTGTCTACTCAGTGCTTCTTGGCTTGTCTCTTAAATGGAGCATCTCTTGTCATTGAAATAGGGAAATTTGTTCAGCAGAGTGATGTAAGCTTTGTTATGATTCCATCATGCATGAATTTGAGGAATAACATAATGCAATTCATATCATGTATGACGCAATACCAGCTTCAGATTGCATCATTCATCGTTTTGCCTAAAAAGCAAGTACTGTCCAACCCTTACCCTAACACCACTTAGGCTGTGTGGATTATTTGATAAAGTTTTACAAAAACAGAAAAGTTGTTTAGGCACTGTTTTACCAAATTCACATTCAGGTCTGGATCCATTCTGGTGTGTGAGGCCCACTTTGATGCAGTGAGTTGGTGTCTAAGACACCAGTAGAGAGATGCAAAATGAGCAACAACTTTTTCCCGAAATCCTAACATCATCACGAGAGACAGCAAAACTGCTTAAAGAACAGCAACTGCTTCCACAGCAGTCCTCACCACCGGAGGGTGTGTCTTCATTAATCTCATTAGTAAATGAGGCCAAGCAGTGTGTCGTCATGCTAACGCTACCATCTGCTTTGGCCTAACCCTAGCTGAACCGCACAGACGAAGTGAGAGAGAGAGAGAGAGACTAAGAAAGAGAAAGCTGATAAGTAGTGTTGTTTCAGCAGTGGTATTCATAGGCCTCCTAAAATCTAACAACAGGTAAGTAGGTCTGGCTCATGATCCACATTCTTAGTTTAGTGCACCACCTGTGAACACTTATGATGTGTTTAGAATAGCTTTTCCATAATTCCAAAGCATGTGACACATTATATGACATCCTTGCAGCTCATGTATACAGCATACTATAGAGGAGTACATTGATGACAGTTAATTACTGTTGACTCTGAGCTAAATATTTCCAAACTTCATGAAAAATATTTAAATTTCTCTGAAACAAAATGAACAGTTTCAAAATGTATAAGGACGTTATACCTCAGTGACCATTTAGAGACATTGAAAAAAAAAATTAATTGAATTTTCATCGAAATATATATATATAATTTTATAATTATATAAATGTACAAGTTATTATAACGATAGCATAATTTTGTGTTATATTTACCATTCAAAGTATGGGGTTGGTAAAAGTTTTAATGTTCCTGAAGGAAGTTTCATGCTCACCAAGACTGCATTTATTTAAAAAATAGAATAAAAACAGTAATATTGTAAAATATTATTACAATTTAAAATGTTTCAGTGTCACATTATCCTTCAGAAATCATTCTAATATGCTAATACGCAAAAACATTTCTTTCTGCATAAAAGTATTAATTTCTTCCAAAAAATATTTGATAATTCACATTTTATGTAGTTGGCCTTGTACAATGTACAATCATGGCAAAGCTAGTGTGATTTACTGTATACACAACATTTTCAATCCATTTCATTTTGGAATTATCATTTTCAGGCATTAAATTTGGTCATATTTTGGGAATGAATTACATTTAATTTCTCTAAACACCAGTATAACAGCTTTCAGTGCAGCATGTGTAAAAAGAAAGTGTCATGACTGACCAGTCGGAAGAGCTTGAAGAAGTCTATGTTGGCATAAAGTACATCCTCGATCTTCTGCAGTCTCTGCTGGGAAAGGGCACACATGGCATTGTGGACCCAGTACAATCCACGGCTGGGGAAGATAAGAAATCGATCCAGAAGTGCCTGACTGCAGGCGATCTCCTTCAGAGTCAGATCCGGGACGCCATATGCAAACTGGAAACACAGGAGCAGATTTTTGGGCAAAGTTCAGAATTAAAGCTCTGCTTAGTAAAGATGCACATGAGGTGTTTTTCATGGCTTTGAAGACTTAATTGAGATCTCAGTTACAGTATGTTTCATTGGAATAACTTTGTTTTGCACAAACTATACTAAAAATAGACACAAATTAGACAAGGGTTGATTATATAGTCAGAGTATAGAGACATGCTAACAAATTTGGTCAAAATTTGGTTTTGGAAGAATTTGATAAAAAAAACTTGACAGACTGACATTTGATTGGCAGATTTTGACAGATTTTGGTATCTTGGCAAATCTGAGCACAGTCTGAAACATTGTAACATTGTAAAAATGTAATTCAGCAAAATACAGTAAAAAAAAAAGTAAACATATTTACAGAACAACCAGCAAATATTATGGGAATGTCGTTTTTCACTGTAAATTATAAGTTGATTTTTTTTTTTTCCTTAAAAAAATGGTACATTTACAACAACATGTAGATCTATTACAGTTTTTCTATATATAGTTCAACTTTCACCAATTAACAAATTTTTACTGTCACATTTTTACAATCTTTTACAGGGTACACTATTTAACATTTCAAGTCAAAGTCAATATATCATCAATCCTCCCTGATTCACTATGGTAAGCCTAAGCATATCATAAGTGTTTATATTTTAGACCCGTCTGGGTAGATTTCACAGGAGATTGCGTACACACGTCATTCACTTGGCGTGTCTCATCCGTAAATAGGGAAAAGTTGCTCTGGCTATACTTAGGCGTGTGTATGGTGTGGGAGTTGGCATAGGTAACTTGTCACAACGAGCGTGAAAGTTGAAATGGAGCGCTAAATCTCAAACCTCCGGGGAATCACACATTTTAAAAAAATTCAGAACAAAGGAGAAAACGACAGAGCTCGTAATAAAACAAGAATCAACATTGGCTTGGCTTTTCGAAAATGGAGGTATTTTAAATGTTGTAAAAGCGATGGGGAGATGCCAATTTTACTACTCTACAGGTGAGTTAGGTATTTTATTGAACAGATAAATTGCCATATGTAGCTCTCTAACAGAGTTCATTGTAAAGCATTATCTATTGTGAAGGGTCATTTCATTATGGTTGTTGTAGCGTTGTGCTGGAATTTATTTTCAAGGAATTACCATGTCTTTTAATGGATATAGCTACAGTAACACCTTCAGCTAGTCCACTTGGGATCCTTTCCATCTAAATGGGTTATGATCCTAGTAGTAAATGTTTTATGAGCAGAAGGATAATCTCTGTCCTTTTTTACTTATGAGGAACAATTCATCCGCACAGTCATGCAGAGCCAAAGCACAACCAAAACAATGTTCTTCTGCAAAATGTATTTTAACCGCTAGAGGGCCAAAGGTTACATACCTTTAAAAATACAGTATTTTTTTTACAGTGTAAGATTTTTGAAACTCTAGAGGACAAAATTTAGATTACTGGGGTATTATTTTTCATAGGAAGAAATTTCTGAGACTATATGGTTATATTTGATCTTTATTTAATCTCATTACTGTCTTGAAGAACAATTGGATATCTCATTTGTGAAATTTGTTTCTTAGTGGTAAGTAAACTAGCTATGACAACAACAACAAAACTGTCTCTGCATGATCTTGTAGAAATGGTTATGGTTTGGAGTCACATTTTTTAGGTGAAAAATTAATAAATTTGTGTTGAAGAAATCATTCAAATACAGATTTCTGGAAATAGCTCTATCCATTTTGTTGTGTATCACAATACATCGAGGTACACTTAGTAATGTGTAGGATCAAAGCAGCCTACTTAAGAGTGCTTGAATCACTGAGACAATGGACTGCACAATAAATCAGCCTGTGTGTGAGAGGCCAGCGTGAAACAAAAGAACACATACGTCACCAAGACACTAACATACAACCTCAGGAAGGGCTCTCAGTGACTGTTAAACACCATAAAACACAACACAAACCTACTAGATTTTGCTGGAAACTTCTAGTGAGTCCCCATAGGAGTGTATGAGGATGTGACTGTGTGGCAAGATTTTTGTTGCAGTGGAAGCTGTTAAAAGCATTTATGAAAACAAATGTCTCACAAGAGAAGCAGCCATTGTGCTTTTAAAAAGCAACTTACTTGCTCCACCCGCACTAGTGCATTTGTAAGATCATGCACCACAGCTTCTGAAAGCCCAACGTCCCGCAGTAGGAATGATGTTAGAGTCTCGTCGTCCTTCAGAATGTCTTCCACTTTCAGTCCTTTACCTAAATGCACAGGGGAAAGGAAAGGACATGGATGAAAATATATGATTAAACATCAATGTACTGTTTGAGTACATAAAAGGGGGAAAAACACATGTTTCATGTTTATAATGAAAATGTTAGAAAATGTGAGTGCCTGTCCAGACAAAAATCATAAGACCAAGCCACATTCAAGTCTGTAAAGGTCATAAAAGATTTGTTTTAGATCATAAAAATTGCTTTCTTAAATTAAATTCTTTAAAACTTTTACTTGAGATGCAAGTAAACAAATACAAATATTCCCCTTTTTTGTGGCCTAGTTACATGTGAAATGGGAAGAATGCATTCCACACCTTCTTAACTGAAGCACTCTTAACATTGCAGCAGTGTGCTGATCAGCGTGTATAATGACTTTGACATATATTCACTCAGAGGACAAACTGTGCTGACAAAGTGCTTCAATGGATCACTTGATCACTGAATTCTTTGCTGAAAGGTTTGTCGCTCAACAGTACTCTGTGCTGAAAGGTTACGACATGGGGGTCGTGTGTGGAGAAAGTGCTGACAGATCTAACTAATTCACTCCGGTTAAAGGTGTTCAGAGATAAACTAATAGGGCTGTTACTTATATAAAAGATGTGATAAGACATATTATGAAAATATCATATGACATTAAAAAGATGCAAATTATGACTGTGATAAGAGATGAAAAAATTGTTTTTGCCAAGTAGGATGTAGAATGTGTCTAGAAAATGTTTAGTCCTAGAACATTTCTGGAATATAAGTAACAGCCCTATTAGTTTATCTCTGAACACCTTTAACTGGAGTGTATATATATATATATATATATATATATATATATATATATATATATACGCTACCAGTCAAAAGTTTGGAATCGGTAAGATTTTCAATGTTTTTAAAAGAAGTTTCGTCTGCTCACCAAGGCTGCATTTATTTAATTAAAAATACAGTAAAAACAGTAATATTGTGAAATATTATTACAATTTAAAATAACTGTTTTCTGTTTGAATATATTTTATAAAGTAATTTATTCCTGTGATCAAAGCTGAATTTTCAGCATCATTACTCCAGTCTTCAGTGTCACATGATCCTTCAGAAATCATTCTAATATGCTGATCTGCTGCTCAAGAAACATTTATTGTGTACAATTGTACAAAATATTTGTGTACAATATTTTTTTTTTCAGGATTCTTTGATGAATAGAAAGTTCAAAAGAACAGCATTTATTTGAAATATAATTTGTTGTAACATTATAAATGTCTTTACTGTCACTTTTGATCGATTTAATGCATCCTTGCTGAATAAAAGTATTAATTTCTTTAATTTCTTTTCAAAAAAATAAAAATAAAAATTCTTACTGACCCCAAACTTTTGAACGGTAGTGTATAATGTTACAAAAGCTTTGTATTTCAGATAAATGCTGTTCTTTTGAACTTTCTATTCATCAAGGAATCCTGAAAAAAGTACACAACTGTTTTCAACAATGATAATAATCATAAATGTTTCTTGAGCAGCAAATCAGCATATTAGAATGATTTCTGAAGGATCATGTGACACTGAAGACTGGAGTAATGATGCTGAAAATTCAGCTTTGATCACAGGAATAAATTACTTTATAAAATATATTCAAACAGAAAACAGTTATTTTAAATTGTAATAATATTTCACAATATTACTGTTTTTACTGTATCTTTAATTAAATAAATGCAGCCTTCGTGATTTCTATTAAAATCATTAAAAATCTTACCGATTCCAAACTTTTGACTGGTAGTGTATATATATATATAAAATTATGAACTTCTGTGATACTTTAATGGTATTTTTATCATTTTTCAAGTTGACATTATTATATTAAATTGTATAATATACACTACTGGTTTGGGATTTTTTAAAATACATAAATACTGATGAAAAGTGACAGTAATGACTTTTACATAAAACGCTATTTTAAATAAACGCTTGACCTCTGTTCATTAAAGAATCCTGAAAAAAATGTATCACTGTTTTAAACACTGATAATAATAATAATAATAAATGTTTCTAGAGCAGAACATCAGCAAATTAGAATGAGTTCTGAAGGATCATGTGACACTGAAAATTCAGCTTTACCATCACAGGAATAAATTACATTTTAAAATACATTTGAATAGAAAGCAATTCTTTTAAATTGTAATAATATTTCACAATATTTCTGTTTTTACCATATTTTTATCAAATAAAATAATAATATTTTCCTAAAAAATACATTCCCAAAGTGGAAAAATTCACATCATCTATTAAGAAAGACTTGTGTTCGCCCTCACACTAAGGTCTAGTCATTAACCCATTTAGAGGGAGCAGGAAAAGGAAACAGGTATGAGAGGAGTGGAAGCACAAGAGAGGAAATGCCCACTCTCTCCATCCATCACTCAGATTCATTAAAGAGGTCCCTTCAGTTCCTCTAAGGGCCAGGTTAATGGGTCAGACAGCAGACACTACCCATGTTCTACATACCTGCCACCAGCTCAGGATTGGTGCGCAGCGTCTCCATGAAGTTGCTCATGACAGTGACTTCACGCCACAGACGACCGAGCTGATGGAACTCAGTGTCGTTGAACAGCAGCTCCTGAGAATCCATGTAAAACCGTGCCAGTCTAAGGAGGGCAGAAAGAAATGAGTAACAACGATAGACTGGAGCTGGGATTGGAAGTCCATTAAAAACAAACACTCCCCAGCTAACAGGGAACATTCTCAGAATTTTAGCTAACGTTGTGGCAAGGTTCTCTCAAAGTTATGAACGAACATTCTTCCAGTAAAGTTAATAAAACATTCGTTCAAGGGTATCTGGTCTTTATAATGTTCTTAAAAACTATCGTTCATGGAATGTTTTTACCTAAACGCTTAGTTGGATGTTCACCAAATGTTTTTAAAATGTTACTTGTTTCATTATGTGAGGAAAACATTGAAAAGTAAAATTCCCTTAATGTTTGCAAAATGATAAAATGTTTCCTAAAGTTTACATAACCACACTGTAAAACAGAACAGTGAAATTAATTTAATGAAATGAGTTTGTTTCACTCAAATAATAATAAAAGTTCATTGTACTTAATAGAAAAAAAGTTGCGTGAACTCAAACGTTGATTGTAGTAAGCTGAACTTGATATGATTGAGTTGCAGCAGATTTCTAATTCCCAGTATGCTTTATAAGGAAAATAAATTCCACCGCTCACGGCACCACCCTACTTGTCACAAAAATTTTAAGTTCTACTAACTTAAAAAAATGAGTTTGTTTACTTAAATGTTTTGAGCATTCTGAACTTATTGAGTTTTACAGTGCTCCTGTTCTGTCATCATTGCTTTGTACCAATGTTTTTTGCTTAGTATGTAACTTTACTTTGAGTTTGATGAACTTAAACCATTTAAGGCAATCAGTTTCCTCAAACCATTTAAGTAGCTATATAGTTGCTAAGACTTGGTTAGATTTGTTACCTGAATTCAAACGGAATGACTGGAAAAAACTTAAAATCTTTAAGTGGAGTTTACTCTAATGATTGACTAAACCAACACTAAAATATAAGTGAATTTATCTTAATGTACATGAGTATACAGTACTCATACTTATTGGTTTTAAAACTTAAATAGTTTAAGACAGTCGGTTTCTTCAAATGGTTTGAGTTACCGTAACTTATCGGGTTTTACAGTGCAAGAAAAAACATTTTTATTATTTATTGGGAACATTAGCAAAATGTTTAGAGAACATATTTTTGTCAGCTATCCCAACATTTTATGGTATTAAGTTGAAAAAAAAGGAAAAAAAAAAAAAAAAAACAGCTTTCTAATGGGATAAGACTAAATTTACAATCCCAACTCTTTGTTGGACCTCCTGCAAAACTCCTCTGCATGGGAAGACACATTTTTGGTCCAAACTGAATTGTGTTAGGGGACTATCTCTGAACGCCTACAGCACAACATGTCCTAGATAGTAAAATCTTCCAGATTTGAGCTATGGAGGAGTGTCTGACTCACATGGAGTTGTGGTAGTTGGAAACGACCCCAGGTGACTCTCCTCGAGTTTGATGGCGAAAACATGGGTTATTAGCATTGCAGAAAATCCCTTGGATCCAAGGCAGGATTCCGGTTGAGGGCATAGCCTTGCTGGGAAAATGACCTGCATTTACAGATATCATGAGCAAGTACTTAGTCAGTGTAGACAGATGTTGAAGGAAACTTTTTATTATTTGAAAACATTTATCTTTATCAATATCTGGTTGTGAGTGTGACATTGACAGGAACTAACAATATACTTTAATGTGTATTCTTACATTCATGTTGGCGATATAGGGGATTTGCTCTTCGTAGCCAAACAAGTCCAATGAATAAAACTACAGGCCACAGAATCTCAACCAGGAAGCGAATCTGTGCACATAACAAGAGAGCAGTATGTTCAGAAACACGTCAGATCTGAATGTAGGATTGTAGCAATGTTGGTAACACTTTGTAATACAACGATATATTACAATCTATTACCTAACATAGGTATCATGAACGAACAATAAACAATACTACTTTTTAGTATTTACCAATTACATTAATAAATACTGTATATACTATTTAAAGCATTTATTAATGTTTATAAAATATTATTTTATACATTAATGCATTTTTCACATTTCAAGTTGTACAAACTAATATATATTCTAATATACTAACTAACTAAACTCTAATATAAATTAAAAATGCCAAAAACACAAAATGAAGATGTAATTATATTTCTCTCCCCCCTCTCAATAACTTTTGTTTTTATTGAAGAACCTTCTGAAAACACAAAAATGAATTGTGGTTAACTAATTTTTGTAATTTATTTATATATCAATACTCTCAATTTCTGTTAATAAAAAAGTTTTAAAACAAGCAGCTTTTGTCATAATTACCACAGAAATACAAGAAATATCTTAATCTATATTTGGGCCTTGAATACTAAATGCTGTAATAAATTATTGCTCCATGTTATGTCATAAATGCATTATGTATTTATGACCTAACAAGGAACAATAATTTATTTAAGTATAATTCATTCATTTTAAATAAGGATGTACAATAGCTATGCAAAAATTTTGAACAATACAATAATTATTTTTCATGATATGGCTAATAACTGATAAATAGTCAATATTAAAATTCTATACTACTTTGTCTACATAAATTGAAAAGAAAACACTAAAAACTAAAATTGTTTTGAATTTAATCATCAACATTATAATGTACAGTATGACAAAATGGATATTCATTTTCAGATACATATATTAATTTTGAGATAGTGGTAATCTAACTGTAAAAATATGCAAAATGCTGAAATATCCAATATTGACCGATAAATCTAAAATTCTCTAAAATCATCCATAGAACTGTTCGAACCCTATTGAAAAGTGTTGCCCTGATGTTAAACAAATAATAGCAGACAATAAATTATGCACATTATGTACTAAAAATATACTTTGAACAGCAAACACTCTTTCAAAACACTTTGTGTGGTATGTCACACCTCATTGCCTAAATCCTGCACTCGGAACCAAATTTTTGAGGCTTGTATCACATGATATAAACAGAGCGCTCTAAATATAAGTTGTCTTGAGGCTTTAGAAACTACAGCCTGCGATGATGATTGTTTTGTGTCCCGGTGAATCAGTTAATTGTACCTTTTGTCTCTTGCGGAGTGTCCAGTTCTTCCAGAGCAGCAGACGGATCTGGCTGCTTGTGTTCATGGCTCCAACTTAACCCCTCGTAGGGGTCAACAACATACAACAAACCTGGCAACACATCACATACTTCACACTCACAAACAACCTGACAGAAAACTTGCAGAACTGTTGTATAGGAATTCAAGTGACAGATATTGTTAGCATTGTAGAGCTTTACATGTGACCATGTGATCAGATTTTAGACGACCAGCAATCTTCCTTTAAAAAAATAACTATTTTAGTATTTGGAGACTTTGTCATGTTATATTGGGTCACAAATCTTTAAAGAAAATATGGGCCTAGCATTGAACCACTGAACTATTTTGAGCCATAGCAATGACTACTACAGCAAGACCAAAACAGCACAGCAGTCACAGACAGAGCTGTTATTATGTCTGTTAGACGTCTAATTTTCCACAGTGATCTTTTTACACAAACACTGATTAAAGCTCCTTGAGTTCAGGTTCAGATACAAATGTCTCATCTTATGGAGTCTCTTTTGATAGACATATTATGAGTATACTTGATCTTTATGGCTAAATGAATTTGAAAGAATTAAAAACAAAAAATTAAAATGCATTATTTTAGGTATAATACACATATTCTCTACCGAGGCCAACTTAAACCTGTCGTGAATGTAAGATTAGATTTTGAGTAAGATTTTGAAGATGTAAGATTTAAGTAATCAGTAAGATTTTGAAGATGTTGTTGAAAGAAGTCTCTTATGCTCACCAACACGGCATTTATTTGATCAAAAATACAGTAAAAACTGTAATATTTTGAAACTGTTATTAAAATAACCAGTTTCTATTTGAATACATTTTAAAATGTAATTTTTTCCTGTAATGGCAAAGCTGAATATTTAATCATTAATACAGTCTTCAGTGTCACATGATCCTTCAGAAATCATTCTAATATGCTGATTTGCCGCTTAAGAAACATTTCTTATTATTATCAATATTGAAAACGAATGTGCTGCTCAATATTTGAGGAATCCGTGATACATTTTTTTTCTGGATTCTTTGATAAACAATAAGTTCAAAAGAACAGCATTTACTTGAAATAAAAATCTTATTAAATTATGTCTTTATGGTCACTTTTGATTAAATTAATGTATCCTTGCTGAATAGAAAGTATTCATTTCTTTAAAAAAACAAAACAAAACAACAATAATAAAAAATAAAATCTTACTGAACACAAACTTTTGGACTGTAGTGTATGACCAAAAATGGTATACTTACTTCAGTGCTGAAAAGATTTGAGTCCCTCAACATTCGCATATAAAGGTACATAATTACAGTCCATGACAGTCGCTGAAACACAACAGCCAAACTTGCTGCTCCTGACTGACTCAGGTGATACAACTAATCTGATTGCCTTAATCTGCAGGGTTAACATGGCCATCAACAAAGCCCTCCATTTTAAAATGACTACTATTTATTTACAAGTACATGTGGGGGATTGATGATGCATTAGGAGATAATATAACACAACACACATTAACAGTAAGTATTATATGGACATTTGGAGTGTGTGTGCTATATTTTATATCCTATTTCTGCTTCTGTGTTTGCTGGATGAGTCAGAGCTGAGCAGCTCAGTGCTGGAGCTCAGGTGACATGTCTAATTAGGGATGAGGAGGGACAGAGTCTGTCCCGGACAGATACACAGGGAGTGAGAACAATAGGCAAGCTCTGTAATCAGGACACTGGTCTGGTCTTCCCCTGAAATACAGCAGCTAAACTAACCTTTGACATGAAATATTGTACATGCTCACCTGATTAAATCATAATAAATGCTGTTTAAATGTAGTATTTTTTTTTTTTTTTAATTAGTAGTGTTTGCTAAAGCAGGAATCATAAATAATAAAAAGTAACACTGAAAAAACATGAAAGTTTTAAGCAGAAAGACTGACTTTTTTTTTTTTTTTTTTCTATTTAGCTTTAATCTATTTATAATTTCAGTTTTAGTTTTTAAGGGTTAGTTCACCCAAAAATGAAAATTCTGTCATCATTTACCCTCATGTCGTTCCAAATCCAAACTCTTTAGAACACAAATGAAGATATTTTTAATGAAATCTGAGCCATTTCTGTCCCTCCATTAACAGCTACGCAACTACTACTTTCATGCTTCAAAAAGTTTATAAAGAGATTGTAAAACTAATCCATATGAATTAAGCAGTTTAGTCCAAATTTTCTGAAGAGACAAAATCACTTTATATCATGAACAGACTGAATTTAGGCTTTCATTCAAATATAAACAAACACTGATCAGCAAACAGTACTCAGCCAAAACTTCTTGACGCGTCAGAACAAACCTCATTGGTTCTTGCGGAAGCTCAAATGTGCTACGTAAATGATGTTTTATTAACAAAGTTCGAAGGAGCAAGTTCAGATAATTAACCTAATTAGCACAGGTGGAGAGCATTCAGTTAATCAACTCAACCAATGTCAAGAGGTATAAATTCAGCAGACTTACCACTGTTCATCTGAGAGTTTATCAGCATCCCTCCTCCACCCCATCTCCTCACTTCTAGTTCTATCTACTTTTACCACACCGGGGGGAGTACTCTGGGTTCGGGCCAAAATTCCGAGCTCGGAGCCCTCTCCCCGGACAGCAGGCCAAATACGCATAACTTTACTCTATTTAATTATATGGATATGTGAACTCGTGAACGCACACCAATGAACCTCATTGGTTCTTGAGGAAGCTCAAACGTGCTGCGTAACGCACGAGAATGAACCTCACTGGTTCTTGCGGAAGCTCAAACGTGCTGCGTAATGCACGAGAATAAACCTCATTGGTTCTTGAGGAATCTCAAACGTGCTGCGTAACGCGCGAGAATGAACCTCTGGTTCTTGAGGAATCTCAAACGTGCTGCGTAACGCGCGAGAATGAACCTCTGGTTCTTGAGGAATCTCAAACGTGCTGCGTAACGCGCGAGAATGAACCTCTGGTTCTTGAGGAATCTCAAACGTGCTGCGTAACGCGCGAGAATGAACCTCTGGTTCTTGAGGAATCTCAAACGTGCTGCGTAACGCGCGAGAATGAACCTCATTGGTTCTTGAGGAATCTCAAACGTGCTGCGTAACGCGCGAGAATGAACCTCTGGTTCTTGAGGAATCTCAAACGTGCTGCGTAACGCGCGAGAATGAACCTCATTGGTTCTTGAGGAATCTCAAACGTGCTGCGTAACGCGCGAGAATGAACCTCATTGGTTCTTGAGGAATCTCAAACGTGCTGCGTAACGCGCGAGAATGAACCTCATTGGTTCTTGAGGAATCTCAAACGTGCTGCGTAACGCGCGAGAATGAACCTCATTGGTTCTTGAGGAATCTCAAACGTGCTGCGTAATGCGCGAGAATGAACCTCTGGTTCTTGAGGAATCTCAAGCGTGCTGCGTAGCAGCGCGAGAATGAACCTCTGGTTCTTGAGGAATCTCAAGCGTGCTGCGTAACGCGAGAATGAACCTCATTGGTTCTTGAGGAATCTCAAGCGTGCTGCGTAACGCGAGAATGAACCTCTGATTCTTGAGGAATCTCAAGCGTGCTGCGTAGCGTAACGCGAGAATGAACCTCATTGGTTCTTGAGGAAGCTCAAAGCGTGCTGCGTAACGCGAGAATGAACCTCATTGGTTCTTGCGGAAGCTCAAACGTGCTGGGTAACGCGCGAGAATGAACCTCATTGGTCTTGCGGAAGCTCAAACGTGCTGCGTAACGCGCGAGAATGAACCTCATTGGTTCTTGAGGAATCTCAAACGTGCTGCGTAATGCGCGAGAATGAACCTCATTGGTTCTTGAGGAATCTCAAACGTGCTGCGTAACGCGTGAGAATGAACCTCACTGGTTCTTGAGGAATCTCAAACGTGCTGCGTAACGCGCGAGAATGAACCTCACTGGTTCTTGAGGAATCTCAAACGTGCTGCGTAACGCACGAGAATGAACCTCATTGGTTCTTGCGGAAGCTCATACTCGCTGCGTAACGCACGAGAATAAACCTCATTGGTTCTCGCACATCAAGCAAGCATTCTTGAGCTACCGTTTATTATAACTTAAAACATTTAATTTTTAGTGCCGACTCGAGATTTCTATTTTTCATTTAATTTTTTTTTTAAGCTTTTCACCTAATTTTTATATTTTATTTCAGCTTTATTCCAATAAACAAAATTGATTATTATAACTAGTTTTAGTTTTAGTTAACAATAACAACACTGGGAGGGACAACTATATTACTCTTATTTGATTTGAGCCAGTAATAAACCACCAGTAATATACCAACACCTTAGCAACCACATAACAGTGCCCTGGCAACCACCCTAGCATCACAGTGGCCACTCATATTTCATTCCGAAAATTAAAAAAAAAAAAAAATGTAGTCTTCATATTTAATCCACTTTTACAGGCAAATGGACAAAACAGAAAAGAAAAAAAACGGGCAGAAAATATAAAAATAGTTTTAACTAAATATTTAATCTGCAAACATGTCGCACGTCTTCAAGAATTGTTGGTATGTTTATCGTATGTTTATGGCAGAAGGTTATGTGTACAAAATGAAAACAAATGCATATATATAACTCTGAAATAAAACAGAAACAGATGCACTTGCACAGCCTAAAACACGCACGAGCATAAGTGTTTCTGAGAGACAAACTATAAAACAAAAAACAGCTGGCAGTAACTGTATTACCTCACGCGAAGGCAGTGATGATGCGATGGTTAGGCTTAGCAAGTGCATCAAAGTGAACAGGTTGGCATACCTTTACAGACAATACTATACACACTCCTGTTGAGTTCATACAATTATTACACAGAACTTCTGACTTTAATAACACATTAATATAACTGATTATTTAATGATATAGAAGTGTCTCTTGAAACCTCTGGATGGCCATTTTATCACAATGAAGAAGATAATGAGAATGAAACATTTGGCATAAACGTTCAGAAACAATGTACAAAAATAACAAAAGAGTGCTCACTTACGGTTAAGTGAATGTCACAAATGTTTTGGACCTTTGCTGATATTTCCGGCTCAAACAGTAGCTTAAAGGGACATTAACAAACAGCTATTTAATTCACAGAGACGTTTCACCTCTCCTGTAATATTTTTGCCCTTTCTCAAAGGGATATTAAAACAATTTCATATATACAGTATGGCACAAAAAAGACATACAGATACATACATACAGTATACAGCCGTAGACAGATCTACTAGACTATTAAAATTGACCTTGTGAGGACTATGGAGGAATCAGTCACTTTGTCACATATCAGGAGAATACTGTACCAGGCGTGACAAAAACTGCCCTAGAGGAGAACCCTAGAAGCCAACAGATTTAGTTTTTTGTTTTTTGTTTTTTAAACAAAATGGGCCTCTCGCTGCTCCAGCTCCTGCATACGGCGACTGCGTCTCTGATAGAAGGGTTTGGCATCTGTTGGGCTGAGCTCCTCAGCGCTGGAGCCTGGAGACTGAGGGGGCGAGAGCGTGATGGGGCTTTGCGAGTCACTTTCCGACAGTCCTTCTTCCGCTCCTCCTGATACAGTGCTTGTTATTGTTGTAAAAGTCGGCTTGGCCGTTAGAGCGATAGTTACCGGTGTTGTTGGTGTGGTGGGGGGTGTAGTCACTGCTGTGGAGACTGTCGCAACATTTGAAGAGGCTGCTGTTGTTAATATGGTAATGGCGGTTGTGTAAACTGCTCCTGTGGTAGTGGTTGGTGCCGTTGAAACGTTTTTTGCCAGCGAGTCAAATGACCTGAATTGGCCTCCTGATGGAGGTCTATAGAACGTTCCAGGAGGGGGTTTTAGTGTCCGTGGTGCTCGGAAGGTTATTGGAGCCCCCACGGACTGGCTTGTACCATCTTTTCTAGCAGCATTGCTGTGGGGTACAACGCTAATTTCAGATGCTTTCGGCACACCAGAGGGTGGCAGGTTGGCCACTATCATTGCAGTTCTGGGTGTCACGTCGTAATGTCTGTACTGTCTGTCCCAGGTCCTCCTCAGTGTTTGAGTGTCGATTAAGGGGTTCCTGTAATAGTTTGAGAGTCGTGGTGTCGAAGGTTTCTCCGGTTCTGTGGTCTCCTGAATGGCGGCAGGTGAGTGTTCACGCTCCACAGTGTTGTGGCTGTTGACCTCATTGAGCAGTTGGTCCACAGGCATGCTGATGGGTCGAGACACCGGCTTGGAGCGCTGGGGACGCAGCTGCACCAATCGGCTGCTGGCACTGGGCCGGCTGAACACAGATGTGGACTTCTGCATGTCCACAGGAGCTGAGTGAACCCCATTGATTTCTGAACCCTCACCTGCTGGAGAGAAAAAAATACTCTTAAAATTAATTTATACAAACTATTGATTCAAAAGATACTCTCAGTAACCTCTTAATGCATTTAAAATCTGAATGTGACTTTTGCATTTCCGGGTCAATCTTGACCCAGTGAAACATAAGTTTATAAAACAGTCATAACTTAATATTTTTCAACTAAAACCATCTTGTATTTGAACAAAAACTAAATGCACAAAGCTTTCAAAGTTTTGAATGTTATTGTGTTATTACCATGTTATTACTACATTTACCAACTTTTTATCAATTTATTTTTTTTTTTAATTTTTAAATTTTACATGAACTACAGAAAAACCACTTGTTGCAGGATGTTTTTGTTGCAATATTAGAAATTGTATTTGAATATATAATTAAATTATATTTATAAGAACACATCTTCTGAGAATTACCAATATTAACTCTTTTGAAACCAATACATTTAATTCTTTTGAACTTATAACTCATAATTCCTTAAAAAGTCCAAGTTTATTCATTTAATTTTAATTTATTATATTATCAATTATCAATATTATTATGTTTTCAAAGAAAATATATTCATTTCATTAATTTCATTCATCCATTTCATTAAAAATATTTATTTACCTGCATAAACTTTCAGATAAAAAAGATAAACATAGGATAAACATTTTTCATGCTGCCATGGTTCATCAGTTTTGATTTTACCAAAGATGAGCAGAGACACTCATACTAACCAGGTGTTTGTGCTCTATCATCCCCTGTCTTCATTTCCTTAACTTCCTCCACAAGCTGTGCAGAGGTAATCACAGACGAGTGTCTCTTGTAGACTTTCGCACTCTGTATGAACGATAAATACAGATCACAAATCATAAACTATGGAGTGGGGGAAAAATCAATTCACATATGAATCACGATCATCCTCTACCGCCTTGCATCTATTCACAAATTTCAAATATCGATTATTACATTTTTTTTAACTTTGCAGTACTACTTAAAGTTATTGACACGTTAGAGTGTTATTAATCACAATAAGCCACGAAAAAGGACTCAATGCGGTGCTTGCACTGACGGACACACAGCCGAAGCGCAAGCACAGATGCCGCCTCTCAGATGTGCGAGATCCCAAATTCAGTTCTCTTTCCCAGCTTATTGAGCTTGCATGGTCAAATACACACAAAATTATGCCAAAACGCACATCATGTGGAGCATTCACATGCAGTAAACACAGTCTGTTATGTCCTACGCAAACACAAACAGTTAGGAGAAAAACGGATGTGTAATAATATATTAGATCCCAGCATTCATTCTTAAAGGGACAGCAGCCTCATAAAATGTTGCTGTCTGTTTCATTTATGTTATAAAAAAACCAACAAAAAAAAAACAAAAAAAAACACTGCTTTTGACTGAATCACTTTGTATCTTTAATATGAATCAATTTATATTTAATTAATACAGTGAAGACTACACAGTGTTTTATTTTTACATTTGATTATTCAATTTCTATAGTATTTCTTACATGTTAAATAAACGTAGGCTACTGTACCAGAAAAACTTAAGTTAAGAGTTTATTTAATTTGTATATTTTTTTCTATTGTATTTGTCCTATTGTTTGTAATTTGTTCTTTGATTTTTATATTACAGAAGACTGCCAGTCACGTGTTAATGATTGCAGTCAGCTTAAATGGCATTTGTTTTATAATATTGGGTTGATAAAATGGGAAGAACAACTAAATAAATTTCAAGGCTTACATTTAATTCAGTTGGATTTTTTCTTCAAGACCTATTAAAGTGTCTACCAGTCAAATAGGAAAAGTAACACAAAACTGTAAACTAGAATGAAATCTACGCATATATCTAATCGAAATTTGATTCAAAATTCGAGAATGGTTTTGAATCGAATCGTGAGGTGCCAAAAGATTCTCACCACTATCATAAACATAATATTTCCTAAAAATGTCCTTAAAGCAAGTGAGGCCTAGCTTCCGTTCTCTGTCCCATCTCACCTCTTTGATATCCATGAGAGATCGGGAGTGACGGCTGAGTTTTGGCTCTTTGTCCTGGATGTTGGGCACAATGGAAGCCTGTGATGCCATAGGATTGGTGGGAGACATGGGGCTGAGGGGGACATCAAAGATCATTTGGTGGTAATTGATGAGCAGCTCCACCATGCGGGCCTGGTGAGGGTAGTCAACCAGAGAGGATAGCGACACTTCTGCCTCCAACTGCCTGGGCTTGATGAGCGTGGGACCGAAGATGATACCCAGGTTACTAGCTGTCATCTTGTTCTCCTCAGATTGCTCTGTTACTCTGTAGAACAATGATGTTTTGGGGTGATGGATTTATATTTCACTCTCACAAAACACATTTAAGGGATTCAAGCAACAAGCAATGAAAAACAGATTCTGACAATGGATTCCTACGGAGCCCCTAAAGAGACCTTTGCAAAAAAAAAAAAAAAAAAAAAAAAAAATTTTATATATATATATATATATACACAGACACTTACAGAAATCTCGTGCTCACAAGTTACAATTTCTGTTTTATGCATACTGTCTATAACATATTTCCTTTGTGCGTCACTGCCATTTTACTATGAAGAAAACAAGAGTATGGATGCACATGAATTAATAAAGACATATTTATTGTAAATTTGGGTTTCGTTACGTTTCGTTGTGAAATATCACAGCCTTATGTTCGCTTTAAAGCATTCTCTGTGATGGCCGAGAAACCACGCCGTGAAATGGGCTAATGGCGCAATAGGGTTGTGTGCATTGTCCTATTTGCCAAGTTCAAGAGTCCATTAAAAAAAAAAAGGATGATACAGTAAAAAGTGCACAAAATTTGGCTTTCGTTAGGGTAGTGTCATATTTCAGGTTTTGTTTACATCAGCATGGGTTTGAAAATCCCATTTCAATGGTTCACACTCATGCCATCAAGAATTCGCTATGAATATTCCCAAAGTTGGAATGCTTCGCTTTACAACGATACCAAATTTGTGCTAAAGGGGAAAAAAAAAAACGGTAATTTTTGCGTCGTATTTCAGGTTTTGTTTACATCAGCATACACGAGCACGCAAATAAATTGCAGTGCACACGCAAAAGTTTCTTGTGAGCATGAGATAAGTCTCTCGTACGCATGAGAAATTCTGTAGATTCTTTTCCAAATTTCCCTTTAAGGGCTCTGTAGATTTCTGTTTTTTTACTACATGATTATTATTTTTTTAATAGATGCTTATGTTAATGGTTTGTGTTAGCATACCTGTGCAGATGTGTGATGAGGAACTGCAGGGTTTTGTAATGAGCTCCAGGAAGCTGGCGAAGGAGGTCTCTAATTTTGAAGAGAACTCTTTTAAGCTCAATGCTGAGGCACAGCTGCTCCCCTGTTGATTTCTCTTTAGCCGAGTCAGTCTCATCCAGGTTCTGAGTCTCTTTTGCCAGCCCAATGACATCATTATAATACCGATACAGAATCAACGGCTCTGGCAACTGAAAAACATTTTGTTTGGCAATGTCAATTAACAAAAAGTTAGAGTTAAAAAAAAATAATAATTCTAAATGAGAAGAGCAATAGAAGTTATAGAGCTATAGAGTTCAACAATGCCGCCCAGTTTTTCAGCAGCGTTGCTTCCAGAAGTATATTTTCCATTCATTTCTCCCACATGGATTTCAAAGAAGTCTTCGTTAAAGTGTTATAAGCCATAAACCAAGCCAACCAACTATGAAGTGAATCATAACATTACAAACTTTGATTTGAAGCAAAAAAGTATTTGAAAATCTGACAAAAATACAAAGGTACAAGGTTGTGTACCGGCTTTAGTGATAGAAAGAACTACAATCCCATGAAGCATTGCGAACAGCATAATCAAATTAAAAACAATGGAGAAATATAAAACTACTCATTTAAAGATGTTGAAATAGGTTTATATTTATCCATCATTTTTATTTCGATTATGTCATTTGCAACGCTTCACGGTCTTGTAGCTTTGTCTTTTTATTTGATTTTCAAATACTTTTCTGCTTTAAAATCAAAGTGTGTAATGTTGTGATTCACCTAATAGCTGGTTGGTTTGGTTCATAGCTTATAACTTTAATGAAGACTTTTAAAAAATCCGAAACCATGGATGTTGAAAAACTGGGCGGGTACTGTTGCACTCTAATATGTCAAGTTTCATAAAGACATGATGAAACTGGGATTATTTGTCCCACCACACCTGTCTTAGGTAAAGCTTGAGCACGTTGCTTATGTCATGTGGGTGGAGGTCAGAAAGCTCCACTAAGTCCTTTCCATTCTCAAAGGCCTGGCACAGCTTTTCCACTCGAGACTTCGCCCCATTCACCCGATAAATGCCCTTGAAATGCACCGAA
This sequence comes from Hypophthalmichthys nobilis, assembly GCA_037950665.1. NCBI lineage: Eukaryota > Metazoa > Chordata > Actinopteri > Cypriniformes > Xenocyprididae > Hypophthalmichthys > Hypophthalmichthys nobilis. The sequence goes on from CM075488.1 coordinate 22,283,638, forward strand.
AGCATGCGTCATTCAAAAGATGACTCAAACATTGAATTAAAGCAATTCCTTTAAGTTGCATCTCAATTCTTTACCTTAATGTTCAGGGCACGGCTCTCGATTTCCGAGGTGCATTTTTTGATGATAAAGGGGATGCCATCAAGACTGTTCTTAGCTACTTGGGCAAAGTCAATCCCAAACAGGTGCAGTCTACCCTGGAGCTTCTTATGACCACACTGAATGGCAAGAGTCTCCAGGCATTTCTTGTGACAGGCCAAGGAGCACTACGGAATAAGAGATTAGAGAATGACAAACGGCTCTACTGAACAATGTGAACTAAATCAGTGTGGGTGTTGATGATGACGACATACCTCCTCACACTCAGCCCCGTGGAACATCACCAGACTGTCACACTCTCTGCATTTGGAAGGCGCTCTCAGTTTCCGCAACTTGTGGGTGTGCGCCGCTTTTGACATCTGAGCATTGCGGAAAGGACCAGGAGAACTGGCCGCTTCCAACACCATCTCAGTGAGACCTAAGACGAGAAAAGACATAATGTGTTACAAAATCTAATTTGCAAATAGTTAAAAAACACTCTATAATCAAGAGTCTTAAATGTGAGTGGGGATGGGAATTAAAGAAATGTAATGATTCTGGTTTGCATTCCGATTTAATGAATGACTCTTTTAGTACTTTTGAGGAAGCACAATCCTCTCCCCATTTCCTCAAATGTATTTCCTAAGTCTAACATTTGTTTACATTCAGCAATTATAACTGAAATGTAACACTTTTGGTGGAGAGACAGAAACTGTTAACTGTGGCAATTTGCCAATGTCAACACCAAGCCCATCTGCGCAGCTGTACAGACAGCAAAAACAAGGGTGCGAGCAATTCAGCACTTGCATAATAAACATGAACCTGTGGTGTGTCACCACACATCTATGAACACAGACGACCACAATCACGCTATTCAGTTTGTATAACCAACCATTATCTGATGGGGAAGGGGGTTCCCTCTCATCCAGGTCATCTGCAGAAGACATAGTACCAGTTGAGGGAGTTCTGGGAAGTCTGCGTTTGAAATCCCCTTTAGCATGAAGACACACAAACACACACATTAGATACTTTCTTCCTGCAGAGCACTTCTCTATTCTGTCCAATGAGAACTAGGTCAACCACTTTACTAGCAAAATTTACAAACGTGCCTAAACCGGCAATATTTTTTTAGGAACTTCTTTGTAGGATTAAACTCTTGATAAAATATACAGGGCTCAACAATAAGAATGGCTGATACCATTGGGCAGAGTGTAAGCATTTCAGGATGTCTGGTAAAACTGTCACATGCCTGATTAGGCCAGTGCTTATACTCTCACATACGAATGATTTGATGATCACATCAATGTTTGTATGCCTGGTTTTCTGTGATGTAGTGAACACTGTTCAGGAAATTATGTTAAAGTGTGCTAATGGAACTATGTCACTTAGGTCACGTTTTCATGGGCTGATGTAAATGATGTTTTACATTCATGAATTTATAGCTGCCCCAACAGCTGCAGAATTTCCAGCAAAAATTGCACATTGCAAACTTTATAAATGATCTGTTGTAAACTGTTTAATGAAAAATATGTTTTATGACATTTGTAAAAATATTTTGCTAAACAATAAAATGTTTATGTTATTTGGTAATGTTGACAGGGAAAATAAAATAAAAAATAATTGAATTAGCAGTATATTGTTTAATGTCAGCACAGAATGAATAAATGAATGAAGGAAATCAATAAACAAATAAATAGGGGAAGTAATATATTGTTTAATGCCAGCACAGAAAGCTATTTTTTGGCAAGAACAAGGTGGAATGAATGATTGAATGAATGAATGAATGAATGAATATACTATAACAGATTGTAGGATGAAATGTGGGTCAGAAAAAGCACCTGGACTGGCTGTAGGAGAGTCCATGGAGCGAGACTCGCTGCTTCCCCCAGCACTCTCTGAGTCACTGCACATCCCTCCTCCGCCGGCACTGCTTGAGCTCCAGGCCCGCTGTGAGCCCTGCGTCCTTGACGCTACAACACACAGAATTAACCTCAGAATTAAATTTCTTTGAAATCTCTAGTCTCTATATATAAAACTGAGGGACAAAATCCTGTTTGTGTTTGGGAGAATCAGCCTGTCTGAATGTTTCATTCAGTTCATAGCGTTCAACTGATGTTCTTGATTCTTTAGTTTAGTCATCCAGTCTGGATGCTCAGGCTGTAATCCAGCAGGCAGATGATGTCACAGCACCAGGGGCCAAACAAATGTGCCTCATAGTTGCAAACATCTCAGGATATTGTTGAAATGGAAAAAAAATAAATCTTGTAGCGTTTAATCCTGTAAAGTCTTGGAGTTTTAGAGTCTAACAAATGCAGGACGAGTAGGTTGGCGCCCCCCAACGTGTGTAAAGGCTTGCTCTATATGTCTGAGCAGCCTGAAGTAGCAACTTTGGCTCAACCAATAGTGTGAGTTTGGGGAAGGATTATCTGTTTGTCCAAACAATGGTAGAAGGGGAATTCTGTCAATATTGTTCTCATTCCATTCCAAAACGCATCTAAATACCAGGTGTAAACAGGGCCTCAGTCACCAGCCTAGATCTTTAACGACTGAGATACAACATCTCTTACCTTGCATGTCTGTACTGCTATTGGACCGTCTCTCTGCGATCTTAGGCTTGCAAGGTTGTACGGTACCCTCAGCCTCATCTGCAGAGTTAACAGAACCCTGCGACAGGTTCCCATGGGACGAGCGGGTGCTACTTTGAGACCTCTTATGAAGGGACATTCTGGAAAGTAAGACATGTGTTAAAGCATGCTTTATAAAAATACTGCAGTCAAAACAGGCTGTGCAAAATCTCTGCTGATTGTAAAATGGGTTACTCAACAGGCAAGCGTGAGATTTGAATACACTGTAAAGAGATGTGATAGCACTGGCCAGTATGTTTGTACATGGGTGTGATTCAGAGGTCAAGCTGAAAAGCAGAGTTTGCACGGGGCAGTGATTACGGAGACCAGAACACTTGGGTAAACAACACACCATGACCGGTGGTTGTTTCGTTCATCATTCTTCCTGAGGAAGATGCAAACAATACACAGCTTGCATGGAAACTTGTGTATGGACTAACCCCGTTTTTGAGGAAGTAGTGATGTCCTGAGACAGAGACTCCAGCCACACTCGCTCTTTAGGCAAGCTGCACACAAACTCAGAGTAGCGCTGGCCAGGCTCATACTTTTTGGCCTGTTCACTTAGAGCTTGGTAGTTGACAGACAGAGGCAAAGTCTGAGCCTGCTGCATCTGGAACCAGTTCACTGTCACCTACAAGAGTTCACGAGAATAGTCAGTATGCAATAATAGAAAAAATTGTTATTTATTTTCATGAAGGGCTGTTCAATATATACACTATCATTCAAAAAATTGGGGTCAGTAAGATTTCTATTTTAAATAAACGCTGTCCTCTTGAACTTAAAAATGTATCACAGTTTCCTCAAAAATATTGAGCAGCACAACTGTTTTCAACATTGATAATGAGAAATGTTTCTTGAGCAGCAAATCAATATATTAGAATGATTTCTGAAGGATCATGTGACACTGAAGACTAGAGTAATGATGCTGAAAATTCAGCTTTGCCATCACAGAAATAAATTACATTTTAAAATGATTTTAAATTGTAACATATTTCACAATATTACTTTTTTGCTGCATTTTTGATCACATAAATGCAGCATTGGTGAGCATATCAGACTTTCTTCAAAAACATTTAAATCTTTTACAGACCCCAAACTTTTGAACTGTACTGTTATATAGTGATGTTGTGATACAGACCGCTTTGAGAGTCAGGTCGCATTGGAAGACCAGCTTCCGAATCTGAGCGAGGATCTCACTCTTAGCGTTTGACAAGCCGACCTTCTTTGCCTCTAGATCGGCCACACAAGCTTTATACTGCTCCTGCGCTTCCTCTGCCTAGAGTCACCACAAAAACAGACCATGAGTCAAACAAAATAAAAGCATAGTGATTTTACTAGCCTGTTTTAAGATGTAGTATGTCATTAGCAGCACCAAACAGGTTTGCAAAAATTGCAATTTATGAAGAAATGTGTTTAGTGTGTGTTCAGTCAGTGCAATTGCTAGAGTTAGTATAGCAACAGTAATGTTTAGATTATATGGCCAAATTTTCAGACAGTGCATCAGATGTTAAATAAAAATTCCCACAAACTCTGTGTTTCTTGTTGCCACTTTGATGCCCAGTAAACAAGGATAATAAAGGCAAGGGTGTGTGTGGGTTTGTGTAGTCTGTGATGGTGTTGGAGTTGAATTTAGAGCTTTAAAATTATTTATAGTGCAGTTTCTGCAGTACCTTCTGTAGGGCCTCTTCCTCCACCCTCCGTTTCTTCTCCAGAGTCCTGCCTCCTGCTGTCGGCTGCTCCTCCTCGGTGCGGCTGGTGGAGCTGCGTGCCTTCTCGTACTCCTCTTTCTTCTGCATCTTCAGCAACCTAGCCTTCTTCAAAGCGTTCTCGGCCTCGCTCTGAAAACACACATGGGTTATTATCGTTCTGAAAAAACGTTAGTGATGAAATTCAAAGAATTCAAGTAATCATAGGTACCATTTTCTTCAGCTCTCTTTGCCATTGTTCCTTTATCTCTTTCCTCTGCTTGTCCAGGTCATTCTTGCGGGCCAGCAGTGGCTGTTGGAATTATAGGAATTGTATGGAATTATAAGAAATGATTTGTTGAATAGTTAGCTAAAAGTATGCAGTAGAGTCAACTGATTATACCTGTATGAATTTGTTTGTTTGAAGAGCTGCAGCCGTTTGGAGCAGAACATGATTGTACTCGATCTCATTTTTAAATGCAGAGACGTAAATATCCCGGAACGGCATGTAGTCCTTTAGATAAAGACACACAGTTACACAATAACATCACTTAGAGGCCCAAAACCAAATACACTAATGTTCAAAAGTTTAGGGGTCAGTATAAGATTATTTTAAAGAAAGAAGTCTCTTCATGTTCTCTGCATTTATTTGATACAGTCAAAACATTAATATTAAAAATATTATTAAAATTGTATATATATATATCAAACAATTTTAATAATATTTTTAATATTAATGTTTTGACTGTATCAAATAAATGTATATAAAATACAATTAATTCCTGTGATGCCAAAGCTGAATTTTCAGCATCATTACTCCAGTCTTTAGTGTCACATGATCCTTCAGAAATCATTCTAATATGCTGACTTGATGCTCAAGAAACATTCCTTATTATTATCAATGTTGAAAACAGTTGTGCTGCTTAATAATTCAGTGGACAGTGACAGCATTTATTTGAAATAGAAATCTTTTGTAACATTTTAAATGTCTTTACTGTCACTTTTGATCAATTTAATGCATCTTTAATAAATAAATAAAAAAACAAAATCATACTGACCCCAAATGTTTAAGCAGTAGAATGCATATACATTATATTTGATCAAAACAATGTACTAAAAAGATCATCACCTGCTGACTTGCTACTGCCTTTGCAGATTCTGCCATCTTGGCAAAACTTTTGGCACATTCCATGTCTGTAAAATACACATGAGACCACATGAAACACCAAAGATCAACCCTGGAGACTCAAACCAAATAAGATCAGGCTTTAAGAATGGACTGACCCAGACTGAGGCGTTTCTCCACCCAGGCCAACACGTCTTTGGTGTATTTGGACCAGGCCTTGGCATAGAGCAAGGCCGACTCTACTCCACTGTCATTCTTCAGCAGGAGGAGGTCCACCTGCTCCACAGTGGACAGCTCTGGAGACAGAGCATGATCTAGAAACACAAACCCAGAACATTGCATATGAACACACACAACAACAACAACAAAAAACACTCTCCACATTGTTTAAAAAGATTGCTGAAAATGCACAGAGGTACCCTTTGAAGACATTTATATTTCCTCAACCTCGTCTCTCCGCTCTCTAAAACTGTCATTTAAAATTTACTATTAAATGTTACTGCCTTATTTGGTTTATATGCCAAAAGTTACAAGGCAAATTTTACAAGTTAGGCAGCGACAGCCTTCAAATTGATGGCAGACTTGCTTTTAAGAGGACTAAATATTCTCCACCATAGCCATAAGAGATGTTTCTAAAACTGACACTAATATGTGGCAGCATTAGATGTATGTACGATATATTGCGTGACATGAGCGTGTGAGATCATGTCATAAAATTTCTGCTTAACCTTCCCAAAATGCACTGACAAGCAGCTCAGCCGAGCTCCAAGCCGTGCTCCAAGCACCCCGCCCAATAAGCCACATGTGGTTCCCATTCCTCACACAAACATCCCAAAAAAAAAACCCAAAGAATGTCAACCATTTGGCAAACAAGAAGAATGTTAGACTATATGAAAAGGAACACAAGTGTGAAGGTACGGGGTGTGTATAGCTCTCTTGTCGATCAGTACTGCTCATCTGTCTCTCTGCTAGAACAACACTTTTCATGTGTGGTTTGTTTAAACTAGAAAACTTAAAGTTAACTTAAAACGTTTCTATTAAAAAAAAGTTTGTATTTCTGTTGATCGGGGGCACATAAAACGAGTGAAGAGATTCACTGCAACACCTCAACGGCACAGGCCTGCTATCTTTGCTATTAAAACAGTGACAGAAGGATGTAAAAGAAGGGTACATAAAGAAGAAAGAAAGGAAATCCATTTACCTGCCAGATCATTTTGACTGCAGCCCCGTGAATCTTCAGAGAGGTTTTCAAAAGACTAGAAGAGATAAAGGGAAAGACATTTCACACGGGATGAGAAGTATGATTACAGAGGTGAGGGATGAGAAGGTGCTTTTTTTTGACTGCTTCTCTTTTATCTTTTATCTCTTTTAACATCTAGGTCGATCAAAGCTTAAAACAGCCTGCTCTTTAAATCACAGGGTCAAGCCAGGATTCATTATTTTCAAAAAAGACATCTAAACTTAAAGGTAGGGTAGGCAATTTCAGAGAGGCTAGCTAGCTAGCTTTGAGATCCCACTCTCCCTTCAGAGTGCTCGCCTCCTCCAAAACACATGAACGCACACAGTCTGCAAAGTGTTAAATTAAGGAGTTAAATTACTTCATGTCTCAAAGCACATAACTTTACAATAATAATGAATGTAAGCAACTTAAAGAGCACTGACTTGTACAACCTGACTGCTGCAGATTCATTTCGGTGTAGATAGTGTTGCCATAGAAACGCATTAATCGGAGTCCGATGACGTGAACTGCTCCTAATAGAACGTTGTGGGTTGCCATCTCGCAATTAATTAGTTATGATGTGAACACAGCATAAGCTTGTTGCTTTGGTTCAGGAGAAACTGTAAAGGTGGCTGCTGTTTATGACGTTCAGTGGCTGTCTATCTACAACTCTACATAGCCTCATAAAATACGATGATGGCATGTGATGTCTGCATGAGCAGGGTGCTTTTTTTGGTCCTGAGACTTCCACAGAATTTTATATTTAGACCCCTTTTATTATTAATTGCTATCAGGATGTGAAGAGAGTTTCAACCAGTATAACAAAAAGTGTTTCTGAAAAACATTACCTACCCTACCTTTAAAAAGGATAGTTCACCAAAAAATAACGTCATTATTTACTCATGCTTTTTCTAAAAATATACTGCTGGTTTTTTTTTTTTTTTTTTTTCCTGTGGAACACAAAAATCATTGATCTTCTGACATATAAGAGGTCATTGTACTATAAAAAAAATCCTGTAAGTTTCAAAACTCAAAACTTCCTGGTTAGTTCAAAAACAACTTTTATTAAAACCAAGCTCAGAAAACGACTCATTTTGGATTTTGTCATAGTATTATGTCATAGTGCGACGAAAGGCCGCATCTTCAAAAGAAGATCAATGCCTACTTCTACATCATTGCCTTTTTAGCCACACCCACAGATTTGAAAATTATTTTAATAGGCAAAACTGTTACCCAATCATAGCAGTGGCCGTTTACTTCCAAGTCTTAAATGCGGCACGCCTATGTTCGAAAAAAAGGGTCAAAAACAATTTTGTTTATAAATGGTGAATAATGGCTTAAATTTCAGTCTGCTTTTGACATAAAGCTATCGTATGGCTCCAGAAGACAGCACAGCACACAAGTTATAAGGACTAATTTTATGGTACTTTATATTGGCAGACGTGGTCACTATGAACGTTTGTTGTATGGAAAAGAGCTGCTTAAGTGCAAAATTTTCCTTTTGTGTTCCACTGAAAAAATGACACATGAGTATGAACAACATGAGGATGAGTAAATAATGGCTTTTTGTGTGAACTATTTAAGGACCTTTGAAGGCTCAACTTGTGACCTGGATTTTAAAAAAAGGCAATGAAGGTGACAACTTACACAACTTCTTCTGGCTTGGGGGTACCCCAACCTGGAGCCACTGTCCACATCTCCCATAAGGAAGTCAGACACTCTGAGTGGAAAAGAAAGACAAGTCAGTGTTGGGACACTGCACATAATATAACTTGACCATACATAATACTGTTACAACATTATGATGTTATACTTTTCACAAATAGAATAAATCAAATAATGTAATCACAAATAGATAATTTTAAATAAAAATGAGCAGTAATAAAGGGATAGTTCACCCAAAAATGAAAATTCTGTCATCATTTACTCACCCTCTTTTTATTCCAAACCAGCATAACTTTCATTTATTTTCGAAACACAAGTGAAGATATTTTTAATATTCTCTGATAATTTTTCTCTAAACATCGAAAGCACATCAAATGTGGTAAACGGAAGCTCAAACATGCTTGATGGGGGAGAACCAATGAGGTCTGTTCTGAGTATGAGTTTCAGTTGACCATATTTAATGTGCTCAAGGAATGTGTGCTGATCAATGTTAACATGTTAATAAAAAGCTGAATTAAATCTGTTCATCATATAAATCATGATTTTATGAACTTTTTTTTTTAAAAGCATCAAAGTTTTGGTTGCATGGACTTTCAATGAGGGACAGAAACCTCTCAGATTTGTGTTTCAAAGATGAAAAAAAAAGTCTTATGGGTTTAGAACGACATTAAGATGAGTAATTGTTGATAGAGTTTTCATTTTTGGGTGAACTACCCTTTTAAGTAACACTGCAAAAGTACATTTCATCTGCGGTAAGACCGTGACTACAGGATGTACAGCTGACGTGTGCTGTAAAAGTGGGACATGGAAACTGAAAGTAAATCTATACAGATGGAAAGCATAATATATGTTTAATTACAGAAGAGTATGGTACTCACACATTGCCAAAGGTGAATGCCAAAGTGTCGATCGACGTGTATATCTCACCAAATATTGTGCCTTTGTTTTCTTTATTGACTTCCTTGACATTCACGCCTGTGGGAAGTGATAAACCACTTGAGAAGAGCAGCCAAAAGGCACCAAAATTACAATTCATCACGGGCATAGACCTAGATCTTACTGTGTTTATGGCAATATGAATTAATCAACAGCTGGGAGCACCACCATAGCTATTGAGGACAGATGAGCAGATTCAACACTTTCTGATAATATACTGTATAATTCACTCATTCCACATGAGACTAATTTTATTATGCTTTAAAAACTCATTTTGAACACCTTATTTAGAGTCTAATGCTGCTTTGTACTCAAGGCATGCTTCTCTAGAGTACAACACAAATGCTGAATAGTTTACATGTAAATAAATCAAAGGACACTTTTCTTCATTGTTTCAGGAAGATGATTGATGACCAACCACATCCATGTTTTGAGCAGCTAGAAGAGAAATGGACATCGTATTGACATTGAATCTTACGTTTAAACCTTAGATTTGTGACAGACAGCAAGTAAAGTCTCAGAGAGGCAAAACAACTTGCATTTACCAAGAACTTCCTGTCTGCTAGCTGAGCCTTCCCTTTACAGGAAACACTGACAAAGCTTGAACTCTCAAAACATTTAGAGGACGTTCAAACAACTTTTGCCCAACTTACCAACTCCTTTAATTTGCACTTGCAGTCATATCCAAGTTCGATATTGTAAAGCATAGATTAACCGAAGTCAAAACTCCCCTAGCACTTCAGGAACTAACACCACAGCCTAGTTCACAATACAGCTCAACTTCCACTTTTTCCTGAGATACAAAAAAAAGTGACGAGGCCATTAAAAAAAGCAACATATTCAGCTGTAGTTTCCAGTTCCGCATGGGCGCAGTTTTTAGCTGGATGCCACGCAAAACACAGTGACTGTCAACAGAGATGGGAATCCCCAAGCTCAACTGCCACAATGTGAGGAGAGGAGATGGCGCTGGAGAAGAGAGCGTGAGAGGTGTGTGTCTCCTGGTGCATGCCTCTCTGCTTCTGAATGCAGGCGGGCGGCTCAGTGGCCCCTGCAATGGAACGCTGACTTCTTCCTCAGGACATCCTGCAGTTCCACAACAATGCTTCCACTTCTGCCCCCTTCACAGCTCATATACGGGTCGGGAATGGCTACATTCAGAAAGTAGCTCTCTCAAAGAAAAAAACCTTGAAAGCATTTTTTGCATCATTGGACAGACTTCTTTAAAACTCTGTCAATAGAACAGATTTAAAGAATCATTTTTCTTAAAAAGAAAAGAACTAAGAATGATTATTACCAAATACTTGTGGTGTTCAAACACATGAAAGTATCACTTTATCAGGTGCAATGCGTCATAAGATGGGATAAAATACCTGAGATAACACTGCCTTCTTCAGATCAGAAGCAAAGATAAAAATACAGCGAGTCAGATGCCACTGACTCGCTCTAGACATGGGTGGGGGAAGAAAGAATTTCAATAACTTGAGACACTTGACACTTTTATTGCTGCGCCCCTGAGAGATTCTTCAGCAAAACTATGCAGCGTTTTTTAAAAAAAGAGAGGACCGCATGGACAGAGCGTGATTGAGGGGAAAAAAATGTGCATCTGATTTCCTGAAGTTCATAGCGTTCCATCAAGAAAAAGAAAATGGCTGACATGGATGTGGGGCGTTAAAATGCAAGCAAGCTGAAGTATGAGTTGGACGCGCACACTGGAATGTCGCTCTAACATGTAACATGAAGCGGGTATCTGAGGTGATCAGCCTTTCTTCTCAACTTCCCCATTCAAAAAGAAAAAAAAAAGGCCTGAAGCATGTCAACAAAAAGACACAATCCACAGATTATCTTCCTCTGTTAAACTCTTCAGATTTCCTTTTAACAAGAGCCTGTCCTTGTATAAGACACATGGGAGCTCAGAGGGGTCAGTGGCCCTCTAGTGGCAAAGGATGATACTCTAGTGGCCACTTGAATCAATGCTGCCAAAGTGAAAAAAACACTGTTGGAAACAGCTGGGAATTATGTGGATAACGAATAAGAAACACATTCAGTATGTCAATATAGCACAGAAATCATCTGTTCCCTCTTCTGCAACCTCAATGTGGAATGCGAATTGCACTGATGTACACATGAATGTTCCTGTGCACTAGCCAGAAGAAGAATTATCCCGATTAGGAGTGGGTGGTATGACCAAAATCAATATCATGGTATGAGTCTCTATCACAATGTAGTTATTTTTGAAAAAAATTCAACCTCAAAATGTTTAATGTATTAATATTACATAACCATGCAGTAATGTCTGTTGATAATCTAGTGACTGTTTTTTACATGAAAGGAACTTTCATTTGTTTTTGTTTTCTTGATGGATGCAAAACAAAAGATAAGATTATTCATAACAAATGAATGATATGTCTGCCATCAGTACAAAGACAACTAAAAACAACTGCTTCACATTAAATAACACTTGAGTCAGACACAAGAGTTAAAGGATTAGTTCACTTTCAAATGAAAATTACCCCACGCTTTACCCTCAAGCCATCCTAGGTGTATATGACTTTCTTCTTTCCGATGAACACAATCGGAGTTATATTAATATCCTGATGCATCCAAGCTTTATAATGGCAGTGAACAGGACCAACAAGTATGAAGCTCAATAAAGAGCATCCATCCATCATTAAAGGGATAGTTCACCCAAAAATGAAAATTCTGTCATCATTTACTCACCCTCATGTTGTTTCAAATCTGTATACATTTCTTTGTTCTGTTGAACACAAAGGAAGATATTTTGAAGAAAGTTTGTAACCAGGCTGCTTTGGGGCACCACTGACTTCCATAGTAGGAAAAAAAATTCCTATGGAAGTCAATGGTGCCCCAGAACTGTTTCCCAGATTCTTCAAAATATCTTCCTTTGTGTTCAACAGAACAAAGAAATTTATACAATTTTGGAACAACCTGAGGGTGAGTAAATGATGACAGAATTTTCATTTTTGGGTGAACTATCCCTTTAACGTACTCCACACAGCTCAGGGGGGTTAATAAATCCCTTCTGAAGCGAAGCGATGTGTTTGTGTAAGAAAAAGATCCATATTTAACAAGTTATAAAATAAAATATCTAGCTTCCAACAGACCGCCTTCCATATTCAACTTGGGATGAAAGTGTAACGCCTCTCGCAGTTCAAAACACGCCGCGTCCTACGCCTTCCATATTCAACTTATGAAAAAAACGTAACTGATGCGACGTCAGTTACGCTTTTTTCTAAGTTGAATACGGAAGGCGGTCTGGCGGAAACTCAGAATGTGTTCATCAGAAAGCTTAGGATAATTTTCATTTTAAAGTGAACTAATCCTTTAAAACAGTGATTTATTACAAATAGTTTTTGCCATTTTAATTATTATTATTATAGAATTAATGCTTAACTCTTAATGCATTAAGATATTGATCTTCGAGGACCAAATTCAGTATTTTAATAAAATGTACTATAGACATGCACACAGATGAACCCAGAAAAACTGAGTGCATACACAAACAATGGAACAGATCTATTTTTTTATAGATCAATTCTGAGTTGTTGATTCTTGAGTGGGGCGGAGCTGAATGAGGATGCTCACCTTTGACTTTGGCGATAACAGTGCCAGCAGCACCGAGAATTTCTGAAGAGTTCAGCGCCTGGTGTTTACCAATGACGACCTTCAGCACACGAACAAGCTCCCCAAGTCGCTCGTTGACCACATGCTGCGTGCACTCTTGATTTTCTGTGGGTGACAAACAGACAGACCACAATCGCATCAGCTCAACTTCCTCTGCGTGTTTAGAGGATGCACAACTTTAAAACAATAAGGGTACAGTAGCAATGTCGACAAAACTGAAATTCAGTCAATTAAAAATACCCTCGTGAACCTTCCCCAAGCTTCCCCAAGCAAACACATGATGAAGTGGCATGTGTGACATTGGTACATCCTAATAGCACGCTTCTCAGAAAGCTCTAATGGAGGCGTGTGATGGTGTAAGCCACTGTGGTTATAGACTGAGCAGATGGCCGACATCAAGATAAGAAAAGAACTCTGAGACAAACATGACAACAGATATGCACACCAATCCAGACATGTAATAACATTTTTTTTTAACTGAGAGTGAGGCACTTCATTAATGCTGACTGGAAAAACAAGAGTTTTGACTTGATTCTCTCCAGTTTTTGAATATACATTACTGTTCAAAAAGTTTGAGGTCAGTAAGATCTATTTTGTAAAATAAATTAATACTTTTATTTAGCAAGAATGCATTAAATTGATCAAAAGTGACAGTAAAGACATCTAATGTTACAAAGATTTTTATTTTAAATAAATGCTGTTGTTTTGAATTTTATATTCATCAAAGAATCCTAAAAATGTCAGATTCCACAAAAATATTAAGCAGCACATCTGTTTTCAACAATAATTATAAGAAATGTTTGTTGAGCACCAAATCAGCAGTGATGGAGGTACCTGAATGAAACAACATTAAAGTGCCCCCATTATGAAGCATGTAATATAGGCTAGCTGTTTTGTGAACGTACATTATCTGGAAAGTTTTAAAGATCGAAGTGCATAAAAAATAAAGTTATCTCCTAAAAGAAAGAATCGATTCTGAACTGCTGAAACTAGTCATCAGCAATTCCAGTCTCACTTTCTGATACATATCTACGTAACAACGTAACAGTTTTGCATAATGCCAGCCTATGTAATTCAGTGGCTGCCTGCAAATAACGTCTGCTTTGACATGCCTTCAAACACTGTAATTGTAGCCGAGGTCTGGAAGAGTTTGGCACGTGTTGTCGTCATGTCGAGAAGATGCTGTTTTCAGAGCTGTGAATCTACTTTGCATGCACTTAAAAGGGATGAGGACTCGCGCTGGAATCGATACGGAAAAACGATGCCATCGTTCGTATCACTGTGTATCAAGCGCTGAGGAAGCCATTCAGAGCTAAAATTCAGATATGGTAATAGGCCCTTCGTTTCTGACATGCACTGTAAGTGGTAGACTAATCACAACAGACTGGGCCATCTGACCAATCAGAGCAGAATAGTAGTGTCGGGCGATATGCTCCACATAGAGGTCTTCTCAGGTCCTAAAGTCTGAACTTGAATTGTCCCGAATCACTAACCCCAACCTGACGTGCATTATTAGAAATAGATAGGCCTATATAATTTCCTGCCAGTACTGAGACTCGAACCTGCGACCTTCGGGTTACAAGTCTGACTCACTAACCATTAGGCCACAACTGCCCAAGAGGTTCGTTCACCAAGAGAAAAATGCAGGGTAGAACTTGGTTTAATCTATTTGGAACTGACTGGATGAAAAGTGGGCTTTTCATACAAGAATGAGCCAGACCGAATGTTTAAATGCTTAAAAACTTAAAATGCTCAATGCTTAAAAAACTATTTAGCTTTTAATTTATTATTTTTTAATATTATAACATTATAAACATCAAAACATACACAGTGTAAGCAACGGTCAATTGTCAAGTAAATATGGTCAATTTTGATTTAATGTTGACTTGAAAGGCCACCAAGTTTGTTTTAAATAAATGACAAAACATTCACAAACAATTTTTGCTTTTTACACACAAAACTATTCACATCAAACTGATTCATTCTCAGAAGGTTATATTTGAATTAATTGTTTGGCATCCAAACAAACAACAAACCTTCAAATAACCCCCCAAAAAGTGATAGAAATATTATCTAGCTCTATCTAGATAAATTAAATATTATCAAATATTATCAAGTTTCAAAATATTATTGTGCATGTTTTTCAAACTATAAATATTTAGACTTGCTGTGAATAGACATTACGGTTAGAAATGTGTTTACATCATGTGAACCCATAAACGAACCCACCTTGTTTGCATTAGGATAAACTGGACTGTCATTTGGTTGTGTGCAGCGGATGACTTCATAACTGAATGTTGCAAAAAGTTCGTGAAGTTTTGATAGCAGGAGCATCTGTTTTTTATCCTTTCTGTGCAGATGTACATCATGCCACAGCGATGAGAGAAGTTTTATGAGTGCACAGTTACAAAGTGGAAGGTATGTGCGTGTTTGGCGGAACAGAGAGGATTACTTCTCCCACTGTAAAAAAAAAAAAAGTAGGAAGCTCAAATGTTCTGACAGTTAAGCGTCTTCAATTTATCATTCTGTATTTGCCACCCTAAATTCCCCTCAGTGTGAAAACACATGAAAAACACACACATGAATAAAGATGTCAGGGAAAAAAGTCACGACCCTCAGCGTGGCGCCAAAATGATAAGTAATGGGCTATTTATTGCCTCATCACCTCTGCTGTGAATCTCTATTATCACTCCTCTTCCTCCAACTCAGTTCCACGAATGCATGTGTATGCAATGACCGCCTGGTCCACTGCTTTAAGACCAACATGTCAGTCACTTCTGTTTACATCAAGTCATTATATAATGATTTAGATGCATGAGGAGAGGCATTCGATGCAATGAGTCTTTGTTGTGGGCGGGACTACTCAGTGCAATGCTGCAGAAATTGAAACCAAGTGACCAACAAAATGACCAGGTGCATGTCTTCAAACTGTCAGGATTAGGAGATTCCAGAGTGGTAAGAGGAGAGGAGGCTCTAGCCCCAGGGATACTCAGGAGTGTCCTCTCTCCTCTCTGACTTTGAAGTGTCCCTCAGACAAAAGTGCTCCATCAGAAACCCCCACCCCAGCTAAAGGTCCTCCCCTCTCTGCCCTCCTAATTACTGGTGAGGGGTCAAGTCCCAAGCAGCAGGTCACAGAAGGAAAAGCCTTTTCTGATTAAGCTGTGTGTGCACAGCACATTTTTAATGATGATGCTGGTGCAGCCCCATCTAAAAAGCAGTGCTGTTGGTCTCTAAAGATGTTCGATTTTAAAGTGTGGCTAGACATGCAGGACAGGCTGGTCTGAATGACAGGGAGTGATCCACCCCCCAAAAGACTGATGGAATGTTGCGTCCGCCCAACAGGGGCCCAGCACACAGGGGACTATGTCATGTGTCAGAGCTGATTGGGGTCCCAGGACGTCTTCATGCCAGCATAGCAATCGGTGCTCTCCAAACCCGCTCTCACTCTGTTATGAATAATGCATCATCTGGGCCCCCAAACTCTTCAGTGCTGTCAAAACAATGGGACTTTAAAAAGTATGCATGAAAACTGCTCAGGGGGAACTGAGGGGCTTTGTTTCGGTGGGGATACCGCCAGAGAGGAACACATGCATTGTTTGGGACGAGCCCCCCGCTGACGGCCCTCAGTCCAGTGTCTATTTCCCTCAGAGAGCTCCAGCAGCGAGTCGCCGTCCCTCCCACGCTCTGCCTGCGTGCTGGCCCAGCCACGCTTCACGCTCAGTCTCTTCATGTTTCACTTGTGCTCTTCGCCTGCCCCTCCGTCTCTGATCAGAGCCGTTTAACATAATCTCACCCAACTGCCAACAAGTCTCACACCGTAGTGTGAGAATAAGGAAGCTGCAAATGGCCCATATCCCACATCTCATCGGCAAGAAAGTCAACAAGTCAAGTTTTCTCATGAACACACACATTAGGGATTGATCTCATAGCTTACAGGCCTGACATGTTTTAGCAACTGATGGATGTCTTAAAAACTGTTGTTCACAAAAGCTTAAAAAAAGTTGTGAACCATGATGTCCATAGTTCACAGGGAAAAAATGCAACAGGATGTTACTGAATTACTGGTCTGAAGGTCCATCAAATTAATGATTCTGATCCAACATGTATTATTGTTTTAACTATTGAACTATTGAATTAACCACACACCTTTCTGTGATTAGAAATATAAATATATCTACACATGAATGGAAATATAATATTGTAGTTCATTTTTTAATTTTTTTTTTTTAATTATTTGAATAATATTAAATTGAATACTTAAGTAATTATTTTTATAATAATTAAAATAATATTTTAATGCAACCCACTGAAATAATATTTGAGCAAATTTGTGACTTCAAATCATTAAAACTACTGAATAGTACAAGTAACTAATTACTCACATTTTTCTGTGATTAATCGCACCTAAGTTCACCCAAAAATGAAATTTCTGTCATTAATTACTCACCATCATGTCTTTCCACACCCATTAGATATTTTTGGGTGAACTAACCCTTTAACACACCGATTTAACATTTAAAATGTTGTTATTTAAATAGTAATTTATTTAACGGTATTGTTAAACAGTACACACATCAAATGCAGAAATTAACTTAAATTAAATTAATGTTAATTTTTCCAATTCTACCATTAACTATAACCAAACTAAAGTGCTAGTCAATTAAACATCAGTTACATTTTTAGGGCTGATACAGTCAGAAACTACACATCACTTTTTTTCTGAGAAAACAGGTTGTGTGTTTTTTGTCCCAGCATTTGTTCCAAATGTTTCCTAGAAAATTAGCCGCTTGACACAATGTCATCACACACTTCAAAGCATTTACGCACAGCTGCTGGCATTTCCTCCGTTGCTAACAACAGGTAATCAATAGGCACGTCTCGACCTGCCTAAGCTGCGCTTTGCCCAAAGCGGCAGACAAGCTTAGTGACGCTCTGTTGTAATTCATCTGTGAGAAAGCGGCACTGGGTTTGCCGTTGTGCCTGTCGGCCTTCCTCACACCGTCCCACTTCTCTTTTACGGGAACAGAAAGAGCATTCTTTGAAGTGCAGGAAATTAGCAAAGTCTGGAGTATCCCATTAGCACATAAGGGGAAATAAACACACCAAAAGCAGCTCTAAACTGACAAGTCACACTTTTCATGTTTAAACTCAGTTCAGTTACATATTTCATCCAGCCAAACCAAAATAACGTCTATCAAGAGGCCTTCATTTGACATGAACCCAAAAAAACACACTTTACATCCAGCACTAATGATGGCTCTGTACTTTGCTAGGATTTCATGGGCCAACTGGCACATCCCCATGACCAATCTGCTGAACTGCGGCTGTAAATCCACACCCCAGGAAATGCTACCCAACCACAGGCCCACACAAAAACATCCCTCACCTTTAGTGGGAAAGTTACTGCCCAACAAATCTCTCTTCTCCACTTCACAAGCGCAGCGAGCCATTATATCGCCTACCACAGGGGCTTCATCAATGGTGCCACCCGCAACACTCTGCGAAGCAATCTCGTAACGCAAGGGTGGGGTGTCTTTTTTTCACTTTTTCAATTTGAAGGGTTTTGTCCATATCCCCAGATTACCACCACTACAATATGCCAAAGGGGCCTCCACCAAGACCTCCAACAGGCTGGTGCATTCACGCAAACAATTTGTCGACCAGGCCCAGCTAAAAGAAAATACTCTTTTATGCCTGAACCCCTCATTTGTTTTACATCTATCAGACTGCAGGTGTAAGGGTGAGTACAGGTGTCTGAGGAACTTGGAAATAAAAGTTGGGAATGATAAAAACCAAATGAATCCACCATATGACTGGCTGTTTAAATTTAAAACTAGGGTACTGCAGAGTTTTTATAATCCGTTTGTCCATGCAGAACAAACCCATACAATCTTAAAACAAAAAAATGATTAGGAGAAGCGCTCTCGAGAGAGTATTTACGACCTGCCTGGACCCAATATAAGATCAACCAGTCAGAGAGGTCCCCAAATCTCAATCGTTTTTTTTAATTAGATTTTTTTATTAAATTGATGGAGAATATCTGTATTTTTCCAGTGGTGCTTGGCACCTATGCCCACCAGGCCTGTGGTTTCGGGGAAACCCATTCATTACAGTCTAGAGAGACCTGCTCAATGTACCAGTGATAGTACTCCCCGTTTAAATGTGGTTGTCATGCCCAAATCTTTGCAGTGTGTACGTGGCCAAAGCATACAATCTTTGTGAGCCATAATAAGAGCTTTACGACTGGAGCAAAATAACTCTGTTGGAAGACTATTTTTTAACCAAGTCTAAGAAAAGAGAAAAACCTGAGCTAATTTTAAACTAAAGATCATTTTGCTTGGTTCTGCGTGGACTCAGATCCTTCCGAGTTCCCACGCTTAAGGGTTGAGAGAGTCTCATAAAATTGAACCTTTTCATTATGGACTGCAGCTTTTTAAGCTATTCACAATTGTCAAAAAGCAAATTGGGTAGATTCCCAAATAAATACACAAAAATAATAGAGGGATAAAAATGGGGATAATCTCAGATGACTAACTAGATATTTTATACACCTAGTTTTAGGGCTGCATAAGTGGCACATGGACTTCATTTAACCAACTATGATAGCTTGATATGATAGCACGGGAAATCAATACAAAAAAATATTGATTACAATTGTATTGATAAGAGTAAACTGAACAATACTTACTATTAATATGACTTCTAGCAATGTTTTTGGTAAGTGCTTTGTAATTTGTCTTCACATTAGATATTTTATGAGAAGCAATTCGCTTGCAAATGAGACAAACAACAGACGCAGATAGCTCCACAAATGCAAATTCGTACAATCAGACCGCAAAGAACGATACTTGTCTTTTGTGCTTTTAGCCATTTTCATCTTTCACAAAACTGGTAAAACATTAAGATTCTCTCAAAAGCTAAAACGTGAAAAAGTGAAATTCCTAATATTAATTCCAAATTATGTTAAATTTTTACTTTGTATTGTAGAACAGAGTTTGCACGGAGCGCATTTATTCACCAACCATGATCGCAAACAAAATGGTAAAGAACCATGTTTGGATTTATTACAGTTCATCAAAGAGAACATTTGCTCGCATGATTTACTAGCAGCGAATCGCACAAGCACTGTTCACTATAATGGCTATGAATTGCTTGATATGATTGGAGTCACTTCAAAAAAGAAAACACAGTTTAGTACAGCAGTTTAAATACAGCAGTGCAAATCTGTCATAGGCTACATAAAGTTATAATGATATAATATAACATAATTATAATTGTGTGCCTGGGACATGGCTTTTAATGGTGAGACTTTTGTTTTTGTAATCAGGCTCTCAAAAAAAAAAAAAAAAAAAGCATTTAGATTTATCGGCCAATATATCGGCTATCGGCTTTCAAATATAAAGGATTATCGGGTGTCGGCCAAAATTTTCATAACGGTGCATCCATAAACATTTTAAGAGAAAAGCCCCGATTTTTTATTCTCTTGACATCTGGCAACTCCGTACGTTTATAAAACAGACAAACACTAAGTGTTGTTATCTGAACTACACTAAATCAGTCTACATTTGTATGATTTGTATTATCTTTTGAACTGTACATTTCTGACATATGGACATTACTTTGACACAGCCACCTCTGATTTGTAAAGTAGAAACATGCATTTTCTGTGAAGCTGTTTTGAAATGATATGTACTGTGAAAAGTGCTATACAAATAAATGTGAACTGGAATAAACTTCCTGGCTGTTATCACAGCATTTTTCAAACTCAGAGCACTTAAGAGAAACTCTTCAAAACAGAACAGCACATTCTTTCAGCTACCCACATGATGAGCGTCGACAGGCCACAATACACTTCATTCGCTCTGAACGTGCTTCTCTAAAATCACAGAGGGAATCATTTGATATTTAGCCCTTCCAGTAAAAACACCCCACCCTTCTGAATGTCCAACTGTCACGGGAGTTCAACATTACACTAAAAACATCTAAATGTTTGATTCAAAAGAAATTCACGCTAGGCTTAGCTCTCAGATTTGTTTTGACAAGAGAAACAACAAAAAAAGTGACATTTCTCACAGGATCTGCACAGCATCGGAGAGTTTCACTGGGAAAGATGTCAATAAGAAAGAAGGAACATAGAAAACCATTCAACTGAGAAAAAATTTGACTACGACAACTTTGCACTTCTTAAAAATTCCCCGCCTGCCAGACAGTCAAACCACAAAAACGGAGTGAAAAAGTGCCCTTGAAAACTCTGAAATTTCGGCAAGGAAGAGTCATTTTTCATGTGTCGCACACCTAACAACAGTCAATCGAAGGAACAAGTGAACATTTGTTCTGAAGGAATGCGGGGTATGCAGGAGGAGGGGGCTTCATGTCGGAGGAGGAATCACCGATGAGAAGAGTTTGGTCACACAGATCAAAGTGATGAGCCAACATAAACACTGATGAAAAAAAGAACTACGACTGCAGTTTTCTGATAAACACTTTACAAACCACTAATTTTTTTAAAGTGACACGTTGTGGCTAAAAAAGTCTAGAAGAGACATTCAACGTGATGTGCATTCAGACCGAAGAGCAAATAAGCACGCAGATGAGTTCCTGTAGCGTTCCTCCTGGCTGACTTGTAGATCATAGCTAGCGTAAAATAACAGTCAGTGAGGTGAGGAGAGCTGTGTAATGATCAATCTCTGTGCAGACAGGCTGAATCCATACATTTAGAGGGTCAGTGAGCATCTCCTCTGCTGAGAGAGAACAGGGCAGTGGAAGAGTGGGGAGGTCAAAAGCATGTGCTTGTGGGAAGTGTCACTGGGCTGCTTGACAGAGGGTGTGAAGTATCTCACTCAACCAAACATTGAGTTTAACATTTAAAATAAAAGCAGGTAGAATACTTTTTTATAGGCAGACTGCACTGAAAGAGAAAGAGAATTAGCTGCTCATATTCAGCAAATATGCACCAAATCTTTATCCGGATTATTGAGATTATTCAATCCATATGTTTTGCTGGTATTTGTGTTAAGTTTTCGTAGTCAGCAGCTGCCACACTTGTCAAACAAAGTATTGAAGTTATAATTCAGTGGTACAAAAGTCTCTTTTGAGAATGTTTTTTTTCCACCTCAACCCACTTCCTGTAATGTTTTGGCAATAGTATGCTAATAAAATGATATGCTAATAAAAATTCCATTTTATTTTGCGTCATTTCTTGTGAAAATTACAGAAAGCATGTTTACAGTTACAAACTAAAGCAGGATTTTGTGTAGTTGGCTACTGTTCATCTGTCTGTACTTGTATATGTAACACAAAGCATAACTGAGCATTTGAAGGATTAAAATATGTGTTGTGGTGCATCACCTCCACCTTTTTGAGCATGCACACAATGCCGAAGCAAACTAGAGTCTGATTAACGTGTACATGCTGTATGAAGACCAGCTACAATCAGTTTATCTACACTACGATTCAAAAGTTTGGGGTTGGTAAGAATTTGATGTTTTTAAAAGAAGTCTCTTATGCTCACAATGCTGCATTTATATGACCAAAAATACAGTCAAAACAGTAAAATTGTGAAAAGTTATTACAATTTAAAATAGAAAATCAGTTATTTTATATTAAAATGTAATTTATTCCTGTGAATAATTTTCAGCATCATTACTCCAGTCTTCAGTGTCACATGATCCTTCAGAAATCATTCTAATATGCTGATTTGCTGCTTAAGAAACATTCCTTACTATTATCAATGTTGAAAACAGTTGTGCTGCTTAATATTTTTTTGTGGAAACCGTGATACATGTTATTTTCAAGTTCAAAAGAACAACATTTATTTGCAATATAAAAATGTATAGTAGTTATAAGTACCATTATAAATGTATTTACTTTGATTTAACAAATCCTTGCTGAATAAAATTAAAAAAAAAAAAAAAAAATTCTACTAACCCCATACGCTTGAATGGTAGTGTAGATTTGTTAATCCAAACAGACTGGAACAATTATAATAATGGGACTTAAAAGGCTTTTTAAAAAGATTAATTACTGAATGAAATATGACTGAAATCTTGAGTGTACATAAACATACTAGAAAAACTATAGTTGTCACACTTGTTTTGCCAGTGACCACCATTTTGAGTGGTGAAATGCTTTTTGCAAAGAATAAAAAAGCACCATAATTCCCTACTGGGGGTGGGACGGTTTGGCTATTCTTAGATGGGAAAGTATTTAAATGTGTATAGACCACAAACCATAATTGGCCAGTCACTATCTATACCCCACAGCTCTGTCATAAATGCTGTATTTATTTACTGTGGATGACTTTATAATAAAGGCTTTTCATTCTTTCATCATAGCAAGCGACTTTTCTCTAAAAGGAAGAATCTAACAGGAACATAATCTTGTTAGCTGTTTCCAATAATGCAGAACAGGAACTGTACTGTACTGTACCTTGAAAAAGCAAACAGGAATAACCAACAACAGACTCTGTGTGTCATGTGCATTCATATCTATTCAAGAGGGTAGTTGTTGGGTTACCACAAGCAGGCAAATTTCAGAGATGCCTTGTGCAGCAGAAAAGAAACACTCTCAGCAGGATGGCCAGGAGTTTACCCGTGGCATCCTGACAGACGTGGCACTCCTCCAGTGATGGGAATGAAGAACACTAACACAGCTTACAAAACTTCCACATCAGCATGGGCTGACACGACTGACCCATATGCACATTTAAAGAAGATGATCCGTAATAAACAGCGATACTACATGATTAACTACAGCTGTAATGCACCAAAACACTTTTGGAAGCATCTGAAGTAGCAAGGGTTAAGTAGAACCTCACCTTTGGAGTGAAAAGCCTCCTTTAGGCTCAGCAGCACATCAGAAAACTTGCGAACATCATTGACCAGCTGCATGATGTAGTCAGGGTCCCCTCCTGGGGCGGTGATGGTATGGTCCAGGCCCATAGCATTGAGAGGGTTTGTCTTAGAGCTGCGGCCCATTTCTTGCGTTTTGTTGGACCCGGGAGACAGGGACACAGGGATGTTGGGCTGGGAGAGATGAGCACCGCTTGCCAAGCGCTTATTCCCACTGTTGCTGCCCTGACGGAACATTCCAGCAGCCGCTTCTGCCGTTACTGAGCCGCCTCAGCCGCAGATCCAAGCGCCCTCCTGCCAGTAGAGAGCTGAGGGCACTGTGGGAGAAAAAGCTGATGATCATTAACAGCTAAAGTAAGCATACAAGGATGGTGGAACCTAAGACCAGGAGCCTCATTTATAAACATGTGTAGAATGATCTTAAGTGTGAACTTATGACCGAAATGTTTTCGAAATTATTTATAAAATGTACGCATTTATAAAATGCATGCCCAAAACTGTATTCCTATTTGTAAATCACAGTTCATCTTCAATTCAAGTGCAATGTGTACAATTTCATCAACTCCAAGAACAGAATGCCCAGAAATATCTCTTTATTAAGAAACATTTATTATTGTTATCAATATTGAAAACAGCATTTGCTGCTTAATATTTTTGTGGAAACCGTGACACACTAACAGAAGTAATAACTGCTGAAAATTCATCAATAATATATATGTATTATGTACGCATGTACTGTATGTACTCCAAACTTTTGACTATTAGTGTTTATATATAGATTTTTCTCAAGAAATAAAATCATTTTGGTGATGTCATTTTCACAAAGCAGTTAAAATGTTGCACATTTGTACATATAATTATATGAATGCATTTTGTGATTGCCTATTTCTCTTATGCTATGTTGGATTAATTTAATTGCTTGTATATGAGCGCATAAAAAAATTTGTACACATGATCTTTATTTGGCGTATAAACAAGAATATTTTCATGTCAGTTTCTGCCTTTATAAATCCCAATTACTTTTGATATACGATAAAATCCATGGAATTTAGAATCAAATCTGATTCCATGTACATTTTATAAATGAGGCTCCTGGATTGGTAAGTGAAGGTTGTAGGTTCAAATCCCACAAGGGTGATCCATACTAATTTCGCTTTGTACGGGACACCTCAAATTTGGTTGCTCCAGTTGGATTTTGGGTCTGAGTTAAGAGTATTTTCATTTAGTTTGGATAGTAGTAAAATAAATAAATAAAAAATAAACATTTTTCTTTATTTACATACTGAAAAATCTAGTTAACATCTTGCCATATTATAAATGCATCAAAATATCCAGAGTTGCTTTTCTAAGCAAACAGGAACGTTCATTTTAAAACCACAGCACCAAAAGCGCTCTCATTCAAGCTGTACACTATCATTGTGATGATAGAGGAACAAGCCCTCACCCATTATCTACGAATACCTCATCCATTCACATGTAATTTTTGTTGCCATAGACTTTTCAGGATCACTGATTACGTGACTGCTTTTGTCTACAGGTGACGCACGTCTGCTGCAGAATGCGAGTAATGCACCGATCTTGATCATTTAATAGGAGCTTGACACCTGTCACTCAAAACCTACTCTCTGTGTTCAGTGATAAGAGAGGAAATGGACAGAGGAAAAAACACGGACATTAGGTGGAGTATGACCAGCTATGATTTATTTTCAGAATTAAATGTTGTTTTGACCAGTTTGGCTCTTTAACAGAGCATGAAAACAGCATCAAATCACTTATGTATTATTAAATTCCGTTATTTAATTTAGGTATTTAATTTTCCGACTGTTAAGGTAGAACATATAATTCGTTAAACCGAATTTAATAGCTAATTCCTCTCAATACTATAACAGTTTCTCCTCTTCATAGCTGATTTACACTTTAGCGCTGCTAGCTAAGCACTTTACACTTACAAATCTTTAATAGTTAGTTGCTGTGTTTAAAGCGTCTCAGACGAGTTGTACTTACTTGAATAGATCATGAGGAACATCATACTGCAGAATTATGAAGGTAAATCCTTTGTAAAAACATAAAATAGGCTCAAATGAGACGCTCGCCGACGCACCGCTCTTCACATCACAACTAACGAGAGAAAAACTTACTGAGGGACTGACTCAAAACTTACTCACGTGACCTCAAAGGAAACTTCCTATTGGCTGGCGGAGTGCTCTGAACAATCCTCTTGTTTTCCTCGTCAAAATTACATGTGCTACTCTGAGTGATGTAGATGGAAGTGTACAAAGATAATAAATAGTTTAATTTCGGATAGACATAAAATTAGGGTTATATGCAGGTCCAGCATTCTTTCCAGCATATAGCTGGAAAAAGAAAGACTAAAACAGTTTCTTAATTAATGTTTTTTTTAGGTTTCAAAGCATAGAACAATTCAAAAACTTTTTAAACATTACGTATTAAGTCAATGTCAATATATTTACCTATTTAAATAATATTAGTATAGTTCTAATTCATAATATAAGACAACAGTTAATGGAAAGCTGAAGCGAAATTACAAATAAATAAAAAGAAAAGAAAAAGGGCTGAATGATAAATAAAACACCTAAATGTACAATATAAAATAAAAGTATATTTCTTTAAAAAAAAAAAAAAAAAAAGCATAAAATTAGGGACTTTCTGATAAAAATAAATTATTTATGATTTAATAAATACGCTGAGCCTTTAGCCGAGAGCTAGATTGCATTATAACTGGAAAAGATGGGTGAAATGTATGGTAAAGTTTATCATGATTATTGATACATCACAACACTACTACAAATAAAAACCCTAGCAAAAGAAGAAGAAAAAAACATTTCTAAAACAAAAACAGTACATACCAAAAAATGTAGCAAAAGGAATAACTGCACCTTTGAATGACGTGACTCTGCCGACACCTTTCGGCTGAACGTTTCACTACGTGTGTATACATCAGCGTGTGTGATATTTCCATAGAAGGTGTACGTATGTGTGTTTGTGTGTTCTTAGGCAGGTGTAGATCTATAGAAGCTCCCTGTTAACAGTCGTGCTTTGAAAAAAATTAAGGAAATCCTCTGCGTGGGTCCTTCGTGGCCCGCCGTCGCTTCCTTATTGGTTTCATAAAACATGGCGGCTGTTAGTAAGCATCTGACAGCCGGCAATTTCTCCATCGCAGGTGCTTTGGTGTTCGCCGTGTACGTATTAAAACAAAGACTGTCTTCGGAAACCAATGGGTAAGAATATTGCTTCTTATGCCTGTTGCCATTTATTTAACCTCTGTCCGATATAACCTCTTCGACATTGAAACATCATTGACACTGGACACATTCATTTATTCAGACGTTAACATGCTTCTGGAAATGAGTTTAATCGAAACGCAAGATGATTTATTCTAAGTCTTGTTGATTTCTCATGCTTTACCCACGTGTTCATTTATAGAGAGAAAAGGGCATCAAAACTACTGTTGGACCATGATGTAAGCGCATTCCTTAGTCTAAATCTACGTAGTTTTCTTTATCTAATTAAAATGTTAGTTTGTAGTAGTATATTATACATAATAGGACCCCCTAGTTGATCATGCATGTAGATTAATATGTTTCAATGGCCTTTTCAGAAGGATAGAAACAAAGACAAGGCTGCGGTGGACAAGGTGTTCTTCAGGCGCATTTATCATATCATGAAAATCCTGCTGCCACAGACCTTTTGCAAAGAGGTAAGTATTTTTGCTATCATGTATTAAATGTCATTTATTTACACTGGCTGTGTGGTCTATGTAAAATAATTTTTATATTGGCTACAGCTGCATTATTGGTTATTTTCTATCCTAGTCAGGATATTTGCTTCTGATTGCTGCCATGCTCATGGCCAGAACCTACTGTGATGTCTGGATGATCCATAATGGGACCATGATTGAGAGGTATGAAGATTTTAGATCCTTAATCACATTTGCCACATGCCGTTTTAGCTGTAATATCACAATGTCCCATGATTTTGTGTACTTCACAAATTATTCCTTAATTAGGGAAGTTTTTGCACATGATATGTATCTCCTCTGATCTTGAATCACAATTATGAATGTTTATGTAAGTTCCTCCCTCTTTTTCTATATTTGTTGTATTTGTAGTCCAGTGCATTTCTCATTGGCATGGTTACCTCTGGGTGTCGTTGCCAGAAGAACGTGCCTGAACACTTAAATGCTGTCTGTCCTGTTTTTCTTGTACTGACTACTAGCACAAAATGACTGTTCTTCAATGTGTGTGTGTGTGTGTGTGTGTGTGTGTATGTGTGGTTTGCAGTGCAATTATTGGACGCTCGACAACTACTTTCAAAAGATACTTGGTCAACTTTATCACAGTCATGCCTTTTGTAAGTAGACTAAACTTTACACAGAGTTACTGTGTCCAATTTACAAGTTGGTTGTCAAGCCATTTATATGAAAACATAATCCCCTGGTTTCACAGAAAAGGCTAAAGCCTAAAATGCATGTTTCGGCTGTTTTAACTGAAGGCAACTTGCACTGACATATCTTAAAATATGTCAGTCCCATTGTTTTGTCTCAAGATGCACATCAGTAATGTTTTTTTTTTTTTTTTCTAAATCGTGTTTATAAAAGCTACTTAAAGGCCTAATCATGGCTTAATCTAAGCCCTGTCTGTGAAACCAGGCCAATGTTTCATTCAGTATTAAATATAGTATTTTTTTAATAGAGGGATCATATCTCATCATATTATTAAAGGGATCATAACACATCTTGTTCTATAAAATGTTATTAAAATGTAGTTAACATATCATAAACAGGGAATAATGCATTATTTAATATTTTAGTACATGTTGTTTTTTCTTTGACTGTATGTATTTCAGATTTATTTGAGAAACATGTTTTTATGTGTTTTTGTGTAACTCATCAGATATCTCTAGTGAATAACTTCTTAAAGCTGGGACTCAATGAACTGAAGCTGTGTTTCAGAGTAAGACTGACCAATCAACTTTACAATGACTACCTGATGTAAGTTATATTCGTCAACTGGTGAATGATGTTTAAATTGAATCAGTGTTGTCATATTTCTGTTCTGTCCATTTTCTGTTCATATCCATTTTTAGTTGACTCTATTTGCTAATAGAGTCTGAATTATGAATGTCTTTTAAAATTCAGTTTACACAATTTCTTACTTGTAAACAACGTAGTGTTGGGGTAATAAATCTGATCTGAGTTTTTGATGTAATGAGTAAAGTAGCACATTACTTTATAAATGTACTCATTAATATTTTAGTTACTTTTTTTAAAAAGTAATGCAAGTTACTTTTCATTTATGTTTTTATAAACTAGTGACACAATATTGTAACTCATTACTTAAGTAAGTAAGTATTATGTATAAGTTTTAATTAGAAAAGAACTGCTGTATGTTTTACAACACTATATCTTACAATAGGGGGTTCACATTCTATCAGATTGGGAACTTGGATAACCGCATTGCCAACCCAGACCAGCTGATAACCCAAGATGTGGAGAAGTTCTGCAACAGTGTGGTGGACCTCTATTCCAATGTCAGCAAGGTAACAGAGAGCAACTCTCATTCTGTTACAGAAAAACAAAATCGGTCATTCTGAACCATATATTAAAATGCCTTCCGTTTGAGACTTAATGATTCTTTTCCTTTTTCCTTCAGCCTCTACTAGACATATTAATCTACATCTTCAAACTGAACACAGCCATTGGGACTCTTGTAAGTGTCAGTTTCAAATAATTTACTAGCAGTGTAGGCTAAGTTACTCTAAAAAAGGTAATTAATTACTAGCTACTAATTACATCTTCAATAGTGTTAGATTACTGAACTAATTTCGCTCCCTAAAAAATATTGCATTACTTATTACTAATTAGCTACTTTCTAAATCAACCATGATGAGTTTAACAATACAAGGATAGATATGAAACTGCTCTTTTAATTCATCCAATTAAATAATATAAATTGCATAAATTATTCTTGAATTGACCAAAGAATTTAATGGGAGAAGATTACATAAAAACATACATTTTTACACTAGATGTTAAAATCTTATGTTAAATCCACTATTGTTTTATGTAGAATTGTTCTATAGTGTACTACACAGTATTTAATGCAATTACAAAAGTAACTTTAATTAAATTACAGAAAAATTAAGAGTAATTCCTTACTTTACTTTTTCAAAGGAAAATTAATTAAATTACAGTAATTATTTACTTAGTAATGCACTACCCAACACTGTTTACCGGTTAATTCAGCGCCTCACTTTTCACTGTGTTTGAAACATCTTCCTGCTCCTCTGTAGGGCCCCGCTAGTTTGCTGAGCTATCTGTTGTTCTCCGGTCTGCTCTTGACGAGACTGCGCAGGCCGATTGGCAAGATGACCATAACCGAGCAAAAGTATGAGGGGGAGTACAGATATGTCAACTCCCGTCTCATCACTAACAGGTATCTATGGGCCTCCATCTCTTTGCCTGGCTCCTGAGGTATTTTATGAAGGAAAAATGCATGATTTCTGCATATTGTTTCAGTGAGGAGATTGCGTTTTACAATGGCAGCAGGAGAGAAAAGCAAACCATTATTACAACCTTTCAGAAACTGGTGAGGAAAATAAAAATAGTTTTGATATCCATTATCTAAACCATACACAATGATGGTGAATCATTCAATCAGACCTCTTGTTTTTTAGGTGGACCACTTGAATCACTTCATACACTTTCGTTTCTCAATGGGTGTCATGGACAGCATCATAGCCAAATGTAAGCAGATATAGCCTACTACTGAAGGTGGCAGCAGAATCCAAACTGAACTTTTAAAGTCAACATGGATCAAATTTGGCCCTTTTTACTATTTAATGCATGTTTCAGGTTTTATTGTGAGCAATTCATTTGTTCAAATAATTTGTCTTTATAACCCTCAATAAAAATGTAATTATTGATATAGTATATAATTGTCATAAAAGTCACATTCAGGTCTGGATCCATTCTACTTTTTCAAAAAAAAAAAAAAAAAAATGTTTCACTTGGAAATATGTCACATTATGAAAGTCAATGCTGACTTTAAAAGTTGTCTTACATAGAGACAGGCCCTAGTATCGATCATTGTTAAGACAAATTTAAAGAAACTTTTATGGGAAACACATTTTCTGATGATTCTCTAGACATAGCCATGGCGGTTGGTTACCTGGTTATTAGCCGGCCGTTCCTGGACCTCACAAACCAACGGCATCTGAACAGCACAAACGCTGAGCGACTGGAAGTGAGTATGAATGAACACAGACAAAGAGACTGTTTAGTAAGACTGATATGTTTTATTTTATTTTTTATTTTTTATTTTTTTTTTTCAGAAATCAGTATCTGAAAATTCTTTGGTACCAGTTTAAATCACTTTTACTATACAGTGGCGATGTGCTTCTGTATGTAATTTCAGATAATATTTTGCTTGTAATTACTGACCTTTGATCTCTCCAGATTGAATTAAAATTGCTTTATTGGATCAATAAGGATTTCCTTAGATAAATGTTTGCACAGAAGATAGAAGTTCTTTTGTGTTTGTTTTACGCTGCAGGACTACTACCAGAGTGGGCGGATGTTAATAAGTTTGGCACAGGCCCTGGGAAGGATCGTCCTGGCGGGCAGAGAGATGACCAGACTGTCCGGGTGAGTGCTCTGCCTCCAGTACATTCATTCTTTGCTTGTTCCTCATGCCATCCATTATCTCTACACTAGGGGTTGAATGACTTCAAATTTCAGACTTAAGTCGAATCGACATTGACTAGTCACTGATGACGTCATTAATGAACCAGTAAGCCTGAATCCTGAGCAGAGACTCGAACGCGGGTCACCTTGTGCACAGCCATATGGCATGTGACAATGCTGCCCACAAGGCTATTGCTCCTACATAACAGCTTATTTTTATCAGTTCTTTTGTCTTTGGGTTGTTATATTTCTCACAGATTTCTGCTCATTCTAAATCAGATACAGATAAAGTAGCACAGTAAACATTACATTTATATGAATGCATTAGTGCGAGATTGATTGCGTGTGTGAATTATTTCTACCTGGCAGCGTCTTTCTAGTAATAGTGAAGCTGTGAGTTTTAGTTACTAAGAAATATGCTACAGCTTGTCTGTTTCTAAGCTATTTTCTTGATAAATCACAGAACAGTATTGACAATACATTTCTGTGCTACTGAATGTTTCTGTGTGCACGCGATCTGCACGTGACGTGCGAGCTATGCTGTATGTATGTGCGTGTTACAATGTAGCAGCGCTTTAGTTTAGAACGGCGATTTACTTACGTGTACAACAAGCTGTTTAAAACGTTCATTCACCCGATCAATACTGAGCATCCTGATGGTATAATTAAACATATCTCGTGGAGAGCTGTTGAAGTATGCCTTTATTTGTCATTAACTGTTGGATACGAGCATAAAACTTCAAAGATATCTTACCCTGTTGCACCCTCTATAGACCATAATCAGCGACTAGTCAAAGTCATGGCAGAGCATTGAAGTCGACTAGGCTGTGCAACCCTTACTCTCTCTACATTTGCCAGTGCTCGCCTGCTGTCTGTTTTTAATCTGCTTGAGTATCTGGAATCTGAATCCTTTTATTAGGTTCACTGCAAGAATCACAGAAATTCAGGATGTCCTTAAGGAGCTGAATTCAGGCAGATATGAACGGACCATGATAACGGAGCGAAGCAAAGGTCTGGACTATTGTGTGTTTTGTTTCTGTTTTGTTTTGTAAAAAGCATTTACGTGTACTTACAGTGTACTTACCTAAGAAAGTACTTGGTAATATAAGGTAACTACATGAGTTAAGGTTAGGTTTAGGGGTAGGTTCAGGGTTAGTACCTAGTTATTACCCAGTTATTGTAATTACTATAATAAATACATAGTATGTACATGGGGAACAGTTAAATAAAGTGTTGTTTTTTAACATTAATGTTTTTTTTTTATTTAATGTAATTGTTTTATATATATTTATTGTTCCTTTTTACAGATGCAGCAGTAGAGAAAATCCCTCTTATTCCCGGGAGAGGTGAAATCATAATCACAGACAACATTATCAAGTAAGTTAGGTACAAACTAAACAAACTTCAGTCTAGTCATCATAGTTAGCTACTTAGCATTTATTTGTTCATATAATCCTTGGTTCCAAAGGCCTGTTTGTTATTTTTCTAGTTTGTTAAATGTAGACGTCGTGTCTGACAAGCATATCATCAGTGGTTCAAGTTGAGCTGTATCCTTTCATCCACAGGTTTGAACACATACCTTTAGCGACGCCCAATGGAGACATTCTCATCCGTGACTTGTCTTTTGAGGTTAGTGCTCCATAAATAATGTTTCCTTAGTCTAAACTTGTTATTTAGATTGTAAAACAGGGTTTTGCGATCTGGTTTTGGTAATTTGCATCTTCCCTCCTTACATTAAGGTGTCATCTGGGACAAATGTGTTGGTCTGTGGTCCCAACGGCTGTGGGAAGAGTTCCCTCTTCAGGGTGCTGGGAGAGGTTAGAGCTGTTCTTCAGCAGAAATATGTGTCTTTAGAAACCTCAGTGTTTTTGTTGTTGTTGTTGTTCATATACATTGTCTTTCTTTGCATCCCCAGCTGTGGCCTTTGTGTGGAGGAAAGCTCACAAAACCAGAGAGAGGGAAGCTCTTCTATGTTCCTCAGGTGGGCCTTTTCACACTGAGGTCTTTTATGACAGCAGGTTAAAATGTGAAAATTTTCTCCTATATATTTTCCAGGTTTATTTGTTTGTATTTTTTTTCAGAGGCCATATATGACACTGGGTTCCCTTAGAGATCAGGTGATTTATCCTGACACACATGAAGACCAATTAAAGAAAGGAACATCTGATCGGGTGAGTTTTATAATCACATGGACGGCAAAATTAGATATTATGTAAAAAAGGGATAGTTCACCCAAAAAATTAAAATTCTCTCATCATTTACTCACCCTCACAAACCCATAAGACTTTTGTTCATCTTTAAAACACAAATAAAGATATTTCTATTGAAATCAAAGAGATTTCTGTCCCTCCACTCAATGTCCATTCCACCAAAACTTTGCTGCTTTAAAGGGTTCATAAAGAGAGTAAAAGAGTGTGTAGGCTTTTATTCACATATAAACTTTGATCAACAATACACAAACATAGAGAACGGAAGCTAAAATGTAGTTGCTTGACGTGCGAGAACCAATTAGGTTTGTTCTCACACGTCACGCAAGCACGTTTGAACTTCCGTTGACCATATTTGATGTGCTCTCTAGGTATGTGCATTGATCAGTTGTTTATATATTAAAGGATGAGTTCGCTTCAGAATAAAAATTTACTTATAATTTACTTGCCCCCATGTCATCCAAGATGTTTATGTCTTTCTTTCTTCAGTCGAAAAGAAATTAATGTTTTTAAGGAAAACATTGCAGGATTTTTTCTCCATATGGTGAACTTCAAATACTACCAACAGGTTGAAGGTCCAAATTGCAGTTTAAATGCAGCTTCAGAGGGCTCTTCACAATCCCAGATGAGGAATAAGGGTCTTATCTAGCGAAACAATGTCATTTTCTAAAAAAAAATTGTAATATACTTTTTAATCACAAATGCTCGTCTTGCACTAGCTCTGTTTTTGATCCGTTGAACCACTATTATTGGGTAAACTGTTCCTTTAAGTAATGCACTTGTATGGTAAACTATAGTGTTGCTATTATTATATATTGTTTAATTGTGGTCAGGTGTTGAAGGAATATCTGGACAATGTCCAGCTGGGACATATCCTGGACAGAGAGGGCAGCTGGGAGAGTGTGCAGGACTGGATGGATGTCCTCAGTGGCGGAGAGAAGCAGAGGATGGCTGTAAGCTCTGATCCTTGCGTTACCTATTTTTTAAAAGTCTGCATGAAATGAAAGTTGTGATAGCCTCTTCTTCCTTATTGTGATGTATATCCAAGTGAAGCTTTCTAAACAAGAAAAAAATGTAGAGCAGGACTTGATTTTGTCCATCAGGAAATGATTGGATGGCTGTGGTTTGCTATCGTTGTCATGTCATGTGAGTGACAGGTTGTCCCGCCCACACGGCACGCCATCAGAGAATAGATGATATCTTGCTGCAAGAGGGAGAGGAAGTTATTTTGATTAAAGATTATGAGGACATATGAATAAAAAATTTAACGAAAGAGCATTTATAATAAACAAGAATTGTCCATTTTAACATGAGACATTGCTCTCTTTAGGGTGAGACAGAGACAGATATTACTGTGGCCTGTATCAGAAAGCCCAAATTTGTAAGGAACCTCATGAGGAACTTAACTTTTTTTTTTTTTGCACAGATGGCTCGTCTGTTCTATCACAAACCACAGTTTGCTATTCTGGACGAGTGCACCAGTGCTGTAAGCGTTGATGTGGAGGACTTCATCTACAGCCACTGTCAAAAGGTAGTCTTCTTATTCACAATGAATGCAAAAATGTTTGGGGCAAATGCAGCATACAGCGAGAGAAGTTACATGCAGTGGGCCGACAAGTGGTCACCCCACCATGCTCATTTTCTGTGTCAGAAGTGAGGAAGTCAGTAATGTATTTGTTGCTCCTGTGGGAGCGGTTTGCTTCAGGAACATCTCTCTCCCTGAGCTCAGCTGGAATCATCTGTTTTCTCCTTTAGGTTGGCATCACACTGTTTACAGTCTCCCATAGGAAATCACTATGGAAGCACCATAAGGTACAATCTTATCTTTCATCATAAAGTTGGCAGAATTCATTAGAAAGCTTGAAGTAATGTGATGTGAAGTCTTAAAACTCATTGTTTTTCTATTCTACAGTATTACTTGCACATGGATGGAAGAGGAAACTACGAGTTTAAACCCATCACAAAGGAAACGGCTGAGTTTGGATCATAAAAATAACATTGGGCCTTATTAATGAGCAAATCCTTGCATAAATCATTCACAGTTATTCTCAATTAAATTATTGCATGTGAAAATTTCTGCAAGAATGGTTTTATGCAGAAATTTGCTCTGCTCGAATCATGAATGAGGCCTATTCGTACTAAATGTGGATCTTGAGCAATATCATTCTGGAATTCTAAACTCTTTATATTACAAGATGTTAAATATAACTGCTTTTCTTCATCTGAGGGAAAGGATTGTAACTCTGTGGATAAATATCTCTCAGGGAGAGGTTATTGCATTATCTCAAAAGATTTTTGTAAGGAATAAAACTGGGTTTGATATCCTTTTAAGAATCAAGCATTTGTAATATAAAAGTAGTGATTTTTGTTGTTGGTACTTGATTTATGTTAGAGTCACTGGGATATGTTATCACCGAGTTTTCCATAACATATTGTTGCATGCCACTGGTACAGTAATGAGTTCATAACACCTGGGAAACTGTATTATTTAAATGTAATGAGCTGGCTTTCTAAATTATTTTTTGAGAAATTAATTTTAAGAGATAATGAAGCCTAATATATGTTTGGATATTTATATATGTGCATATATAGTGCCTTATAGACATGTTTTACTGAATTACAAAACATACAAATAAATCTGATTATTTAAAAAGCAAAGAAACCTGAAATTAATTTTAATGCCGCATTGTTTGCCACAAGTTTTTGTTGTTGTTTTTAGTTTTGACATTCACATATCCACAATTGTTTGCATTTCAGTTTATTTCTTGTTTCAAGTCAAAGTCTTCAGTAGAAAAAGACAAGACTTGCATCCTTACTGTAGCTGACCACAAGGGTGAGCTACTGAGACGAGAATGCAAAACTATTGTTAAGCTTCTCCAGTGAGTGTGTTCCTTTTAATTGCCAAAGTGTTGCAAATTTGTACAAGCTTTTCTTGTCATTAGGGATTTTTGTTTAAAAAAACCAAACTTTTAATTCCTTAATTGTGTTGCGCAATCTGAACAATTTTTAGTTAAAGGGGATTTTTGTTTAATAAAAATCGCTGCCTCGAAAGGGCACATTCTTCACCATTCTTCCTCATTTTTGAGTGTGCAACTCCTTTTACATAATTCATTACACATCATAAGTCAATGATGGCACTAAACCCTGGAGCTGTTTTGCTACCTCCCAAGAAATAAAAAAATAAATAAAAAAAAAACTTATGACAAGTATAATTTATTTGAAGTTCCAAGTAGTATCATTTACATTTAAAAAAAAATAGTTTATGCTCATTAAATACTTTCAATCTAGATATAAAACTCTATATACACACAGCAGCTAATACAATGCATTTCTAAAGAAAATAATAAATATGGCTTTTAATAAACAAATTCACTGTTCTATTTATCCATAAAAAAAAATAAAAGCAAAGGTCTGATATGTATAACATATCGTGCAGTGTTAGTGTTTCATAGAAACCAGTCCAGTGCTTCACCGCAGGTATGCTACGCGCACACCGGTCCCTCTCAGCGCAAAAACGGTTACAGTCCAGCTGTGCGTCCCGTTCTCCACTCGATCAGCAGAAATTTTGATTCTTCTATGTCAGAGTCTAGACTTTGGTTTCCTCGGCTATTGTTTTTTGTCTTGGTGCTCGTTTACAGCACACCACAATTAGAACGATTACAGCAATTACAAAAGCCAGTATAATAAGCGCTGCTCCTCCAATCACAGTCAGTCCATACTCTACGGAAAAGAAAAGAGGTATTTATTCATCGTATTATTACAACAGAATCAATCATTTGTTTTAATGAATTATAGTGCGATTTCAAAACAGAATTTGATAAAGTAGCATAGGAAAGAGCATTGCACATGCATCATATAGAATGTAATAGAAAAGGATCTGACACTGAATTTAAGTTACTGCACAGTTGTTACTCAAATCCAGCTCATTTAATGGTTCTGGTCAATGATAAATAAGTGTCCACGTAATAGAAAAAACCCTTTTAAAAATGTATTTTTAAAAATATGCCAAGTTTATAGAAATCAACTATTCTAGTATTCTTTGTATTCGGAAATGAAACATACCGTTTAACAAAACTTTAAATTTAATGACTTTAAAAAATGTTTTTTAAAAACAACAGATCGATAGATAGTGATATATTTTGAGTTTGAAAACTCCAGGTGCCGAAACAGAGGTTCCCACACAACTTCTCAATTGAGCGCAGCTGTCATTGCCTGGTCAGTTTCTAAATAACGTCAGAGTGTGTCATCCTCCCTCCTCTACTCGGTTAGCTAACCCTGATCTGGCCTCTTCATGCTTAACAACCTTGCTGTTTTCCATAACACTGGAATTCAAGACAAATAAACCTTTGAGCAAAACTTGAATCATTTAGAATACTTGGATACTCCTTTGTCGCCTTCCTCTGTCTCTCAAATGAATGCAACATCCCCGAAAATGGCAAAAAGGCAAAACTGTGAAATATTTTTAAAACTTACCCTCAAACAGAGTCTTGTGCTCCTGTGACGAGCACTTGGGGAGGGTCCACTCTCCGAACCTCTTGTCTCCTTTACGGGAAGGGATATAGGCAGCCACGCTGAAGCAGTAACTCTGATCCTCATCTAGCCCACTGATCTCTGTTCTGCTCTCATCCGCAATGTGAGTTTTCTGTAAACAAACAAAGCAACGTGAGAATTGCAAAGTCAGAGGGTATTTAAAGAAGAAACGCACAGCATGTAATCTCTAATAGTATCTTTGGCTGGTAAACGTGCCGACACTCACTTTTCCGTGCTTCCAGCCTTGTTGTACACAATCTTGTACTTGAGATTTTTTTTAAAGATGTCTCGGATGTTCAGATATCTGCCATCTTTGTGAAGAGCTGTGATGGGGTCCTGTATGTCCAGCACAGTCTTTTTGTCCTTACTCTTCGTCAGCGTGAACTCAGGTCTTCCAATTAAAGCTACAGGAACAGATCAAAATTATTAGAAACACTGCTTTAAAATCAATATTTGTTGAATTTTGATGAATGAAGTAATATTTTTGAACTCTAGTACATTCTAGTATGCGCATTGAGAATGCACGGTTGGAGACTCACTGTCGTTATAAGGGCAGAATCGCTTTGATCTGGTGAATGGAGGCTCCACATCGTCAGAAGTCATCCCGTGTAGGGACTCTGAGAGCACTTCGGCAGTATAAACCCCCTTTATGTCCAATTCATTGGTCAGGTCGCACTCGGTCTCAGTGCTTCTGATGCAGTGAGGGTTTCTCTGTTTGTCCCTACCAGCTCTGCAGAGAAAAACATGTTGGTTAGATTACATGTGTATAGGGGTTTCAATCATGTGTATACATTTATATTATTTTGAGTTGAATTATGATGACAAAATAATGTTATGAACAATACAGACAAAGGCCAAAGCAAAGTCATGCTGTTTAAATAAGATATTTGTGTACTTGCCTTGAGAATTCAACTGTATATGTGTAACTGACAGGTTTAGGTCCCCATGATAGGATTGTTTTGAAATTGTATGATGACCACGACACATTTGTTGCTTTGGTAAGCTCGCCCACTTGCACTGATGCTAAATGAGACAGACGACATTAGTCAGAACAATAAGGTATAAAACACATCATGTAGCTTTCTCTGGTTTCATTACAACCCAACCTTGAGAGATACAACAAGATTAACAAGACTATACTGTACAGTGCCATGCTGTACTGTACATTACTATACTACATACTGACATACTATAAGTAAACAGGTTAACAGGTTAATAAACATCCCTAAAACACAGATTTCTTACCTGGGGATCCGTTTACGAGAGTAAGCCAGGCAAGAAAAAATGCCGAAAATATTACAAACTTGCTTTCCATCGTTTGTGATAGCAAAAAGTCCAATTTAAGCGTAAAATATTTAATCCAACTTATCCCTCTGAGGAGTGTTTGTTAATCAAATCTTCCACAAGTGGCCCGTTTTTATAGTGTGTGCGAATTCTGGCGCCTACAGCCACAGAGGAGACTCGTCATGAGTCACGAATTGCGTTCCGCCCCTTTCTTAACTTTGGGGTTTTGTCACTGGTTGGGCATCCATCGTAATGCGCACCTTATAGCCATATATGGTTATCCGGGTACCGGTTTCATGCAGATAATCCAAAATCCAAGCACGTATACTTCAGAACTTCTGGCAAACGCTAGTCGTCTGCTTGTGGTTTTTGCTATCTCATTAGGTTATTTAGTCAGTTACACTGTTTTTCTTTTACACTGTGCTGTGCAGGTGAATTAAGATTAGATACTTAATTCAAAAGTTGTGTTTAACTATCAGTCACTCATAGTTGCAATGTATTTTCAGTTTAATATAAAAGCTAGCCTACTTTACGTGTAAATGAATGAATACATGTGATTTTAAATAGAGTGATCTGACGCTGTAAAGTGAAATACATTTTATAGTATCTGCACTATATGTATTTAAAGTATAATTTTTTCCTCATTCCATAAGCAGGTCTTCTCAAAAAAGCTTTTCTTTCAGTCAGATGTTCCACTCGTGTGTGCCATCTTGTGGGGAAGATTCACCGTTAAGTAACTGTGGCAAAGAACATCATACCAACTGAGGAAGATTTGTAACCACAGTTCTGGTATTGGCTTGTTCATGTGACTGTCTGACTTAAGTTCATCATGTGTGAACAAATTCACCACTTTGGAAAATTCCAGGCTATATCTGTAAGAAAAAAACTGAGGCACACCTTCTAGCAAACCCCAATAAAGATTTAATTTCATGTCAAGTCACTTTTATTTATCTAGCGCTTTATACAATACAGATTGTTTCACAGCATCTTTACAGTGATAACAGGAAAATGATTTAATGATCCAAACATAGTTCATTTCGGCTGTGTCGTTCAGCTGAAGTCAGTTCATTGCGGATTCAGTTCTGTTGTAAACCAGTAAATCTGTTTATGCCAGTAAAATAAAAATAATGATGTGCACAGATAAATCATTTATAATAAACACTACAATATTCCATAAAATAAAATAAAAAACAATTGTCAATTCTGATTTCATAGTGACTTTAAGCTCTGATTATTAGGAGGCTGCAAAGATAAACTCACTGCTAATATGTTCTAAATGATGGAAGAACTCAGGATTGGATTAATAAAATTTGTTTATATTGAAAGGTTAAGTCCAGTGACCTGAATTCAAGTGTTTTGAGTAATATGTGCATTTGCAATGTCACTTGTTTATTTAAGGGGTAAACATCTGAAATACTTCAAACTGTTTGAGTAATATTGGAATTTGCATCTTGTGACTGTTTAATTAAAATTCCAGTCATTCCTGCAACGTGACTTGTAGCATGAGATTGAGGCAACTACTGTAGTTGACAGGCATTGGTCAGACAGTCTAGAAGCTCATAGTGTAATGGACAAACGTTTATTAAATGATGCCTTAACTTGAGATTATTGTAAATCAGATTTGGGGCTGAACATGGCAAACAGCACATCGGTGGGCGTTATATTTGTGGTGAACTGGAAAGTTATGAAATGTAACAACAGACAGACTGCCCTTACAAAAGATTGCTGCAGTTTTTACATATAGAAAACTGCAGTTTTTTGGACACGAAAAAACTCCGATATTGCAGTATAGCTGCAATACAACTGCTGTTGCTGTTGAACTTGAATGTACTGCAGTTGTATACTTCATTATACTGCAAATCTATGGTTGTGCTTAATTATACTGCAGTTATACTACTTTGTACTGCAGTTTTACTGCAGTTGTACTTCAATATACTGCAGTTCTTTTTTGTAAGGGTGAAGTTAACAAGTTGCAAGTTGACATCAAG
Source organism: Hypophthalmichthys nobilis (assembly GCA_037950665.1). Lineage (NCBI taxonomy): Eukaryota > Metazoa > Chordata > Actinopteri > Cypriniformes > Xenocyprididae > Hypophthalmichthys > Hypophthalmichthys nobilis. The sequence goes on from CM075488.1 coordinate 22,325,174, forward strand.
TTTAACAAGCTTTCAGTTTCATAACTGTAAATTTCTCACAGCAGTGACTCTGCTAGAAAATATCTCGTCACATGAGATCAATGATTCTGTGTTTTTCCTCAGTTTCCTCAGGTCTTGCATCAAGAAATAAAGGTCTTTTCTGGTAAACCAGAAGTGGTTGGTATTGCAAAGGATCTTATATTTATACTTAAAGGTTATTTTTATATGTAATTTTCTTGAATCTAAACTTTTCCAGAACATGATCATTGTTAATAAGAAGTAAAGCGTGACTCTGAGGTGGTCGTTGTTTGATAACCTTGCTCATGTGAGTACTAAGAAATCATTTTATTCTAGATTGTTATATTCTCTGTTTTCAATGGAATAGATCATAGGAACAATGTTGCCAGAATGAAGCAACTATGGCAGTTGTCTGTAACACTGTTTGCATAATGGAAATAGTTCCTTTTAATAGGGTGCTTTGGAACTTGTTTGATACCACATTAAGAAGAAGGAACTGAAGACAATAATTCTGAAACAGCAGCAAAACCAAAGAAAATATTAGGAAATTCAACTGTGATGACAGAGGTTGAAATGAATGAAATAGTGAATCATTGCTTCTGACTGGTTGAATGGGTGACACTACATCTAACAATGAACATTCTAGTACCACACATTCTAACCAAATATATGTATCATAAAATAAATAATAATTTGGGCAGAATTACATATAATATTAAACTGATATAAATTCCACACCCATAAATACACAGTGTGATTTTTAGTTTCTCTGCTGTAGAAAGTAGAAACCTTTAGTTTCTCTGTTTCAAAGTAGAAACTATGAAAGAATGTTTGCAAAAAAGTAATGTAATTCCCTAATGATTGTATTAGATTCTTTGTTTTTACAGCTGCTGCTAATAGCAGACTTATTTTGGACTATCTCTAAGCAATGTTTATGTCTGAAATCTTTGTTCTTGTGAGAGACTTCAGCAGTCTATTTTTCATGTCCTTATAATCCTCATAATTACTTTAAATGCTTATAATATTTCATACTAATTTGGATAATTTTTTATGACCATTTGATGAGTTGAATGGTTTGAATCTATTTTTTGAATAACAGAATAAGATTTTACTTAAATACAGTGTTTAAGTGTTTATTCTCTTCAGGTTGAGTACAATAAACAAGACTTCTTCCAAATCTGTATTTGAAAATTCATTCAAATAATTTTTTCCATTTAAGTGTGGCAGACGTGTGGCGTACAATTTCCATGACTTTACCGTTCTGAAAGTCTGGTCTCAATTATTTGGAAGGAGTAAGAATACCAGCCTTCATGGTCTGTCTGACTTCCATTTTTGGTCATTTGACTTAAGAGTTCCATTGATATGGAACTCTTAAGTGTGTGACGTGCTTCTGTACAACAGTGTTGCTTTCAGTTTGAAACAATATCAGCATATCTACAGTAAGATGTGTTTTCACCATACCACACTATTTAGATCCAACAGATTTTTACTGAAGTAAGGGCTTGAGCCACATCTACAGGCTGTTTTTAACTTTGCTAGACCACAACCTCCCATAACACCTATATTAATATACATGTAGATAATAAAAAAGCATTGTGCATTGTGATTGGCATTTACAGACATTCTAAACTCTACTGGAGTTAGACAACACGTGTCAGGACCCACTCTTTGTCGTAATCATACTTTAGATCTAATATTGTCTCATGGAATCGATGTTGATGGAGTTGAAATTCTGCATCATTATCTAATCTCGTGTATACTCCATTTAGCTAAGGCTGCAAAACCAAATCCCTGTTAGAAATATGGTAGATCTATCACTTCCTACCACTAAAGATTGCTTTATAAATAACCTTCCTGATCAGTTTCTACTCCTTAGGATACCAGATAGTTTAGAAGAACTCAATGTTGCAACAGAAACTATTGGCTCTCTCTTTTCCAGCACTTTAGACACGGTTGCTCCTTTGCACTTAAAGAAGATTAAGGAAAATAGTCAAACGCCGTGGTATAATGAGCACACTCCAGCCCTTAAGAGAGCATCCCAAAACATGGAGCACAGTTAGAAGAAAACAAAACTAGAGGTATTTCGCATTTTGTGAAAGGAAAGTGTTATTGCATACAGAAAGGCCTCAAAAACTGCTTGATCTGCTTACTTTTTGACTGTCATAGAAGAGAACAAACACAAACCTGGGTATTTATATGATACATTGGCTAAATTAAAGAGAAATAAAGCTTCACTTTCAGATGTTTCCAAACAGCACACCAGTAATGACTTTTTGAATTTCTTTACTTGCAAGATTGTTATTATTAGAGAGAAAATTATAACCAACCGTCTACTACAGTAGACAACATGCTATAGAACCCCTGAGGAACAATTTTATTCATTCTTTGCTATATGAGAGGAAGAATTGTCTAAATTTGTTAAATCATCAAAATCAACAACTTGAATGTTAGACCCTATACCAACTAAGCTACTGAAAGATATGCACCCAGAAGTCATAGATCCTTTTCTTAATATTATCAATTCATCATTGTCATTAGAATACGTACCAAAAACATTTTAGCTGACTGTTATTAAACCTCTTATTTAAAAAATGCATCTTGACCCTAGAGAATTAGTTCAGTAAATGAAGAGGTATCAGATTGATCACAAATTCAGCATGGAGTACCTCAAGGCTCAGTACTAGGACCGTTGCTTTTCACCCTGCACATGCTACCCTTGGGAGATATCATTAGGAAGCATGCCGTTAGTTTTCACTGTTACGCTGACGATACTCAGCTCTATATTTCTTTGAGCTATGACGAATCATACCAATAACAAAATTAAAGGAATGCATAGTTGATATAAAAAAATGGGATGACTAGTAATATCCTACTACTTAATTCTGAAAAAACAAACAGAGATTTTAATTATTGGATCAAACACTTTCACACATAATAACTAGAATACTGTCTAACATTTGATGGCTGCTCTGTCGAGTCTTCGTCGTCAGTTAGGAACCTGGGTGTGCTCTTTGATTCCAATCTTTCATTTAAAAAGCCACATTTCTAGCATCTGTAAAACTTCATTTTTTCCATCTTAAATACGTCATATGCTCTCAATGAATGCAGAAAAGTTCATGACCTCAAGGCTACATTATTGTAATGCTCTACTTGGTGGTTGCCTTGCACGCTTAATAAACAAACTTCAGCTGATCCAAAATGCAGCAGCGAGAGTTTTTACTAGAACCATATTAGCCCGTTTCTCTCGATACTGCATTGGCTCCCTATTAAACATCACATACATTTTAATATATTGCTAATTGCTTACAAAGCACTAAATGATTTAGCACTTCAGTACTTGAGTGAGCTCTTAACGCATTATAGTCCTTCACATCTATTGCGATCTCAAAATTCTGGCCAGTTGATTATACCCAGAATATCAAAATCAACTGCAGGCAGTAGATCCTTTTTCCTAATTAGCACCCAAACTCTGGAACAGTCTTCCTAGCCTTGTTAGGGAAGCAGACACACTTTGTCAGTTAAAATCTAGACTAAAAACACATCTCTTTAACCTGGCATACGCACAACACATTATCAATTTCTATTATTCAAATCAGTTAAATGATTGTTAGGCTGCATAAATTAGGTCAACCAGAACCACGGACACTTCCTATAACACCCGATGTACTTGTTACATCATAAGAAGAATGGCATCTATACTAATATTAGTCTGTCTGTCTCATCCGTATCCCAAGGTTACCGCAGTCAGCCAGATCCGGTCTATATCCAGATCAGATGGTGAACCTGCACCTAGACACGACCACAACACAGCCCTGAATGTCAGCAGAGACCATGTCAACTAGACAATCTCCTGTGAAGACCTTGTCGACATGACAGCTATCAGCACAGATCCTCAGCAAAGACCACAAGAACAAAACAGGTCCTCCGCACAGACCCTATGGATAGCTTTGGCTCCATACTAGTGTGATGAATCTGATCTTCAAGCAAGAAACTGGATAAATATTTGAATGCTACCAATCCCGATCTGAATTCTGATTATGATGCAGCCTAAATCATAATCACACCATGTGCAATCGTTGGCCAGAGGAGAACTGGCCCCCCGACTGTGCCTGGTTTCTCCCAAGGTTGTTTTTCTCTATTCCGTCACCTGATGGAGTTTGGGTTCCTTGCCACTGTTGCCTCTGGTTTTCTTAAATAGCTTGTTTAAATAGTATCACCTTGGCTGAGGTTCTAAGCGAGCTGTACCGATACCAAAATGTGACATGTAAACACTGCAGATCACTGATTGGTCAGAGAGAATCATCACCATCAGCGTCATTGGCAGTGGAGGCGGCGCAACTATAATGATCAGTCTGTTATCCCATTTACTTTGAAGCAGTATTAACTGCAGTAGAAAAGCAAACCGCGCCAAAGCGAACCGAGCTGTGCAGTGCCGAACCGAGTCGTACCACGCAGTGGAAAAGCGCCATTAGTCATTGATCTGACTGTACTGATGCTGTTTTCTGCAGAATTGCTTTATAGATGAAATAAACTAATTTAATAATGAATGATCTTTACAGTGGAACTGAATCAGCACTGAACTGACTTCAGCTGAACAACAGCTGAAAATGCATCATTTTCCTGTTTTCACTGTAAAGCTGATTTGAAACAATCTGTATTGTATAAAGAGCTAAATAAATAAAAGTAACTTGACACTAGCAACTACCCAGAACACCCTAGCAATGCCCTACAAAACATTCGGTACTCCCTAGCAATTGCATAGCAGCACAGTGAAAAGTTTTCGAGACATCTTCCATTTTTGTCAATGGAAAAATATAGTTCAAAAATATAGTTTCTTTTTACTGTTAAAACAGATTAGAGGAGAACCACCTCTCAAAAGGCCAATGTTACGCCCTGGCCATAGTTTACTCGAAGCCATGTGACTGTAAGACTTGATTTTCCTGCTAAGACAAAAACTGAGATCAAGATTCAAGATTTGGAAATTTGTCTTGGACAAAGGGCTGCCACATAGAACATACAATTGTAGTACAAACAGAAACACAATACAGACACTACTACTCAATTCACACTGACTTACATCCTGAATTTAGAAGATTCACTGATAAAGGAATGAAAGAATTCTTGTACCTATTCAGGTACATCACTCATCTGGAGAGAAGATCTCAAAGAAATAGCATAGGACAACGCCTTGCCCTCACACATCTACAGTATGCAGCGATACCGGGACCGCAGTGAACGAATAATTGAAGATATAAGGTAATCAGAATAATCAAAAATCTAAATGAATGCATAACCAATGATTAATTTCTAATTGGAAACCCCATCTAAGAGTAATTATCATTTGAAATTGGAGTCAGATTAAACGAGCAGCTAAAGTAAAATTGAAACTAAATTCTAGAAATTAAGCGAACCTCACAAGGGCGCTGAAAAGGCATAGGCCTACGTATTAAACCATTAATCCCGTTTTTTGGGCCGATGGAGGGTTTCCTACATGACAAAACCTAAGCCTTTTGAGGGAAAAATATTGTGCTGTGATGAGATTAAAGGTGAAGCCTTTGGCACGACAGCAAAAATGCTCAAACTCAGGTTTAACAAATAAGTCTTTCATTGTGCAGAAAGAGAATGTTCTTGAATAAAAATATAAAAAATAATAAAACATTTTAGTGTGTTAGAATTTGGAGTTTTACCAGCAACTGAATGTGAAAAATGCATGTGGTTGAGTTCATTCTGAGGGCACTACATATTTCAGAAAATTGTTAATGTACTTTCTACTTTTCATCTGTGTTTAATTTGCATATCAGAATTAGTAATAAAGAGTACAATAACTCAGAAAGAGCACAAAGGTCAATACAATAACACCCAGGTCAATATTTAGGGTGTTTGCAAAACTCAGAAGGTAGCCGTATATACACTCAAAAAAATGATTTTTGATGCTGTTCACTTTATTTAAACAACTTATTTTGATTCAACACAATTGTATTAGGTTTCTGGTTCAAATGTAATTGCTTCATGTTAAATTGACTTGAAACGATTACTTTTTCACTTAACTTGATATTTTCATATTAAAATAACATGTTTCAAACAAGTAAACTCAACCAGGACTCAATCAAACAGGACTTTCACTACCCGTCATGCTTTGCAAAGGGGGTGATCTGGGAGAGTAAATGTTGAAATAAAGTGTTATTTTAAGCAGTTTTTAGCAACATGAGAAAATGGAGAGACTTTTTAATGTTTACTGTTCTATTATGTTGGTATTTAAAAGTTTCTGTTATGTTAATGGTTTTGGGGTTACCATTGTGGTGAAGTGTAGAGCATGTGCTTGGGTTGAGGACCTGCTAACAAAAATTAAAGTTGTTTTAATAATAAAAACAGCTATTTTGGGCATGCCATAGATGGAATAAAACCATCTTCTGGCTAACACCTAACAATAAGAGTCTTTACAGAGTAAAGATTTTGTAAAAGTTGTGAAAATGGTTCTTGAATGCATCTACTATATGAACTAATCAATTGAACTGGATTTTTAGGATAACTAAATGTAAAGGTTTTGGACAAAATTAAGAAAGTTAACCTGATTCAACTAAATGGCATTGAGTTAACCTTATGTAATAAATTTAAGTTAACTGAAATAAATAATGTTAATTAAATGCAACATAACAAAGTTACGTGGAACCTGTTGACATAAAAAAATTAAGTAAATCCAACGTATCATTTTTTTGAGTGTAGGAAGGCTTATTCTTGAGGAAATAATGTGTCAAAACCGCATGGTCTTTGTCATTTGAAGAGTCATCATCACCATTCATTTTCTTGAATGAGTCTCTTGACTAATAACTTACTTGGTAACTTGTCACAATCAGAGAAGTCTACATGTCTTCAGAATGTATCTAATAATGTCTGTGGTGATGAAAGTCAAATGAAGGCCTGAATAAATGCTATATTTAGAAAGCTGTAAGTTCCTCAACAATCCACTACTTGTCCTTCCGCTGTGTCCTTTTGCTGACTGCCTCAGGAGGTTGAGCCACAGAGTCCACTCCTAAAATGACTAAAAAATAAGCTCGATTAGCTCAGTTTCTATTGTGTCATTTCATGCTGTGAGTTTGTCTCAAGGTCACTTGTATGCAGCTCACATTCTCAGACACCCCCTGACACTCCCCCTCCCAATCCCACCCCAGGAGACAGGCCTGCTATAAACACCCCTCTATGCAAAGGAATTTAACTGTGGAGGGAGGAAATTACTACACCCCCAGCTCCAGAAATCACACATGTCTCCCAGACTCCAACAAGTCTGCCTCTTATCCAATATAAACACCACTCACACAAGTATGATCTGATCAGGCTAAAGGATCTCCATCCCTGGTTCAGACCATTGTTACAGGTTGAGTAGTCATCGTAGTGATCAGGTCTCCATTTCAGATAACAGGAAACATGGTACACGTGCCCAGAGCATTAGTTCAAATTCAGAGACGCTGAGCGGTTGCCTGTCCCCTTCTGGCTCCAGGATATTACTGATTATTCCTGTCAACAGTGTCTGTTCTCCATAGTGTTCTCTTTCCTCTGGATAGGGATACAGCCAGCTGGTGACTTTCTCTTTACATCATTTAGCTGGGTTTTAAGTCTTTACCAGGGATTTTGTGACATTCAAAATTGAATTGAGAATTCCAAATCAGTTCTTGAATTTGAATTGAATTTAGCAAATGGATGGATGGATAGATAGATAGATGGATAGATATATACTATTATGGTATACATAATAGTTTATATCCACATCCTCCCCTTATAATGATACTTTCAGTAATTCACTTTTGTTGAATAAAGAAAACACAGAATGAACTTTCTGGTAAAACTCTCTGCCAAGGGGCACTAAGGAGTCTTAATCAATCCTTGCTGCAAATAAAGAGTTTTTTATTTTTTTATTTTTTATCATTCTCTACAAATATTTACTGGCATTATCAAGAATCACTCAGCTCCACACCCTTCATGATTACCAATCTCAAATTTCTAGCAGATTTTGTTCACCCAAGTAATGTGTGGTTCCAGTAAGCTTCCAACAAACTGGAAATGAAAATGACAACACAATGATTTGTGTTCAAAACATACAACTTTTGTATTTAACATACAACTTTTTGAAACGGGCCTGTAGGACTATTTGTCCTGGCTAGATTGCTAAAAACAAATATACAGAATATAGACATCTAAGAAAGTCCCTTTCTGAGTTTCCCATGCTCTCAAGTGCATCGATCACACCCCTGCAGACCGGGACTCATTCCCATTTTACTAACGCTATGATCCATTCACTCGAGGGACTGTTCTTTTAATAGGAAAGGAACATGCAGAACTTGCAAGGGCAGAAAAACTTTGCCTTTTCACTTTATTTTTCTGTATCATAACTGAACCTGCCAATATTCTTAGTACGGTTATGCAACAGCTTTTATGAGTTGGGAGTCGTGATGAACACTGTCCAGTACAATCTCCACATTCCTCAGCATTCCTGCTGACTGTGGAACTCTGGTCTCCATCATCATCAACATTCAGATGAACCACTGTGCTGAAATAAAAAAAACACTCATTGATTAACAATGCACATTGTTACCGTAAAGATTATGTCATGCGGTTTGCATTTAGTAATGCATGTGTATGAGTCTTATCACTTGACTTATCACAGTCACTTCCCTAGTTGTGACTTTCACACGTCACCCAGACTGTGGTTAGCATAGCCCTGATTAACAAAGCTAAAGTTAAAAATGCTGGTGCGTAAGTACAATGTACCACTTCTTCTTTCCTTTAAATTGGTAAAACATAATTTTAGATTAAAGGGTTAGTTGACCCAAAAATTAAATTTCTGTCATTAATAAGACTTCTTCATCTTCAGAACACAAATTAAGATATTTTGATGAAATCCGAGAGGGTTTTTTATACTTCATTGAAAACAACGAAATTACCACATTCAAGGTCCAGAAAAGTAGCAAAGACATTGTTAAAATAGTCAACATGACTACAGTGGTTCAACCTTAATATTATGAAGCGAAGAGAATACTTTTTGTGGACAAAAACAAAACAAAAATAATTTTATTTTATTCAACAAATTCGTTTCACCCTTGTCATTCTGCTATGCTATTTAAGTTGCAGAGCTTCCATGTTTACGTCAGAACGCCGGCTCATTATTGGCCGATACTTTGTTGATTTGTTGAATAAAGTTGTTATTTTTGTTTTGTTTTTACGCACAAAAAGTATTCTCGTCGCTTCATAATATTAAGGTTTGAACCACTGTAGTCACGTTGACTATTTTAACAATGTTTTTACTACTTTTCTGGACATTGAAAGTTGTAGTTTCGTTGCTTTCAATGGAGGATAAAAAAACTTCTTGGATTTCATCAAAATATCTTAATTTGTGTTCCAAAAATGAATGAAGGTCTTACGGGTGTGGAACGACATGAGGGTGAGTAATTAATGACAGAAATGTCATTTTTGGGTGAACTATCCCTTTAAGATAAGACAAATATGATGTAATGTATTATGATGGGTTTCAAATGAACAATTCAAATGATAAAGCATGCTTCCATAGAAATACAAATGGAAACTTTTATTCTGTGGAAAAAAAAAAAAAAAAAAAAAACTTTATTAGACATTTATAGCAAAACTTCTAGCTGCTTATATGCAATGAAAGTAGATGGTGACCAGCCAAGCTCCAAAAAAGTTAAAATATCGGCATATAAGTATCATAAAAGCAGTGCATATACAACTTTTCTGAAGTCAGAGTGTGAGGATTTTGTGTGAGGAACTGATAAATTAAAAATAAATAAATAAAAATCTGAAAATCTTGCTTTACAGACGTTGTCTCCATTCACTTTCACTGAATGGAAAAAGCCGCTTTGACATTCTGCTATAATAACTCACTTGTTTTGGATGAGATTAAAAGTTTGCAATATAACTTTCAAAGTTTGTATAGTCATCTTCTGAACTTGAACCAGATTTACAAAAGATTTCATTCAAAGCAAGCTATGACTAAACACATGATCCACATGCTGTGGTTCACTATGCACTCACTAACAGAGCTGGTATTGTGCAGAGCTGATGTGTTTGCTGTGTTTTCTCATTCTGAAGTGATGAAATCCCATTTTGGCTGAAATGTTCATGACTGATTAATCTCAGTTATCAGCAGTTTTTTGTTGGTTTTACTGATAAGTTTAATGTTATTAGTGGCTTCTACTCTTCCTGACCAACTGGAACCAAACCATCCTGTGAGCAAAACACGGTTCTCTTTCTGTGTTACGCTTAATTCTTTCATAGACCCTCTTTTACATTGCTATGTGAGTGCCACCTTCTGGTTGTTATGTACATGCTCATGTTCCAGATGCCATGTATATTACTAACTGATAATGCAAAGGTTGTTTTAATATTTGGTATGTTGTTAAACAGAGACGATGATGATGATCACAACACTTAGATGGATAATTTTGGAATATTAACGCTTAAATCAAAGTGTTTGCTCTCAAGTGCAGAGCTCTGAGGATTTACCTGTAGTGAGTTTCAGGACACTCAAGAGGGTGTATTTCTGCGACTAGTCAGCAGGTGTCTGCAGATATCACACAATTAAAGCAAATAAATAAAAGAGATTTTAGCATCTACATAATCCTAAATTACTCAAAGCAAAGAATTTAAATGCACATAAAAAAAAAATCCTGCTAAAATCGAGTTCTGTCTGAATTATAAACAGCATCTAAAAGTGCACATTAAAAATATTTTACACAAATACATTAATAATACTTTTGAAAAACACACCCACACAAGATGAAGGCTTTAATTTTACTTTATTTTAATCTGGTGGCTGATGTACTGAGATCACATGACCAGTCAAATACACTTTATCCTTAATAACGAGGCATTGTAAATTGACCAAATAGCCTATCAAGTAAAATTCTGACACAATTTGAAGTAGCAGAAACACGTTTTTAAAACAAATAATATTTATCTATTTCTACTTGTCCCCTTGCTTAAATTAAATCGATTTGTGAAAGAAATTCTTATACATCAAGCTTTAGTTACATTACAATCATAAACCATTTGTAGGCAGTATTGGGAGTATCTGAGTATCTATTTGGACAGAACTCTGCAGTTCAGGATGAGTCATCAGTATTTTTGGTTTGTTTCTCCAGAGAGAAAGACTTTAAATTTTAAAGGCAAAACTGTTTCTGGTCAACATAGAAGTATGCTATAACATATACAGTATGGGTCAAAAGTTTCGAGTAAGTTTTTTTCTTTTATTCTGCAAAGATGCATTAAATGGATCAAAAGTGACAGTAAAGACATTTATAATGTTACAAAAGATTTCTATTTTAAAAAGCTGTATTTTTAACTTTTTATTCATCAAAGAATCCTGAAAAAAATGTATCAGAATTTCCACAGAAATATTAAGCAGCACAAATGTTTTCAAAAGAATAAATTACATTTTAAAATATATTTAGATATACTAAATTATATTAAATTGTAATAATATTTCACAATATTACAGTTTTTAGTTGTTTTTTAATCAAATAAATGCAGCTTTGATGAGCATAAGAGACTTCTTCAAATAAAAATATTTTAAAAATCCTAACAACCCCAAATGGTTTGAATGGTAGTATAATGTACATTGACTAAAACTCATTGACTCGCACTCACAAAAAAATTCTTGAGGTCTGTATTTTTTTTTATTTATATTAAATACTTTACAATTGTGACAACTATGAGCAAGCCATTTGTTGGTGGATTTCCACAAAAAGTATAAAGCAACACTTTCAAAACATCACTTGTTTATTTGAGCATTTTGCCCAGTCCTCAACCAATGGTGTTGGGTAGGGGTGGAGCTATCTTATTGTCTTACCATTGGAGGATAAGGGCAGTGTTTAGGAAACCTGTTTAAAAACAACCATTTATGCTCTTCCATTTATTGACACTAGTATCACAGAGACTCTAATCTAATTTAAAAAAAAAAAACCCCGACCACACAGAGATAAGGATAAGGGTAAAAGACAAGGACAAGCTCTTGGCATCAAATCCAATGTACTATTCCCACAGCTAACATCTGACCGGAAGAGCCAAAGGTCATAAAATGAAATATTAGTTTTAAGCAAACATATTTTAAAGAAACAGTGCAAGCTGTCCTGCACTTACAGAAATCCATGATTCAGAAACTGAAACCTTCAACTTTTAGTCATTTCTGTCTAAAGTATAAACTAACACAATGAGCAGAGAGGGGACACAGAGAAAGAGGAGTGACAAACATTTTCCAGCCTCGCACCCTCAGCAGCTGCGGTGTCCAGCTGAACGCTGAGAGGAACTCTCTTTGAGCCATGAGTGGAAAGTATTCATCAAAAAAACCTCATTTACGTGTAGCCATGCCTACTGTGATGTAAAGTATTCACATACTGTGCGTAAAGCCTGAATGAGAAAACTCCTCAAAAGGGCTGGAGATTACAGAACGGTTGGCAAATGTACAGTCTAGCTTTTGTAACCGAAGAGGAACAGCTCATGCCACAGGCATTAAAATATTTCAAGTTTAAAGTTACTTCAATGTTTTCACAGACTGATTTTGAGGTTTGTGGAGCAAAATGATAGTGTTTTCTTTGAGACTAACATATTAGGGAAAACATGAGCTGAGCTCATACTTCTAAGTTTTTTCCTTTAGAACATTTATCTGCCTCATGTTTCACAGCACAAAAAACAACATTAATGTAAAAGTCCCCTAATGAAAGTCAAAGAAATGACTGTCCTCTGCTAAATGCTTTTCCATACAATACAAAAAACGATCTATCAGGTTCTGTTGATGTCTTCAGCAGATGCCTGCAGGATCGTCTTACTTTTTTTTTCTTTCTGAATTTCTTTCTTAAAGTTCATTTGAAATCTCAGCACAGCTTGTTTGTTGCGATTTCACTTCACTAAGAACATATATTAAATTGGAGTCACTTGGATAATATTGGCAAATATTGTATTATAGGAAGAGGAATGACTTGTATTGGATTTTTCCTATTACAGTCATGGTTATGCTTAGGTTTGTTATCTTATGACAGAACTTTTTCAGTCCATTTTCACCATATTGTATGAATTATGACCTCTCAGGTTTGTCCATTTATATATTTATTAGATGCATCTACTTTTTAGTGAGAACAGCATAAAGTAGCCTTTGCTTAGTCTGCTTTCTTTTAAGTGCTTTTTACCAAGATCTAACATTGCTAAAAAGTTCTTGTAAACTCAAAACATCGGGATACAACCATGTGATCAGTCATCAACAAAGCAAAGTACCCTTGGCACTTGCTTTAATATCACTTAAAAGGATAGTTTACATACTAATAAAAATTCTGTCATCATTTATTGTGTTTCCTAAACCATCCTTCTTTCTTTTGTGAAACACAAAAGATATTTTGAATAATGTTGAGAAACAGTTTTGGGATGACATTTCTCAAAACACCTTTATATTCAACAGAAAAAAAAAAAAAAAAAAAAAAAAAAACCACACACACACACCCACACGAGGGTGAGTAAAAGACAATTTTCGCTTTAAGGACAGGGACATTTCTGTAGAAATTCCCACCAGAACACACTTGGAAAACTACTAACTTTGTTATACTCAAGCTCTTCCCAAAGCAGGTAGAAGCTTTTGGGCTTCTTACAGAGTCACATCTGATACAAAGGGAATGTTGCTAGGGGAAACCTGTGCTGTTCTGTCAGACTGTCTAATTGAGTGCTGCATTAACAGAGCCAAATTCCAAAGGCACACAAAGCAGGGATTATTCCCCGTCAGGGTGTTTGCGGGAAGAGGTGGGGGTTTGGTGCTTTTCTCACGAACCCTTTATACCGGCCAGTCCTTGTGCTCCAAGCCTCACTACTGCTCTGAGATCAGAGATTCTTACTCTACAGCTCTCGGTGACACAAGGCAGCATTCACACTCGCTCATGCCCGCTTGTCCAAACGCAAGGGCTCATCATTTCCAGAATGATTCAGCAAAGATATTAAGATTCCACGGTTGAGTTAATCACAAAATGACCAGTTTCATCTGAATTTTTTTCCCATCTATCCATCCATCCATCCATCAATCATAAAAATAAAGACAGAAACATGTGACAAAACCTATTGAGAAACCCAAAATGTTTTTTCATTTAACCAGAATGACAACATACTCGACTGGAAAATTAAAAACTTTATTCATTTAAAAACAAAAAAAAAACAAAAGAGCCATTCAACAGGACTGGGGTCTCTATTGAGTATTACTGGCAATAAATACAAGATGATTGGGAAGTGGGGAAGGGTAGAAGAACATATGGTTTGGTCTAAACATATGCAAGGGCCTATGGCACAATTTAGCAATGTGTTGTTTGGTCAAACAAATTAAAGGCAAGTAGTAAAAAAATATACTTAAGAAAAAAAAAAAAAAAAAAACTCTTAAAAAGCCACAATGCTTAAATTGGCCTGGAAATATTTTATCTTTCTGGATATATTTTTTGTACTGCAGTCAGTCTGGAAACTTGATTAAATCTGCATAGAATTAATGCTAGAAATGACAATGCTAAACCAAATGATGCTCAAAATGAGTTTAAATCTAGGGATACAGATGGTTAATATGTCATGAATGACATTTGACGAATACTTTCACTTCTCCTCTAACCCATCTCAACTTTTAAAAGGACCAAACTTTAGAACTATAGTCTATTGCCTACCTACCTAATAAAATACTGTATAATCAAAAGAGGAATGATGATATAAAAACACTCCTCTTAACATCTGTTTCTTGTCATATAAAAAAGGCCAGCGAGGGGAAAAAAAAAAAAAACCCTCGCTCTGTTGATGAAAGGATTCCAAAAATATTCATCTGTGCAGTACGCCTGCAGTTTAATAGTCAATCCCATGGTCATAGTGGGCTCTGTATTCATTGTGGTAGTCTGCCTGGTACTCATCCTGATATTCCCCTTGGTATTCAGCCTGGTAGTCGCTGTCGCTGATCTCGGAGCCATTGGTGCCGGTGCCCTGGCTGCCATTGCTGTGGATGGTGGGCTCAGTGGGAGGCGCAGTATTTGGGATCGTATACCTGCCTGCCCAGCCCGTACACACTCATGCCCTTCTGAGAGGCCACCTTGTTGGTGCCCATTTGCAGAGAGATCGTGGAGTTGTCCAGAGGCTGGACAGCCACTTTCTGGTCGAAAATATCCCTCCTGGTGCCAGGGGCTGACATGCCAGCCTGAGAGAGAAGAAAGGGTGAATAAAGTGAAAACTGAAGTCTGACTTGGACACCTAACTCCCATGTCTCAAAATTGACAATTTTTTTTTAATTATTATAAATATAAAAGTGTGTATTATAAAAGAATTTATCCATGCACTTTGTTTTTTTAATTCAAGTGTAATCTTTAATCAAAACAACTTCCCCTCCCCCTTGTTGTGACATCTCTTCTCTAATGATGTGTTTTTCAGCATGAGGGCGGGACAACCTATCATCCACATGAGATCAACAAACAGCAAACCACAACCATCCAAACAATTCCCGATGGACAAAAATCAAGTCCCGCCCCACATTTTTCTTGTTCAAAATGTTTCACTTGGATATACTTCACAATAAGGAATAAATTAGGGATGCACGATATATCGGCCACCATATTGGTATTGGCCAATATATGTTAATTTTTAATGTTACAATTAATCGACCCAATAAGAAAATTTGGCTGATATATTAAAGCCGATAAATAACATTTTTCACAGCTGAGGGATGCGTACTGTTCACCACAATGGTTTTGAATTGCTTGAAATATGATTGAAATCACTTTTGAAAGTGGTTAAGTGCAACATGTGCAGTGCAAGTCTGTCATTTAGGCTACATAAAATTATAATAACACTGCTGTAAAAGAATATTTAGAATTATTTTAGCATGTTGTTACGGGAAGAGCAAATACACAACCTTCGTGACCAAGTTCGCTTGGGCATTTGCAGCCCTTTGTTTTGAGCAATTGTAAGTTGTAATATTATGTTTATTTTGTGTGTGTGTGTGTGTGTGTGTGTGTGTGTGTGTGTGTGTGTGTGTGTGTGTGTGTGTGTGTGTGTGTGTGTGTGTGTATATATATATATATATATATATATATATATATATATATATATATATATATATATATATATATATATATATATATATGCATTTGGTTAAGAATTAACCCGGTAGTAAAGTGCGTCATGATCATCTTTAGCTTTAGTTTTCCAAAAACATTGACACATTATTAATAATGCTCCCTTCACGTGATCTCGGAATTATCATAAATACGAGTTTCCTAAGTAAAAATTGCACATGAATGCCCTCCCATTTCAATCAAATTTCCGATAGCATGTGAAGGCAGCAATACTAGCGCTCTTATTTTTCTCATATAATTTTCATCA
Organism: Hypophthalmichthys nobilis; assembly: GCA_037950665.1. Classification (NCBI taxonomy): domain Eukaryota; kingdom Metazoa; phylum Chordata; class Actinopteri; order Cypriniformes; family Xenocyprididae; genus Hypophthalmichthys; species Hypophthalmichthys nobilis. The sequence goes on from CM075488.1 coordinate 22,341,557, forward strand.
ACAACATGGTTTAATTAAAATCATTTCATTATTGTACACACAGAGGCTATTCCGTTTTATTTATCCGTGGCACATGCACTTTTGATTCTTTACGGAAGTAATGTTGTTCAATGACTTGTTTGCATTATTTAGACATTTTATTTATTTATTTTTTGGATAAAGAAAGTTTGCCATAGGAGTGTAAAATTAATTTTAAAACTTACTGGTTCAAACTATACTATTGTTCTGTCTATGTTTGATTTATGTTGAAGTACTTGAGACATGACTTAATAGTGAGACTTGTTTTTGTAATCAGGCTCTCAAATTATATAAAAATTTGGATTTAGATTTATCGGACAGTATATTGGTTATCAGCTGTCAAATAAAGAATTATTGGTTTACAGTATCTGCCAAAATTTTCATATTAGCGTATTCCTAGAAAAAGATTATTGAAACTTCCGTTTCATGCTAACTTTAAGGCAGGGGTGTACAACCCTGCAGGGTTTAGTTCCAACCCCACTTAAACACACCTGAACCAACTAATCAAGTCTTTATGATCACTAGAAACAAGTATGCGAGTCTTGTGATCACTTCATGATATTATCACTTCATATGATACATACAGATTTAATTTAGGCTTTTATTTACATCTAAATGATGATTGACACATTCATAGAGCACATAACATATGGCAAACACAGAAGCTCAAAAGTGTGTGAGATGCATAACCAATGAGGTTTTGATTATCTGGACTTTCAATAGAAGCACAGAAACCTTTCAAGTTTCATTGCAAATACCTACATTTTCAAAGGTTGGTCATATTTCAAAGATGAATAAATGACAGAATTTTCCATTTTTGGGAGAACTATCCCTTTAGGGACTCACACTCACCTGGCTTGCTCCTTTATTAGTTCCCATCTGCAGGCTGATTGTGGTTTGGTCAAAAGGCTTGTCTGCTTGAGTCTTTGGGTCATACAGATGTCTCCTGGTGCCATAAGCGGTCATTCCAGCCTGACTAGCGCATTTATTTGTCCCCATCTAGCCATTGAGAAAATAAGGGATATATATATATAAATATACAAAGCATGATTAAGGGGAAAATAAGTTTTAAAATGTTTCCCAAAGCCACAACAGATATGAACCAGCTGAAGTCACACCTGCAGTCCAATCACACATTGACCAGCCTTCATTTTCTCATCATCAAAGTTGCGGGTCTGCTTGTCCGCATACTTTACACCAATGTCGACTTTTGTGTCCATACCTTTGGTTTTTGCCTTTAAATGAAAGAATGAAAGTGGCATTATACCATCAACTCCGAATCCAAACTGTTGTCAGAGAGAATAAAACCTTCTTTCATCATCTCCATCCAAGATGTTTTGCACAAAACTCACCATGCTGGCCAGGGCAAGAAGTGTGGTCTGAACTTGAGTCATGTTCCCATTCTCGAACAGATCATTGGCTTCAAAAATGTCGTTAGGCTTCAGGCCATAAGCAAGAATGGCTTTGATGAAGTTGCCCAGGTTCTCAAGCTTCAGTGAAAAGAATAAGAAAAGTGACTTTGCTGTCATATTTTCACATTAATAATAAAACCGATTTGAAACGAGAAGAAAAAAAAAAAAAAAAATATATATATATATATATATATATAAAAAAATAAATAAATATATATATATATATAAATAAACAGTTTTCCCTCACCTTGTGCCAATTAAGTTTGGAATGGTTGATTTTCTTAATGGATCCTGGCTGAAGTTTATTAATAAGCCTAAGAGAAAGACAAATATTACATCTTCTAGGAGACATTCAATTTACATGGTTTCTCATCAAGGTCAGTGACATTATTTTAAAGAAAAGTAATACTTTTCAACAAGGACATTATACATTAAACAAAAATGTTATAAAAGATTTCCATTTCAAATAAAAGCTAATCTTTTGAACTTTCTATTCATCAAATAATCCTGAAAAAAAATGCATCATGGTTTCCACAAAAATATTAAGCAGAATAACTGTTTAACACTTTTTTTTTTTTTTTTTTTTAAATTCACTTTGGTACCGTTTTCACAAGTAAGGTGTAAAGAACATTTATGACACTCTTTCATCCAAAAAGACAAACTAACTGCACTTGTAACACAGCTGTCTTTCTTTCAAATCGGCATATTAGAATGATTTCTGAAGGCTGGAGTAATGCTGCTGAAAATTTAGCTTTGACAACAGGAATAAATTACATTTTAAAATATATTAAAATAGAAAATTTATCTTTTAAATTGTAATAATTGTATTCCACAATATTACTGTTTTAAACTATATTTTTGGTCAAATAAATGCTGCCTTTGTCAGCATAAGAAACTTGTTTTTATTGAATGGTAGTATATACCAAGATAACATTTGACAGAACGTTTCTTCATAAAAATAAGGAATGTTCTGGAAAGTTTTCTTTGGGACAGCATCAAACAAAAGAAGGTGTGGATGCCAGACTAGGTGGTTATCATATGAACTCATGGTTTGAGCTTGGCACAACTTGTTTGTTTTTTTGTCTCAAGCCTGAATATTATAACCAAGTCATAATTTGGTGTGTTACAGGGTTACAATAAACAAGACAAAAGGTTACAGATGGGCTGAGAGTCAGTTTAGAGCCAAACAAACACTCAGCCATCTGTGCTCCAATGTTTTGAGTTCCTAATAAAACTGAAATGCGCATAATGGTTTCTATCATAGTCATAGACTCACTCGCACAGTATGACACCATCCTTCAATCCCATCTGGAAGTTTTCTCCGATTGGCATGCCCGTTACATCCTCAATCCAGTACCTCAGCTCCTCCTCTTTCTGCAGGTCATACTTCTGAGCGATCTACAGGGACCAGAGAGAGAGAGAGACTGAAAACTCTTGCTTCCTTAAACAGTTTCTCCATATGTAGTCCAAGGCCTGCCATACAAAGAGACGTTCATTCCAACTGATATGGTGCCAATATAAGGTAAGATAAGGTAGCAACAGACACTTTCCATAGCGAACCTAAATAACTGGAACTGAGAACATGTATGAAACTCACATGGAAACTTTTGCACAGTTTCAATTCATGAATTCATTTTGAGCGTGCAGGTGCCATCATGTCTTAAGGTTAGTTTTGGAAAACTGTCTCGCCTTCATCTCTGGGTGGTTTGTGCAGGACTGGAGCCAAGTGCAGTAAGATGGACAGGAAATTACAGAGTGTTGCCCTATCTGTGAACTCTGGCTTTAGGAGCAGCTCCAGACGCCTATCAGACCCCATTACTGCTATTCAGCAAACAGAGAAATATTGAAAGGGCTTATCTTGCCTACAAAAAAACTATATAGACTTTAAAATAGGTTAGCTTGTTACCTGTCAGAAGGAGCGATTACATGAGCACTGTATGATTACAATCGGTTTAAAAGTCCAGTCCGAATGAAAACACCTCAATTGGAATAAAAGTGCCCAAACTGATTGAAATTTAAATTGGCTTGAGAGGGGTGGGATAAACCTTTTCTAATCCGTTTGATAGGACATGTAAACACTTCAATGGATTGAAAACCTAAACTGGATAGTCTTGCGCATGTACAATGATGTAGAAATGGCATAATGAGGTATGACGCACGGAACAAGCTATTGTTGTTGAATATATTAAATGACCGTCATGTCAATCTAAAATTCTCTTTCCACTCATCGTCTGTGAAGTGGTGCAGGACAACGCTGTCCCACAAGTGCTTGCTTCAGACTCTCATGGGCGTTTTTACTGCTTGATTTAATCATAATGGCACAAAGCTTTGTGTGCTCGTCTGTCTCCTAATTAGGACCCCAAATAAAACACACACACACACACACACACACACACACACACACACACACACACACACATATATATACTCTGTATATTCGTGCAGTGTGCCCGTGTCAAGAGATTAAATCCGATTTGAAGAGCTTTATCACCACTATTTAATATTCATGTAAATACTATGTTCGGATTCATCAATCGGAATGATGATTTCAAGACCAACCTTAAGTCTGTATTCCAAAGCATTTATGAATGACAAACTTTTAAGTTCAGATCTATGCTCAAAAAAGGGGGTGACAGTTAACAGGTTACATTATGCGCAAGTTTGTATCATACTTAAATCAAGTAACTTCATGTTTGAGAGGTAGTCCTTCCTTTCATTGTCACTTTAAGGTCCTTTAATTGCCTTCAACTGGTCTGGTCTTGAAAATCAATTCTAAATGATTTGTAAAACATATTCCATCAATCAAACAAGTGTTCCTAACTTCAACTGAATGAGGTTTCAAAGAGGTGACAAGTTAAAACATGTCTGCTTTTACGGACAATTCTTCTGTCCCCTTTAAGAAATGTATCGCAATTGAGAAACCTTCCTTTTCCTTTGTATAACAATTTAAGGCCTCAACATTATATATCATGACACTTTCTAAAGGCATAAAACTTTGTCTGTTCCTTTTAGAGTTTCTTCATTATGAGAGGATGAATAGAGCATAATATTGACCGCCCCCTTGGTTCAAGAAGTATTTTTCCCCATTCATTTTCTCCACAGGCATTTTAAACAACTTTTCAATAAACAGTTCAAAGCCATAAACCAAACCAATCAACTACAAGATGAACCACAACACAAACTTAAGGCAAAAAGAACATTTAAAAAGAGGAAAAAAATAAAAATAATAGATGTTACTGCAGAACTCCAACTTAAACATTGTTTTAAATAAGTTTGGTTTGAAGATGAAAAATGTACCAAGCACAATGTTCTCTTACCATTCCTGATTTCTAACCTGCACTCAGAGCGTTAGGCATCGTCTTGCGGCTATCAGAGCAGAAACAAAAGCTAATGCTCTCTGTATGTTTTTCTGTTGTCTCCGGGCTCATTCATATGTAAATTGTTCAAGCTTATTTTGTCCATTAGATCGAAAGATCTGAAAAAGCCCATATATTTACCCATTAGACTCTCTCCTCAAAGAAATCAGGACAGAAGTGGTTGAACGTGGACAAAAAGAGACAGATTAAAATAACAGGTGTAAACAGGTAGGTGTCTCCCTTGTCTACTTGTGATCCGAACGACCACAACACACAACTGCCTTACTTCAGCTGTCTGTCAGCAGTAGGACAACAGGAAATGGGTCTGTGATGAAAACAACGGCAAGTCAAACAGAGGACCTTCCATGAGTTACCATGAGTACAGCAGCCATCATACCTTAATGTCTCCTGTTGGTGTGAATGAATGACAGACGGATGACAAGCAGATATTGAATTGAGACCGTTTATACTCCATTATTAAAGTGTTATTGTAAAGTCTTCTTAAACACAAGAAAAAGATAATCTCTTGACAAACACCTCAGGCGTTGTGTGATAAGGTTAACAATGTGGACATCCTTCAACACTAAAACAAACACAATGTATACTGAAAAAAAAAAAAAAAAAAAAAAAAAAACAACACTCAGAGCAGGATGAAGCTGAAAAACCTTGTTTCCCCCAACCTCAATTCACAACACCCCTACGCCTGAGAGAGCTGACAGACATCCTGTGCATATTAGGGGTGTAACGATACCCTCATGTTACGATTCGATAAATATCACAATACTGAACTCACAATACGATATTATTGCGATACTCCAAGACATATGGGGAAAGGATTTAAAAAAAAAAAAAAAAAAAAGTACTGTTGATTAAAATGCTAAATTTGGTATTATATTGGGAGTGGAAATGAATAGGCTTGGACTTGGTGCTGGTAACACTATAGGACAATAGTGACACCAGAATAAAAGTTCATGATTCTAACGCTGAAACATTTATTTTAGATGAATATATTTGCACTCTGTCACTGACTAGATATATTTAAAATAATGTAAAGGCCACTTTTTACTGGTATCAGAAGAAATTTGACATTAGTACTGACAGTAAAACTCTGTAAACTTGAATTTTTCTCCTCACAAAGTAATTTTCATTTTGGGTGAACTATACACAGATTGTCACTATCCACAATACAAAATTGCAGCAATTTGGTATTGCGATATTGTGACAATATTTTGTTACTCCCCTAGTGCATATACATGTTGCTTTTCACAGCAGCCCCAAACACTTTTTTTTCTTCTCAATCTATCCACAATAAATCGATTTCCAAATATCCTCTGTGTGAATTATTTGCTATTTAATTTACATTAAAAGCAATTTATGCATTAAAAGCAATTTATCATGGTGTAAAAATGGCAAATCAAGTTACTTTTGCATATAAAAATTAGAAATGCCCAATATAGATACCATATCAGTTAGTTATCGGACGATATTAGAGTCAATATCGGATAGCCTAATTACTCATGCTCATTTCCCCTATTTTTACATTTAGATTACTTTTGCTTCATCTAACATTCACTTACTGTTTTAAAACACTAATAATTTAATATCACTGTTGTAATGTAATCTTTAGAAAATCTCAATGTATTGTGGGATTACAAATCTTAAGAATCCGTTTAAGATCTGCTGATCCTACATCCTGACATAACATCACATGAAATACTAAGGTGAAGTAAATTGTATTTAGCATTTTAAGGTAAAGATGATATCAGATGAATGATTCTGTAAAGCAAAGTTTCCAGCAAGAGTTTTCTGCCAGTTCCTGTTCTCTTTATTGTATGTCTAATGATTCAGATTACTGAGATTCTCACCTTTTGTCTTTAATGGCTCTTGGAGCCCTTGTCCCATTTATTGAATAGTTATGCTGATTGGATTAGGACTTGTGACACTCTAGAGTCTGGGGCGGGATCCTATACCTTGATACTTAATTTGCATGCTTTGTCTCTATTTCTAAGCACTGCCCCCTAAAATGTATATAAACTACAATGTACACTGCCTTAGTTAGACTTGATGACTGCAGCTACCGACAGCACATGTTCTCAATAAAGATTCCTGCTGAAGATACATCCAAGTCTCCTGAGATTTCCAACAGTATATTTATCTTGCATTGCACTGTACATTATAATTGTGATGACTATGTTCACTTGGTGTATATTTGAAACCACTGGTTTTTCGTTTTTAGCATTTTATTTTTCATTTATTTAGACAAAATGAAATTTTGTCCATAACAATCGGTATTGGCCAGATGATTAATGCTGGCGCATCCAGTAAAAACATCTTAACTCATAAAGCCCGGAACACACCGAGCCGATGGTCGGCTGCCTGGCAGTTTTTGTTCGTCGGCTGACTAAGTTCTCAGTGTGTTTCGCACAGTCGGCTGAAGTTGGTCCTAGTTGGCTTTTTTCGGCTGATTCGACATGTTGAATTGGCGTCAGAGCTCGTCGGTCAGTCGGGCCATCTGATCATTCTGATTGGCAGTTCAGCTACTGCCACCTGCTGGTACGCAAAGGCATTTCTTCTTACGCAGGCGCAGAGCAGACGTGCTACTTGGCCGTCGGGTGTCGAGTGTCAGTGCAACTTTGGACCCCGACGCTGCCGATGTGAGCCAACCCCGCAGTCCGCTTTCGTCGCCACTAGTTCATTGACGTCGGCTTGGTGTGTTCCGGGCTTAATACTCAAAGAGTTTTCAGAGGATCCACGAACCAGCAACGTTACGATGGGAGAGAAATTACTACTAAAGCAACAGTAAGCAAGCATTCAGGCCTTGCAGGGAGCATTCGCTGAAAAAAAAAACAAACAAACAAAAAAAACCAACTGATCTTTCTACCTAACTTGAAAAAGTCCCAATGATTTAAAAAGCCAGCAATAAAAGGAGGCCCGAAAGAGGGTTCAAATGGCACACACAACAGCTAAAGGCAGCAACAAGATCTCCCTCTGAATCCTTCTCATATCATCTCAGGGTGTTTTATACCTCTCTGCAATGAGGACATCAGAAGTGTCTTCACATCCAGCTGTCAACTTGCCATTTTCCACACAATAGAGCTTGTGTTCCTAATGTGTACTATAGCATTTAATGGAAAAAAACAAGGAGAGCATTGATACATGTCTCCAGACAGAGCTCCTCAACCCAGAGCAGAGAGTGAACTTCCTGAAGACAGAGAAAACGGGGAGAACATCTGTATTTGGCCCTGTGAGAACATGTTCAGAGTTCTGCTGGCCTCATGGACAAAACCCGAGCATAAAAAAGAAACACTTGCAGGAAGTACTTGAGGAATTCAGTCACAGATACACAGAAGGGAAAGGATCCTGCTTAAAATGCGGTTATAGATTTGCTGGAGGGAAGAGCTTTAACAAAGACCTAATGCTGTGAGAGACCTTGGTGAACAGCACAGCTGTTTCTGCTGATCAATTATTCACTCTGTTGCTCTGGAAATGTCTAGCAAACTAAATGTTGGCAGCAAGGTCTGTGATGTATATACGGACTACAAGATGTGTTTGCATAACAGTTGGTTTATATGACCATTAGTCCACTATATATTAAAAACCTGGTCCACAATGACTCTAGAGAGAACAGTTGACAATGCATTTACATATGAGCCACACATTTTGTATAATGACCAGTGCTTCCCACAGGTTTGAAATATACTTGCTGTGGCAGCCGGGTGAAAAATCCTCCTATTACCCATGGCACAAAAATGGTCTACTACATGTGACAAATAATGTGTGATTTTTAACAGTTTTTTTTATATTTTGAAATTAATTTTAATTACATTTTAATTAGTATTAGCATACTATTACATTTAATTACATACTAATATTATGTATTATTATGCACTGTAAATTATGCAAAATTACAGTTCTCCTTTTCCTATGATCTCCTTGCTATGTCATATGGTGTCTCAGTGAATGGGACACAGATTTTACTAGTAAAATTTATATAATGAATAATGTGTGTGTCAAATCATGTCTTTTCTTCCTGTGGGGAAGACTACAATAATTTACTATAAATTAAATGGAAATCAAATTAAATACAATTTATTGTGTAACCAAAATACCAATAATGCCTAGGAGAAGAAAAAAAAAAAGAAAAAAAAAAAAAAAAAAAAAAAAAAAAAAAAAAAAAAAAACTTAGCTTGTGACTTTTAATTATAAACAATCCCGAAATTCACCGGGACTCTTATTTTGAAATGTCTACACAATTGCGGGCTGATCGTTCAGATTCTTACAATCGTCTAAAACATATTATATAAAGACCATAAAGTAGACATTGTCATAATTCTTCAACTTGAGTTCATTAGCAATTGCTTGGCATAAATGTGCGCTTTTCGTTGATTGAGAATCACTTTGAAGCAGTCTGAAGCGCTATTGCGCGAGCCTGTGGAACGCGCAATAGCGCCGCCTTGTGACTTTGCAACATGCAGCGCTCTTTGTGAAATATCCACCGCATCTCTGCAGCGCACGTGGGAATGTTAGCGGGAGTAAACAGTTCTGACGCACACGTAATGAGCAGGTTTGAAACGCGTAGGGCGAGGGGAGATTTTCCACTAGTTAATCGATCGTGGATGGTTTCATTATCTTGGGCGGATACAAAAGTATACAAGGATAAAAATAATAAAAGCATAAATGTGTCCAAATATATTTGGGCGGCAGTTAATATACCTGGGCGGCCCGCCCAAGTAAAGTCTATGTGTGGGAAGCACTGATGATTCTAAACTATCATTTTTGGCCCAGGGCAATTTCCTACAGTACCAGTCAAGAGTTTAGAGTCAGTAAGTTAGATTTTTTTTTTGTAAAAAAAAAAATTAGTACTTTTAATAAGTTAAATTAAAGACACATCAAATTGATTAAATGAGACTGTAAAGACATTTATAATTTTACAAAAGACTTCTATTTCAAATATAAGGCTTTCTATTCAAAGAATCCTGAAAAAAAAAAAAAAAAAAAAAAAAAATATATATATATATCCTCAAATATTAAGCAGCACAACTGATTTTCAACAATTTCAACACTGATAAATGTTTCTTGAGCAGCAAATCTAATCTTTTGAACTTTCTATTCATCAAAGAATCCTGAAAAAAAAAAAAAAAAGTATCACGGTTTCCACAAAAAATATTAAGCAGCATAACTTTAACAGCATAACATAATATATATATATATTTTTTATTCACTCTGGTACCGTTTTCCCAAGTAAGGTGTAAAGTACATTTATGACACTCTTTAATCCAAAAAGAAACTGACTGGACTTGTAAAAGCAGTCTCTCTTTCAAATCAGCATATCAGAATGATTTTTGTAGGATCATGTGACACTGAAGACTGGAGTAATGACGCTGAAAATTCAGCTTTGTCATCACGAGAATTAATTATATTTCAAAATATATTTAAACAAAACAATTGTTATAATATTTTACAATATTACTGCTTCTACTACATTTGATGAAATAAATGCTGGCTTGGTGAGCATAAAGACCCCATTACACTCATGGCAAAGATCCTTTTCGTTTTTCACTTGGGGGTAAAAAGAAATTCAAAATATGTGACCAGCAGTATACTGTTAGCGAACACCATGATGCTGCCCACAGAGCGGCGTTTAGATTAACATTTAAATATATGCTGTGAACTTTCCTTTCAACAACAAAAATGATAGCGGTGAGAAAACAGTTAAGAAAGCATCTGATCATAGCGATGAGGACGTTTGCACAAGCTCTGCAATTCAGCACTCCAGTCAAATCATGTCACATTTATATACCACTTCATGCAATGTATTGCTTAAAAGCAAGCAGCTTTACAATACTGAACATGAAAGTGTCAGTGTCTCTTTCCATTAGAATTACAACTTCATTTTCTACTATAAGCGTCTCTCCAGTGTATTTATGTTTTTACTCACAGATGTCTGACCTCAAAGGACTGAACAAATGAAGAAATGAACCGGAGAAGATTACAGGTCAAAAAAGAAAGATCCTGCCTATTACATAATCGCCATGACTCAATGGTAGCTCGAAGGTGTTTATACCAGCTGGAGCAAATTTTTCTGGAAAGTTCACTGCAGCAGCTGTTTTTAAGTCCCAAAACAAACTTTGTTTGGCCTGATTTTGTTATAAATGATGTCACACCAGTTGTTCTTCAATTTTGCTTGAAGTATATCGGTGCCTTTTCAAAAACCGACCCCAAAAGTAACCAATATACTATATTTGAGTTGCAGACAGACACCCAGTTCAAAGGCTATGTTCAGACTGCAGGCAAATCAGATCTTTTCAGGCAGACTGTCCACACTACTGATCACATAAGATTTGTGTGTCGAGACATAACCAACCTATATGCATGGGTTGATTAATCTGCATGGTTTGTGTAACGACGTAGGCGAGGCATACCCACATACGTGACGAGGCTTCCAAAATGGATGCAGGAGAAATGCAAGTGCATCATCTCACTCTCCAAATAGAGTGTTGCAGGTATGACTTAAATTTGTAAGACAAACATGGAAATGAGTTAGCATTTTAGCACCTCTGGTTCCATCGTCCCAAAGTCGTCTTTGAATGGGTTTTTGGTTAAATGGCTGAAATAAGGTTTGTGGATAACACAAGCTCAAGATACTTTCATGTTTCATTCTACAACAAAATATACCAGTATTACCCCACTCATGAGTTAAGCTGTTATGTGGCTGTGTCCGAAAACCTAGGTAGCTGACTTGCTGCCTTATCAAGCAATGACTTGTAAGGCAGCATTTGTGCATGAAGGCACCTCACGAAATGGATTTCGGACAGACTTCTGAGGCAGCATAAGAGTTTAATGATCTACAGCAACATAGCACGAGCTTTGGTGAGAACTAAACAAATATTTAATTACTACAGTAGTAATTTCTCGCTAGAAATGACATCAAAAGTTGAAAATGTTGGTCAAAAATGTATATTTACTCACAAATTGGCCAGCAAATGCAACTTTCGGATGCCATCTTTATTTTTCTAGCTCAACTGTCACAGAATGGAAAGCACAGGATTGTGGGATATCAAAGGCAGCTAAGGATACATCTATGCTGCCTTCAAAAATCAATCAGATGAAGGTATCTCAGGAAACAGAAAGTGAAGCTAGCATTGAATTCGGACGTGCCTTGATGCCTTCCTACCTTGAAATGTGTCCTCCGAAGGCAGCATTTTCCAGTTTTCGGACGCAGCCTGTGTCTTGAAAAAGGCAGTAGCTAACAAGTGGCTAAACGGGACGAGTCAGTCGGGGAGATTAAATGTCATTACACTGAAAAGGTAAGCTCAGTCTGCTTTTACAGCCTCGTTATGCTTAAAATTGTTCTATTATAAACTATTCAAACTCAAACTTTCTGGGAAAATGTTTAGAAAACATTTTCAGAAAGTTGTCAGAATCTTAGTGATGTGACGCTGAAGTTGTGGGACCGTGGTGTAGTTTGTTTATAGACTAAGCCTACCTTTAGCTTTTTACTTCTGGTGACTGCATTTAGGCTTCAAAATTCATAAAAGTTGTGTTCATCTACACAATCTTGATTGACATTGAACAAAATGTGTAAGTATCAAGTTGTTGTTGTTCACAGAGCTTGTTTTTTTTTTTTTTTTTGGCTTGTTGAGAGAACCAGTGTGATCACTGTGATGCTAACTGCCAGTTGGCCTACAAAATGACGTCAAACCTGCACCATTCTATAAGCGCCTTGAGTTGCGGGGCAGAACTCTTCAGGAGACTGGTATATATTGTGATGTTCTGTGCTGTAGTCATGGTCGACTTTGCTGTGCAGCGAGATGTGCGGTGTTTCCATTAGCAGTTTTGATGTTATTGTTGTGTGTCACTGTCGTGTTAATAGATATCTGCATGGCATATTTGCATGGCATCCCAATGAAGTGTTAATGAAAGTCAGCTGGGGCAAGTGTCCTCACACCTCTGCAAACAGCACAGAATTCAAGAAAACATCACCCCATTGTGGTTTACATGTTTGCCCACCCTCCCACTCATTCTGACAAAACAAACACTCACATGTATGCTTAATGAGATGCATGGTGTGACTGGAATACTGTTGAATAGAACTAAAATGACCATCCACAGACACTAGAGGGGTGCATTTTCTGTGAGATCTTCAAATGTGATAAGCAATTAAGACAATGAGGAAGATTGTAGCCTAATGGTTAAAGGTCTTAGCCGCTTGTGTGCCACTTAACTCGTTTGTGTGCCACCATTGAGATATTTTTGCATATATAGGTTATTTAACAATTAAAGATTTCCAAAGGAAGACTATAGATATTTTAACTACAAAAGTAAAATTAAGCCATACTTCTAAATATCAGGTAATTGAAAACGAAAGCAAACTACGTTTTAAAAATCAGAGATGCTGCACGCGCATCACCTCGACCTCATCTCGAAGTTTCCATAACAAATTTCCACACAAACCAACAAAAATTACATCGCTAATCTCACCAAACCGTTATTATACACACATTGTCGCTTATTTGGATCGATAATGTCAGTTAATTGGTTTTATTTGTGTTTTTGAGTTTTGTAGGCTACAGAAAGCGGCAGCCTCGTTTCTTTCTCTCAAACTGGAGCTCCACCCAGGCCAGAACTCAACAAAAGACCCCATGACCCACCAACACATCAGGCTGCAGGCAAGCTTTACCAACCAGAATAAAACACGGTAAACATCATTTGCACTGATAAAATGTCAAGTTTTGCGCCTTGCAAATGACAAACAGCATCTCAACATGGCGAGTGAAGCAAAACACATCGCGTGCGTAAAAAAAAAAAGTTTCATTCATTGAAAGTAGGTTGGTGCAACATGAGACACGGAACAAAAATATGAGGATTCGTGTTTTATAAACAAAAAAACTCAGTAGTAAAACAAAGATTGCAACGGCCATAAAACCAGAATCTCAGAACTAACAAATCAAAGGAAGCAGGTGAAAAGGAAACACAATGCCTTTCTCTCAAATCCTACATCCTACTTTGGCCATCCAAAGCACGTTTAGAACTATATTATATACGGCATTTTTTATTCTGAACATGTCTGTGAAAAGCTGTCTATGTCGGCAGTTTTGATTTAAGACAGTTACACTTTCACACGTAGTCTATAAACATTTGCAATGCAAAGAAAGATTAAAAACCACCGATCAGCTGACGTTAAAGTAACGTTACACTGTTAAAAAAAATCATTCAAACCTTACCTTACTTCTCACTTCAGCTGATAAACCATATGCAGGGCCCTTGTTGAACTGAGTCATTGTCTTTTATTTCACGTCGATTTGCACCAAAGAAATGATCAGAAATCTCTCGATTTCTTACTTGGTCCTCCTTGTTCAAAAAAAGATCCTTTGCACAACTTAAAAAAGCAACAAATACGTGAGTTTAGGCTAGTCAAAAATGACTGCCGATTTGCCCCAGCTGAGCGGATGCACTAAACTCTCTCTGTTCAGCAAAGTAATTAAAGAAGAGCGAAAGGTCTGCTGAGCGCGAGCGAATTTACGAAATCTACTACGGTGAAGGCTTGGGTTATGAATATTAATCAGGTTCCGTGACGCAACACAGTGTATCTTCCTGATTGGCTGAAATGCAAACGTTAGTTTGTGGCGCTAGTGAAATCACAGTGGAAGTTTAGCTTATGAATATTAATTAGTTTAATTAGTTTAATTAGTTAGAGTCCTCCTGGACGCTATCAGTGGGCTGCGTTTCTCAAAAGCACCGTGAGCAAAGGTGGTCATAGTAGAGAACATTGGTGGCAATGGTTTTAAGATCTACTTAGGCTAACGATGCTTTGTTTTGAGAAACGCAGCCCTAACGTATTGAGAAAAACAGACGATTTTATTGTAAATTTGTTTCTACCAATTGCATAGGCTGTTTAACACATACTAAAAATATCCGGGCGAAGCCTTGATTTTATTTAAAAAAAAAAAATAATCAATCTGTGGGATGTCCTATGTGTGGAGTTCAGCCCCATCTCACCATGTGTTTCCTGAGCCTCTGTTATCAAGAGACACTGTTGTCCAGGAAACAACAGTAAAGACTTTTACTGTTGAAAGAATTCATCCCAGATATAAAGAGATTTCTCTCACCTTTTAATTTTTGGGTTCAGTATTCAATGCCACGTCAGTTAATGCTATAAATACTTTTATCATCATCTGTTATGTCTATCACTTCTGAAGATTAAAGATTGCCATGTCATGGACATAAAAAATGGTTTTCAGCCTCCTAATTTATAATCAAAATGGAAAGTACCATCACCATCATGCCTCTAGACATCCAATTAATTAAGGACAAGCCGAAACTTGCATTCTAATGAAGAGTGGGCTTGTGTTTAGCCTATCACTATAGTGATGAAACAAAGAAACTGTCGGAAAACAAGGTGTGTTTGCTATTGTAAGTGATTGTTCCCAGACTTTGTTCAAGACAGGAAAAACTCAAGACACACCACTGAGGGTAACAAATCATAATTCTGACATAAAAAGTCAAAATTATGACATAAAAAGTGGAAACTATTAGATAAAATGTCATAATTGATAACTAAGTTTCTTTTCCATTAAAATACCTTATCATGCATGTTTGCAGTCTTCCAGTAAATCAACAGGTTACACAAAACCCTTGAATATTTCAGTCAACAAGACGTGAAAAGGGATGTTTAGTCAGCAACAGAATTTCCCCCTGTTCCTGCGTCTCTAGTAAACCTGTCTTGAGTATTTATTTCATCCAGCATCTACAGCAGGGTTTGCTATTAGTTTCCGCTGTCCTGTTATGTAACCCAGACCTTATAAAGCGAAAAATAAATAGGCTATTCTATTAAAATGCACATTTAGGCACAACATTCCTTTAATTTTCCATGAGCAGAACCCTTCTGGGGCGAACGGTTCATCAAACAGGAATGCCTTGTTGCTCCGTCCCTGAGGCACAACATGCAGACGGACTCAACAAAAACAACAACAACAACTGTGCTTTAGAGGGGGATGGGACGTTATTACCTGAAGCTGCAGGGCAAGACTAACCGCTCAGCCCTAAACTTGCTCCATTATAGCTCTAAATACAAGAAGGCTCTGCACTGTTAGAGTTTAGTGATTTTAAATGGGTTAGTGTTTATTAAGTCTGATAATAGAGCTAGTTTAGGCTGAAGTTCAGGGTGAGGATTCAGGAAATTGAGGACGACAGAGCTGCCCATGTTAAATATACAACATTCATTCACCAACAGTGTCCTTGTTCGAACAGTACTACCAAACACATTTGCCTGAAGCTCGTTTGCTATCATGGAGAGAAAAAAAGTTGGATGTCTCACTCCATCTAGTGGTTCCACTATGCAACGACGTTCATTTAGAATACAAAGATATAAAATTACACTGGACAACTGCATACAAGAGAAAGCACTTTCTGAGAGAATATGGAGAATGGAGAGACAGAGAAAGAGAAGGCTGTTGGATTCGCATTCACAATATCTCCACCAATTCCCTTGTGAATGCCTGAGGTGAACACCTGAGCTTAAACCCTGCATTTATCCAGGTGTCCAGCTGTGTTCATGGCCAGTTCAACATGGGTCTTTCATAACGAAAAGGGTAAGTCTGACCCTAACACTACGTTGACTTTATTAAATTATTTTTTCATAGTCATAGTTTCCATAGTTTTCATCACCAAAATGCAGGACTGCAAGACTAAAGGAATTGCAAAATAAAGTGAATGACTAAGTCGAAGAATCAGTCACAGAAAATGATAAAAATAGCATGTACTACTGCTTTTTTCCTGATTATTTGGCTCTTTTTTTGTTTTATTCCTACTCTACGTGATCAGTGCACTTACACACTCACATATTCTCTGCATTTCTCTTCCTCTTTAGCTTGTTTCTTTATTTATCAAATAAACCTAGCATTGTTTATTATAAATATATGAATATGTTCTTCTTTTGTAAGTTGAAAAATGCTTAAATGTAACGTGTGAGAGAATCAGTAGAATTCAAATCTGACAAGGTCATGCCGGCTTGACTTCCTCCTACTATCAGTTACCAAAAGCACTGAAGCCTAATGCCCTTTTCAAGGGTACGAGGGCAAAGCAGGGGAGTGGTCTTGTCCCAATGGACCAGAACAATGCCACATTGATCACACGCATTGATTTCCTGCGGTTTCATTTCGATCGCTGTCCATACTGCAGACATGTATAGCCGGCCAGAGTAACATATACACGCTCCCCTCAGCCAGGATAGAAGTTAGTGTATGCAGCACAAACCCAACACACAATCAGCTGTTTCTTACGGGACACCGAGATCTCTGGGAGGCATTTCAGACTGCACAAAAGCCACGCATGGCTCTATAAATCACGGATGGAGCAATCTGAGACGTGTTGGAGTCGGCTGACCTCTGGATGGCTGTGCGGCTGTGTCAGCACATATGCAAATGCTTCTGTATACAGTGGGATTTGGCAGTAGAGAGGTACTGCGGCAGCTCAGGTGATGACTGGGGCTTTTATGATCGGAACCGGTCTGGAGTAAGAAACATTTTGTGATTATTATGTGTTGGGCTGAGGGTTTTGTCAATGGAAGGGTTATTGCTGAACGTTCGCAGCTGTCTCTCTCTTTCTCTAGGGCTCAGCAGGCATGGAGCCTCTCAGGCTGCAGGTGCTGGTGGTTGTAACAGGGAGCTTTCTGGGCTTCCAGTGGCTGTTCCACAGAGGTAGTCCTTGGGTGTCTCAGCAACTCTGCAAAGGCTTCCTTAGGCTCAGCCCTACACAAAGGACGGAGTGGAACTCCAGGTGTCAGATATTATCCTCTGTTTTAATTATGCACATTATATTGAGTTTGACTAAAGTTGGAGGATATCTTTTTTTCTCAAAGGGCCGTCTCAACAGTGCACGCCTTGGTTGTGGGACTTTTCTGTCTCTACATATATATCTTTGATGAATCCATCCAGAAAGACCCAGTGTGGTGAGGATTTAAAGATGCAGTCCATTACAAATGTGGTGGCACAGCACCAAACAGTACAGTCTGAACATTAATAGAAACTCTCACAAAATGTAAAAGTGTGAAATAAAGTATATTTCTTATCTAACCTCTATAATTTGGGATTACAGGGGAGACGCCACACTGGTGAAACTAAACGTGGCCATTACCTCAGGTTACCTCATCTCAGGTGAGTGAAGGGTTAATGATGTGATGCTATATCTATTAATTTGTGCAAAAATAAATTAAAAATGCAGTTCACACACTAAATATGTGTCTTCTATGATAAGCATTGTTTAATTTCAGAATTTTAATTCATGTTTTGGAATAAACTTTTATTATTTATTTTTTTGAACATCGAATATTGATATTATTTAACAAAAATGCTTAATTGGTTTTTAATATTTGAATGTAAATATTTTAAATTTTTTAATTTATTTTTCAAAATACATTCATGATTTATATAATATATATACATTACCGGTCAAAAGTTTGGACACGGTAAGATTTTTAATGTTTTTAAAAGAAGTTTCGTCTGCTCACCAAGGCTGCATTTATTTAATTAAAAATACAGTAAAAACAGTAATATTGTGAAATATTATTACAATTTAAAATAACTGTTTTCTGTTTGAATATATTTTATAAAGTAATTTATTCCTGTGATGAAAGCTGAATTTTCAGCATCATTACTCCAGTCTTCAGTGTCACATGATCCTTCAGAAATCATTCTAATATGCTGATCTGCTGCTCAAGAAACATTTATTGTGTACAATTGTACAAAATATTTTTGTGTACAATCATTTTCAGGATTCTTTGATGAATAGAAAGTTCAAAAGAACAGCATTTATTTGAAATAAAATCTTTTATAACATTATAAATGTCTTTACTGTCACTTTTGATCGATTTAATGCATCCTTGCTGAATAAAAGTATTAATTTCTTTAATTTCTTTTCAAAAAAAAATAAAAATAAAATTTCTTACTGACCCCAAACTTTTGAACGGTAGTGTATAATGTTACAAAAGCTTTGTATTTCAGATAAATGCTGTTCTTTTGAACTTTGTATTCATCAAGGAATCCTGAAAAAAAAAGTACACAACTGTTTTCAACATTGATAATAATCATAAATGTTTCTTGAGCAGCAAATCAGCATATTACAATGATTTCTAAAGAAGGATCATGTGACACTGAAGACTAGAGTAATGATGCTGAAAATTCAGCTTTGAACACAGGAATAAATTACTTTATAAAATGTATTCAAACAGAAAACAGTTTTTTTAAATTGTAATAATATTTCACAATATTACTGTTTTTACTATATTTTTAATTAAATAAATGCCTTGGTAAGCAGACGAAACTTCTATTAAAAACATTAAAATTCTTACCGATTCCAAACTTTTGACTGGTAGTGTGTGTGTGTGTGTGTGTGTGTGTGTGTATATATATATATAAAATATTTGATTATTGAATACACCTCTTCTATAATCACTTAAACAAAATGTAAGTCTTTTTTTAAGATTTATGCAATCAAATTAATAGTAACAAATTCCATCAAATTGAATTGAATAATCCTTATACAATTTAATTTAATAATTGAACAATCCTTAATCAGTAATTCAATTAAATTGAGTAAGGATTATTTAATTAAATTTGATGGAATTTAATTAAATTTAATTAAATTGCATAAATCTTAAAAAAAGGAAGTTTTTTTTTTTTGAGTAATGAGCACATTTTTAATTTCTGAATTAAAATTATTTAGATAGTTTTGAGGGGGTTGTTGTCCAAAAATTGTCCTGATATAATAAAGAAAAAAGTGACAAGAAACCAGTATTTAACACTTAATTATTTTAACAAATGTTTCACTTCTTTAATTATTAATTTTTCACTTAATTCATTTGTAAAAAATTACTCTTTACTTTTAAAAAAAATATATTTTGGAAATAATTATTAGGATTACATTAAAGTATTCAAGGTGTAAGGAAAATATGTTTCTACTTTTTACTTGATAGTTACACTCACAAAGAACATGCTCTGTTCCTCTTCAGATCTCCTGCTCATGTTTACTTCATGGGAGTCAATTGGAGAGAAATACTTTGTCATACATCATTTTGCTGCTCTCTATGCATACTACTATGTGCTGGTAAGTTGGTCTGGTCTGGTGTCTATTACTTCCTCAAGATTTCCAAGGTCATTTTGTGCTTTTTTCCTTCTTCTGCAGAGTCAAGGGATATTGCCTTACTTTGCTAATTTCCGTCTGCTCTCAGAATTCTCCACCCCCTTTGTCAACCAGCGGTAAGTAATATGTAAAAATAGATGTAAAACCATGAAATGGACTAATTGCATCATTTTAATGTCTTCCAGTTGGTTTTTTCACATGTTGGGCTACCACAAACTTTCCAAACCGAGTTTGGCTAATGGTGTCGCCATGGCATTTACATTCTTCTTGGTGAGGATCGCAGTCATTCCGGGCTACTACAGCCATATGTACTCGGTCTTCGGCACAGATGACTTCTACAAATTACCTCTGGGAGGCCGCAGTGCCTGGGTTATTTCTAGCGTGTCTTTGGATATTATGAACATCATGTGGATGCGCAGAATTATCCGTGGATGTCTCAAAGTCCTTCACTCAGCCTGGTCGAGAAAAGCAGGAACTGAGATGGAAACTAGAAAGACAGACTAAAATGGAAACCGAACACATCAGCACACAAACTGTCCATCTTGTATCATGTCCAACCTGATGCTGGAGTGCAAATGTCATATATGTTTGTATTACTCCTGCTGCTGTAATGCCGTGGCTTCAGTTTTGAGTTTTAAACTGACAAATCAAGAGCTTAGAAAGTCAGTCAATGTATTAGTGACTTAAATGATGTCATCTTCAAATATGGGCTCAACTGGAGGAATTAATTCACAAATGCTCTTTCAGTTTAAAAAGAAAAATCAGGTGATTAAGAGGCATGGGACTGATCACATGTACAATCAGGACAATAGTTGTGGTTGCACTATTTATTATAAAGCTGCTATTAAGATCAACCAACTTGCCTTTATGAATGCAATCAACAAAGCAACAGCACATCTGAACTTCCACGAAGATACACAGTGTGTGCCTGTAGACCACGATAAACAACTTTTTGACTACAGTATGGATAGGGTTGGGTATACAGAGAAAAATGATGGCCATTATAAATGTTGTGGAAATGGGTTAAATGAATAGGTGAAAGTTCCTGCTATTGCAGCTCAGCAGTGCAGGATATTGTACTCAAGAAACCATGCATGTCTGCATATAATTAATATAATTATTGCATATATGGAGAATACTTTGTATGGAGAGTATTATATGTCTGGAATGGAAAACATATCAGGTGACACAATGTTATATAATATATGTTTCTGAAAATCTATAACATGATGCAGCCGTGTATAAGCTTTTTGCTGGTGTTTGTGGTTTGTAGGTTGGATTTGGAATAATGACAATTATAATATGTAATGTAAGCTTCAATAAGATACTTCACTGTTATGTAGGCCTATGCAAACAGAAATATGATTCTTGGAAAAGGTGTATGAGCTATTCCAAATGGAATGAATACTGTGATGTCAAGTGACTCGACATGTGTGTTTCTTTGGTGTGGCAATGTTTTAATTTAAATGTATAAAGTTTTACACTTTATACAATGTATGAGGTCACACGAGTACATTTTGCCAATTTTGTTATTTTAGTTATTACAAAAAAAAAAAAGGATAATCCACTTGGAAACATGCAGTTTTGTTTTGCGAACAAATCTATGTTCATGAGCAAATCTTTTAAATATGCGAATCATTCTTGTTCACTTTCATGCACTGGGACTGACTTGTTCAAACTCTAGAAAATAGAGCAACTTGTTTCGGTCATAAACAAACGGTTCACTAAGTGATTCAGTGATTCACTCATAACACTTGAAAAATCAGTCACAGACATAATGATGTAACCTCCAGAAATACTAACTGAATAAATATTTTAGTGATAGGATAAAAAAAAATCCAAGATCCACAACTTACCACTTGAAAAACAAGAACTAAAAAAACAAAATGCTGTTTTGAAATGCTGTCCCCAGGAAACAATTGATGAAAATGATTAGGTTAAGCATATTCAATGAATAAAGTAATATAATTAAAATTGTTAATTATTATCATTTTTAAATAATTGTATTTTTAAATTAGGGTAAACTGGGCTAAATTAGTCACTTAAATAAAATAAAATGAAAATACAAACTCCAATACTCTAGGGGGTAGTGTGCACTGGATGTCAAACTCCAATACTCTAGGGGGCAGTGTGCATCTGGATGTCTATATGTGTGCCACACACTAATCGTGATGCAATGCATAGATGTATAGATACCTCATTAGCGACCGTTTCAATGGGCCGTAAGTCGTCCGCCATATTGGAGCAGTCCGTGAACATTCGAGAGCGAGTTGACTGAGCGTGTATGAATAGAATATCTATGAAATTACAGATTTCAGCAGATGATTTTGCTAAACTAACACAATACAACAAGACAAGGGCGTCAGCTGACATTAAAAAGTTACCATAGTAAAAGTAAAAACATTAAAATTACCATAGTAAAACGTGTAATATTGAGTTAATACATATAAAAACACAAACCAACACGTTATCCAATTTCTTCGGGAATTTAAATCTTGGTGGTTTCACAACCAGAAGCAGCATGTGGCATCATTAATTCTCTGAGTAATGACACGCTGACCGTTGCAAGATGGCTGGCGCACCTACGTGTCTGGAGCGGTCGAAATGAGGCATCTATACATATACACATCTATGATGCAATGACCCAGAGCATCGCGGGATATGAGGCATGTTTCTAGTGGGAACGACATTGACAGTAGAGGTGGAGGTAAGTGTGATCTACTGTTATATAGCGGTTAGTCTTTTATTAGCGATATCTTGCGCATGTAGTTTTAACACAGGGCTATTTGAACAATATGAGCAGTTAGTAACGCTATCTGGACAGACTAGTACATGCTTTTATCTTATGCTTGTGTCCATACTGTTCTATAAGTGAAGAGTCTTGTATAACATTTGTTGCACAACTTCCCAAAAGCATACTTTTGTAGTAAATGGTGCAGATATCAATAACGTTTGATCCATGGACTGTGGTAGAAAGGAAGACACGTGTACATATCTTTGGTGTTTACCTATATAGTGACACAGCAGCCAATCAGATGTACAGTTTGACACCTTATTTTAATCTCTTCTTAATTTATATTGTAGATGCTTCCCTTTGTACTTTGGCTTTATATGTGGGAATGATTGTATTGTATGTTGTTATTTCTTGTATGTTGAATTTGCATCAATGATAATATAATAATAATAATAATAAAAAACTAATGCAAACATGAAGACAAGTTATGTCATCTAAAGACTCCCAAAATCCTGCATTTATCAATGCAAGAATACAATAGTTGAGTTCAGTTTTTAGACTTTTTCATAATAGGATTTTATGCCTGCTTGAATATATAACATGCATGCATACATATGACAGCAATCTAATGCTAAATGCAAAGCCACTCAAAACTTACTCTGTTGTTTCATCTTTTCGTTTAGGAAGCTGATGGGAGACACAATGTCCAGCCCTACAGGCACTGTGAAGGCAGAGGGCATCATGGTGCCTGACTTTGGCAGAGCACCACCAAAGGGCTGTCCAATGCATCAAGATGTTAATAAAAGTGAGATGGGTACCTCCAGTTCTTCAATAATATACATAGGGCTGCAGCAACTAACAATTATTTTCATAATGGATTAATCTGTTGATTTTATTGATCAGTTGTTGCAGCTTTTATGTAGAGAAACGTCTTAATCTCAAAAAGACGTTCTCCTCAGTTTTCCTTCTTAACATCTCCAACAGGTGCCCCTCCACCAGAATGTCCAATGCATCAGGGGTCTGCACCTGCTAGCGATCAGCTGAAGAAAGCAGCAGATGTACCAGCACATCAGGACAGGGCATATGAATTTGTAGAGTGTCCTATGAGAGCTGCTGACAGGGCTAAACCCACGATGTCTGACATCAATCCAGCAAACATGGTACTTTGCATCTTTGAAATTGGTTAGCTGGATGTTTAGATGCACTGAGGATTTATTTACTGTTCTCTATAGATGCCACCACCTAACCAGCAACCTTCAGCTGGTCAACCATTCCCCCTGTCTGTTGTAAGAGAGGAATCTACCATCCCTCGTGCTGGATCTGAGCAGAAATGGGTTTATCCCTCAGAGCAGATGTTCTGGAATGCCATGCTGAGAAAAGGGTGAGTTCCTGATGGAGAAAAAGCAATGTACATCTAATTAGCTTCATCAGCTTCATTGTTTATGACTCAAACTCTCACCAGATGGCGCTGGAACAATGATGATATCAAACAGAAAGATATGACAAACATCATCAGGATTCACAACCAGAATAATGAGCAAGCCTGGCAGGAAATCCTGAGATGGGAAAAGCTCCATTCCATGTAAGTCACATGTTAAAGGCAGCTGTGTAACCTCAGATGTTACCGAGTAGATGATTCCTGATGTTCTGCTGTTGTTTTCCACAGAGAATGCCCATGTGGACCTTCTCTTCTAAGGTTTGGTGGCAAAGCAAAAGACTTTTCACCCAGAGCCAGATTTCGCCACTGGATGGGGTAAGTGATGATATTCCTTAAAGGGATAGTTCACCCAAAAATGACTATTTTGTTATCATTTACTCAACAGAAGAACAGAAGAAAGAAATTCATACAGGTTTGGAACAACTTGAGGGTGAATAAATGATGACAGAATTTTTGGGTGAACTATCCCTTTAATTCAAACTGGTGTCCAGGGAATCCCAGGGGGCACAAGGAAGTAAAATAAAAGTAAGATTAAACTAATTAACTAAATAAATTTGATTAAAAATAATTTAAATAAATGAAATTTTATTTAAATAAAAAATAAATAAAACATTTGAATAAAATAAATAAAATGTTATTTAAATAATAATAAATAACTACATAATTTAAATAAATAAAACTTTATTTGAATAAATAAAATAGGAAGTGTAAAAATAAATAAATAAAAATAAGATTAAACTAATTAAATTAATTAATTTTATAAAAAAATGAATAAAATACATCTAACTTACATATAGTAGTACAGTACTACTGTGAGTTTAAAAAAAATGCAGTGAAATAATTGAAATTAAATATTTTACACATAATATTAATTCACTTTATACATGAAAATATATAGCTGCCTTTTAAATTTTAGGATAGGGGTACCTCAAAGAAGGATGGTCATATTTGAGGGTCTTTGGCATCTAAAAGATTGAAAAGCCCTGCTTTAATAAAATTTATTTGATGTTCTTGCTTGAATGTTTTCTCTCATAAAAACTTCTGTGAAAAAACTTCTTAAGGAAAATTTAAGCATCAATGTCAATTCAGAAATAATAAGATGCTTTTGGTCCTCTGTGTTGTAGGCATGAGCTACCATTTGACAGGCATGACTGGATTATTGACCGGTGTGGAAAAGAGGTCAGATATGTGATAGACTACTACGATGGAGGCCAGGTGTCTAAGCATACTATCCTTGACGTGCGTCCTGCCTTCGATTCCTTAGGAGCTGTTTGGGATCGTATGAAAGTGGCCTGGTGGCGTTGGACCTCCACATGAATATTCTCCACATTGAGTCTTGTGTGATCTATAGGATATACATGAACTTGTTTATATAACTTACTTTTTTTGCATATGGAATCAGAATGAACTCCTTATTTTCCTGTCGTGGATTTATGTACATATTCTCATGACTTCCTCCAATGATACATGTGAAGAATGCTATAGTTGGCACTGTGTGTTGTTGCAGACATACAGTATCATACATTGTACTTTGTTACTGTGATTAAAGAGGAAATAGCAAAAAAAGAAAAGTAGTCTTATGAAGGCATTCTGGGATACATAAAATGAAGTGTACTGTATGATTTTTTAGTGGCATGTCAGTATACTTTTGCCTTCCTGTTTTATTGTAAAATATCTAGTGTTTAACCATCCAGGGAGACTGAATCCGATGACTGTGCTTATACATGCTTTTTATTTTTTCTTCATATCAATTATATTTATTTCTGCCATAAAGTCAGTTGTTAAAGGAATCTATTATAATGTTCATTAACATGCTCACTCACTGTTTTCTAATTTGCAACTGACATGATGTTCAAAACAAAATTATGAAGATGAAATATTTCACTCTACAGAACAAAAATCAAACTTTGTTTAGGTACTGTGAAAAAAGAGCATCATTTATACCTGTTTTTGGTGTGTAATATCATTTTCTTTAAATTTGAACTTTCTAGGGATGGCAATTTTGTGCAATGCTGCTATACAATAAAATGGCCCATCAACAAGAATTAACTGTTATTTTGTTTTAATCTATGCATATATATTTTGAAAACTAGGAAACACTCCCCCGGTTTCACAGACAAGCCCAGTCCTGGACTAAAATAAATGTTTGAGCTGTTTTAACTGAAAGCAGCTTGTACTGACATATCTTAAAAATATGTCACTGCAATTCTTTTGTCTCAAGATGCACACCAGTAATGTTTTTTTTTTTTGTTTTTTTTCTCTAGGGTACGTTTATAAAAGCTACTTAAATGTCCTAATTCAACTAAGGCCTAATCCTGGCTTGTCTGTGAAACCGGGTCTAAATGTAACACGTTGTCAGTCGGAACTGGTGTTCTGTTCTAGTGTTTCTACACGGAATATGACCGTGTAGTTCAATAACAAACTGAAACCGGTCAAATGTAAACGTTAATACATATAATGTCACATTTTGTACATGGACTGCAAAAATGTCAAAGGAAGCGTTTGATGAAATGTCAGTTTTATCTGCTATATACTGCGAGAAGGGCGAATTCGAGCTGTTAGAAGAGTCACGTGAGTTCTGCTGGATGCATTTTAGTATTCTTACTGTAATTACTATAGACTGTAAAAAAAAGAATTACCCGTGTTTTTTTTTTCTTCTTCATTGAACATAAAATGTAATGACCGTGGTAACCACTGTTTCCGCCAAAATGCCACAGTTACTACAGTTAATGGGTGTTTATATTGTTTTTACAGTAAAGCTGTGGTAACTTTGTATTATATTTCACTGTTATTAAAAAAACCTGAAAGATTAAGAAAGACTGATGCAGTTTGAAGGAGATCCAAATTCATTATGATGGCTTTACAGTAGAAACAATAACTGTAGTAACTATGGTCTTTTATTTGTCTAATTAATTAATTAATCTCTTTACATTTATTTGTGGATCATGAACACACAAATTCTATGAACACAACTCTATCCCCATGTATTCCTGTTGAAATGTCATGTTATGTTTAAATGCAGCTGAGAGAGGAATTGTGTACCGTATACATACACTGATAGAGAGGAACAGCGAGAAGACCCCGCTAGGCCTTATTTTCCACATCTCTCCTGACTACCCCCACACTCCTCCAGACATCAGCATCAGTTCCAGCCACTTATCGAGGAAACAGTGTCATGACCTGAGACAGCAATTACTGGACACAGCACGATCACTTCCACCAGAGCCCATGATCCATGGCTTAATGCTGTGGCTTCAAGAAAA
The DNA here is from genome assembly GCA_037950665.1 of Hypophthalmichthys nobilis. Taxonomy (NCBI): domain Eukaryota; kingdom Metazoa; phylum Chordata; class Actinopteri; order Cypriniformes; family Xenocyprididae; genus Hypophthalmichthys; species Hypophthalmichthys nobilis. The sequence continues at coordinate 22,368,916 of CM075488.1, forward strand.
CTTCTCTGACTTGATCAAAACATCAAGCTGCCATTCAGCGGAGGTCAGAGCAGAAACTACAGAAGAAACCTGGACTGCTTTACTACATTTAGATCACATGAGATCCAAAGCAAAATACATAAAGCTGATTGAAAAGTGGGCTTCAGAACTGTGTCTCACTGGGAGACTCTTTATGGGCAAACCGATATTGATTCTGCTGCAAGGAACAAAGGAAAATATTAAAGTATGAGTATTAAATCATACAGAACATAACATATTAATTAACCTTTTATTTTATATTCAGATATTTGATTCAATAACATATAAGCATTAATACCACAGCCATCACTGGATGTTCTGGACATCTTTATAGTACATACTTTCTAAGCAGTTTTTATTACTTTCTCTTGTGATTCCTGGTTATCTGTAGAGTTTTTATTGGATTTGGTTTGTATCATTTGTGTATTCTGTATCCATTCTTGTGAACATGCTAAACTGACTCTCTATACTAGGAATACATCCACCTTCAGAAGACTGTAAAAGTTGATGTTGATTCTTCAGGGAAACGCTGTAAGGAAAAGATGATGAGTGTCCTTTGTGAGATTCCACAACCAGAGGAGAAGATAATGTAAGCATATACAATGCATACACTTTTGTGTGATATATTGTTAACTTGGCCATAAATACTCCACTGCCCAAATTTCACAGCTGGCTTTTTAATTTTTTAGGATGTCTACATTTGAAGTGAAAGACATTTTATTACTTGATGACCTCAAAAGGGAGTTTGATCTTGTTGGACTAACTGAGCTTTATAACCAGTTTGTGCCCTCGCTCATCTGACAGGACAGCTGCTGTATAATACAAACTCTCTCCACTGGGTGGAGCCAAACTCAACAACTTTTCATGGATTCCCATCATAAAACGCATCATGCATACAGGACATGTTTCTTTACTGAGTAGGACTGGTGAAAATGTACACAAATTGCATGAAATTGTAAACACAAGTTCAAAACAACATCAAAATAAAAAAGACCGGTAAAACTATTTACTGTTGTCATCCCTGAAGTGTAGTGTACAAGTTATTTCAACAAACTATATTAAACTCACTTCGAGTTGAATCTCATGTAATGCTTTTATTTTAGAAGTGTGCATGAATTTAGTAACAGCAGCATTCGTCTTGAGCTGCCAGAATTTGAGAAGTTTGTAGGTGTGTTTGAACTGAAGCGGCGCTGCACAGACCGAACGGTTTATGTACAACATCAAAGTAGTGTCCGTGACGTCACCCGTAGATTTCTGGGGCCTCATTTATAACCGCTGCGTACGCACAAAACAGGCCCTGAAAGAGGCGTATGCCAGTTCCTACGCATAAGTTGTGATTTTATAAAAACAAACTTGACAGGAAAAGAGCACGCAAACTCTAACCCATGCGTACAAATGAGTTATAAAAAAATTCACCCCCCTTAGAGTTGTCATGAAGGGCAAAATTAGCTGTATAGACCAAAACCACAATTTGATCCAGGCTGTAAACATGTTTTTTCTGCTGTAAAGTTGGCCATTTTAACATGGGACGCAATGAGATTCTGCTCTCTTTTGGAGCCTGTCCCTAGTGGCCAGTCGATGAATCGCAGTTTAAGTCACTTCCGGATTGGCTTCAAGAGAAACTGGGGGAGGTTGCCACTTGGTTAAGACCCAGAATCCGCCCTACCTAAATTTACGGCCAGGAGCTGCTACTAGCGCAAGAAGCGAAAGAGAACTCGTGCGCGCGCTGTGAGAAGATTTGTACACTGATCCGAAACACGCACACGGAAGCACGTGTACAGTACAGCTAGCAAATATTGAGTTCTCTTTCAAGTCTTGTTTAACTGAACAAATTCACACAAAAATTATGTCAACATGCCTGTCTTGGGGACTATCCTAGCAAACATAGTAGGTTACATTTTAAGCGAACTTAGACACTCGAGAAAGAACGCATGTGTTCAGTATCAGTGTACTGTCTTAAAGCGACAGGAGCCTAATATTCCTGCTGTCTGTATGTGTTTTTAATGTTAATCAAACAACAAAAGACAAGGAAATCTCTCATTGCTCTTGACTGAATAGCTTTTGTAACTTAATTAATAATGATTAATCTTTATTTAATTTATACAATGAAGATTATAAGCAATGTTGTTTTACATTTGATTAGCTACTTTATTCATTCTCTGTACCTGAAAACTATTGTTAGATACCTGAAAAACACTTTATTTGTATCTTTGCTCTGAATTAATTTGTGTTATTATTTGTTCTTATTTTCTTTATTTTTATTTGACAGTAGTCCTATTTCCCCTGAACATAGCACATACTGAACAGTACCGAAACGTGACAACCGTGACAAAAAGTAATTTGAACCCCTAATACAGTATGTACCCAAATATTTAGTGACATAGCTGAGATTTGAATCACAATGACACAGTTAAAGCTCTAGAGGGCAAAAACAAGCTGTAGTTACTGCTTCAGTTTATTTAAGGCAAAATCAATTATCTGCTACACACTACAAGAACAAACACTAAGTACAAAGTTTTCCTCTTAATGTTGAAAATAGAACTCAGTGTGTTTCTTTAATACAATTAAAACAAAGTAAATCTTTGTTGAGCGGTTGGTGTGAAGTTGCTCTTTAAATTAAACTTGTAAATTGAATTTGGCACACTCACTGACCTTAAAGACAGCTTTTGTACTTAAAACAAATTAAGACTCATCTTTTAAATTTATTGATGCTTTTTTCTAGGTTAATAAGCACTCTATTTTATAAGAGATTGGTTTTTGAACATCAACTTTAATTAGGCAAAAGGTATGAAGCAATTCTGTTTTTAGCTCTCTTTTATACTCCCACATACACACGTTGTATAGCTGGCTGTCATCTTATGTTTATCTTATACACATTGTGCAGACAGCTGCTGCCTAGGAGGGTCCAGGAGCAATTGACATGAAATTTCTTTTTTTAAACATAATTAACAAGGCTTAATGAAAATCACCTCCTCGCCCTTTACAATGATCCACTCTGAACTATAAATTCACCTTGCCTGACCTTTTCCCTGACATGTTCTTACAAAACAACACTGCTTGTTAAATGTCATCCACTCAGTGGCATTTACTTGTATAAAACAGGGCTTTGATCCAAAGGAGAAGCACACTTTCCTACCTTTACTAGGCCACGAGGCCACGCTCGGCGACCCCGTGCGCCTGCTACCTGTTGAATATTTTAATTACGGCCCATTAAAATGTACAAAGGTTAGGTTGAACTTAAAATTTATTGGCCAAATGACATTTTAGTCTGGCAAATTAACGCTACATATGACTTTTGTTGCTTGCTTTTCCTGATCACGCTAAAAGCGGCGATCTGGAATTCTTTCCGACTGCTGAAGATTGGCTAAATCAATGCAGAAGCACGACTGAGACGATCCGCCGCAGCCCACCGTGTCCAACTCTATGGGAGTCGATGCAGTATGAACTCTGGCACAAGAAGGCCCTCGACAGCCAGATCTGATGTCACCCAAACCTTATGATTAGCCTCAGTCTGAAGGATCATGCAACTTTAATTTCAAATGAAATTTAATCACAGCAACAGATAAGGGTCATTCCTCATCATACAGCTTATGCTTTAAAATATTAGAAAAATCTTACAATGTTTACAGGGATGAAAATTATATTGTTTTCTTTTATAATTAAAAAAAATGTCACTGATTTTAGCAAATTTTATTCATTTCTTTACCTATTTATTTACTATGCCCTCAGGTGCTATTCAACTTTTAACATGAAAAACTGCCAATTAAATTATTCATTGTTTTCTTTCATCTCCCCCCTGTGCCATCAGTTTCACTTTCCATCCTGTTAGTCTTTTGTACTAGATCTTTAACAAAAGTCTGGTCCTTAACATCAATATTAAAGGAAAACAACAGCACAAACATGAGTGTGTATTGACAATTAATTTAGTAATGTTTTGTGATATCTGCTTTTTTTTTTTTTTACTTCTACAAGTATTCCTCCATGTTTAGTACATTAACAGAGGTGAGATATTAGAAAAATTTGTCAGAATGTCAGAATCAGCTTCTCTAAGCTATCAATGTGCAATTACTAATTTTAGCTCTTTATTTCCATCCTGTTACTTTTATAATCAGTCATTTTTAGTGCTAGAGCTTGACCAGTGCATATATTTGTTGTCCTTTTACATAAATACTTATAGGGTTAGTTCACCCAAAAATGAAATTTCTGTCATTAATTACTCACCCTCATGTTCGTTCCAAACCCGTAAGACCTTCGTTCATCTTGGAACACAAATTAAGATATTTTTGATGAAATCCGAGAGGTTTTTTTATCCCACATTGAAAGCAACGTAAGTACCACTTTCAAGGTCCAGAAAAGTAGTAAAAACATTGTCGCTGTGACTACAGTGGTTCAACCTTAATGTTATGAAGTGATGAGAATACTTTTTGTGCACAAAAACAAACAAAAATAACGACTTTATTCAACAATATCTTCTCTTCGGTGTCATTATCCTACGTTGTTTAAGTTGCAGTGTTTCCAGGTTCTTTGTCAGAACGCCAACTCATTATTGGTCGTCTCTTACATCAGCATCACACGCATGCTTCGTGCTGCTCACGTGAACAGCGTTGGCCAATACTGTCTGCGTTCTGACGCAGAACCCATAAGCCTGCACCGTCTATACAACGTAAACAGCGTAGCAGAATGACAAGGAGAAAAGAAATTGTTGAATAAAGTTGTTATTTTTTTGTTTTTGCGCACAAAAAGTATTCACGTTGCTTCATAACATTAAGGTTGAACCACTGCAGTCACATTGACTATTTTAACATTGTTTTTATTCTTTTCTTAAATGTTGTAATTACATTTCATTCTATATAAAAAAAAAACCTCTCAGATTTCATCAAAAATATCTTAATTTGTGTTAAAAGGGGTTTGGAACGACATGAGGGTGAGTAATTAATGACAGAAATTTCATTTTTGGGCGAACTAACCCTTTAAATGGCATATAGGCCTATATGTTTTTCAAGTAACAGAGTTGAAGCGGTATACTGCATAACAGAAATGACCCGTAAGCTGTAAAGTACACATTATAAAAGACAAATAAATGGATGAGGCTTAGTAAATTCTCTTGAGGATAATCATTTTGGACTCATGTTAATGCTCTGATCCTGTCTGGTTGCAGAGGTGCACATCTGTCTTTACCTGGCATTAACTGTGGATTCTCTATTATTGAGCTCATATTCCCAATTATCATAATGGCTGAGATGCACTGGCTTGTTTGCATGCAGAGACACACTCCTGAATAATGTGGTGCGTGAATGCAAGCCCCCTTTTTAATTAAACTGGAGTACTGAGGATGTTTTTTAGGTGAGAGATAAACCTGCTGTTAATTAAGTACAAAAAAAAAAAAAGTAAGACAGAACTGAGAATCTCGGGTGTGGAGCGAATACACAGGGAGGCTAAACGCCGGGTAATTTGAGGAATAGCTGGTGTCTGGGCAATTGTAATTAGTTTGGGCTGGGTTAAGAGATTTGAGTAAATATTTAAATGTTGAATGTATCGAGAAAATCATTATTTCATAACATGTTATTTTGTTTAGTGTTTTTGCTCTAGACAGTTTGCTTGTTCGGTGAAACAGGTGGAAAATTGTCAATTAAAAATGGTGTGCGCTTGCGTGAGGCGCGACTGAACAGCAGAGGGTGCTGTTGTGCTGTCGAGCGCACGCTGATCTCGAGCGTGATTTGTCTCAGGGCTTCATCAGCGTAACAAGCATTTGACAACATGACAGACAGCTGAATTATATTTAACAATCCTTAAGTTCAAGTGAAATAAAATTCCTGCTAAGCCTTTAAACGTGTGCAACGACATACAAGTCATGTGACCGCCAATTCGAGCCTTGATATGTGTAAAATCCTAAAGGTACATGTGGCAGGTTATCTGATTTTTGTGCTTCTGTCTGCACCTCCTTCTCTCTCCATGTCTCTCTGCTCTTGTGATTCACTGCTAACCTTCTCAAATGCAGTGACGTGTGTGGAAATCACAGAGTCCTGACAAGTCATACAGTAGATAGCTCCAGATGGGCCCCGAGCAAACGTCCCCTTTGGGCTGCGGTGGCGCACCTATGTCTGTGTGCAGGGAATTCAATTAATTCCTTAAATCTCTCCCTCTTCCTGGAAGGTAGACTTGAGGACAAGTGACCTGACAGGGCTAATATCAGTAGAGAACCTCAGTCACTGGCTGGTGAAACTTCATTTGATTGAAAACTGCTTGTTAGGTTTTCATTATACAGGTTTATTCTGGTCTGTCCTCTTTACTTGTCATTTAGCAGGGGTTTTTTTTCTGTTCAAACCAACTTCCCGTGCTCTAATTGAATGGCAGCTGTGTGGAACATCCTGGGGTTAAGAGCCTCGCTCAAGGTCACAGTGAAGATCCGAATAGCCTTTCTGTCAATAATTCTTAAGTTCACAGGTCACCTGTACCTGTTGTTAAATCTGCGAAAATTAAACTATTCCCATCAGAGCTTTAATAAGACATCATCGGTAGCAGCGTGTCACCAGACCTTTGATATTTCTCCCATTTATATATACAGTGACCAATCATTTTAGTTTGTTTTATGTGCCACTTAGGGACGGGTTTATCAGAAAAAAAAATTAATAAAATGATAGTCTAGGTGTGAAAAAATTACATTTAAATAAATGCATGTTTCAGTCAATGAAACATTATGTTGAATTTATGTCAGTGAAAAGTATAAAATAGATTAGGCAGCAATGCATTATTGTGTCTCTTAAATCAGATTTTAAGGGTTTTTCCCCCCCAAACAAAACATTATTGTTTAAAGAGTTAGTTCACTCTAAAATGAAAATTACCCCAAGCTTTACTCACCCTCAAGCCATCCTAGGTGTATATGACTTTCTTCTTTCTGATAAACACAATCAGAGTTATATTAATAATATCCTGACGCATCCGAGCTTTATAATGGCAGTGAATGGGACCAACAAGTATAAAGCTCAAGAAAGTGCATCCATCCATCATAAACATACTCCACAAGTCGTGTCAGTTGCGCTTTTTTTGTAAGTTGAATACAAAAGGTGTAGGACGTAGCGCAAGCGTTTTGAACTGCGAGAGGCAGGGTTGCCAGGTTTTCACAACATAACCCGCCCAATGCTCCTCACAACTAGCCCACGGTAAAATTCGCATTCCAGGGGCTAAATATCACGTTATTTGGGGTCGATTCAACCCGCAGACATTAAAAACAACCCGCGGCAGCAGTGTAAAAGTAGCCCAATTCCGCGGGAAAACGCAGTCTTGGCAACACTGGCGAGAGGCATTACACTTTCTTCCTAAGTTTAATACAGAAGGCAGTCTGGCGGAAGCTAGATATTTTACTTTATAACTTGTTAAATATGGATATTTTTTCTTACACAAACGCATCGCTTCGCTTCAGAAGGCCTTTATTAACCCCCCGGAGCCGTGTACAGTACGTTTTGCTTTGGATGGATGCACTTACTTGAGCTTCATACTCGTTGTTTCCCATTCACTGCCATTATAAAGCTTGGATGCATCAGGATATTTATTAATATAACTCTGATTGTGTTCATCAGAAAGAAGAAAGTAATATACACTTAGGATGGCTTGAGGGTGAGTAAATCTTTGGGTAATTTTCATTTTAAAGTGAACTAATCCTTTAAGATTTGATGCCACTAACCTTCCTCAAAAGCATTCTTTCGATCAGCCAGTGCTTTATAAACACAACATTTCTGATGCACCATGACTTCTGGAAACTGCGTATAAGCCAGCCAATCAAATAGAAACTGCCGGTTTTCAGATAGTGTTCACCAGTTTTGTGAGTAACAAGCATCAGATGGTCAGTAAACAGGCGGTCTTATACTATAATATACCTGATACAGTCACTATTTACCCTCCATCTGTCCAACTGTGCTGTACTCAAAGATCCGGCCATTTAGAGGAGTGTCCTACCTCTAACACTGATGAGGATCTGGATGCTCTGCTGGACAGTGCAGATGGCCACATCTGATGCCTGTGGCTCTCTACACATCACGTCTGCTCGGTGATTATTGGCATTATGGTGGAGGTCAAAGCCAGGATGAGCTGCCGAAGAGGCCCAGGTTAAAAAAGTCAATTACAGTGCAATCAGGACTGAGATCATTTTACCTCTGGCATAGTCTATGGGGCTTCCACTCGATTGAGACTTTTTTATGCCTCATATTTAGTGCCACTATTTCTCTATGCGTATTTCTCAAGAGAGCTTTTCCTTTATTTCTGCGACGCTCCAAATGTGCTGCAGTAGCAGCTTGCTGCGCCTAAAGGCTAATTCACACTGTACTGGCAACTAAAGGCCAAAATATACTTCAGTTTGGCCACAAACGCTTAAGGCTCTGATATACTAATGGCACAGTTCTTTTTCTTTCTTCACCTTGCGGTAAAAAGAAGTTCCTTTGCAGTGGTGTACTGTTAGTGAAAACCCTTTACCAGCCGGAGCGAACTTTACCGCTTTCCAGCTCCCAAAACAAGCTTCGTTTTGGCCTGATTTTGTTTGAAATTATGTCACACCAGTTTGTTCTTCAAGTATATTGGGGCCTTTTGCGTATGTGTATAGCCGAAGGCACAGCTTTTCAAAATATAGGGGTAGACCGTGTACAGTTGACTGTTGGACAGTTGAAACAACTATTGCGCTATTTCTCTCCAGAAGTTATCACTGATAAAAATGTTTTTGCACTCATTTAAATTGAGTTGCTCATATGTTTTTAATGCCCTCACATAAAGCGCTCATCAACATGGGCATCTATTGTTGTTGTAGCCTCCAGTTGTGTTGTTCCGTCTCATCAGTTTCTTTTTCAACTGTGAAACAATAGACCTGGGCAGTGTTGCCACCTTTAGTATTTAGTGCAAAAACACCTGTGTTACTCTTGTCGGCATCTGTTGGCATTGGTCGGTGCCTGGTTTTGGCGACTGAACATGATCCATTGGTGTTTGTCAGGTCAAGGAATGTATAAGTGACGTATTGTAATCTGGTGATTGTTGCCATTGGTCGGCGTCTGTCGGTGCAGTGTGAATAGAGTGGTGGATCTATGATGTCACTTTGTAGGCAAATTGGCAGTTAGCATCACGCTGGTTCCCTCGACAAAAACCCAGTAGGATTTTCCCATAGGCTTTTGGATTATCGCAAAAAATAAGTTCTGTGATCAACAAAAGTTTATGATACTTACACGTTTTGTCCATCAAGATAACACAACTTTTATGAATTTTGAAGCCTAAATGCAGTCGCCAGAAACAAAAAGCTAAAAGTAGGCTATAAGCAAACTACATCACGGTTGCATGATTTCAACATCACCACCCCTAAGCTTCCGACAACTTTCAGTTTTTATCTAAAGACATTTTCCTTAAAAGTTTGAATTAGAATAGTTTTCAGTTATAAGCATAACAAGGCTGTAAAAGCGGACTGAGCTTACCTGTTCGGCGTTATGACTTTAATGTCGCCGACAACCTCTGTAGTCCCGTTTAGCGGCTTGTTAGCAACCATCATTTTCAAGACATGTAACAGCTTAAAAAAAATCACGGGTAGTTTAAGAAAACGTGAAAGTATCTTGAGCTTGTGTTAACCACAGACCTTATTTCAGCCATTTAACCAAAAACCCATTAAAAAAAACCACTGACTTTGGGATGATGGAACCGGAAGTGCTAAAATGCTAATTCGTTTCCGGGTTTGGCTTACAAAAATGGATCATAGTTCCACCACTCTATTAGCTTTAAGAGCTCAGAGGGTTATGGTTGCAGCGCTCAAGAGCAGGGTTATAGCAATGCGCATTTCCTACTCGTGAGCGGGGATGATAACTGAACGTGACCTTCTCTCCATGTTCCGATGAGACTGATCATCATCCTTGAGTGCAGACACATTTCCAAACAGAGCTTTCCCCTCCACGTCTCCATGCACGGGTTGGTGTACGCGTCTCACAATAACATCATTAAATCAGACGGGTTTAGTTTACTAGTGCGGCATTCTCCTGAAATGCTGTTTGTTAGATCTGCATGGTGTGCGGGGGATGGTGTGAACGTTTTCCTTCTGCCAAGTGCAAATAGGCAGTTTTGTCCGATATTTGCTGTTGGCAGGGTGTAAACAAAAAGCCGGTCCACGCTCCACAAGTTGTTAGGGGTGAGCGCCGGAAGTTTGTAGTTTTGTAAAATGTCATCCTCCGGCTTGGAAACAATTTGGGGAAAATTATGCTGGCTGCGGCTGACTCATCCTGCTGGAAAACAAGTGAGAAAACATATTTGCCGATGCCCTTGAAGATGACGATGTGTGCTGCCTAATTGCTGGGAAGAGGATAATTGAGCCACCTGCCAGCTTAATGGCACATTTTCACATGTGTCACCTCGTCTCTTTGAGATGCTCAAATACACACAAATTTGTCAGCATGCTGAAATTGCATAGCAGGCAGAACTTAAATAACTGCATACTGTGATCAGAAACAATTACTTTTCATTCCTGTGCCAGGGTCATTGTGGGAATGCGATGACTTGGATTCCTTTCTGTCTGGCAGAAGTTTGTGGGTTGGATTTAACGCACCACCGGGCTGGAACACGCCCTGCCCCGCAAATGATTAACACTAACAAACTCCTCAAATCATAATTTCATTATTATCATAAACAGTTTTCACTTGACTTGAGGCCTGAACAAGATTGAGCCACATCCAACACAGATGTAACTGACATGTAGAAAATTTACACCCTTCTGTAAAGTCTGTTTGAACACTTGTAAAAATGTAGCTTTTATATTTAAATTTTAAAAACCTATTATTATTATTTTAAGCTGCAGTCCGTAACTTTTTTTTTTTTGGTTAAAAATGATCCAAAATCAATTTTTGAGCAAGTACATAACCACCAAGTGTTCAAAACTATCTCCTTACCTTAGCCCGATTCACAATGGTAAGCTTGTAATAATGTTTTATAATTCGGGTGGTGCTGGTGGGTTTCCGCGGGAAATTCGAGCATGTTGCCGTTTGTCTTTGCGTCATTACGTCCCGTCTGTTTACATAAAGAAATCCCAGCTAGTGTAGGTTATATCGCATGTGAGGATGCTGCGGGTGGCGGATCATTTATAGCCTTTTCTCACAGCATCTGCATTAATTAAACTCATCATTTTGATGGCGGATTGTAATCCAGAAAGGTCCAAATGACAATCATCAGTGACAACTGGAGATTCACCCGTGGTCAAAAAGCAAAAAACTTTGGATTGCGGAGTGGCTACAGAAATTGAAATCTACAGGTAACGCTAATACACATTAAATACACAGACAATGCTGATGTTGTTAACATTAACAATTTGAGAACAAAGTATAACAATAATAATAATTTGCACGGTTTGACGTGATCCGAGCTAAGCGATCATTAGATTTAATCACCATTGGTAACGTGATTTATTGTAATGCTTTTTTTCTCAGTTGGTCAGAACAAAAGTAGCAGATTACTTACTTGTTCAGATGACATTTTCCAGTGAAAATTCTTATTTTGGTCATACTTCCAAGACGTAGAATCTGTGATTCCAAAGTACAGTATCCACACCGGTGCAGTGACTGACAGCAAACATTAGATTCATCCGCGCTGAAAAGCAGTGCCGATGCACAACCCACGAAAAGATGATAATTCCGCAAACAACTGCAATTGCAGGTTTCAAACAGAGATGGCGACAAAGAGGCAAAACTTATGGACTGCAGTATGAAAACCTGTTAACATTATAAAAAGCTAAGCAAAATCTTTTTAGGAATAAGTAAGGTGACATTATTTTTTTTTAGACTCCTCCACTGTAGTTCACTATATTTCAGATTTGAACCTTTGGGGTAAAGAAACTGTTGACTTTTTGAATAAGAACACTTTCTCCGTAGAGACGTGTAATATATTAAATGCAAATACCACATGAAGGTGACTCACTGAGAGTAAATTTCACAGGTGGCAAATTAAAAAAAAAAAAAACCCACCATTTTCATATTTTTCCACAATGCCTCATATGAAATAATACTCTCAAAACCTTTCTCTTATACAAGTTTCCGTTAGGCTTGGATGCTTAATCTCGCTTCTATGATTGAATTACGTAATGTCACTGCATTTATAGCAACAATACCAATACAGACATACCTGACAGCTGTTCATTATGTCCTGTTCAGCCCTTTACGGACAGGCCCAAAACGCAGCGCTTTCGTTGACAGAGTCACATTCTATACACGCAATGCAAATGTGCTTTTCTCATTACTCATAATGAGTTGGACCCCATGACCTCGGCATCATTTGAATATTGAATATCCCACAACAGACTGCAGTGTCCATTAATGCTGGATCTGGCTCGTACTGTAGGTGACAGAGCGCACATGTATATTTGAATAACAGATGATCTAAGTGAGGAACAGATGATGCTCTTTCACTTTCTGGTGTGCTCAGGAGTTTTTTTGGCCGACTGGGAGTGACAAATTTGAATCTGAAAACAGGTAGCACAGACGTCTGGAGGCGTTAACCACATGTTTGACTAAAGCGCTGATGCATACCTAAATTTTAATCATCGGCTACAAACATCCCCCTAGATTTAATTTCGTCTTTATAAAGAAAAAACCTAGGTGATTAACTGGTTTATTCAAAGACTGTATAAATGAGGTATATTATGCCAGCAATTGTCTTAAATAAGACTTCTTGTACACATGATATGGTGACAAATCCTTTTTGTTTGATTGTTTTAAAGATTTGACTTGCCGTACTTTAATTCTTAAGAACAAGTGAGGATACTAATGCAGCGATAGAAGGATTATCTGAAAATTAGATGTATTAATTGTGAGATTTGTTACTACCGGGAGATAAAAGACACATTTGCATTTTAAGACCAGTGTCTTTATTATGCAAATAAAAGATAACTCATTTATCTTCATGTCTTTTTGGTGCATACTAACTGATATTTATCAAAAGCACAACCTTTAAATACTGCACTGATTTGGCAAACTGTTTTGAGGGTAAAAATGCAATTCAAGTGGAGTGATCTCATGGTTAAGGATCTGGCTTGCTATCACCAGGGTTACAGGTTTAGTCTGAAATAAGGGTGACTTAGGAATCAAACCATTACTGAGATTACAATCCTGCTGTATCACCATTGTGCCTCTGAGCGAGGCACTTAACCCCAGGTTCCTCCGAGGGGACTGTCCCTGCAATTAGTGTACTGCAAGTTACTTCAGATGAAAGCATCAGCTAAATGACAAGTGTTTTGGTCTGACCAGGCCATGACTGTAACACCTCACTCTCCCCTGACTTTCTTTGACAAGCACCTACAACAATACAAGCTTTCTTTCAACAACACCAATTTGTGGTCAGCTGGGTTGACTTTGTCTGCCTGAAAAGACATTTTTCTTCTTTTCTTTTCTTTTCTTTTCTTCTTTTCTTTTCTTTTCTTTTCTTTTCTTTTCTTTTCTTTTCTTTTCTTTTCTTTTCTTTTCTTTTCTTTTTTGGTCTTTATTATGATGCAAACAGAAAGAAAATGAAATGTACAAAAACTGTAAAAAAAAAAAAATTCAGAACAAAACAGCTTCTTTAGTGTATATATCAGTGTATCAGTGTATGTATATATATATATATATATATATATATATATATATATATATATATATAAATACACTATATTGCCAAAAGTTTTGGGATGCCTGCCTTTACGTGCACATGAAATTTAATGACATCCCATTCTTAATCTGTAGGGTTTAATATGGAGTTGGTCCACCCTTTTCAGCTTTAACAGCCTCAACTTTTCTAGGAAGGCTTTCCACAAGGTTTAGGAGTGTGTTTATGGGAATTTTTGACCATTCTTCTTGAAGCGCATTTGTAAGGTCAGGCAGTGATGTTGGCGAGAAGGCCTGGCTTGTAGTCTCCGCTGTAATTCATCCCAAAGGTTTTCTATCGGGTTGAGGTCAGGACTCTGTGCAGGCCACTCCACACCAAACTCGCTCATTCATGTCTTTATGGATCTTGCTTTGTGCACTGGTGCGCAGTCATGTTGGAACAGGAAGGGGCCATCCCCAAACTGTTCCCACAAAGTTGGGAGCATGAAGTTGTACAGAATGTCTTGGTATGCTGAAGCATTAAGAGTTCCTTTCACTGGAACTAAGGGGCCAAGCCCAACCCCTGAAAAACAACCCTACACCATAATCCCCTCTCCACCAAACTTTACACTTGGTACAATGCAGTCAGACAAGTACCGTTCTCCTGGCAACCGCCAAACCCAGATTTGTCCATCGGCTTGCCAGACAGAAGCGTGATTCGTCACTCCAGAGAACACGTCTCCACTGCTATAGAGTCCAGTGGCGGCGTGCTTTACACCACTGCATCCAACGCTTTGCAAACTCCAGAAGAACTGTAGTCGTGTCTCCAAGACGCTTGAAGAAAATGACCTGCAAAGCTACCTGAAAAACAATGCGCAAGTGTACCTGGACAAAAGCTGTTTTAAACGCAAAGGGTGGTCACACCAAATATTGATTTGATTTAGTTAATAGAAGTTAATTGATAAATAAAATCTTTTTATGACAGTATTTTTGAATACTTACGTGCCTAAGACTTTTGCACAGTAGTGTGTGTGTGTGTGTATATACATGTATGTATATTTTATATATATATATATATATATATATATATATATATATTATTATATAGTACTGTGCAAGGCAGGAGTGGTTAAGGATGAGCGAATGTTTGAAAATCTGAAATCTGAGGTGAGCCACACTTAACATAAACAGGTTTATCTCACTCCGTTGCCTGCCAGATATACTTGTATCATCTTTTCATTAGCCACTGACCAGCACACCTCCACAACGCAACCCAGCCTATAGGTGTGAGAGTGAGACACTGATCAGACCAGCAGCACTGTGGGTAATGAAATCTGTGGCTTGAGAGTTAATTAGCTGAGCTGACCCTTAAATCATGTCACCACTAGAACAGTCACATCTCAGAGAGAGCTGTGTTCTGTAACTTAAATTACTGCTGTGCACAGTGAGTGCTTGTTCAAAAGATGCTACCTACTCATATTCAGTGAGATTAATCTAAATAAACCACACCTAAACCAAACTAAAATTAATTAGTCATAATTAGCCTGAAATGACCTGTACACCAAGCTTGGTTTAGGAAGTCCAACACATTCATTTCAGTATTTAGACATATTTTATGATATAATGGCTCGTGTGATATATAATAGCTATTGTTTATGGTTGCATGACGAGATGCTTCTGTCTCCTGATGGGGGGCTGGAGCACTGAATCACACACGCTGTCTCCTTGGGGTACACACAGGATTTTATTCGGTCATTCTTCCTTTCTACCTCTTTGTCTTGCGTGAGCTTTACAGTCAAAGTGAGACCCGCCGTAATTATTCCAGTCCATCACGGGCCTGTGATAGCTGATCTTTTTTTATAGGTTTAATATAATTTACAGGCTTTAAAGCACACCCACAGGTGGCATATGTTAGATCTTGACTGTTGCAATCAAGCAGCGTGACATGTTGTGATTTAACAAGCTGTGGGAGGCTTGCGGGGCAAGGAGACAGAAAGGGAGGAAGAAATAAAAATGGATATGAAAAATGGTGAGAAACGCTCACTGTCAGCCACCTTTGAGGAGCCGCTTGTCAGGAACTGTACAGGACCGTTGCATCTGTCTTCATGAACATACATAATTGCATCTTTATTTTGTGTGCTTTTGTTACTGTCATATTATATTGGTCATTTCTTCTGAATAGAGGGGACTAGTTGTCACACATTTTACTTCACTGAATATTTACTATAACTCTTTTAAAGTGTATTTCTTTAAAAACAATAACATAACTCTTGAATTTGTTTGTCAAAACAAATAAGTTAGGTTGTTACACTTCTGTTGATTTAAGAATACCTTTTTACAAATATAAAATCAAATCTAAAGTAAAAACAACAGCATAGTTATATTTAAAATATATTAGGCCTGTAGGTTTTTAATTGTATAAATTTATAATTGTATAAATTCATTGCTATCAATCTGATTACGTTTTTGAAAAACACCCCTGTTTACTGGTTTATTCAACAGTTAAAATATGACAGAATTGTAGTTTGGAAGGCAGAATTCACAAAAAAAAAAAATATATATATCTTAAAAACCTTTTAATACATACACAGACATTTGTGACTCTAAGCAATTTTCAATTCATTATGTTGCTGTATATAGCGAATTGTTAGCGTTTTGAGAATGTTTATCAGTCGTAATAGTGTTCTATATGTAAATTGTTCTATTAACATTATTACAAAAATGTTTTATTTAAAACTTTACAGGATGTTTTGAGAATGTTTATCAATCTTAATAACGCTCTATATGGAAAATGTTTTATTAACGTTATTGTAAATAAAAATTATTTGTAACTTTGAGAGAATCAGAATGTTTTGAGAATTTTCATCAATCCTAATAAAGTTCTATGTATATATAAGTATAAAAATTCCAGCACAGCGCTAACCATAATGAAAGGACCCTTCACAACAGATAATGCTTTACAATGAACCCTGTTAGAGAGCTATATATGGCAATTTATCTGTTCAATAAATTACCTTACTCACCTGTTGAGTAATAAAAACGGCATCATGTCATGCATCGCTTTTACATTTCAAATTCTTCAGTTCTCACCATCACCGAAAAGCCAAGCCAGTGTTAATTCTCATTTTATGTCACATTCTCTTTTTGCCAGCAGACTCTACTCCTTTTTAAAAAACAAACAAACAAACAAAAAAACATGGTGATTCTCCGTAGGTTCAAGATTTAGTGTGCTCCATGTCAACCTTCCTTGCTTGTTATGACAACTAACGTATGCCACTCTCACAACACAGGCGTCAAAGTAGCCGGAGCAACTTTTCTCTATTTACGGATATGACGAGACAACCACGGATGAGTGACCTATGTATGCAATTTCTCCCGCAAACCATCCCACCTGGTCTAACATATAAACACATAGCCTAATGCTTATCATGGTGAATCTGGGCAAGACAAAAACACTTTTTTGATCGATGACGTATTGACTCATTATTTAAATTTTGTTAATTTTGAAAAAAAACAAAACAAAAACATAGTGTACCTTTAATGTTTTTGCATGAATGTTTTATTTGTAACTTTGAGGCCCTGTTTACACTAGTGCGTTTCGTTTTAAAACAGCGTTTTAAAATTAAAACGATCCTCGTCTACACTGGCATTTCCACAGCGTTTCAGAAACAATCTCTGTCTTTACTACACAGCCGAAAATGCAAAGTCACATGACTGTTCATGCACACTGGGCATGTGCGTACAAGTGTAAACAGTTGCCTCTTGCGCATATAGGCAGCTGCAGTATTAAAAATATGCTGAGTTTAACTGCACAATGGCTGCTAAAAATGACAACAAAGCCAGCAAAGATTTCAGTTCAGTCTCCATGTTATTGTTTACATGGTCGTCAAGGATACGCAGAGCAATGGTGGACAGCCATTACATGGTTGTCAAGGATACGCAGAGTGAACGGGGACAGCCACGCCATTGTTTTTAAAAGTCTCTGTTTACACGTTTACACTAAAACGCAACCCCGTTTTTCAGACTAAAACAGGGTCTGCAGCGTTTTCAAAAGTCTCAGTTTTTGAGGTTTGAAAATGCCGGCGTAGTGTAAATGACAGGCGTAACCGTAGCAAAACTTGTGCGTTTTAAAATGAAAACACACAAGTGTAAAGAGGCCTGAGAATACCTTTACAGAACATTTCAAGAATGATTATCAATCCTAATAATGTTCTTTGTGAAAAATGTTCTATTAAGAACTTTTATTGCAATAACTTTTATTTATTCTTCAAGTGGGCCTTTAAAGAATGTTTGAATTTCCTGTTTGCTGGGTTGGCCTTGTGACAACTAACCTCATTGTACTATAAATAGTGCAATGGGGCTAAAGGCATACCGGGGTAAAAGGCGCATTTGACTTTATTCTCCTTTAAACCACTAGATGGCACAAAAATTCACCAAGCATTTTTCTTAACAACAATTTCGTTGCACATGAAAATTTGGCTGATCCTTGAAGCGATCATGGACAGCAATGCAAAGGTGAATCTGTGCTAATTTGATGTAATATTTAATGTTTTTTTAAAATGTTGTAGATTTAGGCCCTGTCCACATGAACATGGGTATTTTCAAAACCGCAGCTTTTTCTATGCAGTTTGGCCGTTCGTCCACATGCAAATGCAGTATCCGGTAACTGAAACCAAACTTATTTTTGCAAACTCCAGCCAGGGTGAAGATTTTTAGAAACGGTGAAACAGGAGATTTTGGCCAGTGACATTGCCGTTATATCCTTTGTTTGACGTCAGATTTTGCGCAATGAAGGATGTAGCCAAAATATTGCTGTGAATAACTGTGCCAACAGGGCTTATAACATGTATACATACACATACATGCAATTCTCCCATTATATTGCAGAACAGAGGCGTCAGAATGCAATACTACACAGGTCACTGCTCATGAGAATGTTTTTTTTGTTTTTTTACTTTGAATGAATATGTCTCATTGTGTTGTTGTGGTTTATGGAATTAATAAAAATAGTAATAAAATGCTAAATAAAATGACAAAGCCTACTGGAACCGGTAATAACATTTTTTCCCAGGCTTCTGATTGGCCAACATGGCTTTTGACAGCGCTTAGCATGTTTTTGCGTTTTCATGCGGACAGAGATTTTTTTTAAAACGGTGCTTGTGTGGACGTGATTTTTTTATTTTAAATGAAGGAAGAAAAACTTTATAAAAATACCCATGTATGTGTGGACTAGGCCTTATGTAGCAAATATCAAAATAAACCGAAAATAATACAAACTTTGCTAAAGTGATTGTTTTCAATAAGTATTAACTTATTCAAAACATATTACTTTAGCTAAAGTATTTAGTCTATCTGAGCCTTTTATTACCCATGTGTGTGGTAAAAGGCCCACCTTGCCACCTCAAAGATTTATAAGATTTTTAAACAAATCAAACCACTTTTATGATTTATTTTTACAAAAAATCTGTTGCTCCACCAATGTTCAATAAAAACATATATTTCTTCTTCATATCATACAGGGAGTAGTGAAAAGCACATTTTTCTCAAGGTGCGCCTTTAGCCCCATTGTACCCTTCCCAATTCAAACCCCTAACTATTCACAGGAGTCTGTAGATAGTTATAGTACAGGTTAATATACAGACATTTTGTTAGATAACCACTAACATGAAGCCAAGACCACCTCTTGTATGTTTTGTCAGAGCTTTAACCGCTAAATACAAAAGACAGAGCAGTGTTGTGCTTGATATTGTGTGCTCATATATCATTCAGATATAGAAGTTCAGTGTCATCTACCACAGTGAGTTCTTTGACATTGTGTAACTCTGGGCAGAACTGCCTTGGCCTGATGATGACACAGTGAGCAATAGAGTCCATACAGAGAATGAATGCCTGTGTGTGCCCAGGTGTTAGCCATGGTAAAGAGACCTTGAGCTCTTTGAGCCATTTGACTCTAAACTGTCGCACTTGGTGTGGGCTCTCTCTTGTCAGTCCAGACAAACATATTGATTGAGAGTGGTGTGTTTGGGAGAGAAAGATCATTAGATAAAGCTTTCAGGAAAGTGGAGAGTTGGAGGGCTCTTTTTTCCTTCCGCAGTTTAGCCTCTCTGTAAACCCGCTGCTAGAAATAGTGTCAATAAGAGTCAAAACAGTTGATTGTGACAAGACTGTGTAAATGTAGTACCACTGAGAGTCATGTGGTCAATAAAGCCAGATCGATATGTTGTGGAAAAGGGTCTTACAGCAAACTTTGCTTTCATACCAATTTTACAGCTTGAATCCTAATGAAATCTTGTTTATAAAAACAACAGCGGCCTTGCCCTCATTTTTTTTAGGCTTTGCTCATCTCACTCACAGAGAGTGTCCGCTTGATTGGCATCCACATTTAGCCGACAGAGCAGTTAGACATAACCAGAGATCCAGCCTGAGCAAGAGAGACAAGTAGAAAGCTGTCGATGTGAAAAAACAACACGAAAGGAGTAAAAATGTTGTCTGTTCCCTGTGAGACTCCTAACTAGAGCTGGCATTGTCTGGAATGAGTGTAAGCCGGTGCTGGCATGTGATGGGCCGTGGAACTGAAACGCATGTGTAACATCCTCTAGAGTTCAGACTACGGCCAGCGGGTCTTGAACTCCTTGTGTTCCATTTGTTTATTGTCCCACTCACTCATTTATCACAAATGCTGCCATAAAAGATATCCACAATGCATATTTAACACCAAAAAATTGGGATTTTTTCCTCCCACAAGCTTAAAAGCAAAAAAAGGGAAAAGGAAAAAAAATCAATTATTCATCTTATGATTTGCACTCCCTTCATCATTCCAGACTGGACGAGCTAATAATTCAGGATTTGACTTAGCCTGCAAATCACATTTTCATGGATTGTCAAAGTGGATTTAGGGGAGCGCCACACTCGCAGTCTGCATGAATTCTAAGTAGGTTCTTCCCAGTCCAACACGAAAATCCTACACGCAAGAGAGGGATATGTTTATCTTCTTACATAGTTCTGTAGACAAGAGAGGCATGATCCCACATATAATGCTTTTTATAAGCACTAAGCTTCACACGAGGTGGGAAGAACCTTCCTGAATGAAAACCATTCACACTTGAAGCTTGCTCAACTCAAATCAGCTTTTATTGCCATTCAACTACTCTATGTGTGTAAATGGTGAGTAATCTGAGGTAAACTGTGCAACTGAATCCATTCATCCACCCATCCATCCATCCATTTTTTTTTTTAAAGTTGTTTTCATATATGGAAGAAAAGATAGTCTCTACTTCTGTTTCATAACAACTCTATGGCCATATACGCACAGTAAGTTTGGCCACATACACTGTAAAAAGTAATATGCTATATCTACTCTGTAAAATTTAAGTAAAATTTAAACAAAATTTCTGAATAACAGACAGACGTCAAAGATGAATTAAGAACTCTTTATTTTTTATTGCCAACATTGAAGACACCTGATGATAACAAGCAGAATCACTGAAGGAAAGAGAAACACAAGAATTAATGGAGTTTTAGATGTTGATGTTGATTTTGTTGAAAATGTTTGGTCACTATTATGGTGATCAGTGTTTCATTTGGTTGGGCAGTTTGACTCTTTGCCTTTTATGTCAGTATGTGTTTTTTGTATTGGTGTTTGCTAATTTTACACACTTTAAATGGTTGACTTTTAAGGAATTAATTTGATTAATTCTAACTCAATTCTTATATGTTGAATTTAATTAATCACATTGCTTGTAATCTGTTGGCACAATTTTATTGAGTAGATAGAGCGTATTACTTTTTACAGTGTACACACTGCAGCTAAATTCGGTTGTCAGCGAACTGGTTTATGGAGTTATTAAAGTTAGCAGACATGAATCGCAATATTTTGGTCTTACTTTCAGCATAAAGCATTTGCATTTATTTCGGTTTATTATGGGCTTATTCTTGTTCGCTGATTACTAGCAAGATCTGGCAACATGAATGAGTCAAGGCTTGTGCTTTCTCTGTGATTCACCGTGAATACAGAAGGGAGACACATCTCCGATGAATGTTAAAAAAGGTCATTAACAACTAGTTTTTCAGTTTGTTTCCTTACACACTGCATAGCAACTGCACTGCAATTTCTGTAAATGTGGCTGTCACTACCTGTATATTTCGGGAGTTAATTCGGTTGTAGAATGCGGTTGTCACTCCCGTATTTTACAGAACTGTGTGTGTACAGAACATGAAGCACTAAAAGGTGAACTGACAACCGAATTTAGCTGCAGTGTGTATGTGGCCTATATGGTGCCACTAGTGCCAACAAATGGAATTGCAAAAAAATGTTTAAAAAATCATTTAAAAAAAAAATGTTTCAGACACGTTTCCCTAAACACTCGCCCTGCCATTAGTCATCAAACTCATACCATTGGTGGATCCCAATGTCCTAATATGTTGCCTTAAATGGTTATTCCCATGAAAAAAAATGTATAAACATCTCCATGATTAAGATGATTCAAATGTCTTTGTCCTGGATAGAGGAGATCTGCTAAGCATCAACTCTTTTGATGCCCCCCGCCAGCTCCCTTCTGTGAAAAGCTCTTTTCCCCTTGATGGAGAGAGTGTATCACACCAATACACTCCATGGACTTCCTCTCCTGCCAGTTTCACATTCACAGCTCCTGAGGAGCCCATCAACCTCTCGCTGAGACTTAAGGCCCCTTAGCTAGTGTGACTTCACTTTGATCTGACTTACCGGAGCTGCTCTATTTGCCCCTCTTTCCCAAAAAAACTCAACCCTCATGTTTTGTTTGGGGTCAAGTCAATCCAAGTCTAACCCTAACCCTAACCCTAACAATAGCAACAGTTTAAGGTTAATACTTCTTGACTTCTTGCATAATCGTATGAGTGTATGAGAACTGATGCTACCATTCAAAAGTTTGGAGTCAGTATCAAAAGTGACAGTTGACATTTATAATGTTACAAATTATTTCTAGATAACTTTCATTTCTTAAAAAAAATTAGACAGCACAACTGTTTTCAACATTGATAATAATAAGAAATGTTTCCTGAGCACCGAATCAGCATATTAGAATGAATTCTGAAGGATCATGTGACACTGAAGTGTAATGATGCTGAAAATTCAGCTTTGCAATCACAGGAATTAATTACCTTTTAAAATATATTCATTAAAAAAAAAAAAAATAATATTTCACAATATTACTGTTTTTACTTTGTTTTTATCAAATAAATGCAGCTTTGGTAGGCATAAGTGACTTCTTTTAAAAATATTTAAAAATCTTGCCAAACCAAACCTTGCCGAAATTTTGAACGGTGGTGTAGATCAAACTTAAAAACAGTACAGTCATTCTAAACAGAACATCATGCTGATGATCACATGACCCACGGACCTTAGAGACCACTTCAACTTTTATCTGGTTGATCTTTGTGATGCTGTGAATTTACAGTGATCTGTGTTTCCTGGCCCCTTTTTTCAGCAATCTACAATCTACAGAATATCCTTGGCACTTCTGGTGCTAGACAGTTAGGAGGAGCAAAGGTTGTGTCCATTAAGGTGAGAGAGAAAGCAAGCAAAGGCCAGAATCTAATACAGCAGAAGCAGCCAGCACAGAGCCATCTGCCTCCCTGGACTCGCCTGTCAAAGCCATCACCCTGCCGTATGCATGTACTACCTGCTCTGTAACGCGCTGTGGCGTTTCTAAGCCAGCTGATGCGTTTTGCACAGTGCATTTGAGAGGTAATAATGACATTAAAGCCATCGGGGAGCCGATCTATTTCAGCAGGCAGGGCAGGCTCCACTGTCATCCCCTATTTTCTGGCCAATTGACGGCAGAATCTCCAGGACCTGTTTCTATTTCGGGCCGCTGTCAGTCCTGTCGGCAGGAGACAGTTATGACCTAAACCAAAGCAATAGTGAGACTCTGACTGACTCCAAACCAGCACAGGGGAGCTGATCTGAGGATCAACAGGACAATGAGCTCTCTCAGAGACAGAATGAAGATGAGTCCTATTCACCTACAGACGGTGAATACTGATACGATCC
Organism: Hypophthalmichthys nobilis; assembly: GCA_037950665.1. Lineage (NCBI taxonomy): Eukaryota > Metazoa > Chordata > Actinopteri > Cypriniformes > Xenocyprididae > Hypophthalmichthys > Hypophthalmichthys nobilis. The sequence continues at coordinate 22,392,523 of CM075488.1, forward strand.
ATTTGCCTGGGGGTGCTTTTCCCTAGAAATTAAGCATACACTGTAAAAAAAAAAAAAAATCTGTTAAATTTACAGTAAAAAAAACAGTAGCTGTGGTTGCCAGAAATTTACCCGTAAAAAATACGGTAGCAACATTTTTGGTTTTACAGATTTTACTTAAGTTTACAGTAAAATACTGCATTTCATTAACTGATATGCCTATAATGTTAATTTACCAATCTATTGAAGAACAAATATCTGTTTTGTACCTTTATAATAAACTGACAACCACCAAACACAGTGGTGATGAGTCACATGATGAATCAAAGCTCTTCACAAGCAGCTTTTTCAGAAGCTGAGAAGAACAATACTAATATATAGAAGGTGCGCAGTGTCATTCACACAAACACTGAACACCATCATGGTAACACACATGGAATATTAAAAATGCAATAAACATTAATTAAACAATATTAACATGTAACATAAAACCATAATGTACATAACTGATTAGAAAAAAACAAGAAGAAACAGTCATTTCAACGAAAATACATAAAATTTGAAGTGTCACGCAGGGAATTCTGGGAATGTCTATTTAATTTTTTTTTTTTTTTTTTTTTTTACTGTAAATTATACAATGATTTGTTCTTTTTTACTTCCAAAAACTGTAAATTGAATGGTATTTTACTGTAAAATGACATTAAATGTACAGTTAGATCTATTACAGTTATTCACCGTATATATGGAAACAGTTTTTCACCGCAGCATTTTTACATTGTTACCGTTAAAATCACAATAATTTTTTACAGTGTAAGATTATTCCACCGATGCATGACATAAATAAAATAATTATTTTTATTAGTCTTCATAAACACCCTTCATATTTCTTGTAAATATTTAACTCTTAAAAATACTGGGTTGTTTCAACCCATGGTCAAATATGGATCAACCCAACTATTGGGTTTAAGAATTTATTTTAAAGATTGAAACCAAAGGTAGGGTTTGTCCATATTTGACACAGACATGGGTTGAAACAACCCAGCACTTTTAGAGTGTACTTTTTGTCTTTAAGTTGGCAGGAAATGGAAGTCTTTTTAACCTTTTCTATCCTATTGTGACGTATATCCGAGTGAAACAGTTTGTTAAACAAGAAAAAATCTAGGGCGGAATTTGATTTTTTTTTCCATGGGGAGTTGATTGGATGGTTGTGGTTTGCTATTGGTCGATCTCGTGTGAATGACAAAAAACATGTCATTAGAGAAGAGAAGAGAATGATTTAATTCATTTATTTGATTTAATTGGCACATTGGCAATTTGGATTGCTTTCATAGTGTAAACGCTCATGTGATCGAATGTGTTCGAACAGCCACAAAAGACCATCTACTCTCCACCTAATGTGTAAACATTATGGGATTTTGGTTTTTGTAAAAAGATTTTGTCCATTAGATTGAAAGATCTGAAAGAAACCTATATATTTACCCGCCCATAGACCCTCCCCTCAAAGAAATCAGGGCAGAAGTGGTTGAAAGTGGACAAAGGAGACAGATTAAAATACCAGGTGTAAGCGGGTATGTATCTCCCTCATCTTATGATCCGATTGACCAAAACACATCTTAATACCAGGTGTAAACAAGGCCTAGTTAGCAGTGACTCTTTCAGTGTCTTTTAAAGCTTCACCTACATTCATTGTCTTCATGGTAACATTTAGAAATACCTCATCTTATGAATCAATTTTATAAAAATTGCCTCAAAGGAATTGATTTAGCTTAGAGGGTACAGGAGGCACTTTTACTTTGATTTCACAGTGAGTCATTTAATACATTTTGTCAAGATATCTGAGAAATTTAACCTCAACACTGACAGATACTCCCTAGAAATTTAAAAATAATTGTCTCAAGAATGATTTTTACATTGAAACAACGCTTTGCTCAATTGCCAATGACAAGCTGCTCTCAAATTATTGAACCTTTAGAAAACTGTCTTCCCAGTACCTTGGGACTTTCAAAAGTTCTAGTTAAAGAGAGATGGAGCGAGACAGAAAAAAGTACTAATGTGTGGGTCATCCTACATAAAGGTAGTGCTGAGTGGAAAATCGGAAACGACGTGCACCTGCGGTATACCTTGTGGGGCTTCAGTTTAGATCAGTGTCTTTGTGGCATGAGCTCTTTGACCTTTCCTGTGGTTTTGGGAAATACACTGGGGCTCTGTCAGTGTCACTCACCAGCACTGCCGTCCGCAACACTCTGGAAGTCCTGAAGGTATAAATGTGCTTGTTATTTTATAACCTTATGGCACAATCTTACTATGTCTTTATATACTGTTAGACAACTCGGTTATTTTTTTTTCATGTACTTAAAAACTGATGACACAATCATAAATATCCTGCAAATTTTAAAATGCACTTACCCCCAAAACTATATGCTGAGAATGTTATCCAGATGTACTAGATTTGTCATGTTGTCGTGAGACCTACCAGTGTCAGTTGCCATTCACAAATCCATTCCAGTGGCCTCATGGGATAGTAAAGTTTCCATTGGATGCACACTTCAGAATTTCGCCAGACGTACTCTCACCCAGGTACTTTTCCTTACTGTTTTATGAATACATGAACAATGTTTTTGTGTTTTGAGAACATTACTGAATACCAGATAACTTAAAAATGTACTTAAAAATGCACTTAAAAATGCACTTGAACTTTGCTTAAGTATACTCAATAAAATGAACTTGAAGTATACTTATTTTTTGTAAGGGTACCCTAGATCCAACATTGATATTATTAATACTAATATCAATATATATTTCTGAGAAATACATAAAAAGTAGTCTGATACTACTTTTATAATCCCAGACGAGAAAATAAGGGTCTTATCTAGCGAAACAATCGGCCATGTTCTAAAAAAAAATATATATATATATACTTTTTAACCACAAATGCTCGTCTTGCACTAGCTCTGCAATGCACCACTCATTACGTAATCATACTGGAAAGTGATTACGTAATACATGGCACATCGCAGAGCTAGTGCAAGATGAGCATTTGTGGTGTATATAATTTTTATTTTAGAAAATGACCGACCATTTCGTTAGATAAGACCCTTATTCCTCAGCTGGGATCATGTATTGGGAAACTGCAATTTGGACCTTCAACCCATTGGTAGCCGTTAAAGTCTACTATATGGAGAAAAATCCTGGAATGTTTTCCTCAAAAACCTTAATTTCTTTTCGACTGAAGAAAGAAAGACATAAACATCTTGGATGACATGGGGGTGATTAAATTATCAGGAAATTTTAATTCTGAAGTGAACTAATCCTTTAAGATTACAGTGTATGGTAATTTTATTAATACTAGTAACAACAGCAAAAACAAAATAGAATAAAATAAAAACAATAAAATAAATGTAAATTAATTTGTTTGGTTTAAGATAGCTTTAGCATTCTTTAGCAAACTTTAGTTTTAACATTTCTGCTTTTTAAACATTTCTTCTTTTATAGGTAAAAGATTGACTGGATTGGCATCTGCACCCTGTTATTAATTCCACACTAAACTGACTGGCTTCCAAACTCCAGCTACTAGCGCAGATGTGGGTGGTCCGTGTGCCTTTCCAACCCTGTCCGTAAATGTGCATTAATTCCTCCTCACCTGGGAGAACTAAATACTGGGCTAAACAGCACACTTATGGCACTCTCTGCCATCCGCTGGCTCAACAAAACACCAGCGAGAGTAAATAACATACAATTTGCTTAACTCATTCTGTGGTCATAAAATTGGACCTGATGTGGCACATTATGAAGAACTCATGCATTTCACATTGGCTTTCCCAAACAGAAGCCTACAAATACAAACAATCATCTCTCAGTAGTAAAACAGCAGTGCATGACAAGGTCAGAGAGTGACTTGTATTTGAAAGAGAACAAAGCAAGAAAGCAAGCAAAAAGAAGAAAGCCATACACTTTGGAATCAATTCCGTTCTTGAACTCTTAATTGTTTTAATATTATTAAAACTCATTTTGCAAATCACTTAGCCTCCTCCTTCGCATTCTCCCTACCTTCTTTTCTCAAACCTCTTGACTTCAATTAAATGTGATTAAAGAAGAGAAAAGGAAAGTAGAGAAGGGAGATAACATTCTTTAATTGCTATCTCTCTTGTGTAATTACTCAGATCAGACAAAGCATTATGATTTTGAAATGCTCCCCTGTGACAGTGTATCCACTTCAGCCCATCCTGATTGACACAAGCAAATTTGCACAATGATTTTTTTGTCTTTTTCATCCAAACATGAGGTATTAATGGAATAGCAGGTCACAGCATCATTGCTTTAATCATCACAACATTCTGAGTTGCTAATTAACTCCTCCCCCCCCCACCCCACCCCCGTCAGTGTTGGTAGATTTTAATCAGGTAGATATTTGTTGTGTTAGAAATCTTTTGCCTTCATCAGACATGAATAAGTATCCAAACAAATTTCTTATTCATACCAGTCAACTGGTCATGTAACTTATTACTGGTGGTGTAATTATATTAGGCTATGTAATTTTGCAATCAAGTTCATTGAGATCGGTTCATTTAAATTCAAAAGACAGGTGAAAATGCCCCCATACTTTTGTGAATTCAGCGGTTCTCAACCTTGAAATTTAAATAATTGAATTCTTAATTTCTTTCATAGATGTCAAGGATAACATTTCAATATATTTTATATACAAGATTATTTAACTTTCATATATATATATATATATATATATATTAATACAACAGTATATTAATACAACTTTCTGGTTCTCAAATCTGATTGGCTGAGAGCCATGCGATATTCTAGTGATAACAGCACTACTACCTTTTCACAGTTTGTATCACTCCACTTGAAGCGACTGTCATGGCACTTCAAGGGGAGTGATATACTACACTATACAAATACTACACTTGTTGTACCACGAACTGTAGTTTTAAGAGTTTTTTAGGTGAGAATATAGTTGTTTAGACCTGAAATATGTGACTCATAAACATGAGATTTAATTCATTTTGGGTAGATAAAACAGGCAATCTTTGGTCTTATTAATCTATTACTTTTTCCTGAGCAAATCGAATTAGGCTATGTTGAATTTAATAATTTAATATTAAGGCTATTTAACTTACATCCTGTGGAGCACTGCTTTGTACATTTGACTGAATTTTACAGTTGTGTTTATTTCCTATTGTCATTTATAATGGCTATTTAAATATTGTGGTTCAATACATATTATTTTATATAAATAAAAATGTTGTATTTGGTATTGAGAAAGGGTCCATTAGTGCGCAATATGGATTGAGTGAAAGTTACATTAATACGCCATTAGATGGCAGCAAACTTTAAGAGTGAATGAGTCAGTCGCAAGAGACTTTTTAATTGAAATGGACTTTTGTAAACAAAAGATGTTGTTTTAGCGCTGGAAAATTCCCTTAACTGTAAAAGGACAAATACAAAGATCGCTTCCCTTAGCGGACATTCAAACGGATTTTTATAATGGATATAATATTTTGAACATTGACCTGAAGAATGAATGTTATATCAGACGCAGGTAATGCTCGCTCAGGCGATCTCTCTCTATCTCTCTCAATAATACTGTACAAAATATTATTCCTTCATTACTAGTTCTAAAGTGACGTTTTAGAATTAGTAATAGAGTCAAAACTGTCAAAACTTGGTCAAACTCTCAACTTGAGATTTGAATCCATGGAGGAAGGAAGTAGTTCTGCACAAAAGAGGGTTTTTAAAGACACTCAGGCCCACTTTACACTAGTGTGTTTTTGTTTTAAAATACAAGTTTTGCTACAGTTACGCCTGTCGTTTACACTACGCCGGCATTTTTGAACCTCGAAAACGGAGACTTTCGAAAACGCTGCAGAGCCCGTTTTAGTTTGAAAACGCTGTGGTTGCATTTCAGTATAAACAGACCAAAACGGAGACTTTTGAAAACGATGGAGTGGCTGCCCACATTCGCTCTGCGTATCCTTGATGACCATGTAAACAATAACATGGAGACTGACCTGCAATCTTTGCTGGCTTTGTTGTCATTTTTAGCAGCCATTGTGCAGTTAAACTCTGCATATTTTTAATACTGCAGCTGTTTATATGCGCAAAAGGCAACTGTTTACACTTGTACGCACATGCCCAGTGTGCTTGAACAGTCATGTGACATGCGTTTTTGGCCGTGTAGTGAAGACGGAGATCGTTTCTGAAACACTGTGGAAACGCCAGTGTAGACAAGGATCGTTTTCATTTTAAAACGCTGTTTTAAAACAAAAACGCACTAGTGTAAATGGGGCCTCAGTTGTTATTTCTTATTTATTTACACACTCGTGCTGTCAAACTGTTGTATAAACGCAATATTTATACAACCGTAGGCCTGCGGCTTCGTGCCTATATGGCCGAATCACAGCCATGCTAAAATACATATCACACGGCTACGTATGGTTTATTTTGGATTTCTTAATATTTCTTGTTGATATCCCCCTTTTTAATTTCATAGTGCACCTCTCTTCACAGGAATCACAGTATAAAAGATATGATGAGTCACATACTTTTTTCTTTAGAGCTTTTTGATGTAGAATAAATGAACCTTGAAAAATATGTTCTTACATTATATACAGCAGATGGAGATACACTTTTCGTTCCTTATATACTAAGTGAGATTCTGATTAGTCTGCTTTTTTTAGCAAAAACTTTAAGATAATATTCAGGTAAGATTATAAAATAATCAAACTGTCCTTGTATTTATTTATCTAATGAGTATCATAATAATGTACAGTCATCCGGTCATTTTTGCAAAATAAACCCCTCAATTATACAACAGAAACTGTGGATTTAAAGCCCCCACAATTGGATATTGAACATTTCCAAACAAATTCACAGGTACGAAACATATGCAGTATTTTCTGACATAAAAACCACAAGAACATTTTTTCAAAATTCCAGGTCACATTTAGTATGGGTAAAATGTTTTGGTATTTTGATTGACAGCCCTGTTCCTACAAGTCTGAAAATATAAACAAACTGTTAAGCTCAACAACACAATCCCCTCTTTAATATGCAATATTGCTTGATTTCAGGAGTCAGATTCTGAAAGTTGTGAAATGCCGCACTGACAGGTATGAGGGTCTGTCTGCTCAGACTCCACAGATATAGTGGGTTTTGTTAATGCTGCTTGATTCTGTCTGGATAAGTGCTCAATTTTTCCTCCCAAATATTCAGTGACACTTTCATGAACCTTCTTGTTTTATGAGTTTTTAAAATTCCAAATAAAGATGTTTTTGTTTTGGATAGCGATATGGGTTTTTGCTGCCAGCCTCGAGTACTCTTCACAGTGGTGTGATAATAGGTTTTTAGACAGCAAAGAAAGGTTTATTGAAAATACTGGTATGTGGGACACTTAAAATGGTGCTTCAGCTCCAGTGTGTGATGAAATGCTTCTTTATTGCTCCATGCAGCAATGTTCAGCCCTGAGGGTACTTCTGGAATCATGTGTTTTCGTTGGTTTCAGGACCTGAAGCTGGAGCTAGATTAGATATTTCCTGCAGTGCATTCCAAACGTCCAATAGTGCCCTACAAAGTGAACTAAACAGAGATTCCAAATCACACAGGGCATATATATATGTTTAGTCTGAAGGGCACTGCAAATTGCAAAGAGAACATGGACTGTTTTCACCAGTATATCACTTCATAGGGAGTTTTCAGGAAATGTACCTAGTCATTGCACATCACCTGAGTACTATGCGTTTGGCTAAACCAAAGACTGTAAGACAGTTCACTCCTTTTACTTGTGAATGGGAGAAAATGCAATGTGCATGGTGGAATATGTACCGCCTTCTAAGTAAAAAAGCCAATTGCTGATTGGTAAAGTTATTGCGTCACTGCAGCTGCCGTTAGAGGCTCCGGTTCCCATAGAAACCTGAGACTCGTGCTTAGGACTGCACATGCGCATTGGCTCGTTTAGCCTGAAAAATAAGCTTTTTTAACGCTATTTGAGCATAAGAAACAACATTTATGGGACAGTTCATTTCAGATTTTGTTGCTGATTTGAAATATGTTATTTAATTGTGAGTTCTTCAAGCAGTTTTTGAGATTTCAGGATTCCCCCATTCAAATAGATAGGACTTGCTCAAAATAGCTGCATTGCAAATATGGCCGCCGTGTCAGTGAGCAGACTTTCCTTGAAAAAGACTTTGGCTAAACTAGTCATTCTGGAAAGCTAAACATTGCCAAACATAGCGCTGAAAGAAAGAAGCCTTTCCTGAAAAAGTGCCAGTCTCGTTTGTATTTGCAAAAACACATCTGGAAGACTCTGATGCCATCTGGCCATCAGGTGCTATGGTCTGCTGAGACCAAAAATTGACCTTTTTGGATTGAACTCCAAGCGCTATGTTTGGCAAAAAGCAAACACAGCACACCACCCAAAACACACCATACCTACTGTGAAGCATGGTGGTGGCAGCATTATGTTGTGGGGGTGTTTCTCTTCAGCGGGTACTGGGCGATTGGTCAGGATTGAATAGAAAATTGATGCTGCAAAGTACATCCAAATTCTTGAGGAAAACCTACCTTCACCTTCCAACACGACAATGATCCTAAACATACCGCCAAAAGAACAACGCAATGCCTTAAGGATAGAAAGGTGAATGTCCTTGAGTGGCCAAGTCAGAGCCCTGACTTAAATCCGATAGAAAATCTGTGGATGGACTTGAAGAGAGCAGTCCATTGCCTCTCACCACAGAGTTTGACAGAACTTGAGCAATTCTGCAAGAAAGAATGGGCAAATATTCCCCAATTTAGGTGTGCAAAGCTAGTACAGACACTTCATGGCTCTATGAAGTATTACATCAGGGAACTGATGACTTTTCTAACCCTGTTATTCTAGTTTTTCAAATTTTAATAATGTTTTAAAATGTTATTTTCACTTTGATGATGAGGGTTATAATGTGTACATACAGCTCAAAAAAGTTAGACTTAATTTATTTTATTTTCTTGGGTGTAATGCGAAAAAAAGGTAAAGATTTTTTACAGGGTATGATGACTTTCTATAAGCACTGTATCCTTCAGACCTATTGTTTAAAAAGGCCAAACCTTGACTTTCGAAAAATGTCACTGAGCATAGTATTTACAGTTTTGTAATATGGACTCAATATCTTGGCTTCCAAATTCATGCAAAATGCATAAAATGCCATTTATAAAAAAAATATATATGTTTATATATTTATACCTAAACAGAAAAATAGTTATAGATCCCTCATTTCTCAGTAAAACAAATATGCATGTGGGTGGGTGTGTGGGAGAGAGAGAGAGAGAGAGAGAGAGAGAGAAAGAAAGTGTGAAAGGCTGTATTGAATGTGCTCATTATGGTCCTGGCCAGAGTGGCTCTCCTCCTTCTGCTCTGCTCAACCATGGAACACAGTGACCTCATTCCTCAGCCTGCCCAACCTCCCTGCTAATGACTGCAGCTCGGCATTCTGGGAGAGAGTGGACCACTGCCTTGCACTCATCACCATCATGTCATCAGCTTTTAATGAGTCATTTCTGCTCTGTTAGGAGAAATGACACCATTCTTTTCTGACAGCTCTCTGGGGGTCCATGTGAGACCATAACTAACAGGAATAAACAGCTGTCATCTGAATCTTCTTTCATTTGAACAACACTTGAGGACTCTTAGGTCCAATTTTCAGTTTAGATGGTAATTATTAGTGTGCAGCATTAGCTGCTCACAACCATCATTATGACACTTGACTGGATGCAGACTGAATGTAATGTTCCTGTGTATATTATATTATATTATATTATATTTTATTTTATTTTATTGGGGCTGGAAAAAAATACATGTTAATTTCTGATCATTTATAATTTTTTGTTAATTTGATCAATATTGGCTGTTAAATGTGTTAAAAAATCATTTAAATTGTATTTAATTGCATCATTTGCTTTTTTATGGGGTATGATTTTCTTTTTCCCCACTTTCTGTGACTTGTTATATACTCATGCTAAGGCATATTACTTTTCAAGCAAAACATTTCACAAAAAATTTTTTGTTAGAAATAAAATAATATATGCATTGGTATGTTAGTGGATCATATTCATCGTTAATTCATACATCTTTGCCTTGACAGCAGCTGGTTAAAACTCATTGCAACAATTTAGTTAGTTTAGTTAGAATATATCTAGTATCATTTGTTTGCAGAGATGCCATTTGGTTTAATATTTTGATATGTGATGCAATGTGATTTATACATACTAAGAGTCCAAAAATGTCCAAATAATTTTTGCGGCCACTGTATGTACCACTAGTAACCAGATGTTTTGGACTGTGGACATCATTCACAGAGACTTTATAATTATCTTCCATCAGCCAGCCAGCTGGATTGTTGTCTGAAAGTTTGGCTTGAGCCCTTGACCATCGAGTCAGTTTGTGCTATTTGTGAAACTATGAGGCCTGTCTCTGGAAGGTTGGCTGCCATCAATGGCAATTATCCCATCCCTCAGTGCGTATGATTGCCTCTGTGGAAACCTGAGGCTGCCTAGGATTCTGGGGTGAAAAGATTAAACCAGTTGCCATCTGCCCATGTCAGGCTGCTTGTAATGAATGGATTTCTTTGTAAGTGCTCACAGTATATCAAGCTGATGTAAGTTTGATTGGATGTGAGATTTTCTAACTTTATATTTGGCCTTTTTCTTGTTTTATAAAGAGGCAAAGTCACATCATATTAACACAAAAGCAGAACCCTTGAATATGTTGTCGTTTATCTTCCCTCACTGTAAACTTCATATATTCTTACACAAACAATAAGCAAAATTATGAAAAAACACTTTACAGTAAGGTCTCATTTGTGAATATTAGTTATTGCATGAATGAATAATGAACAATATATTTTTACAGCATATATTAACCTTTGTTGATGTTATTTAATAAGGTAATGCTTTAAAATAAGGTTCATTTGTTAACATTAATGTATTAACTAACATGAACTAACCATGAGCAGTACATTTGTTACTGTATTTGTTAATCTTTGTTAACGTTAGTTAGTTAATACAGCTGTTCATAGTTTGTTCATGTTACTGCACAGTGCATTAACTAATGTTAACAAATACAACTTATGATTTTAATAATGTATTAGTAAATGTTGAAATTAACATTAAAGGATTAGTTCACTTTCAAATGAAAATTAGCCCAAGCTTTACTCACCCTCAAGCCATCCTAGGTGTATATGATTTTCTTCTTTCTGACGAACACAATCGGAGAAATATGAATAAATATTACTGACGCATCCGAGCTTTATCACGAGAATGAGCTGGAGAAAGTGTCTCCATCCACATCCATCCATCATAAACGTGTATTCCACACGGCTCCGGGGGGTTAATAAAGGCCTTCTGAAGCGAAGCGATGCATTTGTGTAAAAAAGATTCAATATTTAACAAGTTATGAAGTGAAATATCTAGCTTCCACTAGACCGCCTTCCGTATTTAACATTCGAAGAAAGTGTAAAACTCTTGCAGTTCAAAACGCTTATGCTACGTCCTACGCCCTCCCTATTCAACTTACGGAAAAAGTGTAACTGACTGACCCCTGTTCACTGCCATTATAAAGCTTGGATTCATCAGGATATTTATTAACATACATTGTGTTCATCAGAAAAAAGAAAATCATATACACCTAGGATGGCTTGAGGGTGAGTAAAGCTTAGGGTAATTTTCATTTGAAAGTGAACTAATCCTTTAATCTCAGCATTTGATAATACATTTTATCACAATTTTTATCTGTTAACATTAGTTAATGCACTGTGAACTAAAATGACTACGTTAGTTAACAATGAACTGCACTTCTACAGCATTTATTAATCTCTAAGATTAATAAATGCTGTAGAATATTGTTCATTTTAGTTCATGTCAGTTAATGTAGTTATCTAATGTTAACAAATGAAACCTTATTGTAAAGCATTACGAAAATCTCCTTTGTGATATAATAGTTTTAACAGAGTGCAAAGGCATAAAGTGAAATAATTTTATAAGGCTGGATGTCATTACACCTGCAGTTTTAGTGAGAATTGCTGAGTCAGCATCAACTGGTGAAATAAATCTCTATACGAATCGTCAGCACTCCTTTTCCCCATTTAAATAATGTTTTCCTGCAATCTGTGATTACATCACAGTGACCACAGAGGAACAAACTCAACAACACTACACCATAAAAGATGCATAGATCTCTGTTTTCTAGATGCAGTCAGCAGGGCTTTTTTTATTTTGTTAAAATACACAGCTTCTTCTGAATGGTTGTCAGTGGAGAAAGATGCTTATTGTCTTCAGAATAATGTAGTTATGGCATTTACCAGCAGGAGCTATTTGCTAACAAGCCAAACCTTAACCCCTTTGTACATTCAGGATTGGATATCATTTTCTTTTGTCTATAATATGCGTCCGTACTGAAACATCCATTTTGAAAAACACTTTTGTGAAGCTCTGTTAGAAGTTATACATCATTTCTGCATAGTGTTCCTAGCAAGAATAAATGCTATAATCTTAAAGTACACTGATGTTTTATGAAGAAATATGAACATAATTTTTTTTATGAGCATATATAAATTAACCCCCCCCCCCCTCCATGGCATAAAGCTCTAAAGCTTCAGATCAGACTTTCCCCTGATGGCTCCTGTGTTTTTGCAAAGAGAAACCACAGTAACATCCTTGTACTAGTATAATGAAACTCGTCAAGTGTATCTTGAGTGTGCTAATCAGTAGGCCACCATATGGATTTTTATTACAGAAACTTTAATTAACATTTAGCTCATCTGTGGCTTCATTAGTTCCCAGATGTCTCTCTGCATCTCTGCAGACTCCATGTTGCTTGTGCTGCCGGTTGCAGGTGTTGTGAGTCTGGGTTCTCTCCCAAGCCTGCGGCTGTGTGGATGCTGTGCTAGATCTGGAGGAAACCAGCCCTCACGGTATGTTTTTCTTCTTTCCAGTACTATTTTCTTTCTTTTTCGTTAAGTACTCAGGTGCATATGTAAGAATTTCTTCCACACCATCTCCTCATGCTGAAGCTTAAGCTCAGGGCCCCCAGCCTGAGGGAGCGACCCAGTGGTGCAGAAGAAAAAAAAAATGACGACGTGTTAAAATCATTATTAAAACAATTTATAATGTGTTGGCTGCAGTAGTGAATTCTGACATAAGCGATATATAGGCAGGCAGCATTTTCTTAGGTGACAAAAACACAAACAACTTTTTCTACACTGCAGTACCCTATTTCACTTCTGCCTGCACCATAGAAATTAGAAATAGGAAAAGTGGTCTGCCCATGAAAACAGTCTCTTCACCTGTTAAAAGCCCAAAATAGTATATTATATACACTACCATTCAAAAGATTGCGGTCGTTATGATTTTTAATGTTTTGAAAGAAGATTATTATATCCACCAAGTCTGCATTTGATCAAAAACAAATGGTTTTCTATTTTAATAGATTAAAATAATATAATATAATATAATATGATATATTAATATAATATATCATGATCACATATAATATATATGATATAATTTTTTGTGTTTAGTAATCTGGTCCTTAAAGGGTTAGTTCACCAAAAAATGAAAATTCTGTCATTAACACAAATTAAGATATTTTTGATGAAATCCGAGAGCTCTCCGAGTCCTCCATAAACAGCAATTTAATTACCACTTTCAAGGCCCAGAAAGGTAGTAAAACATCGTTAAATTAGTCCATGTGACTACAGTGGTTCAACCTTTTCAACCTTAAGCCCAAAGTACAGTTCACTTTTTATGCGTACGCGAGGGTCAGTGTACAGTGCACGTAACGCGAATTTCGTCATCAAAAGAGTACGCGCACCGCTGCAGGTCGCACACGCGCATTTAATTTTTTTTTTGCAGTAATTACTTTATCCACAAGGTGGCAACCTTACCCTGGTGGCATCGATTCACAAGGTAGTCAAAGAAAAACTGCATAAACAGAACAGACCGGAACAACAATTGAGGCCTACATAGATGAGAGATTGTTCAAAGAGTTTAGAAAGTACCCTCATTTGTACAACTCTTGCATGAAAGAATACTAAGATGTTTACATGGGTTGTAACTCGTGGCGAGAGATTGCTCAAAACTGCGCATGCGTAGAACGCCTGTGTATACTTTCCAAGGCTGTGCGTTCGACTATGCGCGTACACTAGCGTACGCGTAAAAAAATTAAGTATACTCAGGGCTTATGTTTTATGAAGTGACAAGAATACTTTTTCTGTGCAGAAACAAAACAAAAATAATGACTTTATTCAACATTCAACATTCTATTTTTATAGTATAGCTAAATTAGCTCTTGTTCATGGTGAAATTAAATTAAAATATAGGCCTACCAAGATTTAAGTAACATTTTGGATTGTGTCTAAAGAAAATATATTGATTAAGTATATAGTCTTTAGAATAAAAAATATTTTTACTTTGTATGAATGTACATTTTTGTCTTTGGGAAAATAAATATTTTTGATTAATATTAAATCAAAACCCAAAGGTTTGAACCTAATTATAAATTTGAGAAAAACTAATACATTCGGCTGTAACTGTCACGAACGATTGCAATACCGTGATGGTGAGGGAACTGAACTGCTCGCAGCAGTGTATATTTAACAGAACTCAAAATACTAAGAACACTTAAAACAGAACAACCACTGTACACACGATGAGAACTGACAAAGAACAGAAAGAAACATGGGGCTTAAAAACTAATTAACCAAATGAACATCAGGTGCAAACAATAATCAGACAATGAATAACCAAGAAAACTAAAACTGATAACACAGAATATTGAACTAAACTAGTGAAAACCAACCCAAACAGAAAAAGAACACAGGGTAATACTTTACTTTAGTGCCGTAGTTACACGTTACTACATGTATACTATAGTAATAACAGTAAATTATGCATAATTACATGTAACCCTAAACCAAACCCTAACTCTAACTGTAACTCTATAGTAAGTACATGTAGTTAATTAGTAGTACTATAAAGTGTAACCGAACACAGATAACCCCTAAGATAAATAGTAACAAATTGTATTTTTTAAGTATCAGTGTATTTTTTCCCCCCAATGTATTAGCAGCTCCTCAACTTCTGTATGTTGCGTTCCACCCCACATCCTCCCATGGCAGGTGCTCTCACTCCGAATCACACCGCGGAAACTTCAGATCCACGTCACAGGAGCTCTTGGAAGGGGAATTGAGTTCAGCGCTTTGCCTTCTCGAGTGGAAGATGGAACGTCATATGCTATCAATGGACGAATTATGACAAAAGAGCCTCCGGTCGCGTTCGAGATGGCAGAGCTTCCCATCAGTGCGGTCTCTGTGGTATTTGCTCTATATGTGTCAGGGAGGTCACAGATGTGGCGCGGGCTGGATGCTTCTGAGAGCTTCCTCAAGCAAACACAATTTAGCATGGTGACGGGGGCAGTGGCACAAAGCTGGCTGGATTAAGGGGCTGTCACACTCTGTCTCCCACAACAGGATAACAAGCAGTGCTCAAGCAGCTTCCCCCAGGGGGTAAAAGTGACCCGCCTTTTGGTGTGGGGGCCACAGATGTACGTGCAAACGCAAGTACACATCAACACTTTTTTATATTACTCATTACACATGCGCTCTCAGGGAGTGCAACACACATCTTTATTTCTCTGCGATTCTCTGGTGTAATGTGTGTGTGTGTGTGTGTGTTGAAATCATTATGTTGTGAACAGAGATGCAATTGCTCTCTTGTGGCTCTAATGAGTATTTAACACCAGTGGAGTTTGCTTGACCTAACAGTGCTACTGTATGCCTAACATGCAATTATACACAGGGCTGACTCTTCCTATAGGCGATATAAGCGGTTGCCACATCATGACAAATATAAATAGCAAGAAATACATCAACAACAGTATAAATAAATGCAAAAAAATAGAAAGAAGTCATAATCTGTATAATTTATTCATTTTCAGTCTACTTATTATCCACACCTTGCTCAAAATTATCAGGTTTGTTATGAAGAAACTTATTTTTATGGCTTGATTCTGAGGTGTGTCTTAAAGAGATTGTTCATCCAAAAATCATTTACTCATGTCATTTCAAAGTAGTGTTGTCAAAAGTACTGACCACATAAGTTGGTACTGCTCCCGTGTGTATCTGTGTAAGTGCTCAGTGAAGAACGTCATTGATGTCTATTTACAACATGTTTTTGAAGTGTTGATCATTGTAGCCAATCACAGACATCTGATGAGCGTGTGAACACAACGGCCAATCAGAGGTGTTTACGAATCCCCTCAACAACGCTCATAGAATCATATTTTTTTAAATTTCAGTACCGACTTGATATTGTGGTCAGTGATAACACTATTCCAAATCTGTATGACTTTTTTCTTCTTCTATTGAACACAATGGATTTTTATTTTCCATACAATGGAAGTCAAAGACTTTCCCCAAGACTTTCCCTATATGAACAAAAACATTTTTTTTTTGTGTGTTCTGCAGAAGAAAGAAAGTCATACAGGCTTGTACAGTGTTGCTATTGTTAGCTAAAACTAATATTAATCATTTTCATTAATTGAAATGTAGCTGAAATGAATATTAGATTAAATATTTCTTATATATGTAAATATGAGCTTACACTGAAAATTAGAAATGTTGCTTTGGTAGCTAACTGAAATAAAAAAAAAGTTAGTTGAAATAATAAAATTAATAAAAAAATCAAACAAAGCTAAATAGAAATATAAAAAAAATTAAAACAAAAATAAGCACAAAATGACTAAAACTTAAACTAAAATTAAAATGAAATCTGAAAATATTAAAATAAAAGCTATTTCAAATACCAAAATAACACCTGCTATGACATGGGTAAATGATAACAGAATTTTTATTTTTATTTATTTTTAATGTTTAAATCACTTTTGGATGGAAGGAAGCATCTGTCACATTATGAAAATATGTAAAATGCAGCGCAATTAATTTTTAACCTTTCTTCAAAGACCTGCTCTGAAAAATGTCTGTGTACATATCATTTTTAAATTAATGTGTACTATTTTTAATATTAAATGCATATTATATACACAAATTATTTCTTTCACATTGCTGTATCTGATTTTTCATTGACTGCACACTTTTGTTTGTTTGTACAAAGTTATAGTCACTTCTTTATGTATATATTTATGCCCCAATCGCTGTTTAATATTACATCTTTAATTTATTTACACCATTTATATGAAACATTTCATTTATTCATTTAGCAGACTTTTACCAACAAATTTGGAACATCAGAATCACGTATGTTCAGTCGTATATATTATATACACATGGTATTGTACTATGAGATGTATTATTACTGCAATGATTGCAGTGGTTCTATGGATGTTTCATGTTATTTTTCACTTATTTTTCATATTCTCACCTATAGGGCCTCACTTACAGCAGCTGTAAAATAACAATGAAGTTTCAGGCTCTGAGGAAAAGAATTTCAACAGCTACAAACATTTATTCCAACATTAATTCAAAGTCTTGAAATAACCTGCTTCAGTGGATGGCAACTTGTTCGGTACAAATGCCTCCTTTTTTTAAACAAGGACAGACGAGGAGTCATTAATGTGAGCCCACGTCCATTAGGCATCATATGCCGCTGAGCACAGTTCATGTGTGTGCGGTGAAGCTGCCTGCCCCTCCGCACTTGCCCTCTGTGACACCTTGTCAGGTTACAATGTGCTTAAAATGAATTTGTGTGGCAGAATAAAGAAACCAGGCTCCTGTTTGTGAAGAACCATTCTCCAGAGACGTAGGCAGAGGTGAAGAGGTTAATGAGATTTATTTGTACAACAGTTTTTTTTAGCTGTATGTCTCCATGGAAACTGCCTCAGTGTCACGCACCCATGGAGATAAAGACGTGTTTACATGTTGTAAATTATGAGACAAGACACGCCTCACCTAACTTTAAAAAATGTGCAAGAAAGTGTTTGTGGAACACGTTGTTAAAATCCATCATTTTGTCATTTGTGCGGAGGCCACAAAGACACGGCTAACATAACCTGGACTATATTTATATACCAAAAAAAGCAAACTTTGGTGATTTAAAATGTATTTTTAATAGACATCTGTCATATAAATTATTATCTGTCGTGATGATATGACAGTGTGTGGTTCTTCACAGATAAATGGTTCTGATATTTTCATATTTTTGAGCATACAGTAACTGCAAAGAGATCTATTCAGGATTCTTTTTACTTTGAAATTGGTTAGATGTCTTAAACCTTTTCTGAGTTCGAGAGTGTTTTGTTTAAAATCTCACATTTAATATTATTTATTATGTAAATCTGATGTGATATTTTAAAACTTAAACTAAAACTTAAATTCTTAAATATTTCAAACCTATATTTATACATTTGATAGATGCTTTTACATTTCCATTTAAAGGACAGTTCATCCAAAAAAGAAAATTATTTTATGCTTGTTGTTCCAGACCTGTATGACTTTCTTTCTTCTACAGAACACAAAAGAAGATATTTTGAAAAATTTTGGGGTTAAAACAGGTTTTATTAAAGGGTTAGTTCACCCAAAAATGAAAATAATGTCATTAATTACTCACCCTCATGCCGTTCCACACCCGTAAGACCTTCGTTCATCTTCGGAACACGAATTAAGATATTTTTGTTGAAATCCAATGGCTCAGTGAGGCCTGCATAGCCAGCAATGACATTTCCTCTCTCAAGATCCATTAATGTACTAAAAACATATTTAAGTCAGTTCATGTGAGTACAGTGGTTCAATATTAATATTATAAAGCGACGAGAATATTTTTGGTGCGCCAAAAAAACAAAATAACGACTTATATAGTGATGGCCGATTTCAAAACACTGCTTCATTAAGCTTCGGAGCATTATGAATCTTTTGTGTCGAATAATGATTTGGATCGCATGTCAAACCGCCAAACTGCTGAAATCATGTGACTTTGGCTCTCCGAACCGCTGTTTCGACACAAAAGATTCATAATGCTTTGAAGCTTCATGAAGCAGTGTTTTGAAATTGGCCATCACTATATAAGTCGTTATTTTGTTTTTTTGGTGCACAAAAAATATTCTCGTCGCTTTATAATATTAATATTGAACCACTGTACTCACATGAACTGATTTAAATATGTTTTTAGTACATTTATGGATCTTGAGAGAGGAAGTGTCATTGCTGGCTCAGTGAGAGCCATCGGATTTCAACAAAAATATCTTAATTTGCGTTCCGAAGATAACCATTTAACATGACTTACATTGTATGGAAAAAAGTAGCTCTATGCTCACCAATGATGCAAAAACAATAATATTGTGAAATATGATTACAATTTAAAATAACTGACAGCCATTGAGCAGCCATTTCAGCATCATTATTCCAGTCTCCAGTGTCACATGATCCTTCTGAAATCATTCTAAGGGTACGTTTACACGACAACGATGTACTAAAAACAGAAAAGTTTTTTTCTTTGTAGGCCTACAGATGATAACGTTATCAAAGCTATCCTGGCCTCTTCACACTGATCCGAACGACTAAAAACGCTGTATAAGAGACAGAGCGACACACGTCATAATCTGAAAACCACGCCCACCGGGGGAAAACAATCCAACCTTCTCCATTGACTTTGTATTGCGTGAGGCTGCCTCCTTGTCATTTCTGACTTATAACAAAAAACAGAACAATGTCTAAAAGCTGCTATGTGACAAGGTGTACAGCTAACAAGCTAAAAAACCCAAAACCTAGAAGTTTTTATAAGCTGTCGACCCAAAAAAAACGAGCATTTAAGGACTAAAAAGTGGATACAGGCGATTGAGACAGAGCGCGACATGTCATATTACTATGAGAACTACGCCCACTGGAGGATAATCAGCGAAATCAGCGACAGGAAATATAATATATAAAACTGACATTTGGATATTTGACTTAACATTGACAAAATGTTTACTGCACAAGTAGGCTTACTGAGGCATACCGAGTGTCAGGATCCCAAAATTTACCCATTCTTCCTGCTGATGCTTCACGTCTTATTGCCTGTATCCACTTTTGTCTCCTTAAAGGCTGGCTTTTACGGTTCGGTAGCTTATAAAAACTTAGTTCTGGGTTTTTTAGCTGGTTTGCTGTACACACTGTCACACAGCAGCTTTAAGGCATTGTTCTGTTTTTTGTTATAAGTCAGAAATGACAAGGACGCAGCCTCACGCAATACAAAGTCAATGGAGACGGTTGGATTGTTTTTCCCCCGGTGTGGGCGTGGCCTAAATGCGCTCTGTCTCTATGCTGCGTTCCAGGCAGATATTTGAGCCCGTAAGTCATGACTTCAAACCACGACTCACGACTTTGTAGCGTTCCAGGCAAGTCATGCCAAACTGCCTGAGAAATTGTGGTAGCTAGATGTATTATATTATTATTAATTTGATTGCAACGTTATATTGTCCTAAAGTCTATTTCTCACCGTGTACCACTTGCATAAACACCGCATCCGCAGGGGCTGCCATTGTTGTTTCGCGGGCTACGTGACGTCAGAGCGTGGAACTCGAGTACATCGATGTAGTACGAGTTCACGGGTGGGAAGTCACGGGTTTGACTGCCGTTCCAGTGTACTTTCACTGGTAGAAGGTTGGAAAAACACGGGTTATGGGTTGCCTGGAACGGCATTACACATGCCAGGCAAGTAGTTGGCGATGTTATTTTGTAAAGAAAGACTACGCGGCACGCGCCGGCGCACTTACCCATTCTTTTACAGAGCACTCGCCTCGCGCATGCCAATCCACCTCATTGTTACAGTTTACTGCACTTTGATATTCTTCTCGTTAATTCCCTATAGCGGCTAATAAATCGGAAGTCTGGCACATTCACAGAAAACACCTTATTTCCACATTGAAAAACAAGGTGGATAGACTAAACACGTAATGCGCATTTGCATGACGTCACCATTTTCACAGATTCGCGTTTTTGCGGTTTACACGGAGATGAAGACGGTATCGTTTTCAAAAACTTCCACTTTGCAACCCGTTTTCAAATGTTTGCTTTTTCAGGCCACAAAAACGCCGTTGTCGTGTAAGTGAACAGCCAAAACGCATAAAAAGTTTTCCGTTGGTGTCATGTAAACAGCCCCTGATATGCTGATTTGCTGCTCAAGAAACATTTCTTATTATTATATCAATATTATCAACAGTTGTCTGCTTAAATTTTTGTGGAAACTGGAATTTTTTTTGTGTGGAAATTTTAAGGATTCTTTGACGAATATAAAGTTTAAAACAACAGCATTTATTTGATATAGAAATTGTTTGTGACAGTGTAATGTTAAAAGTATTTACTCTCACTTTTGATCAATTTAATCAGTCCTTGTTGAATAATAGAGTTAATTTCTTTCAAAAAACGAAATCCTTTGAACATTATTGTAAATGCCCATGGCATAATTTTACTAGTTCAATACTATTTGAGCTACAGCTTTTAGATTAAAACCTGACTTTTCTTTCTTAGAACATTGAATTGATTTCTGAAAGTGCAGCAGGATTTCATTAGACTATAGCAATTACAACTCAAGAATTACTTCCATTTGTAAGTGAGCACACCATACAAACACTAAGCACTGCTCTTTCTCTTCACTTGTCTGAGGATATAGAAATATTATGTCAATTACCTCAAGGTATTTGTCTTGTGCCTAAAAAAAAAAAAAAAAAACTCATCTGCGGTCTTCTACTGTATGTTAAACCTCATCCATCACACAGGGTCAGGAGCCCAGTGGACACAGCCCATTATAGCAGAACAGTGCATGGCAGGCCAGCGGAGGAAATCTGAACACTACTGTCCTGTCTGCAAGATGAGGTGGTGGCCTTCCTGAAGGAAGCAGGGCGGAAATGTGAAGTGCCCTGACATTTCAACAGACACGTCTGAAATCACAAGCCGTCACTCCCAAAGGCCACTCGGCTCAACAAGACTGTGAGTGTAATATCTGGCTATTCACCTGATAATGGCACTTTCTTTTTTCACATCAACTGATGTTTTCTTACAATAGAGGGGACTGCCCATATCAAAAGAATTGACCATAAACATCTGTGTATTTTTCAGCACAGTGCTGGTGATAGACCTCTGTTGTTGGGTAATTTTCTTCGAGGTCACACAGAAGAACAATAAAGCGGCATAATACTACACCACAGGCACAAAGACAACAAAGAGTAAGAGAACAAAAAGATGTTGGAGCATCTAATTGGAATAAAGAATTGATTAATTTAACCAGCATTGAGAGAACCTATTCAATATGAATTCTCCACAGAAGAATGACGGCACAGAATCTAACTTAATCTTTATAGGGAACTATTAAGCCTTTATTGAGCATTCTAATGAGATCTTTAATTAACATCTATAAGTAATTTCCAGACTTGATATAATTTGATTCAGAAGTGAAAAGAAATCACAAATTGATTAGTAGAGTACTAAGTTCTTGTCAAGTTTCCAAATGGTAAAAACATTCAAGTTAAAGTTAAAGGAATAGTTGGCAAAAAATGGAAACTCTGTCATCATTTACCAGTTTTATGGTTAACTAAAACAACTAAAAATCATTTTGAACTTGTAAACTAGAAATGCTGTCTTGCCAACTAACTGAAATTAATAAGTTGAAGTACTAACCCCTGGTTTCACAGACAAGGTTTATGCCTAGTCCCAGATTAAAATGCATGTTTGAGCCATCTTGACTGAAAGCAACTTACACTTATCTTATAATATTTCATTGTTTTGTCTCAAGATGCGCACCAGTAATGTTTTTGTTTCTAAGGCATTATAAAAGCTTCTTAAATGTCCTTATTTAACTAAGGCCTAATCCTGGCTTAATCTAAGCCCAGTCTGTGAAACTAGGCCTAAAATGACTAAAACTGAAATAAAAATTACCTAAAGATATAGAAATATATATTATAAAACGGATAGTTCCGTCCCTTGATTCTGATTGGTTGAGCCTCGTTCGTAGCTGTTGTAAAATTCACGAAAACATACAGCTGACCGCATTACATAAGTATCGCTGAGCTACTGTGTCTATGTTGCTGCGTCTGTCTTAGCAACCACTCTTATCAACGTAAACATAGGCCTATGTTTGTTCTCTATTGATTTTGTTCATTGAAGCTGACTGCATTACGTAGAAGAGTATTGTGAGAGAGATATCGAGTGACTGAGTGTATTACCTGCATTCAAATTTAGCATTTTTCTTCAGGTCAGTCCTATATTCATAATAAAAATCCGTTTGAATGTCCGTTGCGATCTTGTCCTTTTAACATTTAATGGGTTTTCCCATGCCCTGCTGACACTGACAGCGTTAGTCAAAACATTTGTCATTTGCATCTTGTTCCGTGTTCACAAGTTAAAAGTCTTTGCGATTGAATGACTCGCTCATGAAGACAATCGTTATAATGTAACTTCTATTGCTGTTCACGATCAGGGACTATTTTTTCCAGCGGAAGGAAGCCTTTTAATGATTTTACTTCATGAAAGTTGCATTGATACATATATTTTTTTTGCCTTTAGTATTTGTATTGTGTGGTAACCGTTTTATAAAAGCAATAAGCCCAGTGAAGCCGTGGTTTACATTGAATAAATAACAACTAGAGGGGTTCCACGTTGCGTCGTGCCTAACAACGCCCCTTAGCTGTTATAAATTCACTGTAAACCATGGCTTCTTGGGGCTTATTGCTTTATTAAAAAACAAATAAAAATGACAAAGGCACATAAAAAATAACTACAACTTAAACTAAAATTAAAATGAAAAGTGATAATATAAAAATAAAAGCTAATTCAAATGATTAATAAATACAACAAATAAATAATACTAAAATAACACTGTCAATTACTCACTCTCATGTTGTTCCAAACCTGTATGACTTTCTTCCATCTATAGAACATAAAAAAATGATATTTAAAAAATGTCTTTGTTTTTTTTTCTATAAAATGTAAGTCTGTGGGTTCCAACAGACCTCACATCAGGGGTGGCGAACTCCGGTCCTGGAGAGCCACAGTCCTGCAGAATTCAGCTCCAACCCTGATAAAAACTCACCTGCCTTTAGCTTTCTAGTAACCCTTCAGACCTTGATTAGCTTGTTCAGGTGTGTTTGATTATGGTTGGAGCTAAACTCTGCAGGACTGTGGCTCACCAGGACCGATGTTCGCCATCCCTGCCTTACACAGTCTTATAGTTTTTTCAATGGCATTCACAACTCACCATTTGTAAAACCGTTTTACGGAGCATTTCTCTTTGGAAAGGTTTTTGGAAAGATGTGTCATCAGCTGAATAACTGGCATGTTGTTAAATTATAGTACAATCCATTATAGTACAATGAACACTGTACTTTTATCCCTCACAGCTTCATTCACATTCCTTTCATTGAAAATGGTGCTAACCTGACTGTGGTATAAGTAGTTTTGTGAAAAAAAAAAAAAAAATCTTCTTTGTGTTCTTTTTGTGTTCATTTTTAGACTAACTGCGCAATTTTGTTCATATAAGAACAGAAAATATGCTTTATACACATTTGGAATGCTTTCACAAAGCTGATGCACTAATAATAAGACTTGTACTATAACCAAATTAAATTTAAAACTGGGGGTTTGAATTACAAGCATGGGGAGACTGATCCAAATAAGAATACAGGGAGAAATAAGTTATATTACAAAAGGAAGTTGGATTCAAGGTCACGGTCAAAAATATATAGTATTTAGAGAGGGTAAAAAGCATTCTATATTAATATGAAATGAATATCGACAAAAGGGACTCAGGCTTGAAAATGGTCCTGTTTATGGTCCTGTTTGTGTCGTTATTACACTTCCCAGTCCTCTGGGTCCGAACAGGCCTTCTGAGAATGTTGTAAAAGGCTTTAATCAACAGAGGCAAACAGATTGTAGTGATTACAGAGGGGTCAGCGGGTTCATCGTATTGAACAGTTCACCTGAGTTCAAGCTAAATGAGATGCACAGCGCTGTTTGAATAATTAAGGAAACGCTATATCAGGTAACCATGGCAGATCGAGCCCTGCAGCAAACCTTACGGTAACCACAGAGTCATGTATATTCACACTGTGACCTCTTAACAATAGCATTAGCTCTGCTTAGTTTCTGCAAGGTTCACAGAAATAGTGGACACCCGCAAGGACTGGCAGTTTTCCACAGACGGCCAAACTGGTGTTGGACAAGCAGAAGAGGGTTAGGTAAAGGTTATATGAAACACTATAGCCAGAAGGCCCACTTCTCTCATCAATAATCTGATTCAGTGACAAAGGACTGCAAGCTCCCAATTCACTTGGTGACCAAGACCCCTGAGGCAACAGTCACATGTGCTGGCTATTGGAAATCAATACAGGGTATATAATGATGCTCAGGCCAAGCTGTTACATTTGGTGCAGAAATGTGTAGTAAACATCTTTTCATCGGTGGTCAGTTGAAGCCGTCTGGCCCCCTCTGTCCAGCGAATGATTGCATTTTCCCTGTGGGCTCTCAGAACAGTGAAGTGTGATGATCTTACGGCAATCTGCAGCATCGTTTAAAGGATCACTGAGCTGCTACTGTTGAGCAAAACACAAAGGGTCGTGAAAGTTGATTTTTGAGCACTGAGGTTTCCACGCTTGTTTCACTTATTTTATTATTTCATATTACTGCCATCGAAGTGTCCATCTGCATAAAATATTAGTTTTCATTACAAAGATGTGCACACTGTAAAAATATCCTGATAAATTTACAGTAACATCAACAACAAACTGCTGCTGTTTCACTGTAATCAATATGGTGACAATGTGCCCAGTATTATGGGATACATAACTGAACTGATTGTTTACCTTTAAATGTTCTGATAAACATCACTAAAATAATACAACATTGTAATGTACAATTCTGATGAAAAAAAAAAAAAAAAAACTATTTAAATAATGTCATTTTACTGTGGAAATCTGTAAAAAAAATAAAAATAAAATAAAATTATATATATATATATACATATTTTTGTGCAGAATTAAGACGCCCTGACAAACTGCAGCAGTAAATTAGATATGGGCCTAAAATAATCTATCAAAACTACAAAGTCTTGCATAAAGACTGTCAGATCTCAGTTCTGCAACATGATAATCAAGGTGGTTTCTGCAGTATTTTTAATATCAGTTTATAGAGAGGGGTTGCTGGGTATAGGATTTTCTTGGAATTAAGAGGTAAACTGTTTTATTAATATTATAATTAGGCCTATGTGTGCCAAAGTATCTGAAACAACAACAGAGCAGAACCAGAGAAATGTACATTCACTAAAGAAATGTCAATGACTTTATTAGATTTCCATGATATTTCAAATCCTGGTAATCAAAATTCTGATAATTAGGCTACTATGTCATATTTCCAGGTTTTTCATAACCATGGGAGCCCCAGATAATGATGACAATGCAGCTGTCTGTGCTGCAAAAAAACTATGATGATCATTTTTAATTTTCTTGTTGTTTTTGATGATGAACTTTTAAAGTAATCCGTCTGCTCTTCGGTTCGGCGGTGTCTCGGCTGTGCTCGGGTGACTCCGTGAATAACAGCCTCTCCTCCATTTTGCATAGTTCCGCGCGTGTGTCGAAGGCTCCTCTGCTTCTACGATCAGTATCACACCGTGAAGAACGTTTTCCCTGCAATGGACGGGTAAGACTGTGTTGTTTACAGAATAAGTGAAAATATGGCATTTGAGAGTATCTCAAGATCATTTGAAGCGCTTAGTCGCAATCTTTAGCGTTCTGACAAGGCCGCTCACGCAGACCGGTGATGCATCAGCCAACATTGGCTAATAATAACAAATGCGCGCTAGCTCCACAGATCATATTTTACCGCTAAAAGATGCAATATGTATGCACAAAAAAAAATGAAATAACAACATTCTTGGTGAGTTAATATCAATATATAAAGTGTTTCGTGTTATATGTACAACAGGGACATGTAAGGTATTTTAGCTCCGCGGCTAACGGTACTGCTGTTGCGCGTGCGGGCGCGTCCGATTCCCTTTGTTTGAATGTAACGGTCACTCGCTCCATCTGCTAGCTGAATATACATTTGTCGTTACTGAATATTACTTTATTACGCAAAATTAATTTTGTGGGAGCTTTAATAGGCTTATTATAATGTAACAATACTACTTTGTAATTGAGAAATTATTGTACCGATGGCATTATGTGTTCAGGTGTGGCATCAATGTGTACGTTATGTGATTTAGTGTAACAGGTAAAACGGCCCAAAATTTATCGTCATTTTTCTGTTTTCTCCCTTCAGCATTGCAAGCGATGTTGCAGTTGGTGTGAAGGTAAGCGGGTTTTGCCTTTCTTGTCTTAATTTTACGAGATGTATCAAAACAAATCTGAGAGAGTAAACCCGCAGAGGCCCATATTATCTCTGATATATCTGTAATGTAAATAATGGATACAAATAACAGATATATGAGTTAATACTACATTTTAATGATTTGAATGATTTACTGAATTTGCAGTGTACATCTGTGTCTTTCTAGAGAAGCTCAGATGAATTGCTGTCTGGCAGTCTGTACAACAGTCCAAACTCATCAGTCACTGGTAAGAGAAATATGGACATCAGCTATTGTGTAAAAAAAGGCAAAGTTTGGCTGGTTTTTAAAGATGTCATTATTATTATTTATTTATTTTTTTTTGAGGGGGGGAAATTGATGACCGAAAACTAGGTCTACATGGGATTCAGATTAGTAAAACATTACAGAAAGCACCACAGACACCTCTCATTTGCAAAGTTCTACACACCCAGATACTTAAAGCTGCAGTCCGTAACTTTTTTTTGGTTAAAAAATTATCCAAAATCATTTTTTGAGCAAGTACATAACCAGCCAGTGTTCAAAACTATCTAATTACCTTAGCCCGATTCACAACAGTAAGCTTGTAATAATGTTTTATAATAAATTGATACTGGTGGATTTCCGCGGGAAATTCGAGCATGCAGCAGTTCGTCTTTGCGTCATTACGTTACATCTGTTAACAGAAAGAAAGGAGTCTCTGCATATAGGATGCTGCTGGTAGCGGATCATTTATAGCCTTTTCTCACAGCATCTGCAATAATTAAACTTATCATTTTGATGGCGGATTGTAATCCAGAAAGGTCAAAATGACAATCTTCAGTGACAACTGGAGATTCAGCCATGGTCAAAAAGCAAAAGACTTCGGACTGCGGAGTGGCTACAGTAATTTAAATCTACAGGTAACGCTAATACACACTAAATACACAGTCACGCAATGCTTATGTTGTTAACATTTACAATTTGAGAACAAAGTATAACAACAATAATAATTTGCACAGTTTGATGCAATATGAGCTAAGCGATCGTTAGATTTAATCACCATTGGCAGCACCATTTATTGTAGGCAAATGCTTTTTCCCTCGGTTGGTCAGAACAAAAGTGGCAGACATGTTACTTACTTGTTCAGATGAAATTTTCCGGTGAAAATTCCTACTTCAAGACTACAATCTGTGATTCCGAAGTACAGTATCCACACCGGTATGGTGACTGACAGCAAACATTAGATTCAACTGCGCTGAGGAGCTGTGCCGATGCACAATGCACGTAAAGATAATAATTCCGCATATAACTGCAATTGCAGGATTCAAACAGAGATGGCGACTAAGAGGCAAATCTTACGGACAGCAGCTTTAAGTGTCTAGAACATAGTGCCATTTTAAAGCAATAAGCTCCAAGAAGCTGTGGTTTACAGCTCTTTTAGAACAACTAAACTCCCCTAATCTGTTCTAAAATTAGTGTAAACCATGGGGCTTATTACTTTTATAAAATGGTTACATGTACTTGGCAAGGTTTTGTAAAATATACACACAGCAACAAAAATGTAATGATTTATTGATAACAAATAATAATTCTTCCAC
Source organism: Hypophthalmichthys nobilis (assembly GCA_037950665.1). Taxonomy (NCBI): domain Eukaryota; kingdom Metazoa; phylum Chordata; class Actinopteri; order Cypriniformes; family Xenocyprididae; genus Hypophthalmichthys; species Hypophthalmichthys nobilis. The sequence continues at coordinate 22,421,409 of CM075488.1, forward strand.
CAAATAATATAGTTCTTCAGCAAACATTTAGCAACACATAGTTGCAGCAACATGCAGTGGTGCAGTAATACTAATGTAAAAAGGTCACAGGTGTGTTTAATAGAGTGTTTTATAAACAAATTACATCTAAATCTATTCTGCAGAATTCCACTATTTTTTTTAGTTCTTTCCAGTACTGGAAAATCTGCAGATTAGATCTTGATCTGCTGATAACTGAAAATTGTACTTTTTTTATGTTTTAACCCTTTCTATTTTATCCAAAGCGACTTACATTGCATTATACTATACATTTGTATCTGAGTATGTGCAATCCCTGGGATCGAACCCACGACCTTGGCATTGCTAGTGCCATGCTCTAACCACTGAGCTACAGGAAAGCCTTAGATTTAGATGTCACTTGATAAAAGAAAAAAAAAAAGTGTCATTTAAAATCTTAGAATCTGGGGCCAGATTGGCAAAAATCTTCTTAGGCAAGAGCTGGAGGTTCTTGTAGAGGAAATTAGCGCAAGAAAGAAAGTTTTCCTTAGCTGCTTTTCCACTGTCAGGCCAGTGCAAGCCAGGGCTAACAACGTGCCGGGCAGGGCCAGTAGACTCAGACCTCGAGCCACGTGGCCAAAGTTAAGCAGCGTTTCCATTGTCCACAGTTTCCACTTATCTCTCCCATCTCACTATAATGTTATCCTTTCAGCCAGAGCAACAGAGGGAGCTCACAGATAAAACAAAGGAGTTATGAGTTATACGAGTTAACCAGAGGATATGACATGCGGATGCAGAAGTCTGGTATCAACAAAGGCACAGGGAAAAGACGGATGAATCATAAAACCAAATAAATACACCATTATAATTATTTATGATGTTTTTTTTTCAAGTGGTCCCTGGTATTTTCCATAATTATATGTGAATTTATTATGGCAATGGTTAGCATAAGTAGCCTTTAGCATTGCATATTTCTACTTAAACAGTGATCCGAATCTCTGTTGGAACGCAGTTGGAAGTTTTTTCAAACACTCGCTGGTGCCTGAAAGTGTGTTTTGAGCAGAAAATATTTTAAAATGTGTTAAATGTTGAGGTTAGCTGGTAGCCTGATATGAAAACAAACTCCGCCTTTGTCCATAACCACTCCTCAAGCCCCAGTTGGCCCGTTTCGGACCAAGGTATTCGGTGGGCCAAAAACCCCTTGCCATTGGCCCTGAGGAGGCCCGGAAGTGACAGTGGAAATGTGACTGGCCCTGGCACGTACTAGCATGCTCGGTTTTGGCCCGGCAGTGGAAACGTGGCTCTTGGGAGGTTGGATAACTGTATCATGGCCCAGTGTAAGCGGCATGCATGGGAAAGAGTGGCAGAGGCTGTTTCAGCAGTGGCCAACTCCGTTAGGAGCGTTGATGGGTTGAAAAAAAATTATACAAGTAATTTTTTGTAGTATTCTATATTATTAGTTGCAAGTTTTATAATCTTGTAATATTTAATATTTGAAACAACCCAATAAATTCAGTAGAGTTCATGTCAATTCTATTACAGATAATTAGATGGAGCGCAAAGAAATGAACACAACAAGAACTTAAGATGAATGTGAGATGCAATGTTGTACTTCTAAACCTACTTTTCACTTGACATGCTGCCTTCAAAACTTTATGCACATGGTGTGAGATGCTGAAAAACAGCAAGGTGTAGCAAAATGGAATAGGATTTACTGCACAAGCTCAAATTTTCTATTTTTTGATAATTTGGCAAATATATAGTTCAAATGGTCTTTTTTATTAAATGTCATATAAACCTGATAAAACTAAAGAAAAACCAGCTTTTGGAATACAGCTGTATTTCTGATTTATTTGACAGCTAATGGAGGTGACAGTAAGAAACTGAGGGTGGAGGACAGCATGGATAGCCCACCATCTAGAGTCATTCATATTCGGAAACTCCCCAATGAGGTTTCCGAGACTGAGGTCATCGCACTGGGCTTGCCCTTTGGAAAGGTCACTAATATCCTGATGCTTAAAGGCAAAAATCAGGTATGTGTTGAGTGGTGGTGGTGAGGAACATTAAACCCAGCGCCTGTTGAGATTCTTCTGAAATTCAATTTAGTGCTTAAAATGGCTTGTTAGAAGCTGTTTTCAAATTGAATAAACATAGTTTTTGCTCAGCCATTTCTTCATTTTGAACACTTTCCCACAATTAGGCATTTTTGGAGCTGGGAACAGAGGAAGCAGCTGTTACCATGGTGAACTACTACACAGCTGTTACACCTCAAGTGCGTAATGTCCCAGTGTTCATTCAGTACTCCAACCACAAAGAGCTCAAGACTGACAGTGCGCTCAACCAGGTTAGAAATCACACTCCTCCTCGTTTTAATGTTTCATAACTAAAATATAGCAGCAACGGAAGTCTGTAACTGGCATTGCTCCAGTCCTAAACTGTTCGCTTTGCTTTCCTTCTGAAGCGAGCTCAGGCCGTGCTGCAGGCGGTGTCGGCGGTCCAGGAGGGCGGCTCTCCAAGCTCGGACACGGCTGGTGAGAGTGTGTTAACACCTGCCCCCAGCCCAGTACTGCGAATAATCATCGACAACATGTTCTACCCAGTCACCCTGGACGTCCTCCAACAGGTCACTGCCCACAGCAGGCATCCATCTGGAATAAACTGCAGTTAAAAAAAAAAAACAAGCCAAATGTATTTTTACACTCTCATGCCTCCGAATTAACACGACTTTGCACTGATCTCTCTTAGATTTTCTCCAAGTTTGGGACCGTCATGAAGATAATCACATTCACCAAAAATAATCAGTTCCAGGCTCTTCTGCAGTTCAGTGACCCAGTAAATGCCCAGCAGGCCAAACTGGTGAGTGGACGAAGAGGAGGATTGAAACCACCGCAAACTCCATAAATGTGTAATGATGTGCCAAAGTACTGTTATGAGATTTTTAATGTGATGGTTATGGCCACAGGCAAATTATGATCCAGTCATATGTTGGTTTAGTACCTTTCTTTCATTTATGTGATGAAATGACTGCAGTTGTCATTACTTGTAGAGGAGCGTTTTTATTACTTTTAGCCAGGGCCCTACATTATGCGCTGGATGTAATTATTCTTATCCTTTTTCACCCTTGTCATAGAATAACAAACGTGGTGCACTGTCTCGCTCTCATCCTCCATCTCTCTTGTTCGCTTTCTTTCATTAAAGTCTTTGGATGGCCAGAACATTTACAACTCTTGCTGCACTTTGCGTATTGACTTCTCCAAGCTGGTCAACCTGAACGTAAAATACAACAACGACAAAAGCCGGGATTACACCCGGCCCGAGCTGCCTGCAGGAGATGGCCAACCACCCGTGGACCCGTCTGTGGCCGCCGCTCTCAGCAAAGATTCCACCTCCCTGCTCGGTATGTTAGAAAACGCTCTTGCGTGTGCCTCTGACGCAAACGTTGTTCAATCACACCTTTAAGACCCATCTTCCCTGTCATTCTCTGACATGCATCATCATCTCCTGTCTGCATAGCTTTAGTTTCAGAGCAGGGTAGAGGTGTGAATGCTTCCCCTCTATTGTGATTCATGAGAGATTTCTAGTTCTTTGTGGAAAATGGGTCAATGGTGCCTGAAATGCAATCCCGTCTAATTGATGTGCCATTCAAACACGTTGCTTTACGTTTTTGCCGCTTCCACGGCCCCCAGTCTGTGTTTGATCCCGTAAGACTTTGACTGTACACGTTCTCCTTAGGTACTCCCTCTGGAATGGTAACTTCCTACTCTAGTGGTGGAGGGTTTCCATCTTCTCTAGGTACCTATGCTTCCATTTACTTTCCTTTTTCCTTTTGATTTTCTAACCCTACTTGAATGCGCTCTTCCCTCTGAAGGACAGGGACTTTTCCAGTGCTGTCAGAATTGGCAGGGCTTTCATGTTGAAACCACCCCAACCATTTGTCCTGACTTGACATGCAAGATTCATAAACAGTGTCGCTATTTGTCAAAGCATAAATCTGAAGCTGCAACAATAAGCCCTTCCATTCTGCATTATGGGCCTGACGTAATAGATTGACACACACTAATTAGGGGCCCGTATTTCAGACAGACTGGCAATCCAAACTGCCAAACACAAGTTCCCTTTAGCTAAAGCAGAGCAGCTATTGAGCAGTTAACTACAGCAAGCAGAAGGGGCCCAAAAAGCAATTTCGTTTTCGGATATTGCTCCAGAGCGCCAGTCTGTGTGAAATCGGTTCAGATAGCGATCTGCCTAGCGGCAGATATTGACTCTGGGATGTGGGTTTGCCCGAGGTGTGTGGTGGTGTTGGCTGGATAACTAGATGTGCTTGGTGCGTTGGGTGCAGACAGTTAGAATGCATGGCCATAGGGCAGATCTGGCTGAGATGCTGAGCCGTCGGCTCTTCCTGGTTATGTGGGCTGACATGGTCCTTCCTCTCTTTTTCTTTCTCTCTGTAGGGGCCATCAGCCCTCTGAGTGCGGCAGCAGCGGCGGCGGCAGCTGCTGGGAGGGTAGCGCTCTCCGGACATTCGGGACCTGGCGGAGTGCTCCTGGTCAGCAACCTCAACGATGAGGTCAGTACACCTCCACAAAACACACACACACACACACACACACACACACAAACACATCCCTACTCTCTCTGTTCAGTCTTCTCATTGTGTCAATCAGGTCACCAGTACACTTTATGTCTCAGGTTGTATATGTTCAGTCCTCATCTGTTTAAGATCATATTTTGGTTCAGGGGGCCTCAACATCATCTTCATGACATTTAGCAGCAGAGCAGTGTTAACACACTTAAAACGTTGCTGTGTTGCAAGATTACATTATAAAAAAAAGAGGGATTCTTGGTGATGTCAAGCATTTTCAAAACTGGTTAATTTTAAAATATTTTTTTACTTGGTACTAGGGTTGGGTGAAAATACAGATTTTTCCCAATAATCTTGTTTATCAATTGAAAGGTCCGATATCAGTTCTTAAAACCCCAAGATACTTTCAGTGCATTCTTATTTTCAGTGCATAAGTGAAAAAAGTTACATCAACAGCTGCCCAAAAATATGTGCTGTTAGTGTTTTATTATACTTGCTCCAAATCTTGCAACACAATGTTGCTTTATATTCACTTTTATTAACCTGTAATGGCCCAAATATTACAAAATATACAAATGTGAAAATTGGTTTACCTAAAAAAAGTGAAAATTTCATCATTTACTCACCATCATGCCATTCTATACCATCATACATTTGTAGATCATAACCACAGGTAAAACCAAAAAGTAACTACATGGTTTATATATTTGTTATAATAGTCTAAACACTAGGGGTGGGACAAAATATCGATATGGCGATATATTGTCATCCTTCTCTGTGCAATACGAGAATCGTATCGCTGCGCCAAATATCGATATTTTAATTAATAAAATAAAACGCTATAAATAGATTTCTCTGCTCAAAGCGTCGCTACTTCAAGGCGGCACTCAACACATGAATGAGGGAAAAGTGAACAGAAGTTAAGCAGCCTAAGAAAAAAAGGTTTTTAACAGGATGGCATACAGCAGTGTGAGTAAAATAGATGCCCCAGCCATGTTTAAGTTCAAAGTCTTGACGCACTTTTATACCATTGATATGACAAACGTAGACATCTTTGACGTTCTTCACCGAACACTTAGATATACACGGGTGCGTTTGAAAGCATATATTAGGGATCCACTGATAGACGCCTGCTTTCGAACGCTCCTGTGTATATCTGTGTAAGCGCTCGGTGAAGAACGTCAAAGGGTCTGTTTGCACCTGGTCACTTCATGCATTTTCTCTGATCGGATAGCTATCCGATCGTGAGAAGACCAGGTCTAAATGCCCTCCGAAACTCATTTGAGACAGATTTAAATCCGATTGCTCAAACCACTTCAGGAGGTGGTCTGGGACGCATTCCAGTCAAAACTGTCTATGTATCAGTCTAAATGCATCTGGTTGTTGAAACCACATATGTAAATTTTACTTCTCCCAAAAATACTAAAACTGAAACGTGTGAGAGTCAGATATGACAGTGCTACTGCATCACGCATCGCCACAGATGAACAGCTGAGTATCTCTTCAGCAAGCTGACGCGCAAACTGCCGCATATGAAAGTGAAAGTAAGTCGCAGACATGTAACACACAGTTACCTTCATTAAAAGTAATGAGACCATACCAGTGCTTTTGCGGCTCTCTCCTATTGCGGTCTTTGATTTTGAAATTAGCTGATGGTCAATAAAATGCACCTCATATTTGTTGCTTAAATCTGCATATAGAGCGGGAACTGAAGATTGGATTTATCCGTTTTGCGGATAAAGAGAGAAAACCTGCACTTAACCTTTTCACTGGCATTTTGTTTTCGTAGTTAGATATCATGATGTATCATTAGTGGATTGTATAGCAATATATCGACTATCACAGAATCGCTGAATCGCGATATCATTATCGTGAGCCATGTATCGTATCGTGAGGTACCCTGCGATTCCCACCCCTACTAAACACATTTAGTCTAAATACAAATGCAAAAAAAAGTCTTGATAACAAAAAACTAATTATATTCCATTACTTCAATACATGTCTACATTTATAATAATGTAATAAAATTTGTCATGATTATCCCATATTCCTGCCACAATACCATGTTTACAGTTAGTGTTACTACAGTAAATCCATGGTAAATGTGGTCATTTGTAGGTTAAAGGCATTCCGCTTTTGGCTCATTTACATTTAACGTTTCTTATACTGAAATCTCAAACAGAAATGGCAGAGTTGATCAGTTAGTTAAACTGGTAATGGCAGCAGTGTTACCTCTAACAAAATCTAGTCGCACCTGCAAGAAAAAAAAAGGTTGCAAAATGTGATCGTTTAGTCGCAGTTTAGAGCTCTCCTCTCTTTATTTTTTTTCTGTCTATTGAAAGTCAATGCAACCAAAACTTCACACATCAAAAAATTAATAAAGAGACCATAAAAGTAACTCCTATTAACAGAGCGGTGTAATCCAAGTCTGAATTCCAGCCTTGATATGATGAACGGATTTCATTCAGTCTTTTATTCGCATTTACACATTGATCAGCACACATACACCTCATTGGTTCTTGAGCTTCAGTGTTTTTCATATTTGATGAGCTCCATGTATGTGCTCTGATCAGTGTTTATATGCGAGTAAAACCATACATTAAAACGGCATGAGGGTGAGTTAATGATAACAATTTTCTTTTTTGGGTGAACTATACCTTTAAGTGATCTCGTAGTGTGTTCATCACTGTGCACCTTATGGAAAAATATCAGTGTCAAAACCCAGCCTTATTAAATACATCATCAGGGCTTCCTTTATCCCAAAAACACTGTAATCACATTCCCATGTTGACTTTGCTCTCTAGCTGGATGTTTTGAAGCTGATTTCAAAGTCATTTCAGTCACTTTTCTAATGTGCATTAGATTCAGAATGATGTATTCAGTCACACACTATAAACACTGAGCAGGTAACTTGTCTTGACATGAAATCAGATTGACCTGTCTCATTTCCATCCTCAGTGTGTTTTATGTTCAATGTTATTTCAGTATATTTGCAGTTAGTAGTGAATTGATAGTGAGTAGTAATGAATTGAAACCTGTAGCTCTTTTTTTCTCTATTGTGACATTTATACTTGCAGAAATATACTGAAAGCATTCTCAGTAAGGTTTTCGTCAAAATGGAGGGTCTCTCTGCAGTCTCTCCTCTGTGCAAATTTTGATCACTGTCTCTCCTCTCTCTTTATCTCTCCCCCTCTCCCCTCTCTCTGGCTCTCTCTCTCTCCCTCGCACCTTTTCACGAGCGCTCTGTCTGGAAGTAATATCTAACTGTCTTTTCTCTCTAAGCTGTATCTCTCTCTTCCTCTCCTGATGCTCCACTGCTTCTCTCTAAGCTATTCAAAGTTGGTATGAAATGTGGTAGCCCCACCCGCCTCTCTCATTTCTCTCACACTCTCTCTCACTATGATTTCTCTGTCTTTTTGAAGTGTCCCAGTAATTTCCCCATCATGGTTTTTGTTTTCCCAAACACTTGTGGGTTTGTGGAGTTTTCAACATGACGTGCTCTCTATTGATGCCATAACTCTGCAAGGTGGTTTTCATGCCTACCCGCTGCATGGCCCCTCCCTTTTACAGCCATAGGCTGCTGCTGTTTTGTTTGGTTATTGTTTCTTAATGCTTTCTCATACCAAAGCTTTCCACTTGCTCTGCATGCTTTGTCCTCCTCTCAGCGTTTCTGTGCTGCACTTAGCCTGAGTAAATGTGCCCTACCCACGTTCGGTCTTGGGTGACTACATTTGGCACTGTTAAACAGTCGGGGGAAGCAAAAGAAAAAGAGAACCCTGCCATTTTCTGACCAAACTCCTGCATTTCCTATGTACTGACCTGTATATTATTTTTGTCCCCCCTTCCAACTTTTTTCTTTTTGTGTTTTTTTTTTTTTTTTTTTTTCTCCTTTTATCCCATGCTGCTTCCAACCCCTCCTTTTCCTTCTCCTCTCCTTTTCTGACTCCTCTGTGATTGGTTGGCCCTTTCTCTCCTGCAATCCTGTCTCCCCGCCCTCCACCCATTCATGCTTTGTGCCTGAACCAAAACAAATGTTCCTCCTCGGACCGACTTGCCCCAATTAACTGCCTTGACCCATGCTCCATGACCACCTCACCATTCTACGGGAAACCACCCTCCGTTATGGATGATCTGTTCATCTCCGCTCTACCTCGACTCTTCTCTCTTCCTGTCTTACGCTGCTTGCTCTTCTCTCCTTCTAAAGATGGTTACGCCCCAAAGTCTGTTTACCCTCTTCGGTATGTTATCGTTAGCAATCTACCTCTTTTTGTTTATATTGTTAATTTCATTTCAGTTGTTTTTTCTCTTTCATTTATCATTTAAGGGTTAGTTAATAATCTGGCACTAGTGTATCAACAGTTTCCTAGTTTTCCAGTTTAATTTTAGTTCTATTATGCCAAATTTCAAATGAAATAGTTTAATTTTTTTTTGGTTTGTTTTTCCTTGGCTTTCGAAGCCTCTGTCTCTATCTTGCTCTATCTGTCTCTCTTCATGTACAGCTTATATTAATGCATGGTTGATTATTTTGCATGTAGGCTTTTTGATTTTAACTTTGCCATATCACATGAGCTTGTTTTTGGAGGGCGTATCAAAGTATGTTGTGTCTGTTAGAAAAACTGTTTTGGACTCTTTGGTGTAGATAATTTGGAAGATTTGTACCATCATCTTCACCTTTCATGTCAGAACCGGAGCTTCTGAAGCACTAACTTGTCCTTCCTGGTTCACTCCTCTCCTCCTCCCTCCTTCCCTCCCTCTTCCATCTGCCTCTCGCTTAACCGAAGGTGTCTACGGTGATGTGCAGCGCGTGAAGATCCTTTACAATAAGAAGGACAGTGCTCTAATCCAGATGTCTGATGGGAACCAAGCCCAGTTAGGTAAGCTGATGCACTGGTTTTTTTTTTTTTTTTTTTTTGTGATTAACACTGTGTAATGTTTTTATTTCTTGGCACACATCCGTGTCTTCATGATCTAGCCATGAGCCATTTGAACGGGCAGAAGATGTATGGCAAGATCATTCGAGTGACCCTCTCTAAGCACCAGACAGTACAACTTCCTAGGGAGGGTTTAGATGATCAGGGCCTAACCAAGGACTTCACCAGTTCTCCACTACATCGCTTCAAGAAGCCTGGGTCTAAGAACTTCCAGAACATCTTCCCCCCTTCCGCTACACTTCATCTCTCTAACATACCGTGAGCATGCAGGAGAACATTGTCTTCCTAAACAATACTTTCATAACATTAGTGAAAATCATAAGAAGAAATGCAATTAAAGTGGCTATGCAGACTTGTACACTCCTAATGAATCGGAGTGGTGATTTTTCTGTAGATTTTGTCATTTTATTAAAACATTATTCTGGCATCATAAATCTTTGACCAACTGCTCATCATCTTTTTCAATTAATCCCTTGCAGTGTGTTTCAGTTCAAGTCTGAGATAAAAATGTGGATACCAAGGAAAATTTGTTTTCCTTTTTTATTGGTTCATGCATCATAATAACATTTTACCATTTACTCTGAGGAAATGCTAATAACTGCTTGTTTCCCCTCCAGTGAGAATGTGACAGAGGAGGATTTACGACTGCTCTTCTCTAACTCCGGCGGTACAGTGAAAGCGTTCAAGTTTTTCCAGTAAGAACCCTCTGCATTCCATTTCTCAGCTGTTTTTGTGTTCATGCATAGTCATCGATTTGACCGTCGTGTTCATTTGTTCTTCTAGAGATCGCAAAATGGCTCTGCTGCAGATGTCCACGGTGGAGGAGGCGATTCAGGCACTCATCGACCTTCACAACTACGACATGGGCCGTGGTCACCGCCTGAGAGTGTCCTTCTCAAAGTCCACCATCTGAGGATTCCCTGGTGCTATGTCACCTTTCCTTTTGCCCCCAGGAGCCTCAAGTCATTTTTACCAGTCATTCCTTAACACCATATCAAAAACTTCAATGAGAATGGCCCTTAAAGGAACACTCGCTCTGTATCTGCTCCTGCTATTTGTTTGGCCAGCTGTTATTCTATTTTAGGATGGATTGACAAAAATGTGCCTTACTTAGCAAAACAGCGTCATCCTTTTGCTCCCGTCGTTACAGATTATAGAGGTTTAGGCACATTATGTGTGATGATTTGTAACCTTTACAATCACCTTGCTTTGTTGTTTTGAAGGGTTTTGAAAATGAGTTTATTTAGCTCTTGTGTCCTCACCATGTCATATTTTTTAAAAAACAATTTTCAAGCTTTGAAAGCTAGTCGGCTTGCTTTGATTCAAAAGTAAAAGCTATTTTTTTTTATGGTCTATTGAATTGAATCTGAACACAAGTAATTGAATTTGATGGAATATACTCCAAGTTGTAAATTATCTTGTGCATTTGATTTGTTTTATTTTTGGTTGTAGTGTTTGTTTTTTTTCTTTGATCAGGCATCCAAGGTACTTTTTGTGATTGAAACCTGTGGTAAACAAAACAATGACAGTGGGGAGCATAGTGTGTGACGTATAGTACCTGCTTTGATATTTCTCAGTCACTTTTGCTTCAGTGAATTCTGTTACCCATTTTTAGAAGAAAATCAGAGCATGTGCTGATGGATCTCAGCAGTTGCATGTGTCAGATTGACCATGTTTGATGTTGTGATGTCACATTTAATGTAGGGACTGTTGGGACCAAAGTAAATGTGCCTTTAGTCTTACTTTATTCTGCATTGTACAAATGTTTTGTTTTTTTCAACCTCTGGAATATTTTTATCAATGGAGGAAAAAAAAAAGAAAATCAAACTTTCCAACAGACATCACTCATAAATGATCCTTAATTGTCTGTGATTGTAATTGTGTGAGAATCGCTCACTGATTATATTGAAAAATGACATTTTTGTGGTTTAGGTTATGGAAGGGGGAGGGGGGCATTCTGTACATTTTCTACATGAATTGAGTTTTTACATCTTTAGGAATGTAAAGTTCAGTATAGAAGTGGCACAATTAAAAGTTCATTTTTCTACCAAGCTTGTGCTCGACGGTCCCTGTGTGGTGTAGTGCTTTTATCCTGTAGCATGCTGAATAAACTCTTCTCGCTCTGCATTCACCTCTGCCTCTCTGCTGTCTCTTCCTCTTCCTCTACTGTCCTCTGTATCTCACTTAGCTCATTTTCTCTGATGCTCTCTGTTTATGGTTGAGAAAAAACTCTTGCCTCAGTATAAAATTATTGGAAGTAAATATTTTCGGTTTCACAGACAAGGCTTAAGCTAGTCCCAGACTAAAATGTATGTTTGAGCTGTTTTAACTGAAATAAACTTGCACTGACATATCCTAAAATATGTCGGTGCCATTGTTTTGACTCAAGATGTACATCAGTGATGTTTTAAGGCACGTTTAAAGAAAGCTACTTAAATATCCTAATTGAACTAAGGCTTAACCTAAGCCCTGTCTGTGATACCAACTGTAATCTTCAACTTTATTTGCAGTAACAGTCTGTAACTTTGCCAACCTGTTGTCATGTGTCCTCTGACATTCTCTATTTCTTCATGCCTATCTCCAAATCTCTCTGTCCACTTTTGACTTCACATGTCCAAACTGCATATCTGTGCTCATAATCTAGTATCTGTCAGAGTAGGGTGTTTGGGTTTCAGATTGATACCTGTGTTTTGCACGTAGCTCAGTGGGGAAAAAAAGGTGATTGCAGTATCCAGCCTTTCAACATATGGCTGATTGTGCATTGAAGCAATTGGTTGTCAGGTGGAGAAAGGACAATCAACTGGCACCGATTTGAGCTGAGGCGTAAGGTACAAAAAATTGCAGCTTGCACCATTTTTGTGAACTGGTATAAACACTAACAGAATGCAGTGCTAGAATCCTTCTGGGAGAGTGTTTCTTTTTTGTTAAGCATGCTGTCTTTTTATAGAAAGAGAGAAGCTTTCATAGAGTACAATGCCTTTCCTACAGTCAAACATGAAGGAGATTAAGCGTTATGGGGTTGTGTTGCCTCTAGGATTGGGTTCTTAACATCATGAAATCTGAATATTTTGGATTTTGCAACGTAGAACAGCGTGATAACGCTGTTTCCGGCAAATGTCATAGGCCTTCTTAAAACATTAATTTCACCCAAAAATATATAAATAAGGAAGATATTTGGAAGAATGTTTGTAACCAAGCAGATCTTGCCCCCCATTGACTACCATAGTAGGAAAAAAAATACTATGGTTGTCGGGGGGTTACAAACATTCTTCCAAATATCTTCCTTTGTGTACAGCAGAACAAAGATATTTATACAGGTTTGGAACAACTTGAGAGAGAGTAAATGATGATAGAATTTTCATTTATGGGTGAACTATCCCTTTAAGCCAAAAGTAAATAGGAATGTGTCTACACCAGTGGTTCTTAACCTTTTTGACTCAAAGGTCTCCTTTTGTCCAGCACAGTATTCAAAGGCCTTCTCAGCCTTTTTATAATTTTATAATATCTATTTTATAATAATATTAATTAATTAATCAAAATACATGTAAGACACCCTTCAGGCCTGGCCCCCTGGTTGAGAACCACTGGTTTAGACAAAATGCTGTATTGAACTGAAGAGGTCCATTATAAACACCCCATATTTTGCCATTTGCTTTCATTTACTAGCTCAAAAGCCTTCAAAATGAAAAAAGTGAAGATTTTGTATTAAAGGCAAAAGACTGAATATGTTAATTTCAACTCTTTTGCAATAACTTGTTAAAGTGCAAGGGTGTCAATATTGTTGGCCACCACTGCTCCCAACCATATTGGAGTATTTGCTTATTTAAATTTTTTAAGTAAAAAAAAAAAAGTGCTCTTTCGAATGTGCTAATTGAACCTAACCAGACTGCTCTGCAGCTCAGTCTTTTTCCTAAAGCTTTGGGATCTTGTTATTGTGAATATTCTGGATGTCAAAGCTCCCCTGAGCAATTCAAACCCACTCTGCTCATTGTGTTGTTGCAAGGCCATCTGTAACTCTCCACGTTGCCTTTAATACTGTTCATGCCCGGAGAAAAGAACTGCTGTTTCTCCCTGCTCTGAGAAAAGACTGCCATGAACAATCTTTTTCTTAGAAAACAAGCTGTATAGCCCAATGCAGGTCAGTTCAAAGACCAACAAGGCAGAAAAACTCCTAGCATTATTTGACTTGCCAATTGATCTGTTTTCCTTCAACAACTGATATAATTGTGGCATAATTGTGGCAGGCTATATTGAGACTTCATGCAGTGCTAAATAGGAGTCTTCACTTGTACTGTGACAGAACGCACATCACATGCCCAGTCTGGTTCAGAGCAGCTTCTCCACTGTAAGTACAGAAAACGTGTCATTGTTTTGCCCTTCCTTAGTCTTTGTAGGTCAAAATGATTTCCCAAAGAAATTAAATATTTAGGAGAGACAAGTATGATCATTCCACTGTCTTTACTTTGGGAAATTGGCATTGGTATTAGAGGTTGCACTAGGTTTGAATTATTAAACAGCTCTCTGATACTCAGCAGATTTAATTAGCATAGCGTAATTATGACCCAAATGTCAACAGACTCCATGGTTCTCCATATATTAAATATATATCCAACCGATCTCCATATTACTCTATTTTTCTTTTAATCACTTCCTGTAACGTGTGTCAGTTTGACAATCAGGCTCTTTCTTCAAGGTTTGTATCCGCTAATGTGAATTGGGCCATATACCAGCTGTGAAGTTCAGGATGCAGAATAACCTTGACAAAAACCTCCTGCTCTTAAATTGTTCACTCAAGAAGAAAAAAATTCTGTCTAATCCCTTAAATTATTCCAAACCTGTTTGGATTTATTCAATGGAACAAAATGTGAATATTTTTGAAGAATATCTTGGCCACTATTTGGAATATAATGAAACTGTATGAGGACTGGGGCTGCTTACCCAGATAAAGGGGTGGTCACACTACACTTTTTGTTCCACTGACTTTCATTTAGGCTAAACGCATACGAATTCTGGAGACCAGAAACAGAAGCTCATGCGAAGAAGTTTCCAATATCAACGCGTTTCAAAGATGCGTTCACACCATGTCTTAATTACTTAACTTTTCTGACTTGTAAAAACCATTTACGTGATCATAGAACTTGTGATTACAACTTTAGACTCGTAATTTTTTGAGTACTTGTACCACGTGACTGCTGTACCACACATTGGACATTTATTTTCAAGTTAATAGTGCAAGAGAAACGTATAAGTCAGAATCTGAGTACGTGAACAGCTCCAAGTACAGCGTCACTTCTTGTCATCTCTTAAGGTGCGTTCACGCCATGTCATAATTATCGTAACGATTCTGAACTGTAAAAAGCCTTCACGTGCTTGTAGAACTTTACAACGTGTAAACTCTTAGTTTTCTGAGAGTTACAGCTTTTACCATGTGACCACTGCAGATTTAAAGTCCCCGTGAACCGGAAGTTGCAAACGACTTTTCTCCAGTGTTGTGACGTATTTCCAAGTGAAACGGGATATTGAATAGAGGGCAGGGTTTTACTTTTGCGCTCCTCCTCTCCATCTCTGGCTCATAGCAGACCAACGGTTGGAGGGGAGTGGTTTAACCTTTTTCAACCCAAACCGTCAAACTGACATCATCAGAGAAGGAACGGCATTCCAGACCGGAAGTAACTTTTCAGATTTTGATTAAAGATTACCACGACAAATATTTTTTTTCTGTGTATTAACTTGCATGGATTATTAGTTCACCACAAGTAATATGCGCTTACAAAGTAAAGTCAATTTTGATTTCATGATGACTTTAAAGGATTAGTTCACTTTCAAATAAAATTTTCCTGATAATTTACTCACCCTCATGTCATCCAAGATGTCCATGTCCTTCTTTCTTCAGTCGAAAAGAAATTAAGGTTTTTGATGAAAACATTCCAGGATTATTCTCCTTATAGTGGACTTCAATGGACTCCAAACGGTTGAAGGTCAAAATTACAGTTTCAGTGCAGCTTCAAAGGGCTTTAAACAATACCAGACGAGGAATAAGGGTCTTATCTAGCGAAACGATGTCATTTTCTAAAAAAATTAAAAATGTATATGCTTTATAAACACAAATGATCGCCTTGCAAGTGCTTCCACCAGACCGCCTTCCGTATTCTTCAAAAAGCTTACACTGTATGTCCTACGCCTTCCCTATTCTACTTACGGAACGAACGCGGCGCCAGTTCTGTTTTTGCCTTTTAATTTTTTTTTTAGAAAATGACAGATCATTTCGCTAGATAAGACCCTGATTTCTCGTCTGGTATTGTTTAAAGCCCTTTGAAGCTGCAATAAAACTAATTTTGACCTTCAACTGTTTGGAGGCCATTGAAGTCCACTATAAGGAGAATAATCCTGGAATGTTTTCATCAAAAACCTTAATTTCTTTTCGACTGAAGAAAGAAGGACATTGACGTCTTGGATGACATGGGGGTGAGTAAATTATGAAGAAATTTTTATTTGAAAGTGGACTAATCCTTTAAGATGTGTTCTACTTGAAGTGGCGCTGTGCAGACTGATTGGTGTATCAAAGTACCGCAGCACAAAATTCAAGTTTGGTGAACTCTGACCAGCAAATTCGTATCATGTGAAGATGTGTGCCCAATAGAAAATCAATAAGCCACGGCTTGACCTCTTGGCTGAATTAAAAGAATGCATATTTTTGCAGTAAAGTGGAGTAGATTGTATATTTTTACTTTTTGGATTTATTATTATTTGTTTTAGGCCATGTTGAATTCCCAGATAGCATGTACATCTCTAAGATATCTGGGTTTAAATGATTAAATGTAACATAAATAGAACATTGGAATGTAAATTAAAAATAATTGTTCCCTTAACATTTGCCTTAACACACAGAACGCTTTTTTCTCATTCCACTGCGCTGTTTCCGTTGTTTTTCTATGTAAACATGCGCTACGGGGTTGTCGCTCGATCACATGTTGACTTTTGCAGCTTCTCACACATGACAATGCGTTCCAAAAACGCAGCGCTCAAGTTCAAAGAAGTTCAAACCTTAAAAAATTGCATCCCACTGCCCTGTTTTTAAACGCAAAAACGCTGTAGAAATGGCCGTTACCAATTCTTCAAAGAATCATTTTATTGAATCGCTTTATCTGTTTCACAAAACTAGTCTAAATGATTTGTTCATGAATTGAAGTGATACGGTTTTCGAGTTCACGTAATGATTCACTCCATTCATGCTATACGGGCTTGGAATTTAGTGCAAATTGACTACTTTTACAAAAGTTTCCGTCCCCATTTATCACAACTACATGGAAAAAAGCGAACATTAAAAAAAAACAAAAAAAAACATTTTCAACAGAAGAAAGAAAGTCATAAAAATTCAGAATGGCAGGAGGTAAATGGTGACAGGATTTTAATTTTTGGGTGAATTCTTTTGTTGGCATGTTGTGTACACAGGGTGAACGCTAATGTTCTTAATGTTAGCGGTTCATGAGAACAGCGCAGTTTGCCTATGACAGAACAGCTCTGTCAGCAAGTACGGAACATGGTATCACCTACAGGAGATTCACATCTTAGCTAGGGACTCAGCAGAAATGTGAACGTCTGGCCTCCAAAATGACATCTTTTTACCCACGCTGACATAAAGCTGTAAAAATAAAGAGTGTGGAAAATGTGTACAGGACGTTTATTCACAGATTAAAATCGAATCTTCTAGATCACGGAATGAGAGAGTGATTTCCCATATCAAATGGGCTTTTATCTATATGCAAATTACATGATGGCCTTCTTGAATTTACTTTTAATGACTCAAGAAGAGGTTGGCTGTAAGATGCAGAGCATTCGCAATGGACGAGAGCTCACCACTGTGAATCTTTCAATTTCTCTATTCAGGTCGTTGTATTATACCACAGAGACAAAGCAGTGTTTTATGCTTATTGAAACAAAGGCTGGCTTGATTGGCCAGAAGCCTGTCTTTGTAGGTCAGGCTGAACTTTGGATAACTTAAAAACTAATTTAAGAGAAGGTTAGGTAGATTTGGTCTGTGAGGTATGATATAAATGATATACAGACATCTTAACCACCTACACTGATGCATAAAGAAAAGGAGAAATGCTTTGGTGGACTATTATTCATTTTAAGTGACTTCAGCTTATATTCAGGCAGTGGATAGTATTGTTATGCTGCAAACACAGAACAGCAGACATTGTTTATCATCTTATTTTTGTATTTTACTTTTGGTACAGGAACTGGTTCTTGTGAAAGGACTGTAAAGGGAATAACCAGAACATCTGTCATGTTCCACAAAGTAACAGCTGTAATAACAGTAACTAGCGACCAGTAGCCTACAGACACATGTTTAAAACATATGGGTGATTTTGTATTTAGAGATACATTTGACATCAACCAAAAGTAAAATGTTCTCAATAAGTATTTATTCAGTGTTCAGTGATTAAGCATCAACATTGTTCATTCATATATTTTATAGAAAATTATGACAGGACACAGTTTGTGAACTGTTACAAAGAAAGTGTGTGCTATTATGAAGTTTAAAGGGATAGTTTTCCCAAATTCTGTCATCATTTACTCACCCTCATGTTGTTCCAAACTTGTCCCTTTAAAGAGTCTTGTGTCTATTTATTCATATTTTAAAATATTTTTTAAGACTATGTCGGGATTGCGATTTTCATGAATGCGACTTGCGATATGCTCATTGAAAACAATAACATGTTGTCATCAATCTGCATTGTGGATAATTTTCATACTTGAGATATATCATGCAGAATTCCAACCTGTGTTCACACACACAACACTTGCAAGGTCAGAAGAAGGATTTACATCTGCATTTACACTACCGGTCAAAAGTTTTTGAATGGTTAGATTTTTTAATGTTTTTAAAAGAAGTCTCTTCTGCTCACCAAGGCTTTATTTATTTGATCCAAAATACAGCAAAAACTGTAATATTATGAAATATTTTTTTTACAATTTAAAATAACTGTTTTCTATTTGAATATATTTTTTGGCAAAGCTGCCAATCATTCTAATATGCTGATTTGCTGCTCAAGAAACATTTATTATTATTATCAATGTTGAAAACAGTTGTGTACAATTTTTTTTTTTTTTTTTTCAGGATAATTTGATGAATAGAAAGTTCAAAAGAACAGCATTTATCTGAAATACAAAGCTTTTGTAACATTATACACTACTGTTCAAAAGTTTGGGGTCAGTAAGAGTTTTTTTTTTTTTTTGGAATGAAATTAAAGAAATTAATACTTTTATTCAGGATACATTAAATTGATCAAAAGTGACAGTATAGACATTTATAATATTGCAAAAGCTTTATATTTTTTATATTATGTTATATTATGCTGTTCTTTTGAACTTTCTATTCATCAAATAATCCTGAAAAAAAAAAATTGTCAGCATAAATCATCAATATATTCAAATAGAAAACAGTTATTTTAAATTGTAAAAATATTTCACAATATTACTGTTTTTGCTGTATTTTGGATCAAATAAATAAAGCCTTGGTGAGCAGAAGAGACTTCTTTTAAAAACATTTTAAAAATCTTACCGTTAAAAAACCTTTGACCAGTAGTGTATACAAAAGTAGACAGATTACTCACAATATAAACATGTTTTATTTTATTATTTAGACTACCATTCATAAGTTTGGGTATACAGAAAGATTTTTCTCAAAAGTGACAGTAAAGATCTTGTTACAAAATATATCTATTTCAAATGCTAGGAAATGTTTCTTGAACAGCAGATCAGCATATTAGAATGAGCTCTGAAGGATCATGTGACACTGAAGACTGGAGCAATGACTGCTAAAATCACAGGAATAAATTACAATATTACCGTTATTACTGCTCTGTTTTTTAAATCAAATATTTACAGCCTTGGTGAGCATAAGAGAGTCTTACATCAACTTACATGGTAGTGTTAGTGTATATTAAATACATTATTCTGCAACACTGAATAAATGACACATAAATGATCATTTATGATCAAACATTTTAGGCCTACTACTATGATTGTAGCACAATCAAAAGAGTTTAAGACTTATAACCCATAGCAATTTACATAAAGTTGATGTTGATGGTTAATTAATATACTATATGAGTATATCTGTCACTTGTGCTAATGAAATGTTGGGATTCAGATTACATGGTCTATCCAGGGACAGCAACCTGAACATGTGGCTAGTCCGATCCAGAAAGTCTTTGTGCTATATTAAACAATGTTTTCCGCTATTGGTAAAAATCTGAAGTTTTGAAGTAAAATATTTGGAATGAATGGGTAAATGAATGAATCAATCAATCTAACAATCAGTGGACATGCAACAAAATAACCAATCATCCATATAAGCATACATAAAGAGAATTACACACACAGTTTTGGTTTGTCTTCAACTTCTCAGTCTTACAAGGTTTAAAATGAACAAGTGGCTTCAAAATCAGATTGGCAAAAAGAAAAAAAGGAAAATGTAAAAACTGCTGCAAAACTGTAGAGGAAAGAACAGGCAGGGGGGGTTATTGGCGTGAATGCTAGAAAATTGAACCGGGATTGTTTGCACTTCAATAATGCTCGGGATGGAAAATTGAACATAATTTTGACTCACTGATTCTCAAGAAGAGGAGAGAGTTAAAATAACTGCAAGTCGTGCACAGCACTGGGCTTTTGTGTGTCACTATATCACACAAACCAAGTTGTGCTTCTTCTCCTCCTCCTCCATGTAGGCTTCATTTACGTTTGATGACAAAAATAATAAGGAGAGAACTCCACAACTCGATGCAGATTCGATTAAAGACCTACTTATTTTTGACAATAAACTTTTAGCGCTATAGCTCAGTGCCGATGCTGACTGCTAAAGAAAATCAAGTTTAACCTGATCAACCGATTATTCTCCCTATCCTTCATTTCGGGCTCATTTTGACAGTGCTGTAAAAGCTATTTCATAGCCATTGTAAAAGTAGAGATCGATGGTGAGGGAGGATTGCCATCGGATCGTATCTCCTTCGGCCACCTCAAAAATCCAATTGATCTGCTGAAATCCAGGCTCAAAGAGAAGCACGAAAGCCTGCTCGCTTCTTTGCTCCGGCCGCCGCTGCTGATAGGCTGTAGTTTAGAGACCATTTTATCCTCTTTTAAAGTAATCACTCCCATTACCATCTATCATTGCATTTGTCAGGGGAGCATCATTTAACATCTGCTTTCATCTGTGCTCTGTGCAGGGAGACGGTTCTCCTGTGGAGAAGGCCTACACGTCCTGGACCAGCCGGTCCGACGGTCAGCCGGTCAGGACAGGAGGAGGAGAGACATTTCACTGGCAGCCTGCAGCTTTTGGTGTCTTCATCAGAAAGGTTAACTCCTCTCCTCCGTTGAGGAACGACCTACAGGGCAGACCTCACCACTGGGGAAGGAAAACGAGAGCTCTGAAGGTATGGAGCCAGGCTCGCAGTGGCTTTTACGGAGGATGTGAAGCTGTAAGGGTGTGCCAAGGCTTGGCAGGAAGGTGCATTCATGGGGAGAGCAGGCCAGGACCGAGCTCCGGCGTAATGGCTGACGAAATGAGATTAGCATTGGCCAGTGTTCCACAGACATCCTACCTCCACCAGTCTAATTGAATTAAAGCAGCAAACAAGAGTTTATATCTTTATGACTGGAAGGGAGCCACAGTATTGAAAACACTGACAAGGGCCATTGTTGCATCCTGAATAGGATTGTTTGTGCAGCAGTGTGCATGTCATGTACCATCCTGCTGTGCACTGCTTTCTCATTTTTTTTTTTTTAAATATACCTTTCCCACTATAAGAATTGATATATATAAAATATATATATATTTAACTTCTTATTAAAAACAAGACTGTGCTATAGACAATAATTAAATGAAAAAGCAAAGTGAATACCCAATGAAGGCTTTGGTTTATTTTTTTTCTCCATTATCCCAGGCCTGCAGTGAATCATTGGCAGCCAGCTGTTGTTTTATGAAAAAAAAAACTATTTTAAAAATAAAAATTTAAAAAATAAAAATAAAAACAAATAAATTAAAGCTATATAGGCATTAAATAAAATACAAATTTTATTATAAATAAACTTTAAAAATAAAATGAAATTTTATTTTAATTTAAAATGTTAATAAATACTATAATATTATATAAATAACAGTCATTTACTCACCCTCATGTCATTTTAAAACAAAATTGTGACCACAAAACCAGTCATAAGGGCCAGTTTTTTTAAATTGAGATTTAAATTACATTATATATCTGAAAGCTGAATAAATAAGCTTTCCATTGATGTATGGTTTGTTAGGATTTGGCCGAGATACAACTATTTGAAAATCTGGAATCTGAGGGTGCAAAAAAATCAAAATATTGAGAAAATCTCCTTTAAAGTTGTCCAAATGAAGTCCTTAGCAATGCATATCCACTCACAAAAATACATTTTTATATATATTTACTATAGGAAATTTACAAAATATCTTCATGGAACATGATCTGTACTTAATATCCTAATGATTTTTTGCATAAAAGAAAAATTGATAATTTTGACCCATACAATGTATTGTTGGCTATTGCTACAAATATACTCCTACGACTTATGACTGGTTTTGTGGTCCAGGGTCACATATGTGATGAATTCATTTAAAAGAAACACTTAAGTTGTATATTGCAGTTGTAAAAATAAACAACCGCTTATTAAAAACAAGACAATACTAGACTACTAGACAGTACTTAAATGAAAAAGCAAAGTAAATAACCATGACGGCTTTTGTTTCATAATTATTTTCTCCTGTGCGCATCCTAGGCCTGCAGTGAAGAACCCAATCATTGGCGGCCGTGGCTCAGTGCTGTAGTCTCTCTCACCTCTTCAGTCTTTCATAGTGGAGAGAAATGAAAGGCTCTCTGCCAGCCTCCTGCCAATGCCAATTAGCCCAGGTCAGAGGTCATGAGTCTATACAGCACTCACCAGTGGCTGCGATTCGCTCCATGCTAATAGCTTTAATGATTATTGTCACATTCACGACTACAACTTTGCAGGTAACAGCATTTGAGGACAGTCAAATTAGATTTGTCGAGGGATGGGTCAAACCCATGTCATGGGAATGAGAGGAAATCATGTTCATTCTATTGCAGTCAAGGTGAAAAGTTAGTAGTGCTTCTATATTGGAGCAATGCTGGAAGATTGCCCTCACAACAACATAACGTAAATACCCTTTAGATAGATGTTGTTCTGGTGATCTTGGTCCATTGGGTCTGATAATAAGATGTTGTGGGGTTACTGATGTGAACCCTAGTGCAGTCTTTTCAGAGCAGTATTAGCTTTCTAATGTAACGTTCATAGCATGGTACCCTCTACTGGTTAGCTCATGAAATTTCTACTTCAATTGCAAGGCCTATAGGACAGTGTGGTTAAGAGTTTTAAAAACCAAGATTACTGGAATATTAAGGTCTTCATATGGAGAAAAAAAAAAGAAAAAAAAAATCAGATTGTATGGAATATTAAATTGTTTTATGTAAAATATATATTAAAAAGAAAATGGACATTCATTGTTGACATCAGAAAGAATGAAGGAGTGCTATTAGAGGAGAAAAGAATATTGTTCTGCCTAAATAAATCAAGATTTCTGAAATGTTCTCTAATTCAGGAATAATCAGATTGTGAGAAGTAGCTTTAATGCAGTTTTTTTTAACATAAAATAAAACATAAAATGTTAAAAACAGCTGTATTAAAAAAGGAAAGTTTAAAGAGTCACATATGAGTGTACTTATGGCAGAAAGAGACATTTTGCATGAAAAATATCCTTTTCTGACTTAAAGGGACAGTTCACCCAAAAATAAAAATTCTGTCATCACATATGAGTGTTGTTATTGTTAATTAAAACTATTAAATTTTTTTTTTTGGTAATTTAAATAACCTGTAAAAAATGATATAAATATTAGATGAAAAGAAATAAATATATTGCTATAGCTATAAATATATTGCTATAGCTATAAATATAAAGCTATAGCTATAAATATAAAGCTATATATAAATATTAAAAAAAAAAAAAAAAATCTACTAAAAACAAAATTACTAAAACTTAAATTAAAATGAAAATAAAAGCTACATTCATTATAATAAATACTGTAATAGTATGTAAATCATACTAAAATAAAACTGTCATATATTCCCCTTCATGTCGTTTTAAACGCCCAAAAGAAGATATTGTGCAAAATTACTTTTTTTTTTGTCCATACAATGAAAGTCTATGGTAACCAAAACTGTTTGGTTCCCAACATTCTTCAAAATATCTTCTTTTATGTTCCACAGTTTTGGAATAACATGAGGTTGAGTAAATGAAGACAGGATTTTTAGGTGAATTACCCCTTTAAGAATACTCTTATGTGCTATTATAAAGCCCTGCGAATATTTACATATACATCACATCATTGTTTTTTAATATTTCTCAACTTGTAATATAAGTTCTCAACTCAACTGAGCACTGAGTACAACCCACTCATACAGTTCTGTATATGTCAGAGAGGAAGAGCCCGACTCTATGTGTCTTTCGAAAAGACATGGACATTATGATGTCGCGGCAGCTTCCCGGTGTCACATGTGGGCGTTACGACGGAAAGGTCAATATTATTTTTCTAATACGGCACTTAGGAAGGGGAGCAGGAGGAGAAAAAGAGGGAGTGCTCTCGGCTTGTCTTATTAACATTTATGAATAATTTAACCTGGCACGCCTGGCCATGGTCCAGACACATCATTTCTTAATTGCAATCAGAGGGAGGAAGTAGGTTGATGCACAGTGATGTATGAATGACAGGCGAGGGAAGAGCTGCTGCAAGGGAGGATGCTGCTCCAGAGCACAACATACTGTAATAACAATCACGCTTCGATTTGTTATTGACCCGTTTCTGTGTGTATGTAAAGGATTTTGTCCCTATATAATAATAATAAAAAGAATAATTTAATATCAGGCAATGAAAAGCAAGAGTAGTGCAAATAACTCTTTAAAAAGTATCTGTGATACTGTTCTGGCAGCTAATAACGAGTGCGCTGAAGGGGCCTTCAGTAAATTTGCTGAACCTTCTCATCGTGCTTGGCATGGTTGCTAATTTTTCGAAGGCAAACATTTTTACAAAGCAAGTTAAGTCGCAGCCAAATTAATGGAGCTCCAGTGCAAACTTTAGATTTATGGAGGCCCGGTTTTCCTTCTAATCCCTTGTTATTGTGTGGCTATAACAAATGATGAAATAACTCTGACATGTCTGGCTGCTGTTTTTCAAAAGCAGCGTTTTCCTGCATTTCAAACACGAAACCATTCAGAGAACGAGCGGTCTGCATCTCGGAGATGAAAACGATAGCATTTTAATTAACTCCGTCTAAAGTCTTGTCCACTGCACCCAATCGGATGTTTGTTCGCAGATGTAACAATTATAGGAAGATCATATTAACACAACAGAGACTGAGCATAAACCTTTCAGACTGTTTGTATCAGCTCCAGTGAATGCTTTGTTTTGCAAAACAAATCAATTGGGACATTAGAGAACCCGTTCTAAACATCATTAGAACGATTTGTTCTGTGTCTGTGTCTAAACCTAAAGCTGCTCTTCAGGAAGCCTAAACAACCTGCAAATGAAACTGTTTAAACTTAATTATGAAAAATGATTTTAAAAGCATGTTTTTGGAGATAATTAGAAATCTATTTATACATAAATATGTCTTGTGATTTAATTACTAACAAACATTAAACAGCAAATCTGCTTTATAAATAAATATCAGATGTTTCATTATTATTAATCACAGTTGCCAGGCACATAATTCATTTTCCGGAGATTTAAAATTTGTATTGTGAAAATGAGACTTCAATGCTGTCAATTATTAATGTTCTTGCTTTAGTATTTATTTATTTATTGTCATTATTATCATAGATAACAACAGCACTTAGCCATCTTTCTCACTCAATCCGCCCCTTTCACTTTTGATTGCTGTATCTTCAGGGAAAGGGACAAAAAAAGCAACATTGCACTGTGTTGTTTTGAAATAATGCAACTCTTTTGTGCCAGCACAATTATTCTAGCATAACTGGCTTGGGAATATAAGGCAATTATTTCTGCTGGCTAATTATTCGTTTTCATAATAAAGGTAATTTTTCACACAGCAATTATAAGTGGAATCGATGCTTTGAATGAGATGTCGCTCTTTCGTTTTCTTTCTCTCCGGTCAGGTGGAGCGACAGTGTGCTTTAGCAAACGGGATTAACAGGCAGGCCCCTCTTGGGCACGTACGGCGTTGTCCTGGTAACCATTTTGATGCAGTCGATGATGGGGCACACGCTCAGGCAGAGAGTGCAGCCGGTGCAGCTGTCCATGATTACAGGAAGATGGGTCTCAGGGTCAAACTTAATAGCCTGCAAAAGAAGAGGAAGGGGAGGGAAAAAAAGCTATTACATTAGAGCAATTATCGACTCTCCATAGGAGGATTTCCCCACTCTTGGGAGAGCTTTTCATGGAGGGAAAAAAAGCAACAACAATGACAGCAACGAGCACAACAGTGCCGTTCTTTAAGGTAAATAGCTGGGCTCCTTCATCGCGCACCAGCTTTATTCATGCATTTGGCTCTTTATGTTTTGAACTCTATAATCGAGTGAACTCCAAAGGCAACATATAATCTGAAAACATTTGCTAGCTTGCCATATTTCAGCAAATGAAATCCAGTAGTAATTGCTTTCCTGTAAATAGCACGTGCCATAATGTGTAATTATCTGATCTGTGCATCTGTACCTGGTAGCCTGAGTCATTGCAGGTCATGTAGCATTTGCCACAGTTGATACACATATCTGGATCGATGAGGGCCTGCACTTGTTCTGTGTTGTCCAGCTCTTGGTAGGCACCAATATGCTTCAGAGCTCTGGCAATCACATCCTTTCCAGGGAGGAGAAGCAGGGATTAAAACGGCAAGAAAAACAGCCGTAGCGTCTCAAAGAAGCAGTTTGAAAGCCAGCGTTCTGTTCTTAAGTTAGCTTAATTAAATCAGCGCTGGAAGGAGCGGATCGGTTTTGATGTCTGACTGGTAGTTTGTGATCTCCATTTCCTCCTAGAGATCCCTCACAGCATAATCACCTCGAGGAATAAAGCCTTTTAATGTTATGAGCGGCAACACTGCATGTGCTACAAATGAAAGCCTCATATTACAGGAGGACAGACTGCTGAGGACGCGTATGTGCATTTGTGTATGTTTACGTATTGTATGTATTAGAGCTGTCAAATCAACGTGTTAATGTAGGGCGATTAGTTATTAAAAAAAAATGAATGCAATTAGTCATAACCCTTGACCTGTACATACATTTTTTTTTTTAAATTTAAACATGACATGTCTTTTAAAAACGTGTTGCTCATAGTGTAAGATACTGAAAAACAGCAGGAAACAATGCAGTAGTCATATGACATCTGCATGCGTACTTATGACAACAATTACAAAAAAAAAAATATTGCTGAAACTAATTAATATATGTACACTACCGTTCAAAAGTTATGGGTCGGTAAGATGTTTTTTAAAGAAGTCTCTTATGCTCAGCAAGGCTGCTTGTTGGATCAAAAATACAGTAAAACAGCAATATTGTATATATTTTTTCTATATCTTAAAATATAATTTAAAATTTAATTTATTCCTATGATGGCAAAGTTGAATTTGCATCATTACTCCAGTCTTCAGTGTCACATGATCCTTCAGAAATCATTCTAATATGCTGATTTGCTGCTTGAGACACTTTTCTTATTATCAATGTTGAAAACATTTTTTGTGGATACGTTAAAACTATTTTATTTATTTATTTTTTTAGTTTTTTGATTAATAAAAGTTCAAAATTTGAAACTTTTGCAACATTATAAATGTCTTTACTGTCACTTTTGATCAATTAAATGCTTTTTTTGAATGTCACAGTATACATACAACAGTAATCAATAGTAATCAATATAATTTGTGTATATATAGAATTATATTTGACTAATCATGCAATTAATTTGAATACAACTTGTAATTGACTGACAGCCCTACTATCCATTTATCTTACCAAATGGTGAAATGATACTTACTTTCACGCTGGGGATGGGTGTTTTGGGGATGTTAACTCTAGTGTCACTGGTGTCTGTAATCACATTGCCACTGGCATCTTTTAGGCTTTTCTTGTACTTTGCCAGGGCTTGAGTCTTTGTCTGTAAGTATGGTCCAAAGCCAGGCAGACTCTTTTGAAGAGAAAGATGACAGTTAAAACACGTTCAATTTATTCAAAGGAAGTCTTAAAATATTTGATACATCAGTAGTTAATGTACTTTCAGGTAGTTTGAAACATCATTAAACTTTGATTTAGTAAATTCTATATTTTATCTATGTATGTACATGAACTAGTGATCTGTTCAGCATTATATAATGTATGTTAATGACTTTTTAATGAAAGTTATTTGAAAATTATACCAAGACAAGATTGAAATGGACGTCATGTGGATTCATATCAATATTTAAATAAACCTCAGCTTTTTACACCAATCTAATCACGAAAGTGTGCTAAAACATCCTTGCTATCACTTCCCACATCCATTTAGAGCAAAAGTGGTTGTAGTGCTATCTTTGCCTCTGAGTCTTGCACACATGCCTGACCCTCCAGAGCAGCAGGGCTAAAGAGGCGATTCGTATTCACAGTCACACTCTCATACCGATGCACCGAGCCTGAGAGGTGGCCATAAAAGTGCCTTGAGGCTTCGTTCTCCAAAGGCCATTCGACAGGAAACACTGGCTCCACTGACGAGAAATCAAGTTTGCCACAAAATTAGCCATCCTTTTAATGGAGCCATAAAGAGAATCTGCAATGAATTGTTAGGAAATCGTATAATACTACCGGTAATTGCAAGGATTAGCTGGTCAAACTAATGGTTTGACACTAAAATGGTAATGAATGATAATTTGAGGGAAATGGACTTATGGGTTGCTGATGGGCACCGCTTCCAATAACTGATATTTTCAGTTTTATAAATGCTCTTTCATGAAGAAGACTTTTTTGGAGGATTTTTTTTGGGGGGGGGGGCTAATTATCATATTTATAATTTGAAACGTTAGCACAAACACTGAATTTGCTTAATGACAGTTTCGTTTTGCATCTCTCTTCATGACCTCTCTGCAAAAGAACGGTTTGGTTATTCAAGCATTTTAACAACACCCTATTCCACCTTTCCTGCAACAAGTATTCCTTACAACGCCTGCCACAAATCCATTCGTCCCAACGATAGGACATTTAAATTGGTCTAGCATTTTCCCAGTCACACAATCTCCTCAAAGCTGCCATCCACAACCGCTTGTGACCCTTTATTTCCACCATGGCCAGATGGAAGTGTCTCTGCTGCAAAGCAAAAGAATCAAAACACAACAGGAAAGGACTCAGTTATTAGCCGTCTGCGTCAAACTTCTCACAAGTCTCTTGTTTTTCTTTTTTTTAAAAAGTAGCAGCCTGAAAGAAAACGGAGGCCTTTGGTAAAGCAGGACCTATCAGAGGAATCAGAGAAACAAATCTACGGTGGCGGTGTTGACTGCAGGACTAATGGCTAGCTTGGGGGGGGGGTGCGGCTCATCCTCCATGTATTTATTTCCCTGTAGAGCTAACACTGGTGGCCCTGTTCTAATCCTGCATAAAAGCATTACTCTCTCAGGCACAGGCTGACAGTCTAATGAATCAAGCGCTCCAGCCCTGCAGCAGACAGTCTGAGGAACCCATCGGCAGCTGGGGAGATAAACGTACACACACTGACTACACACACACAGACCTATTCTCATGCACACAAAAACACACAGGCTAGACAGAGATATGTCATTAACAGTGCATTAGTCAAAATAAACAGAGAGATGACTGGCTTGCTTGTGAAACCTTGATTACACAGCAACTTTGAACACTACTTTATTCTTAACGTGGTGACAGTTTACTATTCAAAAAAACAGCCTAAGGGGCCGTTCACACAGAACGCGTTTTTCTATTCCAATGCGCTACTTTCCCATTGTTTTTCTATGTAAACACGCCCTTGATGGACGTGCATGACCGTTACGCTCGCGTCTCGCATCTTTTGCAGCGCCTCGCACATGAGCGCCACGTTTTAAGACGCCGTGTCAAGTTAAAAGAATTTCAACTTTTACATGCAGCGCCGCTCATCAATGTCAGTTCCAAAACAGTGGACCAATCAGAAGAACTC
This sequence comes from Hypophthalmichthys nobilis, assembly GCA_037950665.1. Classification (NCBI taxonomy): domain Eukaryota; kingdom Metazoa; phylum Chordata; class Actinopteri; order Cypriniformes; family Xenocyprididae; genus Hypophthalmichthys; species Hypophthalmichthys nobilis. The sequence continues at coordinate 22,451,123 of CM075488.1, forward strand.
GGAGGCGGGGCAAGTGTTGCGAGCTTCTGTTTACAGTAGCAAGTTGGCATGACAACTGTTTTATTTGACGGCAACATGGCGGAGGAGGCGCTCGTTATTATCTTATTTTCTTTTTTTCCATGTCAAAACTCATTTCTATCAATTCTGCTGTTTGCCTATTTCTATTATTTCCGTTATTGTCGTTATTGCATCACACCTCAAAAGCGCGTCTCGAGACCCTCGCTTTCTACGCTGCGTTTTTAAAAACCATTCCTCAGCGCTGCGTCTCGCGTTTTTAGGCGAAAGACACGTTCTGTGTGAATGGCCCCTAAGGGTGTACCATAAAAATATGAATTATAAATATATTATTTTAGGTCTTTTGCCATTTTATTACAGTCATAGTCAAGAGGAGACAGAAAATGATTGGGGAGATCACGAACACAAACTGAACTTGAATGAGCACCACACTTCAACATGTTGATACCACTAGGCCACATATGAAAATATTATTACATTAAAAGTGCAACATAGGTACCATTGTCATGTTTATGGACTTTCAGTGTGTTTTCATCAGTTTTCTTTGTTCTTAGTTTGTCTGTCTTGACCTAGTTTTCTCAGTTCGTTTGATTAGTCATTTTGTTCACCTGTTGTCATTTAATTAGCTATTTCCCTGGTGTATAAACACTTCCTGTTTGGTTCAGTTTAATGTCGGTCATCCTTAATGTTAGTGGTTTTTCCTGAGTGTCTTCTGATAAAATATTTAACATATTCCTCGTCTTTGTGAGTTCTATGACTACCATACCGTGACAGAATGACTGACCTAATAACAAGCTTAAAGATGGACTTACCAGCTTGGCGTTGCCTTATCACCTGCCAAGACAGGCCACTGTTGGAGTACTGGTGGTTGAGGCTGTAGCAAGGAGACTCCTCATTCACCATCTGGGAGGCAGAGAAGGAGCCCGAACCGGAGTCTACTACCTGGGTCATCATAGAGCCGACGCCAAGCTGCTCAGTCCATCTCAGAGGGTCCAGCGGTTCCATTCCCCTACCGAACCCCACCCTTGAGTCTTCGCCTGATCTGGATGATCATCTGGAAATCTTCCTCCCGCCTGATGTCCCCGCCTGATTTCTTGGTCCCATCTCCTCCGCTGGTTTTGTCCAATTCCTGGATCCATTGGTGGCATTAGTGCCGTCCTGCTCCTTAGCTTTACCCCTGCCACTTGCTCCGCGTGGCTCTCCAGCACCTCTTCAGACTGCCCGTTCACCAGCTCAGCACAAGGATAAGGGTTCACCAGCATCACCTCAAGCCTCCAGGCCCATGTCTCCACCTCGGCCTGTCAGCCTGGCGGCTCTGCGCTCCCGCGACTCCACTGTGGTCCGTCAGCCCTGGGACTCCTCCGGGCTCCCTTGTCCATCTGGATCAGCCTCGGTCAGTCGTCGTTCTGGGTCTCTGGGTCCCTCCACCTCTTCGGCTCCACCGGGCTTCTCCTTCCCTTCAGCCTCTCCATAGTCCTCACTCCCGTCATCGCCCGGTCTGCCGAGCCCCCGTTTCCACCTCGGTCCCACAAGCCAGCAGCTCCACCTTGGGCTTCTTGGCTGTGGATGTCGCCTGGTCCGTCGGCCTCTTTGCTTCGCCGGAAACCCCATGCACCCTGGTTTCGCCGCCATTCGTCAGTCCCGGGTTCGCCTAGACATTCAGTCAAGGCTCCACCCTGGTTCCCCCCATCGTCGGCTCCTTTCCATCGGCTCTTCCAGGACCTTGTCCATCACCAGTTCCATGCCCACCTCCAAAGCCCCCTCCCTCCCTCCCTCCCTCCCTCCCTCCACAGTGGTATGCTCAGTTACGGTACGAGGAAGTGCCTTCCATGAGGGGAGAGTACTGTCATGTTTATTGACTTTCAGTATGTTTTCATCAGTTTTCTTTATTCTTTATTCTTCAGTTCGTTTGATTAGTCATTTCGTTCACCTGTTGTCATTTAATTAGCTATTTCCCTGGTGTATAAATACTTCCCTGTTTGGTTTAGTTCAATGTCGGCCATCATTAATGTTAGTGGTGTTTTTCCTGAGTGTCTTCTGATTAAATATTATTCAACGTATTCCTCGTCTTTGTGAGTTCTGTGACTACCATACCGTGACAAAGCCCATAGTCTACCACAAAGGGATTTATTCTACATTACATGTTCCGACACACGCTGGACCAATCACAACACAATCCAATCAGAGCACTTTGAGCTTTTCGGAAGGAGGGGCTTTGTAGAAATCAGCGCGTTTCATTCAGACTGGGAATAGAGGTGCTGCAATAATGCTGCAACATTAAAGCATGTTATCCTATTCTATTACACCCAATAAATAAAATAATGAACTTTTAAAATAGCATCAGATGACCCCTTTCAATCCTGGTTTTTTTTAAAAAATTAATCTTTAAAATCACTAATAATAATTTCCATTTTTCCATTTCCAATTTCATTATTTTTTTATTCTGTAAAATTATGTTGTGATGCCTAAACTTACTCGTAGCATTTATAACAGTTGATTTTTTTTTAGATAGAATATTAAAGAATATAATATCAGCCATTTAAAGGTCATCAGACATGAAAAGTGTAACTTTTGGTCGGTTACAAAGTATAGTTGGTTTTTTAATAAACAACTAACGAGAGATAAATAGGTTAATTAAAAAAGTCAAAGTCATAAACAGCAAATTACATATGCAGGCATGAGGGCGCTATAACTAGGCTAATCTGAGTGATCGGAAAAGTATGAAGCGTGGATGGTGGTCACGTTTGATGTAAGGCTTGTCGGTAAACATTGAATATCCATTAATAATGGTCGCTTTTCTGCTAAATTTTGGAAGTCCATGAGACAAAAATTGCTTCAGAGATTTACAAAGAGTATTTCTGCCAAAGTGTTTTTCAGATGCTTTTACAAACCAAGTTGAAATTATTTTCTGTACTAATCAACATGCCACAGATGCTTTCCATTTAGCTTTGAAGACAATTTCTTTGATGACACTATATAAAAATACTCAATTTCAGTTTTCTTTTTATCCTAAAAACATGAGCAAATCTGCTGTTCCAAAATGACACAAGAACTTTCAACAGGACAAACATCTATTTTAATACACAGCCCACACAGACACAGGTGCCATGAAACAGAACCAAAAAAAACTCGATCACGCCTCACTGGCTTACCCGTCCTTCTCAAATCTCACCAAAACCACACAAAAAGCAACTGACCACCATTTTGCCTCCGGCAGTCTTGTGAGTAAGTGCCGGGTACTTAAATGGCAACCAGCGGAAATCCCCTACGCCTATTATAACTTCATGTCTTCCAGACACACAAACTGCAGTCTGCCCGACTCACAGCAACCCATTCGGTCCTATTAGATGAGCACTTCCTCTCTCGCTCTCTCTTTCTCTGTGTTTTCTGTTTAGCAACGAGTCACGGCGTATCTGCTTTATGCTAATTCACTCTTAGATCATTCAAAGGATTCAAAGGAGAGTCTACAAAGCAATACATTTAACAATGGAAAAGAAATAATGATAGAAGTTTTCACAAAGAATGATTTTTACAAAGAAACACTGAAAGAAAAAAAGCCATTTGCTTTGGGCGTCTGCTAAACAGACAGGTTGAATACTTGCATATAAAAGCGTACGCACTAAATAACAGTTATTCAAACATGTTGGTGGAAAAGGAATCTTTCCTTTTTCTTTCTTTCTATTGAGATTTTTTTTTTTTTTTTTTTTTTTGCTGGTCCACTCCACGAGGAGTGCTGTTTTTAATGAGAGGAGCTACACGCACTGCCAAACCTCATGTCCCGGGCAACCAGAAAGCCTTCGCTAATTAGATGCAGAGCTTTCCAAAACACAGGGCTTGTCAATTCTCCCATCTCCCCTCTGGATTGTAAATCAAGAGTGCAGTGGAGGAAGGAGCGCACATTATGTCAGTGTGGGCTGAGTGATTTAAATTATACAAGTATTAGAATGGAAGCCCGGCCTCCTATGTTCTGTAGCATCACGTCGATCGCTTCAACGAGAGAAGCGTTAAGCTTTATCCTTGCCTTGTAATGGCCGCTAATCACATATTAAGAGCTATACAGACGTATGCTATGGAAAGCATATTTCAGTAGGAGATCAGTTGAAATGTTATTGTTGTCTGGATGTGACTGAAAGTGAGAAACCTGTTGTGGTACATGTGTTTTTTTTGTTTTTGTTTTTTTGCTGTGAAAAGTAAATGTAAGAATATCTTTTATATTGTCAGTAATATTTCAAGATAAACACTTACTGTACTGAAGTAACTTGAGTTTACTTGATTTTTACTTGAACACCAAACAATGAATCTTATAATCAGTGTAACTTTATTACTTAAAGTTTGGCTTTTTTGTCCAATTGCACGTTTTCAATTTACGGCAACCTCTTATGTAATGGTACTAAATAATACGGAATAAAATAACAAAACATTAATCCCCCAAGCTCATATTAATGTAAGGAGCTCAGTGCTGGTATCATGGTGAGCATTGATCTCTGCACTTTAATTGGCTTCAGGCAGTGAATTTGCTCTTGTTTGGCAAAGAAAGAAATACTGTATTAGGCAAGACCACACATCTCTTTTTGTGTCTCCTCTCATCAGGGTGCAAAGATAATGGAAACCTTTTGCCAGTGTCCTCACTCCATTTCTGAACAACAGCAAACATTCAGAAAACAGTGAGAGTGTGTGGGATCTGCTTTACATGCTTTTTTTCTTAAGGAATACAGAGTTCCTTAAAATTCAACATGCAACAACTCTCTAAAGCTCCACCTGAAACCAGAACTGTGTGACCAGCATGATTTAGACACAGAAAAAACACAGAAGTACCTCACAAAAATGACTAAATCACACAAAACACACACACCAATACATATAAATAAGTAGACTTTTTTTTTATTTCACTCTCTCTCAGTTCTTGGATTAAAAATTAGGCTAAAATTAAGTTTTGTTTCTTCTTGCTTTCCTGTAAAAATATCTAAATATCACTAAAACAAGATAAATACACTTAACAAGTAAAACTAACAAAACAAAGACTTGTTATACTGTATATGTATTTGATGTCTTAAAGAGCCCCTATTATGGATTTTTTAAAATTACCTTTCATGTAGTGTGTAACATAGCTCTAAGTTAATGAAAACATCCTGCAAAGTTTTAAATCTGAAAGTGCACCATATATAAAATTATTGTCTCTCAAAAGTAAGAGTCGACTCTGAGTCAATTAAACGAGTCGTTTGTAAAACAAATCCCAAGCCGTTTCATTGTGACGTCACAACGAAACATTAGCATATTGCCCGCCCACTTATTATGTGGGCGGGCAATATGCTAATGGTATGCCAGGGAAAATTAATTTTTTCAGCAATACCACAGCAGTACAATCTTTTCTTGTGTTCCCGTCATTTTACTGACGACTGCTCCTCAAACCTCAGGGAGTTTAACGCAGGATTCACAAAACGCTTGGTCTTAAAATATGGATCAATGACCAGTTTATTTGGACCAGCTTGCTCCTCTGAATCTCAACCTGTAAGTATGATTAATAATTGATGTTTATATTTTCTAGAGATCGTTCAAAATTCGTAGTTTTGTATGTTATGTTGTGTAATGTACACACTAGTCTGTATGTCTCCTGCTAACCGGCTAACTCACATTTCTGTAGTTCTACTATTCAGATGTGGGTCCAATATTGTCTAAAAATGTGTCGATTAATGCAGCTTGTCTGTTTTATTACTTGGAATAATTATCAAGTATGGAGCACGACTTTTGTTTACAAAGTGTAATGCATTATCAGCTATTCATGTTTGTGCTCGGCTAACGTGGGAGTTTACAAAATAACTGTGAGCCCGGTTCGCTTACATAACTGCAAAACAAACTGTTTTTTTCCTCTGCGTTTTTATTATTACAGTAGTATTGAGCTCTATCTATATATCTGTTATAATAGAATGTTAAGACGCTATTCCGCATTAACTAGTTGAAGTATTCTCTCTGTAAACAGTAAACACCCATTGTAATGTCAAACAATGATATAGCCATTTTTTACTTTGTTAATAGTTGTGATGAAAAAGTCTGTACACATCTGAGAACCGATCCTGCTACAGTTGTGATTGCGAGTCAGTTTCTGGTTGATCGACTACTTCAGACGTTTCATCGTCGGACTCGAGCTCGAATTGATACGGTAAAATCGATCTTTTTTGTCCATACATTGTATATAATGTCTTGCGAATTGATAGCTGTCATTCAGTTATGGCAATGGGCACGTGGTGCATGCAGTAGACCAATCACAACGGATTGGGCCATCTGACCAATCAGAGCAGTGTAGGCTCACGGAGAGGAGAGGTTTAGAGAGACTTCTAACGAATCGTTTACAAAACATTCAGAACCGAGGTGAAATTAAATGTATATTTAAAGTGTTTATTGACCTGGCATGCATGTAAACCTGTTGTAGGAGACTCCCAAAACAATATTAGGAACCTCCTCCATGGTTCCTCCCATCAGCTCCACCATGGCTACTAACACCATCAGCTCCTCCCTGGTCTTCATCCGTCTGCCTGCTTTTACCAGTCATCTGCCTGCCCCTTTCACCAGCCCTTTGCCTTCTCTGCACCCACCACCCCTCCATCATTGCTTCTGTTATGGTGCACGGTAGCGCCTTCCCAAAGGGGGCATTATGTCAAAATTGTTTAGCTAGTTTAGTTTTCATGGACTTTTAGTTTGTATTCATCCTTTGCCTGTTTCCTTTGTTCAGTTTCCCGCCACTCATCAGTTTCCATGGACACTCATTAATTATCACAGCTGTTTGTCGTTGTCTCATTATTACTGTGCATTTAAGTTCCTCTGTGTGCTCACTTCAGTTGTCTGGTATTGTTTGTGTCTTGCTGCATGTTACCTGCTTCTTGTGTATTGGATTATTTGAGATTGCTTTGTAAATAAATACTTTGTTTTGGAACCTTTTTCATCCTTCTCTTCATCATCTGAACCTACACATGACTATACTATAATAAAAATACTTTGTATAAGTTATATAATAGATTACATCTTATAGCTACATCGACATTTTGCACAATTTTAAGGTTTATCATCCTTATCTTTAAGAATGTTTAGAAATTTTTACTGGACAACAATTTAGAAAATAGTTTTTTGCAGAGTATTTGCATATATTTGATCTTCCAATGTTTTTAAATAAAAGCAAATAAGTGTCTAAACACCCTCCTCCCACTCCTAGTCTCCCAAAACTGTGTGCTTGTTTCTGAACAGAGCTCTACAAACACCCTATTGGCATGAGAGAGAAAGAGAGAAAGAGATTTTTCGCCCCTCATGTTTTTCAAAATCAAGTCGTAGTTGAGGAATAGCACTTATCAGTTCACAGTGTTTTTGCCCCTCCATCACTTTTAACAGAAACACAAAGCTGTTTATGGAGAGAGAAACATTTGCATATGTTTGTATGCTTTCGTTTTTATGCTGCGTGAATACGGTGTAGTGATGGGGAAAATATCTTTTTGTGCAACTGTGAAATTTCAATGGAGGGCTGAGTTTGGCTGCGACCAAGAGAGAGAGAGAGACAAACATAATCACAATTCGAATAATTTAGTGATATTAAAAATAAATATATGGTAATTCCAGTTGAAAAACACGCCAGCTTTGATTATTTAACATTTCAACACCCTCACATTTTGTGCTCTCTGTGTGTAATGTAATTCACAACTAAAGAAAATAAAAAAACTCTCTTCGTTGATATCGATCACAGAAGTTTTTGTTGGATTTGTGCAAAAGTAGATGGGTTTCACACCACATTTGACAGCACAGCATAGCTTAGGGCCACCATTGGTCAAACGGTCATGGGGTCACTAGCCGGACTGAGAAAGCCTGGGGCTTCTTTCACGGCAAGCAGAGGAAAGTAAATTACTCTCACGCCTTTTATCATCACCCTCATGGCTATGTTGCTAACACCCACAACCTTAAACATCCTTCATTACTCAATAAAGCATTATCACCACACCAGGCGGATTTTGCCTGTTTAATTGCAACACAAATCACTAAAGGTTAACCAGAAAAACACCACAGAGAGTTATGTTTTCTAAAACGAGCCTTAGGCGACCAGCCACAGAGAAGCTCACCTTTCCGACGAGCTCCTCCACGCGGGGGACGGGTTTGCCCTTCTGGTGGCGTATGGTGGGAGGAGACTGGCCATCCCAATCGTGCAGCTCCTCTATGCTTTTCAGATACAGCAGCGCCTTCAGGCCTAAACAGTAGTCCTCAATCACCGTGAAGTCCTGATTCTGCACAGCACTGCACACCTGTTAAATATGCACAGATAAACAGACCTCAGGGCCAAGACTTAGTGAAAGACCAGTGATTAAACTATCTACATCATCTTTTAGTGTGTGTGTCTTCTTAAAAGCAGAGTGTATTCAATGGTTCAATGCAACATAATAGAAAGAAAGCTGATTGTGTGGATGCAGAGCAATAGGACTGAGTTTTATTTCATTTAAGTTATTTACTAATAATCTTCCTCTCTGCTGAAGCTCTGAAACCTCATTCACGTCCACATTCAAAAAATGGCCAAACCTTTGAGCTACACACAGCCGGAAACAGCTCAAACTCTATTTCATTCTGCTGTTTAAGAATAATAGCACCTATTCAGTTCACTGTTTCTGAACATTGAATAGGCATTGAAAAGTTTGGGGCCTGTAAGATTCTGTATTTTTTTTTTTTTTAAGAAATTAATACTTATTCGGTGAAAATATATTAAGAATCCACAAAAGATTTATATAAAAAAATTTTTTTTTTTTTTTTACTTTCTATTCATCAAAGAATCCTGAAATTTTTTTTTTCACGGTTTCCACAAAAATATTAAAGGGGACCTATTATGCCCCTTTTAACAACATGTAATTTAAGTCTCAGGTGTCCCCATGATATGCCTGTGAAGTTTCAGCTCAAAATACCTCACAGATCATTTATTATACCATGTTGTAAAAACCCATTTTTGAGTGCTAGCAAAAACACGCTGTTTTTATGCATGTGTCTTTAAATGCAAATAAGCTGCTGCTCCCTGCCCCCTATCCAGAATAGCACTTCCTTCATTCAGAGCTCCTGCATGCATCGGATACTAACAAGACATCTGCCAAATACTAACAAGAGTATCTATTTCGCGATCATGCTCAGGGACATCGCAGTTCTTCTTCATCATGAAAGTTTATTATCTGCATGTGTTTTAAAGCTATATCAGTTTAAACTTTCAATTTATCGTTTTCTGAGCGCACACATCTGAAACACACACACAGAAAACTGACTGTCAGACGGCACGTCTCGTGAGTATTAAACTAGCTTCTCTTTCACGTTTTATTGTGCTTAAACTGCCAAATACACACAAGGTTATGTCAAAAACACAAAGTTTGTTATGTCTGTGAATGTAAACAACTGTGGCGCATTCCCTTCAAAAATAAAACTAATCCACTGCGTCAGATTCTCAGATGTCGGAGTAAATGAAGACTGTTATGTCCACTCTTACATCCAACAACAAAACATCTCAATTGCTTTCTAGACATTCTTGTCACTACAGCAGCTCCAAGCGTAGAGACAATGGTGGAAAGTATTCTTCTTGCTCAGGGCAGAAACTATGTTAATACGGCAGAGTCCGTCAGCAGTCGTGGGCGGGGCCTGCACAATGTGACGTCACATTGCTCAGAAAATGAAAATGGCTTGTTTTATGAGACTGTTGAGGTTTTATGGGGATTAAAAAAAGGAGTGGGTGGATTTTTATCATTATAGGGTGGTTGTGTATATACACTGCCAACACACATTTATGTTCAGACACCACGTAAAAGTGAATTTTGCATAATAGGTCCCCTTTAAGCAGAACAACTGCTGTAATTAATAAGAAATGTTTCCTAAGCATAAAATCAGCATATTAGAATGATTTCTGAAGGATCATGTGGCACGGAAGACTGTAAAAGCCTTGACAAATAATGAGATTTCTTTCAAAAACATTACAAATTCTTACTGACCCCAATCTTCTGAACTGTAGTGTATATATCTGTCTGACATCAGGAAGTTGTGGAAGAATGAGTCATTTAATTTTGAAAGTTACTGTGTTTTCATCATACTTTTTTTCTCTCTCTCTCAAAAGATCAAGGAAATTTTTATTCCTCATGATTTGACCTCTTCAATAATGAGATAAAGTCTGCCAGACAGTCTCAAGTTTAACAGACACAGAGAATATCCTAGATTCATCTTCTCCACCATAGAGAGGCTGTTTAACCCCTCACCTCAAATATCATCTAAACGTTTCCCAACAGAAAAGTGCAATGTGTTTGCAGCATTCTTCACTGATAAAATCCACTGCCATCAGACAAACCATAGCTGGCACTTGTCCTTTTGGAGTGGTTTCTAACTTTCTATCTCCTGCTGTAAAAAGTAATATGTCCATTTTCCCACTCATCAGCCTTAATAAACTCACCCAGGTCACATCACTTATGAATTCTTTAAGGGTCCTTTTTTGACCCATTACACACTAACTTGCTAAAAACTGTTTTAAACTCCTAATTACTGGACATCCTGAACATTGTTAATCAGTTCCTCCAGCAAGGATATTTCCACATAATTTAAAGAAAGCAATTGCTAGGCCTCTGGTGAAGCAAAGTGATCCTGATTCTCATCCAATCTTCTATTTCTTGACAAAAATAATTGAAAACATGGTATTATTACAGCTCAATAATTGTCTCAACATTAATGATCCTAATGAGACTTTCCAGCCTGGCCTTACCATAGCCCTAAAATTGCTTTTAAAAAATCTAACAAGTTCTATCTGTCAATCTGTCAATCCTAGATCTTTCATATCTCAGTGCATCTTTAAAACTGTGGTTCATTGACTGACCAACCTATCAGTTTTAGTCCTAGACTATCCTACTTAAGCGACGGGCAATACTATTTTGCACTAGGTGCACAAACCTCCAGACATTTTGTGGGGTTCCCCAGGGCTCAGTTTTAAGTCCTTTATTATTTAAACATTATATGCACCCATTAGCTGGTGTCGATATCCTTCTTCAATATGCAGATGATTATAACTATTTTTTTTAACTTGCACTAGATGCCCACAAAACAATTAACACACTGCTGGACTGCATACAGAATAATACTTTAAAAGTAAAAAGTGAAAATTAGCACTTTCTGAATCTAAAGACTCTTTTAAAAGTAAATATAGTTTTTACTGTGCCATAATTGTCTCTGAAGTTCAAAAAATTAGGAATCGTGACAGCAATGTTTGTAAAACAGCGTATTATTACTTTCACAACATCTCTAAGTTATGTGATTTCTTTCCCCTTTTGACAGTGAGAATCTAATTCACGCTTTTGTCGCATCTAAGACTTCACTATTGCAATAATGTTTTGGCTGGCCTATCTAAAAGCTCCACCAAACACTTACAAAGAGTTCAGAAAGCAGCTGTATGAATGCTGACTCTTACTGAGAAATCACATCACTCCAGTAAATAAAACTCTTTACTGTTACTTGTGCTGATTTCAAGATCCTCTTAATTTTGAAATGCCTTTATAGTGTTTCCCCTGTACTTTAGCAAAATGATTATTAGATATAATCCAACTAGATCACTTAAATCACCCAGCAACTGCAACTTGCTGGTTCTACCTGAACACAACTTCAGTAAGTATGGTCCAAAATGGTGGAACTGAAAACCTGACAACCTACATGCAAATTTAACAACTTTACATTTCTCTTCTCTCCTTGTTTGCATTTTCTTTTAATTTATTTCTATCTGCCTATTCTATACTTTCTGTTTCCTTTCATAGATATGTATATGAATGTGTTTATGTTTACTATTGTTCAAAAGTTTGGGGTCGATAAGATTTTTAATGTTTAATACAGTAAAAACAGTAAAGGGTTAGTTCACCTAAGAATGAAAATTCTGTCATTAATTACTCACCCTCATGTCGTTCCACACCCGTAAGACTTTTTGATAAAATCCGATGGCTCAGTGAGGCCTCTATTGCCAGCAAAATAATTAACACTTTCAGATGCCCAGAAAGCTACTAAAGACGAGACGAGAATACATTTTTTGTGCGGCAAAAAAACAAAATGACGACTTTATTTAACAATATCAAAACATTGCTTCATGAAGCTTCGAAGCTTTACGAATCTTTTGTTTTGAATCAGTGGTTCGGAGCGTGTATCAAACTGCCAAAGTCATGCCCCCGCCCAGTGGTGAACCATTGAAATTTCAAAACACTTATGTTTTTAGGCCACATGCTTTTTGATTTTCTCATTTTTATTCATTTACTTTTTTATTTTGAATGATAAAAAACAGTAAAGTGGCTTTGAGATAAATTAAATGAAAATGCCTTTCAGATAAAAGCAATGTTCATAGGGCAACTCAGCTTTCAATTGTTAATAGGCAGGTAAACCCTAGCATTCATCTTTCTGGAGTCACCCTGGAAGACACATGCTGAAGTGCTTCTCAAATTGCCATATTAAACACATTTCTGTATACATTGCTTCTGATGTATCTGGATTTTTGCTGCAGCTTTGGTAGGTTGAACGTACTTAATATTACTGATGAAGTATGAACAATGCCACAATAAATGGAACTGCAGCAATGTTTATCAGATCTTTATAGATAATTGCCTCAGTTATATTACTGTAGTATTTTTGTAACACTGTAGCTTTTATAATAATATATTTACGGATGAACTATAATGATTCTCTCAATACTTGTTGTGCATTGTACACACAAAACACAATGATGGTGACATTCAAAACCACAGCATTATGGGAAGAGATGCACTCCGAGTTATCAACACAACACAACTCAAACAGAATACCAAACTTAACACCAGTTCAAATTATGTAAAAAAGAAAGAAAGAGTGAAATAAGTGACTGAATTATTCATGCCACGGTGCTTACATGGGAACATGACATATATATGACATACGTATATCTAGTGGGGATTATTAAATTTTTTAACTATGATTAAAAAAAGCAAATGTCAAAAAGTCAAAAAGTGTCAAAATAAGACTTTAGCTTCAAAACTGGGAACTTTATAAACAGTTTGTAGAAGTGCTACATAAATAACACTTTCCTTATTTGCTTACTATCACATGTGTTGTTGTGCTTCTTCTCGAGTCTAAGAGAAGTTAACGTTGTTTGCCAGGGCAGCTCATTGAACTAATCTAATTCGTGCAGTATATGGAGCTACGATGTGTTCCTGTAACCCGCTGGTGACACTGATTCAACTGTAGTGTAGTGAGGAGTTGGCTAGTTTACAATTTCTCCTATTACTACGAGCCAGCACTCTGCTATTACATGTGGGTGTGATTAAAATGTTTTAATTCCAGTCTTTTTCCCCCCAGAACTCCCAGGCACTTGTGAAAATGTTATTTCTGCACATAATGAGTGTTTTGATTTATTTATTTAAAAAGAGATTTCGGAGGCTGTGGCATCATGTTGAGATAATGGGTTTATTTGCACTAACAACTTGTTCAGAGCCATGTTGTAAATTGCAATTTGCTTTGAGATTGTTGTTGCTCCTCGGCTGCAGCAGCTCTGTGTGAGCATAGCCGTTTGTAGACTCCTTATTAAGGATTGATTGGAACTGACTACTTAATGCATGTTTAAACTCAGGCGTTAAGCATGCGTATTGTATAAAACAAAAATAACATGTTTTTACCCAAGTCCTACAAATTGGGATTTTATAAGGCTGAGACGTGGTATAGCCTAGTGGTTTAAAGTCTGTTAAATAAAAGGTTGTAGTTTCCAGTCTTACAATCACTGGTGGAGTTGATGGTAGTTGGTGATGAATGTAAGTGCTTACCTGCAGGACAGACGCTCCAGCATGGAGGAACTGTAATCCAGACTCTGCTGAATCAATGCCACCGGTAGCCAAGACTGGGAATCCAGGAAGTGCTCTTGCTATAGCTGACACCGCACGCAGAGCTATAGGACGAATTGCATTGCCTATCCAAATACAGGATGGAAAATTTTTTTAATTGTAAAACAATAATTATATGAAATCAGTTCATACAGATTACAAATTCAACTTGTGGCCGGAGCATGTCTCATACATTCACCACCATTCAAAAGTTCAGGGTCATTAAGATTTTTTTTTTACACTTTTATTCAGCAAGGACACATTCAATTGATATAAAATTACATTAAAGAAATGTATATGTTATTATAATGTATGTTACAAAATGACTTTCTATTCATCACAGAATCTTGAAAAAAAAAATGTATCATGGTTACCACAAACAATATTAAGCAGCATAACTGTTTTCAACATTGCTAATAATAATAAAAAAATGTTTCTTGAGCACCAAATCAGCATATTATAATGATTTCTGAAGGATCATGTGGCCATATGAATTCAGCTTTGCCATCACAGGAATAAAAAAAATATTTTTACAATTTTAAATATATTTAAAATCTTAAATTTGAAATGTATTCAAACAGAAAACAGTTATTTTAAATTTTAATAACATTTCACAGTCTTACTGTTTTACTATATTTTTGATCAAATAAATGCAGCTTTGCTGACTTCTTTCAAAAACATTTTAAAAAAGTCTTACTGACCGCAAACTTTTGAATGGTAGTGTATATCAGTATTGCTTCAAACACAAAAGTCCTGCTTCCTAAAAATGCATCCAAAAGACAAATTCTTGCTCCGTTTCCAAACCTAGCGAACTTCCGATGTAGGCAGCTTTTTAAGACCTTTCTTTAAAATCATAAGTGCACTACTAATGTGAAGGATGTTCGGAAGGTAAACATCTTAATTACAGTCTCCTAAGACACCTCGTTTTAGTCAAATTCTATTCAAATCTCTATGATCCCAGAATGCAGCTATGTGAAAAGAATAAATCAAAGAGAAATATACATTTGTAAACTATTATTTTATTCAATACTGAAAAGTATCAATACAATTGTTTAAAATAATTAAAATTTGTATCATATTACTCAACATTTTAATATATTTTTATGCTTAATACATTATTGCTCTGTAAGCTTAGCAAAATGTTAATTTCATCATCTTCTGAAATCAACATATAGCTACAACCTGGAGGTTAGCATCACCCTGGTTCCCTCGACCAAAAGCCAATGTGATTTATCCATAGCCTTTGTATCATTGCAAATAAGCTCTGTGATCAACAAAAGTTTATAATTTTTACACATTTGGTTCATCATATATAGTCTTTATTTAATATGTAAAAGTTGTAGAAGTTTTAGGGGACGCTTACATGACACCATTTTCAACTAAAAACAGAAAGGTTTTTATGCGCTTTGGCCGTTCATTTACAAGACAACAGCATTTTGGGGGCCTGAAAATGCAAACATTTGAGAATGTGTTTCAAAGTGCAAGTTTTCGAAAACGATAAAGGGCATAGTCTCCATGCAAACTACAAAAACATGAATTTGTGAAAACGTTGATGTCATGCGCATGCATATTACAACTTCAGTCTATAGGCGCATAGTGTTTCTTTCCAAACATCGCCAACTACTGGACTGGCATGCATAATACAGCATTTTTAGTTGTTTTCGTGGATCTTTGTGAACAGGACTCGTTTTGACAATGGTGTTGTCTGTACACACACACACCCACACACACACAATAAATAAATAAATAAATTAATTAAATAAACAAGCAAAGGAAAAACATTTCCATTTTTAGTACATGGTTGTCGTGTAAGCGTATCCTTAGAATATTTTACACAAGCGTGAGTATAAACACAACGAGGCTGTAAAAGTGGATTAGTAAGGAGCCCCTAAGGGGACACGGAGATGGAAAAAAATGAGATTGCAGGTAAAATCTATCACAATGGCCCTTAGGGGCTCTGTAGATTAGTGAGTAGATGAGTTCACCTGTTCAGCATGATGACATTTAATGTCCCTGACAACCTCCGTAGTCCGAACCACCCTTTTTAAAACACATAAAAACTTAAAAAAAAAAAAAAATGAGTGTGGGATTACTGATGTATTTTATGTCACAGAATTAAAAAAATATATATATATTGAGCTTGTTTTAGCCATAGACCTTATTTCAGGCATTTAACCAAAAACCCATAAAAAAACCCATTGACTTTGAAATGATGGAACCAGAAGTGCAACAATGATCAATTCTGTGTTTTAAGACTCATTCTATTGTGAATCAAGTCTCCTGAGTTTGTGTGGCAGCCTATGTAGAGTGTTTCATAACAGTCACTTACAAGGTTTCAAATCGGTTAGGATAAACAGCAAGATTTTTTTGTGAGGTTTTGTATCAGAGTGACTGTGTCTACAGGTGTCTGAGTTCACCTATGCAGCAGCACAACCCTCCCCTCCCCATGCCTTTCTGTCTTCATCTTTCAGGATGGCAGGATTCCCTAATGAAAGCCGAGCGGCTTTCTGATCAGTCAGACAGATGGAAGTGTTTATCACATTACATTTAACCTCATTTTCCCAGCAGGTTCCCATTCATTGATCACAGCCGTACGTTTGTCCATATTCATTTCGTCGGCATGGCTCAGAACTCCACTTCCACCGTGTGATGGCTCGAGACAGCTTTCTTTTTTAGCCCCACTGTGGCATGCTAAACGATCCTCATCACCCACACTATTCCCAAATTGGGTAGATAAATTCAATCACGGCACATATTTTTTTGCATCCCCATGCCGCATGGTTAATTATGTACATATGGGCGCTTCCCTAAGCCTCTGGCATTTCCTGCCGCCCTCACTTTTTTCTGCTCTTCCACCTGTTGGCTGAATGGATGGCACGTCAGGTAGAATTTGTCATCTCTGCTCTATTCTGACAACCTAATATCATAAGAAGACATTACTCGGCTCGCAACGAAAGCCATTTGGGTGTGATTTAGAGATGGGGGTTCGGCTCACTGCAGCTTAAGTTGAGAGGCTGGAGCTCTGAACACATCATTTCTTAATGTCAGTGTAAGTCAAATATGTATCGAAGTAATAATGTCCCAGTAAGACATCTGGTTCCATATGATACAACTCATCTGGCGATGGGCTATTGTACTGTGAGTGATGTCACAATCACATTAATATGGACATGACTTGTGCAACAGAGGTTGAAAGCCATCAAAGCACTTGTCATCCGATGGCAGCCGACACCGATAATGTTGTCAGGCAGCACGCTTCCACTCAAGAAAAGCTTGAGTCCTGTGATATTGTTGTGATGTTATTGTGGCACTGGCTCTGTCCTTCCCTGCGCTTTGTTCTTGTTTTTCACGCCAGCCGCGCTGACAGCTCCTGTTGCTCTGACAACCCCAACATGTCCTTGTCAAACAGGGTCGCTCACGCCTGTTTGTCACCAGTACCTGTGGTGAAGTTCTCGGCACAATTTCATTTAAACATTTAAACCTTCAAGTACATCTTTCAATGGTCATCATGGCATAAATTTATACTCCAAATTATATTTTTGACTTATTGAACTAACAAGTCAAATCACATTTTCCTTAAAGTTTTACTTAAAACTGTAAATGAAATGCAAACAATTATAATTGTTATAATCATAACCATATTGAAGACAAACTTGACTTGAGAATGTGGTCAGTCTATATATTGAACTGTGTCACAATTCAAAATGAATTGTACTGTAATACTTAAAATGTAATTTTATTTGACCTTGTCATTTTTATGAATTTTTAATTCAAACTTTTGGTGAAATGTCTGGTGAGAATGCCCAAATTCTCCAGTTATTCCCCAATCTTTCCACAAATAGAGTACAACATAGGGTCTGTGTCACATCTGTTTTTTTGGTTCACTTTTATAGTTTCAGGTCTTTTATTTTGTAATTTCTTATAGTCATGCTTCCTGGTTCCTTGTCATGTGATTCCTTGGCATCATGTGATCATGTCTTGTGCTTCACTAGTCTTATTAGGTTTGTTCGAGATTAACTACTCTAGCCTCGGCTGGTGAGATCTGCCGGTTGCCGTCAGGTCGGACACATCGTGCTTTCCGTAGTATGCTGAACCAACATCATTCACGGCAGACCACGCGATTTTTGCGTAGCCGAAGAAGTGGATGCGATTGAAATTCCCATGTTTTGAATGTCAGATATTCAATATCAAGATTGGTTAAATACAGGAATTTGTCTAAGAAAAAAGACGCAACACATGTCGTCCTTGTCATCACAGAATCTGACCAATGAGAATAAAGTTTGTCGTCATCAAGGCTTTCACAGACAATTTTGAGCAACTGCACCACCTGACCTAGGCAGCTGGTCTCGTTTTGCTCTTGCGGAACTTTGATTGCACATGTGATCGAAAGGCGGCTGCAGCGCCGATCAAAGTCGGACAAATTTTCTAACCAGAATGCATTGCTTTTGTCAGAAGGCAGCCGATCTTTGTGGTGCCGCATGAAGTCGAACAAGCCTATTGTGTCATGTTCTGATTGGTTGTTCAGGTCATGTGTTTCTCAGTTCTGTTTTGTGGTTGGAATTGTCTTGATTGTTCACAGGTGTTCTTTGTTTAGTCTCTGAGTATATATAGCCCTCATGTGCCCATTGTCTCTTGTCTAGGTTTGTTTGTGGAACCACTGTTGGGGAGTTTTGTCAGGTCAGGTCTATGTTCAAGTTTATGTTCTAGCCAAGATTAAGTTTAAGTCAAATGCTCCAGTTCAGGGGTCTCCAAACTTGGTCCTGGAGGGCCGCTGTCTTGCAAAGTTTAGCTTCAAACACAATTAAACACACCTGAACCAGCTAATCATGGTCTAATTAGGCATACTAGAAATTTCCAGGCAGGTGTGTTGAGGCAAATTGGAGCTTAACTCTGCAGGACAGTGGACCTCCAGGACCGAGTGTGGAGACCCCAGCTCTAGTTCATGTCATGGTTTTGTTTGGTTTGTTTTGTATTCTATTTCAATAAACTGCACATGGGTTCACATTCAACTTCCCTTCAGTGGACTGATCTTCAGTCTGAAACTCTTTAAGTGCTCTTGTCAACAAACAGAGCACTTAAATTTCAGAAAATGTAGACCGTCAATCTCAGTAGGTCAAATAAAATTTTTTTGCAAACCTGTTACCAATATTTAAGACAGTATAAATACAGTTTTAAACCCTGATTTGTGTGGTTTAGCAATTTTACAACCGCAATTTGTAATTAAAAGAAAAATAAACTTTTTTAAAGTTGATAAAAATAAAGGCTGTGGACATGTCAATGCCGTTTACCTTTGGGACCAGTCGGGTTCGAAAATAGTCTAAATTCTGTCGGGTCGGGTTGGACTCAGGTCTAATTTTATCGGGTATGTCTTGGGTCAGGTTTAAAAAAAAAAAAAAAAAAAAAATGCATGTCGGGTTCGGGTAAGAAGTGATTCGGGTTCGGTACAGACCTCTGCAGGTGCAAGGGGCGAAATCACGTTCCTTGGTAGAAATCGTGTTCCGGGGTGGGAGAAATGGGAATGCGATGCGACCGCAAAAGGCACTTTCACTTTCAGAATCAAAGGGGCAGGGGCTCAAGGCAGGGGCTTTTCTTTTCTGTAGGCTGATGGTGTCAGCGGTATTACACTTCTGCTTTACGGAGAGCACAGTCTGTGCTCAGAACAGAGACTGTCCTGGACTCGGTAGCGCTCTGTATCTTTCATCAATACCTCATTACTCTAAGCAGGTCCTATCACAGCTTCCAACGCGAGCGAACACAGCTCCGGACGAGTGCCATCCTCAGTCTGGTCCCGTGCTGAGGTGATTGACAGCTCAGTGAGGCCATCGGTGGCATCTGTTAGTGCGAGGCGTCCGCTCCCAATGCCAGACTCTCTGATTAATAATTCCAAACACAGTGCGAGACAGAGCGTGGGGTCTCAGCATCCTCTACGATTCCTATCTTCATCCGAATATGTTGTGCCTCAAAAACACCCAGGCAGATAACAAAAGCAAATAAGAGACGGGAATGACGGTGCAGCTCTCTGTTAATTACGACTGCCGATGCTGCCAGGGTGTCTGGGGAACATGGTTTTCCATACACAATGAAAGGGATGCAATAATGTATCTGTGACAGCAGACTAGTCGGTCGGCATGACCAATCATTAAAACACACATCAATTGCGGAGCACGCTGCCAGCTAAATGAAATCACAGTGGGAGGCCCAACCAGGGGAAAAATAAAGTGACCATATGATCTAGACTAGAGGTCAGCAATTACTAGAACCGCAGCCTCGATCTGTATCCCGTATCGGCAGATAAATTCAAATTTCTTGTAAATTAATATAATCATAAACATCGCTGTATCTGAAGCAACAGACACAGACTATTATGACACAGCAACAAATGTATAATGTATATACAAAAACCACAATGGCAGGAAAACGTAATAATAAATCAAAACAGTAGGAGAACTGAAGAAAGCCATTCAAGTTTCTTTATGTTGTTGACTATGGATTTTTAAAGGGATAATTCAACCAAAAAAATAAAAATCATTTACTCACCCTCATGTTTTTCCAAACACAAGACTTTTGTTCATCTTCGATACACAAATAAAGATATTTTTATTGAAACCTGAGAGATTGAAAAGCCCTTTACACCAAAACTTTGATGCATCCAAAAGTTTATCGTAAAAGAAATCCATATGAAACAAGCGATTTTATCTCGCTTTATATGCTAAACTGATTTAATTTTTATATATGAATATTTATCAGTGCACATACATAAAGCTCATCAAATATGGTAAACAGAAGCTCAAAAGTGCTTGTTTAATGCAAGAACCAGTGTGATTTGTTCTCGCATGTACAATTGAGCAGCTTGAAAGCGTAATGGACCGTACCGTTCCATATTAAACCTATATGGAACACAGTTTGTACTAAACATTAGTGGCAAATGCAAAAATCTTGTATAACAACTGATTAAAAAGTTTTGAGGTAAAAAAAAAAAATCAAGTCAGAAAAGATTGATTTTCATCCACACTCATAGTTTATGTCACATAAATTAAAGCACCTTAAACCTGGCCACTGCTGCTGAGTTAAACATTAAATTACTGAATACATTAGAGAATCAAGCCGGTTCCACCGAGAGCTCAGGGCGGCACACATTTATGTGCCCCTGGATGCTCTGCACATGGTTTTATGTGCTCTGGATATGGGCTTCTGAAACAAAAAGTCTGAGGAGATCTACTGTACTGGGAGCAGATAAAATATGTGGGGCCGCATGGGCCCTTTAGGGCCCCGCTGATCAATAGGTTGGTCTCGGGCAGAGTCTTAGACCATTCCTGCAAGGCTGTATCCCGTGGGAGAGCTGCACGGTGAGGCCCATAAGACTTTAAAAGTGAAAAATATGACAGCCAGTCAGTTTTGCTTGCATAAAATAGAGCCTCAATAGTATGAGTATTAATTTTTAATGCAGGCCGTGTTTCTGACCCTGTCCTTTCCTCTGCAGACATTGTGGCAGCTCAGCTGAAGGGAGAGGTGTGCTGAGGTGAAGCTTAAACACACACTCAACTCTACACAGCTGAAACTATAAAGCACATATGTGAATCATCTGCCGTTTAATATGTTAAGTTGTTTATGTGTGACCACAGAGATTGTCTTTATTAGTGGTAATAAGCGCACAGATGCATACTGACATTTATGTTCTTTCAGAACAATAATAAAAGCAATTTGTAATATACATCATATACGTAATTCACCCTCTATATTGCAATTTTTTTTATATCAACAGAAAAATATACCAGGATAATCTGGCTTCTCTTGAGACCCCCCTGCTTCGCAGCATAGTTAATGATATGCTAAAGACCGTCCCACACGTTGACAGGATTGGCTACAACATGTTTGTGACAGTATAGGGAACGGGAGATTTCAGACCACGTTTTTGAGACTATCTTTGCAGTTTTAAGGAGAAAATACGCAGCAATGGTGTTGACTCATGAATTTGCATATTAAAACACCATGCAGGCATATAAACAACATTAAAAACTTAATTTTCACCACAGAGGGTCTTTAACAAATTGTGTTAAGATATTAAAACATGGTTTGAGAGAATACATCTTAAACTAAGTTTGCCTTTCATACCTTATTGGCATTTTTTTTTTCTGTTTTCTTTTTCTTTCTTTTTTTTAAGCATAAGCCTCACTAAATTTAGCTGAATTTATGCTTATAAATAAATGACCAATAATGTATGAAAAAGTATTTTCATTATTGATTATGATAGGATTCACTGAATTTTGCGTCTCACATAAATCTATTTTATGGATATTTAAGTAAGATATTTTACTGGAAAATAAGACAAAAAATACTGATTTACATGTTAAACCGTGTTTTGAATTAAAACATTAAATTGAATCTTGAATTAATTTTTTTTTTTTTTTTTACCCCACTGATAAATAGTTTTTTTTCTTGCTTATAAGCATAATAACAAGAATAAGCCTCACTCAATTTTGTTGGATTAATGCATGTATTTTTTTTATACATTTTTACCAGTAAATCTTATTAATTATTTAATTAAATTTATTTTAATATGTAATTATGCTTTAATATGTAAAGATATTTAAGAAAGATATTTAAACTGGAAAAATAAGCTAAAAATACTGATGAACAAAATGATTTTTTTTGCAGTGTACTTCAAGCTGGATTCATGTCATTTTTTACTATAAGCCTCCCACACTGAAGCTCCATTTCTAGAGAGCAGAGAGCATGCCCAGTACTTTCACACCTGATCTAGTCCATCTGTCTGTGCAGGCAGGACCTGACCAGAGCAAGCCCAGACATCTCAGCAGCCAGAGTGCTGGCCAACACCACACACTCACACGCACTCACACACACACACACACACACTTTCTCTTACCAGAAACGCCCCCGTATGTAGTTCTCGCGCCTCTGCCAATCCCAGGCCAAGGTGTGGCATCGGCTTTGAGAGCCATCAGTCCAGAAACGGTGTTGGTGGCAGTGACTCCATCTGCCCCGCCTACAAACAACCACAGAGGTTCTTACAAAACCTGAACCAGCCACACTGTGTTGATGAAGCTGTTTCAGTAATACAGCAACATAGGAATACACGTGTTAACCCTGTCAAAAAGATCAGCCTCACCTCACCAGGGCCTCATTTATACATACATGTATGATTAAATTTTGATGCTAAATTGTATGGATGTGATCCTATGTTACGCAGGAACAAATCAAGATTTATAAAAGAACAAATTGAATACAAAGAAAATCTTATATTTAAAAAGGTTACTGGCCTACATTGTAGAATTTATCCTTCACCCTCCTGTCTTGTATTGTGAAGGACATGAATGAGAATGAATGATGGAGTTAAATGACTTAAAGTGCAGTGTAATAAATGGCATGAGTAAGCAGAAGAGAATATCAGGGAAAACATCCATGTCTTTGTTTCAGAATAATTATGCATGTCCTAATTATAATAACATGATTATAAAAATGTAATTTGAAAATGACTGATAAGGTTAATGTGTTGAATGTAGACTGTTGAATGTTCAAGAGTTTGGGGTCAGTAATTTGTTTTTTTAAAAATAAATGAACACATTTACAATGTAACACAATGTAAATACATTTATAATGTGAGTTCTATTTCAAATAAATGTGTTTTTTTTCTGATTTTATGACCATATATTGAAAGAAATTAAAACTTTTATTCAGCAAAGATGGATGAATTTATTTCTTAATTAATCCTGAAAAAAAAAGTATCACGGTTTCCACAAAAAATAGGCCTATAAAAAGTACAACCGTTTTCAACATTGATAATAATGAGAAATGTTTCTTGAGCACCAAATCAGCATATTTCTGAAGGATCATGTGACAATGAAGCCATCACAGGAATAAATTACGTATTTTAAATGACTAATTTTAAAAATATATTGAAATACAAAACGGTTATTTTAAATTGTAATAATAATATTACACAAAATGTACATTTTTTACTGTATTGTTGATCAAATAAATTCAGCCTTGTTGAGCATAACAGACTTTCTTAAAAAAAAAAAAAAAAAAAAAAAACCTAGTACAGACTCCCAAACTTTTGATAGCATGTGATAGTGTATATATATGTTTTAGAAAACGTTCCCATCATAATCCACATATTTTTAACATTAAATATATGACACGCATCACATGTTAGTGTGCAGGTGAGGCTACTCATACCCTCATATGCAGCTCTGGCGATGTCAACAATGTTGGTGACGTTTGGTGTGAGCTTGGCAAAGAAGGGGATGGTGGTGGCCTTTCGGACCCAGCGACAGATGTTCCTCACCAACTCGGGGTCCTAGAGTGATAGAAGAGTCAAAACTCATTACAGGCTTCTGTAGAATGCTATTTAAGACTTGTTTTGACATTCATTCTGGACATTCAGGAACTTCCTGCTGTTAATTCAGGGAGTCAGAGACCATGTTTGTCAAACCCAAAAAACGACAAAGAGCACAAACTGGGACGTTTGAGGTGCATTTCTCATTCATTTACATTCATCTGCTGGTTCATTTTAAAACAGCAAGGCTGCCCTAAATATTCACCGAACACTGGCCACAGAGCACAGAGGCAATGTTCAAAATGTGTTTTCTCTCAGTCTCTCTTTTTTTCCCTCACTCACATCTAGTTTCTGTCTTTCTGCCGCTCGCCCACACAAACACACACACACACACACCAAGGACTCCAAATGGTTTAGCGATCCCCTCATGAACTCTCTCAGATGTGGCCAGGGAGGAAAACGCTGTTGTGTCTGAACATGTCGTCTGAAACACATCGCTGCCTTCATGTTGCTTTTTCACTTATGCGGCTGCCTTTTCCCGCTCCCTTCCCCCAGCCTTCTCTCAGTGAAGCTCATGTCTCTCATGCCCTTGTCATTCAGTAAGCTACCAAAATAATATATACATCTATAAAATATACATAGGAATGCAGTCAAGTCCATTTACACAAATGTGTGTTTGTTTGAAACGCTCTTAAATTAGAATAAATTTTACATTAGCTTCTACTATTGTTACAAAAATGTAATAGACAAGTAACCCGAACACCCTTATATAAACACTTTGAGGTACGGTTGGGTTGCAGAGATAACTAGGGGTGGTTATGACTGAAAATAGGGGGTCTTGTCCTCCTCTAAACCTCTTGAACACTGGCTCTCCTTTAAGCGACAAGAATGCAAGTGCAACAAGTCTGATTTGTCTAAAGTGTCCTGCATTTTTAGTCACTCGTAAAAAAAGTAGCGAGAAATAAAATTGAATCGGATACAACTCCAGTCCCTCAGACCTTTTAAATGAAGGAAAATAACCCATCTCCAGCAACATCTGGAGCAGAATAAAGTGTGTTTTATAGTGAAACTGCACCTAATCTGTTGGTGCTGTGGTTCTGGAGAGCAACGTGATGGCAGCCCTCCAAATCACTGGCATTCATAATGAATGAGATTTGAATGGCGCGCATCTTGAGAGTACCGCAAACTGTCATAACTCAGAGATACGGCTGAGATGTGCCAAATGGAAATGTGATGTGCCTCTGTCGTACCAGGCTCCGGGCTCCTCAGACATCTGTTGGAAATGCGATGCTTCGGGGCATTTCTGTTTTCCTCTGAATATGAGCGTGTTTGTTCATAGCATGTGTGGGCCCATAAAACATCTCTTTTTTATGTTTTTTTCTTTCCTTTTTTTGGCAGAAAAGTGTCAGAGTGAGTGAAAGGAAAGAGATGAGCACAAAGCAGCAAACAAAGAGATAGAAATGAGGCGCTTTTGAGGAAAAGCCCTATTGTCTAACTTGTTGTAGCCCATCACGTTTGATTGAAACGCAGCCTCTGTGCCGCGCTCCGTAATCGCTGCACAAGAAACTTTATTGTGGATCTTACCCTCCAGCTATTGTTTCTGACTCAAGATTTTGAGGTCTGAACACAAGCGGATGTTACTGGTGGACGCTGACATGGCGAACAATGCTTCATGATGGAGATTTGAACTGCATGATATTGGAAAAAAAACTTTTTCTGCGATATATGTATATTGTGATATAAAGAAATACATGAATGTTTTTTGTTCAAATACAAATCGAGTGTTTAATAAAAATAATTTCATGTACAGTACAACTGTAAAATTACAGGGAGACCAGAGGCCTTTTTTTCCCTGAATGGATGCCAATGGAGGATAGGCTTCACTACACTGAGTAAACTGCTTTTGTTGGAAAACAGCTTATTTAATGAATCGACAGCCTATCGGCTAATCTTACATGTTTGTCATTAAACATTCATTTTGGATTTATCTATTTTTAGAGTTTACACCGAAAAAATGCTGTCACAGACAATTTTGTTGTAACTAGGATCCAGTTTACGGCACTTTTCATTCATTTCGATGGTATCCGCAAACAGCGATTGACTGTCGCACAACTCTGAAAGAAATTAACGTCAAGGCTGTAATGTGATTGGTTATCAACGACAAGTTGGCCATTATGCTTTCTCCAATGGTAGAGCAACAGACCCTGGTATTACCCAATAAAAAGACCATCTCTGTCAGTAGCGCATATATTTATTTAATTAAATCGCAGTCTGCACTAAGCCATATCACGATAGCGATTTTATTTTGATATATTGTGCAGCCCTAATCTGAACAAGTTTCTTTTTGTGCCGAGGAACATGAGGGGATGATATGTGGTGCATTGGAGGAAAATAGCCACCAGTATGGGCCGTGGGAGGGATGTGGGCAGCAAGCATTTATAACAAGGCTGGCAAACCACACACACATACATGCATACAAACACACACACACACACACACACACTAAATCTTGTCAGAGGGTAGCAACCAGAATGTTCTACGGTCTACAGAGAGGAGACAGAAAAACCTAAAAGAGAGGGAAAAGAGAACTGTGCGAGCTATCGGTGGAGACGGGGTGATCAGGGACGGTGGCGCCAGAGACCCGAGGAATGAAATGCTTGAGCGAGGAGAAAAAAGCAGCACCTTCGGGCTCGCAGAAGAGATTGAGAGCACATTAAGATTTCCAGAAGCATAATGGAGGCTGGCCAGCAGATGTCTGCAAGCGCAAGTGTGTGTGCGTCCATCTGTGCATAGGTCACTGGTGGCGAAGCTAAAACATAGTGGCTAACAGCAGGGAGCATGGTCAAGGGAAGGTAGAAAAGCATTAGTGGAGCGCTAGGGCCAGAGGCAGGTGCCTGGCCCTGAAACAGATGCTGCTTGTAAGAACTTAATGTCCTCACAGAGGGGAGCTCAGCAGCGCTGGGAAGGCCTATGACAGCTTATTAAAGGCCTCTGGCTGACAAGTGTTTGTAAGCTTGGCTTTCAAGGCTCCGAGCTCAGGGCTCGTGCTTCGCTGGTGCTTTGAATGCAGGAAGAGAGGTACCTCTGGCTAGACTTGTCTGTAACACTTTTCCTCGAAATCCGGGAAGAACCGGTCCCGGTGAGGACCGGGACACTTATGAGACGCATCAATCTCACAGAGAGGGCATTGAATCTGAGCCTGGGATCACTCACTGCGCTCACACACACCTGGTCGGACTCTAAAACATGGGCAAACACACATGGTATGACTGAAGGTGCAGTGGAAGATCAATGAATATGTTACGGTGGAAATATATGGAGCTCAGGACTCGGAACACATCTGAAACACAGCACAGGCAGTGTAAAGTAAGGCACGGGTGCAATATCTTGTCCACCGCAGACAATATCACATGTAAGGAGGATCTATAAATATAAATCAAGCAGGGAGGGAAAGTACTTTGTCCTGCAGATTGTAGTATGACTGTTTTCAGCACCACTGACAGCTCCTTCAGCTCCGGATGCTGTGGTGATTGTCATATCACTGATTCTTGAGCACTGAGACAAAACATGCTACAAAACTGAAGAAATAGAATAGTATGTGTATCAAAAGAATTATTTTGGATTAATAAAAACACTGTGTTAACACCGTCAGATAAAAAAAGTGACAACTATTTATTATAAATATTGACAAATCAAGCATTCACCTCTTGAATGAACTGAAACTACAGGATGTTTCAAACTGATTTTCAGCTCTATACATCCATCCATCCATCCATCCATCCATCTGTGTAACCTTGTTTACTTCATAGTAAGTATAAAAAAAAATTATTAAATTAGTAATTTTTTTCTACCTTCTGTCAGGATAATCATATTAAAAGATTAATAATATAATATAATATAATATAATTTTGTCCTGTGAAGAATCAGTGATAAACACATCACAACCACAGTAACTTAAAGCTGTAGCGCAAACATTTGCCATTAATCATAAACAGACTCTAGTACAGAACAATATGTAGTTCAGATAAAGAGAATTCCAGCTACGCCTGAACCGAAACAATGCTTCGCTTAAGATTCCTGCAGTTCTCCAGCATCCACGCTCAGAGAGAGAAACTGTTTAACATTAGCATATTTACATCTTTGTGAGTTGATTTCTGTCTTTGTAAAATGTAAATGAGTTTCCCCTCCAACAGTGCTGTGTCCAGATAGAGCTGCATTAGCCCAGTGTGCCGTACGCTCCAGGGTTCAAAGAGAGGGCCACGCTCCCTGATTAAATACCCAACAGTATGGGGCTGCAATCATACATTTTTGTACCGGTGCACAATTTCCCACTTATTCTCATACAATCAACGAGACCTCCCCCTGTTCCCCACAGTAGAAGCGGGAGAGACAGAAACATACAGGAAGGGTTGGGGGGAGCGAAGAGGGTGATCAAGACAGGGAAAATAAATACGAAGCAAAGACAGAGAGAGACAGACAGACGGAAAAAGCCAGCGATAGAGAGAGCATGAGAGAGCGTGTGGCAAACAGTGTGATTAAATGATATTGCCTTGCGTTAGTTCACACAGAGGTTAGCTGCCAGGAGGCAGCAGGCTGTGATTAGCTTCATATGTGTGTGTGTGTGTGTGTGTGTGTTTTGTGTGTGAGGTAGCGCAGGGCTCGTTTAGAGCCTCTGCAGGAGCACAATGGCTTTGTGTCCTGTTTGAGGGGGAAAAAGCTCCTGCTCCCCTCACAACCATAACGAAGCTGAAGGGAGATGGAAAGGAATGGGGTGCCATTAGATGCCTCCTTATGACCCGCTCTGTCCTTTTCCTCTGCATTTGAATGTCTTGTGAGGCTTATAGGATCTCCCTGCTAAAAAACACATAGCTTGGGAGCGGAGATGTGGTACGCACATGCTCCGTCACCAATGCGAATTGGTTCTTATGCGGGTGACCCGAATTTGAGTCTAACTTGTGCCATTTTCAGATTCACCTTCCGTCTGCTTGTGATTTCCTGTCACCTCACCAATGTTCGCGCAGGAGACGTTGGTAAAAGCTCAAGAAAGCAATGTCTTTTATTGCTTTCTTGGAACATGAAAGATGAAGTTCTGTGCTCTTTCATGTTAATGCAGTTTAATTTAATGGAAAAACTAAGCTTTTAAACCTTAAACAAGACACAAAAGCACCATAAAAGGGGTTCCAATGAATCATCTGCTGTATACCAAATCAAATAATTTGTCTGAGGAACAAACTTAAATTTGTTATTCACGGACCCTCATTGACCATTTAACCACTAATCATAGAGTCCACACTGGAAAAAAAAAAAAAAAAATGGTGTAGGAAACATTTTTTCACTCAGAAATTGCTAGTAAACTTCACAAATAATTACAAAGAAATGCCAAGTAACGTACTCCAATAATCTTTGTTTTATTTACATCTTTGAAAAATATTTTTTTTACAGTGCAAGAACTTTATCATTTCGATTCATAAGCTAATCATTCAGGCCAGATTTATGAACCATTTATCAACTACGGCAGAAAGACTAATTATAATAAAATTAATATTGCAATATGGCTTAGTGTGATTCTCAGGTGGTTGCAGCAAGGAGAGTTGAGAGGCAGGATCTAATGCAGCAGTCTCTTTATTTAACAATATAAACAAAATAACAGAAACGCAGAAGCACTGTATAAACGTGGGGGAATAAGATACACACAATCAACTTAACATAGAATGGACAGGAATGAACAGAAAATGAGGGCTATTTATACACAGAGTGAACTAATTAATACAAATTAGGACCCATGAAAACAAACCAGCAAAGGGAACACACGCAAAAAGGGAACTTAACAGAACCAAACCAAAACACAACGAATCAAACATACTCCTAACATAACACCCCCTCCTGTAAGGCAAGTCCTCGTGCCAACTAAATATAGTACAACGTAGGAGAGAAGGTGGGGGATCTGGAGGAGGATGAGAAGTTGAAGACAGGCAGACACTGGGAGGAGCTGATAGAGGGACCACAACGGCGATGACAGAGGGAGGAGCTAGGGAGGCTATGATGGAAGGAGCATACAGGTGGCCTAAAGAGCCACCAGGACGAAGGCCCACAGCGAAACCGATGGTGGGAGGAGCCAGGGTGTAGTCAGAAGTCTGACCACCAGCGGTGGAGCAAGGAGAGTAGGAGACGAGGAGACAGAGAGACCTTGCAACACAGATGGTCCTGGAGGCCGAGGTGGAGATGCAGTGACGAGCATCCGAGGTGGAGCCTGGGTGCCAGAGGACTGAGGTGGAGCCAGTGGAACTAAAGACCAAGGTAGAGCCGTGGGAAGGCGGAGCTAAGGTGGAGCCGACTGGTCAACAGGCTGAGGTGAGTGACAGGCTCACTGAATCGAGGCGGAGCCAGGGGATCGGATTATGTAGCCGGCTCATGCACCTGGTCAGACTCCATCTTGTACACAGGCTCCATGAAGCAGATGGCCTTCAGCATTAGCTCAGGCTCCGTGGTGGCTGTGGGCTCGGGCAGTATGCCAGTCTGATTCTGGAGTGGGGCTGGTGATGTCTTCCTCAGCAGAGTAGACGGTGAATGGAGAACCGCAACTCACCAGCACCCACTCTATAAACTCTGCAAATGTCCCTCAAAACCATCACTGGTAAGGCAATATAAAGAAAATAACAGAAACGCTGGAGCACTAGATAAATGCAGGAGAACAAGATACACACAACCAACTTAAAATAGACATGAAAATGGACAGGAATGAACAGAAAATGAGGGCTATTTATACACAGAGTGAACTAGTTAACTGGAACAGAAACAGGTGTGT
The DNA here is from genome assembly GCA_037950665.1 of Hypophthalmichthys nobilis. NCBI lineage: Eukaryota > Metazoa > Chordata > Actinopteri > Cypriniformes > Xenocyprididae > Hypophthalmichthys > Hypophthalmichthys nobilis. The sequence goes on from CM075488.1 coordinate 22,482,099, forward strand.
ACTAATCAGGAACCATGGAAACAAACAAGCAAAGGCAACACAGGCAAATGGGAACTTGACAGAACCAAACCAAAACACAATGAACCAAACATACTCCTGACATAATACCCCCTCCTGTAAGGCGCATCTTAGTGCCAACTAAATAAACTCCAACAGAGGAGAGAAGTCGGGGGCTCTGGAGAAGGATGAAAATTTGGAGACAGGCAGAAACTGGGAGGAGCTGATAGAGGGACCACGGTGGTGATGAAGGAGGGAGGAGCTAGGGAGGCAATGATGGAAGGAGCATACAGGTGACCTAAAGTGCCGCCAGGACGAAGGCCCACAGTGGAACCGATGGTGGGAGGAGCCAGGGTGTTGTCAGAAGTCTGACCACCAGCGGTGGAGCAAGGAGAGTAGGAGACAAGGAGACAGAGAGACCTAGCAACACCGATGGTCCTGGAGGCCGAGGTGGAGATGCAGTGATGAGCATCTGAGGTGGAGCCTAAGTGCCAGAGGACTGAGGCGGAGCCGGTGGGACTGAAGACCAAGGCAGAGTTGTGGGAAGACGGAGCCCGACATAGCCAAAGGGGTGGAAGTACAAAGCACAGCTGAAGGCTCGAAAGTCCATGGCATAGGCAGAACAATGACTGACCAAGGTGAAACCGAAGGGACAAGCGAGGATGACGGTCCCAGGTGGAGCCGAGGGAGGAGCCAAGGTGACTGGTCGACAGGCTGAGGTGGAGTGACGGGCTCTGTGAATGGAGACGAAGCCAGTGGATCGGACAATGTAGCCGGCTCACGCACCTGGTCAGACTCCACCTTGTACACGGGCTCCGTGAAGTAGATGGCCTTTAGCATTAGCTCAGGCTCCGTGGCGGGCGCGGGATCGGGGTCTGTGGTGGGCTCGGGCAGTATGTCCGTCTGAGTCTAGAGTGGGACTGGTGATGTCTTCCTCAGCAGAGCACACAGTGAATGGAGAATCGCAACTCACCAGCCCTACTCCACAAACTCAGCAAATGTCCCTTGAAGACCATCACCGGGAAGGCAATGCGAAGAAAATAATAGAAACGCTGGAGCACTCGATAAATGCAGAAGAACAAGATAAACACAGCCAATTTAACATAGACAGGAGAACTGACAGGGATGAACAGAAAATGAGGGCTATTTATATACAGAGTGAACTAATTAACTGGAACAGAAACAGGTGTGTACTAATCAGGAACCATGGAAACAAACAAGCAAAGGGAACACAGGCAAATGGGAATATAACGTGTGTGTGTGTGTGTGCGTGCATTTTTGTGATTTATGAGGACAAAAATTTGTATAATGACATGGGTATTACACTGGTATTACGACGTAAACATGAAATATGAGGACATTTCATGAGTCCCTTTATTTAAAATAGCTTTAAAAACATACTAAACAATGTTTTATTAAAAATGTAAAAATGCAGAATGTTTTCTGTGATGGGTAGGTTTAGAAGTAGGGGTATTGTAGGGGGATAGAATGCACAGTTTGTACAGTATAAAAACCATTATGCCTATGGAATGTCCACACTTTGATAGCAAAACAAACCTGTGTCTGTGTTTCAAAATTTTAGTATTATCCCAAATTGTGCAGTCCTAAGATCAACTGATTAATTTTAAAAATCTGAAGCATTCATTCACAAACAGGATGCTCTGACTTTTATCATGGAAGAGATCTATGGCAGGCATCATATTTCGATATTTAGAGAATAATGACTTGAATTTCTGTCTGTTTCAATCACACAAGGATATTATATATAAACATCATATATAAGCAGAGGAAAGAAAATCACACGGGTTTGGAACAACATAAAGGTGTTAATAAAAACAGAATTTTCATTTCTGAAATGAGGCTGTTATTTTTCAGCAGTGCTGTCTTACCTGTCCACAGGCCAGTCCCATACCTCTCTCTCCCATGCCATGAGGACAGGACAGGTTTAGCTCCAGAGCATCAGCTTTAGAGTCCTGTTGAGCAAACAAAACAACAAAAGAATGAAGGAAAACACTAATGAAATAAATGCAAGAATCATTGCACTGCAAAACTGCATTAAGAGACAAGCAAAACCAAAGCTGAAATATGACACAATCTCATGCAAAACAAACAAGGTTGCTTAATGGATTTCTACAGATCGGATTAGTATTTCACCATGACAAGACCAGTTGAAAATGCCCTTCCAAGATGCATTTGAGACTCATAGCAATCCGACCACTCAAACAAGCTCGGGAGGTGGTTTAAGACACTTACAGGATGAGACTCGGCCCAGCGCAAATGTGAATAAGACACATGGATGAAGCAATCATGAAACTCAAACACAAATTGCCATAGTGTGTGAAGAGAAATTTGTTATATTTCCATATAGCTCATGAATATTAGATGGAATTTATATACATTTTGCATTTATGTGGCCAAGTGTATATGTAAGTTTAATCCAATCAATCAAGGCACATTATACATGTTATAACAGACCTTCAATACTTCATAAACAGGTCACAAATGACATACAGTGTATGAATGTTCAGATGACATTTATTTTAAAAGACAGCACAACTGTTTCAAAAAAGTTTTTTTTTTCTATTTTAAAGTGATTATATATATATAAGACGTAAAAAGCACTTATCAAAAACAGCTTTGCAATGAAATCAATATATTTTTAATATACTAAAGTGTCCAAATACTTTTTGGGGCCACTGTATGTAAAACAGCAGGAGCCTCCCAGCAGCTGCACAAAGAAAAAGAGACAAATCTATAACAAAAAGAAAAAAAAACACCTTGAGCACTTCCCAGCATTCAAAAAGCATAAAATGGTGTTCTTAAAATAGACCCAGAAGAACTCTTTGACATGTCAAAGCTGCCACAGAGTCGTCTTATAAAAAAGGGAAGCAGAAAAAAGGCAGCACAGGTGGATGGGGAGCGGGTGAGTGAGCGAGGGTGCTGGAAGTGGGAAAGCATTCAACAGGCAATTACGCTCTGGCGGCCGTTCTGAACCACACCGAAATGGGGAGAGCCAGAACGATTTCTCCGCTACACACCCTACAAACCTGCTGCTTCAGACACACAGCCATGGCTTTCCTAAAGCCTGACAGCCATTAGAGAGGAGAGAAAAAAGAAGGAGAGAGAGAGAGGGATAGTAAGTGAGAGCGAGTGAGCGATTTGGCTGGGTTTGAGAGACACAAAATGACAGACAAGGCAGGCAGGAGACAGAACTGTGCAAATCTACTCCAAGGTGTGCTGATATAAGCTGCATAATATATTATATGGCTAAAAATATGAGGACATCTGCTTTGTGAACATTTCATTCCACAAATGATGGAGAATAATATGATGTTGGTCCGTACTGCAATAACACACTTCTCTGGTAAGGGTTTTCAGTCAATGCTGGAATTTTTCAGTGGCTGTTTCCTTCCTGCCTCTACATGAACATTACTGGGGTCAGTACTGATGTTGAGTGATAAGAATTTTGAATAATAATAAGTAAAAAAAAAAAAAAAACTCTTGTATATACACAGTATACACACTAATGTTTGAGAATTTATTAATGTTTCTGAAAGTCTACTCACTAAGGCTGGAAAAATCAAAAAAATACAGTATAAACTAATATTACAATTTAAGTTTTCTAATTTTATTAAAATGTAATTTAAAATGTGATGGCAAAGCTGGATTTTCAAAAGTACATAAAAAGCACCATATACATAACACACTACCGTTTTTTTTTTTTTATGTTGAATTTTCATGATCCTTCAGAAATCAATCTAATATGCTGATTTTGTGCTCAAGAAACATTTCTGTTTATCAATGTTGAAAACAGTTTAATATAAACAGTTTAATATAACTGTTTAATATTTTTGTGGAAACAGTGATTTTTTTTTCAGGACTCTTTGATGAATACAGCATTTATATGAAATAGAAATCTTTTGTAGCATTATTAATATCTTTACTGTCCTTTTTGATCAATTTAATGCATCCTTGCATTAGTATTAATGCAATATGTGTATATGTGTGTGTGTGTGTGTGTGTGTGTGTACTACCAGTCAAAAGTTTGGACACGTTAAGATTTTTAATGTTTTTAAAAGAAGTTTCATCGGCTCACCAAGGCTGCATTTATTTAATTAAAAATACAGTAAAAACAGTAATATTGTGAAATATTATTACAATTTAAAATAACTGTTTTCTGTTTGAATATATTTTATAAAGTAATTTATTCTTGTGATGGCAAAGCTGAATTTTCAGCATCATTACTCCAGTCTTCAGTGTCACATGATCCTTCAGAAATCATTCTAATATGCTGATCTGATGCTCAAGAAACATTTATTGTGTACAATTGTGCAAAATATTTGTGTACAATATTTTTTTTTCAGAATTCTTTGATAAATAGAAAGTTCAAAAGAACAGCATTTATTTGAAATATAATCTTTTGTAACATTATAAATGTCTTTACTGTCACTTTTGATCGATTTAATGCATCCTTGCTGAATAAAAGTATTCATTTCTTTCATTTCTTTTCAAAAAAATAAAAATAAAAATTCTTACTGACCCCAAACTTTTGAACGGTAGTGTATAATGTTACAAAAGCTTTGTATTTCAGATAAATGCTGTTCTTTTGAACTTTCTATTCATCAAGGAATCCTGAAAAAAAAAGTACACAACTGTTTTCAACATTGATAATAATCATAAATGTTTCTTGAGCAGCAGATCAGCATATTAGAATGATTTCTGAAGGATCATGTGACACTGAAGACTGGAGTAATGATGCTGAAAATTCAGTTTGATCACAGGAATAAATTACTTTATAAAATATATTCAAACAGAAAAGAGTTAGACTGGTAGTGTGTGTGTCTATATATATATATATATATATATATATATATATATATATAGTCAAACCAAAAATTATTCAGTTCATTTATGTGAGGATAGCAAAATAAAGTAAACTGTGACATATTATACCCAAAAATTCTTCATACAGTGGACTACCAGTAAAATTGATAAAAAAAAATTGGAACCAAAAATTATTCAGACACTTTGACCTGACCATGTTTTGCTTAAGTGTTATCTGACATAATTAAGATTTTTTTTTTCTGACGCAGTTTAACTCTGAGATCTTGTCATATTTTATTACCATTTTTATTTAAACTATAGTGAATAAACTGTAATAATGAATGAAAAGTTCAAGGTGTCTGAATAAATTTTGGTTTGACTGTACATATATATATATATATGTATATATATATATATATATATATATGAGAGGGTGATATAATACAGATACACACACAGTATAAATTTATATATATATATATATATATATATATATATATATATATATGTGTGTGTGTGAATGTGTTATAACTTCCCTGAATGGAAAAACTAACCTGAACCATAAAAAAACAGCCCTACACTATTCTTATTCCTCCTCCATCAAACTTTTCAGCTGGCAATATGCATGCGTGTAAGGTTGGGAATGTGAGTGGCCCTCTCAGTCAGATTCAGATTCTCACGTCAGTCCGAGATCCGTTTGTCAGACTGCCAGATGGTGAAGAGTGAGTGATTAATCAGAGAATGCATTTCCACCGCTCCTGAGCCCAATAGTGACGAGCTCTCCGCCACTCCAGCTGATGCTTGCCGTTGCTCGTGGTGATCTTAGATTTGTATGCAGCTGCATGGCCACAGAAACCAAATTTATAAAGCCCCTGATGAACAGTTTTTGTGCCGTTCTGTGTTTCCAGAGGCTGGCAGACTCAACAAGGAGATTCGCAACCAAGGACAGATGATATTTGCACACAATGCACCTTAACATTCAACGGCCCCTTTCTGCATTTTCCACCTGCGACTTGTGGGAAAGATGGCATCCTTGGCCAGATTTCAAGTAATTCTATTTGTGAATCCTAACATGGGGGAAAACAAGAGCATCACCTGTGTGTAATAAGAAAGAGCTTTTGTGTACCACATACAACAGAAAACTTCAAAGCTGATTTCTATTATCCAGAAATAGTAAAAAGTACATTACATCAAAGCTCCCCACTTGAACGGAAAACAAAAGCCAACTGCTGCGCTCGTTGAGACGAACATAAGTACTTGCATCTATAGTAGGTTTCCATTTGTAAGCCCAGATGATTTCAGTCTTCACATTTGGACCAGGCTTTGAGCTGCGGCTTACCTGCAGGACTCCGAAAAATGTTGTTTGTGTGTGTGAGTGAGACAGAGTGAGTGGAGGATGTCTGGATACGCTCCATTAGACAGCCAGAGGCCTCAACACAAACACTGATCAGACCTGACACTAACTTTGACAAGAACTAACCACTCCAGTGTGATCAAAGCCACGCTGTCTGGCCCAATCCAGCTCATAGCTACTTCAAGGCACCTTTGATAGACAATTCTGTTGGGCCCTTTAACACAGTACACTTCTTTAATGAATGAATTAATGATCAGCATTAAGAAATTTCTCAGACTCTTCTCTTAGCTAAAGCAAGAATATGTGAGGCTTCATCGCCACTGAAAGGCCGCTCTCATATCTTCTGCGTCTTTGAAAGTTTCATAAAAGCACAGTGTGTTTAGTAAAGGCGAGCATGACGCATCAAAATCTGATCCAAAATCCAAACAACCCAAGTACAGTGAAAATCAGAGTAAAATATCCCTTTTACTCCTATTAAGATCAGTTTCTGGTGGTCACAAGCGGTCAGTCCAGATGGTCCAATGACACAAAGTAATACACTGATGTAGCAAGTGTCGTACACTACCGTTCAAAAGTTCGGTAAGAGTTTTATTCATTTTAATTGATTTGAAAATATTTTAAAATGTAATTTATTCCTGTGATCAAAGCTGAATTTTCAGCATCATTACTCCAGTCTTCAGTGTTACATGATCCTTCAGAAATCATTCTAATATGCTGATTTGCTGCTCAAGAAACATTTCTTATTATTATCAATGATGAAAACATTAGAAAATAGAAAGTTCAAAGGAACAGCATTTATCTTTTTTTTTAACAATGTAAAAGTCTTTACTGTTATGGCTTTTAACTCAAAGAACTGGTTCATAAGAGACATTCGTTTCAGCATTGAGACTATACCAGCTGTGCTGTTTTTGATTCACTGAAAAGAATAAGTTCTTAAAGGGATAGTTCACCTCAAAATGAAAATTCTGTCATTAATTACTCACCCTTATGTTGTTCCAAACCCTTAAGACTTTTGTTCATCTTCAGAACACAAATGAAGATCTTTTTGATGACAGAATTATGTCAGATTTCCTTCCATTGCCTGCCTTTGTAACTACCACTTTGACGCTTCAAAAACTTCATAAGAGATCAGAAAACTAATCCATATGAATCGAACGGTTTAGTCCAAATTTTCTGAAGAGAATCGATCGCTTGTTATGATGAACAGATTTAATTTAGGCTTTTACTCGCATGTAAACATTGATCAGCGAACATAAGCAGAAGCTCAACCTAACCTGAATAACGCACATAAGCGAAGCTCAAACGTGCTGCATAACCAATGAGGTTCATTCTCGTGTGTTACGCCGCACGTTTGAGCTTCCGGAAGAGGTTTGTTCTCGAGCGTGAAGCAGGTTTGGTTGAGTTTCTGCTTATGTTCGCTGATCAATGTTTACATGTGAGTAAAAGCCTAACTTAAATTCGTTCATCATAACAAGTGATCGATTCTCTTCAGAAAATTTGGACTAAACTGCTCGATTCATATGGATTTGTTTTCCGATCTCTTTATGAAGTTTTTGAAGCGTCAAAGTGGTAGTTACAATGGAAGAAAATGTGACAGAATTCTGTCATCAAAAAGATCTTCATTTGTGTTCCAAAGAGGAACGAAAGTCTTACGGATGTGGAACAACATGAGGGTGAGTAACGAATGACAGAATTTTCATTTTGGGGTGAACTAACCCTTTAAGAGACATTCATTTCGGGAATTAGACAACACTGGTCGCACTGTATATTCCTGATTCACTTAAAATAATTGGTTCATTGGAGTCTTTTGCCTTTTAAGTACAGTACTTTATAAAAGAAATAAGTTTTGTATTGTTATATATGGGTATTTTGTATTTTTATTACATCACATTCAATACACAGATCTTAATACTAGTTGTAAGCAGGGCCAAAGTGTGGGTTGTTTTGTAATGTGTATTATATCACAGGCATGTTGAGGAGGAAGAAGATTGTCATAATGATACAACAGTAGAGAATGACTTACATGATTGTACATGAAACTTCCCACTAAACTCCCTCACAAACGTCTTCCTTATTCGTCTTGAAGCTCACCGTCACGGCAGCCTCCTCGCTGCACGAGCCAAATCTTCTCCTGGGTTTCTCAATGTAAACGCACGTGTGTGGGATCGTTGAGTGCATGCATGTGTGTGTGTGTGAGGGCGTCGAAGAGTTAAACTGGAAGGTACGAGAGCGTACGACACCTCAATTAGAGCACCAGCAGCAGTATGTGTTAGTGATGGCAGGGTCCTGTCCAAATCAGCACTTGTTGTTTACATACAGAACGAAACAGCTCCAGTGGGAATTATAACGCCTCTGAGGACACACACATACGTCGGCTGCAATAATGCAAGTCTGCAGAAACCCTCAGGTATATGTCAAACAAGAAACTCCATTGTTTGTGTGAATTTTAGGAAGAGGTTCCATGTTTTGTGCTTCACTCTTGCCTTGTTAGGACAGTGATTGTCAAAACTTGTTAGGTTTAAAGGGATAGTTTACTCAAAAATAAAAAGGTTTATCATTTATTCATCCTATTTGAAGCCTTTATTATTTCTCTTCAAAAGTTAAGACAAAAATGCTATAAAGTATCATAAAGTAGTTTATTAGTGGATCTAAACTGGATGTTGCAGTCAGCTGGTCTGTTCAAATAAAGTTGCAGACAGCAGTGAAAGAAACAAGAAAAAAGAAACAATTTTCAACATTTACTAACAACACTTAAATTAAAAAAAGTAAAATTAAAAGTTGTATCTGTTAATATTACTTAAAGGATTAGTTCACTTTCAAATGAAAATTACCCCAAGCTTTACTCACCCTCAAGCCATCCTAGGTGTACATGACTTTCTTCTTTCTGATGAACACAATGGGAGAAATATTAATAAATACCTGATGTATCTGAGCTTTATAATGGCAGTGAACAGGGGTCACAAGTATGAGCTGAAGAAAGTGCTTCCATCCACATCCATCCATCAAACGTGTACTCCACACGGCTCTGGGGGGTTAATATAGTCCTTCTGAAGTGAATCGATACATTTGTGTAAAAATAAAATCCATATTTAACAAGTTATGAAGTAAAATATCTAGCTTCCACCAGACTGCCTTCCGTATTCAAGCTACAAAGAAAGTGTAAACTGGCGTCGCGTCAGTTACACTTTTTCCGTAAGTTGAATAGGACGTAGCATAAGCGTTTTGAACTGCAAGAGTTTTACACTTTCTTCGTACGTTGAATACGGAAGGCGGTCTACAGAAGCTAGATATTTTACTTCATAACTTGTTAATATGGATATCTTTTTACACAAACGCATCGATACACTTCAGAAGGACTATATTAACCCCCCAGAGCCGTGTGGAGTACATGTTTATGATGGATGGATGTGGATGGATGCACTTTCTTCAGCTCATACTCGTGAACCCTGTTCACTGCCATTATAAAGCTTGGATACGTCAGGATATTTATTAATATTTCTCTGATTGTGTTCATCAGAAAAAAGAAATTCATACACCTATGACTTGAGGGTGAGTAAGCTTGGGCTAATTTTCATTTGAAAGTGAACTAATCCTTTAATGGACCAGGGTCACCATGAACTAACAATGAACAGCTGTATTTCTTCTAACTGCCATTAAAAAAAGATTAATAAATTCTGTAACAAATTTTACATTGTCAGTTGCATTAATTAATTAATTAAGTACAATGCATTAATTATCTAATGTTACCTAATGGAACCTTATTGTAAAATGTTACCATATATTCTGTTCTAGTCTAGTCTAGTCTAGTCTAGTCTAGTGTCCGATATTTTTTGAAAGAATGCACTATATTCATCAAAAGTGACAGTAAAAAGACATGTATCATGATGTATCTTTGTTTCTACAAAAACATTAAGCAACTGTTTTCAACATTGGTAATAATAAGAAATGTTTCTTGAGCAGCAAATCAGCATGTTAGAATGATTTCTAAAGGATCATGTGACAGTGAAGACTGGACTAATGATAATAAAAATTCAACATTAAAAAAATCTTACTGAGCTCAATTTTTTTAATGTTATTATATTATATTGTGTTGTATCATGATATGATATAACATATATCGGATTATATCGAACATATCATCGAACATGATATGATATGATATATCGTATCATATATCATATCATATCATATATCATATCCTTATATATTGTTGTATGGACCAGTTTTATGAAATGTATATGGTGCTTTTTTTGAAGTGAATAAATGATGCCAAATGTTCATATTTGCTTGAACTATCTCTTTAAGTGAAGCCTGTGTTTAGCGACTAGATGAAGAAAAGCACACTTAGTCTGTCAGGGTCAGTGTGGTTATGATAGAGGAAGCGGGTTTGTTCCAGCTACGGCAAACATACATTTTATAAAGTTTTACAACTTCTCATTCACAGTTTGTGAGCACAGTTGGCTTCTGTCACCCAAAAGGCTGAAATCCAATGATACAGTATCTAATGCAAATTTAATGTAAAAGCCTCTTTCCACAGAACCAATGAGGCTTTACACTATGAATATGGATGCGACTGTGTTTGTCACTGTGTTGAGAGTGCATGTGATAAACAAATGCTTCTTTTTGCGATACACTATGCAAAAAAAAAAAAAAAAAAACCTTCACAATAACAGATTTTCAAACATGTTAATGAAATGGATATCTTGAGGAACAAGATCTTTAGAACATTAACTAATTTTATGGATTCATGTTACATTTACTTTTCATGCTTTCAATAAGCCTGATTACTCTCTGAAGTTGGGAGATGTATAAGGAGCAAACAGAGCAAACTTGACAAACAGAGAGAATGGCGGCTTACCTCAGCCATCTTTGCCAGCTCAGTCCAGTCAGCTTGGTTATAACCGCACATAATACTGGCAATGATAATCTAGACAGAGAAGAAAAGAGTGTGAGGAAGAGAGAAAAAAAAAAACCTTAGGGGGAATGAAAATGACTGATGAAGTGTGATTTCACCTGATGCGCTTGCACAAAATCCACCACTTTTTCTAATCCGCATTTATTTATTTCATTTTTTAACAGCCCAGCTCCCAGCAAAAGCTATTACCCCGCCTTAAACTGTGCTGCTTTATAATTCAGTGCGTTTGTAGATGCCCAGTGGCACGCACGTATTATTAAAACAATAAAAACATCACGCTGACGGCATTATTCAGCTCCTCTGTGGCAAGGCAGGATTTAGCTGTATTACTCTCGCTGTATGCGGAGACACTGTAATCGCACCATAAAGCGGAGAGATATACGCCACGTGTCTCCTCCTCGCTGGGCGCTTTTAAGGGAAACAAATCGGCACAGAGGGTGCTGGGAGGAACGCTTGGCGGCCAAAGCATGTGTTGAAGTTTATGAGACCATCCATCCTGGATCTCGCCGAGACCTGGGGGACCTGTAGCGGCTTTAACCCCACCTCCTCTCATCCGCTCACCCCTGGGAGCTCCGCTCAACCGCACATACTGACCACGGCTAGAAAAGCAGCGTTGATGTTTTATTGGTGTCAGGAGGATAAATGAGGGCTGGGTCTCTGTCTACATGTACAGTATATCTGCAATATAACATCAAGTCGGCTCTTTTTGCTATCTTGAATTTTGCAGAAACTGAGATGAAATAAAACTGTGAATGTGGATGCAGGGCATTGTTCTACTATGGAAGCTTGTCACAATTCTGACTTTTTTCTTGCAATTGTGTGTATATATCTCACAGTTCTGACTTTTCCTCTCAGAATTTTGAGTTTATATCTTGCAATTCTAAGAATTTTGAGAAAAAAAAGCCAAGAATTGAGAGAAATTACCTTTTTAATTTTTTTATTCTGTGGCAGAAATAAGCTTCCATACTCTACCCCTTTCTAATCAGACAGAAAAAACGAAAGAGAGAGAAAGTGAGCAAGACAGGCCACGTCTCTGAGAAGCACAGGAATCACCCTGTTATCGCTTTAATAACACTGCACTGAGGTAACCAAGCCCGTCCGCCAACACTGGCAACACTGGCCCTCTAGGGACCCCCATTGCTGTGGAAACTGTCAATCATGCGATGATATGAGGAAATTAAAAAAAGAGAAGGGGGCGGGGTCGCATCTTTTTCTACGAGCCACATCTATTCTTCAGTTACAGAACTCTCGTGAGCCTCGCGGGCTCAGAGAGAGTGTGTTTGTGAGGCTGAAATATGTGAGCCGGTATAATTTGACATTATTGCGGTGGTTTTGTTATTCATTACGCTTCTCCAAGTATTCATTTCATCCAGCGGCATGTGCCCATCACCCCTGACCACGAACCAGTCACATGCTGTGATGAGCTCTGCCGAACACACACTTCAATGTTCCCTGGAGTGTGTTCGTTGCCGGCCCGCGCAGGTCACGACGTGGTGGCGAGGAGCGTTGGGGAAAAATGGAAATTGTAAATAGTAAATGGAGATAATGGCCATGTTGAATAGCTGAAACCTGCCCAAAATCAATGAGCATTATCAATGAGAGTCTTACTAAACAATTCAGTGTGTGCGCATATGATGTTTATCTCACTGGATATGTGTGCTGCCTACAGAGGAAACCTTTTAAGGGAGCATTGCTAAATTTAGGCATTTTAATATTGATTCATCCTAAGATGCCCTTTTTTTTTGGCCAAATTCTAAAATATTCTTTGTGGAGAAGGCAAACTTGGGATGCACTGTGGTGAGAACTGAAAACACAAATCCAAGATGACGTACAAGGTGAAGTGAGAGAAGTGTTGACCTTAAATAAACGTACATTTAATTTACAAAGTAATTCAGTGTAAAAACAAACAAAACAAAACAAAACAAAAAAAACCTGAATAATTTACCCACACTGTAAAAAGAATGCTTAATGTGGCTACTTCTAAATTAACTGGATTGGCAAAAGTCTCAAATATTATTTTAATATGACTGAATCAACTTATACCAACAAAAATATTCTTTAGTGTTTCAAGTATAAATAACTCCTTAAGGTGAAACATAAATAGTACGATATTGTAAGTATTGTAGTGTTTACCAGAGTCATATGTTGTTAGCCTAGCGACATAATAACGTCAAATGGTATGCTTTTTAGAGCCTGTCCACGCGGAGACGCCTTTAGCTGTATACATAAAAATTTTGTATCGTATTGCTGTTTTGTCCAGACGGATCTGGCGTTTTGGGAGCCTGAATCCGCTATTTTTTGAAACGGGGTCCTAGAGTGGATAAATCTGAAAATGACACCCTTGCGTTTTTTGTGTGTACAGCCAATCCGTATATTTTGTGAAACGTAACAGCAACAACAACAACAATGGCGGACTACATGCTTGTGTTTGTGCTGCAGAAGCTACTGAGCCTATTAGCTTTACTAAAGTAAACCTTTATTACTAAGCTTTACTAAAGTTTGTATACAGCGCGCAAGGTTTATGCACATGCTCCAAGTGTTCTTCTCCATTTTTAGTGTATCTCTGTGGCAGAATTACAGCGCCACATACTGGTCTGGCATGTATACTACATCGTTTTGAGTCGGTTTCAGTGGTTTCGTGTGTACGCAGATATTGCTGGAGACGACGCTGTGTTTATGGAATTTTTTTTAGAACGAGGAAAAAAAAAGATCGGATAGGGAAAGCTCTGGCTTCGTGTGGATGTGGCCTTAGTCATACATTAGATGTTAGTTGTATAACTCTGTGCTAGCTACATACATTAAATTGTATTGTATGTCCCTAATTTATTTTCAGATAAATCTTGCATTATTAAGACATTAACAATAGTCAGTTATATGAATTATTAAACAGAATTATTACACAATACTGCTGAAGCCTCTGCCACTAGTATTTTGAGTGTTTCCAAATAATGTTGCAGCCGTCAAGTGGTGCTCAAGTGTAAGTTGTAACAACAAAGATGTGAAAGCTTTTTGCAAGTCTGAATCTCATAGTTACGGCAAATGTCGGCAAATCAAACAATCATACAGGTTACATGATATTTCATTCAATAATGAAAAATATGTGATTATTGGCAGTGGCTATTTGAACTAAGTGCAAATAGCGCTAGATACTATTTACACTAAGTGTAAATAGTAACTGGATTCTACAGTATTTATGCAAAGTGAAAATAGCATATTTTCTTAGCTATAGATGCTAAGTACAAGTTCTATTTACACAAAGTGCAAGTAGCAATAGAATCTATAGTGAAAATAGCAGCATTTTCTTAGTGATATGCTATTTACACTAAGTGAAAATAGCGAAAGATTCTATTTACACTAAATAAAAACAGCAGTACTTTCTTCATTTTTCATTTTCATTCTTCATTGGCAAAAGGCTTTCTACCATACACCTTACCCCTACTGCTGTTGACAAGTCAATGTCTTCTGTCATTTTGTCTGATCCAACCAGATGTCAGTGGGCGGAGTTAGTGTAAATAGCCTCTGCCAACAAGGAGGGCTATATGTACTTAGTGTAAATAGACACTCCGATTATTTTACCAAATATAATTATGTGCTATGTATTTTTGTTTACTAGGTTATTCCGCAGTAATCTTAACAACATGTTAATATCAAACTCTTTAATTTGAGCAGTGTGCAGTTACTACCTTAACAGGACATTATATTAAGTTCAATTTAGGTTTGGATGTTGCCTAAAAAGATAGCTTCCTATGTAGACAGCGAGGTAAAAGCCAGTCTGAAACATCTGTGTGAAGGAGGGATCCAAGGGGTTAGTGTGAAAAGTGACGTTGTGCCTCATAATTACACCCTGTAATTCAAAATTAATCTCACCCTTGAGTGAAGCAGGCAGACAACAAAAGTTGAGGAAGTTATTTTGTGCTCAAACGGGCTGTCTCATTGCAAATGATTAGAGAGAAAAGAGATGGCTGATTGCAATGAAAAGAACACTACAAAAAGCTATTGTCATCTGCCTGCGGAGCGACTGTGAGGAGGGAGAAGAAGAGAATGAAGGCCTTGGAAAATCTTCTATTAGTGAGATTCTATTACACAATTACTTGCGAAGCAGTTAACATGCACAGAGCAAAAGCAACTCGAATTACTGAGGGACAGAAAACTGGGGAAAAAGATGGCACCTCTATTATAGAGAATTATGGCTGTTGATAAAACACTGACAGGCTCCCCAGTCTCAAAAAGTAAGAAACAAAGTAATGAATCACATTATGAAGAAAGAGAAATAAGAGATAAAGACAAGAGAAGCTGAAAGTGAACTCACATTTTTGGGGAAGTCAGCTTTGAGTTCAGCCACGCTCTTGCACCAGTAGGCGGCTGTTTTTTCACTAATGAGCTCAATGTTGAGGAACGAGCCTTGGCCAGGACCGAAAATGTGACCTGAGGTGGTCCCACGCACGATTCGAGGTGACACATTTGTCACCAAATCCTGCAAGAGAGAGAAACTTTGTCACTGTTCACTAAACTGCAATTAGCACTGACAGAGCACACAAACCACATTCGCTAGGCTGAAAGTGATCAAACTTGGATCATGAATGCATTTTTCCTTTGAAACCTTTGCACACACATCTGTCCTTTCTTTATCATAATGTCAGACTCCACAAATGCTTGCTATATATTCATGATACAAGCATCAATCAAACACATTTTAGCCTTTTTTCACAATTAAGAGAAAACTATGATAAATGAATTGATAAGAGCATGGCCCATTAGTAAGAGCAATTAGGATTCATTTGCATGTGTTAATTAGGAGCCACATAATTTTAAACAATTAAGATAACCAGGGGCGTCATGCAACTTTTTTTTTTGAGGGGGCACCAGAGGCAAAATAACAAATGGCCAAAGAAAATAAAAACTGTTTAACTACTTAACTACCTCGATGCCCAGGACCCTGAAATATGATTATAATAATAACAGTAATCAACTTATTTGATAGAATAGAGGAATAGACCCTTATTCCTCGTCTGGGATCGTGTAGAGCCCTTTGAAGCTGCACTGAAACTGCAATTTGCACCTTCAACCCGTTGAACCCCACTTAAGTCCACTATGGAGAAGAATCCTAAAATGTTTTCCTCAAAAACCTTAATTACTTTTCGACAGAAGTAAGGCATAAGTTATACAGGCATTTGAACATCTTGGATGACATGGGGGTGAGTAAATTATCAAGAAATTTTCATTCAGAAATGAACTAATCCTTTAACTATGAAGTTTCTTTATTCTTCTCCCAGCTCACCTTCCACTTACTTTCATGTCTTTTGGAAAAAGTGGATGAACTTATGTGTTGTAATTCCAGTGTAACAACAGATTCTGTGACCTATTGAATTTTGTGAATTCTACCACGGACACAGAATTTGATATAAAATTGGCAACTCTCTCATTCTCAGCATTGCAGCGCAAACTAACATGGAGGTGTCCATCGCCTGTTATAGATCAACTAACATGATCATTATAAAGGTGTTTAAACAACAAAATACATTTACTTACATGTATTTGAGAATCAGGATATCAGATATTTTATGATTTAGTTAACAAGTTTGTGAAAATTTTGAATGAAAAGGAAAAGTGAAATAAAAAAATGATACATTAGTCATACAGAATTATCGTGGCAATAGTGTGTCACATGACAAGCTTTACATGTCGACATGGAAATAATAGGGTGATTCATTCTAAAATAACAGTTGCCTTAATAAACTCACACCAGGGTCTCAGCTAGAATATTTAAAATTTATGTGTGAATGTTGATAACTAAAGATTTCAATGTAATAAAATAACCATGAGTGACTACTGAAAGCAGAACGAAATAGTATTAATATCAAATTTGGTTAAAAATGGTAAAAGTGCTAGATATATTTAATTAATATCTTAAGTTACATTATGTAAAATCTTCCCCTTATGTAAAATAAAATCGGTGGCCGCATGTGAGTTTTCCTTTTGAAACATAGGAAGAGAAAAATATCTTCATTGTTACAATGAACCACATGTGATTTGTAGTGAATCTGGAGCATCTTCCGATCACGGACGCCTTCGTGAAACGCCTCCAAACGTGAGAGAGTTAAACCTGCCAGTGATTTTATTGCCTTTGGTTTTGCTTCTGTTTCAACACAACATCTGCCTTCAATGCTAATGCCAAGAGTGTCTCCACAGAATGGTATATGTTGCTTAGGTTAGAAACTCAGCATAGTCGTTATTGCGAATAAAGGAGACGTGTACAAATTATCTGGAAGTGTTTGAGATGTATGAGGTATGAGTAATACTCACATTACCCTACATTTACACTTTCAGTGTGAGTACCCTCTTTAAGGTAATGCGTGTGAAGGATATCCAGTGGTAAGTAAATAATCTCTGGTTCTCTGAGCCCATTAGCATGTGTTAACCTGCCAAACATTATCCTAGGTTGAAATCACATACTTCTTTAGTATGAGATGAGGTCAGTGGTTAGTCGTGGCCTCGTGTGTGGCGTTCAGCAAACTGAGGGGGTTTATCACACCGGCACAGCTCAGTAATCCCCCTTTTGAGCCAGCACCTTTCCCAAAAGGAACACACATGATAACAGAGTGATCAAATGTCATGCCATGCGCCACACTCGAGCGTCCAAAGAAGCCCTCTGATAGGCCGGCCCGGAGGCATATCCAGGGTAATATCCAGGGTTACTCTGTCCTGACGAGCTGGCAACCCCCACTTCCTCTTTCAGGCTCTCCTCAGAGAAAATCTCCGGTTAAATATTAGTCTGTCTGCCATTTAAACAGTTCAGCTATGTTTTAAGCTGACACAGGAAAGCGTTCGGCCACAGTTATCTCTATGACTACAGCCGTCATTATGTTGACACAGAACGAGCTCTGAAAGAGGGTATGGAATCTGTTCCCGCTGCTATTTTGCTGTGTCCTTGCGTTTGCGCTAGGGTCCGCCGTAGATCAAGGGACGAGTGACCGTGACTGGAGATTGCAAAACAATTACACTTTACACAACAACTGGCTGCAGGTTTATGTAAGCGAGTTCTTGGAAGTACATGTTAGAGAACGCAGTTGTTGATTGCAGATTAGATGTATAGCTAAAGCAACCCGATTCACCTCAGGATGTTACGTAGGAAACAGTTAAATGGCCTTGATGGTAATGACGTGCGTAACTGCTTTTCCATCTGCTAGTACAGTTCATGTTTTCACACATTAATGTCAACGATTAGGGCAAAATAAAGCTTTAAATTTAATGTTTGCCTATGTTATTTACTTTTTTTGTGGTTATTCGGAGCAGGCTTTCATAAATCTAACCATTCATGTAGCGTGGACATTCTGGAAAGTCTAAAAAAATGACCTTTACTTTTAAGTCTATTCCTTTTTCTATTGAAAACGTCTATACGTATTGGCTGTGGCCTTAAATCACCACGTTTCAAAACTTTCAGCAGTCATGGCCACTTTACTAATTGATACATTCACATTTTACAGAACATTTCCTTTCTGCTTTTCACTGAGTTCAGCAGTCTGTTCGGTTCTGTAAAGTGAAAGGAATCTGAGCTTGTTTGCTGAGGATAAATGTCCCTGTGTAACTTCAACACATATACACTGCGCTTTCTGGATTCAAAGGAGCTGTTACAAAAGATGAAAAACATAGATAGCCACACTTATATTCTTGATATATAATATAATCAGACATCTCGCTAATGAAAGGATTTACACTCAGTACACGTTTCGGAGCAGATTTCAATGGTATAACTGAGTGTCATTAATGTAGGAAGTCATTGAACAGCACTAAGGACACAATGATGAGAACATACAACAACAAGGACAGATTTCAGTCATTAAAAGCCTCTAAGAAAAAGACGAATGCTGCTTTTCTGAAATATTTGGCTGTCTGAAAGGCCTAAAACCAACATTTAGCACAGAAAAGCAGTGCAAAGATGTTTTGTAGACTTATTAATGCTCTTGACTTCACTAAGATATTCTTATTCAGAGTGTCTATTTACACTAAGTGCAAATAGCGTCCCTTGTTGGCAAACGCTATTTACACTAGCTCCGCCCACCGATTTCTGGTTGGGCCACTCAAGTTTTAAAAACGACACAAAATTCAGTGTCTTCAGTAGCACAGCAGTAGTGAGTAAGGCTCACAGACCTGGCTTTTAACGCGATTGACGCGTGTTCAAATCCGCCTTTTGCCAAGCTCGCAATTAAAAAATAATGTTCTAAAAGTGGAAATAAACTGCAAACGAGTGTTTAATAATATTAAAAGTGTTTTTTGGGTAGGGTTAGGGGAAGGTGTAGGGATGGTTTTTATTCTTCCAATAAGGCAGCATCAATTTAATAATTTTAATAAATATAATCATTTACACTCTATGATTTTATTGCATCCTGTTAATGTACAAAAATACTGAGGTAGCATATAATTACTATTTATTCTTATTGCAAAGAACTGATACTTTTATATGGTGTAAATAGAATCTATTGCTGTTTTCACCTAGTGTAAATAGCATCTATCGCTAAGAAAATATGCTATTTTCACTTAGTGCAAATAGCCGCTGCCATTATTATTAGAGTAATACTTCACCCAAAAAATGAAAATTGTGTCTTCTTTTACTTACCCTCATGTCTTTAGAAAAGTCCATATATTTCTAAACACTTTTGCTGGAAGATGATGGAAAAACTTCACTAATTTGTTTATAATTTTCAGCCCTTTCTTACTGACGCTACAAATACTATCAGGAGTCATTTTTGCAGTTTTATCTATGTTATACAATTATTAAACCTGAGAAGCAGAATTCACAAATCAGAGTCTTAGCTGAGCCCTGTACAATGAAAGTGAATGGTTACTACGGCTTTCAAGGAAGATTTATAAGGTAAAATTCTCAGTGAATTAAATTTCAAGCTGTTCCACACAATTCAAAACTTTAGCATTACACAGAAGAAAGAAATCGCACCAGTTAGAAATAACATTAAGGTGAGTAAACGCTGACAGAACTTCCATTTTTTCCCCCATTTAAGCAATAAAGTGAAAAGCTTTCGTGCTTCAAATTTTATTTTTTTACAATTAAACATGGATGTATAACTTTCTTCTTTTTTTTATTTCTCTTTGGAGAAAAAAAAACATGGTGCTTTTTTTTTATCTATTAATAAGTCAGGGCTTCAAGCGCTGTAGAGAAAAATTAACTCTCTTAACTCTGAGATCTCAAAAAGGTAAGTGAACGTGATTTACATCTTATAAAAATATCTTTGCAACCAAGTACGGAATGAAAAGTTATGCTTAAAACTCCCACTCTTCACATACACTGATTAAAAAGTCACTACGAAGCTTTCTCTTCTGTCATGAAGCTCAAACTTCCCACACACGACACCTGCATTTAACAAACATAAAATTAACCGCTACGTGTTAACATCCCCACGCAGGTTTTGCTCTTGCACACACCTGCAATCTCAGTGTGAAGTTTTTAAGATCTTTTACTTTCCATGCTATATGTCAATTAATGAAGGCCTTGTTACTGTTACACTCATTCAGCACTGCTGACCGCTGTTCCAGCATCTGAAGCACACGTTATAGGCTGAAAAGCTATCATACAGTATGCCTGAGGCGATAGTGAATTAACGAGCAGACTCAGGGACACAACAGCAGTATGTAAAGGAGGTGCTTAGGAGTGCTTATTGATATACATGTACTGTATTAAAGAATGAAACCCTATAGGTACTTTCTCCCCTTTGTTTTATGTCATGCAATTTTTTTTTTAACCTACAAATATCACATTCTAGTGTGAAGGATTTTTTATTTATGGGCCTTTTGCCTTTAGATAATGACATTCAAATGAATGACAGGAAACAATCCGTAAAACAGGGAGATGGGAACAGGACCTTAGAAGCATGTGCATATCTCCAAATGGAGAAACTCATCTTTTGATCGCTAATTCAATTTATATGTTATGTTACTCAATATTTATGCATTCCTGTAGCTCAAAACAGCAAGATCATGGGTTCAGATTCCGGGGAATGCATGCACTGAAATAATATACATTTTAAACGTTTCCATCATCCAAGTTATAAAAATGCCACTTAGTCAGATGTAGGTCGTTAGCAAGATCTATAATCCTATACATAGAATCCCTCAGCTTATTAGCAGCAACTTACAATCCTTTGAAAATGGTACAGTGTATGTTAATAACAGCACAGACTCGCAAAACATGCCAAAACATCTGAATAATTCATTGCAATCATTCATATTCATGCAAACATCTACGAATGTAAAGCCATCTAAATTCACCTCTGGGAACAGACTCTTTATCTAGCTCTTTCTCTGGAGTTGTGTACTCAAGGTGCCTGAATCAGTGCGGGAAAGTTCCGCCCACACCATGTCTCCCTGCAGAGATACGTGCACATAACAAATTGGTATTAATTGTGGGACGGCAGCCGTCTGTCCCCAGCCACCATTGATTTCCTGCCTGCTCCGGCTGCCCCACATGGGCGTGAGGGACTGAGTAGGCTGCCTGTTTTTTTTTTTTTTTTTTTTTTTTTTTTTTTTTAAGGGCCTTAGCAGAGAGAAAGAGGAAAAGAGAGCACAGACGTTCTACCTAACTGTGCAACAATACCTGGAGCTCCTGTTGGGGTTACAGCCAGTCAAGAATGTTTTCTATGCCTTGGGAATGCAGACATACTGTATTATCCTATTCAGATTCTACTAACCATAGGCCTACTACCAGTGTTGCCAACAGCTCTCATTTGAAAGTAGCTAAAACTGGTAGCTAAATGTCACTAGATGACATCATAATGGCAAATTTATTGATCTATATAAATATGAATATAGATCAGTGGGCAAAATATGATTCTAGATAAGGTTTGTCCAAGAAGTTGCTAGATTTGTCCATAAACTTTTGAAAAAAGTCTCAAAAGGGGCGTTGAAGTCACTAAATCTAGTGACAAAATCCCTAAATTGGCAACACTGCCTACTAACTAAATCAAACTCTTATCAAACAGGTTTGTTTGTTCCAGTGAAAACTTAATGCTGCACCATACAATTCTAGAGAAATTCACGCTTTCAGTTTGTACACAGCCATGTCATAAAGAAATATTTGGTAACACTTTAGAATAATGGTCCGTCATTAATAAGTAACTATGCAGTAAGTAATGCAGGACTAATAAGTAGTACTATATTAACACTTCAGCTACTACTATTAACTAATATAAAAACAAGCTTAACTAATCAGTAAGTAATATCAAATTTAGAAGATAGTTTCTTATTAGCTAATCAATCATTATGAGATTACCATCAGACAAATTGTAAAGAACATTATCGTGTGTCTGAGACATAATCAGTCATCATTTTTACTCTGAATATAGTCATAAAATGCATCATTAATTACTCAAGTGTTACCTAGTCACTATGCAGTAACTACTAGTGATGTGGACCATTATTTTAAAGTGAAAAACATCTTTTTCACTTTAAAATAATGGTCCAGATCACTAGTAGTTCTTGAAGAATGACTAGGTACTTGAGTAATTAGTGATGCATTTTATGACCACGTTGAGAGTAAAAAAGGACAATCTTCAAGAACTACTAGTGATCTGGACCATTATTTTAAAGTGAAAAAGATGTTTTTCACTTTAAAATAATGGTCCTGATCACTAGTAGTTCCTGCATAGTGACTAAGTAACACTTGAGTAATTAATGACGCTTTTTTTTTTGCATTTTATGACCACGTTGAGAGTAAAAAAAGACAATTGCTCACATCTCAGACACTTTAATGTTGTGATTAGTAATTCATTAGTAATTTTTTAATGATAATTAGTAATTCTTTATAATTTGTCATAGTTACCTATTAGTTCTTAATGATGCCAATCTCATTCTGTAATTATTGATTAGCTAATAAGGAACTATCTTAGTCCTAAATTTGATATTACTTACTGATTAGTTAAGCTTGTTTCTATATTAGTTAATAGTAGTAGCTTAAGTGTTAATGTAGTACTACTCATTAGTCCTGCATTACTTCCTGCATAGTTACTTATTAATGGTGGATCATTATTCTAAAGTGTTACCAAATATTTTATTGACTCTGGTGTGGAAAAAAAAAAAAAATCCTGATAAACCTGCTCAAAGCTCACAGCTGAACCCTACTAAACACCTTAAAGACAAATTGGAACAGCGACCCATGCACCATCACCCCCACCATCCTGACCTCAATAATGGCCATATGTCTATGTTCACATAGCAACAGAACATGATTGTCAGTCCTGGTTGGAGGACTGACAACCATGGTTATGAAAGAGACTTTGGTTTGAAACTTTGGTTATGAAAGAGACTGATATAACTGCATTTACTGAAACATACTGATAGTCTAAAAAAAATCTGCATGAATTTTGAGATTGTTATATATCTGCTGTATAAATGAAACCACAGTGGACAACTAGGTGTCGCTCATGTTGTTGAGTTGTGGGTTATTCTTTGCTGTCAGTCACTAATGTTAGGGCTGTCAAACACTCTCAGATTTTGAAAAATAGCATAAAAATAGTCTGTAGGTCTGAGCTCTTGGCTTGGATGGTATTTGCTGGTTTTAGGGCTCCATCCAATATAGTAAAAATTATGGGAGCCATAAGCATATTAAACAACATTGTGTCAATTCATCCTTCACTGGGAGTTTGATTGACAGACAACCTGACCAATCATAATGCCGAATCCCCCATTTTGTCCAACAAAGCAGACAGGAGAGAGTAGATTAATCTTAGTGGACTTGAACTTGAAAAATGGTGTGTACTGACGTCTGTCCGTGGTTGAAACAACATTCCTTCTGATGTTCATTCATGTTTATTTGGCGCTATAGTAGGAAGAGATGATAGGTTCACATGCTGCTTGAACTGATGCGCTACAGCGATCTGTCACAACACATTAACGGTACAAAACGGTATTTATTGTTTGAATATATTTTAAAAAATTATAAAACTTGAAAGCTGAGACTTTGTTTATATTAAAAGTAACCTGTTCTGTCTTGTCTGTTGGCGTGTTGTCAGTGTCCTCTTTGTTCCACAGTGTATTTTTCACTGTGTGAGCACATGATGTGTGGCATGAGAGCGCCATGGCTTGTCAGACGTAGCAACAGTAACTAAAGGGGACGGGTCTTTCCGAACAGTCTGATTTTATCAAAATCGCCATCTGTGGCTATTTCAAGAATAGAAGAATAGCTTCATTTCGGTTATTACAGACAGTATTTAAGACGCTCTTGTAAGCTGATGTATAAAAAAGGGAATATTAAAGTAAATACGGTTATCAGTCCCCAACACTGTGTCAATGTACCTTTTGAGATTGAAACCTGTTAGTAAATATGGTTATCAATCCCATACACTGTGTGAACGCAGATTTTGAGTCAAACTTGTTAGTAAATACTCTTGTCAGTATCCATCATCAGTGAATGCAACTTCTTTTAGTCAAACCGGTTAATAAATACGGTTGTTAATATCAAACACTGCTTGTGTGAATATACTGTAGCCACTGAGTTTCATGTTTTATGAAACCTTACATGACAATATCTGCCAAGAGGATCAGCCAGTCAGTCAAATAACTTTGACAGTGGACTAAAAAGAACACAATGTGCTCACACCTACTGTTATAAACGCCAACTTAATTGGGCAAAACACTATGTAATTAGAGGCTAATTAGGAGATGTGGATCTCATCTGCTTTACCATCCCAGTTTTATGCTGCAGATATTAAGTCTCGTAGCCTGGAGTCGTGTGTTTTAAAGCTTAGGTGTGATAAGCTCCTGTCTGAGCTACGACAATGATTGAATGTGTTTTAAACAGCAGGGGATGGGCTTATTTCTCATGCAGGAAGCGAGCGAGTTCTGTCTCTGCACTCCACTCCGATCCATAACCAACCGGCTAAATCAGTAGAGGGGAAAGTGGGTATAGCTGCGGAGCTTTGTCAGGAGCAGCCCAGACAGTGTTATGATGAATGTGTCAGCGAGAGGGAGATGTATTTTTCCGCACACGGAAATCTGGCTCACCTCCTTTCTCGCTAACTTTAAAATTCATCATGACTCTGCAGGGGCATAATGAACTCCATCAAAAATCAGCCGGCATTAACATCATCTCCAACCAGCTGATCCGACGGCTCAGGATACCGCTCATGTGAGCTCAAGAACACGAGTAATAGGCAATCAACCTCGCATAAAAGAACAATAGCAGCCATCATTCATTCTCATGTACAATTAGCGCAGCACTGACTGAGTGATGGCCCCTTAGCCCTCCGGCGCTCCGACGTGACACTTCCTAGCTGCCTGCCTGCGATGGCACCGTAGAGGAAGAACGTGACACTGTGTGAAGTCTCTCACACAGAGATGACTTAAAAGGCTAATTGGGCCTGGAGGTTCTGATCCATCAGAAATCCCAGCACCCATCAGCTCTACAAGTCTCGTTTGCTGTTTGATGGCTACAATCTGACCATGTGACCTTCTCATGTGGATCTGAGGACCAGTGGACTCTTAGATCATCAGAGATGAGGAATAAGAGAGCAGTGCCACTATCTGTCATGCAAAGCCATTCCCGAGGCCCATTCCAAGTCAATGTGGTGCCAGTTCCCAAGGGACTCGCATCTTGTGACAGAAGGGAAAAATAAAACATTTACATATGCAATGCATCTCATTAATTATAATTAATGAAAGTGCCGCCTGCTTGCTCAGTGCCCCTGTTAGCACTAGGTAAATTAGCTATTCAGCACACATATACACACACGGCTATTTTCATATCCATCTTGACAATGGCTGGGTTTTCCGAAGGCTATTGATGCAGCTCAGCCTCGACGGACGGCGCATCTTAGAGTGGCTCAGGAGAACAGGATATTAAAAAGAAGTCCCCTATGTTCTAATGACAGCACTGCGCGGAAACACAGAGAACATGTTGACACTGAGGGGTTTTCTTTATCCTGCCTGCGAGAGAGAATGAAAGTGAGAGAGCGTTTCTGTGCAGTCATTCCAAAACGTGGAGAGTAATATGAGTTCTATTTACTGAAATATGGCCTCATCTCGCCGCAGCAGTGTAAGATTCCAAGAATTATTAGCTAGGGTTCGCTGTTGACATGGGCGCAGTATCCAGTGAGGCGAGTTAGATGTAACCGTCACATGACTCTCAGTCTTCTGCAGAGAAACGGCTGAACTAGAATGATCATATTCTAGGAAGAGCATACTGATTTTATAACAGACTGGGCAGAGTTTCAATTTAGAGTGACATGGCAAAAATGGGGGTTTAGGTGATCGGTACATTTAATATACCAGCCAAGAGTGGGTGAATTTTGAACAATATCAAATTATTTAGTTGTTTTTGTTCATGACAATCCACCTATGCTTTTATGTCTATTTGTTTATTGATTTTCTGAAAAAAAGTACACAGATTGTCTTGACAACAGCAAAGACGCAGAGTGTGAAGGGTAGATTGAATAAAATATTAATTCAGTATTCATTTTACAGCATTCAACCCACAACAATATTTTTTTAAAAACCATTCCATTTTATTTGCTTTGTTCAGACACTTCAAAATCATACAATTATTTTGGCTCCTATGGCGCTGTTTTTTTTTTCTTTGAAATTCTTCGCTTTTTCCTTCTTTTACTACTTTTTTTCTTTGAAGTCCCTTAAAGGGTTAGTTCACCCAAAAATGAAAATTCTGTCATTAATTACTCATCCTCATGTCGTTCCACACCCGTAAGACCTTCGTTCATCAGTGAGGCCTCCACTGCCAGCAAGGTAATTAACACTTTCAGATAAGCAGAAAGCTACTAAAGACATATTTAAACCAGTTTATGTGACTACAGTGGTTCAACCTTAATGTTATCAAGCGACGAGAATACTTTTTGTGTGCCAAAAAAACTAAATAACTTTATTTGCTTGATAGGCGATTTCAAAACACTGCTTCATGAAGCTTCGAAGCTTTATGAATCTTTTGTTTCGAATCAGTAGTTCGGAGTGTGTATCAAACTGCCAAAGTCACGTGATTTCAGTAAACGAGGCTTCGTTAAGTGTTTCAAAATTTCAATGGTTCACCACTGGGGGGCGTGACTTTGGCAGTTTGATACACGCTCCGAACCACTCAAAACAAAAGATTTGTAAAGCTTTGAAGCTTTATGAAGCAGTGTTTTGAAATCCATCACTAGATATTGTTGAATAAAGTCGTTATTTTGTTTTTTTGGCGCACAAAAAGTATTCTTGTCGCTTCATAACATTAAGGTTGAACCACTGTAGTCATATGAACTGTTATAAATATGTCTTTAGTAGCTTTTTGGGCATCTGAAAGTGTTAATTATCTTGCTGGCAATGGAGGCCTCACTGAGCCATCGGATTTTATCAAAAATATCTTAATTTGTGTTCCGAAAGATGAACGAAGGTCTTACGGGTGAGGAATTAATGGCGGAATTTTCATTTTTGGGTGAACTAACCCTTTAACCGTTGCAGCCAGCAGCTACCACCCTGTAGCCCAAGACTGCTTGCCAACTAAAGCTAAGCAGGGTTGAGCCTGGTCAGTACCTGGATGGGAGACCTCCTGGGAAAAATAGGTTGCTACTGGAAGAGGTGTTAGTAAGGGTGAGCAGCTCACCCTCTGGTCTGTGTGAGTCCTAACACCCCAGTAGTGTTGGGGACTATACTGACTATATCAAAAAAAAGCACCGACCTTCGGATGAGACCTTAACCTGAGGTCCTGAATCTCTATGGTAATTAAAAATCCTTTGAAAAAGAGTAGGTACTCATTAAAATGCTCCAATACCAACAACCGATATAGTGCTTGTGACAAATAAACACCAACAAAAGAACAAACAATGGATATATCAGAGAAGGATGTCTATGAAGTAAATGTATTGAATTAATAGAATGTTAAACAAATGAAAGATTTACGCTAATAGCTGCTGTGCAAGAGACACAGAGTGGATTGAGTGCGCAGCGGCACAGACACGCAAGCTTGTCTAGCGCATCCCTTTTTCACAGACATTGCTGGAAAGTTTGTAGTTCGGTCAGATATGTCAATAGCTAAAAAAGGTAAAATGAGGCATATATTAACGTTAACTGATGGTAAAAAGAAAGTAAGTGAGCACTTCTGTTGCATGCTCTTGATTGCTGATCTCTCACTTAACACAAGTGTCATTTGGATTAAAACTAAATCATATATGTAAGTAAAAACTTGAACTGTTACGTGATTTATATATAACGAGTGGTTCCCTATATTATTACAGGACGTTTACAGGACAAGAAGTTTACTGTGTACAAACAAACATCAGGAGCACGCGCACAGAAAGCCAAGTCTCAGACAGCACTTGAATACTGCACTGAATTCTCCTTCACGTCTTCTTGCATTTGAACTGATGAATTCACTCAAAATTATGTCTCTGCGAGTATATTAGTAAACAT
Source organism: Hypophthalmichthys nobilis (assembly GCA_037950665.1). Taxonomy (NCBI): domain Eukaryota; kingdom Metazoa; phylum Chordata; class Actinopteri; order Cypriniformes; family Xenocyprididae; genus Hypophthalmichthys; species Hypophthalmichthys nobilis. Next base: position 22,510,583 of record CM075488.1, read on the forward strand.
GGTTATGTAAACAGTTGAGAAATAAAACGCACGTGTAACAGTATTGGATCCGTGTATTCAGTCTTAATAGGACAGCAGCTTAATAAACCTGCTGCTGTGTTTTTAATGTTAATCAAACAACAAAAGACAAAGAAATCACTCACTGCTCTTGACTGAATGACTTCTGTAACTTCGATAAAGATTCATCTATATCTAATTTATACATTAAAGACTTTGCAGTGTTGTTTTACATTTGATTACTTTATTCAAATTCTGTACCTGAAAACTACTGTTAGACCTACCTGAAAACCTGAAGAGCATTTTTTATTTCATTTGTATCCTTGTTGTTGTATTTATTTGTGCTATTTGTAATTGGGTTATTTGTTCTTATCTTACTACTGACTGCTTACTTGTCTTTAATAATGTTTTAAATTTACATTAATTCGACTTGTAGTTTTTGCTGTAGTATTAAAATTGTACTAGAGAATTGTGATATTTCACTGGTGTGTATCTTAACATTTGAACCACTGACCCGACCAGGCCAGTAGAAAAAATCCTTATAGCATTGAGCCCTGCTGAAGCAGCTCTAAATATGTGCTGTGCTATTAAATGAAAGATAAAATATGATAGAATGAACAGTAAAAGTAACAGAAGCTTGTACAATACATTTTAACATGCATAGTTAAGCATGAAAATGACTGAAGGAAATATATATTTGCTAAGCAAATTAAATCAATGAATATGATTCATATTCTTTTGGTCTCTCTACCTAATATATTTAAAAAGTACAAATGCAGTGAAATCACAGGTATCGGCAAATGCTAAAAAAAATCAAAGTATCGGTATGGGCCTCATTTTGGAAAAAGTTGTATCGGTGCATCTTTAACATAAATGTAACAAATTTGTATTATTATTAACACTGTCATTTGTTTTCTGAAATTCTTTGTTAAAATTGACGCTCTGATCGAAGAGCTGCGCAGACGCCTCTTGTCGTTGCCATGGTGACGTCTGATAGGACTCAAACCCTGCACTCTGCCTCTCTTCTCCTTTCTTTTTTCTTTTTTTAATTCTATTTCCATTTCTAGCTCCACTAATCAAGGACTGCCAGTAAGCCCAGAACAAACAGATGTTACCGATTAATTTTCCCATCACTTGAATTAGAAAGTAAATTAAAACAAAAAGATTTTCTGCTGGAGTTCAATAAACAACTCATGCCTGTTTCATTTTTTTACCTCCTGTCAAGAACAAATGTTACACTGCTAACAAGGCAGATGCATGGCTGCCTAATGGGAGGGTTGTTGGTTTTGCAGTGCTTTTTTTAAAGCCACCAGAATGTGGCTCATTATGGCTGGTGTTAGTGTGTGCACGTGTGTGTATGAGTGTGTGTTTGTGAGCTGTTTCACAAGCTGGAAAGACTAGCATTATTGTTAGCAGTGCCCAGTGTGCTGGTGCTTTCATATGCTTATGACCTTTTGGGGATTTTTGCCAAGGTTTCAGTTTCTATGATGTTGTACAAAAGACTCTGCTCTGCTGATACTTTGCAATGCAGAGTGCGCTTCCCACACAAACATACCACCCAATTCCTACCACGAGTGCATGTGGAGCCTATGGCATTCTCCAAGTTGATTTTCTGTGTTCTGTAAATATACCTTGTCCAGGCCAAAGGTCTTGGTGAGGGCAAAGCCCCAGCCCTGCTCGAAGGCCCTGCGGATCATGGCTGCACTGGTTGTGGGTGGAGCGCTGGCCAGCCCAAACGGGTTAGGAAACTTGATCCCGCACATTTCCACGCTGATGTCCACTGTATCGATGGCGCAGTGGAACAAGGGCAGTTTAGGAGTGGTGCTTACTGTATTACCATAAAGGGACTGCAGAGAAAACACAGACATATAAACTTTATTTTATGGTCTTTTAACTAGTTGCTTATTAGCAAGCATATTACTAGAATATAGGCTGTTTATTAGTACTTATTAAGCACATATTAATGCCTTATTCTTCATGACTTTACTCCACATTCTTAATCCTACCCAAGACTTAAACTTAACAACTACCTTACTAACTATTAATAAGAAGTAAATTAGAAGTTTATTGAGGGAAAAGTCGAAGTTAATAGTTTTTATGTGTTCCCTATACTAAACTGTTACCTTTTTTTTTTTTTCTTGACAATTTCTCAAATTGTCACTAAGGCAGAGAGACTTCCTGAGCATGTGCTGAGTAAGTTTCATCACTCTAGTTTGTTTGTGACAGAGGAAATGTATTGCTGCTACCAAAGAAACATTTTTTTTTGCAAGCTAAAAACCCAGACAAACAAGCACACTGCGTGAGAGAACATCTCATTCCGCTGAAGATCCATACACAAAGCCCTAAAACCAAAATTTAAACAACACCCACAACAAAATGTGATCTCATCTTCCAATGATTTACGTGATCTTGAACTGCTGAACCCATTAGCAAATATTTGAACAGCTCTTTCTCTGTAGTCCAAAATTACAGAATGGCTTTGGAGGGGGGGAATGGATTTGCCGAACAAACACTTCAGCGTGACTTCCCCTGGCCACAGTTACATTAGCGATTAACCTCTGCATGAACCTTCTCTTTATGCTGCCACTTAGGTCGGTGTGCAAAATCACAGAAAATAGTCTTCTTCTAGGAAAACGAAGGAAGAAACTTCTACTGTTTGAGTGTCGAAGCCAAAAAGCACTCAAGATGTCACCCTGAGAAAAAAAATTCCCTGTGGAATAATGCCCTCGCTATAAAAACTGTGAGCGTAAAACTTTGAGTGCTACGCTAATACTGAAAATTGCTGGCACTGACACATAATGTGAAGCAGGCTCTCAGAGCTACACAACTGTGGCCAAACACTAAGCATGTTGTGTAAGACGTCCAAATGCAGAATGAGATGGATTGGCTTATTGAGTGGAGAGCCCACCTGGATGTACTTGTGGATGTGCCAGGAAGCTTGTTTGCCATCGTTGACAGACTCCACAGTGGTGTTGGCCAAGCCGGCGATGTCTCCGCCGGCAAACACCCAGGGTTCACTGGTCTGCATGGTTTCGCAGTTCACCTCAGGTGTCCCCCATCCGTTCAGCTTTATTGGTTCCAGGGCCTTCTTCACTGTTCCAGCACAGAATTTTGCAAAGATTAGGGTTGTTAGAGTGTATGAAAACTCAATGAAAATGTCTAATTTACAACTATAGCCCTATTCGGACGGTAATTGTTTCTCATAGGGACATAAGGTATTTTCAACATTTACAGGGGCTAGTCTGATTTTATTGCCATTTGAATCCAAAAAGTCAGTGTTTTTCTCCCACCACCCGCGTAAAAATCAAATTACCTACTGTTTTTTGACAAATGCCAAAGTCATGTGGTAATTTAAGAACCGTCTGAATCCACATCTCTGAGTTTACAAGAGATCAATTCAAAATTCACAGTTACGATAACTGTAATTTGCATGCATTTTAAATATGTACACTTTTATTACTGAAAAGCTGGGAAGTATTTACAAGAACAATATTTCATCACCACTCCACCTCGGTGAAAGGAGAAAGAGGAAAAAAGCATGTAAACATTTGAAATGGGCCGTTACAGCAATACAGCCTTAAACTTTTATTGTAAAATGTATTGTATACAATTATATACATTAAAAATATAAACTAAGCAGCTTTATGTTTACCTCATGTAAATAAGAGGTTGTGGTAACTTATTTCCGCTAATTTCCATAATTTTAAAATGACATCCATCATTTTGAGATAAAATGCAAGACAAAACCTATCTTCCTATTTTTAAACAGGATATTTAAATAATCACATAATAAATAGGATATTATTTTCCTATTATTAAATTAAATCTGAATTTATTCGTATTATTCCAAACTTACCTAGGGCACACTAGGTAATTAAAAAAATAAAAAATAAATACACAACTTTTTAAAGGTTTTGTCAGTTTTTTATTATTATTGTTTTTCAAAATAATCATTACTTTCATTCAGCAAGAACATTTATAAATATAAACAACAAAGGATGTATCTTTGCTGTCTTCACAAAACAAGCAGATGACGGCACTTTGGTAGACAGTGTTTTGTTACAAAAACACTGGATTCAAATGTGTCTTGTTGCTTTCCAACTTACGTACAATGCATTTTTCAGCTTTCAGGCACATCCAAGGTCTTTTTAATGGATGTATGTAGTTATTTCTCTTCACGGTCACACAGGTGTCCTTGCAGAGAAAACATGTGTAGTTCACATGTGCAAGTTCCACTAAGTTATGTTCAAGAACCAGATAATACTTTTAGTCTTAATTCAATCATTTAAAAAAAAATTGTCATTTATAACATAAACTTATTTTTTTAATGTTTTGCTGAGAAAATGTAACTGTTGTCTTTCAAATAAATGGCATTTGTTGTAATATTTTGTTATCAAATGCAATTTATTTTATTTGCTGACATATTTCATATTGAGACAGATCATTTGGATGGAACACAACGAAAAAGATAATTCCTTCTTTTTTTTCTTTCTTTTTTTTAATAGTCAATAGGCAAGTTACACATGCATGAATAATGATTTGCTATTCGCTAGTCAGCTGCAAGCTGTGAGGTTATTTATGCTTATTTTTTTAACAGCAGAATTCCAGGTGAAAAACTTCATTACCCCTGAGTCTGCAGAGAAATTTCCATCAATCAGAGAATTGTGCAACAAATCGTGTAAAAAAAAAAAAAAACACATTAGTGCCCATCCACTCCCATGAAGCACTGTGATTGACGTACAGTAATAGAGTCGGTCTATGCTCTCAAACTACTTTAATATTAGTGTACATACAGTTTGCATATTTTTCAGTAAACTTAATAGATATTGTTTCTATACACATAATCAATAACTTTAAAGCTGCAGTGCATCAGTTTTGCCTCTTTGTCACCATCTCTGTTCGAAACCTGCAGTTATTTGCGGAATTATCATCTTTAAGTGGGTTGTGCATTGGCACGGCACCTCAGCGTGGATGAATCTAATGTTTTGAGGAGAATGTGTGGCTGTCAGTCACCGGAAGTATGACCAAAATAAGAATTTTCACCGGAAAATGTCATCTGAACAAGTAACAAATCTGCCACTTTTGTTTCTGACCAACTGAGAAAATAAGCATTACAATAAATCTCGCTACCAATGGTGATTAAATCCAACGATCGCTTAGCTCAAATCACATCAGCCCATGCAAATTATTATTGTTATACTTTGTTCTCAAATTGTTAATGTTAACAACATCAGCATTGCGTGACTATGTGTATTTAGTGTGTATTAGCATTACCTGTAGATTTCAATTTCTGTACAGTCTAATCTCTAAATTGTCCATTTGTCATACCATACAATCCGCCATCAAAATGATAAGTTTAACTATTCCAGTTGCTGTGAGAAAACGCTATAAATGATCCGCCACCTGCAGCATCCTCACATGCGATATAGCCTACTGGCTGGGACTCATTCTTTATGTAAACAGACGTGACGTAATGACGCAAAGACGAATGGCTGAATGCTCGAATTTCCCACGGAAACCCACCAGTACCACTCGAAAACATTATTACAAGCTTACCATTGTGAATCGGGCTAAGGTAAGGAGATAGTTTTGAACACTGGCTGTACTTGCTCAAAAACTGATTTTGGATCATTTTTAACCAAAAAAAGTTATGGACTGCAGCTTTAAATCAATAGTTTTATATTTCTTTTCATTTTAAGTCGATTATGTCATTCGCAATTGTAGTTCTTTCCCTCATTAAAGCAGTTAAGTACATTGTCTTGTACCTTTGTGTTTTCAATTACTTTCTTTCTTTCTTTAAATCAAACTTTGTCATGTTGTTATTCACCTTGTAGCTGTTTGGTTAAGTTCATGACTTTTGATGCTTTATTAAAGACTTTTTTTTTTAAATCCCTACAGGCAAAATGAATGGGAAAAATACTTCCGGAACCAAGACCACTAAAACGATGGCGGGCACTGTTGCACTCTATTGGGGGAGGGACATTCTCATTCTAAAGAGCATTTGATTGAACAAAAATCTGTGAAGGATGAGTCATCAATTTTTTGGTCCATTTTCCCCAAAAATAACTCTGCATACAAAAATATACAGCTAGTAGATGCAGATTCAAAGCCACAAAACTTTGATTTTGATTGTATGGTCTCTATAAGTGTCCAAATACTTTTTGGTGCCACTGAGGACACATAACTGTTCACTTGCTGGATATTGTTTAAGCTAAAAAATGAAGACATGTCTTTGATGGAGGAAGAAATGACAGTCCCTCTGGATTCCTGCATGAGACAAGCAAAGGAATTTGTAACCCCGATGGCCCTGTTGATGCTTTTGCTGTGGTTGTTATTGTTGAGTATATTTTCCCTTTCTTTTTTTTTTTTTGAGACCAATCCCCTAGTCCCTCCGTCAGCTCTCCTTGCCTGACGCTCCAGTGATCATGAAGACTGCCGGCCTCATCACTTTCAGCAAAAAATAAATAAATAAAATAAAAAAATCCTCACACCCTCCTGTTTGTTTCCCTCCTCCCCCACCCCCCCCTCTCTGTCTCATGCACACACATGCAGGCTGTGGAGTGTGACAAATCTAAGAGACTCCTGAGATCTTCCCCTTAAATGAAATGGCCTCCTCTCAGAATCCAGTAGTACTCTCCAGAGAAACTTCTCATACAACTGCTCATTGTTAAGCTCCATTAGAAGATGGAATGCTGTGTGAAATACAGGCAGGAGAGATGCTGGCATGAAGAAATACAACAACTTAGAGGAGACAAAGCCACTTTGGATGGGCAAAACGGAGAATGCAGGATGCAATACTAAAAAAAAAATGGAACTATATTAATTAAAGTCACCATGACAAATCAAAATTGACAATTCTTATTTTTTTATGTAATATTGAAGTGCTTATCGTAAATGATTTATCTGTGCATATCTTTTTTTTTTTAATTCATGTGCCCTGGTAATCTTTAATCAAAATAACTTCCCCTCCCTCTTGTAGCAACATCTCTTCTCTATTCTGATTATGTGTTTACTGGCACGAGGGACAACCTGTCCCTCACATGAGATCAGAGCAATAGCAAACCACAACCATCCAACCATCCAATCAATTCCCGATGGACAAAATTAAGTGCTGCCCAACATTTTTTTTTTCTTGCTCGAGAAGCCGTTTCAATCAGATATACGTGAAAATAGGGAAGAAAAGACTATTGCAATTAACGTTACTTGGGAGCCATAATCACCTCTGATACTTTGAGAAAAGGCCAATGAAAATTGGTTGGCGAGTGGAACTTGCACGCGTCAGTCTCCCAGACATATGGGTCTAAAAGGAGCCGTCGTGCATCCACTCATTCGGGTTTGTGCTGAGGAGCTGAGACAGTGTCCCAGCCATATCTATGGGCAACTCAACATTGTGGCAGGAGGGACACCACAAATCGTTCTCTCAATCAGGGAATGGAGGTTACAAAACGTTCCCTATCTGTCAGTCATTTCGATGTGGTGTTGATGACTGACACTAGGGCTCCCCTGGGAAAAACGTCACAACAGCTGAACTATGTTACGAGGTTTTGGCGGTGCAGATGTCGGCAAGCTCCCATGTGCCTGGTAACAACATTGTAATCTACCTAATGCCCCACTTAAGCCATGAGTATGCATGCTCTCTTAAAAGGGCACGGCAGGCCTTGGGTCTGGTATGCCAAAGCAATAGCATCCGCAATCTAGTGGGCCATCCTCTATTTGGAGACAGCCTTTCCCTTCAGCTGTCCCCCCAAAAAAGTGCTGCTTAGAGTTTCTGAAACTCTGCATGTGGTCTAAGTAAACACACAAGGTGCATATTGGACACAGCAACGACAAGGCTGGGTCTGCCTCATCCCGAGGTAGTGTTGGCAAGTTCACTACTTGGTCCCTAAAAGAAGTAGTAGGAACTTTGGGTACATAGCCTGGCCAGGGTCTCAGAATCATTTGGGGAATGCTGGACCGAACTCAAGGCACATTTCGCTGACAGAGAACGCCTGGAGGTCCCCAACCCTCTTGATGAGGGTTCCACTGTCTTCATTGAGAGGGCCCTAAGCTCGACTGACTCCAGTGGCTCAAAAGGAGCTCTCTATAGGCCTAGCAAGACCACAGAGAGATCCTAAGAGGGAATAAGTTGTGGCCTAGGAGGATTCAACCTCCTGATGCCTCTGAGGAATTTGATGATCAGGTCATGCCTCCCTAAAGTCTTACCATCCACTGCTTCATGATGTGCCACTATAGCGGCCACATGCACTTTCAAGGTGGAAGGGGACAGCCAGCCCTCCAAGCTCTTCTGCAGGAAGGAACGCACTAACCCAACTGCGCATCTCTGTGGGTCTTCCCCTTAGGAACAACACCAGTTCGCGAACAGACTCCACTTTAAAGCATACAGCTGCCTTGTAGAGGGGGCTCTGGCTTGAGTGATAGTGTCTATCACCACTGGTGTTAGGCCGCTAAGGTCTACCGCATCCTGTTCAGGGGCCAGACGTGGATGTTCTAGAGGTCTGGGCATGGGTGCCTAATTGTGCCCTGTCCCTGAGACAGGAGGTCCTCCCTCAGTGGAATTCGCCAGGGAGGGGCTGTTGCAAGGAGCAGGAGTTCTGAGAACCAAGTCTGGGTGGACCAGTACAGCGCAACCAACAAGACCTGTTATCCGTCCTCCCCGACTTTGCACAATGTCTGTGCAATCAGGCTAACTGGGGAAAATGCATATTTATGTAGGCCCCGGGGCCAGTTGTGTGCCAGCACGTCTGTGACAAGGGGGGCCTCGGTCAGGGAATACTACAGCGGGTGATTCCAGGGAAGCAAACAGGTCTACCTGTGGTTTGCCAAATCAACTCCAAATCAGCTAGACCACCTGGGGATGGAAGTGTCACTCGTTGCGAGAGCGCATCCACTGCACGATTGAGTTCACCTGGGATTTGAGTGGCCCGCAGCTGCTTCAGATTGCCGCCATGTTGTCTGTCCAGATCAACATATGCTTGTTCTGGATCAACAGTCGAAACCTCCACAGGGCCAGCAATATCGCCAGCAACTTGAGGCAGTTGATGTGCCACTGCAGCTGAGGTCCTGTCCACGAGCCTGATGCTGCGTGCCTGTTGCACACAGCACCCCAGCCAGTCTTGGATGTGTCTGTTGTGACAACAACATGCCTGGACACTTGTTCTAGGGGAACCCCTGCCCGTAGAAATGCAAGGTCTGTCCATGGCTGAATAAGCGACAACTAACTTGCCTGATGGCCACGCAATGTGTGCCGCTGCGGCATGCCCATCTCGGGACTGTAGCCAATGCTGAAGTGGTCTCATATGCATCAACCCGAGTGGCATAACCACCGTCGAGGACATGTCATTGAGAAAGTTGAGAATGTGAATGCCCATTTCCCTTTAACGGTGCAAGGGCAGCCTCTTCGACTTTCATGAAAACGCAAGGTGACAGGGACAGCCCGAAAGGGAGGACTTTGTACTGGTATGCCTGACCCTCGAAAGCAAACCAAAGAAACTGGTCTGTGTCAAGGCAAAATCAAGACATGGAAGTACGCATCCTTCAGGTCTTTAGCTGCGAAACAATCCTGTTGGTAAAGTTGGTCGCGGAATGCAGTTCCTACATCAATCCTGGCTCAGGACTACCTGCACATGCCATTGGCCTGATGGACTTGCAGGATGGCCATGGCATGCAAAGCGGAAGCAGCCTGTCCAGCATATTTTGTCGACATAAATGCACCGCAATCGCACAATCCACCTGAGGAACCTCCATGTACCCCCTGGCTTCCCCACCGTCAAGGGTAGTGAGAATAGAAGAACCTACAAAGTGGGACCAGCAGTAAAAGGTGCCCTCCAAGACATCGCCAGCACTTCTAGGAAGAAAAGCACTGGGGCCCAGATACCAATCATCCAACCACTTACGCTCGGGACAGGGTGGAGAATTTCACTCCAGCCCGATGTTCACAGCGGCCCAGGCAAGCATGGCCACCAACTCAGCATCGAACTCGATCCAACCAATTTATGTACAAATTATTATTTTCAACTGAGCTGGTTGATTCGGTTCAGTTCATTAATCCAACGGAACAAATCATTTACGAATAGGACCAATCCAGTTAAACGAGTTTTCAAGCTTAGTTCACTGACTCACTGATCTGCAGATCTCGAGTTAACAGTTCACTGTAGGGGGAAAATTATTTGTGAATAATGACTGAAATTTCAGTATGTGCCAGTGTTGTTTTAGTAATATTTATATACTATTTGTTAATATTATGAATGAGTTTTTATTTTATTTTTTTATTTTAATATTTTGAATTTTAGTAATTTTAATTTTTTTTATATTTCTATTTAACTTTATTTCAGTTTTAGTCTTAGTAATTTTAGTACTTCAACTCGTTTTATTTATGTTAGTTGCAAAACCAACATTTCCAGTTTAAGTTAAATTTTTCATTAAATAGTTTTATTTTATTTCAATTAACAAAAAAAAAAGTTTATAAAAAATGTTTAATAGTTTTAGCTTTAGTTGACGATAACAACACTGGTCTTGATTCTTCAAAATTTCACCTTTTGTGTTCCACAATATACAGTGCCCTCCACTAATATTGGCACCCTTAGTAAATATGAGCAAAGGCGGCTGTGAAAATAAATATGCATTGTTTATCTTTTTGATCTTTGATTCAAAAAGTTCACAAAAATCTAACCTTTCATTATAGGAAAAGAATTGAAAGTGGGGGGAAAATCACATTATGAAATAAATGTTTTTCTCTAAAACACGTTGGCCACAATTATTGGCACCCCTACACATTTTTATGAGTAAAATATTTCTGAAGTATATTCCCATTCATATTTAAATTTTTTAGCACACCAGGGTAATCATGAACATGAAATTGTCCAGCCATGACTTCCTGTTCCACAGGAGTATAAACATGAGGAAACACAAAGGCCAAATTCCAGTAATCATTCATCACAATGAGTAAAACCAAAGAATATAGTTCTGATGTGCAGCAAAAGATTGTTGAGCTTCACAAAATAGAAAGTGGCTGTAAAAAAAATAGCTAAAGCATTAAACATCCTCATTTCTACCATCAGGGCAATAATTAATTTTTGTGTCTAAATCGTCCTAATGCACGGTGAGGAGGAAAGTTTGAGTGGCCAAAGACTCTCCAAGGATCACAGCTGGAGAATTGCAGAGATTAGTTGAGTCTTGAGTCTCAGAAAGCCTAAAAAAAAAAGATCAAACACCAAAAGTTGTTTGGGAGGGTTTCAAGAAAAATCCTCTGCTCTCATCCAGCATATTCAGTTGTCAGACACGACTGGAACTTCAAACGGGACCGGCTTCTATGGTCAGATGAAACTAAAACAAGAGCTTTTTGGCAGCAAACCCACCAGATGGGTTTGGTGCACACATGGATAAAAAGTACCCCAAGCCCACGGTTAAATTTACTGCTGGATCTTTAATGTTGTGGGCCTATTTTTTCTGCTGGAGGTCCTGGACATCTTGTTCATATACATGGTATCATGGATTCTATCAAATACCAACAGATAAAAAATCAAAACCTGACCGCTTCTGCAAGAAATACAATAATGGGCCATGGTTGGATCTTCCATCAGGACAATGATCCAAAACAAACATCAAAACCAACACAAAAATGTGTCACTGAGCACAAAATGAAGCTTCTGCCATGACCATCCCAGTCCCCTGACCTGAACCCTATAGAAAATGAGTGGAGTGAACTGAAGAGAAGAAGCACCAACATGGAGCTGGGAATCTGAAGGATCTGGAGAGATCCTGTGTGAAGGAATGGTATCTGATCTCTTGTCAGGTGTTCTCCAAACTCATCAAGCATTATAGGTGAAGACTCAGAGCTGTTATTTTGGGAAAAGGACGTTGCAATAATTGGGTGCCAATAATTGTGGCCAATGTGAACTAGAGAAAAACATTTATTTCATAATGAGCTTTTCCCCCCATTTTCAATTGGTTTACTTAAATGCTAATAATTTTGTGAATTTTTTGAATAAACGATCCTTTTGAATGAAAGGATAAACAATGCAGATTTATTTTCACAGCCACCTTTGCTCATATTTACTAAGGGTGACAATATTTGTGGAGGGCACTGAATATACATCATACAGGCTTTGAACAAATATAGGTAAAAAATTATGACAGAATTAATTTTTTTGGTGAACTACATAATTGTGAGTATGTCTCAAAACTGCATTGCTCTGAGACCTAGGGGTCTGAATACAGACAACGTCATGCTTCATAGGGTCCACAGTGGTAAAAGTAGCCAGTCAGCTGCTCCTCCCGCTGGCCAGTGGTGACCTAATCACCGACCAGCCTGCCCACCCAAGATTGCAGGGGGTGAATTTCTCGCTATCTCAGCTTTTCTGTAAAGCTGCAACGCAACCCTCTTCTGTCGACTCCGCCGGCCATTGAAGTGGATAAGTAATTCATATCTTGGCCAAGGTGCGGGGAGTGAGTGGCATTTATAAGCTTGCTATCTCTGAGCTTCGAGCTGGTGATGAAACGTCTCTCCGCTCAGAGACATTACAGTGTTTAAGATGGATGACAGGTTCGCTAGAGAGCAACAACACTGGGACAACAAAACACTAAGTAAAAAGAAAAAAAAAATACATGAGGAGGTGAAAAATAGCTGGATGAATGTGTGCTGACAAATAAACACAATGATATACAGTGGGGTACAAAAGTCCAAGGCCACATCTGGGATTAAAATCTAATTTAAATCTTGAAATAAAAAGTTTTAGGCTCTTAAAAAATATGAAGCAAATGAACATTAAATATTTAAGATTCTGCCCTATTTATAGATCACACATCAAATAAGTAAATTTGTGACACTGATCATGTCTCTTTGTATTGACGATCAGATGTTCTTGCTTCCAAGTCTTTGGATTAGTAAAGCAAAAGGGGGACAAACCAGATACTAAAACATTCTGCAATTTATGGTAATTTTTCAATTCTACTTTTCACTCAAATTATTATGTTCATATAATTTATAAAGAAAAAAACAACTGTAAAAAAAAAAAAAAAATAATAGCATTTTTAAAACAAAAAGGCCTAATACCTTATATAAAATTATATATAGTCAAGAAGCACAAAATGTGTGATCCAGACATAATATGTGAATGTGTGGTTGATGTTTTTGGCTAATCTGCTGAAATAAGGTTGTATGTGCGATGGTGGATTGATAAAGGATTCCCATAATGAAACAAGGCTCTCGTTTTGAGGGTCTTATCATCTCCTGCCTCTCCCTTAGAGTGATGGTTATCACACTGTTGCTACTAAAATCTGCTAAGGAAAGATAAGTGGGGCGGTGCTGAATGCTTATTGACTAGGGAACAGTCTGCATTCTGTGATGGCTCGCTGGGGAAATCTTTCACATGGACCACAGGTACACCAACACGTGCTCTTTTAAACTACAGGAGAAACTGTTTCTAACCCGGTGTGCCCGGTGTGCAGCACAAAATAATAAGTAATGGAATCGTTCATTTGGGTACCTTCAAACTACATTGCCTGGTAAACAAATGCATTTGGGATGATGGGAAATAAAATTATTGTTTCTTACAACATACAACATATTTAGCTTCAAAAAGGAGATGAAAACAATAATAAACTCATATAAATGTAAGCTCATTAAAACCAACTACAGCAATCGTCCTTTCTGAGGCTCACCTGCTGGATCGTTCAGCATGGAGCCAAAGGCGCTGATGATGAAGTCTGCTTTCAGGTGGACAATTTGCTCCTCATCCACAATCCAGGTGCCATCATCCCGCTGCTCTGTGCGGCATAAACGCAGGCCTACGACATGCCCATCTTTCTTAATCACCTTACGAGGGGACAGGAATGGCAGGAACTCACACTTCTCCTCTTTGGCCACCTCCATCTTAAAAAGCAGAAATCAAATGAGAAACATGTGATTCTAATTGTGAACATGGGAATGCTTGATAACAGAGTGAAGAGAACTTCATGCATTCATCGTTAAAAACACGGTCATGATAGTGAAGTTGAAGTATTGGCTATAACCAGGACTCACAGAAGACCTGAACATCTTTCTGCTTACAGACAGCATCACCCGTTTTACTGTACCGTGCCATTTACTTTTTGGAGACCAAAACCTCCTAGTGAAAACAGCCTAAAATCATCTACAAAGCATTGTATCTTCTGCTAACTACTTAACCCTCCAGCTCCTCCCACTGTATCTTCTGATATCTGTACCAGTGCATCATTTCTTTACTCTAAAGAACCTACTCCAATAAAACACTCCAGTATAAACCATTTGCCAGGTTCAAAAGCACTTAGACTATAACAACCTTTCCACATGCACTAACCCCCTTTTCGAACCTGCTTTTTTCCATCTTAAGACTCCTATTCATCACCTCCACCTTCACCTGACCTCCCCAACTTCTGGTCATCTTCACATCGGCTTGTAGTCATGGACATCTGACAGGTTATGCAGATCTTTACTGCCCTTCCTCAGCAATGAAGAGCAGTGGTTCTCAACTGGTGGGTAGTGACCCAAAAATGGGTGACAAATCTGTTCTGATAGGATAATGAACAGCAGTGGAAAAAAATAAATTAAATTAAAATAAATTAAATAAACCAGTGTAGCAAAACCACTGTAGAACCACATGGAGTATGCTGTGTTCAAACGTATCTCAGACTACACCTGCAAGAACAACTTAATTGATGAAAATTAGTTTTAAAATGGCACACTCCACAAAAACGGCCCTAATCACAGTGACTGAATTACAGGGTCTGCACTCACATTGTTCTCATCGTACCTTCAGAAAAGCACCTACTAGATATAATGGAAAGGATCCACTTCATCTCCACACCCATTGGAGTTCCACAGGGTTTAGTACTCAGACCAGTTCTGTTCTCCCTTTACACCAAATGGTTTTGTAGTTATCACCTCTCCTGTCTTCATCTGTCATTCTTATTGAGCTGATAATCAATTATTTCTCACTTTCCCACCCTCTGATAACCAAGTACCTCACAAATCAACTCATGTCTAACATTTCCACCTAGATGAACGGATGTCTTCAGAAGCTATGTTTATCAAAAAACAAGCTTCTGTGCATCCTATCTAAAAACCACCCTGGCCAAGACCTTGCCATTTCAATAAACAACTCTCACCCACAGAGAAAGCCGTGAACCCTGATGTCACACTGGACAACAACTTGTCATTTGCACCACATAAATGAATCACAGTCAAGACACACAGATTCCTCCTGCTGAATATCCAGAGTCAGCCCTTTCCTTACCCAGGAACAGTGCCATAGGTTTCATTCGTACACTAGGCGCACATCAACCCCCGCCAACATTACTGCCCCCTCACCCTCATTCTGCAATTCACTCCATTGCAAACTGATCTTAAATAAATAAAAAAAAATTCTTATTGAATTATTTTAAAAAGAAACCTTGAACTGGCTTGTTTATTTGCACTAGGTTTTATTGTATCTATATTAGCTTTATTTGTACTAGTAAGCATTTATTTGTATGTGTATACAAATAATTTTTTTCCTAGTTGATAATGTTCTAAACTGCATGCTTACCATCTGTTGATCACAATGGTACCATCCGTCAAGCTAAAACACTTTTTGTAAGTAATTCTGGATAAAAGCGTCTGCTAAATTCCTTAAATGTACATGGACTGAGAGAAGAAATAAAACTAACACCTTTCATAAAAATTCCTCCATTATGAAGAGGCTTAATTTATGGCCATGGTGCTTTAGCACACCCCTATTTGAATGTTCGCACAGCAAAGGCAGATCTAATAGTTTCTGTAGTTACACATTTCTAAGTTTAACTTTCTTGACACTGTTGCCATGGCAGCGTTGCAACAGTTGTCATTGAGAAAAGAATATGTCTTAATTACTTTGTTAAAAAGCTCCACAGAAAAATAAATCTTATTATATAAAGTGCTGCCCATTATAACAGCTCAACATGGTCACCTTTACAGAAAGTTCTCTCACTTTTTTTCTTTTACTTTTTCTTTTTCAACTGCGTTTACTCCAAGGTTTTTACCTGAGACCGGAAAGTCTATCCAATGGTAATACCAATAATAATAATAATAATAATAAAAACTTCATCTTCTAGTCTATTGTGTTTGAGCCTACCTAAAATAGACACTAGATACAATATAGACATATAAATTGTAATTGTTATCCTAATGCATTAAAGGACACTTAACGCATTACAGTGCATTTATATGCCTCATAATACACCATAATGTATATTCAGTTTTATGTTGTAAGGTATAGTCATTCTGAACATACGTTTACCGTATATTATTTTAGTTGTTTGTACCTGAAACAATAATTTAATTTTGTGTAATGTGATTATTAACTGTTTTAAAAACGTAAGTCTTCTATTTTTTTTAATAAAGACAAGGTGCCTTTAACACAGTCCTGTGTGCTATCTAATCATGGTTTCACATGTTTATTTTTATCTCAGACCTCTCATTCACAGACAAAGATCCATGTTTAACTCCAGCTCATACCATTCCAGATTTTACACTAGATTTCAGTTATCATAGATATTTAACTCTGAATCTTTTTTACTGTCAGCTTATTCCATTAAGTAAGGCCATTCAGTTTTTCTCAGTTGACTTTTATTGCTTTTATTCTGACTGTCTGTTGTGTAATCTATGGCTAGCTGTGTTAACTTGGTTCCATTTGAAATGATTAATATTTAATGTAACTATTCCATATCACAGATAGAATTTTGCAAAATATCAGTAATAAATGAGACAATGGCTTTCGAAACTGGGCTATGTTCTCAGTTGAATTCTAGGAGAAAGGCACTAATTTTTTTACACTCCTTTGAATACATTACATCCATTTGGGAATAATTTTCATTATTTTTGGGTTTTAAGCAACAGTCTGGTGCAGCACAAGATAATTTTGAAGGTGAACTGTGTTATTTCTGTCCATGAGCAGCACCAAAATAATAATAATACAAGTTTCAAACCAATTTTGTTCAGGCTGCACAGACTAGATTTTGCATTTTAAAAAATGATTGGAATTATCAAAGGAGCAAAGGAGATTGAGAAATACTCAAGCAAGAAGATTTCTTTCTGTAGAGGTACACAGTAATCTGTCTGTCTATCTACTTGTCATCTCAGTCAGCAGTAGAGATAGAGAGTTGCCTAAATTCTAGTGAAACAACAACCTCAACAACAACAACAAAAAAACGTCTAAAAGAACATGTCAAAATCCACACAAAATGTAATTTAACAGGACAAAAAGAGAAAATGTCTTCTTAAGGACAGCTGTTCCTTCAATAGGAATTTATCACTGGCGGCAGGTGCTGCTGAACTGATTTTTTTTTTTTTTTTTACCTCTTCTGGAACAGCACGAATGTTGGTAAAGCCCTTTCTAAAGACCACAAAGACTCGTCGAGCTCCACAGCGGAGAGCAGAGGTGGCGCAGTCAAACGCTGTGTCTCCTGCGCCCAGGACTATTACATTCCCATGCAGCTTTGGCAGCTGCAAACGGCAATTACACATGCCTGCAAAAAACACGCACAACAGAAAAAGACACAACAAATAACACAAATTGTAAGTGAAATTCAGTGCATAAAGACTTTACCAATATCAAATACTAACAGTTTGACCAGTGAATGCCACAAATGAAAACTCTTCAGGAGCAGTTATGTACTTTCTCCCAGTAAGTCTAACACTGTTACAAGAGAACACGTAAAAATAAAATTACTGTGAAAGGACGGCAACTGGTAGCCAGTATACAGTAATTCCAACAAATTTTTTTTTTCTCTCTCGTGGGTACCTATTTTACTGGCCTTTGCAACCAAAGGAAGGAAATCCTTTGATGTGTAGAATCCCTGTTCTGTGGTCAAGCCTTCAAATATCTTGTCCCTGTTTGCTTGTGGAAGACCTGTGCAGCATGAAAAAAAAAAGAGAAAAATTGTGTGTTATGATAAATACACTTGGAGGAAATGCGTGACAAAGGCTTGTTACTGAAACGCTGGTAAGTGAGTGAGTGTGTGGTTATATTCATCATTACAAAGTCTTTTGCACCCCCATTAGGCTTGTGTTTGCTTTAATGCTTCACACTATAACAACATTGGAAGCATTGTGCATTTTAAAATTTTGAATTAAGTTGCATAAATGACATTTGTCTAAAATTCAGTGGCCTAAATTGTCTATTCTAAACACGTCTAAATTTCATTTCTGCAGATAATTTGCTTTAAATTGAATTGATCCTAATCTACCTAACTTCACGTCACTTGACAAAATGAGCTAAGTATTATCAGGATAAAAAATGCATGTTGGTCCCTTGCTGTCTGTGATGTGTATATTCTGTTGTGTTCTGTTTTGTATTCGTTTTCACTCTGTTTGCTCAGTTCCCGGTTGCCTGTGTTCATAGTTAGTTTCCTTTGTTGCTAGATTACTTGATTACTAGATAGCTTGATTACTACTCCTTGTGTATTTAAAGGGTTAGTTCCCCCAAAAATGAAAATTCGGTCATTAATTACTAACCCTTTATGCTCTCAGTTCATTCTATTCTGTATGTATTTACGTTTTCCCCTGCAATCTCCTGAGTTTTCCGTTGCGGATTTAATAAAGTCTGTTTTCGTTTAATCCCTTGTCTTTTTGCGCACTTTGTGACACTGTCAAGTTCAGTGCCAATTTAGCATTCCTAATAAATAAATTATTTATATTATAATATATTATATAAATGATATGAATTAATTCCATCCATCTTACAAACTGTTTTGTCCACTGTTGGGATGCTTTAGCCTATCCTAGCTTCTCAGTCCAGTCCATTACAGTAATAAATTACTATATTATATTATTATATATTAATCAATACTCTATTATATACATTATTATATTAGTACTCTTGCATGCTATACAAAAACTGAACCACATATAAAATCTCTCCTTGTCCACCAACTGTTACTTTTGTTCAGTTTCCCTGTGTTTGGTGCATGTTTCCTTTGTTCTAGTTTTCCTGCCTGTGTTAATTATCGTGTTTGTTGCCTTGGTTACTGATTCAGTTACACCTGTGGTTTATTTCATTAATTAGTCTGGTCTATTTAAGCCCTGTGTTTTGTTCTGTTCATGGTCCGTTATTGTTGCGTCTTATGTGGTTGTTCTGTTCAGTGTCCTGAGTTTTGTTGAAATAAATGCTGCATTTAGATCCTGTTTCAACTTCATTTGCAACCATCCATGACATTACACGTGCACCCTCAAAAAAAAAAAATAAATAAATAAATGCTTCAAAGAGCATTTAGCATATTGTAGTAGGGCAAGCGACCCATATTAAAACCTTAGCAAAGCAATGATTTGTTCGGTTTATATCAACATCGTGACAAACATTAACGAGTGACAGTAACTATTGAGCATAATCACACTTCAGCAACTGAAAATAATTCAATGATCTAATAGAGTTTGTTTGGAATTATGTCCTCCTCAGACATGTTGCGTAAAATAATGAACTAGAGGAACGGCAGACGGCTTCCTTAAGAAATATGTCGATAAGACAAAGGGCAAACAGAAATGGATCTAAGGGATACTTAACCCCCTGTCATTTCAAATCTGTCTATTAAGCTGGCACGCACCCCAAGGATGTACTGCGTGATGGAGGCTATCAATCTCTATCTCATTATGCCCATCATCACGATTTGAGCGATGAACACCAAGGCCTCGTGTGTGATGGGAAGGAAAAGCCATTCTGTGCCTTGAAGCATCAGACGAAAACTTTGTATGGAAAAGCATCAAAGAACAGATTAACATGTACAAACTGCAGGAGGTAACTGTAAGTTCACAGATACTCTAGGTACAAACATAATGTTGCCTGTACTTCTCTGCTATCGTTATAGGCTATTTAAAGTCTGTTCTGAACAACACTGGAGCTTTTTATAAGGTAACATAAGGATAACGGTTAAAGTCACAAAGTTGTACAGCTTAGAGATGTCTAAAAATGTCTTTTTGCTAAGAACAGTTGTTTCGTATAGCACCATTTGACACTTCTCAGATCAAATCTATGCACAAATTCAATAGTCTGTTTCTGTATTGCTATAACGCATTAAGCAACTGCAAGCAGTAGCTGAAGAGAAATATTGTGATAAACAGACTGGTAATCGTTTTATAGCAGAGGTAAATACAGAAGTATATGTGATTCTAGAAATGAAATCTTGCGCAGTAGCCTGAAGGTGTTTTGATCTATTCAAAAAATCTCATTAATCTCTATTCAAATCTGATAACACCTACATTAATGTTCACCAGCAATATTTGAGAATGATCCAAAGAAAATCTTTAGTTGAAAAAAATCTGACCATCTGTACAAAGTTTATAAAGTTCACACACAAACTTGGTTAGTTGGTTATTTGATTAGTGACCATGAAATTGAAATATTGGGAGCACTTTAGTTTACAGTCCTGTTCCCCATGTACATTCTACTTATTATAGTAATTACAATTAACTAGGTACTAACCCTGAACCTAACCTTAACCCATGTACAGTAGTTACCTTATCTTACCCAGTGCTTTCTTAGGTTACACTGTAATTACACGTAAGTGCACGTACTGTAAAATAAAGTGTTTGCTCAATTCAGTCTTTTCAATATAAAAGTCTTTGCTACTGAGTGACTCACTCATAAAGACAGTCTTTGCCGCCATCTAATGGTGTAATAAGTCATGGCAGAAGGGGTTGCAGGCCCTCCGCTTCGCGTCGTGCCTAACAACACCCTTCAGCCATGACTTATTCATGATACAGCACTTGCCTCGAGTACCTTATTGCTTTTATAAAACGGTTACCACACAATACAAATATTAAAGCCAAAAAATATATGTATCAATGCAACTTTCATGAAGGAAAATAACTAAAAGCCTTCCTTCCGCCGGAAAAAATAGTCCCTGACCGCCATTAGACCGCCAAAATAGTCCCTGATGCCATTAGATGGCGGCAAAGACTGTCTTTATGAGTGTGTCACTCAGTAGCGAAGACTTTTATATTGAAAAGACTGAATTGTCGTGAACACAGAACAAGACGCAACTGACAAATGCTTTGACTAACGCAGTCAGTCATGGAAAACCCCTTAAATGTTAAAAGGACAAGATATTGCAGCGGACATTTAAACAGATTTTTTATTATGAACATAGGACTGAACTGAAGGAAAATCTGAATGCAGGTAATAAACTCGCTCACTCGATCTTTTTCTCACAATACTCTTCTACATAATACAGTAAGCTTCAATGAACAATATCAATTGAGAACATACAGTTTTCAAGTAATAATTACAAAGGTTTTTGGATTGTACTGTTCTTGGATCAGTGCAAGCACCCCAGCGAGGACATAAATCGAAGTTTGTGTTGTAGTTTGAACTGGCAGTGACTAACAGCAACACTGAGAAGTAATATACCACAATAAAAAGTAACTAGCTCAATTTTTGGAGTAGCCTACTGCTATAAATGTAAAAGCACAACATATTGATATCCAATATACTATCTGCAGTTCAACTGTAGTTAAAAAGTAGTTCTGGGACCACATTCTTCAACAGCTTAAATGCCATATGCAGTAAAACGATGCAAAGCAGTTAAAAAGACAGTTTTATCCTTCACAGACAGTGACTGCCTTAAATCCAGAGTTTTCCCCCAGGAGTCCCCGAAGGCACTCCAGGAAGTCCATGGAGAATATACCTAAAAAATATAGCATTTGTACATGCACATGGCATTTCTAACTATAAACTTTTTTCTAGCTGTCAAACTAATTATCTTTTAAGCATTACATAATGTAGCAATGTTTGTTACAATTAAGTCATTATAAAGTGTTACTGAGAAAATCTGTCCTTTTTATTTTGAGGGTCTCTGGGTTGGCTAACAGTCTAGATGAGGGGTTTCCTGAGTCTTCAAAGTCTTCATCTAGACCAATCTGCCTACCCATATGGTCTAGTTTAGATGCTGTATTCATCTTTTTCACTGCTTCAGATAAACCCACATGACTGTCGCTAACCTTAAAGCATTCTGGGCTTAATTTTCTCCATTGTGAATGATTTTGTGATGGGTGTACACAGAGAACAATATTTTCAAGGCGACAGTCCAAAAATGTACATTTTGATGATTGCCATGTCGTATGCTCTCCGTCTCAGTAATGGCTATCACACAATAAAATGACAAAAAACAGTGTGCGTGGAACGTGTCGGTTATTTCTACAGGCCCAAAAGAAACATCCTTATCTGTGTTTTTCAACCATTTCTCTCTCTCAAAGGCAAAGGTACACATTTGCATGTCAATCACAGTAGAGGCTGACATTAGAGACAACATGAGAGAAGTGGTGAAAAAATATCACAGAGGCGCAAATGTAATCATTTCCTTTATGATTCCCAGCTTATTGCCGTTGCTTTATGAGAAAAAGAAATCCCATAGCAGTTCTGAGACTTGCCCGTCTCAATAACAATGAAGCTTAGCTACCAAAGAGTAGTGCTTATTCAAACATAATAAATTATACGTATTCCTTTTAATTATAAGGAGAAGAAAGAAGCACAAAGTACACAGTTACCCTCGAGGAATGTTTGAATTTCTCAAATCAAATCAATACACCAATGCACACAATATTTCCTTACTTTAATAAAAATAGAAGGCAAAATGACTCAACGGACACATTTCATTCTGCATAAAGAAACCACAAATGCCACAAGCTGAGAAGCATTAAAAGATTAGTTAAAAAAAGTTGAAATTCTGTTTTCATTTACTCACCCTCATGTTGATTCTAAACCTATATGACCTTCTTTCTTCCGTGGAACACAATTGCAATCTTTTCAGTGCAATTACAGTGAATTTGACTGGAGACTGGAGTTTTCAAAAATGACCATAAAAGTGGTCGACACAACTCATGCTCGATATTCCAAGCCTTCTTAAGTCATACAAAACATCTGTGAGATGAAAAGACTGCACTGTAAACCTGAACAGTACTACTAACTTATAAAGATTGAGTACACTGCAGTAAAATCTGTTAAATAATTGATGCAACTTAAAACAACTACATTTTCTGAGTAACATTTTTGAGTAAACCCTTATACTTAAATTATTATTTTTAAGTTTACTGAGCGACATAAAGTGACGTCATCCACATCACGTCGTTGCTCTAACCGACGTTATCAAAAGAATCCATTCAACATTACACTGAGTTACAGCAGATTTCAAGTTCCCAGCATGCTTTGCATCACAATGTGTAAGGAGAATAAATGTTGAAATTGTGTGTTATTGTGTGTGTGTTTTTGCACAAGATTAATACAGGGGAAGATTTGTTATTGTTTAATGTTCTGTTATTTTGGTACTTAAATGTGTTTCTGTGATAAAGTTTTGTAGGGTTACCATCGTGGTGAAGAGTAGTGCCTGTGGTTAGGTCAAGAATTGGCTGCAAAACTTCAAGATTATATAATGGATGTTGATTAACAGTTCATGCAAGTGATAGTCTCTTTGGTTACATTGCTGGTGTGCTGTTACTAACTAACACTTAACCATACAGTTTAGGTTAGTTTATTCAATATTTCAATTTAATTGTAACTAGCAAATTTGTTTAGTACAAAGTTCATTTTTTTAAGTTGTACTAAAATGATCTTTGAGTTGTTTACTTATATGTTTTGAGTATTTTGAACTTATTGGGTTCTACAACCCCTGCATCAAAATAATTGAAAAATGAGAAACATTACGAATGGTAAACAATAGTTCCTTAACTTAATTTTTTTTTTTTTTTTGAGATAATCAGTTTCTACAAAAATTGAGTTTTCTGAACTTAACGGTTTTACAGTGTGAAATTTAAGTCGTTATCTGTGGAGGACCTTCCCCTCCAGTGCCACTTGATTTGTGAACTGGATGAACTGATTCAAAACTTATACATCTTGAATTACACACAGTCAAAACATTTTTTGGTGTTTTTTGTCATTTTTATTCACTTTCATTATATTGGTGGCTTGGACATTCTTAATGTTGCAATGTAATCGAAGTAGCGACAGATCTTTTCTTACATGTTGTGAAACGGATAATTGAAAAGAAAAAAATAGAGTGGGGACTTCAGTCGGCATTGGCTGAATTGATTGATCTGAACGCAAGCTTGCAGTAGATTTCACCGGAAAATCAAGTTGTCAAAATTACATTTTATTCATGAATCGTTCAAAATAAGATCTATAACAAATTTAGAAAACAGTTTATTTTCCATTTAATGGCTACTTTAGCTTTTGTGTTGAAAAAGTAAATAACAGAATTCTTATTTTTGGTCAACTATGAACCAGCTCTCTCATTTTTTGATGATCTCTTTAAGGTTCAATACGGACATCAAGTCTGGACAGAAAAATGAATGTGTCATTTAACAAGGAGGGCAGATGTGTGTGTGTTCAAAGGGAAAGACACAGTGAAGGACACAGAACAGATGGGGAGACAGAGAGATAGACAGGACACAAGACATACAAGACAGACAGAAAAAAGAGACAACGAAACAGCAAGCATTGCACAGACAAGCCAGTTAGATATCAAGGGAAAGGAGGACAGAAGTTATGTGTGTCCCTTGAGGGGGGAAAAATAAGTTTAACTTCCCTGAGTGGCCTGCATTGGAGGAGATTACTGATTTTTATGCAGCGACTAATAAGTTTATCAACACAGGATGTCAGCAAGCATATGACAAACGGATGCATAGTTTTGTTAAAATAAGAAAAAGCACACACAAAAGAGGCTCTAGAGTAACTCTAGAGAGGCACTGACCAATGCCAACGAAGATCACGTGGAAGCCCTCCTCCTTCAGCGAGGTTAGAGTCATCCCATTCTGCCCCAGCCCCTTCTCAAGAACAACCTGTCGGGGAAAAAAAACACTGCATCTGTCTCGGCTGTCTCCATCTGTCTGTATTATTCACATAAAGAGGATGTTAGCGTCAATTATTCTACGCTGCTGTGAATTCCAGGACATAATTACATCAATCATCCTGCAACCTTTGTGACGGCAGTATACAGACGAATATAGTTATGATACATTAGTGCAAACAGAGTGATTCTATGGTCACATGTGCTGCTATGTGTTGGGGTACAAATGACAAATAGACCCGTGGTTCACAAGCGGTGGGTCACAAGTCTATTTTTAAAGGGTCACAGATTGCAGAGGAAAATAATGCTAAATGCAAAAATTAAAACGTAGCTTTCAATATAATCATGTACAGTTAGAAAAGCAAAATATACAGGTTTATCAAACCAGACATAACACTTCCCTACATTTTGTTGTTGACATTTAAGGCTGTGCATCCAATCAGATTGTACAGAATTGTGCAGCAAATTCAAAGTCATTTGGTAGAAGCCAGTAAATTAAGACAGATACCAACATGCACAGCTTATATGACATTAATAAAAAACCAAGTACAAAAGAAAAGGAAAAGGAATAGGAATACTATACACTGAATATTTCATACTAATAAGCCAATAGTTTCATGTGCCAAAATAAAAAATAAATGACTAAAAAACAAAATGTATTGTTTTTAATGCTACAAGTGAGCAGCACATTTAAATATCCAATATTGGCAGAAATACACATAAAAAAAAAAAAAAAAAAGGTTGGGGTTGGTAAGATTTTTGTAATGTTTTTGAAAGAAGTATCTTATTCTCACCAAGGCTGCATTTGAAGTATTATGAAGTATTATTAGTTTAAAATGTTAAAACTGTTTTGCTACTTAATACTTTGGATTAAAACTGTGATATATTTTTTGTCATGATTCTTTAATGAATAAAAAGCTCAGAACAGCATTTATCTGAAACAGAAATAGCATGAAGCATAGCCTTTACTGTCACTTTTAATCAACTGAATGCATCTTTTCTGAACAAAACTATTAATTTCTTTGAAAGAAAAAAAATCTTACTGACCCCAAACTTTTGTGTATATCCAGTATCAAATGATATTGGTAGTGATTTGTCATGCATCCCTAAATCAAATGGACAATAATTTAGCAAATTGTTAAGCCTTTGCAATTAATGGTAATATTAGTACATTCCAGTGTTCTATTGTAAAGACGATTTGGGGGTTGTAAACTTGGGGACATTTTGTTTCGTAGTATGTGATTATAAGTCTGTTTAGGGACAAGGGAACTGAAGAATTTTAATTTTTGTATATGGTGGAATATAGTGGAGTCCTCAATGGCAGCATTTGTTTTCTCAATTAAAACCACTGAGACAATGAAGATAAAATTTCTTTGCTGAAAATGAACAAAGTGATGATATAAAGGTCAGCTCATGGGAGTCAGTGTACCTCTTACCTCACCTTAACCAACTTTCATTGAGTTTGAAACCCTTTCCCTCACCCCCCTCTCTCTCCAGCTCTCTCAAGACTAAAATCAAATTAATCATGGTCAGGTGATCTGGATGAGGACTATCGATTGGCATTTCTCACCATCACATCTCTCAGGCAATGGACAGATGGATGTCTTTGCCACTTGCCTTACTAATGTGGCTTTTAATTGTGTTTTGTTAGCTTGCTTTTTTCCATGCACGGTTATTAATGTCAGTGACATTTGGCTGTTGATGGGTTGGAAGGATCTGACATCCTCCCATGTCTCTTTCACTGGTACCTTTACACCAAGATCCTTCATCAGATCAATCTCAAACTGCACCACCTCGTAGGGCAAACGGAACTGAGGAATTTCAGCAGTGCTGCAAACAAAAACAGGGAGACACACAAAACAACTTTTAATATTTACAGTTGTTTCTTTGTGGCATTATATTGATTTGTCACTAAGGATGCTCTGACTGATCAGTCTACTAAGCTTTGTTCAACTTTGTCGCATCGGCAGCAGTCTTTCTTGATCATGTTTGTGCCAACTCTCATTGAAAATGAATAATGTCTAGTTGCTTTGACGCTGTGCAAATTGATGTCCGCGTGAACACCCCATGATGCATGTGAGAGGTATGGCGAATATGACAAGCTTGGCGGCATCTCGGTCTCTATCGGACGTGAGTAAAATAATAATAACAGGGATTACAAGGTGGTGTATAATTCAGACTTCTTCAGTAAATAACCTTTGGGGCAAATGGCACCTGTTCAAACCACACACGTGATCTCTTTGCACTCAAGTGCGTGTTCCCCTCATTAAAGGTCCAGGAGGAACATAATATTCCCAACACACACACAAAAAAGAAAAGAGTATATTATATATATATATAATGTTCAAAAATATTGGGGTTGGTATTTTTTATGTTTTTGAAAGAAGTCTCTTAGGCTCACCAAGGCTGCATTTATTTGATCAAAAATACATTAAAAACAGCAATATTGTGAAATATTATTACAATTTTAAATAACTGTTTTCTATTTTAATATATTTTAAACTAAAAATTATTCCTGAGATGGTAAAGCTGAATTTTTAACATCATTACCAGTTTTCAGTGTCACATGTTCCTTCAGAAATCATTTTGATTTCTGATTTTGTGCTCAAGAAACACATATTATTATTATTATTATTATTATTATTATTATCAATGTGGAAAACAGTTGTGCTGCTTAACATGTTTGTAGAAACTGATATTTCTATGATTCTATGATGAACAGAATGTTCAAAAGAACAGCATTTATTTGAAATTAAAAAGAAATGTAACAATGGAAAAGTTCATTTTAAAATCTGTGTCTGACAAGAAGCTATTGGGAACGCCTCCAGCGTGACCGGTGTCTGAAGCACGTGTCTAAACACGACACTTTTATTGGCCGGCAACAGCCTATGACATCACTACAATCTGCTGCCACAAATGCATCGCTATGGGTGCCTTCAACTCCCTCGATAGCCGAAAACACTCATGCAAACTGTTACCCCTCAGGTGAGAATCAAAGAAGAACAAAGCTTCTTACCAGTCTCTTTTAGTACACTCTCAAATGTATCAAATGAGTACATCCAGCTTGCTCGAAGAGCCAAACACGCTTCATCCGTGGTGTTTCTGTCTTACACGCACATACAAACAAACGCTCCTAAAGACAAAGAAGTGGATGACATGTTCCTCAGGCACCCTTTTATACTCACGGTCGCACCAGTAGTGATGTCATAGGGTGTCGCCGGCCAATGCAATTGTTGTGTTTAGACACGTGCTTCAGACACCGGTCACGCTGGAGGTGTTCCCCATAGCGTCTTGTCAGACGCAGTGTCTTGTTCCCCTTCTTAGGGAACCATGGTTCCCTTTCGAGGGAACTCGCGCTGCGTCGCCCAGTGCTCAACACCGGGATCCGGAAGCCCGCTCCGCGGCTTCTTCCGCCCCGTGCGAGCCCTTAATGCTGAGTCCATCTGCTTCTGAGGAAGTGGATGTTCTCAGTATTGATTGTGACATGAGTGATTTGGGTGACTCGCCAGCCCAATCACCACAGTATGAGGAGCTTGTGGAGGTTGTTTCTCGGGCCGTGGCAAAATTAAACATCGATTGGCCGGCCGAGAGACAGGAGGAGCGTAGTAACAGCAAGCTTGATGAACATTTCCTCCAGTCAGCACAACAACCTCCACGTCGGGGTTTGCCGTTCTTTCAGGATCTCCACACCGAGGTGGCAAGATCCTGGAATAAGCCATATTCATCGAGGCTTTCGAGCCCCACCGTCCATCATTGTTCATCTCTGGTGGGGCTCAAACAGAGCGGTTATGGGACGATGCCCAGGGTGGAGGAAACCCTGGCGACGTATTTGTCACCTGACGCTGCGTCGTCCCTCAAAGCCCCGACACTGCCCACCAAACCATGCCAAACTACATCATCATTGGTGGGCAAGTTTACACACGATGGCACTTTTACAAGCTTATCAGGCCGACCTGCTGAGGGAAATGGATGAGGCGGAGGAGGTGCGGCCCGACGATATTAAAGAGCTCCGTCGGGCCACTGATTTATCTCTCCGTTCCACACAGGAGACGGCTCGTGCCATCGGCCACTCCATGGCAGCTTCAGTGGCAACGGAGAGGCACCTCTGGCTGAACTTCTCAGGCATTAAGGAGAGGGATAGAACTTTCCTCCTCCGAGAGGCTGGTACCCTTAGTGAATTTCCTTCTAGCATGGGAAAATTTAGCCAATGTGTCAAGCTGGGTCACTCGCACCATTCGCAAGGGCTACAGACTTCAATTTGGGTCTCGCCCACCCAGGTTCAACGGAGTTTTGAACACGGTAGTGAGCCCCGTGCTGACACAAGTGATGGAGGAGGTTCAGTCTCTACTGGCAAAGGGGGCCATAGATATCGTTCCCCCCCGGGTCCTTCTGTTTGGCCTAGCTCTTTCTCCTCGCACGTTCACGAAGTGCATGGATGCTGCTCTAGCACCCCTCAGACTTCAGGGAATTCGAGTACTCAACTATATAGACGACTGGCTTGTGTTAGCTCAGTCTCAAGAATTGGCGGCACAACATCGAGATGTTGTGCTCAACCATATGAAACGCCTGGGGCTGAGACTGAATGCGAAGAAGAGCATGCTAACTCCCGTCCAGAAGACGGGGTATCTAGGAGTAATATGGGACTCGGTTACGATGCGGGCACAATTGTCTCCCGCATGTATCGAGTCGGTTCTGGCAATGGTGTCCAGAATCAAGCTAGGCCAATTCATCACTGTAAAACAGTTTCAGAGACTGTTAGGGCTCATGGCAGCAGCGTCCAACATGATACCTTTTGGCCTGCTGTACATGAGACCCCTACAGTGGTGGCTCAGGACCAGAGGGTTTTCCCCGAGGGGCAACCCATTCCGTACGATCAAGGTAACGCGCAGATGCCTTCGTTCCTTGGTCATATGGAAGAAGCACTGGTTCCTGTCCCAGGGCCCTGTTTTGGGGGCGTCCTGTCATCGCAAGATAATTTCGACAGATGACGGCCGAGGCCGAGGCTGCAGCTGTACGTATTTCCCCCAATCGCTCTGCTCCCGGGAGTTCTAGAGAGAGTTCGGCAGGATGGGGTCAGTTTGTTGTTGGTAGCCCCATGCTGGCCGGCCCCAGTGTGGTTCTCGGACATAATAGCTCTCCTCGACGGTCTCCCATGGGAGATTCCGCTCAGGAGAGATCTCCTGACTCAGGCCGAGGGCTCAATATTTCACCCCCGGCCGGAGATGTGGAAACTCTGGGTCTGGCCCCTGAGGGGGACCAGCTCATAAATGAGGGTCTCTCTGCTGAGGTGGTAGATACCATATTTAACTCTAGAGCTCCCTCCACGAGGAAACTATATACTCTCAAGTGGAGAGTATTTTCTATATAGTGTAGGAGGAGTCAACTCGACCCAGTTAACTGCCCGGTGGCTTCAGTGCTGGAATTCCTCCAGGACCGCTTTTCGGCTGGTCTTACACCATCTACTCTGAAGGTGTATGTGGCAGCTATATCTGCCTTCCACACACCTTTAGATGGTGCATCCCTAGGGAGACACCATCTAATAACTTGTTTCCTCCGTGGAGCTTTGAGGATGAGGCCTACGGCTCAAGTCAGAATTCCCTCCTGGGACCTGAGTGTTGTTTTAGAAGGGTTATCTTTGGCACCCTTTGAGTCTTTGGACGCAGCATCTGACAAAATTGTCACACTTAAGTTGTTTTTTTTGTTGGCTATTACGTCCCTCAAAAGAGTTGGGGACTTACAAGCTCTCTCTGTGGCTCCATCTTGTTTGGAGTTTGCCCCTGGTGGGGTCAAAGCCTTTCTGCACCCTAGACCGGGGTATGTACCTAAGGTACCCACCAATGTGGCAAGGTCCATAGTCCTCCAGGCCTTTCATCCACCTCCAACGTCGGCTGAAAGCGAGAGGCTGCAATTGCTCTGTCCAGTCAGAGCCCTCCAGTGCTATGTCAGGAAGACTTCTAACTGGAGAAAATCAGATCAGTTATTAGTATGCTTCGGGCCCCCAAAGAAGGGTTGCCCAGCTACTAAACCTACCATCAGCAGGTGGATTGTAGAGGCCATATCCAAGGCATATGAGGTGCGTGGGTTGCCTTCACCTCTGCCTCTTAAGGCCCATTCTACTCGAAGTATGGCATCGTCCTATGCATTATGGTCGGGGGCCTCCCTCCAAGATATTTGTGATGCGGCAGGTTGGTCTTCCCCTCACACCTTTATTAGATTCTATAGTTTGGATCTACCGGTTACGCCCGGTTCCCAACTGCTTATGTCCTAATTTGTGCCATTTTTGCTTCACATCAGGACAGGCATTTTGTCAGCATGGCGATGCGGGTATTCGTTCCCCAAAGCGTTGCCATGGCGACGCAGCGCGAGTTCCCTCGAAAGGGAACGTCTCAGGTTACGCATGTAACCATGGTTCCCTGAGAGGGGAACGAGACGCTGCGTCCCCTTGCCATACTTCCTGCATGCCTGTCAACCGCTTGCTTCAGATCAGCAGCTGAAACAGCTGTGTTTGACAGCTCTTTTATAGCTTCCGCGTTCCGCTGGCATACGTCACGGGATGACGTTGCACCAATCACGATTGGACTAGTTGTACACGTCTTCAGGAGCGCTTACGCTGAAGGGATCCCCCAAAGCGTTGCCATGGCGATGCAGCGTCTCATTCCCCTCTCAGGGAACCATGGTTACATGCGTAACCTGAGACGTTACATTTGTAACCCGAGATGTTTTACTGACACTTGATCAACTGAATGTGTTCTTGCTGAATAAATATATGAATTTCTTTTAAATCTTTCTGACCCTAAACTTTTGAAATAAAAGATGAATAATAATAACACATGAATTATAAAATTAATTATATACAAAACTATCACATTCAATTACATTTGTGTTGTATACAACTGGTTTGCCTATCTTAATCCCCCGACTAAGCCTGGTCCCCCGACTAAGCCTGGTTTCTCCCAAGGTTTTTTTCTCCATTTTAACACAGAAGTCTATTTGCCACCTGTTTGCCATCTGATGTCACCTGTTGGAGTTTGGGTTCCTTGCCGCTGTCGCCTTTGGCTTGCTTAGTTGGGGACACTTGACATTTGCTATTCAACAGTGCTTTGATCTGCCGACATTGACACTATTCTTTAAGAGCTGCTGTGCAGCCAAAATTATATACCAGTTATCAATGTAAAGCTGCTTTGACACAATCTGCATTGTAAAAAGCGCTATATAAATAAAGGTGACTTGACTTGACTTTAATATATTATAAACAATATAAATAATATCCTAATACTAGTAACATACTAGTTATTCAAATAATCCTACAAAATGTTTCATTTTATTCATATTTTGTAAATCTCCTTGTTTTTTTTTAAAGCCGTGTTAAAATGAATATTTTTGAGCTTGCCTGATTGACAGTTAAACAACCTACTGTATTTCTGTCAACAAAAACTAGACAGCTCTGTCTACTCACAAGATGACTATGACAGGACATTATGTTTTTTCTGCATGACTGCAGTTCTCCACCAGCTAAGACCAGCATGGTCTTTTCAGAGTGTAGTTAAAAGGATCTGTAACTTCATATTTGTAGTAGTGACTCATAACCTTTAGTTTAGCAGAAGAAAAATTCAGAAACATTTACTCCACCTGAGGCCACCAATGTATTTCTGTTTCTCAAAGATGGTGATGTTGTCATAGCCTAGTCGAGCAAGGAAGGAGGCGCAGCTGATGCTGGCAGGGCCGCAGCCAATGAGAGCAATCCTTGTGTGGTAGCTCTCTGGCATTTCCTTTGCCGGGGGAAGCTCTGGATTCCTGATCTGAGGGATGCCCATCTTGCTGAACACCTGAGGAGAGCACAGGAAACTCCTCAAACAAACCTTGCCTTTATTCTTGGTCTTTCTCCTACTGGGGCAAAATACACATTTACACATAAATCCTATTTCCCTGGCTCTGTAACCTCAGGAATATTTATAAGGTATCAGTCTGCAAATTACAGTTCAAAGTTGATCTCTCTAGAGCTTTTTACTGTAAAAGCACGGATCCGCTCGAGCCTAATGAAACAACATTACGCTGTGATTACCTTATTCCCTTTCCTCTCTTATTTAGCTCCAGAAAGCCTTTCAGGCCCAGTTTGCATTATCTCATTTCAACTGACTGTTTACCAGAAGCAGCCCTGGGCATATAATGTGATTTACTGTATGTGATGTACTGTACAGTTCCTGCTTTACACTAATGCAGGCGCTGGTCTGTGCGTGTTGGCGAGCTCATACTGAGGAGAGGAGAGGAGAGGAGAGGAGAGGAGAGGAGAGGAGGAGGAGAGGCGAGGCGAGGCGAGGCGAGGCGAGGCAAGGCAAGGAGAGGAGAGGATAGGAGAGGAGAGGAGAGCAGTCGCTGATGGCCCTGTCTTGGGTTTATCTAATCAACAGGCTGATAAACAACCCTGGCCTTTCACATCTGAGAAGAGAGGAGCTGTCATCTCTATGGTGAGAGGTGACAGGGGAGCAGCTGACGGGATGGTTCGGTTGGCCTTCTCCTGCAGGACTCTCTGGACCTCTCATGGATGTTTTTTTTTTTTTTTTTTTTCAAAGAGGGGGAATGTGAAAATGGAGGGATTTGCTGAGGTCAGTTGAAGAGAAGATAAGACTGGGTCATCCTACAGAAAGGCTGCCATATGTTCAGTAATTTCACTTTAATGGCAATGAAAATGACCTATTAATTGCCAATAAAGTGAAATTACTGAACCTAAACATATGAGTTTGATAAAAAAAAAAAATATTCTCATTTTAGAAGGAAATTTTAGATGGCACTTAGAGGCTTCTGCATCTGAAGTTTTTAAATATATCCACATTTTGATGAAAACACAATATACAGTATACATTTTAAAGTTTTAGTAAAAAAAAAAAAGACTTGAAGTTGTGTAATGTGTTATGCATTAACCCCGTTATTGTCATATTTTCCCTACTAAAATAATAAACTATTCCAAAACTAATAAATAATATAAACACTAGTATAAGCTACCATTAAAAGTTTGGGGTCAATACGTTTTTACTTGAGCAGCAAACAATGATCATGTGATACTAAAGACTGGAGTAATGGCTGCTGAAATTAATTCCCCTAAATAAATTACACTTTAAAATATACTAACATATAAAACTGTTTTTAAATGTTAATAATATTTAACAATATTACTGTTTTACTATATTGTTGGTCATATAAATGCAACCTTAGTGAGCATTAGTGACTTCTTTCAAAAACAATAATAATAAAAAAAAAAAATCATAGCAAATGACAATAAATACAATACATTTTTACCAACAAATAATCCCATATACTGTAAGCTAGATAAATATAAGTGCAAAGTAGTAGGATACTAGGAAGGTGACATTAAAAAAAAAATTCTCAATTTTCAGAACAAATATCTTGTGTTCTACTTTTCCTCAAAAAGATTAAGAACTAAAGAAAAAACAAGAGAGCAAAGGCTAACTCTTTCTCCCTGAGCTTGTTCTTGATTTACACCTTTGAAAAAAAAAAGTCCATTCCATCAGAGAAAAAGACTTTCCAACTGACTTTTCTCAGAGGAACTAAAAAGAGCCTGGTGATTGTTATAGGGATGTGACTGAGGAACTGAAAGTACAAGACAGCAGAAAGAGCAGAGGAGAATCATTATATTAAATCACCATTTAAGTCTAAAAATAAGATTTTTTTAAATATATTTTTTCACATTACTTTTCAGATTTGAGTTCAGTCTAACGATTATCTGAACATTATTTGCACCCCTAAAGTCCACAACAGACCTTTGACTTAACAGCAACTGAGCTCCTTACCTCAGTAGCAAACTGCTGCAGCCCACCAATATTGATGGGGCCTTCCTCAGAGGCATAGAGGTTACAGCCCCCCACACACAGATCAGAGGTGGGACACACCATGCCACAGGTCAAACCCAGAGGGTTATCAGACAGTATTGCCTTAGCAGCACCGTAGTAGTTCTAGAAGACACACAATAGCATCAACGATAAACATGGACTCAAGCAGCGCTTTGGAGATTTTACCTGGCCGAATAAAGCCATGTATAAGTGCTTATGCTTAACAAACTGAGAAATATAATACACAAAGGATTATAAGATTATCACTTAAGCCAACATCAATAAACTCTGTTCGGCGTAGCTGCTGAGCGAGCAAGTTCAAGCATTGTAATAGGTGCTACCTTGTTGGAAATGCTGGTGATGAAAGACTTGATATCCAAATTGGTGGGGCAGCTTTTCTGACAAGGAGCATCTGCACATTTCAGGCATCTATGAAAAAACAATACATTTTTATTTTGAAATCTTCACAATTATATGCAAAACCAGTATGGCCCAAAGAGAATTTTATTCCATTGCTTTAAAGCAAAAAACACATATTTAAACACCAAAGAAAGCAAGAAAGTCAAATACACTGCTGGCACCGCTGATGGTGTGCAGCAGTAGATAATGGTTTGCCCTTTGTGTGTTTCGAAAAAGGAGAGCTGAGAACAAATGGTTGATGCTTGTTTTATCCTAGACATGTCTCTGCACTGACTGTGGTGAAGACTGATACCTCTTATAAATACTGCTGACTTCATAATGACCAGAGAACTCCATATTGGTAGACAACAACATGCCTGCTTTAAATTATACATGGGATAATTTGGCTTCAGCTAATTAAATATTCAAGGAGGAACAAAATGCATGCAGCACATTCCATCGGAGAGAGCGAGCGGAACGGCTTTGGATATAAGGCTCGACTAGGTCCCTGTGACTGTGAAATTCCAGTTGAAACCTAGAGCTAAAATATCATGTTTTTTTGACACAAGAAGTGTAACAATGGTGCAATAATCATAGGTCAGTTATCTGATTCTTGGTCAGTTCCACATACATCTTTAAAAATGGTATGGCTCATAATAACCTGGCACATTTTTTGCCATATCTGACTGACTGGGAGCAAACACATTCAGGCAAATGTCAGTGGGAAATAGAGGGGCTGCATGCATCCACAATAAAAGGATCACATCAAAATTCTGGCTAAAACCTGTGGCCAATCAATGTGGATTATGAGACGGCATTGGAATCGTTAAGAATTCTGAAAAGATTCCAGCTCCTTCCATTTACAAATCTTTTAGTTCTGGTAAGGAATACATAATTGGAAAAAAGAAATGATTTAATCACAATTAATCACAAAATGATGGGATGATTTTAGTTTATCTAGACATTGTAATGACACAGTACTTTTAAAAGTGGCATAAATAATAATAATTCTAATAATTGGCCCTAACTATATTAAACAACAATATAAAATAAACATATTTAACATATTTCATATACTTTTATAAAATACTCTACTACCGACAACACTCAATTTTGTCATATTAACAAGCAGTCAGTAAAAGTCTC
The DNA here is from genome assembly GCA_037950665.1 of Hypophthalmichthys nobilis. Classification (NCBI taxonomy): domain Eukaryota; kingdom Metazoa; phylum Chordata; class Actinopteri; order Cypriniformes; family Xenocyprididae; genus Hypophthalmichthys; species Hypophthalmichthys nobilis. Next base: position 22,546,774 of record CM075488.1, read on the forward strand.
ATCTGTTTTCTGTATTTTAGTCATGACAACTCTCGGGATAGTTTATAAAACATTTTATTTTATTTTAATATAAATGGAACGTATATATTTTTGGTCTTGGTGGACTATATCTGCTATGCTGCTGCTACTTGAGCTATGGTTGCTGCTGTTGCAGAGCAAGTACAACTCTTCACTCCAGTTTACATGCAATTTTCATTATTCTGATTATTCGCTAATAAGTAACCAGTACCTTACAAGAGGCTGTGCTGTATTCTGAATAAGTCACGGCTGAAGGACACTGCAACCCCTTCAGCCGTGACTTATTCATGATACAGCTCAAGCCTCGAGTACCTTAGCGCTCTTATAAAACTGTTACCACACAATACAAATATTAAAGCCAAAAATACAAAATATTGGGACAGCCCTACAAATCATTGATTTCAGGTCTTCCAATCACTTCCATGGCCAGTGGTGCATTAAGAATGGGATGTCATTAAAGTTCATGTGCACATAAAGGCAGGCATCCCAAAACTTTTGGCAATATAGTGTACGTATCAATGCAACTTTCATGAATTAAACTTTCACCAAAAGCCTTCCTTTCGCCGGAAAAATAGTCCCTGACCATGAACAGCAACAGAAGTTACACTATTAAGCCATTAGATGGCGGCAAAGACTGTCTTTATGAGTGTGTCACTCAGTAGCGAAGACTTTTATATTGAAAAGACTGAACTGTTGTGAACACAGAACAAGACGCAACTGACAAATGCTTTGACTAGCTGTCAGTCATGGGAAAACCCCTTAACTGTTAAAAGAACAGGATAATACATCGGACATTTAAACAGATGTTTTATTATGAACATAGGACTGACCTGAAGGAAAATGCTAAATCTGAATGCAGGTAATAAACTCGCTCACTCTATCTCTTTCTCACAATACTCTTCTACATAATACACTAAGCATCAATAAACAATATCAATTGAGAACATACAGTTTACGTTGCTAAGAGTGGTTGCTAAGGGTGTTGTGTAGTGATACACAGAACCGTTGGGTGAGGCGGTCATAGCCGTGTTTTATCGTGAATAAATTAGTTATTGGCCAATCAGAATCAAGAACAGGAACTAACCGTTTTATAAGTATGGTTATAACACACTCAGATAGGTGTACAGTATGCATGTTAAGGGCTATTGCTTTAATCTACTCACAACAAATTTAAAATACATTTTTTATGGAAGTACTGGATATTATTCAGTGCCGTGATGAACATCGCTATGCCGGGTTTTTCTATACGCTGCCGCCGCGTTCTTCATGCCATCTGGATAAAGTGTTGTGTTGACAGAGTTTTGATTTGAATTGATTGAGATTTGGAAAACTTTAAAATAAAGTCACGGAGTTCATTCATGAAATTGTCGTGAACAACACACAGCATCCGTGTAGAACCGAGCACATGCGCACTTTGGTCAGAGCGGTAATGTGATTAATGTGTTTACATGCCTATTTATTGCAATTAAAATTGGCATACGCCACATAGTTTAATGTGAATATGGTTACTACGATTATGAGCTTAATCGCATTAGCTTGATCGAAGTATTACGTTTACATGAGCTAAAGTTTAATCGTAATATTGCCAAAATCCCATTATAATCGCATGTAAACACACTCATTGAAACAACCAATGAGAACGCAAATAGAGTTTCATGGCTGAACTATTCATGTGTTTGATTTACTAAAAAAGACTGACTCAGATTCATTCATTCAGTAAATGAACTAAACTGGCTTTGTAGGGTGTAAATCGGACAGTTCGTCAAGATTCGATACAATATCGATTCTCATAGCCAGCGATACGATATTTTCCGATACCTCAAAAAGTTCTGCGATACGATTACTATACGTTCCGATTCAGGGGTATATCGATCAATATTTCGATATTATGTGCCTATATGTTTATTGACCATTTTCTTTTAACAGTTTTAATTTCACTTAGTGTTTATGAAGAACGATTCATAGCGCTCTGTTCTCCAGTGTTGTGATCTAACTAACAGACACTGTTTGAGATGTGCGCGCGCTGCTTTTTGCAAGGCTTTAAACACAAGCAAATTATAAACTTTCGTGAAGATTCAGCACTGGCTCGATTCAGCACAGTCTATCGTTATCGCCAACGCATGCATTCTGGTTTAAACTACCTTTCAGAGCTTGTGAAAGACGCTCGGGACAGTGACAGTTCCATCTACTGTCCCGAGCGTCTTTCACAAGCTCTGAAAGGTAGTCTGTCATTGTGTGAAAATGTTGAGAGTGTTAAAACAAAGGTGCCTCTATAAATAGCCCACAGGTATCGATTTTTTACGCGTTGCATCGATGCATCGTATCATTAGACATTAGATCGATGTATCGATCAATATTGATGTATTGTTACACCCCTACTGCTTTGCATGTTTTAGACTCATTAAAAAGAATCTGTTCATAAGAGTAATTTTTTCAGGAATAACACTGGTTGCACTGTATTTTTGATTCTCTAAAAAGAATCGTAAGAGTCATTCTTATGTAATCGGACTACACTGTTTGCCTCTGTTTCACGCTGTTCAGTGTTGTTGCTGCGCTGGAGCCAAACGTCACTCAGTTGTTTTTTTCTCGACTGCCAACTATATTTACATGTCTCACAAAATCATACTTAATTGACATAACGAAAGCATGGAAGAAACTTAAAGCAATAAATTTGATCATATTCTGTAGTACGGGACTTCAAGGACAAACATGGAGTTATTACTGCACTGCTTGAGAAATGAAAAGCTTAGGCCTTAAATGTAATTCATTCAAATAAATATGCATTTGATGTTAGCTTTCAAGGGCAGAATAATTCCAGTATGGTCATTAACAGAGTCAGCTCTCCCTGTGGGCTGCGACTGAGATCTCTAATAGATGCTGCACATTGTTGCTTCTGGGAGTTTTTCATTATTTAAGAATGGAGGCCGCTGGGATTCTCAGTGACATCAGCTATGACATTATCTCACAGCATTTATGCCTTTAAATATTTGCTTGTGTCTAATAATGCTTTGCTTTTTTACAGTACGTACCTCCTTAGCATTACACACAGTGCTGCGCTGGAGGCACATTCACATTTTGAATTGGAAATTGGGCATTTTTCTGTTGTGTGAATGCAGTAGAAGCACTAAGCTCTGACCCCTGCACTCTTAAATTCAGCACCTTGTTTCATTATTTATTTGCGTGTGTTGCCTGGTCTTAGCACCTGCCGGTAAATGAGCCACAATGGGAGGTCAGACTAAACATGACCTCTGGAATACGCACTCTGCTCCAGCACTGTGTCAGCGGTAATACCTCATGTCACTACAGTGTCAAAGCGTTGTACACTCATTTCATTTGACAGAGGTCATATCTGACTGATGTTGAGGAAATATATGTTCTATGTGGTGTGAAGTACGTTTGGGAATCTCTTGCTGTTAATTATCCTCAACTGAGAATCCCATCAATAATCCTAATGAACCTGATTATGTAGAGTTGTCTGCACTAAGCACAGCTGGAAGGAATACACAAAATGCATAAAATGACAAGGGACTGTATTTATTTCAAATATCTATGACCGAGATAGTATTGTCGTCAGAAATGTCAGTTTTGTTGTTTTTCATTTAGATACAAAACAGCCTAAATAACTCATGAAATAAAACCATAATTAAGTGCTAGTTATTGCATATGCTTGTGTAAAAAAATAAAAATAAAAATAAATAAATATGGTGTTCACATACAGTGTATAATTCCAGTTTAATCTGTTTTTTTTAAAGGTTAAAAAATAATAAACTCACTAAACAGAAGGCAATTAAACTGAGCACACTATATATAGTCAGTTCACAGTTTCTATTTGTGGCAGTGGACTAACCCACTTAGTTAGATGATGAACATTATTATTGATTTCATTTAGTTGCATTATATACTAATTCAGTGTAGTTACTTATGTTATGGGCAGTCGAAATGAGACAAGAGTGCCCTTTGGTTATTCTGAACAGTTTTTCATGTTCAAGTTTGTGTTGATGATTAAATGTAAATATGAGTAGTATGACCATAGTTCATCACATTAGATTTTATCAAGGTTAAAATATACAAAACCTCAACTGTCCTCCTTTATAATTCATAGATACTGTTACAATTTTCAATGATTTAATTATAGCTGAAGTACAAATGTCTCCAGTTTTCATTTCAGAAATCTGGTCACTGCCTTTGTGTTTAGCTGCAAACAAACAAAGGCTTTCTTTCAACCCCATAAGCCTCACATAAGCCTGACCTACACTACTCTTCCCTCTTACTACAGAAACAGAGGTCTTCCTGTAACACTTCAGTTTACATTCTCTTTTATTTGTACAGTCATCCTTCATAAGGATGCCTGCAGGATTTGCCTGAGGAATGCTAAAAAACCTGACCAGCTGGGGAAAATATACATATATGAAATTAATTGGAAAAAACAAAACAAAAAAAAAAAAAAACATGGTAATTGTAAAACATTTTTTTGTAAGGATAGGGAAAATAAAGTGGCTTGGGAAGCTTTTCAGCAAAATACACAGAAAACCGATTTGTTCCGGTGCCAACAGCTCACACACATCTATTATAGATTCAGCACACACACCTATTTCTTGCTCATTTCAATTGTGGAATAAATCATGAATCAACAGAACACCACAAATTTCATAACAACAACAACAACAACAAGTGAGTGCTTGTGGTACAGTTTCCTGATACTACTGATCCTATAAAATTTTACAGATGAAATATAGCCATATAAGTGGTTGTGACATTTTCCTTATTCTTTGTATTATTAAAACATCCTGCAAGTTTCATAACTTAAAATGCCCTCCTCATTTATAAAATAAATCATAATGTAATCAAGCTCCAAAAATGGTTTGTTTGGATTTTGTGGGATCTGTGATGCCACATGGGCAAATATATTTGCATATGACTGCCTCTAGTGTAAAACATCAACAAATAGTCATACATCATCACACCACAGATCGCGCCCACTGGCATTCATTTGTGGTTGTCCCACTCTTGCGCCAGTTGTTGCAAAATCTTTATTTTGAATAAAGATTACAAGGGCAAATTTAAATAAATAAATAAGTAAATAATGATAGTCACGCATAAATTATTTACAATATATTTACTTAAATAGTCCATAAAAAATAAGATTGGTAAATTTCATATTGACATTAAAGCCAGCCCTTAAAAATGTATCATTTCAGACAAAGTCTCAGAAAAAGGATGAAAATAATTTTTCCGCATATGTTTTTGGTGCAAAAATAAATAAATAAATAAATAAATAAATAAAATTTCAGTCGTGAAACTCATGTTCTGTTTCTGAACTCTAATTCGTGTTCTGATTGGTTTGTTCAATGTATAGTTTTTAGCCAATCAATTTCATATATTCATTACCATTTCCCTTTATAACCATGACGCATCCAAATGAATACACTATCTCTGCACACTATGCTAATTCTTATTCTAGCCTCCCACCTCCCCAGCACCACCTGTCTAGATCTGCTACGTTGGGGCAGGTTGGAGTTGAGGGTTAGGGGGTTAGGGTCTCCTGCTCTCTAGCAGCAGCAGAAGCAGCATGTTTCCTGTAATTTTTCGTCCATAAAAGAACTTTTAAGTTTTGTTAGGGAACTGGAACAGAATCACTAAATTCTTCAAGATTTCCATTTTGTATTCGCTCTGCAGCAGCAGCAACAACAATAGCTCCAGTATCAGCAGCACCAGCAGATCTAGTCTGCCAAAACCAAACCTATGTACATTCCATAATCCATTTACATTAATAAGATGTTTTAGAAACTATCCTGAGAGTTGTTATGACTGAACTTTATTAAAATTATAAATGAACCTTAAGGAACATATTAAAATAAATGTCATCACCCCTTTAAAACCTGATGAAGACCTGATGAAGAGCATCTTGAAAGAACATCCAACCATCTGTACATCTGTCAATGCCACAAATTTACTTGCTTATTGACCTAATAGCACAGAATCTGAAATATTTCTAATTAAAGGTGGGGTAAGCCTTTTTTCAAAAACGCTGTTGGACACTGTTGATATTTGAAATCAACCCAAACAAACACACCCCTTTCTTCATTGCTCCACCTCCAAAACTCACCCTCCAATCCTAACCACCCTGCTCCATGTCGGTCTCGAACCTCAAATCTCCCTCTTGCTCGCTCTGTCTCCTTGATTGTCATACGCCCCCTAATGCTGATTGGTTACACGTTTGTTGTTGGTGTCGGCCCGACTTACTTCCAAACAGTGTTTTTTTAAAAATGACTTACCCCACCTTTAATTTGGATTTAATTATGAATAACATTAGTTGAGGTTTTGTAAATTTTGAGGTTTATATTAGATTTTAAAAGCTAGATTTTCATTGTAGTTTCTTCAGGATCCCACTAGCGCACACTTGTTCTTGTGCAATAACACACAGCACGCTCATTACTCAGTGCAGCAAAACATGATACAATGTTAGCTCATTTCAAAACCAACGTGGGCATTAGCGAACGCTGTCAAATCACCTCCTGCCTCCCACTACTACCAACTTAATCCCAAACGCTCTTCTGTAGAGATGATGAATTTATCATGTGTGTGTGGGAGGTCAACTTGGAGAGATACCCGTCAAAATCCTCACTCGTGAGGACATGTAACTTGTGTGGACCGAATCATAATGAGGACCCTAGAGAGGTGCCAGACCTCTCCGAGAGGACATGAGGAAAGTGTCCTCTCACAGACCGGCTCTGTCATCTTAATTACTTAAACCATTTTAGATACGACCAATTAAGCCTGGCTCTAAATCAAAGGGGCCTCCTTTTAGACTAGGTGCTGGGACAGCTGGGATGAGAGAACTGTTTTAATGATCAATCCACCTTTATATACTGTGGCTCCTGTGTCAAAGAAAATACAGGAAAAGGAAAAGGGCTTCTGTCAGGGGTGTGGTGGAGCAGAGAATAATAAGAGGAGTTATTCCTCATTAGAGCTCATCATTTTAACAACGCAACATGTTACTTGACTTCATTCATCTGACATCTGTGAAATCGGTTTGACAACAGACACTAAAGGCAGCTGTCGGCTTTGAGATCCTCGCTTTCAAGCAGAAATGTATCATATTAAGCCAAATTCACCTTTCAGACCATTAGTGCAAGTGCAGAGAAAACTCTTGTTAATAGGGATAGAAATCGTTAAGAATTTAGTGATTTTGTTCCAGTTCTCTAACAAAAGTTAAAAGTTCTTTTAAGGAATAAATAGTAGGGAAAAGAAATGCAATTCCTTTGCCAAATGGAAGAAAACCATTCTTACCGTTCAAAAGTTTGGGGTCAGTAAGATTTTAATACTTTTATTTAGCAAGTGTGTATTAAATTGATCAAAAGTGACAGTAAGTTTTAAAGTTGTTTCAAATAAATGCTGTTCTTTTGAATGTTCTATTCATCATAGAATCCTGAAAAAAAATTCATATTTTTCATATCATATCATATTTTCATATCACAGATGTGATGTCATATTAGGCAACTGTTTTCAACATTGATAATAAGAAATGTTTCTTGAGCACCAAATCAGCATATGTGACGTGTGCTGACAAAATGAGTCGCAATGAGCAAATTTTCAAAAATGAGTTATTGTTATTCTCACATTCTCTATTAAAAAACTTCAAAATGATGTATGATTTGTTGGAATCTGACAAAAAATGACTGAGCTACACCTGTTTGAAGTATATAGAGTCAGCAAAGTCAATTTTGAGAAAATTCCAGTCAAAGTTTTCTGAGGGTTCCAAAACAAAATCACCTAGCAGCCATGCCTTAAAATCTCTGGAAATACCACCAAATTTGGCACAAACCAAGTCAAAACCCATATCTATAGAAAAAATATATATATATTTAAGATATATTTTCCATGATTCCACAATTTTTTGATTTACATTATTGAAACAGACAGCCTATATATATTAAGACCTACTGTACAGCACGGATCTACTATGTTACACATCAGATGTTTTTCCCCAACAGTTAACCAAACATTCACTTAAGACATAACAGATAATGTTTGCGTGAATACTCGCTAAGACAGATTTTTTGAAATACTGTAATTGTGTATGTGTATGTCGGGATCACGCGCTGTCTGAGGCGTCTTTGTGTTCGCGTATCGGATCTGTCAGTCAGCGCAAGTAAAATCATTTTGTTTACATCAGCATGAGTTCGAAAATCACATTTCATTGGTTAAGACTCATACCATCAAAAAAATTTGCTATGAATATTCACAAAGTTGGAATGCTGTGCTTTACAACGATACCAAACGTGTGCTGAAGGGAAGTGCCAGTCACTGAAAAGCAGAGAAAAACTGCATTTTTCATGGTCAAAGGAAAGGTACTCCTCTCAGAAAACGTACAAATAAAGATACTTTTAGATGTTTCATTGCTATTTGGAGCATTGGGATCGCTAGATGAGGGCTTAATTAACTCATTTTTGTGAAAACCTCAATTTCGACCTAAATTGACATTTTTCACTTGTTTTGCCTGTAGCTCGAAATTAGCCCGTGCTCATTCCGGCAAATTTTGCCAGCACAGGTCACATATTAGAATGATTTCTGAAGGATCATGTGACACTGAAGACTGGAGTAATGATGCTGAAAATTCATCACAGGAATAAATTATTTAAAAATATATTAAAATACAAAACTTTTATTTTAAATTACAATAATATTTCACAATATTATAGGTTTTACTATATTTTTAATCAAATAAATGCAGCCATGTTGAAAAGAGACTTCCTTCAAAATCTTTTTTTTTAAAAATCGTACTAACCCAAAATTTTCTCAACTTTTGAATGGTAAAGTTTTTCAGTCATTTTTATAAAATATCTTTGACAAAACACATAATGTGTATCTTTAACTACACGTAGTCATATGAACAAAAGTGTAGTTACTCATGTTTAAGTCTCAGTTGTAAGCTGTATGTCACTGATTCCATAAAAAACAACCGCCTCCCTCATGCAAGTCATATAAGAACACTTCTCAGTTCCCAACCCTACCTGATTTGGACATATCAGTTCATGATGTACCACAAGCAGTTAAAATTTTATGATTATTTCATAAGTAAGAACAAAATAAAAATAACAAAGATCCACCTGCCTCCATTAACTATTATGTCAGGAACGTGTCAGGAACTAGCTTTTTAAACTAGAGTTTTAATAGAAATGTCTTGTCATATCAAAGTAGGCCCTATAAACAATTCAAAATGACGACTAAACTGCCTTTCCTCATAATCATCAAGAAATACCTCTGGATGAAACATCACAATTTTCCTTAGTCATTATCTGATTTATTCTGAAATCAAAGTGAATTCATGCTGCAAGTGCTTGGAGTTCTCGATTTCACTGACATGAAGATAGAAGCATAATGAAGCATCTTTGATAAGAGTTTTGAGGTATGAAAGAGTAGTATTTCAGTAACTTTTGCCTCACTATGTGAACCAATCTGTGGTCTTTAATGAGGAGTCAACTTCCTGGCTGTTTCGTGACACTGGGGATCCAGACTTGGGGCTTCCTCTGCGCCCAACAAACAGGCCAAATAAGCCAGCTGCCTCCTGTGATGAGCACCAGAACAGTGCACGCCGCTCAGACTTTCATGTCCAGCATTATTAGCAGTTATAAAACCTAAATCTTTCATCAAATCTGCCGACAGTCACTGCAGGGGTGTCTCGTTTAGAGAAGGATTAAAATCCAACCTCTGCAGGACAAAAGTGTGTATTAATGTATCCAGTATCACTCTGGCTCTCTTTCTTCTCCCAACTCTTGGTTTTCACTGCTGTTTTGGGTTTTGTTTTTTATTCATGATCAGCAGATGCAATGCTGTGCTCATGCATATTCGATGCCATGCAGAATTAAGACATATTATTCAAATGAAGTCATTATGTGGTGCTATTTCAGTATAGTTTTGAATAGGCCATTATGTTGGGAAGACAGATGTCCGAAAAACAGATCAGATGTGATCAGAACTGATACAGGGTAAACGATCTGACTGTCTTCACCGGTTGTGTCGTCAGTATCCTGTGGTTAACAGAGAAAGGCTCATCTAAAGTCAACACACACTGCTTTTAGCACTTTCATTTCGCTACAATCTAAGTCCTGTTTTACACCACACACATTACCAGCACATAATTGTCACTTCAGCATAACTGCAATGGCAGACTCGTGTTTCACATCTAACCCAAGTGTGGCTCTATTAGGGGTGGGCAATATAGCTACAAAATACACTACTGTTCAAAAGTTTGGGATCAGTAAGAATTTTTATTCAGCAATGATGCATTGAATTGATCACAGGTGACAGTAAAGTAAATTGTTACAAAAAATCTATTTCAATTAAATGCTATTCTTTTGAACTTTCTATTCATCAAAGAATCCTTGATAGAAAATGTATCACGGTTTTCACAAAAATATTAAGTAGCACAACTGTTTTCAACATTTACAATAATAAGAAATGTTTCTTGATGACCAAATCAAGACTGGAGTAATGACTGCTGAAAATTCAGTTGCCATCACAGGAATAATAACTTAACTCAAATATAAAACAGTTATTTTACATTGCGATAATATTACTGTTTTTGCCATATTTTTTTAAATAAATAAATGCAGCCTTGGTGAGTATAAGAGACTTATCAAATACTTTACTGACCCCAAACGTTTGAACTGTAGTGTATATCCCAAATTTAAAATATACACTTTAAAATATTAAATAAACAGAACATTCCAACATTTTTGTATTTGCTGTGAAGTGGTTTAAAAAGGTGTTTTTTCGATTTAAGATTCAATTCAAAATAAGTTTAGTAAGAACTAAACCACAATAAAAAAATCATGCTTTTCACGGTTTTTCAGTAAATTAATGAAACTGAGACAATATTTAATAATTTTCATTTATACGAGCAAGTGTTTAAAAAAATCGTGCAAAGACTAAGTCAAACGGCCTTTACAAAAAAAGGTAAAACAACGTCTGACGATTTTGAAGTTGGAGGAGAAAATTTTCTCCTTTTTCGCCCTAACGCGGTACTTCCGCCTACGTCACACGTGACCTTTCCAATGTGATTATGTAATGCGTGACGCTTCACAGAGCAGTGCAAGATGAGCATTTGTGGTTAAAAAGTATACTTTTTTTTTTTTTAGAAAATGACCGATCGTTTCACTAGATAAGACCCTTATTCCTTGGCTGGGATCGTGTAGAGCACTTTGAAGCTGCATTGAAACTGCAGTTGGGACCTTCAACCTGTTGGTAACTGTTTAAGTCCACTATATGGAAAAAATCCTGGAATGTTTTCCTTAAAAACCATAATTTATTTCAACTAAAGAAAGAAAGACATAAACATCTTGGATGACTTGGGGGTGAGTAAATAATCAGGAAATTTTAATTCTGAAGTGAACTAATCCTTTAATTACTCACCCTCACGTAAATGACGCACGTTCTCGAACAGATAGACATCTCTTAGATTTCATCAAAAAGATCTTGTTTCGAAGATGAACGAAAGTCTTACAGGTTTGGAATGACATGAGGGTGAGTAATTAATGACAGAATTTTCATTTTGGGGTGAACTAACCCTTAATTAAAAACATATTAAATGCTCTCATGAAACTTTTTTTTTTTTTTTTTTTTGATAACACAAATGTAGTTAAATGAGAGTTTTGAACTGATTGCAAAAGTTCTGCCAAACAAACAAAAAAAAAAAATGCTTAAATCCTTGCTAAATTTGATATTGTCTGCAAAATCACAGATATATTGTAAATATTTGTTATAATCACTCAGACCCAGGCTCTATGCAGAAAATAAAGTGATATGGGTTACCACATTCAGAGTTTCATTTATATTTTTCATTTAATATCAGCCATAATTTATAAAATGTTTGTTGGGAGTAAGCTTTTGAGAAATCTAATAACAGGAGGAGATCACATTATACGGTAATTAATTTACACAGAATAAAACCCAAGGGCCAAAATGTATATTATATATTAAGTTATATTATAACTTAATCATTGCAATTTAGTCAGAACAAACCCAAACTATGTCTGTTTTAAATCAATGAATGAATAGTTCATTCTTTATATTGATAAACAGGTCTCAAGTGCAAAAATAGACTCAGTGCCTAAACACTACTTGCAGCTCAACTTTCACTACACTTCTGCTACACAGCACTTACACGCTATTTGCTGTAACCTGTTAACATGGGTACTGAAATAAATATGTTAGTGGGAAACAGGCCTAATAGCACACAGTCTCATTTATATGAAGATCATACTTAATATATTTTAGATCCAGATTATTTATAAGGCTTTTATCATTTGCATTGTTTTTAACACTACACACAGAAAGCTACACCAGAACACCAGAGGTCCTCATGATCAAGTATTCTGATGTTGTCTTGGGATCCCCAAAAGCATTTTCAACTAACAAATTAAACATTTACATTTTTCACTGTGCACTGAGCCTTAGCATCTACTGCAGGGTTGAAGAGTCAAGGCAAAGCCCAGAGGGAGGCTTCCCTCCGACAAATTAATCCCTGAGAAAAGCAGAGCCGAGTTCTGCCTGTACACCCCTCTATTCCCTCAATAATGAAGAATGACTTACGACGCTACTCGTCCTCACCTCGTGAAACGGCACACACATGCACACACGTTCCTTTGGCTGCCCACCCAAAACTCCTCTTTGCATTGACTGTGACTGTTGCCATGGAGACCTGCTTACCTCAGCGCTTCCCGAAGTGCCCCACGCTCGCTCAAAGTCGTGTGCTTGATGTCATCGAAGTTGTTCTCCAAATTCACACAAGACTGTGGGAGTGAAAAACACACAGAGACATTGTTGGGACAAAGCAGTACATTTCCTGAATTTTTAGGGTGTATTTTTAACAAAAATATCTACATTTATGTCAGTGTGTTAATTACACAGTAAATTTATTACAGTGAGGTCAACATTTATTAAAGTAACTCTATATGTACTTTTCAAGAGCACTTTTGAAATGCTAAGGCTAATTTCATAGCTACCATTTTATGAATGAGGGACATCTGTGAATAAATACTTTTCATACAATAAATATTGAAATGATTTATGATTGTTTTACATTTCGTTTAGGTTATCGTAAATTTAAACATGCAATAATTCATATATATATTAAGAATTTTTATAATTTCAAAACCTGTATGACTTTCTTTCTTCTGTGGAACACGATACAAGGTATTTTGAAGGATGCTGGAAACCAAACAGTTTTAGAAACTATTGAAAAAAAAAAACACTCAGACATTTCTCAAAAAATCTTCAATGTTCCACAGAAAAAAGAAAGTCATACAGTTTTGGAACGATAAAAGGGTGAGCATATGATGACGGAATTTTCATTTTTGGGTAACACCAAGTTCTGTCATGAAACTCCAGATGACAGACTGACAGGTCCTTAACGCAACTGATGGTATTTACATTGTTGGCTACACGGCACAAGCTGATTGGTTTATTTCAAATCTACAACCAATGAGCTTGCCGCTCAACATTTAAATAGACGGTTGGCATTCACTATAGTTCACCCTCCACCTTCCCCAGCTCCACCTGTATAAATCTGTTATGGGAAATTTTATATATGCTATTTGATATGAAGCAGTATGACTTAAATTCTCACAGCAGCATATCAGTGTTTGTATTTGTTTTGACATTGTCATATCCATGCTAAAAATATTCTGAAAGATGTCATGATAGAACTATATATTTTAATAAAAATTAACCCGAGACATAAAAGTATATACAGTACACACACACACACACACACATATACAGTATATATATATATATATATATATATATATATATATATATACTGTTTCGGGAAAGCGCACAAGCTTCTGTATATTTTGCGGCAGTTGAAAATAAGCATTCTGACTCTGAAATGTCTCTAATATAATATGAAGAATTAAAAAGGTCTAGTGTTCGAAGATCAACCTTTTGTTTTGAATTCATTTTGGTTTTAAACCTTAAATAGAGGGCCATACCCTAAATGATTTTTTTTTTTTTTTTAATAAAACATTACAAATATGCTGATTATATTGACCACTGCTAAGGAGAAAAACATAATCATTAACTCACAAAGATAACCAAACATCCTCCAAATAGTTATAAATCTTAAGGAACATACAGAATATTCTGTATGCTGTAGATTTAAATATGACCGCACTGTAGGATTATGCCGTTGAGTAGACTGTTCAGAGATTATCCTGCTTTTAAAGATTTATGAGTTTCTACTTTAAAACGGAAGGATTAATTGGTGCCATTTAACACTGTAACATGACATGGCTGACATTATCAGAGAAACATTAAAGAGGATTCCCCCACCCCTCCCTTTTTAGGAAGCAAAGTTCAAGCTGCTTAAGCTGTTTTCTTTATTCCATAAGCTAATACAGTTTCACAGAAGCCATTGTGACAACTGACTTAAGCTATTTAATGAAATTCAAAAGGATGAGCAGCCAGGAAATTCCCCCACACATATATATGGCTGAGGCGCCAAGAAAATAAAATCACAACACGATTGAGATTGAGGCTAACTCGATTTCACAGACTGAGTTAATTTATGGCATGAGAGAGAGTTACTACATTTTATTATAACACAGATGGGTGGTGAATAAGAAACCAATCCAGTGAGCCAACTGATATTCTGATATAGTTATTTTATGAACCTCCACTGGATTCTTTTCTTCCACTGGCAACCTTGTGTTGCAGAAACCTCTGCCAAGATACAGATTCAGAAGAGACAAATCAAGAATACAGTCTGTTTTACACAACTTAAATTTTTAAAACGGAGCCTCAATGTGATGCCTTGATTGCCACGAGAAGGATTTGCTGGTATTATTGATACCACTCAAAAGATTTCACAGAATATATGATAACCTCACCACGTTCAAACATCTGACTATATATAGTTTTTACTTGATCGCAGAATATGTGAGCGGTGTGGAGACGAAGAGTTGCGTGGTTTTGCCTGGAGTGAGGCACGGGTTTTCTGAACATTTTCTGAGCATGTTGGAGTTGGAGTATGTTTTCACTCTCTCCACGATCAATCTGACATTGCTCCGTCATGAGCATAACATGTGTTAACAGCACATAATACAACTGCATGTCAGCAATAGGGATGGGTGGATCAATCTTGAAGTACTTTTGATATTTGATCTTTAGAAACTACAAAAACTTTTCATTTAATAGAGGTATCAGTACTGTTACCGGTAACAATATTGATGATATTTACCTTGATAGAACTTAGTACTGAATAAAATAAATAAATAAATAAAATAAACAGTATATAACCCATTCATAGTCAGTAAGAATTAACCACCATAAACCGTGATAACAGAAATATACTGGCAAAGAAACATGGAATTTTTACACTATCATTAGAAAGATTAAAATATAAAATGTTTAATGAAAAATAACAGGAGAGAGGATGGATGTGAGCTTGAAGACAAAAGAGATGCTGTGGAATTAAATATTCCTCTTAAATATGGAAATAATTTTTAAAGATGGGTTATATATATGTAACCGTCTCCTCTTAGATGTGTAGTCTAGTCAACAAATCAAACAACCATATCACCATACTATGTATAATGAAGTATGAGAAGTGTCTGTCGTCAGCAACTTTTATCATAGAATATAGAGCACCATGTGTTATTTTGTGTTGTCATTTCAAATGCAAAAATACTTGACCTTGGTCAACCCTGTGTCACAGTAGACTAATCTCAAAGCTTCTGTGTGGTATTAAAACTCATCTGTGTGGTAAAATGAAACATAATTACATTTCCAATTACACTGAGGCATTGTTGGGACTGGGATAACCATTGACATTTTCTCTTGAAATTATGTGTAGCATTTTCCCCTGCAAAGGATTAGTCTAATCCAACATCTTGGGGGCTTTATTATTATTAATTAGACAAAATGCTTAGTGCTGGGAATTGGTAGTATAATTTAACAGCTAATTAATATGCAAGCTCTGGAAACAAGATTTGGTATTTCATCAACACAGTCACCACATGGTGAAATAGCATTTAAAATGAACATTTGAATATGCTTATGAGCCTTGACTCACAGGATATGATAATAATTGAGAGGAAATTTGGAATATTTAATCCACTTGGGGGATTTGGGGGGAGGGGGAGGCATCTGCTTATGATGCATTTTCATAATGTCTCCTTTAGGCTTTTGCTGCAGTTTTCTGATGAGTGCTAAAGAATTACTCACTGACAAATTGTAAGCAAAAGGGCAGAAAGAGTCAAAATTTGAATCTCTACAATAATTGGACAAACTAGGCGGCTGGAACTAATTATAGAATTATAATCTTCGGCCCTATTACTGCTCATCAGAGTAATATGATCACAGCCATCACCAACATAATCACTGAATCACCACACCATAAACTACATCACAGAGTACTCATTATCATCGGTAAACTGGGACGAAGTTTGCTCACAGAAGAGGATATTAGAAGATTCAGAGAACCAGGAGATTCAGAGAACCAGCCCTAACATCTCAGTGGGTTATAGTTATTCTTCTTTAACCTATAATTTTCATCAGGCTGAGAAGTACATTGTGACCATAACGCATTGTGACAATCGGCAGCATGTAAACATTTCACAAACAAGTAAGTTTGGAATGCCATGACAAGGGCTCTTCTCCTCATTGGTTTCTTTAATATTTAATCTAAAACTCAAGGCAGCAGTATGTGAGAGTTTTGAAAAAATGAGTTATTTCAGCCAGCCCGTGAGAAGAGCTTGTCTTTATTTATTTTTTAATTTATTTTTTAATTTCAATACTTACATCACAGCTCCTCTCTGGGTTTCTCTTCCAGTGCTTCTTCTCATTCTTCTTAGAGGCAGTGGAATGGAGATTTGCATAAGTCTTCACCCTTGGGTTCAAGGCAAGGATACTCTGTGCAATTATACATAATGAAAATCATTAAATGTTTAAAGGACTTATCAATGCATGATCATTATGGTATGATGTGTAACAATTTTTCAATGAATGCAGAACAAATAAACTAAAATAAACTTACACATTCTAAGTTGCTGTCTCTGGAATGCAAATTATATTGCACCATTATGATATGTTATTATTTGCTATTTCATTTATATATATATATATATAATATACACATACACACACACACACACACATATATATATATATAAAATTTATGTACTGACAAATGAACTGAAAACCCTTCCCTCCCCTATGTTGGAATAAAAATTGTAATTATACATTGTAATAGTAACAGAAATAACAGTAAATAATGCATAATTACAAGTAACTAACCACAAACCACAACTCTAACCCTAACTGTAAATCTATCTATAGTAACAGTACATGTAGTTAATTAACGTTACTCAATACTTATTTGAGTAAGTACAATGTAACTACGTCACCTTAAAATAAAGGGTTACTTTATTTTAAGGTGTCTTTATTACACTGTAATTATACATTTAAGTACTGAGTAATATTAAGTAATTACATGTACTTACTATAGGGTTTGGATTAGGGTTTGGTTTAGGGTTAGTTGCATGTAATTATGCATAATTTATAGTTATTACTATAGTAACTACATGTAACATATGTAACAATGACACTTTAAAATAAAGTGTTACCAAATAAAGTGTAACCTACATTTTTCTGACATATAGGCTACATAAAATTATGAGAACATTATAATTGTGTGTTTGAAACATGGCTTTTAACGATGAAACTTTTGTCTTTGTAATCAGGCTCTCAAAAATTATATAAAAAAATGGATTTAGATTTATCAGCCTTTCAAATATAAAGAATTATCGGTATCGGCCAAAATTTTCATATCAGTGCATCCCTGCTTCCAATATATAAAATGGCTGTAAGCTGAACATCTCCAAAGCACCTCCATTGACAGAAGTAAAGCAAAAGTAACTTAAGATGTTACTTTCCATAAAAAGTGTTGTTTTTGTTTTTTTCCTCAGAGTAACTCAATATTGCAAAAATTACATTTAAAAGTAACATTCTCCAACACTGAATAATATGTCTAGTTTTACAGCACAAATGAAGAAAAAGCAAAGATAATCATGTTGTTGTGTTCCACAAACATGAAAGCATTTTAAAACATTGATATGAACTACAAAGCATGCTCAAGCCAAGGTCCTTCAAAGCCGTCTGTGACAACACTGATTAGAACGCCAGTGCAGCGGGGCCAATAAAGAGGGGTGAAATGAGAGCCATGATGGGGACCATCATCATTTGATTCAGGAGCAACCTTCATTTCAAATACGCACCGCACGGCACCTTCACGCCTGCCAGTCAAATCACCCCACCACACTCGAGGAGCTGAAGGCAAGCACCAGTGTGGGATCTTTTAATGGCAAACACAATTAACAGGCAGTTTACTGAGAGAGAGGAGAACAAGTGAGGGAGAAGCAACCATTACCATCACACTAATACCAATTTCATGCTCTTCGTAGTGTAAAAGAATACCATGTCCACAGTCATTTCACTGTGCTGAAACACTATCTGACAAAGGCCAGAACAGGAGGCCAGGAGCAAATTGAAATGAGCCACTTTGGCATTATAGCCCACAAACCAGGTGTCAGAAAAACCTTCACCCAAAAAAATTACACTGACAGAAAATCCTGACATGATTCTTGAACGCTGTGGTGACTCTGCGTTATCTGTGTGAATATTTATCCAATTAATTCAATTTACAATCAGTCATGCACCATTCCCTAAACAAATTTCAATGTTGTTTTTGCCATTTTATGCTACAAACCTTTCCGAATGACTTGTGAAGAAATATGTTTGACAACAAATATAGTAAGAGGGAGGAAACAGTCCTTCCAGGCTGTTTCCATTTACTCTTAGAAGCATGGATGGATAAATTATTGATAACACTATTAATATGTAGCATGTGTAAATCATTCTTAGTTGTGTTGGGGGTATAGAGCACTGAGCTGGAAAGGTAGGTCTTGCATGAAACTTTCATATTTATTTTTTATTATAATTTTATTCTACTTGTATGAATGAGCAAAGGCACCCAAATACTCAAAAAAGTACTGAATAAAGGAAACGGATCTGCTCGTGCACGAGGTTAAAGCGCATGAGCAGACCATCTAGTACGGGAAAAGCCAGATTCCACCAAAGCATTTTTATCTTTATGTACACAATAATATTCTTTTACATTGTAATCCTTTTATTTTTAATATTTGGCATGTTTGTGTGCTGCTGTGCGTCCCTCTGTGTGTAATAAGCAGAATGTACGCACGTTGTGCACCACCATATAGACGCATATTACTAACACGCTCTTTAAATAACAAAACAAATTTTGCTTTATTGACTTTATTTTATCTCGACTACAACACTGTTCGCCTCGTTTTCAGACCAGCACGTCCATGGGCGCACAAATGGACACAAATGCATTTGGTATTTAAACAACGTAGCGCAGGACGTGAAAATGATAACTGCGTCAGGCTGAAACTAGCAAAAAACACTTGTATCGCGCCCGGTGCCGCATTGCGCTCAGTGTATGATAGGGCCCAGTAAGTCTTATTGTTTAAATCTCGTTTTCTTGATTTACAGAGGCTGTAGACGTGAAGACAACTCATCCCATGATTCTGTGAAACCAAGGCGTCATCAAGCTACGCCTTTGTTATGAATAAGCAACCTCTAGCGGCGAAAATGTACATATTGTGGCTTTAAGTTAACATTATTTTATAATCTTACCTAAATCATTGCTTATGCTAATAAAAGATAGGCTTTTTTGGGGACATTTCATGTCAGATTTTATTGCTGATTTGAAAAATAATTTAATTGTGACTTCAGCAAGCAGCTTAAAAAAGATAGAATTTTATAATCGTAAATAGTATTGTTTAAAGGAAAATTTCTTAATTTTCTTTCATTTCACAGACATGACAAAAAACATCAGGATTGCACAGTATTGTTCCCTTGCTGGGACTGCTGATAACTGAGCCAGTCAAGCTACTGTTTATTTGCTATAATAGGCTCAGTCTGAGAAGCAAATGTAATAATGAGTGAGTTAAGCCATGTTTGACCAGTCGAAGATGAACAGATTTGAAAATCTATGCATGGCAACCTCAAAGTGGCATATAGTCCATACAGAGCCAAAAAGGAAAAACAAACAAGTATTAATGATAAAAAAAAGGAGAACACTTAATCAAAGCCAGTACAGAAACATGCCCAGTTTGTTTAGAGTGACAATGATTTTAGAGTGAAGGCTGTTTCTTGTAAGCAATGAAAAACATTGTGCACCTTTGCCAATTAGATCAATATTGTGTAAGAGGAAACACATCCATAAGAAGAAAAGATCTATATAAGAAGAGATCAATATCTCTTCTAAAGTCCCTCTGTGACGGTTGAACAAGCTCTAGATGGAAATCATAGTCTATTTCATGTCAAATAGGCTTTTAGTGGAACAAAGATGGAAATGAAAGTGTGGGCCCACTTTTATGACCAAACAGAGGGTCACTATGCGTAGTTATTGCTTTTTGTGTATTCGCTTGTAAAGGGCGTAAGGTAATTGGCGAGATATCATGGGTTTCTTTTCCCAGATATATACAGTAAGCCTTTATGAGCTTGAACTCTGTTCACAACAAGCTACATTGCTTGGTCGCTTGAAATAAAACCTGTTTTAAAATGTCAGCAAGGTTTGAGTTTCATCTGTGAGGTAGGTTTCTCCTCTCAAAATACCACAGCATCGAGTTGAGAAAAAAAAAGCTGTGGAATTGAACAGAATAAAATCATAGCAGAATCGCATACTGAAGAGCAAGTGTATACATTTCATTAAAACATGCCAGGCTTTGGCTAGAAAGAGAATGCTTTTTAAGCTGCATGTGATGTGCTGTGTTTCATTTCCACAGGGAGAGCTCTGGAGACTGGCTTTATCACTCTCTGCTGGTCATAGTGATCCACTGAGACAACAAATCAATACTGGCTTTTTCCTGCCAAAGTAAGCAAAATCTGCTCCCTATACAGAAAAAGAACAGTGAATATGATCAAATGATAGGGAATGATGTAGTCTGATGTCAGTCATAAGGATTCAGCAAGCTTTTCATAGGGTGAGTCAATTTTTATATATACAGAATAGATAATATTAAATTGAATTGAAACATCTGACCATCTCTTCAAAGATTCACATGATGAATGTCACAAATTTGCTTTTTATTGTTTGTGACCCAGTAATCTTATTTTATTCTTTCTTATTTATTTAATAACATTTCATTGTTGTATATTTTTCAAAGTCCTAAAACCTTATGTTTAAGTAAAGTTTTAAATTAGATTTTGAACCCCAATGTGAACTTTTAAATGGCACTTTTAAATGTTACATTTATAAACGACAGCAACCCAGAAAAATAGAGTCCACTAAAAGCAAGCTTTTGTCTCTGTCTAAATGAGTTCAGGTGTGTTCTCTACTATAATTAATACTAATGAAACATCATCCAGATGCAGAAAAGAGCAAATTCATAACTAAAAGCATTTATGCAATGATCTCAATGTAGGCAACTTGACCCCTTTCCAAAGCACACTTCATCTTTCATAACACAGCCCCCTCCCTCCCTAAGGCAGAATAGTTAAACACAATCTACAGAGATTCTTGCCTAGTCTTTTTGCCTGAAATCAATACAGGAATTGATCCTCCATAGCTGCAATGAAGCCACAGTGCTCCAGCAGCCCAGCAATGTTCAGCACAAGCCCAGAATATCATTTAGTCCTGTAACATAATTATAGAGAGCAATACAGATCATTTGGCATCAACATCATCTTGCTCAGCTAAAGGTCTCCTGAAGCTTCTATTCAATTTTCAGACACTATAACGAGTGAAATGGAGTTGATTCACGCAGAAACGCATGGCTGATCATCAGCTAGGCATCTATGAGAGGCCTGCTGATATATTTTCGACCAACCATGTTCACACATGCTTCACATTATTTTGATTAAAAAGGTATTAAACATTCCTAAAATTATTCATTAAAGACATACTGAAAAATGTTTTTGTCCATGCAATGAAAATCAATGGGGTCAAGACAACACTGGACCACACTGACTACTAATATATGGATAATACAACACTGAGACATTTCTCAAAATACCTTCTTTTGTGTTCCTCGGAAGAAAAAAGTGATACAAGTTTGGAAAGACGTGAGGGTAAGTAAATAATGACAGATTTTTTTTTTATTTTGGGGTGAACTGTCTCTTTAAAGGTGAGGTAGGCAATTTCAGAGCGGCTAGCAATAGCAAGCTAGCTTTGAAAGCATGAGATCCCACCCTTCCTTCAGAGCGCTTTCCAAATGTAATTGGAAATACATGTGTTGACAGGCAGGTAGGACATCGTATCGGGCCGAATGCAATGATTGGATTTTTTTGTTCCTGAGACTTCCAAAGAAGATATATGTACATGTTTTGATATTTAGACCACTTCTATTATTGATCGTTATCAGGATGTAAAAGATTTTCAACCGGTATAACAAAAAATATTTATAAAACAAATTTCTTACCCTGCCTTTAAAGTCTTAAATGCCTCAACCCTGTGTCTGGTTGCATAAACTGATTAGACTAGCCTTACAAGTTAGTCATTATAACTTAAGTCAGTTATATTGGTCCGAAAAGAAGACTGGTTGGCTAGGTGCTGACTAGTTCTTAAGAGACTGGTCTTGGACCAGACTGAGAAAATCTATGTATTAATGTTTATTATTTCAAACTAAGGAAAAGGTAACAGGGTGGAACAAGTTCAAAATCCTGCGTTCCGGAGGAGAGGCCTGCCATGTCATCCAAAGGGTTTGAACAGGGTGTTTGTGAACAGATTTCTCAATACCGCTCACTAGTGCCTGGGATAATCATTGACTTAGGGTCATGAACCGGTTGAGTGGATGACAGCATGATAACCCAAGCTGAAGGGTTGCTGGCTCATCAATGTCCTTTCAAACACTTACTTTTTTTATGCATTAGCATAAAAATGTTAAATTTACAGACTAAATGTTTTATTTTGCTGTTATCTTCAGATTAAAAAAAAGGATTCTGCAAACCTATCATATATATATATATATATATATATACTACCAGTCAAAAGTTTGGAATCTGTAAGATTTTTAATGTTTTTAAAAGAAGTTTCGTCTGCTCACCAAGGCTGCATTTATTTAATTAAAAATACAGTAAAAACAGTAATATTGTGAAATATTATTACAATTTAAAATAACTGTTTTCTGTTTGAATATATTTTATAAAGTAATTTATTCCTGTGATCAAAGCTGAATTTTCAGCATCATTACTCCAGTCTTCAGTGTCACATGATCCTTCAGAAATCATTCTAATATGCTGATCTGCTGCTCAAGAAACATTTATTGTGTACAATTGTACAAAATATTTGTGTACAATATTTTTTTTTTTTTTTTTTTCAGGATTCTTTGATGAATAGAAAGTTCAAAAGAACAGCATTTATTTGAAATATAATCTTCTGTAACATTATAAATGTCTTTACTGTCACTTTTGATCAATTTAATGCATCCTTGCTGAATAAAAGTATTAATTTATTTAATTTATTTAAAAAAATATTACTGTTTTTACTGTCTTTTTAATTAAATAAATGCAGCCTTGGTGAGCAGAAGAAACTTCTTTTAAAAACATTAAAAATCTTACAGATTCCAAACTTTTGACCGGTGTGTGTGTGTGTGTATATATATATATATATATATATATACACACACACACACACACACACAACAGAACAATGGAAGATCATCTACTTTTTTATTATTTGGAACCTAGAAATCATTGGGGGCAAATGTAACTTTGCTTTCTATTTATTACTTAAAACATATTTTAAGTACTTCAATGTCACAGCAAAAACTACTAGCCTAACTAATAAAGTTCAAACATTATTAAATACAAGCAGATAGGCTGCTGTCACTTTAAGACCGAATGCACGAATCCAATATAATGATACACATCTGATTTCTTTCACAACTATTTACATTCACTTAAGAAATAACTGACGGTGTTTACTAGAATATTTTGATGGGTATTTTATCATAATTTTGTCTGTATTTGTCCGTTCAAGCACAAGAAGATGCGAAAGAGGAATCAATTCTGTGTTCACGCGCTATCTGAAACCACCTCTCTTTGTGTGTGCGCATTTCAGTTGTGTGTGGCTGTGTGCCTACAGATAACAGCGTGCAAGTACCGAATAGAGTTCTTTTTTGCCTCTTCTTGTGCTGCAATGGTTTAAAATCACTTGAATATGTAAATGGACAAGACAAAACACGTGCATATGATAAACTTTCACTCTATGATGGTTAAACTTTGCAATTAATCCGTGAATCACATGCGTGCTGAACCGAGGGGCCTGGTCCGTACGGATCACGAATCAACTACGATCCGTTTAACCCCCTATATGTAACCATTTATATAAGCACTTACATCAGTAGCATATTTCATGAGGTCAACGTCTCAGTAAGCACCGCATGTAATCGCAGACCATTACTGGATTATAAATATTCCCAAGTTTCCTCCAGAACTTGAGAAGGACTTCTTTTTATGGCACGGATAAAAGCTCCAGCAGGTACAGCATCTGACTTTGACATCCATGATATGGATGTCTGTCAGCTAATGGGGCTTTCATAACGTTCATATTGCAATTTTGGCTTTTAAGTCGACAATTTTCTATCACGGTACTTGACTTGTTATCAGGAAGTGGTCATTGTCGGGGTTCGGGGCCTTCCATAAAAAGCCGTAGCCTTTTGTGTAAGCGGCCACATTAATCTGGTTTTTAACGAACACTGATGGCCATCCCGGAGGATTTTTTAATGAATCCGTGAGCACACACAAAGGCACACGTTTAGCGCTCATGGAAAAGCAGGATATTAAAATGAGACGTCTGACAGCACTGCCAAAATGAATGGCCAATTTAATTGCCCCACGGACAGCCATTATTATGACATTTAGTGAGGTATTTTCAGTGGCAGACAGGAGTCGTTTAGAGCACGTTTTAAGTGCACTCTGCACGCCAAGGTCACGTTGCCATAGTCATAACACTCATGAATAGAAATGCTAATGAGAGTCGTCAGTAACAGTTCTATTTTCTCTATGAAAGTCAATGCCCATATCTGCTCAACTTAAAAGAGAAAGCTTTATCTCACCTGAGCAGAGATGTCATCCGGCATGTGCTGTGCATACCAAGATGTTCTCTTAGGCTCACCACTAACAGATAGGATTCATGTAAATCAGATGTGCTAATGCTAGATCAAACATGGCAAATGCTACGGACAGCTGGAACTAATATTGGAAATAAAGAGGGTGCGTCTCAATCAGCTTCCTATAGTTGAGTAGTCAGGGCACTGATCAAGGAGTCGGCCATTTTAAGGCCCGTCTCAATCGCAAAATCCTTCCAGTGCACTGGAACGTTCGCTCCCTGAAAAATACCACAATGTACCACAAAAACCAAGGAGCATCACATTTCTGAAGCGCGAAACTGTTTTTTTAATAAAAGCAGGTATTAAGCTAGTAAACAAAGGTAGTAAACACATCTAGTTAATATTTATAATATTCGACTGAATGTTGTAATGACATGTAACGGAATAATGTATTTAAACAGAATAAAAAAATAATATCAAAAAGAGGTCCTGCCTGTTGTTGATTAATACCAGCGGTGATGTTCTACAACGTTGTACATTGATGTTTTACATAGTTATGTCACTGGAAATTGAGTAACCATTGTCCCAGTGTGTAGTAAGCCAGGGTCCTTACCGTGCCTGGATCTGTGTACACGGTAAACTGATTCACAAGCTCGAAGCTAGGGAGCTGACTGAAAAGCACCTAGAGACACTGGAGTTGAGGAAGGGTCTGTCGGGCCTAAATTAAAATACTCCATTTCAGAGGCATAAAATTAAAACATTCAATTATGTTTTGATTAAGTTAATTGATTTTAATTCAGGGACATGAAGTATTTAAAAAAAAAAAATTCAAAAACATTCAATGCTGTTTTTCTAGACTAATTTAACCACTAAATTAGCAACCTGCTTGCTTAAGTGCACTTGATAGAAACAAAACATGATTTAACAGTCTTTATTTAAGAGTATAAAAAGGAAGGAATAAAAAGATACTGACATGTCAATGTCTGTACACTTGCTTTGAAAAACAAATCCTAGTTATATACAATGTAGGCCACCATGCACTGCTCACAAATCAAAGGGATTGTTGTCTCTAAAGTGCACTGCACATCAGAAGAAAATGTGTAGCATACGTGGCTGTACACTTGTTTATCTGGAGGAAATGATCCTTAAATTGGAACTGTACATTTTCATTAAGCTACTAATTATGGCTTCATCAGTGTTGAACAGCGACTGTGATCTCAACTACTGAGTGGGTCCCTGTCCAAGGTCCTGAAATCTCTTCCTAGCAGTAGATAAGGCCATGTATAAAAAAAAATGAAAAAAAGCCTATTCAGCCTATTCCCTTTTTTTCATCTCCACCTTTTAATAAAAATTCAGTAAGATTTATAACTGTCCTTCAATTTTAAATACTGTAGACGAAAATCCTCATATGTTGCTTTTCCATGTAACTCAAAACTGCAAGTTAAGAGCAGAAATTGAAAACTGATAAACAAAATCATAATTTAAAATAATAATTCCATAATCACCATCAATACATTGCTGTGCAATAACCTCTTATTTATTTTTAGGTTGAAATTAGCCATGCTGAACAAGTAGGTTAATATAAGAGCATAAAAAGTGAATATTTTTATTTTATTAAAATCAAATGTTTTATTATGTATTGTTATTCTTCCTCGATGTGCCTGTATTTTGCACAACAGTGCAACTTTCAAAGTTTTGTCTCGCAGTCTCCCACACAAATCACCTTACCTGACTTTAAACCATGGACACGTGCCCAAAAATAGGCTAGCAACAGATAAGTGTGTAAAAACGTCTTACCGAAATATACAAAGCTCAGTAACACTCTGCGTGTAGCTTTACCTCGATATCCGGTAATTCTTTGCTCAACATAGTAGCCATTATGTCCGGTCTGCAGTATATGATCCGATCTCTCCTCCGTTAAAAGACGCGAGAGCTCTCGACACTAGTAGATCTAAGCACGCGCTCAGAACTTTAGTGAGCGAGCGTAAAACACGCGACCAGTCCATTATGACACCGCACATATCTGCAGCAGCAGCTGTGAACTTTTTGTTTTGACGCAGACATGATAAAGAGCTATTCTTAAACCAACGCTGCTCACATCTAGTGTCTCTTTTCAACCCAATAATTGTTTTAATTGACACGAACAGGCGAAATATTAGCAGTTCTGAGTGAAATGGTTTATTCCTTTACAGACAAAGTTTAGAGGGTCAAAGTTTACATTGAAGGTAAAACTCGGCTGCACGTGCACACGGTTTTATTACCTATTAATCCATTTTATATTTTCATGTATACATTTGTATTACTGAATTCATATGAATTTTATATTATTATTTTAATTATTATTATTAATTATGTATTATTATTATTATTATATTTATTATTATTATTTAATGGGGACTATTAATTTAATGAATAATCATAAAGCTTACATACATATTTAAATATATAGTCATCAGACCAGTATACTGACATGATGTTCTGAAATTGTACATTATCTATTTTATATTGTGATTGCCATTTTTCAGATTTATCATAATTTGCAAGTTTATATCATTTTACTTCTTCATGTGGCTTGGGTCAGATTATATATTTGAAAATGCCTTATGGGGTCAGAACACTGAAAGATGAATAACTCTAGGCATTGGGAAGTTTAATTCAGCCAGTCTCAGAGTGCAATGAGGAGTTAAATGGTTTGAGTCAGTATCACAGTAAGGGGAGTGGCTTATCCAATCTGTCCCTGGCCCCTCCCCCTCTTTCTTTCCTCAGTAAACCATGAGGTTCAAAGTCTGATGACTCCAAGTTACCATGTCTCTGAGCTGTATTATGCAATATTCAAATATAGTACTCTCAATATGTTATAGTTAAGGCATTTTTAACAAATATTTTAGCTTTAACAGCCATAGAATCAAATATGGAAATGAAAAAGCTGGTAATTAAAATACTTGGGATTAATCTATGATCCATCTCATGTTCATACATCACTTTTTTTTTTTTTTTTTTTTAAATCAGTGTATTTAAATGTATCTAAACAATGTCAGAGCACAGTAAATCATCACACAAAGCCATTTACAGATTTCTGCTTTATTATAAAATGTACATATTTCCAACAAATGTGTTTTTCATCATAATATTGTGCTGTAGTACATTCATTTATATGTGAGAGTGTGAGAGAATGAAGATATAGAATGGCTTGTAATTCCCTTTAGCCTTAAGACAAGAAGCTTTGTTTTCCTGTTTTTATGTAGACACTTCTGCCATCACATTTAGAAATAGGTCACTTCACCTTCCATTCACTAGTGTTTATTCCTCCTCCTGCCTGCTTGCATCTCTCGTCTTTGCAGTCAGAGCGGGTTTCTCTCCAACCCAACACAGCAGGCCAAACGTGAGCAGGGCTTGATGTTCAAACACCTGCCGACTGCTGAGGAGCTTTATTTTTCAAATCTGCAACTCTGGAGCTGAGCTGAGCTTCTCAGTGGTGTGTGTGTGTGTGTGTGTGTGTGTGGTGTGTGTCTATGTAGCCTTCAATGAAATGTTATGCTTTATGGCAAGACAATTAGTTTTCTCACTCATTATAATCATTCAACGCAATGTTAGTCATTCTCTCAAGACAATTATTTTTGCCACTCATTATAATCACACAGTATCAGAACACAAACGCAGAGTTTAGTGCACTTTGAATGCAATTTTCAGTACAATATGAATAACACCACATAAATAATCTTAAAAACAAAAACAACATCCCAAACAGTATTTTCTATTTTCTTTCCTTTAGATTCATATTCGGCCTATATTTTTCAAATCTAATATTTATGTTCGGGACAGCAGCCTCCTCATGCTGAGAGCTGATAAGCCTGAGGCAACTTACTGATCAGAGGGATTGTGGATCCTCTAGAATCAGCAGGGGTCAGAATATCATTATAATCAAGCAGCTGTAGTAGTACAGCAGACCCAGTGTTCTAGCATACACGCACGGACCAGAATCCAGCACAGCATTGTCATCACGCATACAGACAGACAGACTCTGGCAACAGATGAGACACTTGGCTCCCGTGAATTTTTCCTCTCCTCCGTGTTGGCCAATTCGGTGAATCAGTTTTTGATTGATTCTCGTCACCCAGCGTTTGTGTGCTGAAAGAGAAATGATCTCAGTCCTTGGGCAGTAACAAACCTGACATCAGATAAGTGTCCTTTCATTTTCAAAGCGAAGGAAGGCGGCTTGATTAGTCGTTTGTGAACGGAGCTGCTGTCAGTACACTGGGATATTTCACTGCCCTGCTGTAAAACAAAACAGCCGGCTGTATATTTAAAGGCCTTTAAACAGTTTTGAAGAGGTTACATATACAGTAGGTTATCATACATTCTATATACTTAACAAAAAGGGACTTCTGCTGTTACATCATCAAACTATAGATGGATAATAAGTAGTGGTTGACTGATATGAGTTGTTTGATGGGCAATGAAAACACAAACAAAGACATTAAACATCAAACTACACACTTTGTTTAAAATATTTAGAATTTTGAATATATAATATATATTTTTTAAAAAAGTGGGTTTTTTATTTTATTTTAAGGTGTCTGTGTTACATTGTAATTATACTGCTTAATTATATTGCTTACTACACCTTTAATAATTAAAGGTGTAGTAAGCAATTTCTGAGAAACATTGTTGATCTTTGAAATCACCAAAACAAACACGCCCCTACCCAAAAGGATCACACCCTATCTGGATAGCTCCACCCCCAAATTCATGAACACGCTATGCAACACAGGCACCTCCCTCATCATGAGTGGACATGCCCCTTACTGCCGATTGGCTGCAATTGTGTTTTGGTGCGCTGTCTGATCCAATTTCAACAGCATTTCTCAGAAATCACTTACTGCACCTTTAACTACATGTACTTACTATAGGGTTAGGGTTAGAATGAGGGTTTGGTTTAGGGTTAATTGACCCTTCGCAAAGATCCGCCCCCCCTTAGTTACTGTTGCTTTGTCCGACAAGCCATGGCACTGTCACGCCACACGCAGTGAAAAATACATCACGGAGCAAAGAGGACACTGATAACACGTCGACAGACAAGACAGAGCAGGTTACTTATGAAACAATGTCCCAGCTTTCAAATTGTATTTTGTTTTTAAGAAATTCAAACAATAAAAACCGTTTTGTGGCTCTTTAATGTGTCGTGACAGATTGATGTAGCGCCTCAGCTCAAGAGGCTCGTGAACCAATCATCTCTTCCTACTAGTTAATTTATAGCATCAAATAAACATGAATGAACATGAGAAGGAATGTTGTTTAAAACATGGAAAGATGTAAATACACACCATTTTTCAAGTTCAAGTACACTGAGGTTAATCTTCTAACTCCTGACTGCTTTGTCAGAAAAAAATGGCGAATTCGGCATTATGATTGGTTAGATCGCTTGTCAATCAAACTCCCGGCAAAGGGTCAATTGCATGTAATTATGCCTAATTTATAGTTATTACTACAGTAACTACTTGAAACATATAAATCGGTAGTGTGTAAGTTGTTTTCACAAAATATTTATTCAAAATTCACTAAAAAACATTTTAAACACAAAGTGTCTATTTGTCTCAATGTCTATTTATCCATTGACAAGACTGTCAGTGGATTCTGGAAGTGTTAAATGACAAAAAAAAAAAAAAAAAAACACAGCCAAGTATTCAAGTATTATACAGATAATCTCAAAATGCCCAAATAGCAACCGATTAATCTGTCTATCAATAATAAGGTCTATCAATTATTATAACATCTAAGCCATTTTTTCAGGGGTTCAAAAATACCTGTGATTTCTTCAGCATCAATAGTTCCCTTTTATTTGCAAGCACAAGCACATTGCTTCATCATCAGAGTGGAGCTATCCTTAGTGACTGAGCTCTGTGTGTGTGTGTGTGTGCATATGGAATGTAGTTTAACACATCTCTGGTTTTAACTAACCTGCACACTTTCATGCATGCTTTGATCCGGTAGGCAACGGTTCAAAAGGGAACGACAAACAGCGTTGTGTGGCAGTCAGAGAGAGAGAAACACACCAAACGGTTTCCTGCGTTTAACAGGCTACCTCCTGTGACAGTGGCAGCGACAGGGAAGAGAAAAAAACAGACCTTGGTTCACTTTCCCTTTTTCTTTCATTTTTTCTTGTTGGGCTCTGCAGAAAACCTCTGTAAATAATGTTTGTCACAAAAAAACATTTGAGGTTTCTGAAAAGAGTAACACGAGGAAATGTCCTATTTGCTGGATGCATGGAAAATTACAGCTCTTTCATCAGTTTTCAGCCTGGACTTTTGTTGCCATGATTTTAGGAGATTCTTCCTTTTTCTTTTCTTTCCTCCACCTGCACACTCAACAGTTCCTGCATTCTTCACGGAGAAATTAGAGAATTCCTATTCTTTTTTTATTATTATTTTCTTTGTTCTACATTTATGTCTTCCATGGATTAGGACAGAGCATTAACAAATGTCAAGCTTCGAATGTTTTTCTTCTCTACCAACCACAGTAGGTCTTAGCATTCTGGATTGAAAATGCCTGCCGTCTGGCAACACTGCCTGTGTAGAAGTTGGCAGACATCCAGAACAAAAAGAATATTGGAAACCATAACTATTTCTGATATGATGAAACAACAGAGAAATATACTGCAATATTGTTCCAGGAGGAACCACGCAGCTTCCCAGTCATTCCAATTAATTGATACAGTAATTCATATAAATGACAGGTCTGTGAAAATTCAGATCGAATGAAGCGTCGAGGTTAGAATTGCATGACATTTTATATTAACTTCCTATTCTCTGTTTTTTGGTAGAGCATTAAACATTTACAGTCTTTTATTTTCCCTTCAGTGTTCCACAGAGGTCTGAATTCAGCAGCACATCTTTGGTGGAGACATGAAAAAACATCATTTGAAAACACAGAGGCCTGAGAAGAGAGCCAGTCGCTCACCTCACAATTCATGGCTATGCAGAAACAATCACAAACAAGATTATATAGAACCGGTCAACATCTAATCTGAAATGTGTGGATTTTGCAAAAATCACACTGCAAATCCTTTACATAATTAAAACCATCGGACCGTTCAAAAGTTTCAATTCAGTAAAATTATTATTGTTTTTTAAACGAAACCTATCATGCTTAACAAGGCTGCATTTATTTGATCAAAAATACAGTAAAAACAGTAATATTGTGAAATATTATAGATACATAGTACAGACATGAAACTCTAACTGAGCACTGATTGGTTCTTCCAACGGCGTGGCATCAGCCAATCAGAAGTACTTCCTAATCCACTTAACAATCTCGTACCCTAGCCTACGATCACCCTTCTGTGCAAGTATGAAAACATCTGTTTGTCCCTCCTCCTCCCCAGCACCACCTGTAGAGATCTGCTATAGGGTTCAATTTTCTCGCAGCAGCCTGTCTTTTTGTTTGTTATTTGAACTAAGCTGAACAAATTTTTGTATTTGCTCAGCAGCAGCGTAGCAGATCTCGTCCGCCAAAATCAAGCTTATGTATATTCCAAGCTTATGTATATTTGCAAAGTGCAAAATACATTGCGTCGTGCACGTTTCGTGACAGTTTAAAAGTGAAATGTCCAGTGAGTGGCGCTAAAAGTTTGTGTAGTTTTTTCCAGAACAGATGAATGTGAATATGACATTTTATTATGTTGGAGTTTATACGTATCACCGCAGTTCTGAATCGAAATGTCCGGTGAGTGGCGCTAAAAGCTTAATGCACCATCACGTTTAATAACGTACACCTACACTAAACCCGTTAGTGTTAACAAAAGCAAATGTGACATGAAAATGCAATCGTAACCGTGGCATTTTAGCTTGTTTTTGAGCTCTTGTTTTTGAGCTCTTTTACCATGACTCATCTTTCATGGTATTCGTACCCGAGCTCTTCACATCGCAAGTACAATTCTGTACCAGCTGAGTTACCGAGCAAGTTTATTACGTTAGTAAAGCTGAACATCGAGCTGTGTAAGTGATGCAAACTCCAAAATATATTTGTTTACAAATCATGCACTATGGTAAAAAGTGTTTTGAGATCATAACGTGCAAGGAGCCGCATGAAAACAATTCTTCATTAATCCATAATCTGGCCCTGTAATCATAATTGTGTGTGAAAACGATTAAAAGTGCTTGCTGTTTTACTGCCTCTAGTGTTCATTTCTGATAGAAACTGCAGTGATATGTATGTATTGGTACATATTTTGCGTTTTGCAAAAATGTTGACACAGGTACATTTTTCCAATAAGACTGTATTGGTATATTCAATGGCCCATACCAATAAATGCTGTTTCAACTTATCCACTCTGAGAGTTGTTATGACTGAAAATAATTAAAAATAACTGTTTTATATTTTAATATCATTTAAAAAGCAATTTATTCATGTGATATCAAAGCTGAATTTTCAGCATCATTACTCCAGTCTTCAGTGTCACATGATCCTTCAGAAATGCTGATTTGATGCTCAAGAAAACAGTTGTTGCTGCTTAATATTTTTGTAGAAACCATGATTTTTCTCTCTCTTACTATCTCACACAGTCTACAGTAAAATTATCTTGTTTTTAATAATGTTTAGATATTTTCATTGCAAAACCAGACAAAAATACAGCTAAATTCTTTGCGGCGTAGGAAATTGGCACCTAAAAAGGAGACCTGCTGAAAGCAAATACCGTATTTCTTAACTTAAGAGCCTGTGTTCAAAGTACTATTTTTAACCAGTCGCATCTCCTTAAACATCAGAGGTTAGAAGCTACTATTTGTTGTCATCTTTGCTTTTCTCCATCTGACACTGATGGAAGACTGCAGAGAAAAGCATGTTGAGTGATAACAGAGCAGGTTCAGGCTCACTAACCGTCAGCCATAAGGCAGATCCGGGCAGTGTCTGTTTGTCATCGGATGCGTTCAGACTTTAGCTGAGCCCTGAAATGCTTCTCACCATCACCTTATTTCTCCCAAGCAAGCAGAGCCTAAACTTCAGGCCTGGGCTCAGTTCTGTCAGACAGCATCGGGATTAAAGGTACCGCGGCCAGCCGGGCTAGCAGAGGATTAGAGGCGACTTGAAGGGATGGTTTGCAAAGCGCAGACGAGAGGCGGTCAACTACACCTCTGATTCTGCTCAGGGCTGTTTTGACTGCCAGTCAAGGATTTGGGGGCACTGAGAAAAAGCAAGGTGTTGGACAGCTTTGCCGGCAGCTCTAACTGGATTGGAAGGATCGGGTTGTGTCTGACCTTTGGGTTACTTTAACAAGAAAAGCGTCAGCCCTTGCAGTCCTCTCGACTTCATCCCTGTACTCACTGGAGGTCTTGCAGGTTTCCATCAGCAAGTGCTAGAGGAACAGCTTAAGTATATGTGACAAGGAGCAGCATGATACGTTCCACTTTAAAGTCTAAAAGTGCTATGAAATATCTGCTGCAACGGAAATAATTAACTGATGTGATGTGTAATATGGAGTTGCTTATTGGTTAAACCTCTGTGCTAGTAATCAAAAGGTTGTATGCTCAAATCTCACTGTTGGGCAAGCTACTCAGAAAAAAAAAAAAAAACTAGCTAAAAAATAATTTTACAGCAACATTTTCCACATGGAAACGATGTGGTACTTTTATTGTTTGTGTGTACTTTTACTCGTGATACTCTTTTGTTCATTTTATTCATTAAAAAACCACTGCAAATTTACTCATTTAAAAGCTGATTCAGTGCGTTACTGAACTGCGCGAATGGTTCAAACGGAATTGTGATATGATTTCAATGATTTTGCTAACCTGTTTAGCCAATTCATTGAAAGGAACCGACTCAAAATAATGATTAATTTACCAACATCGCTAGTTCTGATTCTTGTTGGTGGATGATATCAAAGGTTTTTTTAACATAAGTACATTTTTCATTCAAGTATGTTACTTTAGTGGTACAAAAGTGCTTATTTATCACTGTACTTAAGTAAAATAAGTACTTTTAATAGACTAATAATTTAGTAGGATATCATATCTGTACTTGAACTTAAAGGATTAGTTCACTTCAGAATTAAAATTTCCTGATAATTTACTCACACCCATGTCATCCAAGATGTTTATGTCTTTCTTTCTTCAGTCAAAAAGAAATTATGGTTTTTAAGGAAAACATTCCAGGATTTTTCTCCATACAAGGGCTTTTCACACTTGAAATAGTTAACCCAGGGTCATTCTAAACCCCAGGAAAACGGAATCCTGGGTTATCTTGCTTCATGTTTCACACTGCTCATAATTTATCCGGGGTTAACAATTAATCCTGGGTATTCATAATCTGAAGTTTCACACTGTAAATTCCTAAACTCTGGGTTAATGTTCTTATTTGCATATTTGCAGTGTCAGTGTCATTGATTGGATAAACGCAGCACACGACCTGTTTACAAAACAGCTCTAGCATTGCGCATCCTCGTATTGCCGATTGTACTATCGAGTTTATACTGAATGGACATTTCGGACTATAAAGATAAGAATGAAAGTCTCTTCTTCACTCAAATTGTCGTGTTTTCTGTCAGCATTTGACATTTTTCCTCTCAAACGCTGAATTTACTGTTTATATACAATGCACAGTGTTTCCATGACTGTCCAAAGCAGGCAAATGTGAATATGCGATTGGTTGTCTGTTGCTAAGCATCTAGCTGTAACATTCTAACACCGCATCGTTTCACACTGTACAAGTTTGGCACTGCAATGCAGGGTTAACACCACAAAAGTGGTGCTAACCCTGCTCCGGAGCAGGGTTTCATAACCCCAGGTAAAAATCGGTGCTAACCCTGCTTCTAAATTACAAGTATGAAACGTTCGTTAACCCGGGGTTAAAAGCGGTGTTTAGAACAACGATAACGATCGGTCATTTACTAAAAAAACTAAAAATGTTATACTTTTTAACCACAACTGCTCATCTTGCTCAACATGATTATGGCTGCACCTTTTTCGCCCTACTGCAGTACTTTCCAACGTGATTTTAATTCTGAAGTGAACTAATCCTTTAAGGACATTTGTGTACTTTGTACCTCTTTTTACCACCAATGAATCTGACAGGAAATGCATGATTTAGCAAGACAAACTACATGATTTAAAAACTAGCAATGCTACCACATAAGTAATTAAACTAAAAGCTTTGCTAATTGTACTTTTACAGTACATTTGTTCATTTAGCAGAAGCTTTTAATTGAAACACTACTGTCCAAATCCTGCAACATATCATAGACCCCATGAAAAATCACCATTGCACCTTTGGGCGAAACGCTTAACCCCTGGCTGCTCCAATGGGACTGTATTAAGCACACTGTACATCGCAGTGTAAAGAAATGTCAGCTAAATGATAAATTAGCTAAATCAACTAAGTCTTCCAAGCACAACCATCAGTCCTAACCTGTTATATAGCACAGGGGAAAGAATATGAAGATGAGCAATTGGCAAACAGACAGTAAATATCTGTTAAACAACTGGATTGAGCAGGCAGGATTGAGATAGAGGCCAAAACAGAGGGCAGGGAGGCATTGCTGACCCAACGCATGCCAGATGGCTGTAGCAGCACAGACTCTCTCTGCAGGGTTCTGGCCAATCCTGTGAGAGTTAGATGTATCATGAAAACTGATCTACGCACAAGCCAAGCCGTAGCGTTCTGTTCGACACCAATCTGTGAAACTTTCTTCACTGGCAGTCAGAGTGATAAAGCACAAGTGAGAAAGGAGCAAGGCGTGCACATCTGGACCCACAACAGCTGGCCAGGCCCCAGCCCGAAAATGTTTTGATAGCAACACACGTGCTTTTGTGGTTTTCAGGGTGATGGATCGGCTCAGGCACATGCTGCACGCTTAGCTCTTGATGTGAGCTTGAAGTGTGAAAGTTGATTAGCAGCGAATACAACAGTCGCTCATCTTGCTGACAGAAACAGAGTTTGTCCTCCTTGAGAGGATTTAGGCAAGCTTTTATTTGATCTCAGAGTCAGCCGCGGCTCAACGAGCCATTTGTTTAACAGAGAGATGCACTGCTATGTGTGTCAATGTGTCAGCTCTAAGCACACAAAACTGGCAACTGTTGATCTGGAATTCCCGTCGGTGTCAATCTTTCCGAGGATGAAACAAAGCTGGCTGACTGAACTGCCTCTCCGAGTCGGTTTTATTTCACACTTTGACTTATCAAGCACAGAGTGCTCAAAATCTACCTCGGAAATAGCAGTTGATTCTGTCCGATGTCTCAATTGCAATTAGCCCTGATACGACACGGTTAAACCAGCTGCGACGATAGGACGCATGGCTATTTAATTAGCAAAGAAATGCGTGAACTTCCAAAAAGCGACTGTTGTGCTGTATTACGATCTCGCATCAGTTAAGCGAGGACCCGACAGATTGTTTCTCACGGAGAGCCCACGCTACATGTGAAATGCGTAGTGCTCGGTAAAAGAGCTGCAGCGGCGCAGATAATTGATTTGCTTATTTTGTTTTGTGCCGATAGGCCTCCATTTATTCCTCAGCGAAATTGTCGAAGGCAATTGGAGGGCAGATGGCATGCATACCGATCACCTCCGCGCGCTCTTAAACTCACAAAGCGAGCGTCCTACCCTGAACCGCACATATATCAATGCAGATGAAAATGCCCTGCTGGACTAATTATCACAGAATAATTAAAGATATGACCTGCATGGAGAGGGAAGAGAAGGGCTGCGGGAGGAAGGGGGGTCTTGTCTGAAGGTGGTCCTGATGATGGAGTAAACAAAGGCTCTGCGTGCAGCCCCCAGGAGATGATTATGTATCAAAAGGTCAGAGCTTATACGAGAGCGAAGAGGGAGGGGGAAGGGAGAGCGAGCGAGGCGAAGACACAGAGATGGCGAATGGGCGAAACACAATTTCGAGGCCCTTTCAGAGTATTCAAATGTTTTAAGTGCAGCCACTTGACCATGA
The DNA here is from genome assembly GCA_037950665.1 of Hypophthalmichthys nobilis. Classification (NCBI taxonomy): domain Eukaryota; kingdom Metazoa; phylum Chordata; class Actinopteri; order Cypriniformes; family Xenocyprididae; genus Hypophthalmichthys; species Hypophthalmichthys nobilis. The sequence continues at coordinate 22,584,862 of CM075488.1, forward strand.
GGCCTGCAATGGCCTCGTCGAGAGCTTTCAGTTGCCACAACACATTCGCTGCACTAATAGCCTTGAGCAAACAATCGTAAGACCCCCCTTCAACTTCAGATGGTTTTACCTCTTTTGACCCTTTAACTAGGACTACGACTGATCTGTCGACCCCTCTGATAAGTAGCTAAAAGCCAAGGGTCTCCCAAAGAGATGTTTGGGGACGGCACCGCCCAAGTTTTTTATAAGGTATCTCTGCCTTCAAAAGGGATAAAAACACTCGCTCACCCCTGCTGAAAAATCCAGCATTGCTGGTCACCAGCATAAGATATGTATTACATTCTGGGTCCAGCATGGGATGCTGGTTTGCTGGTCCCCAGCATGGGAAGCGGGGGTGCTGGTGGACCAGCTGCTGTACAACCAGCTCTTACTCAAAAACCAACATGGAATTCATGATGGTTTATGCTGGATTTTTCAGCAGCGGCATGCACACATGAACAGCATTCTCATATCATATGGGTGAGCTGATAGCGCAGCTTCAAGCTCAGCCAAGTATGCAGAGTCTTTGGAGTGTGGGCTAATGTCTGTTTAGTCTAGATCACGTTTGCCTACACAGAATTCTGGATAGCATTTGGCATTCAAGTATCTGTCAGCTTATTTCTGACAATTGCTTTAAAACAGACCAGCATTTTCCAACACAAGTATCAAGTGAGCAATACATCTTGTAAAAATATAGATAGTTTCTAAGACGCATTTTGATCAAAGAGTTGCATTTTAACAGGTTTCTTTTTTTTTTTTTTTTGTCCCCATAGCACAATCTTTTCTCCCCAAAACACTAGTGAAATGAAGCGCTTGATCCAGTTTTCTCACTAAGGCTGTGTGTCACAAACACCCAAAAATAGATTAGTTTTTTAAAGTGTCATTATAGTGAGACAGAGGGTACCTGGCTGTTGTTGATAGCTGCATAAGAGGGGAATGCATCATGATAAATGTCTCAAAGCTGAATAAAGTTCAAATGGATTTGAAACGCTTTCCTGCTACAACATACTACTAGCTCCATTAATGTGGCTGTCTACACAAAAGAAACAGAGAGCACACGAAAAAGTTGTTATTTAGTAAACCAGTGAAATTTCCATGGGTTATTTAGTGTTTTTCTCTTTTTTTTCCCCTCCTTTTTTTCCAAGGCTGAAATTAGCTCTGTGGGTGGGAGAGGTAATCATAAAGAGGAAAACACCTGCACGGATACAGGTGTATGAAAGCTATTAACACAGAGAGAGAAAACAGGGGGAAGGCAGAGTAAACTCACTCAAGCCATGACAAATTCATAACAATGTTCCGGACTGTTTTATAGAGAGTTTATTTAGGGCTTCATATTGTCATTGGATACAACATTTGCCATGACTTAATGATAAAGGCACATTCAGAGCTGAGTAAAATCACTAAATAAATGCTAATTTTGTGTGAAATACAATTACACTGAAAATAAAATGTTGAATGTGCATCAGTAACAAAGAATGACATTACAATCATGACATTAATAAATTGAAGAATAATATAATATAATATACCTTGAGTATGGAAGTAGTTCATTCACATTTCAACCCTATGATATGTATAATATTAGTAATACATCACTAGATTACATAATAATATAAGTAATATGTTTTGTTTCTAGGGCTTTCATGCGCATTTCTAATAAGCCTCTAGTTATTTTCACAAACTTCCTGGCTAATATGACTAAAACAGAGTAGCAGCCAATTTGCATTTTGCCTCTATGTCTCCCAGGCCTTCGTACAACAGAGAATGAAAGAAGCAAGCTATGCATTTAAAATCAAGTGTTTCTTAAGAGTTCTGTAAATCAATTAAATAAAAACCCACACAATATGATTCATAAATAAAAAAAACAAGTATTTTTTCTGAGCAGAGAATATTTAAAATTGCCAGTCCTTTAGTTTAAAAACAAGCTATTAAAAATAGATTCCACATTCATTTTCAATGCATTCAGTTGTATTAAAGCTGTTTGGTTAAATATTATACAAACAACATATTCCTATGATAAGATCTGAGATATAGATATGACTGCTTTAAAAAACACTGACCGTCTTTATACGCCATGGGCCTCATTGGCTTTCACCAGCTAACTCAGACATTTAAGCGCATCATTAAAAAGTAATTAGTGGTTTGGAAAAGAACATTATGCGTATGTGTTTCTTTATCTAGGAGAAAAAAGATATTCAATCTGTTTTTGTCCTGAGAAACGGTGCTACAATCAGAATGAACCAGCTGATGCTATGAGCTCAGCAGACACAATCATGTTATCTGTTATGCTGCTTCTATTCAGCTGTGTTTTGTAATTAGACTTGAAGCCCCTCCCCTTTCACAGCAAAGCCTGTTTAGATTCCGTGGACATTTTGCCTCCCATCGCTGTCAGCTGAATGGCGAAAACTGTACGACTAATACCATCTCAAAATCAATCTGTGTGAACACCCCATGCCGTCCGGGGCTCCCGCTGGTGCTCAGGACTAACAATAAAGAGCAGTAAATGCATTCCTATCAGCCAGGCAAGCAGGCATGTGTACTCTAAAACACTCCCCGAAGAGAGCAAAATAAACGCCATTCCCCATGAACCTCTCGTCGCACGCACACTCAGAGGAAAAAACAAACAAGTTGTGTGAAATGCAAAACGCCGCTCGTTGGATAACGGCGATTTGCCAATGTAGGTGGAGACACTACACTGAGAGCAAGAGCTGTCTGTCTCCTGTTGCAGAAATCAAACAAACCACAGTGAAAATGATTAGCTGTCTAGTTGCTACATAAACGGCCACAGAAGGTTTTTGGGACCAGTGGAGGTTATCTCCCCGAAGACAGTCGACAATGACTCTCCTCAACTACGCGTATTCTTAAGCAATAACAACGAGAGCCGTATTATCCACCCAAGAATACCCGTCACCGAAGAGAGCCTTAGAAAAAGGGGGCTTCGCCTGACTTTCAGCCATTCACAGTGGCATAGGCCAAAGCAGAGTTTTCTCTCTAGGGGAATTGATTGAAGATGCCCTTTACCACAAGCCAAGGCCCCCGTCAAAGGTTGCATCTGCAGACAGAAATGAACACACTTTGCATTTGTAGCAGGAGAGGGAGGATATTGCATGTAAAAAATGCTTCCCTTCCTGGGTTTAACTAGTTATGTGGAGAGACAGATGGTGAGGGGGATCATCTTACCTGGGAGCTCACAGACCACACGTCCTGTCCTCGGTCCAGCCCGTCCTCTGGGGGCGGAAGCGCTCGCAAACATCCAGGCCAAATCTGGGAACGATGTTAAAGAGGTAGGAATTAAACAAAAGTTGATATGTGCACAGATACTTGATATATTCTTCACCATAGGTTTAACGTCGCTATTGCACACCACATTAACAGTCAAACGCTGTCACCTTAAAAGTCTCACATGCTCATCACACACATTCAGGGAGGGAGTAAGAGAGAGAAAGAGAAAGAGGAGTCATACAGAAAATCCATTAGCAGCGGGAAGCAAATTACAGATCGTTTTGGGGGGAAAGGGAATGCAATGATGGCTGTCAGAAACGGGGAACAATGACTGTTATTATGGCTTTCATTTTCTGAGGGGTGCAGCGGCTACCAAATGGAAGTGGAAAAAGATGGACATCAGAACATGTATTTTTGCAGCTCTGTGGAATTCATTCATACACACTTTCTGATTCATGTGTATACCACAAATTAACATGAACAAAGAGAAAATCCAAGGATTCTCTGTGCTGGGTCTTATTGAGGATGTAAATGTGAGAAAAATGTGTTTACAACAGCTTTCATGAAACATTTCTCACAGGCCATTGGGAAGAAAAAGCATTTAAATGCAAATATTAAGAGAATGAGCACTGAACAATGGTGATTCACCATGACACTTGGAGTGTAAAGCCAACACAACATAATACATTCAAAAACATGGCATAAACATGGACCGTGGCTATCTTAACATGCTCAGACACACCCATCCACAGATGCTTACAACATTTTGCTCAGAATTCACACCAAACAAGACACGTAGTAGAGAAACAACACATTGGAGACATTGTGACAGCAGCACAACCACTGGTTCAGCACAACGGGCTTGTCAAAAAACAAACTCTCTTCTTATCTTGTTTGGACAGCCCTGTCAAAGCTAAAAGACCACCCTCCCGTGCCCCCAAAGCATGCATACAGCCAGGTTCCCATGGTACAACATCTTCCTCTGGCCAGGCACAATTAAATAGCAAAAACACAGTCTTCAATCTCGTCTCCAGAAGCGTTTTCCTGCAGCAGGTGCACGAACGAGAAGTCAGAGTGACTGTCCCAATCCTTTTGTGACTTTTCCTTCCATTTTGGGGCTTTTGAGAACAACAAAAACAACGAAACATGACGTGAGGTGGACAAAGAGAAGACAAACGAAAGAAAAGAGAAGACATAACGTGGACAGAGAGGGACAAAAAAGCTTTTCTTTTTTTTTCTCTGGTGAAGCTCCTCTTCATTCCACTCACACATCATTACAGAGGCTCACTGACACAGGGCTCCTGCTGCCTGCCAGTGATTGCCATTTAATTGAAGGAGCAGGAATCCCATGAATATGTTAATACGGCAAACACAGTTGACAAATCCAGCAGAAAAATATCCACCGCCCCGATAGTAGCGCGATTACACAAATCTGCAGCACAGTGACAATCAGCTCACACAATACCCATGGCAACAAATCTTTCTTTCCCCCATGATACTGTGACGAGTCACAAAAGGAACAAAAGGCAAAGTAGTGGCAGAAAAAAAAAAAAACAGGCACAAATCCTTACTCCACTGAAGCAGGCTTACCCTAGAGATCTCTACAGAGCGGCACCCGCTGAGCACAAAGCCGCCCATTCGTCCGCTGCCTTGAGCCGGCAGTGACGGGGAAGGCTGAGGATGCCGTGCCTCTGTTCCTTCAGGTTGTTGTGCCGCCGATCCGTCGTCGCCGTAAGACCATGTGCCCAAACGTGCAGGATCCCCTCCCATGCCTGAGGACACGCTTGCCACCTCGCCGGAGAAGAGGAGAGAGATCTGCAAGTTGTTGCGCACAGCAGACTAAGTCGCAGGAGGATGAGAGGAGCGAAGGAGTTACAGAGAGAGAGTGGGAGGGAAAGCAGGAGTGGGAGAGAGGGGGACAGACTGAGAGTGAGTATGTGGCTGTAAGGATAAGATACTGAGAGAGAGAGAGAGAGAGAGAGAGAGAGAGAGACAGAGGGAGGAACACCTAAAATACCCAACCACAGCGTTCAGTGAGGAAAGATCCGTCTATCTTTCGATCTAAGGAGGGATGGACATGGAGAAAGAGAAGCCGAGAGAGAAAGAGAGAGAGAAAGAGGGGGTCTAATTAGATTTTAGCTCCAACGCAGTAAGCAAAGGCAGTGAGCCATGAATCTCAGGCATCTAATGGTGGATTAATTGAGGGAGATCTGATGCGCACTCCTCTCGGTCTAGTCTTCATGACATCTTATTGGACTGTGGCTCAGTCCTCTGGGACTGCCGTTACAACAGTTCAGGAAGCATCATTTCCACCAACACCGGCACTGCCATCTGTATGCATGACTTCACCGCTTCTCACAAACCCTTCAGTTCACTGTGAGAGTCATTCGCTGTGGAGAGAGACGTGAAGCAAAAATGAGAAAGATATTAAACATATTTAGGTTTTGTGTATGTGTATCCTGCTGCTGTCAATCTTTTACTTGCATATGATATTTTTAATGAAACTTACTATATATTAGAAGCTGAAACACCTTGCAAATGTTCTATAATCGAAGGTCTAAAATAATTTTCCATTTTCCATACATATCAGTTTGCTATGACTGTTTTATCAACTAAATAATATAACATAAGATATTATAGGCTATGTCATTTGCTTATTTAATCCAAAGATGTACAACATGAATCAGATTTATCAGAATGAGGGTAGTATCCAAAATCATTTATATAAAGGGCCCGTTTAGGCCACACCACCACAATACATATTTAAATGTTATTAAATCTTGTGCGATATTTGTGTGTTTCTTAGTCCAAAATTTTAAATAAGATGCATTCAAAAAATTAAAAGATTTCCATTGTAATATTTGGGAAAGATGTCATGACATTGTCCATTGTGTTTTACTGGAAAATTAAATCATAATGTCAGAGAACAATGTTAGCAGAGTTCTTAAATAGAATCCATATATATCACTTTACTGAGAAAAAAAAAAAAAAAAAAAAAAAAAAACACATTTCAGATATAACTTTTTATTTGATAAATAATGAAGCACATCCTGCTTTTAGCTTAGACAAAGGCAACAAAGTGATTGACCCCATTTTGCAACTACATACTGCCCTCTGTTGGTTTGTCCAGCTGTAGTTCACATATATTTTAGAGCCACTCCTTTAGGTTGATATTATTAGCTATCATTACCATTATGCTCAGAATATGTGGTTTCTTTGGCTACTTGACATAGAAACCACATTGAATATCTGTTGATTTAATGTTATTATGCTATACAACAATGCCAATTTTGATAATGCTTAATATAATGGGAAAATACTGCCATTCCAAAGAATACTCAATAATAGTCAATAATAAAGATATATATATTTAGGTTAAGGTTCCTTGCCACTGCCACTTGCCACTTGTCTTACTTAGTTGGGGACACCTGCTATTTAACAATATTATATAGGTGAATATTTATATGAAATGCACTAAATGCAGATGAAATACACTCAATTATGAACTGATGATTTTTTACAAAGGAACTAAATCAACACTGAACTGACTCAAGCTAAACAATGACACTATTTTCTTCTAGAGCAGCTGTACAGCCGAAACAAGCATGTTGCATAATTTTCCTGTTATCACTGTAAAGCTGCTTTGAAACAATCTGTATTGTAAAAAGCGCTATATAAATAAAGGTGACTTGACTTAATATCAACTGTGAAAATAACTATAAGAAATTAAATGAATCTGAAATAAATGTTCTGTATTTAGAATTCAGACTGGAACATACATCAGCACCTCATATTTACAGTTCCTCAGCAAATGTGCACTATAACCAGAGGTGGAAAGAGTGCTGAAAAAATATACTCAAGTAAAAGTACCATTACTTTCAAAAAATTGTATAGAGTAAAAAGTGCTTGTCCAAAAAAATACTTGAGTAAGAGTAAAAGAGTAGCTTATTTAAAAGTACTCATGACTAGTAAGTACTGAGCTGCGGATTCTACCTCCCTTATGATAAACACTGTACACTGCAATTTAAAAATGCAGAAAACACTGTACATACTTTAATTCACAATCTCTTTTTCTGTTTATCAGAAAGAATGAAGAATATCTATGCCCTCCAACATGTTTTAATTTTGACTGCCAACTTTTTAAAATACATCATTTATCAGTGATAAAATGTATCTATTCCAAAATAGGCCCATCACCATTTTAAATCATAATGTATGAAAAAATTAGATTTAAAATCAGTTGTAAGGCCATAATGAACAGTGAGCAAACTATTGTTGCACATAAAATATCAATGTCCAGGACAGTGCAAAAAATACTAAAACAATACAAAAACTCTCGTGTGAGAGTTCAGCCTCACACACCAGAGAAGGGTTAAAAAGAGAGAGAGAGAACATCCCTTGAAATAAATTATTGGTATTTTAATATGTAGGCTAACTGATATATCACGAGTCTTTAATATGATTTATCTACTAGGCCATTATACATGTCATTATTCAACTTAAATGCGCAATTAGCCTACATAATATTTTCATTATTTCATATTAAATGACAAATACAGTTATCGATATCGTCCACAACTGACTGGAAGTAACAATCGTGACCTTGATCAGCATTGTATGAAATTGATCAAACAAACAAAAAACGTTGGTTATAAACGAGCTGTAGTTTTATCACATCACATCTCGCGCTGGGATGCAACGCCATGTGTCGTCAATAAGGTGCATACTGAATTTGGTCCTCCAATTTTAGTACATTAAGCCATGGTAAACCTTTTCCCCACATTTTTAGAATGTCCTTCACACACTAGTTTCATGCGCTCATATTAAACTCACCCAAGAATCTGGCGACTGCTGCAGGACGCGCGCGAGGGAGAGACGCGAGAGGGCAGATCGCGCCTCGCGTCTCTATATGTTCAAGGTAATAAATGAGAGTGGGAACGAACGTGGCACTTGCAGGAGTTATTAACATTGTGCGCAATACCCGCAACCTCGCGCCAAATTTCAGGCCCTGTTATATACAGATCATCCAGTAAGGATTCTGGATCAACATGCACATTCCCAAATTTCTATATACTCTAATTATTGTTAATATGTAATTCATTATTTCCAGGAGCTCATTGCTTCTACCTTCAATTAAACTGCTAACAGTGATTGTAAATTAAATTGCCTAAATTATTACATTATTAGCTAACTGCGTGATTATGTACATTTCTGAAACCACATACATTGGACAGTCGCTTCCGATACCAGATTCTCTAAATTGTAATGTTGACATGCATTCTCTGTAAAGCTGCTTTGAAACGATATGTATCGTGAAAAGCGCTATACAATTAAATGTGAATTGGATTGAATTAGTAAGCAGAAATCTGAAATTTACCTTAAATTAGAGGAAGAATTAAATGCTGATATGTCGATTAAATTGATGCTTGAAGGATGTGCTTCCACAGCAGCCACGATTAACAGAAGTTGGCGCCATCTACTGAATATGGTTAAAGTTTTCTATGCGCGATTTGATTTGACGGGAGTCACGATATCGATTTCTCTTTCAATCAAGTTGATAAAAAGGAAATTAAGACAAGCATGTAACGACCATAAATGGAGTAATTAAAAATGTACTCAAGTAAAAGTAAATTATACAATTTTAAAACGATTTAAAATGCAATTTCTGATTTAAAAAAAAATATTAAAAAACTACTTAATTAGAGTAGGGCCTAACGCGATTATTTTTAATCCATTACTTCACACCTCTGATTATAACATACTGCTGCTAGTGCTGCCAATTTAACGATTTTGTCGCTAAATTTAGCGACTTCCCCGCCCCTTTTGAGACTTTTTTTAAAAGCCTAGCAACAGATCTAGCAACTTCTTTGACAAACCTTATCTAGATTCCATTGCTGCATCCGAAAACCTAAACAACCTGGACCAGCAAACGCAACTTTCGGACGCCATCTTTATTTTTCTAGCTCAACTGTCACAGAATGGAACGCACAGGATTGTGGGATATCAAAGCCAGCAAAGGCCTTTCAAAATGCTGCCTTCCAAAATCGATCAGATGAAGGTATCTCAGGAGACAGGAAGTGAAGCTAACATTGGATTCGGACGTACCTTGATGCCTTCCTACCTTGAAATATGCCCTCAGAAGGCAGCATTTTCGGACGCAGTCCATGACTCGCCCACTGATCTATATTTATATTAGTGGATTCGCAAGTATGACATCATCTAGCGACATTTAGCGACCAGTTTTAGCTACTTTCAAAAAAAAGTTTTGCTACTTTTTTCTCTTACAACATTACAAAGCCATGAATCCAGCTGAATGTGTTGTTAGTCAGCTGTTTTGAAAACAGGCCTCTTAAGTAGTTTTGGTCATGGTGAGCATTTCTGCATTTATCCTGTTATTCATTCGCTCTTGTTTAAGGAAATGTAAATCTTTTACTCTCCCTGTTCCTAAACACCTGGCTCTTTTCAGAGGTTTGATTTAAAATGGTATCTTTAAGTACATTGTATCAGTATCTATTTTTAAAAAGTACTTTTTCCAACTTCAGCATTTATTGTGCTGCAAAAGAAATGGATTGCCTAGAAATCGTACCTGTATTCACAGTTACAGTGTTCTCCTCCAATAGTGCAGTTTTGCACATCCAGGACTAAAAGTAGACAACTGATAAAATTTAAATGGTGTCAGCAGTTTAATAATATGCAGTACAGTATAAAGGTTCCCCAAGACGGCTGAACCTGCCAGTGGCCCGAGATGCAAACACACACCCACGCACCAGCAGATCACGGGATTGGCCCTTCCTGTCAGATTAGAAGCAATCAGAGGGGAGCGGCTCTCTTTCACTCCACCCCTCCCCCTCAACAATATGCTAATTAGCTACTCTCCCATGCAAATTATTTGCAAGTTATGAGTGCTCTGAGTGGCATCTGCTAAGACCGGTCTGCTTCAAGCATGTGCGCAAGTCGTTCTGGGTTGATATACTGTAGTTAACTAGATTATATTTATTGTATTGGATAAAAATACTCATCAGGACATTTTTGAAACAGAAATGTAGCCGTGATTAGCATTTTTGCATCCTAAACGCACCATTAAATGGAAGTTCACACATTCAGATCTCATATTCTAAACGTTTGAATTATATCTGATCCAGTAATGCAGAACTGAGTGGCTTTTCGCCAAATAAGACACCATAATCTTGCAAATCTCTCATCTCAAAATTGTGTCTGGAAGGCCACCGCCAGCGTCAGACATGACAGCACAACAGTACATCTCCACATCATTCAGCAGTCAACAGTCTTACAGGCCATTTGAACTGCAGCAGACAAGGCCAACTCCAGTCGAATCCTTGCCTGATAGGGGGACTGTGCATGAAATCATGCAAAACATATGAGCTCTTGATTGGACGTCCACTCCAGCGTGAGATACACACACGATGGTGCGTGTATTTTTTACGTGTGTATGTGTGCAAGCAAGTCTATGTGTGTGTTGGACTGTGGCTGACGGGTTGTTGACACATTCTCATTACACTGGGATCATGTTGCTTTTGGCCCCAAGTGGCTGGCTGCGGTTCCTCTACCTCACACATACTCAGACACTATATTCTATTATCAACAACTCATGGAGTGTTTGATTATGACAATGTCATTAAAAAAAAAACTTTTCTGGAAAATGATTATCATTAAACCAGTATTGTTTACATTTATATAACAGATAGTACCAAAAAGATAATGGAATATACTGTATTACTGTATATAGTCTATATGTTCTTATAGTCTATATATTACTACATTTAGACTATAAGAATAATTTTCATTTATTTATAGGAATTTTTTTAATTAGTAACAATAAAATGTAACACTTTATTGAAGATTCTTATTTTACCATAGTGCTATTACAGTTGTTTTATACAAGCAATGAGCCACTGGAGTCATTACAACGGTTTTGTAACAATAAACAACCACTGATGAAAGGAATCTATGTTAGTCATATTTTTATCCCTTTATCCTTATCTTCACCAATCACAAAGGTATCTTTGTGTCTGCTGTGTAGTTCATATTTTTTGGCACTGCATTAGGTACACCTGCCTGCACTGAAAGTACATCACCACTAAAGTGAGCTGAACGAAACTGACGTCGAATTACAACTTCTCAACTCATAAATAAGAAACGTAATGCTGCCTTTACGTGCTATCAGAATTATCGTAAATACGAGTTTCTTAGTTGGAAATTGGAAATGAACACCCTCTCAAATCGTACATAATTTTGATACCAGACTTTCCGAGTTGGGCGTTCCATACAATTTAAACATGGCAGATGGGGAGAATGATTGCTGCTTTTACTGATATTCTTTAACAGCTATTTTCCTTGTCTGTCGTTGAAGTAGTGCATATTTACATATATGAATAACCATTTGAAGCAATGGTTATTTGAAGTATGTTTTGTACACAGCAAAAAAAAAAAAAAAGCATGTATTTAAAAGAATTTCCAGAATCATCAACAAGCTAAATATCTGGATAGCGTGGTGGATGTTTATATGGTTGTCAACGATTGGGACACATTTTGTTAAAAATTAAATATCTTCATTACTTTTTGGCTTTAATAATATTTTCCTAAGAAATATGCAAGAATAAACCTGGTGTCCTTCATCTTCACAATTCTATCCGGTAACAAAGCACTTGAATGCGACAAGCTCATAATCACGACTTCAGAACTGGGAAGTGGGAAATTTCCGATAGCATGTGAATGCAGCATTAATCAATATTAATCATCAAAGATAGATGAGGAGAGACTGATTGTGGAAGTTTAGAAAAGGATATTAGGTGACATAATCTGTTCACCATGGAAAACCATAAAAAAAACATCATTGCGTCAGTTTCTTGGTTTCTGTTTCTCTGGCGTCGCGCCAAGTACACACTGAAAAGGGGGGCTTGGGGGTTGCTTGTTAATTATCCAGTTGTTACAAATATCCAATTAAAAGAGAAGACAGCACATTCTAGACCTTCACTTTGAGTCTTTTGACTTGACTCTGAGGCAGTATCATCTTAATATAGAAAATAAATAAACCTTTTTGCAATCATATTGTATGTAAATACAATTGTAAGGCTTAGTGCTAATTCAATTTATGTTGTTGTCCAGTTCAGTTTATGCTGATGTAATTACTCTTCCATTTAAATAATTTAACATCTAGCTTTTTTTCTTATCAAACAATAGCTATCAACCAGTTTAACAGTCTTACCTGTACCTGTCTGATTTGGCTGATGCTCAGTGGGCTCTCTTTCACTCTCTGAGCCTGCCTCTGAGCCTGTTTATGCAATTTACAAAATGATATTTAATTTATAAATGTTAGTTTAAATGTTATGCACATTTTTTGTACAGACAGTCATGCTATTTCATTGCTTTGAAAAAACAATTTAATGCAGTGCGAGAGGGACATCTCAGCTGATGAGGGCAGAGGGGCAGTGGCTCTAGCAACTGGGCCACCCCCCTGTGCACAGTCCTGTGTGACAATGGTTTCCAGTCCAAAGTGAGTGCTATTTTCTGATTGGCTGTGTTGTATGATTGTCTGCGTCAAGTCATGCCCCATTTTCACATTCCATGTTTCATATTTCATCTCAAGCTCTTCGTTGATGGTATTGTCTCCTTGGTAGAGCACCTATGTTTGAAAAAACTATTGGTGACAAAAAGCTGTGGTCCAGTAACATTACAGCCGAAGGACATTTTTGGATTAGATTTTCCATTAAGTTGGAGAAATTATATATTAAAGAAATTTTCATTATTTAACCTTCCATGACATCTTAATGGTATTGTAACGGTCAGTGTCGAGGGTAACGCATTACAAGTAATGCGTCTTATGTAATCAGATTACTAATTCAGAGTTAGTTTTTCAAATAAGTAATGCAAGTTACTTTATTTTCCCATTTATTGACTAACACCTCTCCTGTCCCCATGTCAACAGAGATCGGGATTGAGGTGCAGAGGTGTGGTGTGCATTGTGTGAACATGATGGTTATTGTACAACCCGAATTCCGGAAAATTTGGGACGTTTTTTAAATTTGAATAAAATGAAAACTAAAAGACTGTCAAATCACATGAGCCAATATTTTATTCACAATAGAACATAGATAACATAACAAATGTTTAAACTGAGAAATTTTACAATTTTATGTACAAAATAAGCTCATTTCAAATTTGATGCCTGCTACAGGTCTCAAAATAGTTGGGACAGGGGCATGTTTACCATAGTGCAGCATCTCCTCTTCTTTTCAAAACAGTATGAAGACATCTGGGCATCGAGGTTATGAGTTTCTGGAGTGTTGGTGTTGGAATTTGGTCCCATTCTTGCCTGATATAGGTTTCCAGCTGCTGAAGAGTTTGTGGTTGTCTTTGATGTATTTTTCATTTAATGTTGCTCTAAAACCTTTATATACCTTTCAGCATTCATAGTGCCTTACAAAACATGCACGCTGCCCATACCGTATGCACTTATGCACCCCCATACCATCAGAGATGCTGGCTTTTGAACTGAACGCCGATAACATGCTGGAAGGTCTCCCTCCTCTTCAGCCCGGAGGACATGGCGTCCGTGATTTCCAACAAGAATGTCAAATTTGGACTCGTCTGACCATAGAACAGTCCATTTTAAATGAGCCTTGGCCCACAGGACACGACGGCGCTTCTGGACCATGTTCACGTATGGCTTCCTTTTTGCATGATAGAGCTTTAGTTGGCATCTACAGATGGCATGGCGGATTGTGTTTACCGACAGTGGTTTCTGGAAGTATTCCTAGGCCCATTTAGTAATGTTATTGACACAATCATGCCGATGAGTGATGCAGTGTCGCCTGAGGGCCTGAAGACCACGGGCATTCAATAAAGGTCTTCAGCCTTGTCCCTTACGCACAGAGATTTCTCCAGTTTCTCTGAATCTTTTGATGATGTTATGCACTGTAGATGATGAGCACTCTTTCACAGATTGGAGAGCCTCTGCCCATCTTTACTTCTGAGAGACTCTGCCTCTCTAAGACTTCCCTTTTATAGCTAATCATGTTACAGACCTGATATCAATTGACTTAATTAGATGTCCTCCCAGCTAAATCTTTTCAAAATTTCTTGTTTTTTTCAGCCATTTGTTGCCCCCGTGCCAACTTTTTTCAGACCTGTAGCAGGCATCAAATTTGAAATTAGCTAATTTTGTGCATAAAATTGCAAAATTTCTCACTTTAGACATTAGTTATGTTATCTATGTTCTATTGGGAATAAAATATTGGCTCATGTGATTTGAAAGTCTTTTAGTTTTCATTTTATTCAAATTTAAAAAAAAACGTCCCAACTTTTCCGGAATTCGGGTTGTAGTTCTAGACTTTGCATATTAGTGCATTTATTCATGTCTCTTCAAACGAGCTGATTCAGATTCCCCCCATACAATGACATCATCATAGGGAGAAGCCCCACCCACAGCCAGTGACGATCTGCCCTATTAGCACAGACACAGCCCTGAGTGAGAAGCACAGAGTGAAATATAAACCTTGTGATAGGGATTTAATTCGTAAAGCTTTACAGAATCAAATGAATAAGACATTGTAAATGGTTAACAGGTGATCATTAGCACTCATTAGTATGCTACTGGGAATTTCAGCGGAAATCACTAATATGTGATCCTTTAACATTTTGCAAAGATTTATAACTGAACTTATTGTGAACTGAACCTTAAATTTGTAATGGTACTTATTTATTATTGACAATGATTCAGGCATGTACAACGGTATATGAAAAGACTGAATGAACTCGTCATATCAGCTTTTGGAAAACATCAGAATTATATTCTTCCTGGCTTGTCGCTGCAGTCTTGTCTTAAAAGCCCCTTTTACCCATTGTAAAATCATGTAATGCCCAGCCTCTCATGACTTATTATTTTATTTATTGGTGTAATTGTTATGTAAATTGAGTTTACAACGTAATATTTTACCACATAGATGCATATAATAGTACTGTCAATATACCAGAGCTGTATAGTGCTTGACTGTGATGAAGCAGCTGAACCCAAACAGTTTTGCCCCTGTCTCCAGCTCGCTGCCATCATACGTCTGCCCCTGCCACCCACTGGCATTTAGAGAAAGCTCCAAAAGACCTGAATCAAATAAGGCTTTATGGACCCGGTGTCCTGCAAATGTTACATAACCCTCAATTACGTGCAGATTTCCCATGAGATTGACTAGCCAATCGACCCCAGTAGAATGTGGGGAGGGGTTGGGTGGACAGGAATACCGATAAGTTAAGAAAAAGCTCATTTAGACCTGAATAGAAATTATTGACCTGGAAGCAGCTGCTGGTTGCTTGCTGATTTGTTGCCGGTTCTGTCAAGAGCAATTACTGCTGTGGTCTGGTCACTTGGAGCCAGTGATAAAAGTTTATGACTGAGTTCACTGGCAATGAGAAGATGCTGAAGATCCTTTATGTTGCTCTGCATGTAATCATTTCACCAAAAGCAGATACAGTGGGATCCAAAAGTATGAACCTTTCTCTTTTTACGTTTTTCTAATTTCTCTCTCTCTCTCTCTCTCTCTCTCTCTCTCTATATATATATATATATATATATATATATATACAGAGCTGGGTAGTAACGGATTACATGTAATCTGGATTACATAATCAGATTCCAAAAATCAAGTACTTGTAATTAAACTACTTTTTAAAATACTCGTAATCAGACTACAGTTACTTTTTATGGATTACATGATTACATATTATTTACACAATGGTAGTAAGGTGTTCACAATTCATTGATTCTCCTAATTGACACTCCTAATTTTTCTTTTTCTTTTTTTTTTACATTTATATTTTTTTCATAATAAACCTGCTGCTTATATATGTTCGTGATTCTTCAAGTTTTTCAGGCGGTGAGGGGGAAATATAGATGAAATATAGATTAATATAAATGAAATATACTATGAAATATATATATGAAATAATAATAATAAATATTAAATATTAAAAATATTAATGACAGTAATTAATGCTTTTTTTTTTTTTTTTTTTGACAGCCCACTGTTACAAATCAACTGAGGACGCTGAAATACCATCTAGCAGAAAGTATATGCAAGTTTTTCACCTTTGAAGTCATATGTATTTTAACTGCAATCACATTGTGGCATGTATACTCTGTTATGTTCTGTTTTGGAGTAGTTTTCACTGTTTCCTGTGTTTTGTCCGAGTTCCCAGTTATCGTTAGTTTCCCTGGTTGTTAATTAGTTCCTGCACCTGTACTGTTTTACATTACATTGTGTATTTAAGCCCTCAGTTCTTTCAGTTCAGTGTTTGGTCTCGTCAATGTTAGTTTTTCTCCTCCATGTTCTTCTGAGTTATTAAAGACTGTTCCCTCGAATTTCCTGTGCCGTGTTATAAAGCCACTGTAACGTGACACAAATATAATTCCTTTCTGCTTCACTCTTTGACAAAGAATATTTTTAAACACACAAGAGAAACAGCAGGGTTAGCAAAAATGCCAAATAGGGTTTCAATGCATAAGATCTTGTTTGTGTTTTCTATAACTACAGGCTGAGAGTAGCTGTCTTTCAGCATGAGTCTAGCTAATGAAGCATTCTAGCTTGATCTGACAATAATTTGATTTAGTTTGGAATTTAGTTCTTCAAAATGCTTTGGTTTTATAGAGGTATTTCTCTCTCTCTCTGTGTAGATTCCGAAACTGACAGATAATATCTGAAATAAAGCAGTTTTTTTTTTTTATCATTTAATACCTCTCAGCTATGATTATCTCAAGAACGGCAGTAACATTCCTGGATGTTTCAGTTCTTTACACAGTAATGAATGCCACTTTGAGACACTTCCCCTCACACCTCCCTACAGGTTCGTCGGCTAAGCTTCATGCTGATTATCTTGTCGGATCCTGTTCCCGTGCTAGGCGGCTTGATGACAGCGCAGTCAGACTAACCTGCCCGACGACAGTACACACATGACGAATGGTGTGCGAGGGAGCTGCTCGCTATTAATTAAGTCAAATGGTCGAATGTCAAAGCGGCAAAGGTCAGCGCTAATCTCTGCGACCTGCCTCTGCTGCTCCATGCCGGAGACTGTCTCACGCCTGACTGTATCGACAGATACCTATTGCTTTATCTTTTGATTATGAGTCACCCTTTATTCTAACCCTACAGAATTGATTGTTTACAAGGTGTAATCTCCAGGGGAAGAGAAAAGAGCAGAGAATAAAAATGAGCTTTGTAAAATATGGCTGTTAAGAACACCTTCTGCTTGTGATGTAATCCAGAGTAATGTCTAACCTCAAAGTGCCCCAACGTGGATTTGTCACATTTTCATCATCATCTTTCACCCTTTTATTTATTTTTTACTCTTTTAAAAAATTCATAACACCTCATTCTTAAATAAATAGTTCACACAAAAATTTTAATTCTGCCATTATTTACTCACCATCATGTCCTTTCAAATGCATTTGACTTTTCTTTCTTCTAATGGTCACAAAATATGCTTTTCTGAAGAATATTCTGGCCACTTTTTTCAATATCATGAAAGTGAATGAGAATTGGGGTGGTAAAACTACAAAAAAAAACAAACAAAAAAAAAAAACACACAAAACACAAAACACACAAACAACAAAAACGATAAAGGTATTATAAACATGCTCTATATTCCAAGTTCTTTGACCATTTATTTGAATGCATCCTAGTTACACTGTAATTACACAAATAAGTACTGAAAAATATTAATTAACTTGTAGATGTCACAGTCATGTTTAATTTCACTGTATTGTTTAGTTCTTTGTCATGGTTTTCATTGTCATTTGTTACTATGGTTTCTGATTAGTCCTCACCTGTTCCCTGTTCTGTTGATTATCATCCTCAGTGTTATGTGTATTCTATCGCTCTTTGTGTTTTAAAAATATAGGTATTTATTCATTTGTTCTGCATTACACATCTCTTTTTGGATCATCTACACGCAACAGTGTACAATATACACTTTGAAGCCATAGAATATTGAAGAAAATCATGATATCCTTCTTAGCTCTCCTTGGCACGTCCATTAAAGAAGTAGTGATGTCTTTTTTGTGAATGCATTGTTAGACTGATGCTCAATTGATTTCATTAGCAGTGGTTAACAGCTCAATGGAGGGGAAGATTATCAATGAACAACTTTAATTTTGGAATGTTAGTCAAACAAACTATTTGCTATTGCTATTCCGAACACTTGGAATATAGAGCATGAGTTGTAAAGACATATAAATAATGACAGAACATTTATTATGAGTGAACCATCCTTTTAAATGAGGAAACAATATTAAGAGAACATTTTGATCAGACCTGTATCTGCGCATACTGCAAGTGGTCAGTGAGCATGGCAATATAGTAAAGGATATGGAGAATGTTGCCTTCAGGTGGGAGCAGTTAGACAGCATATAGCTTATAATGAGGAATTTTCCCCTGCTGCTCATAGATCTTCTGGGTCGATCATTAGCCGTCTCCGTGCTCACTGATTTGTGTTTTAATGGCTCTGTCTGACTGTCCCAGGGAAGTCCAATAGCTATTTTTAGACTGAGAAACAAAGTGGTAGCCAACGAAGGGCTTGCAGGGTAAATTTTATCCAGTAAACTTTTAAAAACATAATATTTAAACACTGGCAAATGTAAATGAAGTTTAGAATTTTGAAAGAACTTTAAACAAAGAAATGTTATGATGTAAAATATAATAATAAATATTAATATTAATAGTCCTCAACAAACTGTGTACACAATTAAGAACCGCTTCATCGTTAAACAGGTTTTGTTTCCTACAATGGATCGTATAAGCAATATCACACAAGTAGCCATGCAATATGGCTGTATATCACACGCTTGTATAAATAAATAAAAAATAACAATGGAGTGTCTTTAAAACCACTTTTTTTGTGCAGAACTACTTCCACCACAGATTCATATCTCAAGTTGACAGTTTGACCAAGGCTCTGTTACTTATTCTAAAATGTCACTTTAGAACTAGTAACGAAGGAACGTTGAGTCCCTCCATTGAAACTCATTTTATTTTGTACAGTATTATTGAGAGAGAGAGAGAGAGAGAGAGAGAGAGAGATCACCTGAGCAAGCATTTCCTGTGTCTGATATAACATTCATTCTTCAGGTCGATGTCCATTATATTATATCCATTATAAAAATCTGTTTGAATGTCTGCTGAGGAAAGCTATCTTTGTATTTGTCCTTTTTACAGTTAAGGGAATTTTCCATAACGTACAGCGCTAAAACAACGTCCTTTATTTACAAAAGTCCCTTTCAATTTAAAAGTCTCTTGTGACTGACTCATTCATTCATAAAGTTTGCCGCCATCTAATGTAACTTTCACTCAATCCATATTATGCACTAATGGACTCTCTCAATACCAAATACATTGCATTTTTTATATAAAATAATATTTATTGAACAATATTTAAATTAACAACAATAGGCATTATAAATGACAATAGGAAATAAACACAATTGTACAATTCAGTCAAACGTACAAAAGCAGTGCTCTACAGAATGTAACTTAAATATAGCCTTAATATTAAATTATTAAATTTAACATTGCCCAATTCAATTTGCTCAGGAACAAGTAATAGATTAATAAGACCAAAGATTGTGTGTTTTATGTACCCAAAATGAATTATATCTTATGATTAACCACTATAAGAGTCAGCGGCAAATCCTCGAAGCACTGGCTGAGAGGAAGCTGTTCTCGGCGGGTACACGAGTACTGAACAGCCGCTGACGGCCTGGAACTTCCATCTCCGAAAACGTCTAAAAAATTGTAAAACAGGCGCTATGACTAAATATGAGTCACATATTTCATGTCTAAACAGCTATATTCTCACCATTACTATGTTGCCATTACTATTTTGGTGTGAGAAACCACTGCAAAAGATTCAGCGCCTGATTGAACTGTCCTGTCTGAATCAATCTGAATCACAACCTTTTTGCAATCCCACTTGACCGATTAGATCAAGAGAGTTTTTGTTGTTGTTGTTTTTTGGCAAATTTGGCATAGCTAGTTCTATTCTTAACAGCCAACAGAAAACACACATGACATGATTGCTGAAATATTATAATGGAAAATAATTCTCAGGTCACTATACGCTCTCCATCGTCAGACAAGGATTTATCAGTAATATTTTATTGGGGCACAGCGGTATTTCACTGAGGATTGTGCCATAATCAAATAGGTCTAGTGACGTCCCCGGTCACTAATCAGATAAGTAAATTATAGTGACATTGATCATGTGAATCTTTGTAAAAAAAAAAAAAAAAGGTCAGATGTTCTTCCACTGAAGCTCAAGATGCTCTGTGGATCATTCTCAAATCATGCTGGCAAAAGATGGACAAACCAACATTATGAAATTCAATTAAACTTTTCACCAATAATATAATTTGTACTAAATTAGAAGCATTTTCACTATAGTGGTCTCAGAATACTTGGTTGTGCAGTATTTTCTCAAAGCATTTAGTCACTCCAGAAAACGATCACAGGCTAACAAGCAAACTATGACAAGCGTGGGTAATCAAGCAAGAGCAGAAAACAAACACACTGCATGTTTACCAAGTCCAATCTAGTCTGCAAATCTCACCACATGAATCAGTTTTCATTTCGGGAAAAGTTTTCGGTGACTAATTTGTTTCTTGTGAGAGTTGTGTGTGGGTAGTCTGAAGCCTGATAATGTATTCCATGACAAGACTTTGCAGCGATCTGCATGCCCTTCAGTATCTCCCTCACAAAACCGCTTAACAGCTAGACACATGCTGCTCATTGCATTCTTTCCCTGCATGCTCATGAAATATATCAAAAAATTGGTGCATCCTTGCCCAGATGTTGTCACAGTTGGGTGCAAATAAAGATGAGTGCAGGATCTAATCGCAAGCAGTTTAGATTTAGAACTCTGGATACAGAAAGCAACAATGAAACAACCAACATAAACATGACTATAACAGACAATGAACTGAAAAAAAGAGCTTAGACCAAATTAATAAACAAAATGAACAGCAGGTGTAAAAATTAATCAAACAATGAAAAACCATAGCAACGACACATGACAAAAACCCACCCAAAACAGAAACAAACCCAGATGATCCCTTACAGACGTGGCATCCTGTGTGAATAACCGATGCGTGTGTTCCAACACATTTGAATCACTAAACACATGCGACACTGAACATAACACTCTTATTAATATCCAGTCAGCCCCAGTGTCCACAGGATTTCAGCGCACTTGCGCCTTTCTTTCTTTCTTTTGTTTTAAAGACGCGTCCATCCAAGTAAAACCATTTTGATCAGAGCAAATGGAGTCAGTTAAGCAAGTGGGCCTGTTTTTAAAGCCCATGGCTCTCGTCTTGCTCCATGCAGCTGGTCGCTCTGCTCTGTGGCCAGATGACTTGTCAAGACGGTTTTATATATTTTCATATACACACACATATATATTGGTTTCTACCCATGGACTGCAAAGCATCGGGCTCTCCTGGCAGCTCCTCTGGCTGTTTAGAATCATTAATGTTCTCCAAATACCCCAGCGCTCCAGCAGCTCCTGCCGAGCATGGTGGACTGGAACGCATCGCCTGCAGGGAGCAAGATAAAACCGGCAGAGAGAGAGAGAGTTTGAAAGAGAATCAAAGTCCAGCATCAAAAAGTCAGCTTTCCCTTATGAAGCTGTAAAAAAAGGGAGGGGAAGGGAGAGAGAAAGAAAGAGAAAGAGAGGAAGATGGGAAAAAGTGTGTTGGGAGGAAAAACGTGGGGCTTGCTAGATACGGCTCCAGCTGTCAAGGAAGTCATATAGCTCTCTGTAATGGAAATTTCTGATAGGTCCAATGACGAGCGGAGAGTACATACCGCTTTTTTTCCTTTTTTTAAAAACTCTCCTCACAGATGGACCTCCAAATGTTTCGGGGGAGGCTCTCTCTCTCTCTCTCTGTGCACTCTTTCTCTCCTGCATGGCAGCATGGGTATATTTGGAAACTCAACAAACACACGGACAAGAAACAGTCGCCACCGCTCCCTGTTGCGAGGTGCTGGAAAGGCAAACGAATAACGGGATCGTTAGCCTAGTGATTGACATGAGGGGAAAGAAAAGACGAGCTTCCTGACCAGGTGCGCTCTGCATTTGACTTTAGAGCTGATCAATGAAGTCAGATTAATCTACAGCCCTACAAACTACCATTGGTGCAGCAGGTTCTGTCTTTTAAGAGAAAAAGGTCTAAAAGGGTCGTTCAAACGCACGTGATGAAGATCAGGGAACATTTGCGGAGATAACTTCTTTGTGCAAATGAGGAGCAGTTATTGGAAAACCTCGCCGCTGATAGTTTTCTGCCAGGGAGCCAGTGATGAGTGGGCAGTTTAATGTGTGCGGGTGTGAGAATAAAAAGTCTGCTCCGTTGCATTGCTCTGAAATATCTTGGCAGTATAAGCAAGCGTGCAGCTGAAGTCCAACAATCACCGATCTATGACCTTACCGTGAAAGTTCAAAGTAAATATAAGACAACTTTGAGTTTGTAATCGCATTCAGAAGTGTAAATATTGGGGTATATTTCACACACATTGGCCCCTGACCATAGGGGGCCTCCAAGAGATGTTGAATCACAAAAATAAATAAGAAAAAATAAATACTTAAAAAGCAGAGAGAAAAATATGTGTGCCTTTTGCGACGGGGCTGGGTATTATACACAGAGTTATTAATGCTCGCAATAATGTGGGAAATTCCTACATAAATTTATTTGAATGTAGGTAAGAATGAGTAAATAAATCCAAAAATTGATTCTTAAACTTAAACTACCCATTTTATTATAACAAAGGTGCCTATTGACTTGAACACTTAACGACCTGTTTAAGTCAATTTTGTAAGAAAGTTTAGTTCAAAAGTCTAAGACCACATTGAAAATTTGGAATTCATTCATTCATTTAATCCAAAAGGATAAGATCACATTGAAAGTCATATTGAATGTATTTATTGATTTATATTTTTAATTTAATGCCGCGACATGCGATAAAAGGTATCTTTTCCATGTTAATCAGAGTTTTTGTCCTAACCAGCCGCGACGGCAACACGCGATGATTATATTTTAGAAACGGTTTCTATTTCTCCACGACGTCGCGGCTGGAACAGCAACACAAAGTATGGCAATGATAATATCAGGTACTGTTTATCTGCTTTATTTAATGCTAAAAGCGTCTAATGTGAGTTTGAATATCATTCTGTGTTCCCAGCTTTTTAGCTGTAATGAAAACAATGCTGGCTAATTCACTTCAAATCTTGAAAATAAATAAATGGGCACAAGAACCTTTAAACTGTCAACACAATGCGAACAAACAAGTGTATTCTATGACAAAGATTAGTTCAGTCACTCCGTATGTACTTTAAATAATGCTTAAATGGCCATGTCCATTTCATTGTATCTGCTGTGCTCTTGCCGAAAGAGCCTGCCCACACTCTGTTCTGATTGGCTGTGGTTTTTGATTGATTTTATCGCTTCTCATTGTCGCGTCGCATCTAGTGTGGACAGTCAAATTGCTCGTCGCTGGAATGTTATCGCATTGCATCTGGTTAGGACACAGTGTAATGTTATGAAGCGACAAGAATACATTTTGTGCACAAAAACAAAACAAAAATAACGACTTTATTCAACAAATTCGTCTCTCTCCTGTCATTCTCCTACGCTGTTTACGTTCAGTGCTTCCAGTCAGGTTCTATGTCAGAACACCGGCTATTTTAACAAATTGTTAACACAGCGCTGCAGTGTCCTAAATATAAATGTAAATAAAACTTCCAAACACAGCTTTTACAGGGGGTGACAACTAAATTTCATGTACCTGCCTACATGTCTTTAGATCATGTGACATTCATGTAGGGAAAGGTGAGTTGTGTAAGAAAGTGTCTCTGATCTGCAAAAGTAACATATTCACAATATTCCACTTAGTGGTTAATCAATATGGGATTTTCAGTGGCAGATTCTTAAACTTTTACATTCGTCCCCCAAACTGAATTTGGTTACATCCTTGATTTTAAAGATCACAGTTTTATTGTTTAGCATGCGCCTGCGGTATGGAGTGATACATTAAACATGAGTGGAGTTTGGAAAGACTGGAGCCATCTTCCATAAAGTGGAATTGCTAAAGAGGTTCAAATTCCAGCAGAGGCAATGGGGTGGAAGAGCTGAACTGCTGAGAGGGCCAAGAGGAGCGAGCGAGCCAAAGGCCCGTTTGAGGCACTTTTTCCTGCTCTCGACTCATAAATAATGCAGCGGCGCTCATCTCATTTCCATGCTCGCAGTCACGAGCGGAGTGCTAATAGCTTAACTAATTGCTCTAAACAGGGGCGGTGGTTAATTGGGATGGGGGACTGCATTAGAGGAGCAGCTTTAATGAGTGACGCCACACTCCCAGCAGCCTCTGATCCACACGCCGACCTAAGCACTGCAAGACTGCCCTCACTCTTTTTAACCCGGTGACCCGAGACCACGTCGAAACATTACAAATCTCTTTCCGAGCGCCACGTGTAGCAGATCCCTGCACGTTTGTGCAGACAAATCAATGACACCTCCTTCCATAGCGTCAACATGAAGAGTTCTTGTCGGGTAAAATATCATGGAGTCCCAACGCCGCAGATGGGGTGTAAAAACCAGGGCGTGATCAGTGTAAAGCAGCCGGAGATAACGGGGCTTGATTGAGAAAGAGACGGAGGCTTGTGAAGTGTGTAATTCAAGGAAGCACATCAGCCATGCTGTTCCCCACCCATGGGAAGCGTCTTTGTCAAACACCCGGTGAAACCTGTTCTCCTCCCAATCTGATGGCATGCATTTCATACACAGATGCAGGACAAATAAAAAGCACAGGTTGTTTTGTTTCAACTGGGGATTAAATATTTATCCGGCGTATTTTATTAACAGGCCGAGGCGCTCAGGCGAAACAGGCACCACAGCTGCTCTGTCACATTTCTAAATAGCTGTGAGTTGTTTGTTGTATTGTATGCGGTTTATTTATTTATTAATATTTGTTTGTTCTCATGTACCCATGAGAAGACAATGGAATTCCACATCAAAATAAACAGAGAGCGTGTAAGAACTCCTGACTACATTCAGGTGACTCATCCACGCCGCTGCTGACTGACTAAAGTGTGTTTCCCTACACATTTTTGAACATTGTCACATCTCCAGCTGACATATTAACTGTTCGTATTCCCTTTGCACTGTTTTGGCGTCCCAGACTTTGTTTACTTAAAGACTTTTGACGCTTTTTAGCTTGCTTGCTTGCTTGCTTGCTTGCTTGCTTGCTTGCTTGCTTGCTTGCTTGCTTGCTTGCTTGCTTGCAGCTTGCTTGCTTGCAGCGCCTTTGCAGCTGGCAGCAACCTTTTGCTTTGCTTGCTTGCTTTGTAGCCTTTGGCCCAGCAGCCTTGCCCAGCAGCAGCAGCAGCAGCCTTGCAGCAGCCAGCCTTGCTTGTATGTGCAGCAGCAGCAGCAGCAGCTGTGCAGCTAGCACAGCAGCCTGGCAGCAGCCTTGCAACTTGCACAGCAGCCTTTAGCAGCGCAACACTGGCAGCAAGCCAGCCCATGCTTCTTTAGCCTTTTGGCTAGCCTTTGCAGCAGCAGCAACAGCCTGTAGTTGGCAGCCTGGCAGCCTGAGCTAACAGCAGCACTTGTAGCAGCCTTGCACCCCAAGCCTTGTGTAAGCTGGCAGCCCAGCTAGCCTGTGGCAGCAGCAGCAGCAGCAGCCATGGCACAGCAGCAGCAGCAACCGGCAGCAGCCAGCCTTTGGCCTTCAGCCCAGCTGCTAAGCCTTTGCAGCCTTGGCAGCAGCAGCAGCCCAGCACAGCCTTGTAGCAGCTAGCCTTTGCAGCAGCAGCCTTTGCAGCCCTTCAGCAGCCGCAGCAGCAGCAGCAGCCTTTCAGCCTGTGCAGCAGCCTTTGTGCTGTGGCAGCTGGCAAGCCTTGCAACCTTTGGCAGCTGGCAGCACAGCTTGCAGCAGCCTTTGCAGCAGCCTTTGCTTGGCAGCAGCACAACACCTTGCGCTAACCGCTTGTAGCCCCAGCAGCCCAGCTTGTGCTAGCACAGCAGCAGCTGGCCCAGCCCAGCTTTTGCCGCAGCACAGTAGCAGCAGCCTTTGCCAGCAGCTGGCCCAGCAGCCTTGTGGCAGCAGCAAGCCTTTAGCCCAGCTGGCAACTGGCTTGTAGCCCAGCACAGCACAGCCCAGCCTTGTGCAGCTGCAGCACAGCCCCCAGCAGCAGCCTTGTGGCCTTGTGTGACAGCCCAGCCCAGCACCTGAGCAGCCTTGCCGCTGGCAGCAGCCTTTGTGTAACTTGAGCAGCAGCAGCCTTGCTGTGCCCAGCCCAGCTGGCAGCCTTGTGGCCCCAGCAGCTGTGCAGCACAGCAGCAGCACAGCTGCCACAGCTAGCCCAGCACTTGCTTTGCTGTGTAGCTTAAGCAGCTGGCAGCAGCCTTTGGCAGCAGCCTTGTAGCAGCAGCTGGCAGCTAGCAGCAGCAGCACAGCCTTTGCAGCAGCTGGCCTTGCCTGTGCTTGTGCCAGCTGGCAGCCCAGCCTTTGCCTTAGCTAGCCCAGCCCAGCTGTAAGCCTGTACAAGCCCAGCCAGCAACTAGCCTTGTGGCAGCCCCAGCAGTGGCCTTCTTCAACCTTTAGCAGCAGCAGCAGCCCAGCACAAGCTGTAGCTCAGCACAGCAGCAGCCTGTGGCAGCCTGTAGCAGCAGCTAACTGCCTTGCTTTGTAGCAGCCTTGCTGCTGCAGCCTGGCAGCAGCCCAGCAGCAGCAGCAGCTGGCAGCTGGCAGCAGCAGCAGCCATGGCAGCCCAGCAGCAACCTTTGCTGGCCTTGCAACTGGCAGCCATGGCAGCAGCCTTTGTAGCCCAGCTGGCAGCAGCAGCAGCCTTCAACTTGGCAAGCCTTTGGCTGGCCCAGGCTGGCAGCTGCCCAGCAGCCTGTAGCAGCAGCAGCCTTCGCTTGTGGCCAGCGCAGCAGCAGCAGCCTTGTAGCAGCAAGCAGCCTTGCACAGCAACACAGCAGCAAGCTGGCCTTTGCAGCAGCCCCAGCTAAGCCCCAGCAACTTGTGCAGCAGCCTGCCTTGTAGCAGCAGCCTTCAAGCCTTTGTACTGCAGCCGCAGCTATGCAGCTGGCAGCAGCCTTGCAGCAGCAGCAGCAGCTGGCAGCAGCAGCAGCACAGCCTTTCAGCTGGCCTTTGGCCCAGCAGCAGCCTTTGCCAGCCTTTGCTGCCCAGCAGCAGCAGCCTTTGCAGCAGCAGCAGCCTTTGCAGCAGCCTTGTAGCAGCCTTGGCAGCAGCAGCAACCAGCAGCAGCCTGGCAGCTGCTTCTTGTGGCCTTTGGCAGCAGCAGCAGCAGCACAGCAGCTGCAGCGGCAGCACAGCTTTG